>CM070551.1:43396080-44721913 GCA_036346405.1 Phyllostachys edulis | reverse complement strand
CAACGTGGTCGAAAGAAGGAAAGATTCGACTACATAACATGATCAAAAGAAAACAATAGAGAACAGGGCAGGGGAAACTTACCACGACTGAGAGAGAGGCTGGAGGAGGTCGGCGGACGGCGAACGGCGGTGAGGAAGCTCGCAGTCAAGGGCGAAGGAGGACGGCAGTGAAGGGGTCAGTTGGGACTAAAGGAGAAGAGGAAATGTGGTGGCTCCTGTGAAACACAACTGAAACAGAGTGAGGGGATTGCTTCAAGGATCTCTAGGATACCAAAATGACGCGGGTAGAAGAGGGGCTGCACTGGTGCGGCGAGGACCGAGAGGAGGTAAGTGGCGGCTTGAACTCGGAGCTCGGAGCTTTGAGCAAACCACAGTAACAAAGGTGAGAAATGGAGAGTTGGGTGGAGGAAAGGAGATGAAGGATGGCTGTTCGGGCTCTTTTTGTAGGACCGGAAACAGGCGACTAGAGGGGGGGTGAATAGGAGCACCTAATCTTTTTCACTTTGAATGGATTCAACTCGCAAATCACTCCAATAGCTATGAGAGCTATGAAGATGAATGCTTAAGCACAGTGGAAGTCTTGTGTTGAACCCTCTCCTAACCCCCAAAGAGCAGCAACAAAAACTGAAGAAGGTCTGCAGAAAATTCAGGAATCGGTACTACCATAGTGTAAAGAAAGGTACTACCGTACTGAGGTACTACCGCAGGCAAATGAAAGGTACTACCGCACTGAGGTACTACCACAGGCAAATGAAAGGTACTACCTCACTGAGATACTACCGCAGGCAAATGAAAGGTACTACCACACTGAGGTACTACCGCTGGCAAATGAAAGGTACTACCGCACTAAGGTACTACCGCAGGCAAATGAAAGGTACTACCGATTATCCTGACGATGAACAGAACAGACAGCCCGAAAATCGAAACTCAAACCGGTCTAACTTTTGATCCGTAAGGGCAAACCTTACCAAATTTGAGACACACCTTCTCTAAGATATTATGAACCTATTCCAATCAAAGATCGCAAAGATCCATGCCAAAGTTCCTATCTTTTTCAGATTGAACGAAGGATGCTCAAAAGCCGAGTCAAAATCGAAATATGATCTAGAAACTTGCTCGTGGGTGATTGATGATCAAGATGGTCCTAGATGTGTTCCCACATGTCACAACAAGCTAGATCAAGAGAAGAAATCAAGCAAAAACTCGCGCATCAAAAAAAGCCCCAAATCATCAAATAAAGAGGATGAACACAAAAAACGAAATAGAGACTCATCTTGCAAAATCTGGTTGGATTGATTTGGATAGATGGATGATTGTTGACTACAGCCACTTCTACCAAGGAGGACAAAGCTCTCTTATAGAGCACACACTCTCAATCCAACTCTAGAACCCTAGCTCTCCATCCTCTCTCTCAAAACCCTAAAACACAATAGGGCATCACAAGAGGGTTCGGCTGGCTCTCCCTTGGCTTCAGCAAGCATCTAAGCAGCCACCAACACCCCTATTTATATGGAGGCTAAGCATCTAGAGAATATTCCATTAGGGCACCTATTAAACCCTAACACACAAATGGGTTAACACACACACGCATCTCAAAGCACCATCTTCATCATCGATTGACCTAAACCGCTTCACCATGCGCCGACCCGTGCCGCGGTTTAGCCAAAAGGTCACCAAGGCAGTATTTGGTGAAATTACCAAAATACCCCTTCTCGATCCTTCTCCAAAAGACCGAGTCCACAGATTGTGAAGCAATCCCATGCTTCGCCATGTGTGGGTTGATCAACGGCTCCATGTCGTCAAGTCTCTCCCGTCCGGATCCCACCGGCACCACTGAGCACTTGCACCGACTCCCGCTTTGACAATGGATTCATGAAGGAATCATACCTTCCTCTCATCCAGAGATGACAAGAGCACAAAACAGGAAGAAGCAAAAGAAAGAGCACGCATAAAGTGCAATGGGGTAGCTTCAATTTTTTGTGTTTTTTAGTTTTTAGTAAAAGAAGCTTTGGAGATTACCCAAAAGAACAGGTTAGCATTTATATTATCACTCAAGACATATTAAGCCTGACACAGCTAGCAAGATCATGTTAAGACATATATAGCAAAGCTAGGCTAATGAGCTCAATATATCACATGTTGTTGGATTAAATTAAGCAATGCGTCAAAATTAGCAAGTTCAACAACAGTTATCCTAAAGTGATAATGGCCATGTCAGAATGTCATTGTGAGAACCAGAAGCTAGCAAAGGCCATCTAGGAGACAAAAGTCATGAAATGAATCATGTAGCTCAAATTTTTGTCAAAAGCCCAAATTTCAACTGTTCCTTATTTGCAATGAATATTCAAGTTGATAAAAGGTCTATCTTAGTAAAGAAGATCCTGGACTAGGAGCCATCCACAATCTCTTCCTAAGCTTCAACCAATTTGATAATTTGCATTTTTAGCCATGTGCTAGATCTCAAGCCTTGCCGCGACCATCCCAAGCAACAAAAGCTTAAAAGAGTGGTCTAGGTCATCCAAAACTCCCCCTGAGTTCATGCCTAGTACAATGGCAAGCCGTCTCATGAGAAAGGATTGGTGAGATCAGTTTTTTCGCACAAAAGAGATCATTTTTTATTTTGCACAGGGGCTGTTTTAGATTCTTTAATGAACTGAAGGCTCAAAGATGTTCAATTCTAGATTCCGGAGCTAACAAAGCAATTTTGACAGGGCCAATGTCACAAAAGGATCACTAATTGTGCAACTAGCTAAAAGATCCACAAATTGCAATTTTCAGTTCAAGTTATTTCAAATGTTCTAGCTCATTTAGCAAAGACATTGCTGCACATGTAAAAGCATGATAATTCTAGCAAGTCAAAGAACTAGACAAAGTATTGAGCAAGAATTGAAATACTAAAACTCAACAGAGTAATAAGCAAAGCTTCATCAATTTAAAAGATGACCAGTAAAGCTTATATTACAATGCATTTTTTTGGAATTTTCATATGTATGCAATATGATACAATGAGATGCACAAAAGACTTAAAAGCCTAAAAAGATCGAGAAGATCAAAAGGATCCGAAGAAGATACCACTTGAAGAAGGTATCAGAAAAGATCCACACAAAAAGCTCAAATGAACAAGGAAAGTTCAGATGAACAAGGAAAGTTCAGAAAAGAATTAACTCCCCCTCAAACCAACCCACAGGGATAAATTATCCCTAACTCGCTTCTCAAGGTGGCAAACCTTGATGGGTCTAAAAGGTTTTGAGGGAAGATCTGCCAAAAGTGCCCTGAACACCACAAACTAGCACAAAGGCTTCCTACTCCACAAAATCTCTAGGGATAGCAACTCGAAAAGCTAAGGAGCGAAACACCAACACTAAAAAGCTTACAAACAACTCAAAAACCTGCTAACACTAGTGATTGGGAGACAAACTCGACCTAGGCTGTGAGAAGAGTGCATCCTAGAAAATCATGGGATAAGAAGAGTGCCTAGAAAGGACACATGCTAGAACAGAGCCTCCTATCTACCCTGAACTCAACAAGCCTAACACCTAACACAAACCAGATGCTATGCAAGGTAGACTAGGGATACCATACACAAAAGTAAGGTATAGAAGCTCGAACCTGAGTCGCACTGCTTGGCAGTGAGATAGAGCTTCAAGGAATGAAGATTCATTCCTTGAAGCTCTAGAAAGTAGTTGCACTCACCCATCATCCTCATCTCAAATTCCTTCTTCTCCAAGAAGTGATAGCCAACATGAATGCACAAATGAAGAAGAACCAACAGCTGAAGTCTTTGACCACTTGTTGGACCACATGTTCTTCTTCTCAGCTGAAAGACTACACCAAAGAGACAGAAAAAGTCTATGTCTAGGTACTGGGTTAGTGAAACAATATCTAGGGAAATTAGTACCAAGACACATGACTAGCAAGCATAGCAGCAAATGATCCAAAACTCATGAAAGCATATAATCAACAATTTAAGACATGAGCATGAAGATAGACAAATCAATTTCAGCACATGCTATCCAAGAAATGACAAAGCTCAAACTATCCTTAATCCAAAATAAGGCATAGGAGCAAGCAAACAAGCACATAGCATATCACACATCATATATACAGTCAAAGGTAAAGCATGCTAGTGAAAGCTATGGCAAGACTCATACATCCACAACTAACAGTAAGGCACAATAACCATGTAAGCATAAGCATGTTAGAGATCAAACCATGGATAAAGAATGCTAACATGGATATCAAGTAAGCATGTGGATACACAAGGCAAAAGTCAACAGAAGCAAAATAATAAAAGTACAAAACAGCATAGGCTCATGAAGACAAAACCAAGCTTATACATCCATGGAAATAGTAAACAACAGTCTAATACATGGATACATAAGTAAGAATCAACATGAGCAAGATAATAAGAATACAAGACAGCACAAGCTCATGATGACAAGACCAAACTCATATACCCATGGAATAAAAAACAACAATATGATAAATGGATATACAAGCAAGATAGAGGCATGATGAAAGATATCAAAGGAATAACACATGCCAATATTATACAAGTGAGCACAAAGATAAGCACAACATGCCAAGATTGAGTAATCATGAAGGTAAATGCATGAAGGTATAAGATTGCTCACAAAACAGGTGTAGATGCCAATCATTAAAACACATGCCTCTTGGAGGCCATCATTGGGGTGGAGAACCATCAAGTGTCCCGATCATGTGATGAAGCAAAAGATCAGAATCTTTAAGTCCATGTTCTCCAACCCGCGTTCTTGGTACCTACACATGAGAAAGGCAAGGTGTCCAAGTCTTGGATCCCAAAGGGTTAGAGAGCAAATGCTTGGGAACCCAAACCTTAGACACACAACCACTAGAGGCAGTTGAACCATTATGTGAGTTAGCATGATGCGAATGATGGTCCATGCAAGAAGATGCAACACAATCCTTGGAGACACGCCGCGAGTGGACAACTCGAAGAGGAAAACGAGGTCCATCTCTAGAAAAGCGGTGATGGCCTTGCTTGAAAGCACCATGATGAGAACCAACAGAAGCATCAAATGAACTCACACAACCTCGCCGTGGGTGTGTACCTCGATGAGCAAAATGAGGTCCACCTCTTGAAAAACGGCGAAAATCCTGCCTCGGGGTAGCTCGTGGACCAAAACCAAAACCACGCAAACCATGTCCATGGTGCTGTCCGACACCACTAGAAAAGGTGTCAAAGAAGCCATCAACAAATCGAGTCCTCGTGCTTGGCTCTATAGTGTGCATGTCATGAGAAAGACTATGCCTACTAGGAGACTTAGAAGCATGAGCTCGACGCAAATGTTTTGCACGCCGGAAACAAAAATCAACAAGATGTCCATTCTTCCCACAAAATGAGCAATGGTGTAAAGGTCTACTAGTAGACATGGTCCGAGAGGACGAAGCACCATTACGGCTCAAAGAAGAAATCTTAGAAGAACTAGCATTATGACTCGTCCTCGTATCGACACTAGACACACACATGCCATGAGAAGGACTATGTGTGTTCCTAGAGGTACGACGACACACTCGACGCTCATATTTCATACGGCGAAAGCAAAACTCGAAAGTGTGTCCATTTTTCTTACAAAAGGTGCAATGGTACTTTCTTTTTGAAGATGTAGTACCATTTGAAGAAGAAACACCCTTGTCCTTTGAAATCCTTTGGACAACACAAGAAGAGTTCGAAAAAGTCGAACCTCCCAAAGAAGAGCTATCTAAAGCGATGGCACAAAAACCAACATCAAGTGACTCACGTTTAGCACAAAAAGACTTCATCTCCGAATGCAAAGAGGCAAAAGAAATCTTGAGAACATCAATCTCGGAGTGAAGACAAATACAAGAGTCACATGACTTGGCGCTCATATCATCGCGCAAAGACTCAACCTCGCTCTAATGCAAGATGTGCAAGAAATTAATGATGCTTCCGAATTAAGCATGCAGTTCAAAGCATCAATTTCAGTTTCTAAATAAGCACAATTCTTGCAAGAGACTAAACCATCCTTAAGCAATTTTTCATGTTCTAAGCACATGCTACAAGGCCTAGCTTCAATTTTAATAACTTGAGCCCTAGCATTTTCTAATTGCTCAAGGTGAAAGGTATTAGTCAATTTCAACTTCTCAAAATCAGCAAGCATGCCTACACAAGATTTACAATCATTTCTAGCCATAGATCTAAGATTGCCTATTTCTAACTTAGCATTATCAAGCTCATTATGTAAGGCAACACAAGAATCACATGGCATAGAAGCATTTGATTTCAATAATTCATTTTCAGCTTTTAGGCATGCAAGAGAGTTATTCAGGTTCTCCATGTCTACATGCAATGAATCATAAGCATTCATGGAGGTTTTCAATTCAGCAAGCTCATGAGACAAATCACCCTTTTCTCTTTTTAGCATTTTCATTTTCTTCCTAAGAGCATGTAATTTGTATTCATATGAAATCAAGCCATCAATGAGTTTTTATCTGCTCACCTTGCTTAGCTTGATTAGGGGATCGTCCTCGGAAGAGTCATCATCAATAAGCTCTCCATCATGTTCATCCTCACTCGCTACTGCATATTCGCCAATGGGCTCATTCTCCTCGGGCTCTAAAACTGACTTATCCCTGAAACTAGGACAATCAAAACGAAAGGGATAGCCACAAATATCGTAGGTGAATAGCTCCTTAATAGACATCCAAAAAATCGTATATTCAAGCCTCTCGTCACGACGGACATCAACGGCAAAAGAACTACGATAAGATGCAAAGAAGCGCTCACAAGTCGGCACACTAGTCACCATGCTCAAAGATCGGTTAAGATCACAAAAGAGCAAACTTGGCTCTGATACCACTTGTAGGACCGGAAACAGGCGACTAGAGGGGGGGTGAATAGGAGCACCTAATCTTTTTCACTTTGAATGGATTCAACTCGCAAATCACTCCAATAGCTATGAGAGCTATGAAGATGAATGCTTAAGCACAGTGGAAGTCTTGTGTTGAACCATCTCCTAACCGCCAAAGAGCAGCAACAAAAACTGAAGAAGGTCTGCAGAAAATTCAGGAATCGGTACTACCACAGTGTAAAGAAAGGTACGACCGCACTGAGGTACTACCGTAGGCAAATGAAAGGTACTACCGCACTGAGGTACTACCACAGGCAAATGAAAGGTACTACCTCACTGAGGTACTACCGCAGGCAAATGAAAGGTACTACCGCACTGAGGTACTACCGCTGGCAAATGAAAGGTACTACCGCAGGCAAATGAAAGGTACTACCGATTATCTGACGATGAACGAGCGATGTGACCAAAACCGAAACTTAAATCGGTCTAACTTTTGATCCGTAAGGGCAAACCTTACCAAATTTGAGACACACCTTCTCTAAGATATTAGGAACCTATTCCAATCAAAGATCGCAAAGATCCATGCCAAAGTTCCTATCTTTTTCAGATTGAAGGAAGGATGCTCAAAAACCGAATCAAAATCGAAATATGATCTAGAGACTTGCTCGTGGGTGATTGATGATCAAGATGGTACTAGATGTGTTCCCACATGTCACAGCAAGCTAGATCAAGAGAAGAAATCAAGCAAAAACTCGCGGATCAAAGAAAGCCCCAAATCATCAAATAAAGAGGATGAACACAAAAAACGAAATAGAGACTCATCTTGCAAAATCTGGTTGGATTGATTTGGATAGATGGATGATTGTTGATTACAGCCACTCCTACCAAGGAGGACAAAGCTCTCTTATAGAGCACACACTCTCAATCCAACTCTAGAACCCTAGCTCTCCATCCTCTCTCTCAAAACCCTAAAACACAGTAGGGCATCACAAGAGGGTTCGGCTGGCTCTCCCTTGGCTTCAGCAAGCATCTAAGCAGCCACCAACACCCCTATTTATATGGAGGCTAAGCATCTAGAGAATATTCCATTATGGCACCCATTAAACCCTAACACACAAATGGGTTAACACATGCACGCATCTCAAAGCACCGTCTTCATCATCGATTGACCTAAACCGCTTCACCATGCGCCGACCCGCGCCGCGGTTTAGCCAAAAGGTCACCAAGGCAGTATTTGGTGAAATTACCAAAATACCCCTTCTCGATCCTTCTCCAAAAGACCGAGTCCACAGATCGTGAAGCAATCCCATGCTTCGCCATGTGTGGGTTGATCAACGGCTCCATATCGTCAAGTCTCTCCCGTCCGGATCCCACGGCACCAGTAAGCACTTGCACCGACTCCCGCGCCGCTTGATCCAACCCGATCACCGAATCGCCTGTTCGGTCACCCTTGTCCATCTGCGCCCGCTTGAGTCCTCGACCTCCGGCATCCTTGATCGTTCTGGACCTCAGCTCTCCAAGCTTAGACCCGATCCTCCTCGCCGCTGACCGTCATAGACCTGCAAGCCACCTGCACAGCAATAGACCAAGAAACCATCTCCGGGAACAAGTTCTTCACAACTTGACCCACGTTGGCCAAAACATGCATCATGCAACACATATGCACTAATGAACATGAACTTAACCTAACCCAAAATCAATTCTCCAATTGAAACAACATTCAGCTCAATTCAAAACACAAAGCGGTACTACCGCCATGTAAACCCTGGTATTACCGCCATGCGGTCATACTGCTCAAGCAACTGCGGTCGTACCACCACTCGGAGAATCCCAAAATCTCCAAAAACATTCTCTCTGGAATTTCCATGCCGCTCTCAAGCGGTCTTACTGAACTGCGGTACTACCGGCAACCAAAGCACGGTACTACCGCTCCTCAAGAGTATCCAAACTCAAAATACACTCGTTCTGGAATTTACATACCGCACAACACAAACGGTATAACCGTTGAGCGGTAATACCGCACTTTGCCTAGCGGTATTACCGTTCCTCCAAAACGCTCAAAACACTTTTACGTTCAGACCACTTGACAAACGGCAGTTCCGCGCTCCACTTGCGGTCATACCACCCAGCGGTAGCACCGTGGCTACAAAGCCGGTACTACCGCAAAACCTGACACTTGCTGAAAACTCCAAATTTCAACAAACTTCCAAAGCAATTGCCAATTGTCTCATCACCTAAGGTCATGAGCATGTACACATGACATCCACAATGTCCTCATGACATCCACACTTTTATAGCCCAGTGGAGAGGAGGGAAGAGGGTCGCTGAAGGCGCGGGGAAACTCACGCGGTCCCGAGCGCGGTAGGTGAGAGCACGGGGCGAGCGCAGAGCGACGGGACAGAGCGGGGCGCTCTGGTGACACGACTAGGCGGGGAAGAGGGTCACCTGAGTCAAAAGTGGGTGGGAGAAGCAGGTGGCAGTTGAGGGCGCTGGGTGAGGACAAGGCGCACGAGGGTGCGGCAGAGCAGGCACGTGGTCAAAAGAAGATTTCGACCACATGGTCGGAATGAACTTTCGACTAGTTGATTAGAATAGGGGGGGTTTGACCAACTGGTCGAAAGAAAAGAAAGGGGCAGGGGGAGAGGGGCCAGAGGAGGTCGGGCTCAACAGAGAGGATACGAAAAGAAGCCGAGATTCGAGCTGAAAATTGAAACCCGAAATTTGAAATGGGGCATAAACTAGAGAGCTTTGCAAATACACTATAATTTGAAATAGGTTTTGAAAATCAAGACAAACGGAAAGATACAAATTGACATCCAAACACAGGATGTTACATGTGTTAACAGAGACATGGTTACCCTATTTACTGCCTATCATTACTATTCTCGATGCTAACAAAGGAATGAGCGGTGATTGAAAAGGGCTACTTTACCAGCACTCCAACAGGTCCAAGATAGTAGTATCCTTCTTTTGTAGCTTTCTTTCTCATGCAAGATACTGAAGTCATGCTGCCTGCAAATGTAGAAGAGAGTTTATTTAACAATATTAAGCCATTCGGGATGTAGAAAAAGGAGATGTACTTTTATCATCTTTTTAGGAGTTAACTATCATCACCTTCTGCGTATCATTGTTAACTTTTCTGTCTGGCTCAAGGGGTGAATGAGTGCGTACAATTACTACACAAGATAATACCTAGGAAGCACTACGATATATGTATATATATATATATATATATATATATATATATATATATATATATATATATATATATATATATATATATATATGTATGTATGTATGTATGTATGTATGTATATATATATGTATGTATGTATGTATGTATGTATGTATGTATGTATGTATGTATGTATACATACATATATTAGTCATAGCCTCATAGATAATATTAAAACTTAATAGTCAAGTCTCAAGTGCAATGGATCCAACTACACAAACACAATAGAGTGCATAATAATAGGATTACATAGATCATTGATAACATAAACGCAAAGTAGACATCTAATTCTCAGCTTCCACGTCTTCTCCATGTTGTTCCTCCATATCACCTCCTTCTAGGCCTGGTAATGGGCCAGAATGTAAAGGGCCAAAAGGGCTGGGCCCTTGTATGGGTTGACTTTGGGTCGAATGAAATGGGCCAAAATAAAAAAAGGGCTAGGATAGGGTTAGGCTGGCTTTAAACAGGGTTGGGTTAGGATTGAATTGGCTACTTGCTCTTCCACCATGGTCACGAAAGGTGGATTTGGCGCAAGACAACAGCGGGGCCGAGCGGACGAGCACCAATGAAGAGAGGCTGGCAAGTACAAGACGGCAGCCTAAGTCGCAGCTGATCGGGGAGCCAAGACGCCTGCGAGGGGAGGCAGAGGCTGGTGGCAAAGCCTGGCAATGACCCAAAGGGAGGCTGGCGTATGATGAAAGCCACGAGGGCGCTAGGGAGTGGTAGGCCAAGCCAGTGGCGGCGCCATAAGCATGAAGACAAGGATGGGCGCGCAAGGGGATCCAGCGGCAGTGTAGGGCGCCGAGGGCAGCCAGAGGTCTGGGCCGAGCCAGGAGAAGGAGAGGCGGCGCCAGAGCCAAGCACTAGAGGAAGGAGATGAGAGAATAGGAAGAAGAAATAGAGAGGAAGAAGAAGAATCAGGAGAAGCAAAGAAAAGGAATGGGGAAGAAAGAAGAGAGCGACCCGGGACCATCCCGTCTCCCTGACGTCATGAAGTAATCAAGTAGCAGCAGAGCAGCATGAAAAGGCCACATGGTGACATGGGCCATATTGCATTACTAAACCGGCCCCTTAGGGTTGAAACGGGCCAGGTTGGGCTGGACAGAGTAGGGTTTTAATAAATTCGGTTGGACTAGGTTGGGTTGGGCTATCTATTAGGATTCTTGGGCTAGGGTAGGACTCGGGCTGGGTCCTATCCCATTACCAGGCCGACCTCCTTCATCAACTAGCAGTCCTTCCAAACATGGCTCATAAAGAGAGATTAGCAAGCTTAAGAACACCCACACCAGTAATAAAAGACTCAAAGTTATCTCCTCCTACATCCCAAATTACAGTCAGCCCACTGGAATAGTCTTCTAATTTCTTGGACAAAAGGCGCAAGTTGTTGTGAACAAGGACCAAGTCTTCAACACGTTCAAGTGTCAGCTTGTTCCTTTTCAAGCTATGGATAAAACCATACGTGCAGTTTCTTTCATAGTGAGATGATGAGGATGGATGGCCAAGTAACTTCAAAGCCAAATGAGCCAACTCTGGTGCATGCCAGCGAAAGTGAACAGACACAAGAGTTGGTTGTAAGACAGAAATGACCATCAAGATCACTCCTAATGGACAATATGATGTAAGCAGCTTTGAAGATACACATAATCATGAACTTGTAACTCCAAACAAGGCTCATATGTTGCGATCTCATAGAATAGTGATAGAAGCGAATAAGGCTCAAATTGACATCTTGAATGATTCAGGTGTTAGAAAGAAATCTGGCCATGAGGTGATGAGTAGACAACCAGGGGGTCAATAATGTCTTAGCTTCATTCGACAAGATTATAAAAGCAATGTCTGATCAAAGCGTATGAAATCAATCCAAGAAGGAGATACATGTGCTATTCTTCAATACCTACAACACAAGTAAATAAAAAATCCTTCCTTCTTCTATGCAATACAAGTAGATGAAGATGAGATGATGACCAATATATTTTGGGCAGATGCAAGATCAGTTTTGGATTTTAACTATTTTAGCGATGTGATATGCTTTGACACAACCTACAGGACAAATAATTATGAAAGGTCATTTGCTCTTTTTATTGGCGTCAACCATCACAAGCAAACAGTTGTATATGGAGTGGCATTATTATATGATGAAACAACGACATGTCAAGCTGAAGAAGTATTTAATGTATTTTGTGCTCTTTACCTGGTTTGTAATACTAACAACAATCTTCTGACTACCTACCGCTGACGACACGGTTTCATTCTCATGATCAGGATTTTTATCGAACCTCCCATTGGTTGCTCTTCCCTGATGATTACCCATTAATTGGTATCCTCCGTTGCTCTAGATACTTTTCATGATTACCTGCCATTTGCAAGTAACTCATATGACTCCACCATGAAGTGATACCTCACAGCCTTCGAGTTCAAGCGACCTCAAATATACTAGACTCTTCTTTAAGTCGGGAATACACCAAACTCCTGTCAGTGTGTGATGTGTTCCATCATACATCTTCAATGTAATCGTTCCCACCTCAGTAATTACATACTTCTTGCAATCCTCTAAGCGAACAGTTCCATGCGCCGGGCATAGAGATCATTCGTCAAACATCTCTCTAACCGAATATATATGGAAGCAACAACCTGAATCTAATATACATCCATGAGAAGTACATGATTGACTAATGACTAATACGTCCGAATCATCTTTTGCTACATCCACTGAGCATGCACCCCTCATTTGCTTCGACTTGGAGAGTCTTTTATCATATGACATTTCTCGTTACATAGATAGCATACATGTGTGCCCTTGCTCTTGCGGTGCGACGCGTGCCGACCGAGCGGCGGCGAGGTATGGGCTGTAGTTTGTGGCAAAGCGAAGGGGAGGCCGAGGTGATCTTGGTGCTCTGTTTTATACACGTGGGGAGATAGAGGAGATTGTTGGAAATATGCCCTAGAGGCAATCATAGAGATGATTATATTTCATTATGTTCACAATATTTGATAATATGTTATCTTGTTCCTTGAATGAATCATCAGTCATGAAGATTAACGAGTATGTGACTTGTTGGTGAAGCTCTTTTTAACTTATGATGATGTCGTTCTAAAAGTATCCACGGTCGAAAGTCACCGGGTCGGAACACTAGTGACTCTCGACCAAAGACATGTATTGATTGATGACCATGTTTCACGGTCATGGATATAGGGATATCGAATCAATAATGTGGACACGTGTTAGAGAACATGGTGTTGGATAAGACCCCACCTTGAGACACTATTGAGATTGTTATGATTCTATGTGTCGTTAGTTGGTCTCAAGCAATGATGATGTATAATCCTTAGACCTGAGATCAACATGGTTTCCTACATGTGTAATAGCACTCTTAGGGGTTGCCAAACGCTACTAAATCGGGTGGTTATAAAGGTAGCTTTCGGGTATGCTATGAAACATGCGAGAGGGATGTATTTGGTGGGATATGGGATTTGCCCTCCTAACATAACAGAGAGATATCTCTGGGCCCTCAAGTGGTCGGATAAAGAAAGTGCATGGCCATGCCATCGATGGTCGAAGAGTTCGACTACATAAGATTATCCGATACTCGATCGAGAAAGCATTGAAGATCCATGGATGACACAACATCTCACCCAGAGTTCAACCAGATATCGTGAGGCAAAGGGAGAATACATGAGTAGGTAAACGGATTCGACCCGACACGGAATTGGTCGTATGGAGATACAAGCAAGTCGAGGCGGTCGAACGTAATCACAGAGTGGTGAAACCAAGTCGTAAGGAGTTACGAGTTGGTCGTGATCGGTCACTTGAATCGGTATAGAGATAGGACACAGTCGTAAGTGATGAGGACACTGGTCGTAGATCATATTGCATTAAGGTTCATCCGATATAATTTGTGTGTATTCGGGAATCGTTATGTCCGCTAGGAACCGCTTCGACTCGTGGCGGAAAGGGTTTCCGAGTCACAACCGAACTACACATGAACCTAACGGGTCACACACTTAACGGGTTGGAACAAACCAAGACGAATCTGATTAAATAGCGTGTTTGGATAGGATCCATCACGGGCACTATATAAGGAGATGCATGAGGTTGTTGGGAGCGGTGGGTTGGCGCAAGTTGCCCTACCGAAACCCTAGCCGCCATCTTCTTGAGTGCCTCCGTGCGATTTGGTGCTAGCACACCGCGCACGGTTGTTCCTTCCCCGGCGTGTGGATACCATAGAGGCGCTTCTCGTTGTTGCGCTTAGGGCGATCCGCGATCTTCGCTAGGAACCGCAGAGGTCTTTGGAGGAGACGATCAACCAACGAAGACGCTAGACGATCGACTACGACCGAGACATCGACGCTCTTCGTCGGACCGGCCGCCCGACACTTCTTCCGCCGCTCTGCAAGGCGTCTAGTGGTAACGATCTGTGATCATCTTCTTGCTTGGCTTCCTGGTTTACGTGGTAGAAATTTTGATTTGTCGCTATCGTAGCCTACCCGTATCCCAACAGAGATGACACTGTGGGATCGATGGCGTTAGCAACGGTTTCGGCTCAGGTCTTCCATGGGAGGGAAACGGCTGAATTGATTGAGGGCAGTGATGGTGACCTTGAATGCGATGCAGAGAGTGCAAACGTAGGTGCGGCTGGACCAGCGCAGGTGGCACAAGCGGCGTGGGCAAAGACGTTGCATGGCGCGGGCACGACCTAGTTCTAGAGCAGGCTAGCAACAAGCAAAAGTTGAGGCAAAGCAGAGAGAAGGAGAGATGGGCCAGATTGTTTGGAAAAAAGGGCCACGACCCAAAGAGAGGAGAGATCAAAGGATGGTCTTCGACCCAAGAAGATTGACAGAGAAAAAAAATTCAAATTCATATTGAATTTGAATTTAGGTTTGAATTGGTTTGGAATTCGGGATGAGAGAGGAATTCAAATTCGACCGAGATTTGATTTGAAGAAAGATATTTGAATTTAGATTTGAGATTAAGATTTGGAAAGATTTCACTAGAATTTGAATTTAGGGTTTCGAAATGGCATTTGGAATGAGATTCGAATTTGGACTTGAGATTAGGATTCGGGCACAAAGACAAGGATGGCAGCAGGGCCATTCCCCGGCGGGGAGTGGTGGAACATCCTCGTCCCCCAAAGAAGAAAAAAAATCATTGTTCTCCGTCCCCGCCCCCGTCCTCGAGTGCTATTCTCCCCTATTCCCCACCCCCATCGAGTTATCGGGGCCCCATGGGGACCTAAGCCCAAAAATTAGATCTCCAACCTCTCCTACACAGACACACACAGAGACGGCAAAATCAGTGTTCCAAATGATTTAAACAGTGCCTATCAGTGTTCCAAATGAAGATTCCAACAAGATTTTTTTGCATCCTGTATGGTGGGGGATAATATTTTTTTTGTACAGAATCATGGATGGTATCCCAACTAACCAGAGGAGGAAGAGACTGTCGTTGCATCGGCTGTTGGGGAGGAAGAGGCCGATGCCGGCTGTTGGGGAGGCGGCCGGCGTCGGATGTTGGGGAGGACAGGAGCCTAGAGGACTAGACGAAGCCGACGTGAGCAGCGGGACTGAGGGAGGACCGGAGGAGCAGTGGGAGCAATGAAGGGGATGCAGAATTGCTGATGGGGAATTGGGGATTTGGGGGCAGCGGCTGGGAATGGGAAGGCTGAAGGCCGAAGGGTGATGGGGGAGGCACCGAATAGGATGCTGGCATGCTACTACTGCAAGGGTTACGAGTCCTAGTTACGACTTACGGGATATGAGAGTGTGCGGTAGCAGGCTAGTAGCCCACATGTTATAGGGTTATCGGGGCCCATACGGGTAGCAAGGATGGGGAGTAGGGGAATGTCCCCGACCCCACTTCACCCGATGGGGAATTGTATTTTCATATTAGCATCCTCGTAGGGGAAGAAATAGCCCCAACCCCGGCCCCTAATAGGTGAATTCCCCGTCGGGGAACGGGGAATGGGGCCCCATTGCCATCCCTACACGAAGATGGTGGTGGTGGAGGCTAGGCACGGGGCCTGGTGCGGAGGCGGTTGGCAGTGGAGGCGGTCTGGCCCAGCCGGGCCCGACATGCAAGACTTTATCATGCCCAGGCCGGGCTGGCCTAGCACGGCCAGAGAGGCTGGCATGTCGTGCCTGGGTTGGCACCCCGGCCCACGAGCCGTCACGACACGACTCGATTAGTTAGCCGGGCCGACCGTGCCATGTCGAGCCAGGTCACCCATTTGGATAGGTCTGGATGAAAGTCACTTTCCATTTTAGATTAAAAAAAAGATGAGAAAATTGCATTGTAGGTCCCTGAACTTGCGAGGTTGTGCCACTAAGCTCCTTGAAGTTGTGTTGAAGCGAAGTTCGTCGGATGCGATGTCGGCGACTTCGTTCCCTCCTAGTCCGGTGGACTTGTCGCCACTCCGTTCCGGCCATGTTCATCGTCCCTGTCACCTTACGTCGATAAAAACGGATTCTTCGGGCTCGGGAACGCACCATTCTCGCGTCTTCGCCAGAGCTCCACAGTCGTAGTTTCCCGCCGCCCTCGCCCTGGTGGCCGACTGATGGCGACGGTGGAGCTCCGACGAAGACGCGAGCACAGTGCGTTCCCAGGTCCGAAGAATCCATTTTTATCGACGTGAAGTGACGGAGATGATTATAATTGCTTTCAAAGGCCTACATGTTTGTTTGTCAATAAAGAGAATGATCATAAGAAACGTAGCTTAAGTTTTTTATTTTCCAGAGTTCAACATACAAATGCATTGAACAATTATCATCTGGATCAGAAATCAGAAAGCACAACCTGTGCAGAGTTACAAAACCAGTAAGTTTGCAATGATTTAAGACCACCCTTTTCATATAGATAGCTGCACATTTTCTAGCCAAAATTTTTGAAGGAAATAATATTCAAATGGTTTTTGAGCTATCCCAGCTGAGATACTAATAATCAACTACCTAACAATATCCAGACAGGTATCCATAAAAAAAAAATTGGGAGACTAGTTACACTAGTATCCATTAATGTTCAAAATATTGCAACAGATACTTACAAACAACAATTGCATCAGCACATACGAAGGATACCGACTAGAAAATGTGGCCAACATTTGTCCCATCTCGCAGATCTCTCCGTTGTCATTCTCCTTTATACCGACGCAACCGTCTCATGCCTGCTCTTTATGCTTAATCTACTCTCATTCTTCCATCAATTCCTTCGTGTGATTGTGACATTATCTCACATAATATATACACGCCCAAGGATTGATGTTGACCACGGCAGGCTAATTTATACCCCCAAGAGTAAGATATCTGATGCACTTAATCATCTCTCGTCAGTATTTGTGTATACAGCTTCTAACCTGTAAAAAAATGCAGCAAGAATTAGCATTTTACTCCAAGTCAATAACATGAACTTTAAAATCTCCCAAATGATCACAGCATCCTCCCATATTGGATGCATAAATTGCACAGTATGAAATGAAACAGGTTAATGGAATGGGTCGTCTGTGCAGTAGCATGCAGCTCAGGGATAATTTACCCTTCATACAAGACAGACATAAAAAAACTTGCCTGTGTGGTTTCAGACTTCCAGTGGTCTACAAATTTTTATTAAGCCAAGTAACGAGATAAAGGTAATCTGTAATAATGGGGTGAACAGATAAATATCCCGCGGTTTAACAATAACGGTACCGTTGCAGTCCTTGATGTTGACTGAAGAAATCTGCTACCTTTCTCGTTGTCATTCCCCCATGCTTAAATCACCATTCTCCCCGCTTTTCTGGCACGTCCTAACGCCAGAAACTGAGCTACCAAACAATGTCTCACACATCTGAGGAAGAGTCTCTAACCAACTTCCAGCAGCAACCAAAGCTGGCAGTCTGCGGAGCTGCACGGAGGAAAGGCAACGCCATCATCCCTGCAGCAAAAAAGAGACGAAGTCATCCCGGCAACCCAGGTAAGAGAACAAGAGTTTGTTGTAGCATATATTGTTTCAGTATTCATGAGTTCAACCGATGCATCTGACCTACTGTATCATCGTGTTGGAGAGTTCGTGTTAGAACTAAATAACGAGTTGTATTAGAATTGAACTTCAATTTGAGACTATAAATAAAGAGCGTGAGATCCTATGGGATACACACAATTATTCCCAAAAAGTCCACATGGTATTAGAGCCCCTGTGCCCATCCACCACCGAACCCTAACCCTAGCCCTCACGTACCTCAGCCGCCGCCACCGTCGTTCCTCCTCCCCCTTCGCACCATTGCCTCGCGGACGAATCCGAACCTCCGCCACTCAGGCCGCGCCGTGCCGCTGCTGTGCCTCGCGGGCGTGCAGGTCACCACCCGGGTGTCAGACCTGGATTTTCGAAATCCCAAATCCACTGTGAAAAACACTGTGATATTCCTTGGATCAGTAGATAGCACTCACATATACATTACTAAATCATTTCATACATAACGTAGACCGAACCATTCATTAATTTAACACAACAGAGTTTACATAGACCGCATCGGGTCAAGTTTTACAATGAGGGCCGAACAGGCCAAATGATTACATCACAAAAGTAGCTGAAGCAAAAGGGGTAGAGCACATCTCTACACAGGCAAGCGACTGGAGTTGCCGGTGTACGACCGATATTACCCATTGACTTGGATAATATTGGTTGTATGCAACTACCAACGGAGTCAGCTAGACTAGGACGAGACTAGAATAGCTACAAACTAAACTATGCTTCATCATCTCCTTGGTCTTCGACGTCTAGATCCTCGTAGTATGCATAATGTCCTAGATCTGCGGATTCTGAAGGGTTTGGGGAAGAGCGAGAATGAGAACAACTTCCATGCTCACGAGCCAACACACAAGATGCAATAATATACATGCAAGGCTTAACAAGGGGTGGCTCGAGTTCTTTTATTTGCTAAAGCAATGTTTTCAATTATCATTAATAGAAATTCCTATCACTTAGCACTTTAACCAAATTGCAATTTTATTAAAGAGAATAATTGTGCAATATTTATAACAGCAGAGGTTACCTCCACCTTATGCTTAATTTGATTGTGGTTACCTTTGCCTATTAACATCACTGCGTACGACTACCCGGGAAAATTCAAACTCAGGGCTAGGTGAGCCCAACATGTTTTTATTCTACCCACAAAGGTTTTTGAAAAATAACTAAATCTAGTAAGTTCTCATGTCTGCCTTTGACCGTAGGTACGGCTGTTCGAACAGTTTAGTACTCTACAGAGACTACACGTTACCCACAAGAGATAATCGTTTTGATATGTACACACATTTCCTTAGACATGTGAATCAATGGGAGACTACCACAAGGCCTTTACAATGCATCCCCCAGTATTTGTTGCACCCGCTAAGGTTTCATCTGAGAAGGGTTACGCTCCCACACCCGCGTCGCCGTCAACCCTTACCCAGACCCCCTCTTGCGCCTTCACGGCTTACGCTCACACAGATTCGTAAGTCGTGCACCCCTACCCATAACCACGAAGGTCCACGACGTAGCAGGTCATCTACCTAGTGCAACCCGTACTGATGGATACAAAATATTTAGCCAGGTCGACACCATTATAGATTTGTGGTTGCACTGTTTTACATTAGGAGGTCATCACCAGATTAAGTCCTTAGGGTTACCTGGGGGGTTCATACCACATACCAACCACAAACCACATTCCTTTGGCTGCATTAGCATCCATCACCATACCATCTATCATACCATCCACCCAGATGTGGTATTAGCAAGTTATTAGGGTTTTTGAGAAGTATAAACCAAATTATCACAACCATTTCAGTCATTTGCCCCAATGACTGCCCAAATCTATTTTCATGATTAAAAGATGATGATTAGGTCATTTAATGCACTGGTACTTAAGCAAGACTAGCATGTCGCTTAAGTACAACCTATAGTTAGTATAGTTACTATATAATTACTAGGGTGACAAGAATTTATGGATTCAATTATCAAAGGATGGTATAATAATTAATTAATTATCAAATGGGTATTTAACTACCTTAAGAGTTAACATACATTTGTTTAAGGAATTAAAGCATGCAAATTTTGGTAATTTAAAGGAATATAATTTGCATAAAATGTAGGCTCAAAATGATGAAAGCATTGACTCGCCTAAGTTAAAAGTAAGAGAGTCTTGATAACCTTGAGCTTGATCAAGTTGGAGATCTTCCACTTCTTCGGACTCTATTCGGATGAACGTACCTAAAAAAGGACAAATAATCAAACACAACAAATAAATAGTAAATGAACTCCAAATTAAATAAGACCACTGCAATTAGCAAGATCTTGAATTTAGACAAATTTAGAAACAAAATTCACTTAAATCGGGGTTAAAACGAGGGAGAACGGGACTTTCGAAGTTGAGCTTTTGAATTAAATCATGAAAATAAAAGAGGAGAGGCAGGATGTTTCTTTGTGGTGGGGCTCTTTGCAATAACTCGATCCATGCCACAACAAGACGCTGCAAGTCCACCAAAGACAGGCTTGGGTCCACCAGAGCTTTGACCGAGCATTGAATTGGTTCGGGCCCACTCAGCATTGGGACAACAGAGGGAAAACAAGAGTTTTATTAGCCTCGTTTACCACTCACGGCCCACACGTTATTGAGACAACAGAATTAAATGCAGCAGTTAAACCAACCATTCACGGAGCAAATCAAAGAGTAACCCTTAAGACCAAGATCCTGAGAGTTAAAGTGCTATAGAAATTTGCTGGCTTTCGGACACACAGAGGAAAAACATGGGCGCTTGGGAGCATCACCGACGCCGGCGAGCGAAGGCGAGCAACGACCGGCAAGCAGGCGGAATGGGGCCCCACAAGGGTGGTGGTCCCACGGACGGCGGTGGCGGCGCTAGAAAAGCACTAGGGCAGTGGCGACGGCATGGGCTTGGAGGCATGCGTGGCTCCGGTGGCGCGGCAGTGTAGAGGCAAAGGGGGCGCATGCATGGGCGACGTGGAAACGCGGGGAGGCCAAAGGTGAGGTCGGGGCGGTTTAGGGGCGACCAAATTGGCGGGGCGGTGGTGGCTAGAGGCGTGGGAGAAGGGAGGGCGATGATGGATCTCCTCAGTGGCGAATCGAACAAGACAAGGGAGGGGAAAGGTCCCTTGGGGCCAAAGCACGCCATGACACGGCGGGAGCGGCGGAAAGCTCACTGGAGCAAAGGAAGAGGCAAGGTGGTACGGTGGCCGGAAAGGGGGAGCTCGGGCGTTCTTGGCGACAGAGACAAGGAGCGAGCAAGGCGAGTGAAGGAGGAGCAAGAGGGTGCTTCATGGTTCCTTATAGCCAAAGGAGAGGAGGGGAGATGGCCGTTGAGGCTCTGGGCAGCGCGCTGTCCCAAGGCGGCATAGGCATCGCGAGCAGGTGGGAGCAGGAGCAGGCGATGGGACGGGGCGAGAGCTTGCTCTAGTGCGGCCACAGTGTGCGCGTAGGGCGGTGAGGACGATGTTGTCGTCACGACGTGACTTGGAGGGCCGAGCAGGTAAGGGCGGTAGGCGTGCGCACGTAGGCGCCTGCGCAGCGCGCGGGCAGAGCGCGGCGAGGACACGGGGCGTGTGCTAGATGCGAGAAGGCGAGGGCGCTGACGCCAGGCTAAGACAGGAGGTTGGAGCTGGTCTTGTTGATGGGGCGGCAGCAGTGAGCAGTCGAACGCACGCGTGTGGAGTGGACGCACAAGGGCACGCTCTCGAGCAGCATGGCTGGCAGGAGGTGAAGGGTAGAGGGGGTTGGCTGGGCCAGAGGGAGAAAAGGGCTAGGCCCAAGGGAAAGGGAAATGGGCTGAGCCCAAGAGGGGAGAAACAAATTCAAAACTGAGAGCTGAAACCGAAATTTGAATTTTGAAAATGAAATTTTGATTTGAGCTTTTGAAACAAAAGACAAACCAAAAACATTGTTTACGGTCTGAAAACATGATGTTACACCGGTCGCTCAGCCGCCTGCCGCTCGTTGCTGTGAACGCTGCCGTCCTTCGGGTTATGCAAACCACGCGTCGCACGGTCAGCAGAACTGGGAAGCCGCCTCCGCTCCTCGCGTCGCGAGCCAAGGATCTGCCAAGGAGGAAGAGTGGAGAGAGAGCGTGATTCGGAGAAGAAGCCCGAGAAAAGAAATGCTCGGGAGAAGAGAAGTAGGATTTGGGAGAAGAAAGCCCAAGAGAAGAAACCGAGAAACACTCGGGAGAAGAAACCGACTTTGCTTAAGCCATTCGAAGAGAAGAGGCCGAACCGAAGAAAGAATATTTATTATTATTATTATTATTATTATTATTATTATTATTATTATTATTATTATTATTATTATGCTATAGCACTACATGATTTGGATAATTGTGAAGGTAGTCATCCAGGTTCGTCAGAATGTTGATGCGTGAAGAATTGCCATGAACGTGGGAGGTACACACGACATATCTTGGCAGTAATTGGTATTGCTCTGGTTGTTTGAGAAGATGACCCTCGAGGAAATTGAGGCTGCAAGGAAGGAGGAGGAAGAAGCCGCAATGAGGGCGTAGAAGAGAAAAAGAAGGCAGTTATTGAGACTACTTCCCCAATAGTAACTCAAGGTGACATGAGAAGCATGTTACAGGACCTCTTTACGACGGGTATGATAGGTCCGAGGGTTGGTCCAGGGTCATATGATTTAAAGCTGGAGCTGATGCCGAATGATGTAAAATTTGAAGGAAGTAAAAAATTACCTGAGTTGGTCTAGAAGGGCTCAGCTAATTCTGAGGATGAATGGGGTGAAGCAACCTGCGGAAGACTTGTGTTGAGCCTGCAAACAAGACGAGCATGGATTGGAGGATGTAGAACACCACCAAATTTGTGGTGGTAGCTTGGTTACTAACTTCGATGTCTCCATCCATTGCTCGGATGGTGGAGATGATGCAGAGTGCACCGACGATATGAAAGATGCTGAGCAACATGTACTCCGGGGCAGGAAATGTGATGATGATGGTGGAGGTCTAGGTCTAAGTGGGGGCCCTGAAACAGGACGAGAAGACCGTCTGGGAGTATGCTAGTGAACTGCAGCAACTATGGGCAGATTTAGATCACTATGATCCACTGCAGTTAATATGTGCTGGTGATATTGAGGCTGACAGGGTGTGGCTACACCGCAGACAGGTTACACACTTTCTAAAGGGACCGAACCCAAAGTTTGAGAGTAGAAGGGCTGTCATATTTCACTTGGCAAACTTGCCTACTATTGAGGAGGCTATTTCGGCTATGATGCAGGAGGAGGTTCAACTACGAGTAATGGAGGACAACAACCCGGTCAGATCCGCATACGCCATACCAGATGACAGATAGTGCTACAACTATGGGATGAGAGGACATCTGAGCTGTGCTTGTCCTTCTCCACAGTATGGAGGTCGTGGTGGTCATGGTCATGGAGGCCGAGGTGGAGATCGCGGTGGTCGTGGAGGTGGAGGTCGAGGAAGGGGGCGAGTTGGCCCTAGGGCTAATGTAGCCCTGACAGAGGAGATCACGTCTGTTACTCTAATAGGTGAGCAAGCTATGCAATGGAAGAAGTGGCAGCAGGGAAAGGCATTGGAGACTTCTCATGATTCCACCTCCTTGGGTAACTTTGCAAACTACACCCACGTAGGCAAAAGTACTCAGGCACATGCACTTGCATCCACATATAAACACTCTCATATTGATTGGATCATAGATTCAGGGGCATCCCAGCATGTCACAGGTTCACTTAGTGCTTTTGCATCTTACACCCAATATACTCATTCTGAAACTGTCCAAATAGCTGATGGAACCTTCCAGCTTATTCAAGGTGTAGGATCTATAGAGTGCACACCATCCATTGCTTTATCCTCTATTTTGCATGTTGAGATTGATAGGTTTTTCATCAAGGAAAAGCTTGATGGTAGAATATTGAAGTTAGAGTATGTTAAGGTTGGTGAACAGTTGACTGATTATTTTACTAAAGGGTTAGGTCCTAGTAAAGTACTACAATATGTAACAAGATGGACATGATTGATATCTTTGGTCCATCTTGAGGGGGAGTGTTGAAGAGTTCGTGTTAGATCTAAATAACGAGTTGTATTAGAGCTGGACTCTAATTTGAGACTATAAATAAAGGGTGTGAGATCCTACGGGATACACACAATTATTCCCAAAAAGTCCACACATCAATACTTCAGCGGTTTTCAACTACCATGAAGGCATAACCATGATGTCATGAAAGATGGTTCTAAGCCTAATTCTCCAAATATAATTTTAAAATAATGTCTAAATAAATTAAGAACCACGATTCTCATATAAATTATGATAAAAATGCTCTCATAAGATCAAGTTGATCAGAAATGTAGGTATACAGGAAAATTATGAGATTGGTGTAGCCAGAATAATCACTTAAAACTAGACATATCCATATATATCATACTGGTATATTTAGCATATTTATCTTTAATTTCTGGAAATCCAGATGCCAAAGGGTTAATAATACCTTTTAGATTGATAAAAACCTAGCTACAGTCATCTCAGTATAGCTGAGTTCAAGGTTCATGGAACAAAATCTCTCTACTACCCAAAAGAAAAAACAAAAACGCAAAATTTTCCCATAGGGGCAAAACAAGAAATGCAGCAGTTAAATCTAACCCATAAACGAAACCACAGAAATCTTAATGATCAGACAACAGCAACTTTGGCTGTTGCAGACTTGCAGTATTATTTCTTTCAGCTACATCCTGTCATAGTGACATGTTTCATTCCAGGTCTCAGCCAAATGGCAAATAATCAAAACACATAAGAATCCAAACTGTTGGTTGTTAAGTGAAAGAGTAAATTGTATTATAACTCCCTAAACTTGTAGAACTTTTTTTTATTAATTAACCTTTTTAATTTTTATTTTGAAGTTAACCCCCGCGCGCACTTTATTTTCAATTCTAACCCTTTTGGTCACGCCACCACTCGTGGAGTGACAAAACAACGCTGTCACACTGGGGCAAGCTCTTGTCATGCCATGGGTGGTGACGTGACAGTGTTATTTGGTCACGCCACCACCAGTGGTGTGACCAAAAGTGTTATTTAACAGACTTATCATATGATGTGACAGCGTTGTTTTGTCACGCTACGGGTGGTGGCGTGACCAAAAGGGTCAGAATTGGAAATAAAGTGCGTCGGGGGTGAACTTTAAAATAAAAATTAAAAAAGGGTCATTGGTGATCGCGGAACCGATGAGTAGTTCCATGTTGTGGCAAACATAGTATCCATAGACGTTGCGGCCCGACGGCTGCTGGTGGCACTATAAAAATAGAATTGGTTAGTTCGAGAGGCATTACTACGAAGTGTTATATAGGATTAATGTGTATTAGCTAGCGAGTACTGAGAAAGTTAGATCGTGTTGCAGCGACCTTCCCCTGCATTTCCCTCCTCTAGCATATAGCACGTCGAGCGCCCTACGTGACTCCAAGAAGTTAGCCTTAGCCATTGCAAAGGAAGGAAAGACTACAATAGAGTTTCCATGGAGGAAATGTGTTTACCTGTTGATTAAATTCCGGATAACTGTGAAGTGTGAGTGGTCATCTTTAGGGAATCTAAGTATATTACTCATTTCTGTTTTGGTATAATTACAATTAGAATCCAGTGGAAGCTACACAAGTATGTCAGCATGGTCATTAAACCTAAGTTCGTGTTGCTTATAAAGTACAAATCAACAAGTATAGCTAGTAGTGTAACACTTACTCCTAGTTGTAGGGCAAAAGTATGTATTCCTTGTTGCGGCGAGCCAGGAAAAACTCTAAAACGTAATTCTCAACGTATATTGCATTCGCCTTGATGCTTTGCTCGGATGAATTCCTTCTTTCGGCTTCAGACATCATGTATCTATAAACAAAAGTAAGGAGTTATATATAACATTTATCGGTATTACACGAACATTGACTGTGATTGTACACACTTACAGTGTCCAGCATCGTATGAGTGAGACGTCGAGCTCGTTGAGGTTGAAGAGACAGAATAAGTCCTCGAAAGTCACTGTGAAGACACAGTCTTGAAGCTCGTGGTTAAAATGATCCTCCTTGAACTTGACGGTGACACCCGAGCGTTGTTGTTCAGTCGGCTTGTTGGACTGTTCCATATACCATGTATGCAATGTCGTGCAAGCTGGTCCTAGGGTACGGCTGTCTAACCTCTCGACCAACGGCTCACCTAGCATGAATTTTCGGGCCAACGGCAAGAAGGGGATATCAGAACAGGAGTCGACCGTCTTCGATTTGCCGTTGTTGCCTCGCTTTGTATAGGTCGATTATCAAAATAATTTCAGTACAAGACTATTATCATCACAGAGCATTCATTTCAATCCCACCACACCACATTGTAATATATTCCAGTAGCAGTATCAAAACAAATACCATATGAATAACTGACTAGAACAAATACAAATTCCTAAAACAAGTACAATTATCATGAGTCAATGAGGACCATGACAGCATGACAGATTATTGATAGAAAGAGTGAGGGAAAGGGGCGTCGGGGTCGGCAACTCGGCATTGGTTACCTTTGGGCGTCGAGGAGAAGGATGAGCGAGCAAGACGATCTGGGAAGGGCGTCGAAGGGGAGGCGCCACTGCTCGGGAAGGAGGAGGCGGTGGGCTCGGGGGAGGAGGCGCGCCGGGCTCGAGGAGGAGGCGACGTCGACGGGCTCAGGGGAGGAGTCACACCGGGCTCGAGGAGGAGGCGGCATCGAGGACGGCGGCGACGGGCTCGAGGGTTGAGAAACTTAATCGTTTGAGTGGGGGGCGCGGGCAAACCCTAGAGTCCGAATATAAATAGGGATGGACATCACAGACGGTTCTAAAGTAGAACCGTCTATGATATGTGATGTATCACAAACGGTTTCAATCAACAACCATCTGTGATATATGATGTATCACAGACGGTTCCAATCAACAACCGTCTGTGATATATTGTATCACAGACGGTTTTTACTAAGGAACTGTCTGTGATATATAATCACAGACGGTTTGATCTACAAACTATTTGTGATATTATTTTTGTATTGGTTAATCTAGTTCTGTTTATTGGCTAGCCTCAGGAAATGCTAGCCATGCCCTCTGAAACAAGTAGAAAACACAACAAGTACATGTATATACATCCAATTCATATTCATTTCAGAAACAATCACATCCATTTCATAGTACAAATCAATTAACTCAAATGAACTAAAATTAACTATTCATCAGAATGTACATATACACACATTGTTCAATTAATCTTTAAAAATTAGCCCTTCATGATGATCGACGCGTATGTAGCTAGTTTCGTCACGTTCTTCTTCCTCGACCCCATGCCGTTTCCGAAAGGAGGCAACTCGTCAAATTGATTGTATTCTTCCTCGTCCACTACATTCTCAACTCCAACAATCCTTCTTTTTTCATAAAGAACTACGTGGCGCTTCTTATTTGCTGGGTCGGTTACATAGAAGACTTGAACAACTTGGTTAGTCAGTACGAATGGTTCGTCTTTGTATCCGACACGTTCGAGGTCCACGGTAGTGATGTTGTACTTGTCGACCTTCACCTGTGGGAGATGGACCCAACGGCACAGAAATAGGGGGATCTTGAAAAGCACGTAGTCGAACTCCCATATCTCCTCTATTTGCCTATAGTAGGAGCTCCTCAGCCCATCGGTACTGAATGCATCTATGTAGACACCGCTGTTCTGGTTAATGCTCTTTATATCCTGAGCCTGCGTATAGAATGTGTACCCATTTATGTCGTATCCTCGCCATGTCACAATTGTAAATGTTGGCCCTTTTGCCAACCATGTCAGCATATCACTTGACGAGCTCCTAGCGAGTCGCTCCTTCAACCATTGGTTGAACCGTCTGTTGTGTTATCTCGTGATCCAAACATCCGGTCACTCCGGATTCTATTGCCAAAGCACGTCCTTGTGCTGGTCGATATACGGGGACACTTCAGTCATGTGTTGCAAGACCGTGAAATAGGCTTGAGCATACGCATCCATATCTGGAGTGATTGCTTTCCTTCCGATGGTCCCGATACACTCGAGCCTCCCCTCATGGCGAGATCAAGGCACACCTATCGGTTCGACTTGAACCATGTAATCGACGCAGAACTCAATGACCTCTTCAGTTGCATAACCTTCGACGATGCTGCCCTCCGGCCGAGATCGATTCCGTACATAGGACTTGAGAATTCCTATGAACCTTTCGAACGAGTACATGCTACGTAGGAACACGGACCCGCACATCTTTATCTCCCTCACAATGTGAACAATGAGATGGACCATGATATCGAAAAACGACAGAGGAAAATACATCTCAAGATCACACAGAGTCACCACCACCTCGTCCTGCAGAGCATCTAGTCCTTCGGGATCGATGATCTTCTGAGCAATTGTGTTAAAGAAATAACACAGCCTCATGATTGTCTCTCGGACCTTGATCGGCAAAATACTTCTAATTACAACAGGGAGCATTTGTGTCATCAGCACATGACAATCATGAGACTTCATGCCAATTAACTTCAAATCTTCCATCGAAACAAGTTTCTTCATGTTGGCGGAGTAACCGGACGGAACTTTCACACCATGCAAGCACCGGCACAGTTCAGTTCTCTCGGCCTTGGACATAGTGTAACAAGCAGGGGGAAGGTACGTTCGTCCTTTATCGGTCTTTGTTGGTGCTAACTCAGGTCTGATGTCTATATCAACCAAGTCAAGCCGTGCGTTAACACCATCCTTTGTTTTGTCACGAATGTTCAGTAAGAGACCAATCAATCTGTCACATACATTCTTCTCTATGTGCATGACGTCGATGCAGTGGCGAACTTCTAGGTGCTCCCAATAAGGTAAGTCCCAAAATATTGATCTCTTCTTCCACATGTTCTTCTTACGGGTCCTCGATTTACATCCCTTTTCCGAGCACAACATCTAAATTCTTAACCATATCATAGACCTCTTTTCCGCTTAAATGCCTTGGAGCTGAACTGTCCTCCTTCTCTGTGTCGAATTGTTTCTTCATCCTGCGGTATGGGTGAGCCCTCCGAAGGAACCTACGATGATGCATGTACATGGTTTTGCGCGAGTGATTCAGCCACACACTCTCGGTATCATCTAAGCAGTGAGTACAGTCTTTGGCCAATTTTGTACTCTAGCCCGACAGATTAGCAAGGGCGGGATAATCATTTATGGTGCAGAACAACAAGGAACGTAAAGTGAAGTTCTCTTGTTTGTACGCATCCCATACATGTACCCCTTCAATCCACAGTATTTTTAGATCTTCCATCAATGGTGCTAGATACACATCAATATCATTCCCAGGTTGCTTCGGCCCTTGGATAAGTATCGACAGCAAAATATACTTCCGCTTCATACACAACCAAGGAGGAAGGTTGTAGATATAGAGCGTCACGGGCCAAGTGCTATGTCGGCTGCTCATATTACCGAAAGGATTCATTCTATTTGTACTCAATCCAAACCTTATATTCCTCGGTTCCGCACCAAAGTCTGCAAACCTCCTATCGATGTTTCTCCACTGGGCGGAATCAACAGGGTGTCTTACCTTTCCGTAATTCTTACGCTCCTCTGAGTGTCAATGCAGCAGTTTTGCATTCTTTGGGTTCGCAAAAAACCGCTTCAAATGGGAAATTACAGGAAGATACCACGCCACCTTAGTAGGAGGTCCTTTCTTCACCTTGATTCCCTCGTCGTCATATGATTGATTCTTATGCTTGTATTGGGATGCGTTGCACACCGGACATACATGCATATTTGTATACTCATTACGGTAGATGATACAGTCGTTCGGACATGCATGTATTCTTTTTTACTTCCATTCCCAATGGACAAAGAACCTTCTTGGCTTTGCAGGTGGTTTTGGGCAACTCGTTTCCCTCCGGAAGCATGTCCGCTAAGAGACCTAACAGCCCCGTGAAACTCTTGTCGGACCAACCATTGCTTGCCTTCAATTTCAGCAGTTCAAGCACGGATGACAACCTTGTGTATTCCGGGTTGCAGCCCGGGAACAAAGATTTCTCCGAGTCCTCCATCAAGCCCCGGAATTGAACATACTCCCTCTCATCACAGTGCCCTTCTGCATCGCGAAGCATCTGATCTAGATTGTCATCGTGCAGCCTATCCGAATCGGAACTACAATCGACATCATCCGGCGGCATATCGTTGACTTCCTATATAATATGCTCTTCACCGTGACTGGTCCAACGTGTATAACCCTTTTTGAAACCCCTTCGAATCAAGTGTGCTTCGATCTGCGCTAGATTCTTAAACATCTTCAGATTCTCGCAGTCAATTCATGAATAGTACATATATTATGCCCCTTTATTCAACATATCCTCCTCGGCAGCTCTTGTAAAAGCACACACGCCATTAATGTACTCTTCACTCACACGGTTCTCAACGTACATCCAGCTTCGGTCCATTATACGGTTCGTATTGAAACCCTAGAAATAAATAAAAGGGTGACTTCAAAAGCGTATTTTCTGAGGCTTAATTACGCTTTCCAACAGAGAAAGAGTATTTTTCTCTGAACTAAAGGTGGTTTTTTTCATTTTTCTGGATTTTATTAACTTACATGTGGGCCCTACTTGTCAGTGACTCATTTTTTATTTCATGATTTTATTTATAAAATCTATGGTGGTCCCACATGTCATAGACTCGTTAGTTTATTAACTAAATGATTAAAAATAGTAAGATTTTAAGCTCAAATTGGGCTTAGGGTGACATCGCATTGCTAATAGTTGTGGCTCGGGGCTCTAAGGTCGCCTAAGGCGAACCGACGGTGATGTCCCGTGACGGCGCCATAGGCTTCACTAGCGATTTCGACGTAAACGCCTGAAACTACTCAAATTAAAGGATGCTTATGCTCCAGTAGCTCACCTTGATCATGAGGAAGGTGTCAATAAAGTCGGGAATGTCTAAGGCAGCTGGTCGTCGATCGGTGAACAGAGGCGACGGCGACAATAGCTGAAATGGACCACACGAGGGGGCTCAGTGAGATGAGACGATACTCAAACCGGGCACGGAGTGATGATGGACTTACCGGGCTTAGAGATCTTCTGCGGTTACCGTAGCGCCAGAGATGGAGATCAAGAAGACTCTGTTGGGGAGCTATGTACACTGCATCATCTGTGATGAGTTAATTATCACGGACGGTTTTCAACAAAAATCGTCTGTGATATGTAGTAATATCATAGACGGTTCATGTTTAAAACCGTCTGTGAAGTATCACAGACAGTTCTGACAAAAAACTGTATGTGATATTGGGTAATATCACAGACGGTTTTTGGTCAGAACCGTCTGTGAAGTATCACAGACGGTTTTAAACATGAACCGTCCGTGGTTTGACCTCTTCACAGACGGTTTTTAGCACGAAAAATAACACAGACGGCCGGTAAACAAAAACCGTCTGAGATTGTGTTTAATACAGACGGTTTCGATGAACCGTCTGTAATCAGACATCTAGTATTAGCATTTTTATAGTAGTGATATGACCACGAGACGTACATTTCTCATGCATCAATTACAATTTCTGAACATGTTTGTCATGGCGAGCGACTCCCTGGATCTCAAGAACTCGTGCACCGCCGCCGGCCTCACGCCCTCCGCCTCTACGGCCACTGCCTTCTTTGTCTAGGCGAGGAGCTCAGCCTCCGCGGCCGCAACCTGCTCCTCCGTCTCGGCGAGCTCGGCCTCCGTGGCCACAAACCTGCTCCTCCGTCTCAGTGAGCTCGGCCTCCGCGGCCGCAACCTGCTCTTCCGCCTCGGTGAGCTTGGCCTTTACTCCGGCAGGGCGTCTGCTTCCGCGTCGGTGTTGTGCTCTCACACCCTCAGCTTCTCCTCCAACTCCAACGCGTAGCCCAAGGAGAACGCCACATGGTTTACCGCCTGCAATGCATTGCCTGGCCGGAGATGTAATCACGACAAAAATCATGGAAGCTAGCTAGTTTGCATTGGTGCTTTGTGCCTGTATGCAAAATCGGTTAACCTAGAGCATCGACATGTAGCTCGAGGCGACGACGTCGGCCGGCTTGGGCGCGGCGAACTTGCACTCCCGCGACGGCGTGACGATGCCCTGCAGCAATTGCCTCGCTGCCTTCCAGCCACATGTGCCTCCTTCCGTGCTGATGCAGCGCGCACCACGGTGGATGTGAGCTCAGCTGGAAACGGAGCCAGGTTGAAGGAGCTGAGAAAGTAAATTGAAAGTTGAGGGAGGTGAAACATTCGCGTAAGTTTAGGGAGCTACGAAACAATTTTCTCTAAGTGAAATGATGAATGAAAGAAGGATCTGCACAGCCACCACAAACTGTTAAGATCCAACATAGGTTCACTTGGTTCATTGTGCAGATCCAGATGCAGAAGTAGTTGCATTGTCACCGAAGACACTCTTGGCAACGAACAGATATATATGTGAAGTCTGCCATAAGGGTTTCCAGAGAGACCAGAACCTTCAACTCCACAGGAGAGGTCACAACTTACCATGGAAGCTCAAGCAGAGAAGCAGCACTGAAGCTAATAAGAAGGTGTATATTTGCCCTGAGGTCACCTGCCCTCACCATGATGCAAGCCGTGCTTTGGGTGATCTGACAGGCATAAAAAAACACTACTCGAGGAAGCATGGTGAGAAGAAATGGAAGTGTGAAAGATGTTCAAAGCAATATGCGGTCCAATCGGACTGGAAAGCGCACACAAAGATATGTGGCACCAAGGAGTACCGCTGTGATTGCGGAACAATATTTTCAAGGTATTTTTCTGATCAGGAACTATAATATACACAAACAGCTCAAAAAAAATCAATGACTGTAGTCTGGTACTTCTGCAATTAAAAGTTTCAACTGGACAAAACCCTGATTATGACAGCTCAAAATGTGAAATTTCATATACTTCTTCTGATTTCTGAATGCATGTTTACCGAAAAGAAATTTCATTACCAAAAGAAAGCAAGCCATCATAAATTCACGTGTACATAACTTAAATTGTTAAAAAAACAAATAAAAGCATCAATTTCGCACACTGGAAAAGGGTTACAAATCTAAATTGATGGTCAAGAGTTCAAAGATTCAGATTTATCACAGTTTATGCCTTTAAGAATTATGAGCATGCTAATGTAGGATTGAACCGTATTGTCAAACTGAAACAGACACAACCTGAAATAAAAACAAGTAGGGTTGAACCATATTATCTCCAGATATTGTGTACCGCTGGAGACAGCAAACAATCATAAGTATAGTATCTCAAGTGTCAATATTTGGAAACTGACATTTACTTGCATTACAATAAAGTTACAGAAAGGATAGCTTCATCACACATCGAGCCTTCTGTGATGCCTTAGCTGAAGATAACTCCAGAATTAACCAAAGCCTTGCTGCCATGGTGGGAGGTTTGCATGGTCAGCAGCAGGACATCTTTGCACACATGCCTAGTGTGAGCTCTTCACCAACTAATGCAGTTGGAAACTTCTCTGGTAATAACCAGAGTTCAGATAGCAAACTGAGATCTTTATCCCCTTATGCTGTCATTGCAAGGAATACTTCATTGTTCTCCAACCAGATATTACCAAATGATTCTAACATTCCGTTAGATAGGAGTGAATCAAGCTATCCTTACATGTCCATGAGCTCTCCATGCATGTCAGCAACAGCCCTGCTACAGAAAGCAACAGAGATGGGAGCAAAGACCAGTGAAGATCCTATATCACCATTACTTCTAAAAGGTTTCCCAAATTATTTGTCTACCGCTAGAGATCACATTGATATATCTTCTGGAACCCTAGGGAGATCGACAGCTATTAGTGCTAGCAAGAAGACAGCTGAAGACAACAGCCCCTACATGAACGATAAAAGTAATTTTCTGACCAACTCACCATGGGCTGGTAGCTGCATAAGACCTATTACAGTGCCTTGGATTGGAATTCCGCCATTTTCCATGAGGGCAGAAAATGAAAGTTCTAACATGGTTCATGAGGATTACATGCAGCAAAATGCTCATGAAAGCATTTTTAGGGTTCGGGATGTGGGACTAACCCAAGCCTTTCTAGGTTTAGGGGGCAATGGTAATGTCAAGATGAGCGCTGACACCCACAATGAGGAAGTAACAGCATTAAGCTATTCTGATGAGCAGCAGAAATCTCAGCAAGACATGTCCACTCACAGTCAGTAGTCTCATGACTCTACCACCCTGGAGAAACCCATTTGGGATTCATATTTCATAAGAGCAAATAGTTTACTTACTAGTTACTACAATAGCTCAAGGTTCAGCTAATGTTATCGGTAAAAGTTGCCTCAGTAGCAGATGCCACGCTATAAACCTTATTGTCTGATTGGAAATAGGGTTAGGAGACAGTTTCTTTCATGAAATTCTGAAGGCAGCAGAGCTGAATGTCAACTATATCTAAGAAACCTTGCTGCTGCACCCAGTGTGGCTTTAAGGAAATCTTGTATTTCGATTCAATAAGAAATAAATGCTATGCAAAATTATGCTCATTGATGCAGGACCGCAGAGTGCAGAACAATGTATTTGGTTGAACAGCAATTGGAGTTTGTAATGTTACAACTTACAACTTCATTGCAGAGAAATATGTGAGCAACAAACAACAGAGTTGCCTCTCAAATGAGAAAAGAAAAGAACAAATTCTAATCTGCTTCAACCAAAATGCGCCTTTGGAAAATGTGGGGAAAAGTGGCACCTCTTTAACCCTATCTTTTGCAGCTCAGAGCAGAATAAATATGCATAATCCTTTACAGAAGATCTTGGCTGCTCTTCAGGTACCATCGTGATGTTCCTGGCACATAAATAGGCACATATTAAAGTATAATAAGAAATGTGAAGATACCAAGCATTAAAGTCAATTGTGCATGCACAAAGGTTATACAACAATACCATGATGAATATCCCACAGCTGAGGCTGGCATATATAAACTGATCAGGCTCCATCCATCACAAGCCCTTCAGCCATTCCCGGAAATAAGCTTGCATTTTATCTCGATTTGCCACGTTGCCAACATTAACAGTGGGGATTACCTTTTGAGGTCTCAGAAACTAACGAAAAAAATATTGACCTATAATTAGAAGACATCACAGCAAAGACTACAATAATGTAACATCTGATTTGGGGATTTACCTTCACAAAATCCCTAAGCTCAGTGAAACTTGAGTGCTCGCTATAAGGTACACCTACAAGGAGAAGAAATTAGTGTGAAGGAACTCGTAATGGGACAAAATTTGTATGCAAGTTTGGAAGTGCTGAAAGGTAATGTTTATCATGCACATTTGGCACAGATTGGACAAGAATGAGGCTAATATAGAATCACCATGTTGCAGTTTTACTCAGAATTTGAAACCACAGCTACTTCCAAGACTTCCAAGATGAGTTCAGCTTAAAGCTTGAAGGGAATCAAAATAATATTTTAATGTAGGATGCCCTTGTAAGATAGCTCAAAAAAGCACACAATCTATGTCGAAACAATCTAAGGTAGGGTGCACTTCCTTTTGGCTTTGGCAGTTGACAAGCTCAAGTAGGGTATGGTAGATGAGATAATCGGAGTATTGGACATATGAATAGCTATGTAATTAGAGAAAGACGTTTGCATCTCTGTGCAGATGATAAGCTTCAGCAGATCAACAACAGTCTGCGATTGGCCGAAATTAAGTCCATACTGAGCATAACTAAATATTTATTTTCTGAAATAACATTGTTTGTTATCCACCCTTTCATTAACAAAGGAAAACATGAAAGGAAAAAAACACATTATCAGCAAAATCTAATAAATCCTACCATAGATAGTAACTCTGCTCCTAGAGCTTGGCTTAATTAGGTCAAGCTGATTTCCAGTTGCCTCAGAGAAAGTCCAACCTGATAAAAACGTTAGAAAAGAAAACTAAGAATCGTGCAATTACAGATTTTTGAAAGTACAAAATTTATCTCCCTGATATCATTAACCTGTAGGTCGAAAAGCCAGCACAGCTAGAAATCTTTGGTTAAGAGTCTCCAAGTACTTCTTCAAGTTCTAAGAAAAGCTGCTTCCTGGTAAGAGAGGTTACTGGATAAATTCTATTTGAGATTCATTTACAAACCTCATGATGCACAGATGCAAGGGGCAGAACATGAAGCGGTGAACTTTGATTGCATGAAGATATCCTTTTGGATAAGTCCGGCCAGCCAAATGAGTGAAGAATTCGCCTTCTTGATGCATCAGTGTATATAGGGACCTTTCATGAATGTATAAAAATAAATTATCTGAGAACTAGAAGACCCGTATGGCCACTTCAGACAGCACAACATTAGGAAAAAAATTGACCAGAAGGACACCTCTGGCAATAGTACCTCTAAAGCTTGAGAAATTGCTAGATACACATCCTCTTTACCAATGCTATATGCCCCAACAACAATGAGTGTTTTTGGTTGCTTCTGTAGATATCTTTGAGCTGTCCTCACAACAAAATCAATAACATCCTCCTGGGGTGGGAACCTAAAAAAGTATCAGTTTTAGCAAAGAAGTCATTAAAGAGAAAATGCTTAAAGTTCAAGGCTGCAGAGTCACTTGTATTTAGGATTGCAATATGTTGTGTCCAGATAAAGCAAATTTATGCGCTCTCTTTGGAGGAGTGGGTGCAATTGCATGGATTTTGCTGCTCTAAAATCCCCAGTGTGGAGATAGGTCTTTCCATCACCAAGACGGAAATGAATTAGAGCTGCACCAGGGCAATGATTGGCCTCCAACAAGGTAACTGTCACTCCCTCTATGACATACTCGGTATCAAGCACCAAGGGGTAAATATACCTGCAAACATCAATTTGAACACTTAGTAGTTAGTATTAATACCACTATTACTGCTAGAAAATTAGAGGTACCATCATCAAACACTAAAAAAGAAGCCTTACTCAGAGTCTACTGATAGGCACATCTTCACCAAGCGAGCAGTGAGCGCAGTACAATAGATAGGACCATGGCACCACTTCTTGGTTAACCCAACGTAATGATCATGATGAAAATGGCTGAGAAAATAGGCAGAGCACCCTTCAACCGCTCCATACCGAAATGCGTCAACCGTGAACGGCGTACCTAGGTTCGTTCAATTCGCAGATATTGACTCAGTGAAATCAAACATATCAAATATTCAACATCTACCACCCTCTCTTGCTCCAAAAACAAATCATATTCTCAATTAGTTCAAAGACACGTACACTACTCCTAATATACTAATTCCATCACTACCACTAAATCGATCCGGATCGCGAGAGCCTCGAAAAGGAGCGGCCATTACCGGGAATCTTCTTGTAGAAGGGGCAAGCTAGGGGCTTCCTGACCACCCCCGCCTCCTCCGAGCCTCCCCACCGTCGTTTCCTACCGGACCAAGCACCAAAAGGAGAGGGGGATGAGGAGGAAGCCCCAGCCCCGGCCCGGACCCCCTGCGCTGCCTCCTCCCGCCGCGGCTTCTCGATCCCCCACGCCTGGAAGAGGCTCCTCTGCATGAGCAAGCCGCCGCCCTTCGCCTTCTTCCCAGAGGCCGCCTCCGGCTGGTGCGGAGGAGGGGCGCGCAGGGAGGACCAGTCGGTGCTGCTGCGGTAAAAGTCGTCGGCGAAGCTGCTGGTGGCGGCGGCGGCGGGAGAGAAAACGGGGAAGCCGTCGTCTTCGAGTTCGTCTAGCACGGGTAGGGGAGGGCTGGTTTCGGCGTCGCCGGCGATGTCGGTGGCCATCGTCGGTGGGGTTTTGAAATTGGCGGCGGGAAGGGAACGGAGGGAGGGGAAGAGGAGTTTTTTCCCTTAAAAGTTGCAAATTTAGCTCATTCGGAGATAAAATGGTACCGCGGAGTCGGAGTATGTTCTTAATTGATTATGATACAGTAATTAATTAGTCTTAATTAATTTGTCGTAATTATCTAGGTGTAATTAATATTTATAATTAATTTAGTCCTAATTAATTAGTCCTAATCAATTTAGTTGTGATCAATTGGCTATAATTAATTTAGTCATAACTAATTATTCATAATTAATTAGTCGTAATTAGTTAGTCGTAGTTAGTTAGTCCTAATTATTTAGTTATAATCAATTTTATCATAATTAATTAGTAGTACTAGAGAAGTCCCATCCCAAACGTGCGAACAAGGAAAACCCCCTCCCTAGGTGTGCGGACGAGGATACACATCGCCTGCCGGCGAGTCCGCGATGCCATTTTGGGCTTTGATCTCTAGAGAGAGTTAGATTTGCTATTTCGCGTGTAAGCAGTGTCATTTAAATCAAAAACTCGAGAAGAGGAAATGGAGGCATTGGAACCGTATAGGGGAAGATTGGCGATGAACATGTCACGTTGATTATGAAGGGAAAATTGATTATTTACTACATCTAGTTGACACATGACAAAATACCAGAAAATACGATGTAATAGATCATATATCACATCTTTCATTGTGTTCTTGATATTTTGTTATTTCCGAGTTATTAAATGGATTTTCTTTTCTTTTGCTCAATGCAGGCGAATATGACTTATTTGCCCCTCGCCCATTCGAGCATTGTTGGAATAAAAAAAGAGCATATGCTCCATCCATAGATGCTCCAAGATACGTGCATCGTTGGAATACAAAAATTAGAATACATGTATATATTGTACATACTCTCTCTCTCCCCCTACATCACATACGGATTTTTTTTTAAAAAAAAAAGATAATTACAGAAATAAATAGCCGTGACATGAGCCTGTCACCGCTCCTGTCGCCGTTTCAACTAGCGACAGAGGGCCTATTGACATGTTGTCGTCAGTCCAACTTACTACCGCCAAGCGAATAGTGGTCCTGTCGTCGGTTGAAATGGCGATAGGGGTCTAGCTATAAAACCTTCGAAAATCGGTTGAAAATGTCATTTTAATTCCAGAAAAAAATGAGAGAGAGGAGAGAGGAGGAGAGGGAGAGAAAAGAAGCAGCGAAGCCCTAGCAGTTCGTAGCAGAGGAGAGAGAGAGAGAGAGGGATTCAGATTTGGTCAGTCATCTAGCAGGTACTTTTTGCAACTTCATATAATATTTCGAAACCTCGTTGGTTAGCAAATAAAAATAGCGACATAGAATTCATAAGAGTAGATAATTTTAGCTGTTGTATGTAGTACATCATTTAAGCTATGTACAGTTTAGTTAATTGTGTAGATATCATATTTGGTCAGTCATCTAGCAGGTACTTTTTGCAACTTCATATATTATTTTGAAACCTCGTTGGTTAGCAAATAAAAATAGTGACATAGAATTCATAAGAGTAGATAATTTTAGCTGTTGTATGTAGTTCATCATTTAAGCTATGTACAGTTTAGTTAATTGTGCAGATATTATTTTTGTTGCAGTATGCGATTGGTTTATAATAAATCTGCAAATATATGCAGACGCCTATTAAAAATCTAGAGAATAGCTTAAAATACCTTTTAAACTAGGAAAATAACATGACACATGTGAAAATTGTAAAGGATGGTGAGTTGTATAGCTTAATAAACATGGTATGCACTGAATTTTTCAGGTATGGCGGACCCAGGCCACGCTACGCACTGGCCGTACGAGTTGTTTAACCCGGTCATTAACGCGCGTCATCGCAGTCGCCTTAATACCATCCTCCCCCAGGTGGGTGGGTTGCCGATTGAGCATGGTGCGCTGCGCTTGCGCGCGTCTATGAAGGTGTAACATCCCAATATTTTCAAAATACAAAAATATGGGATTTCTAAAACTTTTTGTATGATTATTTGTCGCCATCAGTTTTTGCCTGCATTTTTAGATTTATTTGAATTTCTTATATTCTTTTGCTAGCACGAGTGTTAAGAAATAAAAACCACAAAGACATGAAATCATAAAGCCAGAAACCCTAATTATAGAAACCCCATTTATGGAAACCCTAGAAACGTAAAAGGGTCAAAGCAAAATAAACTTAAGGCCTTGCTTTTCTTAGTGAAGCTTGAAACATAAACCCTAAGATCAAAGACCTGTTCAGAACCTAAATCTCCGAATGATTCAAAAAGCCTAATTTAAAGTGTCTGACAAAGATCAAACTATATCTATCTTTGCCTGAGAAATTATCGAATGAAAATGCCAGAATATTTAGCTAACCCAAAATTCCTACCTCGGTCCTTAGCATATTTTTCCTTCCCCCTCCCGACCAAGTCCCCTAATCTTTTCTTTTAGCCTCTTCACTGTTTCTTTGGCTCGGTCGTTGACGCAGCCGGACCAGCTCATCGTGCTATTCTTCTTCTCGCCCGAGTCACAGCTCGCACATCTCTCTCCCAACGTCAACCTCAGCAGAACTCGATCGCCACGTCGCAACCATGCGGGAGGCACGTCGCTCGTCTGGTCATTCACCGTCGCTCAATGTCTCCATCGCGCCACCCCACCCAGCCGTCGCTCAGCGTCATCTCTATATTGCCCAATCCATCATTTCGTCGCCAGCTCCTCCCGAGTCCATCGCCAAGCTTTTGCCGAATGCGCCGCCGGCTTACTTGCGATCTCCGCCTACCCGCATGCAGTCTCCGTCACCCACATCTACCATCCCACCAGCGCCTATGTCATGCTTTGGCATTGCCGCGTCCGACCTCATTCCCCTCCCCTCTCCTCGGCAATGGCTTCGGGCTCCTCTCGAGCCCATGTCGACCGGTTCATCCTGACCAAGAAGCGGAGGCCCTCATTGCACAGGGACAAGCCACCGTCCGGGGGGCAGCATGGCAGCCCTGGAGGCACCACGGGTGTGAGAACCCGGAGTATTTAACTTGTAATACTTAACCATTAAGATGATTCAAGCATTACAAATCAAATATCACGACTCTCAAGACATGTACTTCCTGAATCGCAAGACACATACCCCATACAAAAATTATGCATGAATTTCATTCAACACATAGAATCCAAAGCACAACTTAACCATCCAAAAGACATACAGTATAAAGTTATTACAAACGGGCCGACCGGCCAAATACAACTAAAGAGTCTAATATAATAGCGGAAGCAATTGGCCATAAGATGGCGATAACAAAAGCCGATTAGTGTGCCTTAACCCACAAGGCAACCAACCAAGCCACCAACCTAGTCGTCAAGCAAGCACATTCACAAAAGTGCAACCCTTGGGGTTCCACTTCCTCCTCAGAATAATTTAATTAAAGATAGCAAATGAGTACAAAATGTACTCATAAAACTTACGTGTAAGGTAACAGGCCTAATAAATAGCTACATGCAAGCTTATTTAAGGAAGCCCCATATGTTGATGCGGAGTCATCAAAGATGCTCATCTCCTTATAAAGGACGATGCTCCTTGCAGTGGATAACCTCCACCACTACTCACCCAAACACACACAAGTTTCTTTTTCAACACAACGCACATATCCACCATGCACCTTGAGCTAACACACGCCAAAGTACTAAGTCAAGAGAGGTCCCATATCCCTCTCATGTGGTTAGTCATAAATTGCTTCGATGACGGTGGCACAAGTAACTCGGTTCTTGATTGACTTGGGCACCATTCCAACACACCATAAATTCACACCATCAACCATTACGCCCAAGTCTCAAACATTTCATTTTTATTTTCAGTTTTTGACTTTATAAAGTAACAAAGCACAAGGTGCTGAGCATATTGATAATAATAATTTTAGGTGATCAAGGTTACCGACTAAGTCGATAACCGCCAATTCTACTAAGTAGCTAAGCATTTCTAAGCATGACACATAAAGACAATAAAGAGCGTAATTAAATCACCGGGCTCTAATTCACCAAATGATATTAATAACTTATGTTTTGTGGCAGGGGATAACAATTTAAGGGCAACCATGCAATAGGAATAGCTACCTCTAATCAGGAAAATAAACTTTGACACAAAAGCATGCATACATACAATTTGAAAACAAAGTATTAGACTTGAAAGTAATGGGACATTTATGATCAAACTGCTTGCTTTGCTGAGGTTGATTATCTTGCTGCAGAGGGTCACTCGCGCAAACAATAGTATCGTTCGAACCTAGCGAAAGAAATCGAAATCACAATAAGAGCGAATAACACCAAAAAGACACAAAAATTCAAAGTCATCCAAAAATTACGAAAAATTCACATAAGGTAGAGCATGATTTTAGATGAATTTAGCAACAAGAATCATTTCATTTGGATGTTCCATGCAAAATTTATAACAGTTAGAAGATCAGTTTTCTCGAAAATTCTAATAAATTGAAATCTGTTACTATTCATCCTACTTAATTATTTTGGTGAAAATTTCCAGAACAGTGGTGCACTTGAAATTTTTATGATATGAAGAGCACCACATGAGATGAACAATGGAATTTGATTCACCTCATTAGGAGCTAAGATGAATTTTCTATAATTTTTCAAAGTTATGAAAGTAGTACTCAAGCTACATGCAAAATAAGATTTTTAGTAACAGTGTTATGCTTACAACCTATTTTACACTAATCTACACTAACAGAGGATTCTAAAAAAATTGAGTTTACTCAATTTAGAGTTACAGAGAAATACTTATGTATTTTTAAAGTTAGAGCAATTTTTAGTGCAACAATAATACTAAACATAAAGTAATTTTGCCAAATGTGTTTTCTGGAATAGTAACATGATTTAAACCATTTTTATAATAAATTACATTTAAAAATGAAACTAACAAAATTTGAATCATCAATTTTGGAGCTAAAATGAATTACTTATGCAATTTTGAAGTTTAATCAATTTCCAGTTCACAAATAAAGCATTTCAGAAAATCATATAAACATTCAATACTTTTTACACCCAGACAATCCTAGCTCTACTCACCGACCGGTGGGGTTTCCCGGTTTCTTTTCTATTTCAAATAAAATCCTAAAGGAAATCCATACTTACAGGCGGGACCCGTGTGTCAGTGACACGGTCCACATGCATAGTGCATGGACCGAAAGCCATGAGCTTGGTCCACGGGTGCATGGCTTATGGGGTTGTTTACTGTGCACAATGGCCCACATGTAAGTGAGACAAAGGGTCTGATAATCATTGGTTTCCGACAAAGATACAACATTAATGCCTAATCATCGCCATTAACCCTTAATGACGCCGCTACAGTTCCTGTCGGAACGCGCCACGCCGAGTTCGCTGCGGCCGTGAGATTTGTCGGCGCGTCGCCGGCGAAGGAGGGCTCGATGGCGGCGGCCAAGCACCAAAATGGGGCCAGCACGCTATTGCGCACAAGACCGCCGTGGCGAGGTCGAAGGTGACTTCGACGGCGCTGGCGACGAGGTGAGGCGGAGCGACAAGTACGGGGAAAATGAAAACGATGTTTTGACAACGCGTTGCCCGAACTAATGTGATCATAAGCATCAGTAAGGGTTAGGGACCTTACCGGGATGACGCGGATAGGGAGGGCTCGCCGGAGACGAGCCAGCGGCGGAGGATCGAGGCGGCGCGGTGAAGCCAACGAGGGGAGCTCGACCTGGGCAACCACAAGAAACATGGGAGGTAGGGATAGCTTTAGCAAGGTCATAAGATGGTGCTAGAGGAAGGAATTAGGAAACGGCGCCCCTTACCGGAGTTGGGGAAGATGAACTATGCCGACGGCCGATTTTGGGGAAAACCAAATTCCGACAATCCCTGAAGAGGAACAAAGCAATTGAGTGAGGCAAAAAGCTCCAAGGGCCTAGTGGCACGCTATGACGCAAAGGGACGAGGCCGGGGAGGTCGCGGCGGAGCTTACCGAGGTGGAGGCGGAGTAGAGCTTCCCCCTCTTCCACACCGAGGAAGAGAAGTGAGCGAAGGAGAGGGCTCGAGGGGGGTTTTGTGCGGCCCTGGAGACGGCAAGGGAAGCGGCGTTAGACGGGGATGACCCGGGTTGGCCGCGGAGAGCGGTGGATTGACGCCGTCGCAAGGCTGGGACGGAGTGTGACAGAGTGGCGCGGCCGCGTGGAGGTGAAGCTCAGACGAGTGGGGTCGGCATGGGCATGCGCACTCAATGCGGCCGAGGTGAGGAAACCAAGGGCGATGGTCCGAAACCGGGGGCGGGACCGTTGAAGCCGACGCGGAGCGACGACGCCATGGCGCAAAGACGGGAGCGGGCGCGAGCGACGCCCGTGGAGACGAAGATCTGACCGGTGGGGCGGCGGCGTCGGCGCCCGGCCATGCAGCGCGATCGCTACGGAGGGAGCGAGATGGGCCGTTGGATCGATATCCAACGGTCGATAACGATCGAGCGATTATAACTCAGGCCGAAGGGGTACGCAATCACCACCGTTGATTTCCCATCCGATGGCCGCAAGCGACGCGCGATTAAGCTACTAGGTCGAGCCAAGTCGGCTTGGGTTTGAGTCGGGCTCGGGTCTGAGCCCGATGAATAGTGATTTCAGGTGTGGATTTACAAAGCTGAGAAGATAGGGAATTTTTGGAGGTATCTCTGGAGCTCAAAAAATTCGGAAATTTCTATGGAAGCTTGCTGGACCAGAGGTAAACCTTTTGTAATTTTTCCAGAAATTTTTATGCACTGCATTGTTCTCCAGAAAATTCACAAGCTGCAGGGCTAGGGATTTGACCAGAATTCAAACTGGTTTGACTTGCCCATTTGAAATAGCAAAAAAAATCTAAAAATTATGAGATTTTTCAGAGAGGTTACCAGGATGATCTAGATGATAGGAAAAATATTGCCAGAGAATGATCACAAAACAAGATCATGGAAGTTTTAAGGACAACAATTTCCATCAATAGAAACATTGTTCTTTGGAAATAGGAATTACTAGGGGAAAATTTCTAGAAAATTTCAAATGACATCATGAGGCATCAAAAGTTTTAATTTATCCTCATTTTATTACATTTGAAACACACACCATTAGTTTGGGATGTTACAAAACGATCCCTGGCAGGGTACCTTGTCCGGTCCCCGTCTACAGCGCGCTCATCCGCCACCTCGCCTCCACTGCCAGCGGCGAGCGTCGCTCCAAACCGCCCGAACCACCCCTGTGCTGCCTCCTTTCTCCCTCTGTGTCTTTGAACATCTCTCTGTTGGTATACATGATGGTGTGGTTCACCTGTGGTGTTTTGAATTGTTAGTGGTTAACATCAGTGAGCACTGAACTGCTATGAACAAATTTCAAAGACAAGTTTACTTAGGAATGGTATTAAGAACATTAGTAGGAACATGACTAATTCAGATGGCAGTGAGTCATAAGCTTTTAAACAAGAGGTGATTATTAAACTGTTGTCAGTATGTTGCATAGGCAAGTCTGAAGTGGTATGGTAGAGTCACAGATCAAGTGATTAACAGAATAACTCAGTGGGTGGTTAGTAGCTAGAAGATGTTCAGTTAGCATTATGAAATCTGATATTTGAAGAAAGTTTGTCTGTTGTTCAATGTTAAAAACTAAAAAGGTAATCTGAAGACAACTAGAAATATCACTAGGACTAGTTCCAGTTAATAGATTAGTTAATACTAGTTTTACTAATTAACATAGCAGATCAAGTTGCACTTTGTTAAGTTAATTAGTTAGTGAATAGTTTAGATGAGTTGAATGTTAGTAGAGCTCCACTAAATCAAGTAAGCACTCAATTTGTTGAGTAGTAGATATCTAGTTAGCATCATGCACCTATTTTTGACTAGGGGCTAATCAAGGATGATTAGTTAAGGAATTGTTAGTCATTTAGTTACTAAGTATGTTGTTTAGTAGTGGCCTTCCAATCTGTGCTTCCAGCATTTAGATAAATTACAAAATCAGTTTGGGTGAACATTAGTAAGCGACTGTCAATGGGCTTTCCCTGTGAAGCTCTTTGTTCTTTGTGTGGTATGAGCCAATGCATGGTAGTAGGCCCTAACCAATTAAAGATTTTATGGTGATTATTGAGTTAATTCAGTAGCAGATATCTCAAATTAGCCACCTATGTAGTAGTGTAATTAGCAACTCAGCTTGGGGAGATATTAAGGCAAAACACCTTGGATAATGTTTAGTGGAATACTTAGCTAATAGATGTGCACACAATCACCATCAAAGTCTGCCGAAAGAGGAAAACATATAAGAGGATTGATTTTGACTGTATGATCATCGTGGATGCATACATATAATGACTAGAGAGAGAGTGCTTGTGAGTTCTAGGTGGCCTGTTAAGGAAAATAACATCACCTAGGCTCTCGGTATCATCCGTCGTCATCCGTTCTCGGTAGAGGAACCCTTCATGATCCGAGAGCAGATCTGAGAGTATTACCTAATCGGGTAATCTCTCCCATCTAGGTAATCAATGAGGAATGTTCCTATAGATATTCTCTCTCTCCTTGTTAGATTTATCTACTTTGGTCTGAAGTATTTCTTTCAGTCCAATTGTTAGGATGTACTGCAATACATCTGTAGTATTTCCTTCATAAACTTCATCGGTTATACTTCGCCTGAAGTATTTCCTTCATCAGCTCCTGTGGATATTTCATCTGCAGTATTTCCTTCATCAACTTCAGATGAGTATATATTTAGGTCTCATCTGAAGCACCCCCCTCTTTCAAGATATTGTTAAGTATGTTTAGTTCTGTTTGAAGTGCTTCCTTTTGTTTGAATGTATTTGGATTTATTGGATTTCATTTGGTTATTTTTTAGATGCTCTTGGATTTAATCGTAATTTGCGTAGTTAGACTCTGAAGCTGTAATGGGACACAATCCCAACAAGATCGAGACCGGAATCAAGATTATAAGAACATTGAGCATGATGATTATCAGCATATTGAGCGTGATGATTATCAGAACCTTGAGCCAGAACAGGATCGGGGTTATCAGAATATTAAGCAAGGCGAGTCAACACTTTGATCATGTTGCTCCTACTAATTTTAAAAGTTTTATGTTGATTTCAATCTAGCTATTGCATGCTATTTGGAAAATATGTTCATGGGTAGAAGTAGTTAATTTCGTAATTGCTACATTACCTTCCTTGAATGTTGATATCCCCTTATTCAGTTGTTGCCTAGGATATATGTATATATGGGAATTTTCTATTGTAGGATAGATCGGTTGCTTAGCCATGCCGAGGTGAATCGAATTTTGTTGGAATTTGAGGAATGTGTTAAATCGAATTTTGTTGAACTTGAGGATTGTGTTCAGATCTTGAATCTGGTTATTGTGAACTTGTTGGGTTATGGGTACGATGTGTTGGACTTGGATGGGTGATAGGGTGATGAAGGGAGGCTGTCTCGGATTCGTGTAGCCCTATTTGGGTAATTAAGGACCGGTTTGTGTGGTGTTGAACCAAGTCACATGTGCAACCACATGCTGGGTTAATGGCGAAGGCTTAGCTAAATAATTTGCTTGTGTTCTTTCTATCAAACCACTAATTGTTTTTACCTGTTGTTGTTATTGCCAGGGGCACCCATGGTTCAGGCGACCGACAGTCTGCCATGGTGTGTTTTCCATTATTGTTACGAGGTTCACCCGTGGTTCAGGCGACTGACAGTCTGCCATGGGGTGTTTCCTCGGGTGGTTTGATAGTTAGGACATGGTATTGTAAAGGCCTCGTTATGATATCTTAGTCACACTCCTACGGAAGAGTGCATGGCGACATTATAAGTTATTCATATCATGTGGGTAAAGCTGTACAAACTCTGCAGAGTCATAAATCTATTCGAATAGCTGTGTCCCCAGTCATGGACATCGCTTGTGGGAAACTATGCACAGTTAGGATTTGAAACTTGGGTTTAGGAAAATTTGGGAAGGGTATGAAATTGTGATCTTGGAATTATTGTGAGAATTATTTGACATGTTAACTTATTGTTATGGAACATTGTGATTATGGATTTAATGTGCGGATTATGAAATGTTACTTGATAATATTTAAATATTTAAAATGTTTTACTCGTTGACATTTGAATCTAAATACGATATCTTACTGAAAATTATGGCTTTGTGCAAATAAAAGAAACACGAACCTCCCTTGACTAGCCTTGCATATATATAATAATTGCATTGTGTGTTGGCTCGCGAGTATGGTTGTGTACTCATGCTCGCTATTTACATTCTTTTAGTTAGTAAGCATAAAAGGAGGTTACAAGGACAATTATGAACATTGGACAAGATTGAAGATCAAGAAGGCCAAAAACTAAGTCGCAAGCCCACAGTCGATTGCCGGTGGGCATATCGTGAGGGTTCCACGCATTACACTTTGTTGCTGTTTCCGCTCCTGTTCTCTGAAAGATTTTTGGCCATCCGGCCATTCTGCAAGTCAAAAGCTGTAAGGTATATTTACGCTTTGTTTAATATTATGCAATATCTTTACAATTTCGTGATATGTGTTTGAACCAACAATGTAACTGTGTGTGCCAGTTACTGATCCAGGGAATGGCAAACATATACACAGTGGATCTCAATTTCCAAAATTGGGGTCTTACAGAGGGCGTGGAGGGTGGATCCACGTTGGGTTCCGAGGTACGTGCAGTTGCAACATTTGTGTACTCATTTGCAGCGTGACTAATTTGTGTGGACTAACATTTGATTTTTAATCTTTTCTAATGCAGTTCGAGGCAGGCAGGCCTCCTTCCTCTGGCGAGGATGGTTGAGGCGACCTGGGAGGATGACTAGGACCGTGTGGGTCCTAAGCATACGTATAGGTGCTTTTCGTACGACCAGGCCCTCCTGACGGCACTGGTTGACCTGTTGAGGCCGGAGATGCACACGTTTCACCTTTCGTGTGGCGAGATGGCGCCGACGCTGCAGGATGTGAGCTTCCTAATCGGGTTGCCCTGCACAGACTTCCCCATAAGGGCGTATGACATCCCAGCCACATGGCGCATGGACCTCCTGGCAAGGTTCCAGCATGTGTTGCCGCCGGGCAGCGGGTACCTGGAGTTCAACAGCCCCCACGGGGCGACACTGAAGTGGATCTGCTAGTTCTACGTAAGTCTTCGAAACTCTTGTCCTGTAGCATCAATTGATTTGTGTACCGCACTAATGTGTATTCGTCTTCCTACAGCCCGAGCGTATGGCGAAGAATGCACCCGAGGTGATCTGGAGGAGGCACTTCGAGGCGTACCAGCTGTGGATGTTTGGGTGGGTGATGTTCCTGGGCTCCCACAGCGATAGCGTCGACAAGAACATGGTATGATACGCACGAGAGCTAGCAGACTGGCTGGTGGAGGAGATCCACCTACGCTGGGGTCGATGGTCTTGTGTGTGCGATGTATGCGCTACTGTGCGGCGACGATCCCATTGGGCTCGAGAGAGCTCCATACTTGGAGGATGCCTGCTGCTACTTGAGCCAGGTCTTTGAGCGTTTCCAGATTGGACGACCACAGCTAGACCTGCGAGCGTACACAGTCAGCATGTACGTCGAGGGCGACAATGTGGACCAGCCGACTGTGGGTACGGCGTGGTGCCACCGACGGGTAAGTTTCTTGGATATTTATTCATTTTCGTAATGTATTTCTATCTCGTGTGCTAAGTTTGGGTAGTTCTATTACACAGGTCACCTATGCGACGATCACCTCGCACGCGACCTACCCGGGCTATGTTGTGATGTTTGATCAGCTGACGAACGACCGTGTCATCTCGACACCATACACTCCGGAGATGGTGTTCACGCGCACGCCCCTAGGGCTGTCGAGCCTGTGCACCCGAGACCACATGTACTGGTTCACACAGATGCCCTTGGTGCACGACGTCTTCGTAGAGGAGTATCAGGTGCAGCAGGTCATGCGTCAGTTCGGTCTACAACGGGAGATCCCACCCCCTGGGGGCAAGTGTCACCACACGTCCATGAGTTAGTTCACGTTTTACTTCTGTCTTACCATTTGCGACACGTGCATACGAAACAATCGTTTTGCCTTCCATAGGTACACTAGGAAGGGAGTATCTCCTACGGCTTCCTGGGCGCAGAAGATGTTTTCTTGGATCGAGGGCTGGGTCAACGCCCTTGGTGACGTTGTCCAGGAGGCCGCTCCCTATGACCCTGGCACATACGTAGAGTACATGAAGTGGTACTCCAGTCGGACGAGGATTCGTTGCGTGAGGGTTTTTGATGACCCACCCAGCCCCACTCCGTATTTCATCGTATGGTACATATTGAACGGTCTATACTCCGCAACACATTGGTTTCTAACTTGTTAATTATGTGCACAGGTCGATCCACACCGGGAGGTGTACGAGTTGGTGGGCTCCGTGCATCACTTGACTCTCGTGGATCGCTGGCCCGCACGCGGTGACATCGAGTGGTCATGGCGCAGTTCCGTGAGAATTCAAGACGGGGGATCGAGATTACGACTTGTCGTACGCCGACGGGCTAGGTGGATCGACCTGTGCGTGGACGCGGGGTGGGGGGGAAGGGGTTGAGCCGAACGTCACGCACCAGGACTCCCCACCCGGACGTGGTCGGTGTGTCCTTGTGGCAGTGTGCAGGGAGTACCCCGGCACAGTTTGTAGGTTGGCATGAATAACTCACGTCCGGTTCTTTATTTCGAACTCCAATACTTACTAACGGGAAATTTCCCTGATAGGTCCTAAGTTGCGCCAGACAAGGGGCGGCGACGTGAGTCATCCTCGGCAGGCGATGAGGTATTACTGTCTTGCTTGCATGCGTGGTGTACTATTTCAAGGTTTTCGGCACGGTCACATGCATAACGTAATGTTTCACAGGTCTTGCGCTGCTTTGGAACGAGCAATACGAGGAGACCAAGGAGTTGCACGAGGTTGCACACTTGGGGGACTACCAGTTCGCCGAGCATGCTAGTCAAGTCTCCGTGGGGGGCTTCAGAGCAAAGACGGCGCCAGATCGACCCACCGATGCAGACACCCTCGACACCGCCTCGGCTACTCGCTTGGCGGGTACTTTGGCGCCAGATCCTTTGACGTACTCGCCGCTCCCACGCTCGAGGCTAGGGGCGACACGCGGGGTACGCCCCAAGAGGGGTCGCAAGTAGATATTTGTTCTTGTAATTATCAGTCATGCCATATAAATATTAATTTATATACTACTTATGCTTCACTCGTACATCGATATTTCATTTTTTGCGTGCACACCGCGACCATGTAAGGGAGTCAGCCTTTGACATACTCACCACACCCGCGACGTGATCCAACGAGGCAGCTCTATGCAGCGACGTGACCCAACGAGGAAGCTTTCCACAGCGACGTGATCCAACGAGGTAGCTTTTCCGCAGCGACGTGACCCTACGAGGCAGCTTTGTGCAGCGACGTGACCCTACGAGGCTGCTTTGCGCAGCGACGTGACCCTACGAGGCTGTTTTGCACAGCGACGTGACCCAATGAGGTAGCTTTGCATAGCGATGTGACCCAACGCTGCAACAAGATTCCTCCTCGCTAACGCAATTTGCTTTAAACGGATTGTACTTTTCGGGTAGCATCACTGCGTGGGCTCAAAGACATAAATACCAAAAACCCTTCAAACAGAGGGTTCTCCCACATCGATCTGCAACACTAGCTCATATGGAGAAGCAATGGGAGGAGATCACCAACTCGCAAGGGCTGCTGCAGCTCGGGACGCCGCCACCCGTAGCACCAACCCCTACCTCAACATTCCCACCCAGCATTCGCCGCAAGGCCCGTCCGAGGGGGAAACGTCATCCCTCTGTTGGTGCAAGGACACATGCAAATTCTTCAAGTCCAAGCACTCGCTGAGCCTGGGAATACACTACTAGGGTTGCGCTAACTACGACTCGGACTATCCCGACTGCCGTTAGGACACTAAGGCCATCGACAAACGACCCAAGAAGGACACAGCTACAAGACATTCCCTAGCATTTCTCCTTGAAAGTACGCACTAACGACCTCTCTCGTCTACCCGTAGTCTCCGAATCCACTATGTAGTTACCGCTAGTGGATCGACCAGGAGATCCACCCACACGACCAATGTTATCTTGACTGCGAGGAGTGGGATGCCCAGAGGGACCGCGAGAGGAGGGAGGAGCGGCACTGCAACGAAGAGCGCAACGAGCGTATCCGCCGGGAGACAGAAACTCATCTCGAGGCATGCAGGTGGAGGGAGCGCGAGGCTTGCGAGGAGAAGCGTGAGAGAAAGCAGAAAATGGCGGCCAGGGCCAAGACGGCTGGTGAGGAGTACAACGCCGAGCAAGCAAGGAATGGCAAATGGGCCCGGTCCACGCAGTAGATCGGGTCATTCCATAGTGGTCCCTCATCTCACCCGCCATGTTTTTCCTTTATGCAAAAGGCATGTATGCATATATGGTCCGGATGCTTGTGTCAATGTGTACCGTAATAGTAGCGAGGTTGACAGAAGCAATTATCCGAACCATCATGTAATTACATTGTCTTCTCTGATTTTGCATTCCGAATTACGCGGACACTTCGACGTTTTACCAAATTTTAAAAAGAAAATTACAATTTTTTTATTTATAAAAACCACGCTACATATGGATTTAAAAATTACACAGACCCTCCCAAATACCATTTGAATTGGCAACAGACCATATCTCTATTTTAATTGGCACAGCTCCCCGTCACCGCTTGAAATGGCGACAATGAGCTAGTTGTGCAATTGTTTGGTCCGACTATTTATTTCAGTAATTATCTTTTAAAAATATTTTTTTTAAAAAATTCCATCACATCCCATAAATACCCACCCCATGACTAGAGCGGAGGACTATTTTCGCTCTCTCGCGTTCGATCCGTCGGATCCGTCTTCATCACTAATGTCTTTGGACTCATTGGATTTGCTCCATCTTCACGTTTCGCCATGAAAGCACCGGCGAGGAGGTGCATACCACGGAGCTAGGAAAGAAGAACGGATCGGGCGACACCATGGCCGGATCCACTCTCCCTTACCGTCATCCGTGGCGGGATCCACTGGATTCGTTTTCCATCTTCTCCGTGGTGATGGGATCTGCTGGATTCATTCCCCATCCTCTTTGTCGGTCGTCATCTTCGCCTCCTGGCGGGGAGTCAGCACACCCTGTGGGAGCCATAGATGCACCCTGTCTATTTCCCTTGCCACTTTCCCTCTGTATGCTCCAACCTTCAACATGCACCTCGCTGTGTACCTCACCGCCGCACTGCGCCTCGGCGTGCACCCTGATGGCGACCTAAATCTCCCCTGTGCACCTCCTTTTCTTCCTTGTCACGACCAAGCACTCGCACGATCGCGACTTGGTCGTTGATGCTATTTTTTGTATTCCAACCATGCTTGACCCAACAACATAGCCAGCCCTCGAATGGGCAAGGGGTAAATAGATCATTTCGTCTACATTGGAAAAACAAAAGAAAAAAATCCATTTAATAACTCGGAAATGACCAACTATCAAGACACAACGAATGATGTGGTATAAGATCTATTACCTGGTACTTTCTGGTATTTTGTCAAGTCTTAACAAAGGTGTGATAAATACTCAATTTTCCCGACTGTGAACCGTCGGATCAGTTTGACCGCGAATCGAACCGTCACGTCGATCCTTGGGCTGGTTGTTGTGGTGTTTCTCCCTCATCGATCTCTGGCTCCCCGCCACTGAGCTGTTTCCTCTCGCGTCGCCGCCGCATCTCCGGATCTTCCGCCTCCGCGCGTTCCACCTTGGTCTCTCCTCCCAACAATGCCGCACCTCCGCACGGCGCTGCCGCGGCGCTTTCCCGGGTTCCACCGAAAGGGCTACTCCTCTGTCTCCGTGCATCGCCAGGGCAGGAGCTGCCGAGGCGAAACACTCCCTGCCGGAGTTACCTCACTCAGGCCATTCATGTACAGGTTGGTTAGCAAGTTAGTTAGTTACTCAGTTAGTTTAGTACCCAGTCGGTGCTTAGCTTTGCTCAGATTTTCACGCTCGCCCCCTGCCTGCGCGCCATTGGTTAATTTTGCTGCAGAATCGTCGAGCGGCGGAGTTACCATTGATTAGTTTGATTGATTGGTTGATTCATTGTTAGCCCGAAGAGATCTAAGAAGCTGAGGAGACCCATGACGACACGCATCGAGAGCGGTGCCTAACCGCAGATGGTACGTACATACATACGCGTATCACATGCTCGATGAAATGCCAGTGCCGCAAGCTTGTCCCCGTTTGAGGTTCCTCCTCGCTTCCACTTTGCTTACGGTGGCGGCGTACTGCTCTGCCTCCTAAGCATCTATGGTATCAATGTTTTTAAATTCTCTTTGCTGTTTCTGTTTGCCTGGCCGCTAGCTGCGATTAACATCGTGAAAGTTAGAACTAGTGCTCACATAGTCACATAAATCCTTGAGGATGCACAAGCAGCAATGGACAGATGAGCATACTGTCATCATCCCTTCTTTGGTGTGCACAGTTTGTAGGATGTCTTCATATTTGGTATTGGCATGAGATTTGTGCTGCTGCATTTCACTAACACGCCAAGACAATTTCGCAGAAAAAAATTTAAGTGTTTTTTGCCCCCTCCCTTTCACTTTATTCTTAGGGAACTATCATGTATGCAAACCCCAGAAAATCAAGCACAACTAGGAGATGCCCACATGACTTCATCTACTAAAATCATAGAAAAGCTTCTTAGTTGTTGTAACAAGCAGTGATCAGTTAGGCATTACCATCTTGTTCTCTCCACTAGGCCTTCTAATATCCTGTTTTGCTCTCTTAACATTGCACATGTAGCCATCCCTGTGCTTCTGTTGGCTTTTGGGCATCACACATAAAACCAGCTACGTTTTTATCTTCACGTACTTAGAAAGATGACAAAACAGTGAACACTCACTACTTGCAATTAACTTTTACTCATGTTTTTTCCCCGGTTTGTAATGATTTCATGAAATTTGCTGACAGTAATCTTTGTGCTATGACATATCTTGATTTTAGGGAGAGTTTGTTTTATGTAGTCCTACAATATTTATGCAGTATTCATTATGGATACTTGAGTTTGTGTGTATGTAGAATCTTTACCGGATACGAATAGTCGTTTGCTCTTAATAAAAGGACACCCCGGTAATAAGATTTTGTAAGAACAAGAGCAATAGAGCAAGTGAAAAATCAGAAAAGCTGCTGTTGTTCCGACAGCACAATTTTTTTCTCTCTTGTGTTCTTGCGTTCGCGTTCTAGGTTTCATTGTGTTCGCGTGTGTTCATCTTTGGTTTGGGCCAACAATATGCTCCATCCATAGATGCTTCAAGATTGGTGCATGGTTGGAATACAAAAAATAGAATACATGCATATACTGTACATACTCTCTCTCTCTCTCCCCCTCCGTACATCACATCCCATAGATACCTACCAAATGGCGAGAGGCGAAGGATCGTTTCGCGCCTATCTCACATTCGACCGCTGATTTGGCGCTTCATCATCGACGCCGCCAGACTCATTGATTTGCTCCATCTTCACGCTATCACCACGAGCATCGGCGAGGAGGTGTAGCGCCACGAGCTAGGGAAGAATAACGACGTCAGGCGCCGCGGGTCGGATCCACTTTCTCACCGTCGTGGCCAGACGGATCCACCGGATCGGTTTTCCATCTTCTTCGCGATGATGGGATCTGCTGGATTCATTCCCCATCCTCTTCGTCGTCATCTTCGTCTTCGGCGGCGGGAGCCGCACACCCCCGAGCGCCGTAGATGCACCCCGTCTCTTTCCCCTGCCACTTTCCCTCTGTATGCTCCCACCTCCAACACGCACCTCATTGTGTACCTCACCGTCACACTGCGCCTCGGTGTGCACCATGTCGGCAACCTGCATCTCCTCCGTGCACCTCCTCTTCTTCCTTGCCGCCGACCTGCACCCTGCACGACTGCAATTTGCCGTCGATGCTATTTTTTGTATTCCAACCATGCTCAACCCAACGACATAGCCAGTCGCTCGAATGGGCAAGGGGTAAATAGGTCATTTCGCCTGCATTGAAAAAACAAAAGAAAAAATACATTTAATAACCCGGAAATGATAAACTTTCAAGGCACAACGAAAGATGTGGTATATGATCTATTACCTCATATGCACAATGAAAGATGTGGTATATGATCTATTACCTCGTACTTTGATTTTTTTTAAAATAGTATTTTTAAAAAGATATTTACAAAAATAAATAGCCGCTCCCAAAAATTACAAAAATGACTCTCTGTCGCCATTCAGGACCTATCGCCATTGAGCTGGCGACAGGACCCTCTCTTCGTTAGCACGGCCCGTGTACTGCCGCCATGTGAGTGGTGGTGATGTATCTGTCGCTAGTTCAAATGGCGACAGGTACCTGAGAATCTAAACTGATTTGTCTATTTGTGATTTTCATAGATTTTGAATGGTACAAAATCTGTTAGACTCGCAATAACATTTTGTGATCGTCGTATGTTGTTCTAGTGCGGTGAATTTCTCAAGAATTTTGCGAGGACGATTGAGGTTTCAATGATTCGTAAGTAGGAAGGTAAGTGATATTGCGATGCGCCTGGGAATTCATACACTTGCTCATGTACATGCACTACATATTATTGCTACCTATTGCCATTTCAACTGGCGATAGGGAGATGTCGCCAGTTGAACTGGCAACAAGACCCTATGCTGGTTGGTGTATTTGTTATTTTCGTAGATTCGGAACGGTATGAAATATGTTAGCGATGTGTCGGCTGGAAGGTAAGTTATATTGTAATGCGCTAGAGAATTTTGTGAGGACGATTGATGTATTAATGATTCGTAAGTAGGAAGGTAAGTTATATTGCGATGCACTAGAGAATTCACATACGGTGCACAATATTGGAGAAATGGCGCAACGATAACAACACGACAGTTGATCCGACAAGAGGGGTTACATGGCACGCAGGCTAACGAACCAAGGACGGTACACACATGCCTTTAGGGAATTAGAAATACATAGGACATATGGACGAAAAGGGTCAGACTACTGCGTGGACCGGGGCCATTTGTCATTCCTTGTGAGCTCGGCGTTGTACTCCTCGTCGGCCGTCTTGGCCTCGGCCACCATTTCCCTATTTTCTCGCGCTCCCGGCGCCTGCACGCCTCGAGATGGGCCTGCGTCTCCCGCCGGATACGTTGGTTGTGCTCTTTGGTGTAGCGCTCCTTCTCCCTCCTCTCGCGGTCCCTGTGGGCATCCCACTCATCGCAGTCAAGAGTCTACTGGTCGTGTGAGTGGATCTCTAGGTCGAACCACTTGCGGTAGCCACATAGCGGATCCAGGGACTACAAGTAGACGGGAGAGGTTGTCAGTGCGGACTTTCAAAGAGAAATGGTAGGGAAACATACTGCTACCTGTCCTTACTGGCTGCCGATAGCGGCTCGTGTCCCAACGATGATCGGGATAGTCGCAGGAGTAGTTCGCACAACCCTAGTAACGCATGCTTAGGCTGAGCCGGTACTTGGACTTGAAGAACTTGCATATGTCCCTGCACTAACAGAGGGGCGGCGTCTCCCCCTCGGGTGGGTGTTGCAGCGAACGTTCGGTTGAGATGTTCTGGTAGGGGTTGCTGCTATGGGGGGCGGTGTCATTGCGGGGAGGTGGACTCCTGGCACGCTTCCTTCGTTCCTCCTAAGCCGCATACTCCTTTTGCATTTCGCGGATTTCCTCCTAGTGCTTGTCCATCTGAGCGAGATTGTGTTGAAGTTTGGATGCAGGAGAACCCGACGTGGAAGGGGTAATACTTATATGCCGAGCCGGCGTTGCGTACGCGGTTGAATTGTAATTTGGCTGAGGGAAATTCATGTCCGTGAGGTAGCAGCCCTGACTCGTCGGGTCACGTCGCTGCGCAAAGCTGACTCGTCGGGTCACGTCATTCATAAAAGTCGACTCGTCGGAATCACGTCACGCGCAAAGTCGACTCCATCGGGTCACGTCGCAAGCAAAGTAAGGGGATCAAGGCATAGAAAGAAGGTGGTGTGGGGTGTCCCGATGCAGAATCGTACACGTGGTTGCGATTTTCAAGCAAAAAAGAGATATCAAAACGCGGAACTAGCATAATAATAGTTATACATAAATTAATATTTACATGGCATGACTGATATTTGGAGGAACAAATATTTACTGGCGGCCCCTCTTGGGGCACACCCCGCGTGTCGCCCCTGGCCTCGTCCGGCGATGGTCTGAGTACGTCAGAGCATCAAGCTGCCTGACTACCCGATTGGCGCGAGTAGCCTGAGGTGGTGTCGCGGGCAGGGGGGGTGTCCTGCATCAGTTGGGTCGATCCTGGCGCACTGTGCAGCTGAGAAACTCCCACGGAGAACTGGGTGTCACACAGGTCCATGAAGAAGTCCTGGAGGGGTGCCGATAGGTGTGTCTCGTCATGCGACAATGAATTGTCCTCCCAAACCATTCCTGTGAAGCATTACGTTATAAACATAATCATGGCGAAAACCACGTAAAAGGACGTTACGCAAGCAAGCAAGGTGGTCATACCGTGGCTCAAGACGTTCTCGACGACTACGCTGTACTCTCGCCTCGCGACGCGGGCGGAGCTCAGGACCCGCAAGAGAAGATTGCCGTTAGTAACTAGTGGGGTTCGAAATAAAGAAGCATTACGTTACGCATGTAATCATAGCGAAAACCATGAAAAAGGATGTTACGCAAGCAAGCAGGGTGGTCATACCTGGTGGCACGAAGACGTGCTCCGATGACACTGCGTACTCCTGCCCTGCGTGCCGGTGGAGCACATGACCTGCAAGAGAACATTGCCATTAGTAACTTGTGCGGTTCGAAATAAAGAAGCGAAAGTGAATGTCTCATACTCACCTCCAAAATATCCCGCGGTGCTCCAAAGACGGTGTGCGACGACACGCCGCCACGCCCCGGCAGAGCCCGTGGTATGAACCATCTCGGTACCGACCCTTGTCCTCGCCTTTGGTCGGTCCACCGGTCCTCGACGTGCGACAAGTCACGATCCGATGCCTCATCTTGCGGCCTCCATGATCCGCCGCAGACCCTCTAGTGTCCCCGGCCATTCATCTGCATGGAGGTCGCCAACTCGAGAATCTCCTGTAGATCCGTCGCACAAGTAATGAACAAGTTGGAAACATAACCGCAAATTAAATATGAATTAAGGACCGTTCCATACGTCAGAGTGGTGGAAAACGAGTCATTTGGGGGTACGCGTGTCGACATCGCGACCTCGTGTCGTGGTGGGTCGACCACGACCGGATCTGATGAAACCTTGTCCGCCTAGCGTACCACTCCATGTATTCCTCGTGACGTCTTGAGTCGAGGGATCATCCAGACACCGGATGAGGTAAATGCGCGCGCCGCGCCAAGCCTCAACACAAGGGGACATCCTGTCCAACCAGGACATCGTGCCACGTACTCCCTTCCTAGTGTACCTGTGGACGGCAGGACAATTATTTGGTCGGCATGTAACGCACATTGTACGAAAGAAGTAAAGAGTGAACTTCTGGCGTGGGCGTGTGTCGGCACCGCGCCCCCCTGCTGGTGGGACCTCTGTCATGAGACCGAATGGGGCGATGACCACAGACCTAATACTCCTCCACGGAGACATCATGCACCAAGGCCCTCCGCGTGTACCAGTACACGTAGTCTCATGTGCACAGGATAGACAGTCCTTTGGGCGCGCGCGCGTTCACCCTCTCTTGAGTGTACGGTGTCCAGATGACGTGGTCATCAGTCAGCTGATCGAGCATCGCAACGTACTCCGGGTAGGACCCCTGTGAAGTGATCAGCGTATAGGTGACCTGTGCAATAGAACACCGCAAACTTAGCACACGAAATTGTGATTACAATATGAAACATAATAAATGATCATGAAACTAACCCATCGGCGGCACCACACCATGCCCATGGTCGGCCGGTCCACGTCGTCGTCCTCGGCGTACAAGCTGACCGTGTACTCTCCCAAGTCCAGCTGTGGTCGTCCGACCTGGAAGTGCTCGAAGGACCACAGCTGCAGATGCAGCGGGCATCCAGAGAGGATGGAACTGCTCCGGCGCGGGCACGATCGCACGCAGTCTTGTGACGCGTTGCGCAAAGACGGCCGACCCCCAGCGTAGGGTCGATCTCGTCCATCGGCAAGTCCGCTAGCTCATGTGCCTACCGGACGTAGTGCTTGTCGACGCTGTCGTCGTGGGACCCCAGGAACATGACCCACCCGAACAGCCACAGCAGGTAGGCCTCGAAGTGCCTCCTAAGAATGACGTCGCCTGCGTTCTCCGCCATAGCACGGGCTGCAAGAAGACATGTACACGTAAGCAAGGTTCACATATGAATTGATGCGAGAGGACAATAGTTACGAAGACTTATGTAGAACTGGCAGATCCACTCAACGTCGCCCTTGCGTCGCGAACTCCGTGTACCCGTTGTTTCGGCAAAGACATCGTGGAATCTCGCTAGGAGGTCCGTGTGCCACGTGGTCGGGATGTCGTACGTTGCCATGGGGGAGCCTGTGTAGGGCAACCTGGTTAGCAAGCTCACGTCTTGCAGCGTCGACGCCATTTTCCCGCACGGAAGGTGGAACGTGTGCTTCGCCTCGGCGGTCAACCGGCGCCGTCGGCCAGGGCCGTCGATGGAAAACGCCAGACGCACGATCAGATCGCGGTCTGGTCGCCCTCCCACGCGTTTCCACCGTCCTCGCTAATGGAAGGAGGCATGCCGCTCTCAACCTGCGTCGAAACGATTAAGAACAAATGTGACTGCACGCAAAGTAGTCAGACCGCGATTGAGTGCATGAAGGTCATAACTATACGTACCTCGGAACCCAGTCTGGGTGTAGCCTCCATGCCCTGATGGGCGTGCGCAACTGCAAGGCGCCAAGCTCAATCGGCGCCTCGCCTTTCGGGGGGAGCATGGTACTGAGGCGGCTACGGTGATGTGCGTCAATCACCGGGTCAAGTAACTCATAGTGGCCTGCATCCACCTTACCTGAAAATGTAGCAATAAACAAAGTTCATATTTTTTTCATGCGTCTTTACGCAGCCTATATAGCAACTACGGATTTTCTTTACAATTTTAAGATGTGTCATGCTATTTTCCTAGTTTAAATGGTATTTTTTGGCACTAACAAAATAATATCCGCACACAAATGGGAAGGTAAATAATTACTCTACTTAGCTACTCTATACATTTTTTTTTACAGATTTGTAATATGCGTCTTCCTATTTCTGCAGATTTATTTTAAATCGTTCGAGTGCTGCAACATTCATAACATGTACACGACGGACTAGATAATTTGACTATTTCTGCAATTATTCTCATTGCTCTTCCGACCCTACTCAGCTACTCCGAATTTTCTTTATAATTTTAAAATGTGTCATGCAATTTTTCTAGTTTAAAAGAGAATTCCCACATTAATAATATAATTACCGCGCACAAATGGGGAGCTAAATAAAGCTGGGATTATTCTGATTCCGGCATTGCGCTCTGCCTGCCTACTATACAACTCAAAATGTGTGCTACACAATTTGACTATATTTATCTAATCTACTTAATTCTATGTCGCTATTTTTGTTTGCTAACAGACAAGGTTTTGACATAATGTACAAAGTTTTAAAAAAATGTACCTGCAAGATGATCGATCGGATTCAATGCTCCAACAATCTGTTCTCCGCGACGAACTGACAAAGCTTCACTACCTTTCTTTGAATTTTTTAAAAAATAATATTTTTTAAAAGATAATTACAAAAATATATCGTCTCCCAAAAAAAATTACAAAAATATGTTCCTATCGCCAGGGACCCTCTCCCCTCTCGTCGTCGGTCCAGCCACCTGTCGCCAGTTGAACTGGCGGTAGGTTTCTGTCGCCAGTTCAATTGGCAATAGGTTCCTGTCGCCAGTTGAACTGGCAATATGAACCTCAAACCCTAGCCAAGTTTGCTGCTTCTCTAGCCAGGTTTGTCGTCTTCTGATTTTCATACGTTTTGAACGGTGCAAAATCTATTAGACTCGCAATAATATTTTTTGATCATCGTATGTTGTTCTAGTGCGATGAATTTCTAAAGAATTTTACGAGAAATATTGAGATATGAATGATTCGTAAGTAGGAAGGTAAGTGATATTGCGATGCGCCCGGAAATTCATACACTTGCTCATGTACATGCACTGCATATTATGTAAGGAAACAAATGTGAACTTGCCATTACTATCGCTTTTTTCTTAATAAGAATGAGTCCTACGCTAAATTTTAAGGGTTTTATAGGGTTAGTCTTCCTGTCATCAGTTGAACTGGCGACACGAACACATTTTTGTAATTTTTTCGGGAGACGATATATTTTTGTAATTATCTTTTAAAAAATATTATTAAAAAAAAATTCCCTTTCTTCTCTTCCTCCCCTTCTCTCTCTTGTTTTTTTTTGGAATTAAAATGAATCATGGATTGATTTTTATGGGGTTTTATAGCTGGATACTGCTGCCGGTGAATCTGGCGACAGAGCATCATTCAACTTCTGCCGCTAGTTCAACTAGCGGCAGTAGAATTGACCCGATGACAGGTCAACAGGGTCCCTGTCGACTTGTGACATGATTGCCTCATTGCTAATGAATCCCATGATGATACACATTTTTATAATTTTTATTTACTATTTATTTTTTGTAATTATCTTTTAAAAAATATTATTTTTTAAAAAGATTCCTCATACTTTCTTGTATTTTGTGAAGTTTTAACAAAGGTGTGGTAAATGGCAGGATTTTTTTAACCTTTAAGTTTTTTTACCGGGGTGGCCGGTAAGGCCAGTTTGGTCGAAGATTCGTAAAATACGGCTGAATTTTTCAAATTTATTTTGATTTATTTTGATTTTATTTTTTTAAAAAAAATTAAATTCGAATAAAATTGAAGCAAAACTGATTCTCCGGATTGTGAACCACTAAATCCCAAATCGGCCGAAATTCGGAACATGGTAAATAGTCAATTTTCTCGATTGTGAACCGTCCAATCAGTTTGACCGCGAATCGAACCATCACGTCGATCCTTGGGCTGGTTGTTGTGGTGTTTCTCCCCGTCATCGTTCTCCGTCTCCCCGCCACCGAGTTGTTTCCTCTCGCATCGCCGCCGCGTCGCCGGTTCTCCGGATCTTCTGCCTCCGCGCGTTCCACCTTGGTCTCTCCCCCCAACAATGTCACACGGCGCTGCCGCGGCGCTTTCCCGGGTTCCACCGAAAGGGCTACTCCGTCTCCGTGCATCGCCAGGGCAGGAGCTGCCGAGGCGAAACACTCCGTGCCGGAGTTACCTCACTCAAGCCATTCATGTGCAGGTCAGGTAGCTAGTTAGTTAGTTACTCAGTTAGTTTAGTACCCAGTCGGTGCTTAGCTTTGCCTGTGATTTCTCACGCTCGCCCCCTGCCTGCGCGCCATTGGTTAATTTTGCTGCAGAATCGTCGAGCGGCGGAGATACCATTGATTAGTTTGATTGATTGGTTGATTCATTGTTAGCCCGAAGAGATCTAAGAAGCTGAGGAGACCCATGACGACATGCATCGAGAGCGGTAGCTAACTGCAGATGGTACGTACATACATACGCGTACCACATGCTCGATGAAATGCCAGTGCCGCAAGCTTGTCCTCGTTTGAGGTTCCTCCTCGCTTCCACTTTGCTTACGGCGGCGGCGTACTGCTCTGCCTCCTAAGCATCTATGGTATCAATGTTTTTAAATTCTCTTCGCTGTTTCTGTTTGCCCGGCCGCTAGCTGCGATTAAAAATCTATGGTATCAATATTTTTAAATTCTCTGAAAGTGAGAACTAGTGCTCACAGAAATCCTTGAGGATGCACAAGCAGCAATGGACAAATGAGCATACTGTCATCCCTTCTTTCGTGTGCACGGTTCGTAGGACGTCTTCTTATTTGGTATTGGCATGAGATTTATGCTGCTGTATTTCACTAACACGCCAAGACAATTTCGAAGAAATTTTTTTAACTGTTTTATTGGCCCCTTCCTTTCACTTTATTCTTAGGGACCTATCATGTATGCACCTGTTCTTTCCACCAGAAAATCAAGCACTACTAGGAGATGCCCACATAACTTCATCTACTAAAATCATAGAAAAGCTTCTTAGTTGTTGTAACAAGCAGTGATCAGTTATGCATTACTATCTTCCTTGTTCTCTCCACTAGGCCTTCTAATATTCTGTTTTGCTCTCTTAACACTGCACATGTAGCCATCCCTGTGCTTGTGTTGGCTTTTGGGCGTCACACATAAAACCAGCTACGTTTTTATCTTCACTTACTTAGAAAGATGACAAAACAGTAAACACTCACTACCTGCAATTAACTTTTACTCATGTTTTTCCCCCGGTTTGTAATGATTTCATGAAATTTGCTGACAGCAGAACCCATTCTCGATCGATGTGACAGCAGAACCTTCACTAATGCAAAGTCCAGTTTGCTGTGTTGCGTGCCAATTTTTTATCTTCAGGTAACTTCAAGTAAACTTCGTTAGTTCTAAAATCGTAGCACAAGCAAACGTTACTCAAGGAAAATTCAGTGTCCTAGAGCTGTCCGTGTTTCAGTTTCACATGTTTGTTACATTAGGTTTTCTTTTTAGGGACAGGTGCTTCAATTTTCCTTGCAGAAATGTATACTTTTCTTTCTATAACTAAGTTGTCCTTCATGTAGACTGAAGTGAGTTGTAAAGCTGCAAATTTAGCAATGTGGTACATTATTGTATATTTTTAAAGAAAACACAGCAGCGGGCTGTGGGTTTGTGTTGAAGAATTTGTGGTAGGAATTGGGAAATGAATATCTTAAGTAGAATGAATTAAGTGTTTTACCTGAATTAATGTCCGGTTGATTAATACACAATAGAAACATTATGTAGACTCAAAATTAGAAAATGCATTTAAATAAGATGAATACATCAAACTAGAACTGGACTTAAGATATGAGAATGAAAACTACTCTGATAGGGTATTCAGATCTATGACTAAATGCCAGTGACCCCAGAATTATTTCACTTTACGCTAATGCCCTTCCACTTGGGGGATTTAGCGGCTTATATTAGAGCTTTAATAATCTTATATATGGTAAGTTCCTACAGATATGCTCTCTAAATAAGAAGCTCAATCAGTAATGCTGGTACAACAGTTCCAGTAACTCAGTGGTAAGTGATGAGCTTATGAAACACAACATATGTATTTTTTAGCACAAAAATCAGATACACGTGCCAATTAACATTACAAATCACACTTTATTATTAAACAGTGGGTACTTATATCACGCCTCACACGAACATTACGTAATAATCAATTAAACACGACATACATAAACGATCACACTGAACGTAGAAAAGCTGGCACTGCAATAATATTTGGAAACAAGGTTAAGTTTACGCAAGGCAAACTGGTTTAGTTGTCACTGGATTGCTTGCCAAGAAACTGGTCGAAAATCAACCAGGGAAACTAACCTTTTATGTGGAAACACTAAATGTCTAAGCACACCACAACTAGCAAATAACTCGTATTTGTTTTTCGATGGCAAGCATGTATGGAGGCAGGGGATGGGCATTCTGAAATCTGTATAGATGCATGGGTGGCATAAGGGTATAGTAGGTGACATATACGATACGCATATATGGTGGAATGATGTTAATATGGTAGGTGTTTAGGTAGTCTGTGGTTGTGGTGAATGATTGATGAACAGAGGGTTTGCTGAGAGAAGTCACATACCAACTCATGGATGCTTGGGTATGATTCATCTGAGGTAGCTCTTGATCTTGGCACGCTCGTCGAAGGAGGCGAACGCCGGGGTAAGCTTGGGGTCGTAGCTGTTGCGGTGTAACGGTGAGTCCCAGAGGAGCATGCCCCACCAGCTCCTCTCCCCGTTTAGCTCCACCATCCTCGGCTGATCTTGAAGGTGCGGAGGCGGCGGAGGCTCCAAAGACCCCGGACGTGGAGCTCTTTCCACATCGGTGCGGTGATGACAAGATCATGTCGTGGAGGTCTTTGCGGTGTGGGAGTTCTGGAAGCAAAAGGGTAGAGCACATCTCTCGCAGTAAGCGATCGGGGAAACTTCGTGTCGCCCAATATTACCCAAAGATTCAGATAATATAGGATTCACACAAGCACCAACAGAGTCAACTAGACTAGAGCGAGACTAGAACAACTAAGACTAACTACACTTCATCATCTCCTGGGCCTCCAACTTCGGATCTTCGTGAGAACGCGTAGTCTTCAGGGAATCTTGCTTCTGAGGGTTTTTTTTTGGGGGGGGGGGGGGAAGAGCGAGAATGAGCACAGCTTTCGTGCTCGCGAGCCAATACACAACGCAATAATATACATGCAAGGCTTAACAATGATGGCTCGGGTTCTTTTATTTGCTAAAGCAATATTTTCAATTATCATAATTACAAATTCCTATCACTTAGCATTTTAATAAATTGCATTTTATTAAAGAGGTTGTACACTGTACCCACAAAAGATAGTCATACTCATTACCCTACACAATTCCTTAGTCATGTAGTTGAGCGACCGTCATAGTAACCTTTCATATTACCTCGCCCCTTTCGTCATCTCACCCATATGGGGTTACGCCCATACGTTTGTGCGGGATGTTGTACCGCAGCGTCTGGTGTAGTTGGACTACCCACAATGCTGGCAACTTCACCTTGTATCGGTGTCCCATTCAAGCTGGATGTACCGCACACTTGCACATTTTTACTCCACCAGTGAGATACTTTCAGGGTCTAATAAATTTACTAAGCCAAGTTGCAGTTTACAGACTTGTGATTGTACTTATTTTACACGGGAGGTCATGACAAGATTAAGTCCTTAGGGGTTATCTGGGCGGTTTATTCCATATACCAATCACAACCAACATTCTTTGGGCTACATTAGCATCCACTAATATACCATTAATCACATCATCCGCCCAGATAGTAACAGCAAGTTATAGAGTTTTTGAGGAGTAAAATACATTAACTCAACCATCTCAGTCATTTACTCACAATGACTGCCTAAAACCACTTTCATGTTTAAAAGATGATGATTGGGGTATTTAATACCCTGATACTTAAGCAAGACTAGCATGTCGTTTAAGTACAACATATAACTAATATTTACCATATAGTTACTAGGGTGACATGGAATAATGGATTCAATTGTCAAGGATGGCATAATAATTAATTATTCATCAAATGGGTATTTAACTACCTTAAGCTTTAACATACATTTGATTAAGGAATTAAAGCATGCAATTTTGATAATATAAATGAATATAATTTACATAAAATGTAGGATCAATATGATCAAAGTATTGACTCGTCTTGGTTATAGGTAAGAGGATCTTGATATTCTTGTGCTTGATCAAATTGGAGATCCTCCGCGTCTTCGAATCCTAATCGGACGAAGGTACTGGAAAAAGACACAAACATGCAAAAATAGCAAATAAATACACAAGAATAAACAAATAAACTCCAAATTGAACAAGACCTATGCCATTAGCAAGATCTTGAATTTACAAAATTTTAGAAACAAATTTTATAATTTTTGGAGCTACGACGAGGGAGAATGGAGCTTTCGAAGTCCGAGTTTGAATTAAACCTTAACAAGAAAATACAAGAAAGAGAGGGAGAGGGAGAAATCCGGCCCGTGGGTCCCACTGTGCAGTCACTGGTGCACGGGAAATCGCACGTGGGCGTGGTCCACCTGCGCGCGCGTGTGAACCGGCCGGGGCTGGGCCCACCTAGCAACCAAGGAGAGGGGGGAGGGGGGGGGGTTAAGCCAAATGGCAGGTGGGCCTTCAGCCATTCCCCATTCGCTCCCATTTGGCCACCGAGAGAGGAGCAGAAGGGGAGTGCGGGCAGTCATGGGCGGTGGTGGTGCCGGCGATTGGAGGTGCGGGAAGGAGGGCGAGGGGGCGAAACGGGGTCAGGGCGGCGAGCTGATTGCATGGGTGGTGGTGGTGTGGCCGGCGAGGCACTGGCGCAAAGGTGCGGCAAAGGCAGGCGGCGGCAGCCCGGGTTCATGCGGCGCCAACGAAGTGGCGACGCAAGGAGGAGGGCGACGCGTGCATAGGCGATGCGGGGGCGTGGGGAAGCTGGCAGGGTGATCCGGGTGGCCTGGGGGTAGTCGAATCGGTCCGGCGGCGGCCGTGGACGGAGGAGAAGGAAGCCCGGTGTCGGCTTGGCTCGGTGGCGAAGAGGAGGGTTAGAGGTGGGGGACGGGCTCCTCGGGCCTTGGGGCACGTTGTGATGGGGTCTCCTGGGAGCGAGGCTCACTAGAGCGGACGAACGACAAGGAGGCGGCGCAGCCGACAATGGGGTGTGGCTCCGGCTCTACTTCGAGGAAGAAGATGAGGTGGGGAAGGGGAGACAAGGGGAGGCATTGAGGGGCTTTATAGCCGGTGAGTAGCCGTTGAGGAGGTGGGCGCGTGGTCCCGAGATGGCCAACAGAGAAGATGGGGGCGGGATGGGGCACTCTGGTGCGGTGGCGACTTTGGGAGCCAGGGAGCTGACGTGGGCGCGCGCACGGTGGCGTCATGGCACTCGTGGGAGCAGCAGAGGCGCATGGGCGCTGCAGGTGGAGTAGGTGCGTGGCGCAGGCGGCACTAGCTCCCTCGTGTGCGCACGGGATGGGCGTGACCAGGCGAGTGGGTGGTGCCAGGGCTGACAAGCGGTGGCATGGGCGGAGGCTGCAGCGGCACATGGGTGGCAGGGAGCGGCAACTTCAGCGGCCAGAGTAGGTGGCGGAGGTGACGGGGCAGCACAGAGGAGCTCGTGGGCGTTGCTAGGCGCCGACAAAGGCGGTGACCGGGCGTTATGCGTGTCTGGCACAGTGAAGAAGACAAAGCAGGGAGGAAGGAAGGAGGCCGTGGGGTCATTGGGAAGGAAGATGACCCGTCTTGGTGGGCCAAAGAAGTGGCCAAGGCGGTAGACCATCAAGCTAAAAAAGAAAAAGGAGAGGGGCCAGGGGAGTTGGGTTGGGGCAGGCCGGGCAAGAAAAAGAAAGGGCCCGGGTGGCTAGGTCGAAGGGAAAGAGGGGAATGGGCCAAGGGGGTTGGGTCGGCCCAAAAGGAAACCTAGGGTGAGCCCGAGATAGAGAAAGGGCCAAAAGAAAAAGGGGGCCCAAAATCCTAAAAAGAGAAATTCAAATACAAATTTGAATTCCAAAGTTGCGAAAAGGTTTGAAACACAAGCCCGAGCTAGATAGAAGCTAGAAGTTTTTAGAACATACTTGTTTAATTTGAATTACGAAAGAAGATCGAAAACCAAATGGAATTTACTATTCGCCGTCTGAAAAACGGGATGTTACAATACCGATGCATATGCATTGCTGAGATCTCCACATGACGCCATGTTCGGCGAAGGGAGCTGTCATCGGCGAGAAAATAGCAACTTCTTCTGCCTTATAGCTACTATCTACATCTACATAAGTTGATTGCTTCTTTACTAATTCCCGCAGCTTGTTATCTAGCATGCCTTCTTCATCTGGCAACTGCTTGATGTTTGTATTGCAATGTGCAACTCGAACATAGAAAGATTGGAAAAACCGTCCATCCCCTACTAAATCCCTAGCAGTGTCGTTGAAGCTATGGAATAGCCTGGAATCACTAATGCACACCTGAGCAACTTGAATGGGACACCAAGGAAGGGTGAAGTTGCCAGCTACGCCTATCGTGGTGGTAGACATCCCGCACAACTTATGGTACCCACCGCAAATGGGGTAAACCCATATGGGGGAGATGACGGAAGGTGTGAGATACTTCGAAAGGTTACTGTGACGGTCGCTCAACCACATGACTAAGGAATCATATGGGGTAACGAGTATGACTATCTCTTGTGGGTACAGTGTACAACCTCTGCAGAGTCTAAACTGTTGCCTACGGTCAAAGGCGGACATGGGAACTTAACTAGAGTTAGTTCTATTTAAAAAACCTTCGTGGGTGGAAATGAGAAATATGGTGGGCTCATCTAGCCCTGAGATTGGTTTTCCTTGAGTTTTCGAACTCAGTGGTGTTAATGAGTGGGGATAGCCTCCAATCAAAAGAAGCATGCAGTATAGGTTTTGACGGAGGGAACCTCTACTGAAATAATTATTGCACAATTACTCTCTTTAATAAAATGCAATTTGGTTGAAAATGCTAAGTGATAGGAATTTGTAATTATGATAATTGAAAACATTGCTTTAGCAAATAAAAGAACCCGAGCCATCCTTGTTAAGCCTTGCATGTATATTACTGCATATTATGTGTTGGCTTGCGAACATGGAAGTTGTGCTCATTCTCGCTCTTTCCCCCCAAAACCCTCAAAAGTAGAAAATCCTGGATATCTCGCATACCACAAGGATCCAGAAGTTGGAGGCCCAGGAGATGATGAAGTGTAGTTTAGTCCCTTTAGTCTAGGTCTTGCCTCAGTCTAGTTGACTCTGCCAGTGCTTGCATGTATCCTATATTATCTGAGTTTTTGGGTAATATCGAACGCACACGGGTTTCCCCAGTCGCTTGTCTGTGGAGAGATATGCTCTCATCCTTTTGCCTCTGTTGTCGCTTCCGCTACTTTTGTAATGTAATCTTTGGCCTATTCGGCCCTTATTGTAAAACCCGACCCGGTGTGGTCTATGTAAACTCTGATGTGATAATCAATGAATGGTATGGTTTAATCTACGCCATGTATGAATTGATTCAGTGATGTATCTGTGAGTGCTATCTACTGATCCAGAGAATAGCATAATGTTTTCACAGAGGATTTGGATTCTTGGAATCCGGGTCCGACAGACCTGGTATCAGAGCATACGACTGTAGGAGCCTTAGTTAGACCGGTCGAGCCCTAAGGACTTGAGTCCTATTTTCCAAAAAAATTAAGAAAAGCTTTGGCAAAATATAGCGTATTTACCACTCTTACTCATCTCTCTTAGTTCTTCACTTACCTTTACTTCACTTGAGTTTTTACTCAGTTCCGACTCCCTCTCTTGCTTCAAAAATTGTAGATGGCAACCCCGTCGACCGAATTGCCGTAGAAGAGATTGCTGAAGTACCGCTAGATGAAGCTGAACCCGAATGGCAGACAATTCCCTGGATTGAATTCAAAGCCGCTTTCAGAACCAACTTCATACCAACTGGCACAATGAGAATGAAGAAGAATGAATTCAGAGCTCTCCAGCAGAATCAGATGTCAGTTAATGAATATCTAACCAAGTTCAACCAACTGGCCCGCTACGCCCCCAATAACGTAGTTGATGAAGAGGAAAAGATCGACCGCTTCGTGGAAGGAATGCGCGAAGACATGAGAGTACAACTCATCCTCCATGATTTCCCCAGCTTCCACCACCTAGTCAACAAAGCCCTCGTGTTAGAAAATGAGAACAACACTGCAGAAGTCAGCCGCAAGAGAAAGACGGTATATCAAGGGCCATAAAGCACCTTCCCACAAAGATCAGCTTTTCAGGGCAGCTCATCTTTCAGACAGTTAGCCGCCTCGTCACCAAGGATTCCAATTCCAACTCCAACTTCCAGTCCAATTGCAACCCCGTGTTCCAGTGAGAATGTTTCCTACGCTCCTCACTCCATTGGATAGCCGGCAACAACTAGTCCATTAGCTCATCTTCGCTATTTCAACTGTGGAGAAAAAGGACACTTTACAAAAAGGTGCCCTCAACCAGCCAGCCCGGTGAGGTTCAACTTCAAAAAAACACCAACTTGAGGCCAGACTTCAACTGCAAGCAAAAGCCAACAGACCTCACAAGCATCCAGAGCCGTTTTCACGCGAAGCCAAAGCCAGAACCAAGGCCAAGTGAATCATGTCGCCGCAGAGGCCAAAGCAGCTTCAGGAGTAATGAGAGGTAGCTCGAATCTTGGGGTCGAGATTTCGTTTAAGGTGGGTAGGGTTGTAACATTCCCATTTTCGGATGGTGAATAGTAGTTACTATTTGGTTTTTGGTTTCCATTCATATGTCAAATTACCAAGTATTTTCAAAAATCTTCTTGCTTCTTTAAGCTCGGGTTTGTGTTTCAAACTTCCTTGAATTCCGAAATTCAAATTCAAGTTTGAATTTCCGTTTTTTGGTTTTGGGCCCTTTCTCTTTTGGCCTTCTTTCTTTCTTGGGCCCAGCCTCTTTTCTCTTTGGGCTGGCCCCCTTTGTTTCTTGGCCCTTTCCCCCCTGGCCTTTTCTTTCCCAGCCCAGTGCCTTAGCCCTTTCCCGCCTCGGCCATTTCTTGGTCCGGCAGCCACCTCTGGCTTCTCCCTCCTCCTTTGGCCGAGACGCCACGCCGTTCCTTCTCTCTCTCCCTCGTGCGCCTCTAGCTCCCTCTGCACCGCGCCAACTCCCGCGAGCAGCCTCTGCCACTGAGCCACTCCCTCTGCGCCTCCTCGTGCCCACCTGCTCCATCGCGCCTCACCCACTCCGTTGCCATCCGCGACTTCGGCGACCCTGACTCGCCTCGTCTTGTCGCCATGACCAGAGCCGCCCGGTCCGAGCCGTGCGCCCACGTCAGCTTGGCCCCAAAGTCGCCGCCCCTCGTCATCTTCTACCGGCTCCTGCCCTGTCGCCTCCACGCGCAGAGCAGCCCACGCCGACGCCAGCTCGGGACTGCGTGGCCACCAGCTCCCCAATGGCTCTCCGTCCCTCTGGCCACCTATAAGAAGGCCCCTGTGCCATTTGCTCTCCCCCACGCCGCTCCCGGTAAGATTCCACCCAAAAATCGTCACCAAGCTTCATTCGACCGAACCGCCTCCGCCGCCGATCTACCGCTCCGGCGCTGCCGCCGCGCCGCCACCCCCGTCATCATGTGCGTCCGACGCCCAGGAGCACTTTCCCCTAAGCCCCCTTGGCTCTAGACCATCGCAGCCGCCAGATTCAACCGTCTTCACCGCCTCCGACCGCCGCTTTCTCCACCACTCGCCGCCGGCCACCGTTCCTCTCCAGTCCTCCTCCTTGACCCAATGAGATCGCCTCGCCGCGCTCTTCCCTGTGCTCCCTTACCCTGGCTCTGACCGCCACCGGAGCTCCTCCGCCGCCGTGGCTGAGCCGCCGCCGCCGCTCCTCTTCACTGCACCATCGCTCCGGCCCTCCTCCGGCCGCCACACCAGCGTCACCTGCTTCACCAGCTCCTTGTTTCGGTCCTTGCCGGCCGCCACCGAGCCCCCCCTCGTCGGCGGCGAGGCCCAAGCCGTGCGCACCCACGCCTGTGCTAGCGCGTTCCGACCGGCTCAAGGCGTTAATTAATGCCTTAACCTTTGTCTTAAAACCCTAAGCCTTGTCTTAACAAGCTAAGCAATGATTAGCTCTTTAACCACCGGCTTAAAAGCCGTTTGCTTCACTGACCACTGGGCCCGGCCAAAACAGTAATGGCCGGCTTTGTTTAACCCTGAGACCGACAAGTGGGCCCCATGCGCCACTATTCCATGGACCATGCACAGTGCATATGGACCTCCGGTCTATGCACTGCACATGTGGACCCGACACCGTTCATTTCCTTTTTTCGATTTAATTTCAAATTATACTTCGGAAGCTCTGTTCTCCTCCGTTATAGCTCCAAAAATTATGAAATTTATTTTTAAATTTTTGTAAATTCAAGATCTTGCTAATGGCATAGGTCTTGTTTAATTTGGAGTTCATTTGTTGTTTCTTTAATATTTATTTGCTCTCTTTGCTTGTTTGTGTCTTTTTCCGGTACGTTCGTCCGAATAGGATTCAAAGACGCGGAAGATCTTCAACTTGATCAAGCACAAGACTATCGAGATGCTGGTGAGCGGAGCGGGGTCACAAGGGTGGCAGGACCTCCAGGACGTCCTCTTGGACCTCCGTTGGAGAGACCTTCAGGACTACATAGACCCAATCTACTGTTCCGTCCATGAAAATCGCATTGGGATAATCACATTAACCCCTTTCGATCGTAACTTCGATTCGATCAACTAGGGTGATCTTCGCGTGCTCCATGGATTTATGACCACTGTCTGCCTCGATGGCGGAAACCGACCGGTAGAGGCAAGTTGTGATACGACCATGAAAACACGATCACGGAATAACGATCATAAAACCATCTTGAGACCACCGCACATGGACGATCATATCGACCATCACCAAAACAAACTAATCCAAATCTAAAAATAGACAGGATGGCTCTGATACCACTGTTGGATCACAAGAAGGCTACGATAGCACAAAACAAAAATTTACTGCGCAACCAAGGAACCTCCGCTAGTAATAGATCACGAGATTACCACTAGACGCGCCGACTCATAGCGGAAGTAGAGTCGATATAGCGAATTGATGTGGTTGTAGTCGTACTCGATGCACGTCTTCTCCTCCTGCTCCTGTGATCGTCACGAGTTGCGGATCGTCCTAGTGCTGATGCTTCGCAACAACACCTCCAAGGTATCCACACATATGGGGCAGGGACACCACGCGCTGGAGTACTAGCACCGGCGGCGTGGTTGAGGGAGACGTGGCTATTAGGGTTTCAGGAGGTCTTCAAAAAGCTCATCTCATCCCATGCCACCGCCCCTCTATATATAGGCATCCATAATGCCTACAAGAATTCGGATCACCATCCAAATCAAATCCCAGCCCTTTAAGTGTGTGACCCTATAGGTTCATGTGTGATCGGTTGTGATTCGGAAACCCTTTCCGACCACGAGTCGTTAGTGGTACCTAGCAGCACATAACAATTCGCGAACACACATAAAATATATCAGACAAACCTTAATGCAATATGATCTATGACCAGGTCTTTATCACTTACGAACAGCTCGTAACTCCTTACGACCAGTTGGTGATTATGTTCTCTCCACGAGCACCCAGGAGGTCTCTTCCACGACCACTCCGGAGGTCTTACACGACCACTCAGGAGGTCCTCTAGGACCACCCAGGAGTGGAGAACAGATATCAGCCGTACGACCTGTTTGTGTAGTATCCCTTTGCCTCACGACATCTGGTTGAACTCCAGGTGAGATTATGTCATCCATGGACTGTTCAATACTTTCTTGATCAAGTGTCGAATAACCTTATGTGGTCGACACTTCGACCACTAGTGGCATGGCCATGTACTTTCTTTATTCAACCACAACGAGGGGCCTAGAGACATCTCTCCTGTTATGTTAGGAGGGGCAAATCCCATATCCGACCAGTCACATTCCTCCCCATGTTTCATAGCATACTCGAAAACTACCTTTATAACTACCCAGTTACGGTGTAGCGTTTGACAACCTCTAAGAGTGATATTACACATGTAGGAAACCATGCTGATCTCAGGTCTAAGGATTATACATCATCATTGCTTGAGACCAACTGATGACACACGGAATCATAACAATCTCAACAGTGTCTCAAGGTGGGTCTTATCCAACACCATGTTCTCTAACATGTGTCTATATTATTGGTTTGATATCTCCATATCTGTGACTCGTGAAACATAGTCATCAACCAATACATATGCTAGTCTATTCATATGTGTCCTCATATGTTTTCGACCAGGGAACGTTTAAGAATAATCATCGCATAAATATAGAGTTTCACAATCAAGTCACATACTTGATAATAAATATTATCGATATTATTCTGGGAACAAGATAATATATTATTTAATGTCATGAATATAATGAAATATAATCATCTCTATGATTGCCTCTAGGGCATATTTCCAATGCATGGGGAATCCATGAATATTGGTTTGGCAAAAGGATTTTGCCACTATTTTGATGTTATGGAAGCAAGCCACTTATTTATTTATGCTATTTATGATTTATGATTATATGTTTATCAATGTCAAATGCTCTTACAACCTTCGATTGCAATCTATCACTCTCTATTACAAAATGCAAACTCGCTTTGAGCAACAAAACTAGATATGATAGCTGTTCTATTGACATAGCTAATCATGTTGCTAATAGTATTTGATGTAAGTTATGCGGAGTACATTTTGTACTCATTCTTGCTTGTTGAAAAATATCAGAAGGGCGACCATGAGTGTAAGAGATTAACAATGTTGGCGTATTAGGCTCATGACCACACTCAAGCTTTTCCGATGGGTTTCTTCGAATGTTTGCGTAAGTTAAAAACTTGGGCCGAGAGGCCCATAATATTATTTAAATTCCAGCCAATAGGCCATTTTTTTCTTGTCTAACCTTCTTTTGGCATTGTAAGTAGGTATGATACAGTTTCTATCCATAACTAAATTCTTTGGGCGATTCTTGGGAATCTGACAAGTAATAGACAAGAAAGATCAGGATTCCATTCCAACAAGTCATCTAATATAGGGCTGAGCCCACAGGTTCGACAAACAAAGAGAAGTACTTTTACTTTGAGTGATTTGGGGTCATCACAAGGGGCACACACATTATTGTGATATACCATAAAGTTGAATTCAAGGATGTAAGATATGATGTGAAGTACCTTTCCAGAGTGTTAATCACTCTATTCGAATAGCTGTGTCCGCAGTCATGGACATGCTCGGGGATTTTACACGAGGGTAGATTTTTTATAAAAACAATGGGAAATGTACAACTACGTGGTTTAACTTATGTGACTGTGTGAAAAATATTGATTAGGCTTCGTGAGCTTTGTGAACATGCTTGTTAAACTATTATTGCTTATTTGTTTTAAATTACGATTTCAATCTATTATTTGTATTCAAATGCAAGTATTGCTTCTTTGTAAAATAACCATAGAAACAATTCCTTTGAAATAAGCCATCATCTATAATTGCATTTTGTGGTACGACTTGCTGAGTACTCGGAGTACTTATTCTTGCTGCAATCATTCAGCTGAAGTGAGGAGTCTTCGTCTGCTTTTGATGAGTTTCACGAGGAGGGTGGTCACTGGGTCTTGATCCCAGTCGGTTGCCTGTGGCAAGTCGATGGGTTCCCCTTGGAGATGTTTCAGTTCCGCTGCCGTCTCTTTATCTAGCGCTAGCCTTGCGTGACTTAATAAGTGTAAACTCAACCATAAGGTCACAACCATTATTTAATGATCAAATTTGTCGTTTATTTTTATATTCGCTTTGTGTGAAATGATATTCATCGATGTTGATGCTATGTGTACTAACGTTATTTTAAACTAGTGCGTTATATACAGTGAACCCAGATTTATACATGTGAGTCCCGACACCCATCCCCTCGTCTGTGTCGCCACTCGCCAGGGCAAGAGCCGTGGGGCTTGCCTCAGCCATCTTCGTACTGCATTGTACTGCAGGTTAGCAAATTCACACAAATGCCAACGCAGAGTATTACTACCTTGCAGGCTAGTGGCTCTACTGTGTGTTTTTGGAAACTGCAAATTTAGCAGCGTTGAGGTTAACCTACAAATGTTTTTTTTTCCCGAAGAAAACCTACAAATGTTGGATATATTACTGTGTATATGTACAAGAGAACAGAGCAGTGGGATTGTGCCGAAGAAACTGTGGAATGAATTGCATGGGACGTGAGGATCTGGAGTGGCATGGGCGAACGTTTTTCTTGAATTACTATCCGGCTGATTTCATACACAATCGCGACATGATGTGCACCCAGAATTAGCAAATTCATTTTAACAAAATACAAAATAAGAATTAGCGGGAATGGAACTAGTCTTCTTATCTATTGGACTGAATCTAGTTCAGATTAATAACTCAAACCTGGTAAGCCACAAACACTCCCAAAATAACCTCAGAACCCGAATTATTCCACTTTAGGGCTTGTTTGGGAACGTTGATCCCGGCCGGGATCCCAGACGATTCCCAGGGAAATTTCACCCGGTGATAAAATTTCCCCGTCCGTCCTGTAGCGCCATTTGGGTGACACCGGGACGTGGATATTTCGGCCCAATCCGGGCGAATCCACGGGGGAGAAAATCGCCGTCACCTGAGGTCGGGTTCGTTCTCCTCGTCGCCTTCGATCTCGCTCCCGAGTCCGAGTTTCTTTCTTCCCGTCGCCTTCGATCTCGCTCCCGAGTCCAATCGCCTCCCTCCCGACCGTCGCCTCCACCGCGTTCTTCCTCCTCCCACTCCAGCGACGGGAGCTCGCTGGTAATGTCCCCTGCTTCCTCTCCTCCTCCCACTAGGGTTCCGCACCTCATCTTCTTTTTCGATCTCGCTCCCGAGTCCGAGTTTCTTTCTTCCCGTCGCCTTCGATCTCGCTCCCGAGTCCAATCGCCTCCCTCCCGACCGTCGCCTCCACCGCGTTCTTCCTCCTCCCACTCCAAATGACGGGAGCTCATTGTAATGTCCTGCTTCCTCTCCTCCTCCCACTAGGGTTCCGCACCTCATCTTCTTTTTCTCGTAGATCTCGGTGGGAGACGGCGACTGGAGGGAAGGCTGGAGGTGGAGGTGGGTTGTGACTTGTGGGAAGAACACACGAGGCATGGATAGGGTTTGAGAACTTCCTACCAGTTCAATCGCACCCTCCTCTTCTCTGTTTGGTTTTGAGTTTTGGCATGAGATCTGGTATCATTGCAACCCGATCCGATGATCTGATGCTTAGGATGATCTGATGCAACCCGATCTGGTTTCTTGTGCACAAGTTTGTGCTGCATGATGATAGATCTCGGTTTCTTGTGCACAAGTTTGATTGTTGTACCAGTCTATTTGTTCGGATGTCTGTAGAGATTTCAGATTTATGCAATGGTGTATGCATCTTGTGAGTTCGATCATCGATGCATCGACAAATGTAGTCTCGATGTCTTCGTAGTTTGAATGTAGTTTGATATTTGTGGCTTTTTGTAGTTTCGGACTTCCTTGCATTGTAGTTTGATATTGGTGGCTTTTTGTAGTTTCGGACTTCCTTTGCATTGTAGTTTGATATTGCTTCTTCTCTGTAGTAGACACTTGTAGTTCCATATCATACGCATTCATCATTTCTCATGGTCAAAGTTCATTGTAATTCTTGCACATCCCGCTAGTTATGCGGACAAAGGCTCACTGACAAATAGATTTGGGAAGAAGACTAGTTACGTAGCAAGATCTCGATGGATGGCCAAAACAGGATACGTATGAGTTATTTAATCTGTAATATGTAGCTTGTCACAGTACCCGAAGGCGTAGCTTATTGTAATTCTTGCACAACTTTGTCTTGATGTAATTTTGCAACCCCATCGCTAAAATCTTGGCTCGCCAACGCAATCTTTTGTGCTTGTCAAGAAGTGCTTAATTTACCTGTGTTATGCAAATGCTTCTTGATTAATTCTTCCATGTCCTTACCTTGCTCATCGAAGATTTATTTCATCTCCTTAGCTATTGCTTTGATTTATTCTTCGGTGATTGGGAGGACACCATTGGTGTACTGAACAAGGTCCTTGAAGGGTGTGGGGCTCGGATTGCGACCAAGCTTGAGTTCTTGCGGCCGTCCTTGACGTCAAAGACAGTGATTAATTACCATTTTTCGGTTCTTTCAATCATTAGCAGTAGTAGAAAGTTCATTTGCTCAAGACGAAGCAGACGTAATCGCCATGGTTAATTACTTGTTCTTGTTCTGTCTTTCCCTATGTTGATGTAGATACTAATTCCTCTTCACATACCAGATTTCCAATATTGAAAGTTGGTACATTTCATCCCATTGAATCTCAGATTAAGATCCCAGCTGCAGCCGTTGCATTTCACAACATCATTAGAGGTCAAAATGGTCAGGAGGGGTGGTTGGATCACCAACCTTCCTACATTCAACCAGCTGATTTTGTTGATGTACCAGAGGGTGACAATAATTACCAAAATGATATCGAGTCAAATACTGCAAGTTCTCTTAGAGATCAAATTGCAACGCAAATGTGGGCTGACTATAATCATTAGTTGGACATGACCTCTCACAAAGTAGTATTAGTATTTTGTGCCCTTGACATTTAAATTATATGATGTGTAATAAGTATTACATTTCATTTATGCGACTTGTTTTTCATATTTTGTGGTTGTTTCTCTTAAATATATTGATGCACTCTTGTACCATTTGTTCATTTCAATATGTTGTGGTTAGTGTAGCCATGGCTAAAGAAGGATCAAGGGCCTCATGGAACTTCTCATATGAGAAAGCTCTCTCTGATATACTACATGACCATAACCACCCAAAGTTTAGAGGACAAAATGGGTGGGTAACTGATGGTTGGAGAAGCATAGTTAGTAAATTCAATGAAAAGTTTCCAACTGCCCATTTCACAAAGCAACAAGTCCAAGAAAAAGAGAAGGAACTAAAAGGGAATTACAAGGCAATACGAGATGCACGAAAACAAAGTGGTGCAATTTGGGGCGATTCGTTGTGTATGATTGTTGCTGAACCAAGTATTTGGGATAAAATTATTCGTGTAAGACTTTTTACTCCATTTAACTAATAGTATTATTTGTGATGCGTTTTGTTACTAACTATATTATTTTCTTGCATTCAATAGGATCATCCAAAGGTGAAGAAGTTCCGCAACAAGCCCTTCCCTCTCTTCAACCACTTAGCAGCATTGTATGAAGGTGAAGTTCAACTATATTGTTTCAGTTCATGCTTCAATGTTCATTTCCTGATTTCCTGATTCCATTAATCATATATGGTTTCATATTTAGTACATCTGTACATGCATGCTAGTATATGTCATGATTTAGATTATTTACCATGAAATTCACATTTATTTCATTGCTTATACGGAAATAGGTAGTACAGCAACTGGAGATTTGAATTTTGTATCACTTGAACAAGTAGAGCCTTCATCTGATCAAGTTATATCAAATGACAATGATGCCCATGATGTTGGCTTAAACCCTTTTTCTACAAATCTGGAAGGGCAAGCAACATCTAGTGCTCATACAGAAGTAGAAGAAGTGGAACGTGCTCCTTCTACTTCATCTGGACAAAAAGGAGATGATAATGGGAAAAAGAGAAAGCAAAGTCAAATTGCCGGGGTCCTTGAGAGCTACTTGGAATTCAAGAAGGAGCAAACCAAAAAATTTGCCCAAGAACTAAATGAAACAACAAGACATAGTCAAAGTGATGATTTTTCTATTGGGAAGTGTGTTGCTGCACTAGAATCAATTGAAGACCTAACGGATATGGAGAAGGCAAAGGCACTACGACTCTTCAAATGTGAGCTGAATAGAGAAATTTTTATCAACACCAAAAACCCAAGTGTTAGATTGCTTTGGATTAAGAGCGAAATTGCTCCATAAGTAAGTTGTCTTTTACTTTCTATTTTTCCTTCTGCAATTGGCATATTCTGATGCATATAAAATATGACCACCTTGCTGATAGAGTTCTCTTTCTTTCATAGAGTTCTCTTTCTTTTCTTGCTGCTAGAGCATACTCTGATGCATATAAAATATATAGATATTTCCAAACTGCTTGAGCTATCTCCATTATAACTACCAACATGTGTCTACTGGTCAAACATCTGCACTACTGGTCATTGACATGTCTGTCCATTATTCGGAGATGTTGGATCATTGAACTGAAGTTATTTGATTCGCAAAGTTTTCACTGGCTATTGCTTACTAGTTATGATCCACACATCATAGTAGTGTAACACGCAAAATGCACTGAGCATCACGACCATTATATACAGAATGCACTGTGTCTTCAGGTTTCTATTCTTCTGATAAAGGAAGTAAAAGGGCAAACAGTTGGAGAGAAAAAAAATACGTTGAGCCGTCTAGAGAGCTCTCTCGCGTGTAGTATGTTTGCCAGCTTAGATTGTCCGTAAGCCATTTTATCATTGTATCTGCCAATACAAAATCATTACTTACAGTTTAGTCAATAGTATATTTTTTTCTTCAAAAGAACCAAAAGAGCACATCAGCACATACATTTTCTTGTCATTGAGTTTATCAAACTGATTCCCCTCCGGATATGTATGGAGGTGGGCGACTGATGACAAGTTACAATGATGAAAAGGGTGAGTTGGATGTAAGTTGCATGTTAGATCATTGATCAATGGCTCGGTCAGTTAATTTACCATTAGTTTGTTTGGTTACAATGCATATCAATTAAGAGCGAAATAGCATACACTTTTCATACATATGACCACCTTCATGTTTTATTGGCATGCAGGCTTGACATCCAAGAGATTATTCATCCGATGCTCCTGAAGTGGTGTTTTGTTCCAAATGCTGCTGATGTACCTCACCAAACGATGTGATTCCTACTATTTTTGTCATGATTTAGTAGTTATCTTGTGAGACCTCAATGTTAGTACTGCATCTAGGTTCTCCATTTGGTCTTTGGAGTGGAGTTTTAAGTACTTGGCCGACTTAATCTATACCTTCCAATCTGGTGAAAGAGTTTGCTCTTCCATGTTTTGATGGCATCTGTCATATATTCTGGCTCCCAGATTTTTACTTAGATGAAACCTGTCGTTATAAATCCTGTATACTCTTATCCATGAAGTTTGTAATGATGTTTGTCTATTCTTATCCATGAAGTTTGTAATGATGTCCGCGATACTTCATATTTCTATATATGTTCTGTTATTTTTAAAGTTTGTAATCTTTTTCTGGAATACTTCATATTTTGCATGATGTTGTGATGTCTGTGATACTTCATATTTCTACACATGTTTTGTCATTTTTAAAGTTTGTAATCTTTTCCTGAAATTTACAAAAAAAAAATTTTTTTATTTTTTTTCGTGGCCGGGATTTTTATCCCTGTTATTCCCAAATGGCAACAGGGATTTTTTTCCCGGCCGAGAAAAAATCCCCTTATGTTGAGGGGGATTTCATGTGCCATCAAAATCCCCTCAAGGGATTCTCTTCCCTGAGATTTTGCTCCCTAACATCCAAACAAGCCCTTACACTTTTGTTTTCCACCTTCAAGGGATATAGGCAATTCATCACGATCTGCACAGCTCAATGCTCACTTAGTAGCTGAAATTATAACTTTCATTACCTTGTATTAAGTATAGTCCTTACAAGATACGCTGCTTTCTAAATAAGCAACTCAATCGAGAGTGCTGGTAGCATATTTCCAGTTACGCATAATTAGCTCGATGGTTGGTAGGTGACAGAGCTCATAAAAGAAACACGACATTTGCTAGCATGGTATTTACCATTAGCATAAAAATCAAATTCACATGCCAATTAACATTACAGACCACACTTTTATAATGAAACATGTTCTCATATCATGTCCCACATGCACATTACATACAAGAGCCCACACTTAAATAATATTAGGAAACAAACTTAATTTCACACAAGACAGGTAGCTAGACTGGTAGAAGCGCACACTGCAATAATTAGCATACTGGGGTTCAGTTGCCACTGGACAGCAGGCCAAGAGACTGGGGCCGGCTGGGTGACCATCAACCCTTTATTTCGAAATGTTATATATATAAGCACACCAGCACGGACAAAAAACTCATATTTGGTAGTAAATGCATGTAACAAGGCAGGGGATGGCATTCTGAAATCTGTATGGATGCGTGGGCGGCACAGGAGTATAGTAGGTGACATGTATGGTATGGATGTACGGTGGAATACTGCTAATAAGGTAGGTGTTTAGGTAGCTTGTGGTAAATGAATGGTGGGTAGAGGATGTGCTGAGAGAAACCACATACCAACTGATGGATGCATGGATGCGTTGATGAACTGGTGTTGATTCACCTGAGGTAGCTCTTCACCTCGGCGCGCTCGTCGAAGGAGGCGAACGCCGGGGAAAGCTTGGGCTTGTAGCTGTCGCAGTTCGGGGGAGTGCCCCAGCGCAGCTTGGCCCACCATGCCCTCTCCCCGCTCACCTCCACCTTGCTTGGTTGTTCCTGGCGGAGGCGCGGGAGACGGTGCAGGCTCCAGCACCCACGGACGTGGAGCTCCTTCCATATTGGTGCAGCTACGATGGCGTCGTCGTCGTGGAGATGCTTCAGCTGTGGCAGCTCCTGTAGGCGTATCCTCTGGAGGCGTGGGAGCTCCGAAGAGCCGTCGTAGAAGATTGTCTTGAGGTTGTAGCAGAATAGGATGTCAAGCGTCGTGAGACTTGGTAGTGCAGATCCACGTAGCATGATGTCCTCCAATATCGGGCAGTACTCCAAGTGCAGGTGCTTTAGGTGCTTTAGTGCATCATAATATGCAAGGTTAAACACTTGCTTCATCTGGTGGCACCGTCGGAGCTTGCATTCTTCCAGCTCATTAAAGTCACTTAGATCATGAAGGCAGGAGACAAAACTGTTATCTGTCACAGTAATCGATTTGGTGACTTGCAGAAGATATTCTAAACCATCGGGATGCCGATCCATTGATGAGATCTCCACATGACGCTCAGTTTGACGGATGGGAGGTGTGACCATTGGCACCATACAATTAGCTCCCTCTGCCATATAGTGACAGTACACATCAGCGTAAGGTGAGTTCTTTTGTACTAATTCCTGCAGCTTCTTGGCCACCATGTCCTCATCCTGCATGCTCCTAATTGTAGCAATGCATGGTGCAACTCGAACATAGAAAGATTGGAAAAACCGTCCATCCCTTACTAAATCCCTAGCAGTGTCTTTGAAGCTATGGAATAGCCTAGAATCACTGGTGCACACCTGAGCAACTTGATCACAATGATTACCATTTCCTTCTGCACACTGATCCAAGCAAAACACATCTGGCAGTCGCCGCAGCTTATGCCAAGGGAATCGCCTCAGAGAAGGAACACTCATGAGAAGCAATCGCCTAAGCTGGGGCATATTAGGGATGTCAGCAGGGAGCTCCTTGATAGCTGTGGCAGAGAGGTTCAGGTCCTCCAGAGCACCAAGGTCCTTGAATTCCACAGACTCGAGCTTTCTACATCCGCGCAAGGACAGGCACCTTACGTGAGGTGCAGAGATCAGCGAGAAGGATTGAAGGGTAGGATGCCCGTCCAATTTAATCTCTTCCTCTATGCTTGACTCCCATCCTTCAATATGTAGCTTGATCAAGCCATGGGCTTTAGAGATTGACCCTGGGAGCAACACCAATATCTTGTTGCCGACGAACTTGAACGATTGAAGCTTATTCATTTCTCTAAATATCTCCTCAGAGAACGATTTTATTTGAGTTCCTGTGAGCTCTAGTGTTGTCAGGCTAGACAATGCAACGATGGAGGGTGGCAACTCCACAAGGTTGGAGCATTTGACAAGCAGGAGCTCTTGAAGATTTGGCATGTTTTGGAAGAAGTCACAATGGAAAGTGTTTATACCTGAATAGGAGAGGTCAAGGTAGAGCAAGTTGGTATTTTTGTTGCTATTTTTTGGCAAGTCACTTCTCTCACTATCAGAGAAGCTGCATACACTTTTGAGGTCACGACAGCCTCTGAGGGAAAGCAACTGTAGGTTCAGGAGACACCAAATTGAAGGAGGGAGTGATTCTAGTGTAGTATAGGAGAGGTCAAGAACACGAAGACAAGGGAGATTGGGCAAGAGATGATCAAGTTGAGAGAACAAGTTCGATATCTGTGAGCAATGCCTTAGAATAAGTGTGGTTGGGCCACCGGTTTCATTGCTCAGCCATTCACTAGTTATATGCCATCCTTCGTTGTCCATGAGCGAGATCCATTTCTTGTGCTCCAACCAATGCATTTCATCAAAAAGTTTATCTACTGTGGGGAGGCGCTCTGCAATGAAACCATGGGATGCCAAGAACTGTGCAGCAGTTTCGGTAGGTGCATTAGCTTTAGTTGCAAGAGAAAATGGTAGCTTCATCAAGGAATACTCCTGGAATGCTTGGAGAATGACATTGCCAACTTGGTAGATATCATCGTACTTGTCACGGTAGCTGCCGGTCTCCTCTTTGATGCTTTCTTGGACTCTTGGTTCAATGCTAGCGAGTATACCTTGGGCGGCCCATTGACGGATGAGCTCATCTGAGGTAACAGATGGCGCACTAGAACTCTGGTGATCTCCGTCTCCATGAATAATATCTCCATCAGGTGGCAGTGGGTGTTGGGGAAAGAGCAGCTTGGCAGAGTGAAGACATAGGGGTGTAAGTGGGGCGGGCCTGCCCGCTAAACCGCCGGCCCGCCCCACAAAATTAGCCCACATAAGTTTCCGCCAAAGCCCACCAAAACAGCGCAGCTTCTTACCAGTCGGCCCGCTAAACCCGCCAGGCCACCGCGGCCGCCGCTATCGCCCCCATCATCCGCCCGGTCGACGCCCTCGCCCCCATCCTCCGCCCGGTCGCCGCCCTCGCCTCCATCCTCCGCCGTCTCCCCCATCCTCCGCCCGGTCTCCGCCCTCGCCCCCATCCTCCGCCGTCGCCCCCATCATCCGCCCGGTCGACGCCCTCGCTCCCATCCTTCGCCTCGCCCCCATCCTCCGCCCGGTCGCCGCCCTCGCCTCCATCCTCCGCCGTCTCCCCCATCCTCCGCCCGGTCGCCGCCCTCGCCCCCATCCTCCGCCATCGCCCCCATCCTCCGCCCGGTCGCCGCCATTCACTTCTCCGCCGTTGCCCCCATACTTCAGTGCTACGCCTCTCGGCCCGACGAGTCTTCCCTTCGCTTCGCTTTCAGCACGGCGAGTCTTCAAGATCCACCCCTCCCCACTTGCACGGCGAGTCTTCAAGATCCACCCCTCCCCGCCATTGTAAGGTTCTTTCGATCTGGCTTGCCCTGCATTTTTTAGCTTTTACTGCTAGTTCTAGTGCCCTGCATTTTTTAGATCTCAGTCTTCTGAATAAATGGTAACGCATAGTTGCAGGGATTTCTTCCTTGTTTGGATAATTCTTCAAAGTGAGTGATGCTGGGATAAAGTGAGTGATCCACATTATGAGTGATGCTTAAGACCCGTTTAGAATTTGGGGATGCTATAATAGTTTTGAAAGATTTGTATTGTTACCTGCATTTTAGATGTATAATCTGCTGTATTTATTTAACCATAAATAGTTGCATTCTTAATTAGCAACATCTGATACTCCTTACAGCTGCTAGGAATGCACCATCAGTATCATAACAAAGTCATTACCTGACTTTGTGGAGGCTAAGGCTAATTTTGTGGAAGCGAATTTTGTTTAAATGTTGAGGCTAAGGCCGGTTCTAGTTGTTTAAATGTTGCGAAAGAAAGAAAGAAACAAGCAATTTGCACGGGGACCGGCTCTACAAGCAATTTGCGAAAGAAACAAGGCGTTTAAATGTTGTATATTCAGAAGACCTCATGACTGTATATGAGAAAAATATTAGTAGTTATGGATGATTGACAATCTGGTTGTGAATCTTTTATTTATATGAGATGCAGTATGCTGGTTAATTTTCATGCCTTTTGGATTTCTCTGCCGCATGCTGCAAGGTTGTAAATGCTGCTGTTTGCTACTGGAGTGCTAGTCAGAAGCTCTTGAGATGAACATAATTGTACGGTTGATCTACTGATTTTTGAATGGGTCACCTAGTCATCGAATCTTACTTAGTTACTTAGCATGTTCATCAACCGGTCAACCAACATCTGGATACTGTGCTACTGATCGTGCATGATGCAGTATTTATATTTACTTGAGGTTGCTACTGGAGTGCTACTGATAGTGCATGATACAGTATTTATATTTACTTGATTGCTACTGGAGTGCTACTGATTGTAAATGCTGGCATGCTGCTGATTGCTACTGATCGTAAATGCTGCTGATTGCTACTGTATGCTTTTGCGGTGCTTTTGCGGGTTGCCGCCAAACCCACCAGCAAATATGCGGTGCTGCCTTGCGGGCTTAGCTGCACCCGCTACTTCTTAGTGGTCACCGTGTGGTGGGTGCGGGCTGTCCGCAACCCGCCCCACTTACACCCCTATGAAGACACCGGAGGGCGACACGGTGCCAATACTGCTCGTCTTCCCGGCGGATTGTGTTGAAGATGTAGTTGGCCGATTGATGCAGCGCGGAGAGGATAAGCATCAGGATCTCTTCTTCGCTGGAGAATTGGAGGACTCCGTGACCTACCGACTTGCTCCTGTCGCAGACTTCTCGGGAGGTGGTGGATATCAGCCATTGAGAAGTTGTCCACCAAGGAGGAAGCCCCACCATCTCTGAGAAACTACTGTAGTGCTCTGTTTCGTTGTGCTCGTAGAGGTTGTCAACCACCAGCAGGTACCTCTTGGTTGACAGCTTTTCGATGATCCGAGGAACTATTGTGTACGGCGACACGAGATTTCTCAACCGCCACGTGGAGTTGTGCATCCCGTAGGAGTAGTAGCGTAGGTCGTCGTCGGCTTCCTTGCGCCTGCTGTATTCTTCTTGGTCGAGCAGCCCGAGCTCCTTTGCAACCGCAGCTCTCAACTGCTCCTCGATGCTCATGTGGCTGCCGCTTCTCCCTCGGGCGGCTTCTTCTTCCGTGGGCTCCTTCATCAGCTCCACCTTTATTACGGGATCGAAGGGGCCCCAGTGTTTGATCTTCCCCTCCACACCGATGCTTGCTATGGCCCGTGTGAAGGAAGCCGTGGCCCCCACCCCAACATTCCATGCGACAAGATACCCGGAGGCCCCCCGTTCCAAGCTAGCGTATGCATCTGTGCGGCGGTATCCATTCAACCTGGTCACAAAACCAAAAAGAAAAGAGCATGTTAAGACATATTGATTAATTAATTAATTGTTCCATTAACGACCGGCCGGCTGACCAGATTAAGTACTTTGGTCCGTTTCGATCGTGCGCGCATAAAGTAGCCTAAATCAAAATGCATGAAGCTCGCTTAAGTTGGGATTTGGACGCAAGAGCAGAGCAGGCAAGTGAACTCTGTACAACGCACGTAAATTATTACGGTGGAGAATGCGAATTTCATTTGCACACACACGCAAGAAAGAAAAAACGACTCTACATAAGTTGCTCTGTTAGCATTGTTGTTGACAGGGAATTTGGCACTAAGGAAAATGTTAACAAATAATTACGATTTTACTGATAACAAACAGTCACTCCCCCTGCCCTTTCTAAAAAATGATGCTTTAAAATCATGCATCAAGCTTTTGGAATTCTGGCGATCAATACGTTCAAAACTATTTAGATCAGTCGTATGAAAATATGGGCCTGTTTGGTTTACGACCCTACATAGCCATAACAAAATTTTGGTAATGTCAAAACCTGGACAAAAAACGTTGTTTGGATCATAACCGTACCAAAATTTTGGTAATGCTGAAATTGATATGTTTGGATTGTAACTATACCAAAATTTGCCAAAAATGTAAGTATGATATGTGGGGCCTGCATGACATATAATTTTTTTGCACCAAAATATGTCAACAGTGGTTTTGTTTTGTTGATTAAATGACAAGAAACACAACGGTTTAATCGGATCGCAAATCGGATACTCGGTTTAGAAAATATGGTCATTTGAAGCTTTTTAATCAAACTACTGATGCATTAATTGCAACCAATAGCTGCCCGCCACATCACCAAGCCAGGCCACGGCATGCCAAAATTTTTGGGGCGAGTAAATCCGACGTCCAGTTCTTGCCTTGAAACGTATATGAATCTTGGGGCATTGTCAAAATTTTGTTGGTAGTACTAAAATTTGGCAACAAACCAAATGCTAGCCAAATTTTAAGGGTATTACTAAATTTTGGTAAGGCTTTTGATGGTTACAAACCAAACAGGCCTATATCTCTAGATTTGTTGTTGAAAGTATTTTTGTAGCATCTATTATAATTATATCAATTTACATTAGCATAAAGTTTAAAAAGAAATGGTCAAAATGACATCTCGGAGTCAGAAACCGTGCAAAATCATTAATGTTATTTGAAAAAAAAAACTGAGAGAGTACAATGCTGGAAGAGTTGCCCAAGTGGTGGCGGATCGATAGGTTGACGTGCAACATGCAACAGGAGTATTTGTTTCGTAAGCGAAGACAATAGAGTTCTATAAATGCGTGCTATGGCAAATTGCCTAGCTAAAGTCCAGACGGTGCAATCCAAGTACGAATCATAGACTAGTGTTAAGCCGCACGGACTAAGGATATGTTTGGTTCAACACCAGTTTTGCTATAATTAAATGCAAACGTGTGGCAAGCAAAATGGCCATCAAAGTACGGAAAAGTTAGTCAAAAGCCTAATTATATGACACGTGGGTTATATATATATATATATATATATATATATATATATATATATATATATATATATATATATATATATATATATACACACACCGGTCTTTAGACCCAAGTAAATTCGTGCAACCACATGTGCCTCACATGGGGAGGCCCTAGCGTAATAAGTTGTCGTGTACTAGCAATAAACAAGAAGTGGTAGATTGTAGGTTGAAATTGGGCTAGTGCGTGCATGGTAGAGGATCTCCATGTTTGTAGAGGCTTTGCGAGGACTACAAAACTTTCCAGCACAACGTATGAGTTCATAGGATTTTAGAGAGCTCTCCATATCTTAAGAAGGTATCATAGTGTGGTTTGTTGTTAGGACTGGTAATGTGAAAGCTTTGTCATGAATTCTCAAATCGGGTACCTTTGGTATTGCGTGACATGGTGGGATGTTTATATCGTGTAGGTAAAGTTGTACCTTTTCTGCATAGTATAAATCTATTCGAATATCCATGTCTCCGGTTATGGACATCACTTGGTTATATCCCGTAATAAGTAATAAGTAGATTTATGTTTTGCAAAATGGTTCGGGTTTGGCAAAAGGATTTTGCCACTATTTTGATGTTATGGATGCAAGCCACTTATTTATTTATGCTATTTATGATTTATTATTATATGTTTATCAATGTCAAATGCTCTTACAACCTTCGATTGCAATCTATTACTCTCTATTACAAAATGCAAACTCCCTTTGAGCAACAAAACTAGATATGATAGCCGTTCTATTGACATAGCTAATCATGTTGCTAATAGTATTTGATGTAAGTTATGCGGAGTACATTTTGTACTCATTCTTGCTTGTTGAAAAATATCAGGAGGACGAACCATGAGTGTAAGAGATTAGTAATGTTGGCGTATTAGGGTTATGACCACACTCAAGCTTTTCCTATGGGTTTCTTCGAGTGTTTGCGTAAGTTAAAAACTTGGGTCGAGAGGCCCATAATATTATTTAAATTCCAGTCAATAGGCCATTTTTTTCTTGTCTAACGTTCTTTTGACATTCGTAAGTAGGTATGATATAGTTTCTGTCCGTAACTAAATTACTGGGCAGTTGTGGGGAATACAGAGTAATAGACAAGAAAGATAAGGATTCCATTCCAGCAAGTCATCTAATATAGGGCTGAGCCCACAGGCTGGTTCGACAAACAAAGAGAAGTACTTTTACTTTGAGTGATTTGGGGTCATCACAAGGGGCACACATACATTATTGTGATATACCATAAAATTGAATTCAATGATGTAAGATATGATGTGGAGATAGCGATTGGAGATGTCTTGAGAAGGAGATTGTTGGTATTTAATTTTTTGGCACAAGTCTATCTATGGTCCCTCAACTCTTTTTGTCGTCTAAGTTTCACCCCTTATCTCCAATATCATTTAGAGTTCGTCCCCCAAATGTCAAAACCGATGCAAATGATGCCCAAGATTGGTTTCGTAGGTGGTTTTCACCATGTTGGCCACGACATCATCAGCTGGACCCACCTGTCATACTAACAAAGGGGCTAAATGGGTTTTAAAAAGAAAAGAACTAGTTGTGGCTCAGCTACCAGAGAGAGCATGGAAGCAAAGGAACATGGCCCAGCAGCTCTAGATGAGGCAGCGACAGTGAGTGGCAGCCTGGGGGTGGTGGTGATGACACATGAACGGTCGCGCAGGACCATGGGGATGCGCTGGGAGTGTTGTTGCGAGCAAAGTGGCTCGACAGTCTTGTTGGCGACAGCGGTGGTGTGACGAGATCTGGCGGCGGTGACAATGAACCGGCAGAAGAGGGAGATGTCTAGGGCATGCATGAGCATCAAGGGGTCGAGGGAGTCTCACATGTGTGCTTGGCATTGGTAGTGATGTAGCGGAACAACGGGTAAACGGGGGCCGGAGCTCGAGACGAAGATGGCGATGATGGTGGTCCTGCGATGGGGGAACATCAAATTGATGTGGGGGATAGAATGAAGAGGTGATATTAACTCTTCACAGACGATTTTTAGCGCAGCTAGCAACACAGACAGTCGCTAAACCAAAACCGTCTATGATTGTATTTAACACTGACAGTTTTGATCGACCGTCTGTGATGAGACATCTAGTATTAGCCTTTTTATAGTAGTGATTAGTAGGCCTATTTGCGCACAGCTAATAGTTAACCAAACTACGCACACGTATATATTGGTTGACCAATCTACGTAGACGTATATATAGGTTGAGATGCAACATGCAACAGGAGTATTTGTTTCCTAAGCGAAGATAATAGAGTTCTATATATGCGTGGTATGGCAAATTGCCTAGCTAAAATTGAGACGGTGCAATCCATCGTACGAATCATAGACTAGTGTTAAGCTGCACAAACTAAGGATATGTTTGGTTCAACACCAGTTTTGCTATAATTAAACGCAAACACGTGGCAAGAAAAATGGCCATCAAAGTACGGAAAAGTTAGTCAAAAGCCTGATTACATGACACGTGTGTCATATATATATGGCTAAGATAGCAAGTCACAATTGCGGTAGTGAACCGAACACTTGACTAAGAAAGCGTGGCATAACTAAAATTAAGTGTTAGGCATCAAATAGAACACTCTTAGCAACTAGTAAAGTGAGGTTGTCAGAGTGTCACACTGAGAGTTCATTTGGTGAAAAATGTTTTAAAACCCTCTAAAAATATTATTATTTTAAAATTGTGGTGTAATGAAATAACTCTTTTGCTACAAAATTCTTCATTAAATGTAAAAGAAGAACAATGGCTCGAATTTCTCTCACAACCCTGTTTGGATGTCAGAATTGGGAGGTGAATTGGGGAATTGGAATTTTCAATTCTGAGGTGGTTTGGATGCATCCGTAATTGAATCTCGAAATTTGATTCCAATTCCAGAGACGAGGAGGTTTGATTTACATGGAATCGACTCTGACTCCACCTCTCTCCATGACTCCATCATCCTCGTCGGCCACCGCCTCCGTCGGGACAGTCGCCGTTGGCCGCTGCTGTTGTCGTCGAGCTCCATGGCCGAGTTCCTCGGCCGCTGCCGGGACCACCACAGCCACCGCCACCGCCGAGCTCCGGCCAACGACTCCCTCGATTGTCTCAGCATCCGCCTCAAGCTTTCTTCTTCCTGGAGTTCGGTGGTGGCGAGTTTCCGATCGACCGTTGTAGATCCGTGTAACATCCTGATTTTCTAAACCCTTTTTAAGTCTGTAAAACAAAATAAAACTATTTTGTTTTGATGAGAATTCATAGTTGGTTCGTTTGGAGAGATTTGAGCTTCGTGTTGTCACCTCTTCTGTATGTCGGCCAGTTCTCCACTCAGTCTCTCTTTTGTGTTATGTTCTGTTTAGACCTCCGGGGTCTAGACCTCCTCTGTGATGAATGCGGTTTGGACCTCTTGTGTGGCCTAGACCTCCTCTTGGTTGGATGTGCCTATATGTTTAGGCCTTCCTTCGAATCTAATTTCTTTAGGCCTTCCCCTGCGGATCTTAGACTATTGGGCCTCCTTACTCGCTTAACTTAGGAACTCCTGACCTCCGGAGATCTCCTCTCAAACCTTTAGGACCTCCTATACTGAGATCCTCACCGCCAGGACCTCCCATTATAGAGATCCTAGCGATTAGGACCTCCCCTTGTCGACTTAGTTCTTTAGACCTCCTCTCAAGACCTCCTTGAGAGCCCGTGGAACCTCCCTTCGTGAGAGCCTAACTGATAGGACCTCCCCATGGGTGAGATCCTACCAGTCAGGACCTCCTTTTTACAAGGATCCCCTCAGCCAGGACCTCCTTTGATGGGATCTTGGTTGTTAGAACCTCTTGTCGCGTGGACCTCCTCCATGTGTATCTAGACCTCCCCATGTCCAGACCTCCTCTGTAAATCTGGACCGTTAAGACCTCCCCCTTGAGATCTTAACAGCCCAGACCTCCCTCCTTGAACATCTGGACCATCAAGACCTCCCCATTGGAGATCTTAACCGTTCAGACCTCCCTTTGTTAGCAGATCTGATCGTTAGGACCTCCCTTGGAGATCCTAACCGTTCGAGACCTCCGTCTGGATTTGATCCTCTGACCCTAGACCTCCATTGCGGGTGAGGTTCTCCTCTTACCACGCTGGACCTCCCGTTAGCACTCAATCTTGGTCGTTGGACCTCCTCTTTGGAGATCAAGCTGTCGGGACCTCCTCTTTGACCCAACTGTTTCTAGATTTGGTGGTCCCACTGCCAAAGCTTACCCATTCTTATGTTTCCCGCCACACTAGTACCATGAGCATTTAATGCATGTGTTGTCGCATTAAATCGCGCCATGAAAGTGGCTGCTTCCATTGAATGGGGTCATTTTGGGGCAGTATTGGTGTCTTTTCTAGTCTCCTCCCGTAACAGTACACAATGTCCTTTATTATTTTCCTTTGACATCCCCGTACCTTTTGCCTATTTTTCATGCTCACCAAATCATGTACGCATTGAGTGGTCTTTTCACTCTCTTTGACTATAACTAGCCCCGGGAGCCCTTCATTGCCACCTTTTCCCACGATCAACACCTTGGCTCACACTCAGTAGCTTCCTGGAGAGTCCTTGCTGCCAAGAACATCGCCAGGAGCATCGCTTCATCGTATTTTCACCATTTGAGGCTCGACAGGAGCTTGGACGTTGACCTTAACCGCCCATATTGCCTTCGACCTCCCCTTCACTCGTCGCCTCTTTCTTATAGCTGGTAAGCCTCCTTGTGCGTTCTTGTTCTTATTACCACAATAAGAGATTATACCTCTTCCAGGACCTCTTCTTTTGGATTCTCTTTGGAACTCTATGGGTTTTGTATGAAGATCACCTCTCTGGACCCTGCGCACCCATCATCATCGTGGTCTTTTGCGTAAGGCCACCCCTCTGGTCTTTTGTAAGGACCTTCCTCATTGGACCTTTCTCCCGTAGGTTAGGACCTCCCTCACAGAACCTCTTTTGTGTGTGAGGTGCTCTTGTTGATTAAATTTTGAAGTTTCTTTTGAAGTTCTTTTGGCTCTTTATTGGAATTTGGTTTGAGTTGTCTCTTTTTCTCACGTATAGATCGTGAAGGCACTGAGGAGCTTGAGTGCACTGAAGAAGAAGACTCTCAGGACAGTGAGCAAGGCAAGTCATGCTCTTGATCATATTGCACCCACTATTTTAATTTATTTATGTTCAATTTCAAAGTATAATGCATGCTTATTTCTACCAAGTTATTTCAATACCTGTCTTTGAACACATAGTTATGCCTATTTCCTCCATATGGCCAACTTTGACATTGAACCAAATCTGTTACCACCTTAGACAAAACCTGGTTGATACATTAGTATGAACCAGGAGCAATTGAAAAACCAAATGCTTAGTCTTGCTTAGACCAAAAGTACTTGATTTGGGAAAATTTTTACCTTCATGACCAACTACTGTTAAAATGTTTTGACCATGACATTGGGGTGTCATGGGAGTATGAAAACATTGCTAGGGAAGCAAAGAAAATGAAAATTGATTTAGACTTGGGCGAATTGGTTTGCTTGGTTGGTGCAAGGTTTATGCACGGACTCTATCCTGGATAAGGTGGAGGTCCAGGGGTTTGTGATTGTCGCCCAAGTCAGTTGAGGACTGGTCTTTGAGCCACCAATGCTAGGCCTATAATGGGCTATGCCAAAATCGTGCAACCACATGTCTCCAGTATGGGGTGTGGGACCTGGCCAATTAATTCGCAGAACTTCCACCGCAGTTGTTCCATTTGGAGGTGTGGGAGGTCTTCTATGGCCTATGGTCTTTTATGACCTATGTTTCCCACTAGTGCAAGAGGGGGCCCCGATCCTGTGGATTTGTATCCAAAGGAGGTGAAACCTTAGCAAGGAGAGGCTGTGGTGGAATAATACATTGTAAAGGCCTTGTCATGAGCTCTAGACCTCTTACCTTTGGTAGTGAGAGGTGGCATTGACGGATCTTGGGATAAACTAGAGAAATCATGTCATGTGGGTAAAGTGCACATCGTCTACGAGTGTAAATCTATTGAATAGCCGTGTCCATGGTCATGGACATCTTTGGCGCAACCACTCGAGTTAGATATTGGTTTTGGTTTCCAAAGAATGTTTAATAAACTGTTTTGGGATTTCTATCCCATGGGTTTTGGGCAGGGAGCCTTGTGACAGGAGGGTATCCTTCACCAACTTGTTGATGAATGCTATCCAACTGAAAATCAAGTTTTGAAAATGAAATTTTATCTATTAAAAACCTGCTTTGGAACTTAGTATTTGTAATTGAAAGAAACTTGGCTTTATGCAAATCAACCATATTATGCCTTCTGTTGTACATCCATGTATGCATATCATTTTGTTACTCCACGGGTGTGACTTGCGAGCACAGTGGTAGTGCTCACTCTTGCTCAATGCAAATGTTATCAGGAGAAGACAACAGCAGTGAAGAAGATGACCAGGACGTGTAGGTTGTGCCCTCCAGCCATTTTGCCTGTGGTATAGTGGATGGACGTCTGTTTCCGCTCTTTTGTAAGCTTGCTTTTGGCCCAAGGCCACCTTTTGTAAACAACTCCTTTGTTACGTTGTAAATAAAGTTTATGTCGTGGATGCTACCATTTTTGTATGCTGTGAAGAGCTAGCTTGAGATCCTTGGGGCTAGCTCAGTTCACGCTGGGAATCACAGAGTGATCCCTCAAGCCTCACGACCTCCTCAGGACAGGTCCTTCGACCTCTCCTGAGTTGGCCGTGGCAGTGTGGGATCTCCCCGTGACTCCCGCTTCCCTGGGTGGTGATCTTGAGAGGTCCTACCAGGGCCTCGATGGGTACTACCGGGGGCAGGTCCTACCCAAGCCTCGGGAGGTGCCACCGGACCTCTTGGGAGGTCCTAAGGGACGTCCTAGGAGATCCTAGGAGGACCTCTCGGGTGCCCTAGGGTAGGGTCGCCACAATCCGCTCGGCCATGCACCGTCGCTATGGGTCCGCTTGACCTTCTTATTCTCCGCCTTCCTCGAGTCCTCCATCACGAGCCACCGCCGTAAATCCGGTCGGCCGCCTTCCTTCTTCTCCGTCATCGGCCAGCTACGGCCATGAGGGGGGAGCGGAGGAAGCAGTTGAGGCTAGGGACAGTATGGAAGAGGCGGCGGTTTAGGTGGCCGTAGTTGGGACGCCAGCAAGCTCGCCAGCTGTCGGAGTTGAGAGAGGAATCATGGGGAGAGAGAGAGGGAGAAGACGACTCGGTGGGTTTGATACTTGGATTTCTCAAAGATGTGCAACCAAACAGACACGGGAAATGAATTGGATTGTAATTCTTGTTTGCAATTTTGTTGTCATCCAAACTTCAGCACGAAATGGAATTGGAGCTCCGATTCCGTTGACCAAGCTCAATTATACAAACCAAACGAACCCTCGTCCGAATATAATCGGTTGGATCGATCTAACAGAAAAAGTTAGATATAAATCCAAAAAAATAGAGCATATGCCATATTCGAAGTTGTCTAGAGATGTTTCAGATGAAATTAATAGGTAAGAACTATTAAATACCGAATAAAAAAATTCAAAAAATGTCCTGACAAGATAATGCGACAAACTAAAAATCATAAAAAAATGTGGCAACCCAATATATACAAATTTTGTATTGAAAATTCCACACAAACGTGGTGTCCATATATATATAAATTCGAATAAAAATACCTCAAAAAGTGAGATATTCAAACAAACAAACAAATATATATTAATTCAGAATAAAAATCTTAAAAAAATTCAATGTCAAAATTATACAATGTTTCAAACTAACATACGAAAGATCAAAATTTTCATTTAATGCATTCAAAATATAGAACAAAAATTCCACACTGAAATATTTTGATCTATGTTTCTGTAAATTTGGGAATAAATTTACGAAACTTATTAGTAAACAAATTATTGAGAACTTGCAGCAAAAAGGGATAAAATTCCTAAATTAACTATAAAAAAAATAAATAATAGCTAAAGTTAGCTCATTAACCAGTGAAAAAGAAAAAAAAAACAACAACTGATATGTCAACCCAATGGACCCTCCTATTAATGATTTGGATTGATTGAGCATAACAGTCCGAAACAAATTTGAATCCAGATTTCACATCTCGTGTTTAGAGTGTTATGTATGTACATGTTTGAATTGAAGTCGAAAAGGCAAAAAAAATTCGGAATTAAAAGTTTCAAACTATATTACTTTGACCAATAATATCTATGAGAATTTTAGATTGGCCATGTAAACATGGAATGACTAGATTTGCCTCAATAATAGTTTTAAGTATTGTAATGTTATTAGGTTTTACCAATATTTTATTCAAGGGTGCAACAGTGCTAATTTCTAGCGCAATTTGGTAATTGAATGAGCCTAGGGCAATAATCTGGCATGGACTCTATTGCAATAGCATCCATTCCATTTTGCATATTAGTTCGAACATTCCGCATATTTGCAACCTAATTCACAATTTTGCACGAGAAATCCCAGGAACCAGAAATAAATCACACCTTAACCCCCACCGCCCCTCTCCTCCAATCTATGTTTTTCCCAAAAAAACAAAACAAAAAAGGAGTCAGGCAACAGACAAAAGCACCCTCTCTGAGAAGCAAATTTGCTAGGGAAGACCTCACCATTAGGCTCTCTCCATTGGCCATTGATGAGGCCCTACCCATCGTATTTTCTTTGGAAGAAAATGCTATAGGACGGAGCCTCACCGTGAGGCCCCGCCCCATCTCCGTCCATCTCCCCCCCCCCCATCCAACGGCCCGGGGGGCGGGGCCTCACGGGGACGTGCCCCAGAGGATTTTCTTCCATTTTCTTCCCCCCTCTCTGCCTCCTTCCCCATTCACTCTCCCACTTCTGCCATTCTTCCCAAACCAAGAGCAAAGCTCCATGCCTCCTTATCTCCTCCAAATCCCATCCAAAATCAAAGAATCAAGCCCTACATGTTAGACCATTGCTCATCATCCAAGCATTTCATTTATACAAGAATTTTGCGGATCATGGTCGTTTGAGCATATTTGGGAGAGAGAAGAGGAGGAGCAGTGGCACTGGACGTCGGGCTAGCGAGCGCCACCTACGCCGCACTGCTCGGCCTGTGCGAGGGCGAGCGCACGGGGAGGCCCGCGCAGCCGCGTGAGGCCACGAGCCCATGCTGCAGCCAGCGCACGCCAAGGCGAGCGTGCAACGTGCGGCGTCCCGGACGCGGGTGCGTAGTGGCCGGCAAAAGGCTAGGCGGACGCACACGGCGCACATCGAGTGTGAGCGCATCGAGGCTGGTGCGGCAGCACGACGACCGAAGCAGCAGCGCCCCGGCAGCGCGGGAGGCGAGTTGGGGCGGCGCGACGTCAATCAGCGAGGCTGTAGTTGACGGCAGCAGCAGCAGCTCAGATCGGAGCAGCGGTGGTGAGGGCGTCCCAGGCGAGGCACCTGCAGCCCGGCGATGCAGCGTGGGAGAAGGACAGCGACGACGACTTGACGTGGTGCAGCTCGAGCAACGGCGGCCGGTAGAGGTGGCGGCCGAGCGCCGCCGTGGGAGAGCGGAACGAGGTTGCCGGCGCTGGCCAGCGGCGGGACCCGGCGGTCAGCGGCCTGGATCGAAGCAGCGACGGTAACGCGTGGAGAAGTGGCGGCGGCGGACCCGGGCGAGGCACCCGCAGCCGGGCGGTGCGGCGTGTGAGTAGGGTCGCGGCCCGGCGAACGCGAGGGACAACGACGGCCTGAGGCGACGCAGCGGCGGCCGAGCACTGTCGTTGGCATGCGGGATGAGGTAGCCCGAGGTGGCCGGCGGCGGACCCCAGCCGGATCTGGCCGGGCTTGGTCCTCGGAGGGGAGGGGAGTGAGAGAAGAGGGGAAATTGGAGGAGGAGGAGGAGAGAGAGAAAAGCACGAGGCGTGGGAGAAAGGAATAAAAGGGGAAAAGAGAAAAAGGAAAAAACAGAAGAAAAAGAAAAGAAGAAACAGGGAAGCTGCAGATTCTCTGCGAATCTCATTTTTGTGCACATCTTGTTGAGGAGATCATCTACAGTGGATTTATGCTTGCATTTACACCATGATCATTACATATTCATGCATTGTATAGGGTGAAAAATTGTTTTTTTGGCTTGCAACCGGTATAACCAAAACATTAGGTCTTATTTTTAGTGGTATGGACAGGTAGTGCTATGCTGGTTGGTATAAATAATTCGATCAATGGAGTGAAGCACGTTTTATTGTGCGATGAATATGGAGTTATTTAATTTAATGGGGTTACTTCTTCAAATGCTATTCTTTTTGGGAATCACATGGAAATTGTTAATAAATCTTATATGTTATATTCGCCAGAATTTTCCCCTCATGTTGGCCTAATGACCGTAGGATTGTGGATTGATAACGATATTATACATGTGACTCGATTGGTAGCTCCTGTGCTAATCTTTAACAGGATATCGAGGTTGAATCAAAGAATTATTTGATCATATGCAACTGGATTAGATTGAATGTCTCAAATAATAGTTAGACGAGCTATATATGATAAAACTGTAAGAACCTAGCGATGGATTACTTAGTCGCATACAATTAATTTGGAATGACATGTAATTGGAGGATGGGTCCTACGTGGAAAATTGATAGATTTGTACACTCAATTCAGATTAGTAAATGGGTGACTATGAGTTGATCACGGAGGCACATGTATGACTAGATTAGTAGATATCATACACGGCTAGTTCGGTGGTATAAATACATGTATGATCGATCAATGAACTATTAAACAATGAGTATGTAATTGACTTGGAAATCTCATTTAGGTGTTAGATGGGTATATACACCTAGACTAGTGGAATTTTAATATGTACAATTAAAAATTGTTAATGTGAGATTGGTATAACTAGATCGGTGACACCAGCATAAATAGTCTGGTAGGGTATGATTGTTGAAATGAATCACAGTCATGTGCAAATTAATTTAGTGAGTATTGTATAGTTATTTGATGGAATTTCTAGATGGAAGATCGTGAGTACGGACAATATAAGAACTGATTAAATGGAATGATCCTATAATCAATCATTATGAGATGACATGGCTTAAGGGCTTCGAAAGGGTGCTTACAAGCATTTTTGAGGTGTGTGGATGCATAGCAATTTACGGTGAAATTACCTTGTGCAGGGTCACGCTAGCCTCCCCTAAGTCAATACAAAATTTGTCGTATTGTCTACTTTGATCATACCGTAATAGATTATTGTGTAGAATTCAGATGAAGCCATAAGAATGTGATTTGATAATATAATTACACATATGATCATATTATACACAGGTGAACCATGCAAGTGAATTGCTACGAGGGACTAAATCCATAAGAATTTCCGTGGTGAACAACCTTGATTGTTAATTATGGAGTAATGCATGTGTGTAAAATTGGAGGATCCTAGTAGGTTACAATATCTGTTAAAGGCTATGATTTACAAAGATTGTGGATTCTCTGTTGAGTGGTTAGCCTAGGGGTTTTGATTGGTGAATGGAGTTGAAGTTGAGAGTCAGCTCTCGCATCCTTCTCATGGGCATCGTTCTCATATGCATGACTCATTGTGTAATACTAGTATAAATGTTGTATGTACGCGAAGATAGTGACTTAGGAATTGATTGTATGAGTGTTGTGTTAACTATAGAGTGTGTGGATGCGAATTACGATGGCATGGGAGAGGCCTAGAACCAAGATGACGTTTCCAATATGTCGATTGGCGGAGGCAAGCAAATCCCCTTGACCATGTTGCTCCTATGTTTTCAAATGCTACGTTGTTTTTATTACAGTTATTTTTGGCATGCTTATTTTGAGTGAAGTATTATATTTATGCTTAGGAAATTAGTTATGCCCTATATTGCAATGAAATACTCCTTGAACTTGAATGTTACTTCCGTTGTCACATTAGGAATATTTACCCACTGTCTTAGGATAATTTTAGTGGGATTTAGTTGGCATATGTAGAAGATGCTTAGTCATGCTCACTAGAAAGGTGATATGAATTGATGGAAAAAAATTCTATAACTAGCATGCAAAACGTTTGGGCAATGTTATGGAATTATGTCGAGAGGAGGTACCTCTGTTATTTTGGTTAACAAATGAAAACTAAAAATTTGTTTTAGATTTGGGCGAGTGTATGTTGAAACCGGTGCATGTGCACGGGATTTTGGTTTGTGGTTATCTCGCCCAAATCGCTAAGGATTGATCTATTGTGCCATAGACCCAAGTAAATTCGTGCAACCACACGCGCCTCACATGAGGAGACCTAGCATAATAAGTTGTTGTGTACTAGCAATAAGCCGCAGGTGGTAGATTGTAGGTTGAAATTGGGCTAGTGCGGGCATGGTAGAGGATCTCCATGTTTGTAGGGGCTTTGCGAGGACCGAAAAACTTTCTAGCACAACGTATGAGTTCTTAGGATTTTGGAGAGCTCTCCATATCTTAAGAAGGTATCATAGTGTGGTTTGTTGTTAGGACCGATAATGTAAAAGCTTTTCATGAATTCTCAAATCGGGTACCTTTAGTATCGCGTGACATGGTTGACATGGTGGGATGTTTATGTCGTCTAGGTAAAATTGTATCACCTCTGTAGATTATAAATCTATTCGAATATCCATGTCCCCGGTTATGGACATCAACTGGTTATATCTCGCAATTAGTAGATTTATTTTTTGCAAAATGGTTTGGGTGATGTTTGGATAGAGAATCCATGAATAGCTGGTTTGGCAAAAGGATTTTGCCACTATTTTGATGTTATGGAAGCAAGCCACTTGTTTATTTATGCTATTTATGCTTTATTATTATATGTTTATCAATGTCAAATGTTCTTACAACATTCGATTGCAATCTATTACTCCCTATTGCAAAATGCAAACTCGCTTTGAGCAACAAAACTAGATATGATAGCCGTTCTATTGACATAGCTAATCATGTTGCTAATAACATTTGATGTAAGTCCTAAGAAGTACATTTTGTACTCATTCTTTCTTGTTGAAAAATATCAGAAGGGTGACCATGAGTGTAAGAGATTAGCAACGTTGGTGTATTAGGGTTATGACCACACTCAAGCTTTTCCCTTATGTTTCTTTGAGTGTTTGCGTAAGTTAAAAACATGGGCCGAGAGGACCATAATATTATTTAAATTCCAGCCAATAGGCCATTTTTTTTCTTGTCTAACCTTCTTTTGGCATTCTTAAGCGGTATGATCTGATTTCTATCTGCAAGAATGAATTCTTTCAGGCGATTCTTGGGAATATGACGACTCTGTAGAAATTTGGGGTCGTCACAAGGGGCACACACATTATTGTGATATACAATAAAATTGATTTCAAGGATGTAAGATATGATGTGTAGATAGCGATTAGAGATGTCTTGAGAAGGAGATTGTTGGTATTTTCTTTGGCACAAGTCTATCTATGGTCCTTCAACTCTTTTCATCGTCTAAGTTTCACCCCTATCTCCAATATTATTTAGAGTTCGTCCCCCAAATGTCAAAACTGATGCAAATGATGCCCGAGACTGGTTTTTTAGGTGGTTTTCACCATGTTGGCCACGACATCATCAGCTGGACCCACCTATCATACTAACAAAGGGGTTAAATGGGTTTTAAAAAGAAAAGAACCAGCTGGGGCTCAGCTACCAGAGAGAGCATGGAAGCAAAGGAATGGCCCAACAGCTCTAGACAAGGCAGCGGCAGTGAGCGACAGCCTGGGAGGTGGTGGCAAAGGCATGAATGGACGTGCGGGACAACAGGGATGCGCTGGGAGTGTTGTCGTGGGCAAAGTGGCTCGACAGTGTGTTGGCGACGAGCGGTAGCGGATGAAGATGCGAGCGAAGGTGGTGACAATGAGCCCGCGGAAGAGGGGGGTGTCTAGGGCATGCATTAGCACCAAGGGGCTGAGGGAGTCTCACATGCATGCTTGGCATTGGTAGTGATGTAGCGGAGCAACAGGTAAATGGTGGCTGGAGCTCGAGACGATGATGGTGGTCCTGCGATAGGGGAACATCAAATTGATGTGGGGGCTAGAATGAAGAGGTGAAGGTGATATTTGAGGCTAGATGGATTGGCCAAAGCTTAAACAGAGCAGTGGGACATCGTGACGGTGGGCATCGTGTGCTTGCAGGAGGCGGTCTCGCCGATAGACGAGCCTTCTTGGCACGGAGGGTAGAGGCGACGAGCGTGTCGTCGAACTGCTGCGTGAGGAGCAGGAGCATCAATGGACATGGGTACTCGGCAATCTCGTTGGGGGCCATGTGCCCAAAACAGGCCGATGTGGCCGTGGCCTCCCCCACCCACCCCCAACGTGTGCGTGCTGCTCCCGGTGAGCAAGAGCAATGCCTGAAAGCCACTGGCTGAAGCATAGCAAGAGAGGAAGGAGAGCTCGAGAAGGGTAGGTCTGTGTGGTAGCCGGCAACGGGGTTGTGTGTATAGCAGCAAGGGAGAGAAAGAGGGAGAAGAAAATTAGAAGAAGAAGCTCTTTATGGGCTGACTTGTGGGCCCCATATTGCATACTCATCTATAGCTACTGATGTGGATGCCATGTCAGCTTAGATGCCAAGTAGGATGCCACATCGCCCAAAACACCCACGAAACTAGCCTCGAAATATCATTTGCACCGGTTTTGACATTTGGGGATGGGTTCTAAATAATATTGGAGATAAGGATTGAAAATTAGATGACATAAAGAGTTGAAGGTCGACACATTTGTTTTAGCAAAGGGGTGTAGGGGCGTAGCATTTTTGCTTGGAAGATGAGAGGAGGGAAGCGCAATCATGTAATAGGCTATTAAACAAGTTTTTCTCTGGCTTATTTAGGAGCTAGGAGAGGTGGACAAAGGATGGAACAACCTCTTTATAACAGTTTGGAGTACAGTACAAATCAGCGGTCAAATTAAGTTACATTTTGGTGACAATACCAATGCCCAGAACATCACCCTTTTGTTGCTAAAGCTAGTATTAAAAACATAAAGGCCCCTATCTAGAAAATAGGAATTTCAAATTAAGAAAATCATCACGTTGATCTGTTGTGATCCTACTTCCAAACAAACCCTCAATTTAGTCTTTGTTGCGTATTTGGCCCGTGATATCTTCAAGAACCAGAGAAAAAGAAAAAAAAACAACTGAGATGTCAATCCAATGGACCCTCCTATTATAATGATTTGGATTGATTTACCATCAGTTCGAAACAAATTTGAATCAAGATTTCACATCTCATGTTTAGAGTGCTATGTATGGACATGTTTGAATTGAAGTCGAATAGGTAAAAAATTGAGAATTAAAGTTTCAAAACTTGTAGTCCAAATATATCTAAACTCAAAATTACAAAATAAATTGAGGTATCCAAATATGTATAAATTTGCAACTAAAATTCCCAAACAAATTGGCATCAAAACATTATCATTTTAAAAATATATAAATTCAAAAAAAAAAATCCAAACTTAGATTAGCATTGAATATTTCTATAACTAATTGTGTTCCATGTCCATTTAAATAGGATTGGTATAACTTAACATTTCCAATTCCCAATCTGAATAGAAATTTTAGATCACTAAACGGTGTCCAACTCATAATTCTAACGGCATAATACATCTCTCTTTGTCATTAAATTGTTGCGAAATTTACTAAACTAGCTTGTGAAGTGCACAAGTTCCTAGCTAGTATATGTGAGTTTAGCTCCCATCGGAATCATAAAATATTTCTGATTAACTATTGACAGTTACGACTTAAAATCGTATGTATGAAAACAGATCTTAGACATGAACATGTAATGTTTCACCTCCGAAAAAGATGGCATCATAAAAATCAACACTTCGTTTCAAAAATGTCCAATTGTTAATCTCCAATGAACTAACCTCCTACTCCCTCTAGTAAAAATGGAAGAGGCATCCTAGAATGCATACAGCCATACTATATTACTTTGATGAATAATGTCTTTGAGAATGTTTACATTGGCCATGTAAAATTGGGAAAATCGGTTCAGTAGCATCGCTTTCGTTCGTATTTAGATAAATGACATCGCTTTGGTGACGAACTGCAAAATAGTACCCCGAAGATTGTAAAATATTGAGAATGACACTTCCATCACTCTGACAGCTGTTAGGAGACAGAGAATGGGTAAAAATACATGTATACCCTCCTGAAAACTTTGGTTCTGGCGGCAGAGGCGGAGACTGAGGATGCTTGGAGCAAAAAATTCCCTCCCGCCGGAGTACTAGTTACATCGATTGGTACTAGTTACTGCCCTGTGGCCGTTAGTCCACCTAGCGTTGTCCGATGCCACTACCTCCCGCCGACGTCGACCTCACTCGCACACTCTGCGCCACCATCATCAAATCCACCTTCCAGCCCCACCTGCACCTCCTCACCGCTGTCGTCCACCACCTCTCCCTGCTCCCCTCCGCTGCGGTTGCCTTCTTCCGCTCCGTGCTGCCGCCCTACCCACTCAACGCTTCCCTCGCCCTCCTCCGCCTCCTCACCTCCTACCCACGCCACCACCTCGCCGTCCGCTCCCTGCTCCTCCCCTCTTCTCCTCCCCGTTCTCCCTCCCCTCCCTCCTCGATGACCCCCACATCCCAAGCTAGCTTCTCCTCATCCTCTCCTGGTCTGCCTGCCCCACTCCCAAAACCAAAAGCGAGAAGCAAAGCGAAGCGAAGGCAAACCCCCACCCCGGGGAGCCCCGATGGCCATGGTGTGGGTAGGGAGAGAGGAGGAGGGCAGGGGTGGTGATGGGGAATAAGATCACGCTGTTGACGCAGGCATTGGTGATGGAGTACTACCTCCACCATCTCTCCTCCGCCTACAACCTCATGTTCGTCAAGGTTGTCAGCCGCGGCCACTTCCTCAAGTCCATCAATAAAAGTTTCATCATATTGTAATTTTATTAGGTTTTACCAATATTTTATTCAAGGGCACACACATTGTTGCGATATACCATAAGATTGAATTCAAGGATGTAAGATATGATGTAAAGATAGCGATTGGAGTTGTATCTTGAGAAGGAGATTGTTGGTAATTTGTTCTCAAAAACATTTGTGGCCCCTCAACTCTTTCCGTCGTCTAATTTTCATCCATTTTCTCCAATACCGTTAGAAATTGTCTTCCAAATGTCAAAACCAGTGTAAATGATGCTGAGGCTGGTTTCATGGGTGTTTTCGCCACGTCGGCTACCAAATCATCAACTGGACCCACCTATCATAGTAACAGAGGGTTTAAATGAGTTTAAAAAAGAAAAGAACCGACCAGAGCCTAACTACGAGAGAGAGAGAGAGAGAGAGAGAGAGAGAGAGAGAGAGTAGGTAAGCAGAGGAACATGGCCTGCCGACAATCGGTAAGGCAGCGATAGAGAGCGATGGCCTAGGAGGTGATGGTAACGATGTGAATGGATGCGTGGGACCACAAGGATGCGCTAGGAGATGGTGTTGCGGGCAAAGCAGCTCGATAGCATGCCAGCGACGAGCGGTGGCAGCCGGAGATGTGAGCGAAGGTGGTGACGATGAATTGGTGGAAGAGGGAGGTGTCTAGGGCACGCATGAGCACCAAGGGGTTGAGAGAGTCTCACCCGTGTGCTTGGCATCAATAGGGATGTAGCAGAACAACGGGTCAATGGTGGATGAAGCTCAGGACGAAGATGGCGATGATTGCAGTCTTGTGATATGGGAAGGATGAAATTGATGCAGGGATGGAAAGAAGAGGTGGAGGCGATGCTTGAGATGAGAAGGATTGGCCAGAGCTTTATCGGAGCAACGGGACAGTGCGGCAATGGGCATCGTGTGCTCGGCGGAGGCGGTCTCACCGTTGGGTGAGCCCCGCTCAATGCGTAGGGTGGAGGTGACAAGCATATTGTTGAGTTACTATGCGAGGAGCTGCAGTATCAATAGACCCAGGTGCTCGACAAGCTCGTTGGGGCCGGCCACGGCCACGACCTCCACAGTCTCCACTGTAACATCCCAATTTTTTGTCATTTTGGAGCTTTTCAAAATTAAAGTAACCATTTTATTTTTCTTGAATTAACTAAAGCTTAATTTGAATTTTGAAAAATTAAAATAATTTAATGTGAATAATCCAAACATCAATTAAATTCAAAACTTATTTATTTGAGTTCCTCTTGTTTTGAAGTATTTTCTGGATTTTTTTTGGATTTTTTTAGTTTATTTGAAATTTGGAAATCCATTTCTTTTTCGAAAAATCCCCTTGGGTCGAATCTTTTTACCCAGCCCATGTCCTTTCTCTCTCCGCCTAGGCCGAGGCCATCTCCCTCGCTTAAGCTGGCCCAACTTCGCTCGAGCCCCTAACCGGTGGGTCCCAACCGTCAGCCAGCCGTGTCCACCGTCACCACCCGGTTTCCTCGGTGTGCACACCACACCACACAACCCTTTCCGCCACCCCAGGAATAAATAGCCGCACCGACCCTCGGCTTCAACACCCCTCGCGCGCCGCACCCAAAAACCCTAGCTGCACCGCCCTCTTTGAGTTTCGCCGCTACCATTAGAGACGGGCAACGAGCTCGTCACGCTGTCATTGTGAAGCTTCCCTGTCGAATCTAATTGTGTCAACTGGAGCGCCTTTATGCCGCCAAGCTTCGGGAGCAGTTAATCGAAGCAAGGAGACGCCGTCGCCAGGATATCGAGCTTTTCCTGATCCTTTGCCACCGCCATTCAATCGCCGATTGCCCCGCCGCCGGTAAGTCCCGAGCGTCACCGTCCATATGCCCTAGCTTAGCCGTGTCGTGTTCTATCTGGTGCGCACACCCACTCGCCCGTAGCCTCGCTGTTGTGTAGTGCCGTCGTAGAAGCCGCCTTGGCCACTGCCTTCCTCTTCGCCACCAGCAACTCCCGTCAATCCTCGCCGCATCCACACCGACATCTTTGCCGTGTCTCGTTCTTGCAATCCCGTTACTCCGCCGTGCCTCACCGTCGTCGGAGACCCTCGGTCCCAATGCGCCGCTGCTGCCATTGTCGTGTCGTCCCAGTTAGTAGCCACGTCAACTCCACCTCACCGCAAGCGCTGCATAGACGCCTACATGTCACTCCGAGCCAAACCGTAGATCCAAAACCCAGTGGACTTGTTCCACCGTGAACCGTGTCTGTGCTATGTGGTCCCCATATGTCATCCACTCAAGCCGTATGCACCTGGACCACCGTGGACCTAAGCTGTTTCGTGGACGTGGTCCATATACCATGGGCCCACTTGTCGGCCTCAGACCTTTTTCTGAAAATCCAGAAAAAAAAGATTCCAGAATATTTTGCATGACCCACATGTCAGCTACCCGCAACTTCTCTACTCTGATAATTTCCCAATTTTCTCTCCAGTCCAATCTTCTGAGAACCCGTTCTTGCTCATCCGAACTCTGATTCTGCCCATTCTCGTTCATCCGAACTCTGATTCTGCCTGTTCAAGTTTCTAAATTCACCTAAAATCGAGCTCTCTCTTCTAGTATTGTTTTTAAAAATTTCGTTTGAATTTATTTGTGCCTCATTTGTTTTCCCTCTCTTGTTTAGATAACGATTTCCAAGGAGTGGGAGCAAGATTTGAAGATCAGAGTGTGGTAACTGAGCAAGGCCAAGGCAAATCGTAACCTTTGATCATATTCAACCTATGTTTGCAAAAGTATATTGTTTTATATCAAATTACTTTCTAATTTTATATCAATTGTTTCTGGGAGTAAAATGGTTTCATACTCAGGCAAATGATCGTGTAGTAAAGGGGGTGTCATTTGCACATTTGAGATGATGTTGTCTCGCCTGGGTGAACACTAAGGACTTAAATTTGCATGCCATTGAACTGGGCCATATCGTACAGCCACATGTCCAGTATGGGATGGACCTGGCTGATTAATTTGCAATGTCTTCACTTTAGTACTGCCATTGGTGGCGTATGGCGCAAGAGGGGGGCTGACTGGGTGTGATGTCCTTCGGTGGTGAAACTTTAGCAGGCAGGACTGGGTTGAGACAGAGCATTGTAAAGGTCTTGTTATGATTGCTCAATCACATACCTCTGTATGACGAGTCATGGCAGATATGACGAGTTGATTGTATCTTGTGGGTAAAGTTATACAACCTCTGCAGAGTGTTAAACTTGTTCGAATAGCCGTGCCCCCAGTTATGGACAATGCCTAAGAATTTCACATGAGGTATAGAGTTTTCATAAAGATTTTGGATGGTGGAATGGTTAGGAGGTGAACGGGTAGTTCACTTAGTTGTTTGGTTGGGAAGTGAACGGGTAGTTCACTGGTTGTTTCAATGCAAATATTTACTTTATTTATTATATCTTTTCAAATATGCTTTACAATCTATTTATTGCATTTAGTGTATTTATTGTCAACACTTGCTTTTTTGCAAAAGAACCATATGGCTATTCCTTTGTTCAAGCCTTGCATGAATATATAATTGTATACGATTCCCTACGACTTGTTGAGTACTTTATGTACTCACGGCTATAAACATTGTTGATCATTTGTCGAGGAAGAACCAGGGAACTCAGAGACCTATGAGGAGGAGTACTATGAAGACTTTGCGAACTAGGATGTGCTACCCACTCGATTGCCTGTGGGCATATCGGATGGACACCACAAGTTATTTTACTTTCCACTGCAAGAGTTTCATTTGTTTCTTAAGCCCTGCATGGCAAGTTATATAAACCTTGATCATAAGGTCTGTTGCTACTATTTAATATGAATTTGATACTTTCTTTGTTATTTCGCTGAATGGTTAATATTTCATCGATGTTGTCACTGTGTACACTAACGTGATCCTGGACTAGTGCAAAATACACAGAGGGTTTCAGATTTGGTAATCTGGGTCCTGACAGTCACTCTCGACGTGTGGGTGCTGCTGAGATAGTAGTGAGCAAGAGCAGTACCTGAAGACCACTGACTAAAGCATAGTAAGAGAGGAAGAAGAGCTCGAGAGGGGCGGGTCTGTGTGGTAGCCGGCGGTAGGGTTGTGTGCGCAGCAACAAGGGAGGGAAAGAGGGAGAAGAAAAATAGAAGAAGAAGCTTTTAGGGGGCTAACTTGTGGACCCCACATTGCATACTCATCTATACCTACTGGTGTGGACACCATGTCATCTTAGATTCCAAGTAAGATACCACATCACCCAAATCACCTATGAAACTAGCCCTGGGACATCATTTGCAACAGTTTTGGTATTTGGAGGACGGGTTATAAATGGTATTGGTGATAAGGGACGAAAATTAGACGATGAAAAGAGTTGAGCGCGTAGCATTTTGTTTGGAAGATGAGAGGAGGGAATCATAATCATGGAATACACGGTTAAACCAATTTTTCTCTAACTTATTTAGCAATTTCATGTGAGAGGTGGGAGAGGTGGACAAAGGATGGAATAGCCTCTTCATAATAGTTTGGAGTGCAGTACAAATCAGTGGTCAAAGTTATATTTTGGTCACAAAACGAATGTCTGTATAGTGTAGTTAGTATTAAAAACTTAAAGGCCCTATTGGGAAAATAGGAATTTCATATTAGAAAATTATCATGTCGATCTCTTGTGATCCTACTTCCAAACAAACCTCAACTTAGTCTTCGTTGCGTATTTGTCCATATGAACCTACTCTAGGATAGGGCATGAGAAAAATAACCAATAATTTCCTTTCTTTCATGAATTCAAAAAGGTATATGTACAAATAAGGAAGCTAAAACTTACCAGAAGTTTATATCTCTTAAATCTTCGCGCCATTCGTCGAAGGAAAAATCTTCACGCCATTCGTCTGTGGAAGACGTTGCCATTACTTATATTTAGTAGCGGATCAAAATTCCATTGTACACAAGATCTGTAAGCACTGAAAAATGGTTTGAATTAGTCAACAACAAATGGCCACAACACTATTTGCATTAAAAAGAAGAAAATGAACTTCTAGTGCGCGCATCCTTTTTTAAAAAAAATTAGACAACCTTTTGGACTATCTACAATAATTCATTGAAAAGGAGTTATTCCATTCGTTTGAAAGTTTTGTAAGTATAAACGATTATTGTAGCAATTGAATATAGATATTGCAGTAGTTCAATGAAAATGTTGTCATAGTTATTTCAAAATGTTGTAATGCGAAAAAGTTAAGATATAAATATAACATTGCAATATTAGTATGCAACTACGGCAACACTTAGTATGAAGTGATCAACATGATCGAACATTCGATGTTTGCCTCGATGCCCAAGACGACTGATATGACTGAAGGTTTAAAGGAATGACCTATTATTTAGTTTGGCACTCTTTTTTCCCTTTTTGCCACTCTTTGGTAACATGCATGTTTCCATTTTGTCATTCCAATCTAATTCCAACAATTTGGCCACAGAACTAGAGGTAAAGTCGTAATTTCCCCCCTCTATAATATCCCTCTCACCCACTTTTTTCTCTCTTGGCACCGATGAGTCTCGGGCTCTTGCGAAAGGGCTAGTGTTGTCAGTGGCACGACTCCTCTCGAACCTAGCCTTCGAGTTGCACCACATACCAATCACTTAGTGATATTTTGGTCATTATTCATGAAATCTAACATGTCCAACCTAGTCAAACATGTTAACTTGATACTAATTGATGGTAATCGTAAAACAAACAATACCTTAATGGAAGAGTGCCAAAAACAAAAGGAACAAAATTTTAGTGGTAAAGTATAGAATAGGCCAGCCAATCCTTAAGTGGCAAAAACAAATTTTTTTTCTCCAAAAGGTCAGTGTTAGTGGTGACAGTGATGCAAGCGTAGTAGTGGGATGGCACAATCAGTGGCATTTTTGGGTGAATTAATTGGCAATGAGATGAAAAAGGAGTAAGACCATTTTACATTCGCAAACTATCAAAAAGTCCACTTAACCCCCTGAACTAACAAACCAGTTATTTAACCCTCTCATCTTTTAAAACCAGTTTAAATCATACCCCACGATAGTTTGGCTCAGCTGTTTTGCTGATGTGGACTTGACCTTGGGTTGTTTTGCCACATTGGCATGTGCACGTGGAAAAGGTGGTCAAGTGTTGGCGCCAAGAGGGTTGCAATTCTGCAAGGCACCAAATTTGGCGTGTTTTCCCTCCCAATTGGATTTTTTTGCCACACCCTACTTGGATCCCCTTAGCTTGCGCAAGAGAACTCGCCATAGAGGAGATGAGTTCAGGGAGTTCAAGTTCTTCGTGCACGCCATCCTCATCCAACTGTCGTTGCCCCGAGGCCCTTCACTCACACGTGCCCAACATGGAGAAGTCATTCGAGTACCACCTAGCGAGGCCCTTCACTCACATGTGCCCAACAAGGAGAAGTCATTCGAGTACCACCTAGCAAAATTTTGCTTATGCAAGTTGAAGGCACCAAAGTTTTTGGTGGCTATAAACACCAGGCTTGGGCTGGAATTTTAAGACTATTGGCAGTCCATTGAACATTCTTGAGCTAGTGCAAATCCTCACTCTCTAGTGCATGTGTTGCACCTGGTGAGGTTTAGAGGCAAGATTCAAGTGCATTGCATTCAAGATTTAGCTTTGTCACTTGGCGGAAATCAAGTGGTTGTCTTGGCTTATAACTCTTGGAGGTTGCCATCACCTAGACTACTTGTGGAGTCGTTGGCCAGTGATATCTTCAAGAAGCATGTGAAGAGGCCCAGGTTTGTGAGTGCCTCGGTGCTCGCCATCTCCGGAATCAGGGAAGCAATCTTAGTGGATTAAGGGAAGTGCTCAACCATACATAGTCGGCTCAATTAGTTTGAGCTTCCTCAACTTGAACTAGGGATTATTGGTAAGTCTCCGAGCACCACGTGAAAAAGATCCTTATGTCATCTATTGTGGTTTATCTTTTGCTCGTTTACTTTGTGCTATTCACATTCCTAGAGCTATCTTGCTTGCTTGCCATTCTAGGATTGCAAACCTTCACCTAGAGATAGGGTGTTAGTGCACATAGTTAAAACTAGAACATTTAGGCTATGTATGTGAAAACCAATTTATCTAAATTTCGTATAAAACTCGGGTTTAGCAAAAAGAATAAAATTCCGTAGAATATCTCTAGTCGGCCTCCTTGATTGTACCATCTGAATGGTCAAATTTTAGAAAATTTGACTGCACAAATTCAAAAGTGTCAATTGAAAAAATAATGGAGAGGTAAAATTGTTGAATGGTGTCGCCTGTACCCAATGGAAATGGTTTTATCTACTCAACTTCCTCTCTCATTCCACCTCAACAAGAAACTGAGCTTAGAGATATTTCGGGCACCCTAAGAACCCCCCCCCCCCTAATCCAAGGGACCAAGAGGCAGAAAACCAAACCACGGGGAGATGCTGGGATACACTACCACCTTCCATGAGGACCCGTTTACCCTTGCTTTAGTCAACCCACTGAGGGTAGCACAGTCTTTTGTATCAAGCTGAGCGTCTATAAATACTCATTGTAACCCTCCTTGTAACTCGAACTCTCATTTAATACAAGACATACAAATTGATGTGCCCTTGGGACGCTCTGAAAAAGAAACACTTCGTCTACTCCACGCCCGAGGGGCACACCAACAAAAGTAGGGTGTCTTCATTAACATCCGAACCTGTATAAATACATGTGTCTCTTTATTCTCATGGACGTTGGCCCGGGTAGTGGCCGACATCCGCCCCTCTCTTGCATGTCTCGTTTTCTAACATATTACAACCATCAACTGTAAATGTTGCATCTTTTTTCATCACGCCATATAGGCTTATGTCCCTCTATTATTAATTGATTGACATATAACCACAAAATCAATGAATGAACTGGCTATTTTGTTCAAATTTGATGGGACCCCTCCCCCCCCCCCCCCTAGATCAAACGAAGATTCACTACAATGATCTAATTAGATCCCATGTGCTCTTTACTGTTGGGAGGCGCCACATACACTAAGGGCTTGTTTGGGAAGCCCTTTTCCAACAGGGATCCATGTAGATAGACCAGGAATTTAAACTAAAATCTTGGCCTATCTATGTGGATAAGCAAGAATTTTGGCCCAACCAAACAAGGCCTAAGGATTGTTCAGTTTCTGGTAGTGATTGAATGGCTTAACATTTGATGCCACAATGTAGCTTGTTGTTTTGTAAGTGTTTCCTATCTCTTAATTAAATGGTACTAGAATCTACAAGAGTTGTCAAAATCGAACACAACATCATGATTTATTGGTTTGGATTTCCTAAAATAGGTTTGTGTCAATGAACGAAATGCTTTCTTCAAATTTTCTCTTTCTCAGAACTTTTAAAAGCACGGCTAAAAGAGAAGAAAAAAAGAGGGGGAAAATAAAATATACACCGCTCACGTACCTATGTCAAGGACAAACTAATGTGTACGGAGGGAGTACATCTTTGTAATAATCATACAATATAATTAAAGTATTTAGTACTGTTTCAAATGTGTTTTTGTTGTGGGAAATAGCTGTTAAATAGACGTGCCGTGTTTTTGTGTCATCTACTATTGTCACCATTTATTGTCTTGTTTAATGATCAAGCCGTGACCATACCGGGCTAAATGGGTTTTGTATCAGGGTATGACCTGACACCAACCAACTCTTATGTCACACATGAATTGTACTGTAGTAAACTGTACCATACAATGAGCTTAGATGGTATATTAATACTATTCAACCGTGATAAATTAATGTTTCTTTACCTCTGCTTTGGGGCTGCTCCAAGAGAACAGTACCCCGTAATCCTTCAATCTGTTAGTTGCAGTATATTCCCTACTCAGCAAGTGCACACTTCCGTATATGCCCCTGAAAAAAATTATGGGGAAAAAATTTAACCCTCAATATACATAGTTCTCAACCTAAACACAAGTGAATAAGAAGACAGATACTTACCTGACAACTGAATTTGGCAATGTAATCTGCTGCACATCAAGAAATGATGTATACGACCAACCAGCTAGGCTTAGAAATCACAAAAGGTTAAAAAAACAAACTTTTTTTTCTTTCTTTTTTTGCAACGATCACTAGAACAGGGACTTAACTATGGACGTGAAAGAACAACAACGACTAGCTTTTTTTTTTGTATTTTGTTAGAACAATTTTCTCTTCTTTTTTTTGTGGGGTATCGATCACTACAAAAGAAGGGATTAAACGTGAACTTGAAAGAACAATGCGCAGCTCGCAGGGAAATCAGTATCGATCTAGGCAGGAAAGGAAAGGGACGCGTCTCCTTGCAGTAGTGTCTTATATAGACGAGGAACATCAAGAAGATGCCTAGGTTGCACAAGCAAGCAAGGAATGATATTCTCTTCACAGCTAAAGGACCTGAAACATATCGATGTATCATGCGTGTCTAAAGAGCAAAAGGGGTAACTTGCCATGTGCGTCACAATTAATGCACATGCAAAGCTGTATTGATAATTATGCCCGTGAAATGTTTAAGCAACACGAGCAACAGAAAAAAGTAGTGTTGCTTCTGCAACAATTCGCCTCAAGAAATGACCGTGACTGAAACATTACTTAGAGCTAATGATTACCAAGGCTGGTAGAAATTAAAATTAAAAATTCGCGACATGTAGTAGTAGTTGGATTTCTTGCGCTCTAATAGAAATCAATACACTATCACTCCCTTGTAATCGAATCTCCCAAAAAATAGTTTAAAGAGGACAGGAAAAGTAATTAGCACACGAGTGACTAATTAATATCTCACCGGCCGGCCGTCATTCGTCGGCTCGTCGGTGCCGCACCATCCTCACCGCCGCCCCTTGTGACCATCGACGCCGCACCTCCTCGCTCCCGTTGTGATCGGGAGTGGGAGCATCAGTTGAAATGCCCACGGCTGTATTATGTGCTTTGAAGCCCACACAAATTTCGTTCCCTGTTTGGCTCCCATCAATTAAATTTGATTCATTCAATTCGATTACAAGTCATATTCAATAGAATTTGATTTTGATTCAAGCTAATTCAAATACCATTTTTTTTCTGTTTAGCTATCCTCCGCCTTGGAATTAGAAGTTTTCTTCTTTCCCCAAACAAATCAACATCAAGACTCAGAGTTTGCTCACCAGCTGTTGCATGAAAGCTGGCCGCCGCTGGTGCCGCTCGGCTAACGTGGAGGATGGATTCAGTGTTAGAATTGGGCCCATGCAACAAAGGCATATTCATTCATAAATTCCAAAGCATAGTATGATTTAGTCCCGCGTTGCTTAGAAAAGTGCGAGGAGAGCAATATAAAATGTGGAGTCCTTGCAATCACATAAACGATGTGACATATGACATGTGGGGGCATGATAATGACTTTGGCTAAACACACAAGCGTATTTGTGGATTTTTGCATGAAAATCGTGTGACTTGTGCTGTAGCGTTGTTCTTGGCACAAGAAATCCAACTTTTATTTTGCTGTAACATCCCAAAGTTCTGTTACCAAAATAAAAATGAATAAAGTTATTATTTTATTGGATTTTGTGTTTAAAAGAGTTTTATTGTTTTTCTTGGATTTCATAAATTTTAAAAGTCAAAAAGAAAATTAATTGAGTTTTACGGGTTTTTATTGGATTTAAAGTTAAAAAGCAAAATTTAATTATTTTTTGAAATTTTAAAAGCTTTCCCTATTTGTTTAAAGCCAAAATAAATTATTTACAAATTTAATTACCAATTATAAGTTGGAACTATTTTATTTAAGTCCAAAATGACTCAGGGAATTTTTGTGAATTTTCTCATAATTTTTGGACTTTATTTACTATTTTCTAAAGCCAAGAAAGAGTTAACTGAATTAATTAAATCACTAAGTCATTAAAAATATCAAAACTCCCTTTGGGCCGAATCTTACCCGACCCATTCTCTTTTTGGACGGTCCGAACGTCCCCACCAATCCCATTTGGACGGTCCGAACGTTCCTCTCACATCGTCACTTACACGTGAGACCCACAGCGCCACGTCATCCCTTCGTCCTCCTTTCCTTTCTTCCTCCCCGATTCCGCTGCGGTTTCTTCCTCCATTAGCGCCGTTTCAAACCTTCCAAACCCGGCTCAATCCTCATCGGATTCTCCTGATTCCGCGCGCATTTAAAACCCTGTATCAATTCGCGTCCGTTTCAGCCTTCACCTTCCTTTATCTCGCCTTAATTTCCTTAAAACCGCTGACGATGCCGCACGGCCAAATTGCGCCCTACGCCGCCTTGGCCTCGCCCAAGCCCTATAAATAGGAGCTCTGGGACCGCCTTGGCCTCCTCATCCCAACACCGCAACCCTTGTAGCCCCTCTCTCCCTCAGTTGGCCGGAATTTGGAGTTGAAGCTCAAAGCCCGAAGCTTCTTCTGCCGCGGAATTGCTCGCCGTCGACGACGCTTCGGCTACCCCGACCACCCCATCGTCATCGCCACACCGAGAGCTACATGGTACCTTCTCTCATTCTGCCAGATAACCCTGGGAAAGTCTTTTCCGCCGTTGACCTAACGCCGCCACCGGCCACACCGTCACGCCCCGCCACTATTTTGGTAAGCACCAAGATCGCCTTGCCCTCCTCTCGCGATTGCGCACACCCACGAGGCTCACCGTGGCACGTAGCGCTGGTGAGCTCATGATCGGAGCGCCACTGCTCATCGGCCTATGTGGCACGCACACATGTGCACCACGTTGGCGCCACCTCAATGCCAGCTCGGACTTTGCTCGTGAACGTTCGGACTTTGCACGTTGGGCCCACATGTCATAGATTCAAAAGTTTCCTTTAGAGAAATAATTCCAGTCGAAAATCAATTATTTCGGTGAATGACGTCAGCATGCGCAATAAAGATAATTTCCTTTAGAAAAATAATTCGGGAAATTCCATAAAATCCTTTTTAGGGTTTTTCTTTAGATTTAAACTTCCAGGGGTTCGTTCTCCTTCATACGAACTCCGTTTTTGACGATTCAAATTTCTAAATTCATATAAATTCAAGATATAGCCAACTAAACTAAAATTATTTAATTTGGGGTTAATTTGAATTAATTTGTGTTTATTTGAATTTGGCTTATTTTCGCGCATAGATTTCGACATCCCGGGAGAATTTGAATTAGAAGAAGAGTCCTTCAAGCAAGGCAAGTTACATTTTTTATCATATTTGATCCCATTATTTCAAATTATTTAAATTTTATTTTAAATTATTATTGCATGCTTATTTCTATTCAATGTAATTTAAATACCAGTTTTTAAATTATAGTTATGCCTAAATCCTTTGTACTGCCAATCTTGAAATTGAAATAAACCTACCTTGATACATTAATCTAGTTTATGCAACAGTATGAACTAGAACATTTTGGAAAAAATCATGCTTAGATCTGAAATATTTGATTTGGAAATTTACAGCCAAAAATCAAATATCGTTTAAATTGTATCCATGGCATTAGTGTGTCATGGAAGTTTACAAATGGTTTGAAAAATAAAATAAAATATAAAATTGGTTTGGACTTGGGCGAAATGGATAGTTGGTGGGTGCAGGTTTATGCACAGACTCAATCCGGGTAGGGTTGAGGCCTAGGGGTTATTTTGGAAGTTACCCAAGTCAGTTAAGAACCGGTCTTCGAGTCACATCTTGCTAAGCCCCATTGTACTACCACAAGTCCAGAGTGTGGAGGACTAGGCTAAATAATTTGCAACATTTCACCGTGGTTGTGCCTGGTTTCGTGGGTGTCAGAATGACCTACTTTTATGTATTCCCACATGGCGCAAGAGGGGGCTTAAATCTGGCGGGTGGTTAACCCAATGGAAGCAAAACCTTAGCGAGGCGGGACTACAGTGGGATGGTGCATTGTAAAGGTCTTGTGATAATCACTTAGTCGCGCACCTACGGAAGTGTGTTAGACGAACACTACAAGTCCATTATCTCTTGTGGGTAAAGTTGTACAACCTCTGCAGAGTGTAAAACTATTCGAATAGCCGTGTCCACGGTCATGGACATGCTGAGCAAAGCTACTCAAAGTTAGACTTTGATTTCTGTTTTCAAAAGGTTTTGTAAAACATTTTTTGGACATGGATGGATGCCATGAGAAAAGTTGGGTTGAAGCCCCGGGTTGGTGTCTATGTTTAAGTTAGTGTTAGGTTGGTGCCTACACTAGCCTTATTAATTATTTTAAAACTCAATTTTAGATATTGTAAAACTTGAGCTTTTGAACTTAGCTACTGTATTTAAAATGTTGAATATTGCTTTTGCACAAATAACCCTATAAGCCTATGCATTAACTCTGTTATGGGTATAACTTGCGAGCACGAAAGTTGTGCTCACCCTTGCTTAATGCAAATAAATTTCAGAGGAGAAGGACTTCGCTATCAGTGTGGATTGCGACGACTAGGCCATTACCCTAGTCGATTGCATGTGGCTGATCAGCTGGACTTTACTACGTCTTCTTCATCTTCCACTGTGTTTATTTGTTGTTGGCTTGTAAGCCTTTCTTGTAATAAACTCTGTTGATTATTAATAAAGTTGTGCGATTTATGGATGTTACTATATTTGTTACTGTGTGAACTAGCTACTGATCATGGGACTAGTTCAAAAATACACAGAAGATTTGAGGGTGTTACTCTCGGGTCTGACATTTGCTGAATCATGCCATCATCACTCTCTTCATTTTGTTTGAACGTGAATTCAAACACCTAGATTAATTCGGTTTAATTGAGTGGCGTCAGTTATTGGAGAGTAATTCGCACGTCCTTAAAAGGACCTAGAAACACCTAGGTTCAGAATAAAGAATTTATCCATTACAACCTAGAAACATCTAGGTTCAGAATAAGAGAAATTCTCCATTCCTCTACCACATCTTCCTCCTCCTCTGGTGATCTATGCTGGAGTTTTGAGTTGCCGAACTTCGCCGACCTTTCTTCATAGTGTGCACCGGTAAGGAAGGAGAGTGGGATCTCTGAACCATTGCCACAGAGAAGACCTACACGGGGTGGCAATAAGGTTTCTGCGCAACACATCTACGTGACCGCTCACTTTGTTGCTTCATCTACATTTTGCACTACATTGATCCTACGCTGCTTCCTTTTCTTCATCAAGCCCAACAGTAAGTCGTCCGTATAACATATCAACTCTATTACATTCTGTTCTTGAGTATATTTGGAATTACAATGTGTCGCATGCTGTTAATGTTGATTTATGCATCTTGTCGATGAATTACTATCGACATTTGTGTGTAAATACAGGGACACGGCTCTCGAGATCATGCAAGAAGAGACAGGGTGTTTTTAGACAGGTTCAGGCCTTCTTCGGAGAGAATAACAACATTAATCCTATGTTCTTGTATTAAATGAGGTTATGAAAGCACAACAAGCCATCGAAAACTAGGAATGCTATCAATGGCTTCTGTCTGTGTGCTGGGCAGTTCTCCTTCTGTCTGGTGGCACAACCCCTTATAAAGCATCAAAGGGGTGGTAGTTACTGTGCGTTAGGAGGCACCTTGATGGTTGCTAGAATCCACACATTGATGACAGTTGTTGTCACTGAGACGTTCACCTTGCACATTCGCCAGACGATTATTGCCAGAGACGGAGAGAGGTGTGTGCAGTTATGGCAGAGACACATAGGAGCGTGTGTTGTATTAACTACCACGCATAGTCAAGCGTGGTGTACATGGCCCCTAGTTGATGGGATAGGGCCCACATGTCTGTATGTGAGACTTATCGACCAAAAGATAGTCGTGATTCTACCTAGTCGTAATAGGCTTTATGACCATGGGGTGGTCGTAACCTGAACTGGTCGTAATCATGCCTGGTCGTGGCAAACATCACCGACCAGGGGTATACTAGATGACTGTTTAGAATACTATTATCTATAATGAATATTATATATAAATAGCTTCAATAATTGAGGATTATTCAATTCTCGTTATCTAGCCCCTCAACTTCAAGTGAAAATGACTTACTTGAGAAGATGTCATAGAATAGTAGTTAGAAGGAAAACATTTCGATGAGTAGAAATTGACTTGGCCACAGAAGATATTTTTACTTAAGTTGTAAAAATAATACATTTTTTACCGTATGGACGGAAAAAGGTTGTGAATGGTCATTCGCGATTCTGTTCGTTGAGAGCAGTTCCCAAAGGGATTCCAACTGTTGGGCTTCTCCGTGATTTCCATTAAAAGCCAGCGGGTATAAGTAGCTGCCAGGGGTAAAATTAGGGATTTTACTTTCCCAGTCACTTCATCTCCCTTGAGCTCTTGTCTTGTCCGTCGCCACTTAAGTCTGAAATCTTTCTTCCAATATCGTTCGAATCCAAGCAAGTTCTTTTAGAAGAAATGGATGGATCCGTGTCCCAGTGGGAGAAGTCGGGGATGGATGTTGATAAGATGACCGCATTGGTAGCCGTCGAGAAGATACCTTCAAGATCTTTGGTGAAGTTGAAGAATGCAGAGGGTGAATACTAGCCGTTGGGCAAGGACAATAGGATCACCATATTCCAATCTTATTGCGAGTGCTTTCTTAGACTGCCTTCGCATCCTTTTCTAGTTGAAGTACTCGAGCACTTTGACGTGGAATTGCTGAACTTGGTTCAAAATCCCATCACAATGTTGAGTGTATTTGTGTACCTCAGCGAAGCGTACTTGGGGATCCCCGCAAATCTGGAGCTCTTCAAGTACTGCTATGGGATGAGCAAGTAGACGCACGTGATTGCGGGAAGCTGCTCGAACCAAATCCACGATGGAAACTCGAAGGAGTACATCCCAATGTTCACTAGATCGTATTGGTCTGGTTGGAGAAAGAAGTGGTTCTACATAACTGTCACTCCTGACGACCGTTTTTCTATGCGGACAAGGCCGAAGAGAAGAAGAAGTCGTGGGACACGACCTCAAGTGGTCGAGGCCGCATCGCCCCATGGATCCGGGCCATTAAGGCCCTGAAGGATGAAGGGGTGACTGGATGGCATGTGGTGAGAGATTTCATCACACATCGTATTAGCTCTTTGAAGAGGTGAGCAGGTCCAATGTGGATGTACTCAAGGGGTCAAAGATCCGACCAGAGATTACAAGAATGGTAAGATTTTTATAATCAATTTAGCTCTTTGATTTTTATATCCAAGCATGTTTTGATTGTATTCCATTTTGTAGACCTGGCCCAGAAAGAGGTTGACGCTCGGGTCAAGCTCATCTACGAGAAGGTGCCTCCGAATACATAGGGGATTCCTCAAATGTTAGTAGTTGTCTCCGAGGAGGAGAAACAAAATCCTAAAGGTAATCAATGATTTATTGATTTTGTCTTTGGTGATCGGGGGTCGTGATTTCGACCACCAACCGATTTTTGGTTTTTGCATTTTGTAGAAAATTGGCGCATCGGGGACCCTAGACGATTCTGATATCGACTTGGGCTCCACTGAAAATGACTCAGAGGGCGAGCAAGTTCCATTGTGCAAGAGACACCACATCATAAAAGATGGCAGATAAGAATAAAGACGGGAGAGGCTATCTCAACCACTAAAGCTAAAAGCCATTCAGAGGATGAAAGATTTAACTTGGTGAGGTCGTCCGAAGAGAAGAAGAAAAAGAAGACAAATCTTGTTGCTTTAGGCAAGATGTCTTCTCTCTTCAGGATCATATCCAAGAAACCAAGGTACATAAAATTTGTATACTTACCTCTTTCTTTTATGACTTGATTTTTTATTTCTTTTTCCTCCGTTCATAGTCCTGCTCCTTCAGCCCCCGAGGAGGTTTCTAAAGAGAAACTTGCCACCGCCTTTGCATCGTTTTGGTTTCCGTGGCTAAAAGGTAAGTGCATGGTAGAGCGGTAGACTATAATATCCCAAAGTTCTGTTACCAAAATTAAAATTAATAAAGTTATTATTTTATTGGATTTCCTGAAATTTAAAAGAATTTTATTGCTTTTCTTGAATTTCCTAAATTTTAAAAGTCAAAAATAAAATTTATTGAGTTTTATGGGTTTTTATTGGATTTAACGTGAAAAAAATTAATTAATTTTCTGAATTTGCTGAAATTTTAAAAGCTTTTTCCTAGTTATTTTAAGGCCAAAATTAATTATTTGCAAAATTAATTACCAATTATAAGTTGGAACTATTTTATTTAAGTCCAGAATGACTCAGGGAATTTCTGTGAATTTTCTCATAATTTTTGGACCTTATTTGCTATTTTCTAAAGCTTAAATGAATTAACTGAATTAGTTAAATGGTTAAATCATCTAAAATTTGGAAACCGCTCTTGGGCCGAAACTTGCTCGGCCCAATTTTCTTTCGGATGGTCCGAACCGCCCGCGCGCTCTCTTTGGACGGTCCGAACAGCCGCTCGCGGCTCCCTCTCGCCGTGACACTGCTAGGTGGGCCCCACCATGACGTTAGTGCCCACGTCACGGTCTAACTCTTTCCTTCTTCTTCCCGCATGGCCTCCCCATTGACGCTGTCCCGGAGCTTTCCAAAACTGAGCCAATCCTTCCATAATCAATGAGATTTTCATGGCATTAAAACGACGTGACAATTTCGCATCTGTTTCTCGCTTTCCCCTTCCTTTCTCTCGCCTTAATTCCCCTAAATCCTACCGGTGTCCATTCGGACCTTCTTGCGCGCTACGCCACCTCGGCCACGCCCGAGCCCTATATAAGGGAGCTCCGAGATCGCCTTGGCCTCCTCATCCCGCCACTACAAACCCTAGCCCTCCTCCCGTCCCCTAGCACCCAGAATTCAAAAATCATCGCCGCCGACCGAAGTTGCTTCGACCTTCGATTCCGCCGTCGTCGAGCCCGCTTCGTCGACATCATCTACGTCCTCGACATCGCCTCGACGCCATCTACCTCGTGCATGCTTTAGCTTCGACCAAGGACCGTCGAAACAGCCTTGCCATCATAGCCCTAACACCGCCGCCGCTACACCCCTTGCCGTCGGCCACCTCGTCACGCTCTACCACCGCAAGGTAGTGCACCAAGTCCCGTATTGCCTCCTCTACCTTTTGCGCATATTCGCATAGCTCGCTGCAGCGCAGGGCGTCGGTGAGCTCATCGCCGGAGCGCCACCAATCATGGGCTTACGTGGCACGTCCACGTCATGGCCACGCCAGCGCAACATCATCACTTTGAGTTGAGTCAGCGCACAAGTGGCTACCACGTCAGCTCACACGTGGCTGCCGGGTTAGCTTATGCGCCAGCACACGCGCAGCCCCACACTGTGTTGTGAGCTGGGTCTACTGTAGACCTTTGACCATCTCTAGACCTAGTCTTTGATCATGGGCCCACATGTCATAGATAGAAATTGTTTTCGTTTAGGAAAATATTTCGGCTGAAATCCTTTTCTTGGTCGTTGACATCATCATGACGCAATTATCTATTTTTCCTTTAGTAAAATAAATTTGGAAATTCAATAAAATCTGAATTTTAGAATTTCTTTAGGGTTTAAACTTCCAAGGTTTCGTTCTCCTTCATACGAACTCCGATTTTGATGATTTAAATTTCTAAATTCAAGATATAGCTATCTAAACCAAAATTTATTAATTTGGAGTTCATTTGAATATGTTTGAGTTTTGTTTGAATTTGTCTTATTTTCGCGTGTAAATTTCGACGACTTCGGAGAGTTAGATTTCGGCGCAGTTTCAGAGCAACAATTAATCAAGCAAGGCAAGTTATACCTTTGATCATATTTGATCCTATTATTTCAAAAATTATTATTGCATGTGTATTTCTATTCAATGTAATTTAAATACCTATTTTTAAATTATAGTTATGCCTAAATTCTTTGTACTACCAATCTTGATATTAAAATAAACCTACCTTGACACCTTAGATGAAAATCTAGTTTATGCAATAGTATGAACTAGAACATTTTGGAAAAATTATGCTTAGACCTGAAATATTTGATTTGGGAATTTACAGCTAAAAATCAAATGTTGTTTAAATTGTATCTGTCGGTGTTTTAGAACTGATCTTACGTAAAGATTGTTTGATTCGGGGGGTCTCCTAGAATGGAATCACGTAGAGAGATTGACACGGGTATTTTTATACAGGTTCGGGCCTTCTCTGGAGAGAATAACAACCCTACTCCTGTGTGTGTATGGTATTGAGTGTATTCTAAACAATCAGGAGAAAAACTAAGAATATTAAAGATGATAGTGCTTGTCTTCCTGATCGCCCTCGATAGCGTGTGTATCCGCCTCTATTGCCCCTCCCTGATTCTCTAATCGCTGCATTTATATAGTCGTGGAGGAATAGCCGTTTTCTTCTGCTGAAGAGACGCCTCATCAAATCCAGTAATGGGCGCATATTGGCAGTAATCACCGGGATGTTAACTCCTTCACGCCGTCTGGCAGTTATTTGTTAGAGATAATGGGGTATTAAGTGATATTACTTCGTAGAGTAATAGTGTACGCTGATTGCTTGAATTCCTTAATCAATTGGACCCACGTGTCTGTAGGTTTGATTGATCATAAGGTGGTCATGGCTGACCTGGTCGTAGAAGAGCTTACGACTGTGAGATAGTCGTAGAATAACTTACGACTAGGTAGTGATTGTAGAAGAACTTACGACCACAGGGTAGTCGTAGCAAGACTTACGACTATGGGGGTAGTCGTAGAAGAACTTACGACCACGTGGTAGGCTTCTCCCTTGTAAATATAAGGGGTACTTCTAGGGACCACATGACATCATATTTACCCATAATAAGAATTATAGATAAAAGATAAAATGAGGATTATTAGATCCTCATCATCTAGCCCCCCAGCTTCAAGTAAAAGTAACTTACTTGGTGAAGGAGTCGTAGATGGTTTTATGACCACGAAAGGGTCGCAGAAAGATGGTCGAAGGAAAAACTCTTCGACAATTGAGTACTACTTTGACCAGAAATATGCTTGGTCAAGAAGGTTGTTTACGACTATCAAATATCCGTAGAGAACCTCTACGATTATGAAGTAATCGTAGTATGGTGATCGGAAGGAAATCCTTTCCAATTGATATTTCATTTGGTCAAAAAAGACTTGACCAAGAAAGTAATTTTGCTTGAGGTGTAAAAACGAACCTGATTTTCTTGAACGGACCATCTAGAGAATCGCAAACGACTCCCACAGACCTATCCATTGGGGCGATTCCCGAAGCGGTGGCAACCTTTGGATTGCAATGCCTTTGGCCCAAGCAAACGGTTATAAATACTTACCGGGGGTGAAGCTTGGATTTCTACTTTTCCCCAAATCGCTCCCACTGTTCATCGAGTCTTTGTCTTCTCCGCCACCAACTCAATCGTGCCTTCTCCGCCGCCAACCCATTCGTATCTTCTCCGCCGCCAACCCAATCGTATCTTCTCCGAAGATCTTCCTTAATCCAAAACCTCCCCTTTCTGAGAGAGATGGCTGGGAGAGTTTCTGAGTGGGCCGAGTCGGAGATGGATGCGACGAAGATTCAAGCCCTAGTGGACGCCGGGAAGATTCCAGAGAAGGTTCTTGTGAAATGGATTGCGGCGGTTGGACAGCATTGGCCGTCGGGGGAGAATAAGCAAATCCCCGTCTTCCAGGCATATTGTGAGTGTGGCCTTTGATTGCCTGCTCATCCCTTTCTCACACTTGTACTCGAGCATTTTGGAGTGGAATTAGTGAACCTCGTTCCTAATTCCATCACTATGCTAAGTGTATTTGTATATCTGTGTGAGGCGTACCTGGGAATTCCAGTAGATCTTGAGCTCTTTCAATATTTCTATGGAATGGCTCGACAATCCGGGATTGCTGGAAGTTGTGGTCTGAAACTCTACGACTTGAAGTCGAGGGAATATATTCAGATGTTTACCCGATCTTCGTGGCTGGGATGGAGGAAGAGGTGGTTTTACTGGAAAATCACCCAAGAAGATAGCCTTTCTTTCGCGGGGAAGGCTGCCGAAAAGAATTCTTCATGGGATTCGATTCCTGAGGATATCATCCGGATTGCCCCCTATATTCGAGCCATCAAGGACTTGAGAGAGGAGGGGTTGACCGGATGGCATGTGGTGAAGGATTTCATCACACGTCGAATTAGCCCTTTGAAGAAACGAGTACCTCCCATGTGGAGGTACATGGGGCCAAAAGACCCGACCAGGGACTACGAGGAGGGTAAGTGAATTTTCGACTTTAGCTCTTGGTTTGGTCTTTCTTAAAGTTGTCTAATGAATGTCTTTATCTGTTTACACAGATCTTTCACATGCAGAGATTGATCTTCGAGTCAGACTCATTTGTGAGAAATCTCCGCCACTCAGAGCAGCGGTTCCTCAAATCCTTGCGGTTTTATCCGCAGAGGAAAAGATAGAGCGCGTAAAGGTAATCAAGAGTTGATTTTATCCTTAGGACTTCATAGTCGTAGAAAGAGCTTACGACTGGTAGTGATCGTAGAAAATCTTACGATTGAGGAAATGTCGTAGAAAAACTTACGACTTGATACTGGTCGTAGAAAGCCTTACGACCGATTACTAATTCTTCTTTTTCTGTTTTTCTTTACAGAAAGTAGGCGTGGAAAACCGTCAGGACGACGAAGAGGTCGAACTGATAACCATCGGTGCAAGGATGACATCGGGCAAAGGCTTAGCTCCTCCGACTAAGAAACGTCGACTCGCGAAAGTCGCCGACAAGGAGGAGCAAGCTCGAGTTCTTTATTTCGACCGGATCCTCTGCAAAGTCTGCGGCGGATACTACCGCAAGCAGGCCGAGGTTGAAGCAATTGGCCGAGGAGGTCAAGCAAATTAACCTCTTAAGCGCAAACCCCGCAAGGCCAAGGTACCCTTCTACTATGACAAGAAAACTTTCGCAGTTTCTGCCACTCCTAGTTTTGTCAAGCAATTAGGAAAGGAGAACTGGAAAGATTTTATATCTTTTGTGAAGGACAATCTTTGTTCAAAGACTGATTTACGGTTGAGGGTAGTATTTGCTCTTGGAGTGGTCGAGACTGATCTCGGCCATCTGGAAAGTCAGGAGACCAGAGAAATGGCTCCTGTTGAAAATCCACGACCAGACGTGATCGTGGCCGAGCCCGTTCTTCAACTTGAATTCCGACCAGACGTGGTCGTAGAAAAGAAGTCGAAGAAATCTTCCGTTGGGAAGATGACTCTGAAGTTCCTGGTTAGGTTCAGGGTGCAGAGGTATGTAAAAACTAAAGTGTAAGGACAACATTTACCTTTAGCTTTTCACAACTTGACTTGCTTTCCTTTTATTGGTTTTAGCTCGACCCCTTCAGCCCCCAATGATGCTTCTATTGAGAAGCCCATTGCCACCTCTTCAGCTGCTGGAGAGATAACAGCGGAAGTGGTCGAAGGATCATCTTCGGCCCGGGTGGTGGAGGAAGTCGTGGCTCCTGAAGTGGTTACTACAACCACTGAGGTAGCTGCTACGATCACCGAGGTAGCAGTTACGACCACTGAGGTTGCAGCTATGACCACTGAGGTAGTAGCTACGACCACTGAGATGGTCGTGGAGACAGCAGAGGCAGCTATAGAGGCCTCTAGCCAAGGTGGTGATGAACCTGACCACCGCGCCGGAAAGGAAATCGTTGCAAACGTTCCTCCCGGTACCCAAAGAGAAACTACAGTTACAGAATCAGAAGACGAAGAATATTTCAACTTCTGTTCTGATTTCTTTGGGCCTGCTTCCATCGTAGAGTCTTCTGCTTTTAGATCTCGCGATCGAGTCCCCCATCCCAAAGATATTCCCAACAGAGGGGAAACTTTTGACAATGAGTGTCTCGAGAAGGTTTGGTGGGATCAAGTCGAGAAGATTGACAAGCTAAAGAGTCCAGCATTGGTTTACTCGATGTTTGCTCGGTCGACCATGAATGTAAGTATTTAAGGATACTTATATATGTGGCCTTCCCTTGCTTCTTACTGTCCTTCTTTTTGCAGAAAGCTCTGGAACAAATTGCCACTGTTGATGAATATCACCGACAACTTATAGAGCTACGACAGGAAAAAGCGGAACTCTGCGAACATGAAGAGAGGTGGTAAGTCACCGTTATTCGTAGTCGTTTTCGACTTGACTACTTATATAGTGCTTACGGGGTTTGTCGTGTAAAAGGCCCACGACTAGGTACTAGTCGTAAAACACTTACGACCAGATGCATTGTCGTAGAAGAACTTACGACCGGGTCAATGGTCGTAGAAGAACTTACGACTGGGTCAATGGTCATAGAAGAACTTACGACCAATTAACCAATGCTCGTGTCCACTTTTATCCTTTATAGGTTAAACAGTGACGAAAAGACCCTAGCCGACTCGCTCGATTATGAAAAAGAGTAGTCGAGAAAGCTAGGGGAAGAGAAAAAAGACCTCTTGAAGAAGCTTCAGGAAACTAATTCTGCAACTGAAAGATTGCAGGGAGAGATAAACAGTAAGTGCTGAACTTAAGACTGCTTATGTTGTTGATCTTGACCTAACTCTTGCTTCTTTCTAGAAAAAGAAGATGATATGAGAAAACTCCAGAATGAAGCCAAAGATAAAACTTTGGTTATTCACGAGATTTCTCGTATTGCCAAAGATAAAGATCAAGAAATTGAGAGGCTGAGATCTCGATGAACAGATAAGCAATTCTTTACCTGTAGTCCTTTACGAGTTCTTCCCTTTTTCTAACTCCTATTTCTTTTTTTTTTTAGAAATTGAGCTTGAACTGGGAAGGCTCGAAACTGAAGTTAGGGATAAAACTTTGATCCTTAACAAGGCTGTCGACATTGCCAAGGCAAACGCAGAGGACATCAGATCATGGGAGAAGAGGCATGCTGAGACCATTACTTCCCATGATGAAGAAATCAAGAAGTTGGATTCGCGACTAGTGGGTAAGAAATTCTTTTACCTGTGATTATTTTTGTTTTCTTTTCCTCTAGGAGTTTGTTCTTGCTTGACCAGTCTTATTCTTTTCAGAGCAAGTGGTCGAAAACAAACAACTCCGTGAGGCTTTGACTCGTGACCAACAGGAGATCAAGTCGATGAAGATTAATCTTCAAGACAACATCGCGCTCCTGAATAATATACTTGGTGAGCTACGTAGTGAGGGAAAATCTCCTCAAGATGATACGATGGCTGCTCACATAAGTACTATTGGGGAACAAGTCGGGACTTTGCAAGAATTGGTGACCACTCTGAAGGCCAACCAAGCTGAGTCGATAAAGGAGGCGGTCGAAAGTGAAGTAAGTTATGCATTGGCAAAACTTAAAGCTCATGACCCCAGCCTTAATGTGCAACCAATCGAAGCCGACTTTCGATCGCCTCGAGGAAGTAAGTTGTCCGATAGAAGAAATGCAACCAGTTAAGGTGAAGGTTTGGAGGAGATGCGTTGGGCTCTCCTCTTGAGTAGTTTGTAAGAAACCTGTGAAAAACAAGCTTTTGTTGATGTATTATATAATCCATCTTGTTTCCTGCAAATCATCTTGTCGAGTAGTTAGTAACTCAAAAGATAATTAACGAATGAAAGACTAAGAATTGAAGTCAAATTAATAACTTTATCCTAGCCCCCGACTATTTGCTTAGTTTGTTTAGACAAACTAAGTAAATAGTATTAAAAAGGGTTTCTAAAAACAGAGAGGTTTGACTAACTTGTAGTTTTTGGTCATGATTGTCATGTACTGGTCGAAAGAGTGAGAACGAATCGACACTATAAAGTTCCTTCTAGTGGGCTAGACCACGTGCAGAGAGGAAAGGCTTCGACTAGGTGATGTTACCATCTCCGACAAGTTTAATTAAATCGAGAACGACAACTTGAGTTAAGCAAACATCTAGAGGGCTTTTAAAAAATTCGTTCGCCCTTCCTTGGTGGACTCGATCAGTCTGTCCTGGTAGCAAAAGTAGGAGACTAAATAATGCTAGGAAGTTCCTTCTAGTGGGTAGGACCACATGCAGAGAGGAAAGACTTCGACTAGATGTGTCTCTTCCTCCGACAAGTTGAGACGGAATGAGTACACCAAAGGTGGTTGAATAAATCTAAGAAAGTGCACTCTACTTAGAGTATTTTTCAAAATAACTGAAGAAAAAAAGCTAAGGTGAAAAGAGTTGGCTTTAAGAATATTTCGACCAAATAGAACCCGAGCTCTTTGTATTGGCAGCAAAAGTGAGTAACGAGTCGACACTAGGAAGTTCCTTCTAGTGGGCAAGACCACGTGCAGAGAGGAGAGACTTCGACTAGGTGATGTTACCTGCCTTTCGACCAGTGTAAAGAAAACTGGGTGTTTTGAATATAGTCGAAAGATTATGAAAGCACTACTCAAAAGTAAGACAATAGAGGTAGAGAGAACCTGAGTCTTTATTGTCTGAATGGTTGGTTACACATAAATCTTGCGTAACTGGTCGATGTTCCAAGAATTTGAGAGAACCTGGCCGTCTTCCATTGCTAATCGTACTGACCCTGGCCGAGTAACTTCGACCACTGTGTAAGGATCTTCCCACTTGGGAGAAAGTTTATTCCGATTAGATTTGGATTGGCAAAGCCTCAATACCAAATCACCTACAGCAAGGCTGCGAGGTTGGACCTTACGATCGTAGTATCGGCACAGGGCTTGTTGGTAGACTACTGAACGGATTAAGGCCTGGTTTCTCCTTTCTTCGAGTAGGTTAATGTCATCCGCTCGAAGTTGTTCCTGGTTGGAGTCATTGAAGGTTTCGACTCGTGTCGACCATAATTTTAGCTCCGGAGGAAGCATGGCTTCGGCTCCGAAAACTAGAAAAAAGGGTGTTTCTCCTGTCACCCGACTAGTGGTCGTACGAACTGGCCATAATACTGAGGGTAATTCTTGTACCCAAGCCCCTGAGCGCTTGACGAGCAGGTCGAAGACTTGAGTTTTAATTCCTCGCATTATTTGGCCGTTTGCACGTTCGACTACCCCATTGCTCTAGGGATGTGCAACAGAAGCATAACATAGTTTGGTACTCAACTCGTCGCAAAATTCCTGAAATTTTGCGCTCAAAAATTGTTTTCCATTATCTGTAATTATTCAACTTGGAACTCCAAATCGAGTAATTACGCATCTCATCATGAACCGTTTTTTGCTTTCGTTGTTATCGATCCTGACGTGTTAAACCCGATCCATTTTGTGAACGATCAATAGCCACAAAGAAACTCAAACCTCCCGGAGCTTTGGGGAACGGTCCTAGGATGTCGAGACCCTGTGTCGCAAAAGGCCAAGACAGAGGTATTGTTTGTAACGCTTGAGCTGGTTGGTGTATTTGCTCGCTATGAAACCGCATTGGACACACTTTTAACCAACTCTTTAGCATCGACAGGTTTGTTACAAGAGAAACCTTGGCGAAAGGCCTTCTTGACCACCGTTACGCTCAGGAAGCATGGGTTCCACAGATGCCACTGTGTATGTCGTGAAGGAGTGTTAATCCTTCACTCTGCGGAATACATCGCATGAGTACCCCTTGAGTACCTCGTTTATAGAGAACTCCTTCGACCAAAGTATACATTTTGGCTTTTCGGGATAAGCGATCTGCCTCGGGATCGTCTTCGGGTAAGGAACCCTTTTGGAGATACTCGTAGATGGGAGTCATCCAGGTATCCTCGTATTCTAGAGAGGCCGTCTCAATAGGAGGTGTCTCTGGCTCTTCAACCAGAGACGGCTTCTGGAGTTGCTCCAAGAAGACTCCTTTTGGTACTACAGATCGGGAAGAAGCCATTCGAGTAAGCTGGTCTGCGAGGAAAATATCCTTTCGAGGGATAAATTGTGCCTCAAAACCTAAAAAATGCTTTTCTAGCTTACGTACTTCTGATAAGTACCGAGACATTGTAGGGTTAGAGCACTGGTACTCTTTCCCAACTTGATTCACGACTAGTTGAGAGTCTCCCCTCACGAGTAGTCGGCGAATCGAGAGCGCTTTTTGCGTACTCGTATGCCGCCTAGCTAACCTTCAGATCTCGCCACGTTGTTAGTGGCCCGAAAGTTTAATTGTATGGCATACTTTAAGGTCTCTCCCAGGAGATACCAGACCACTGACCCGAGTCACTTAAAGTAAGTGACCCGTCAAAGTACATCGTGCACTGGTCATGGGAATCGTACTGGGGATCCTGAACAGGTTCAGGATTTGTTCATTCGGCGACAAAGTCTGTCAAGATCTGGGATTTAACGGCCGTTCGGGACACGAAATGAAGGTCGAACTCCCCAAGTTCGACTGACTATTTTGCCATGCGTCCCGCTATTTCTCTATTCTAGAGGATCGCTCCCAAGGGAAACTCAGACGGCACAGCTATTTTGTGCGCCTAAAAATAATGCCGTAGTTTCCTCGAAGACATGAGGAGGGCATATAGAAGTTTCTGGACCTGAGGGTAACGCTCCTTAGGCCCGTGTAAAACTTCACTAACGTAGTAAACCGGTCGTTGTATGTTTTCACGTTTTATGACCAGTACTGCGCTTACTGCCTGTGGTGTGGCAGCCAGGTAAATTAAGAGTGTCTCTTCTGGCCTCGAAGACACCAAAATAGGAGCACTCATAAGATACCTCTTGACATCCTCAAAGGCAGTGTTTGCCTCGTTCGACCACTCAAAACCTTCGTGTTTCCTTAGAAGTTTAAAGAAGGGTAGTCCTTTTTCTCCTAGTCGTGCGATGAAATGACTTAAAGCCGCCATGCACTCAGTGAGTTTCTGGACTTCTTTCTTTGTGGTTGGAGGGCGCATTTGGAGAATGACCTTTATCTTTTCGGGATTTGCTTCGATTCCTCGTATAGATACTAGGAATCCAAGCAATTTTCCTGAAGAGATTCCAAACACATACTTCTCAGGATTGAGTTTTAAGCTGTGCTTTCTGAGATTGTCGAACGTTTCTTGTAAGTAGTGATATGATTAAGTTTCTTCATGCTTTTAACGACTAAATCATCAACATAGGCCTCTAGATTTCGGCCTAGTTGAGATGAAAAAGTCGATTGCATCAAGCATTGAAAAGAAGCACCGGTATTTTTTAGACCAAATGGCATTTTGACATAGCAAAATATACCAAATGGTGTAATAAATACGGTCTTTTCTTCATCGTCTAGACACATATTGATCTGGTGGTATCCAGAATATGCATCTAAAAAACTTAACATTTCACAACCTACAGTAGAATCAACCAACTGATCGATACGAGGTAAAGGAAAATCATCTTTTGGACAAGCTTTATTAAGATCAGTGAAGTCTACACACATACGCCATTTGCCGTTTGACTTCCTAACCATTACAGGGTTAGCCAACCACTCTGGGTGGTTGACTTCTCTTATGAAGCCTGCTTTAAGTAGCTTATCCAATTCGATTTAATAGCATCTCGCCGATCGGGGCAAATCAGAACTTTTGTTTTACTGGTACTTTGTCGGCCAAAAGCTAGCATGTGCTTGATCACCTCTCTGGGGACTCCGGGCATGTCGGATGCTTGCCACGCGAAGACATCTGTGTTAGCTCGGAGGAAGGTGATGAGGGCGTCTTCCTACTTGGGGTCGGAAGTATCCCCGATGCGAACAGTCTTCGAGGGCTCCCCTGCGTCCAGAGGAACCTCTTTGACCTAGTCGTTCGGCTTTGGTGCAGTTTTAGGCTTTGACTTGCTAGTCGAAGGCTAACTTTCTTCTCGAGTTGGTATTTGACCAACCATCTCGAGGGATCGATGGTCACAGGTATATGCCATCTTTTTGTCACAATGAATTGTGATCACTCCTTTGGGACCTAGCATCTTAAGACATTGATACCCGTAATGAGTAGCCATTAAGAATTTTGCCAAAGTTGGTCGTCCGAGTATGGCGTTATATGCCGTATCGAAATCGACCACATCAAAGAAGATTTTCTCTGTCCTGAAATTACTTGGTGAACCAAATGTTAAAGGAAGAGAAACTTGACCAATAGGTTTGGCCGAAGACCCCGGTACGATCCCATGAAAAGAGTATCGTATTGGTCTTACATTTGTCCTGGGTACCTGCATCTCGTCTAGGGCATTCGTAAACAAAATGTTTAACGAGCTGCCACCATCAACTAAAACTCGATTGACCTGACAGTTGTGGATGGTGGGTTCGACCACGATCGGATATCGACCTGATCGAGTCGAAGAAATCGGGCAGTCACTCTTCTTGAAGGAGATGGTGACTTCCGACCACTTCGGTAATTTATTGACGAGAGGAGGATCTATGGAGTTTACCTCACGTTCGGCAGCTTTAAGCTGTCGCTTTGATTCATATGCCGATGATCCCCCGTAGATGTGCTTGACGGTATGTTGCGGATCCTGGAATGGCATCTCCTCATCGTCTTCTGACGACTTATGACCACTCGTTTGCCCTACCTGCTCGAGAGTAAGAAGTGGTCCTTTGCCGTTGTAGTAGTCCTCGAGCTTTTGTTGGAAGACTCGGTAGTTGTGAAGGTCGTGTCCTTCCTTTTTATGAAAAGGACACCACCTAGGCTTGTCATTCTTTCGATCAGGGCGCTTACCTTTGCCTTGGTCGGAGTACGGCTTGGAGGTACGTGGCTCTTTATCATTTACAGCCAAGACCTCCTTGGAACCACTGGTTTGGGGTTTCTGACCCTTCGTCTTGTTCTTGGATTTTTTTGCTTTCTTATCCTTCTTCTTTCCAACTTCGCCTGGCTCTCGAGAGGTATTGTCTTCTCGATCGATTGTGTTGTTCCACTGGACCGCCTCAGAAGCAGTCGCATATCGATCGGCCATCTCAAAGAGTTCGGCGACAGAAGTGGGAGGATTTAAAGCAATATCTTCTGTTATCCTTCTACTACGGACTCCTTGCTTGAAAGCCTTGATGACAGATGAGTCAGAAACTTGCAGAATTGAATTACGAACCTGACTGAAGCGCTTGATGAATTGGCGCAAGGTCTCGTGATCATTCTGTCTCATCCGGTGCAAGTCGTCCTCCTTCCTAGGGCGATTGTATGTGCCTTGGAAATTCGCCTGTAGAAGGTCGCAGAGGTGTTGCCAAGAATAGATCGACTCGAGTAGTTGGTTTAGTAACCATGATCGAGCAGACCCTTCAAGCACAGTTGGAAGGTAATCCGCCATTACATGCTCTCCTCCTCCTGCTGCTCGGACAGCTGTTGTATAAATTTGAAGAAACTCGATGGGATTTTGGGATCCATCGAACTTCTCCATGTTCACTGGTCGAAAACTAGGTGGCCAGCGAACAGCTCGAAGGTCAGGCAAAAATGCCCGACATCCGATAATAACTTCTTGACGCCTCCTTTGTAGGAAAGAAGGGTTGACATCACCAGGTGGTCGTACTCGACGATACCCAGTAACAGGTTGACCCGACCTGTAGTAGGTCTCGGTCCTACGAGGGGAATACTCCTCGCATTCCATCTGCTGCTGCAGATTTCCATGTTGAAATGGTGAGCGATCACCTCTCCGAGGGGCTTGTTGATCATCAGTCATTCAGAAGACATTTCTCCGAGTAGGAGATCGATGCGACTTGCTGCTGCGCTGATTTCTACGCGGTGATATGTTTGATTGACTGGTAGCTGAAGAAGTCGTATTGCTATGACTACTTGAATGATGTCGACGAGGGGCTTCCAGCTTTGCCATCATGTTCCGAAGCCTTCGTGCGATCTCTTCGACGAAGAGGTCATAGCCTGGAGCTCAGGCGAGCTCTCGAGTTGGGTTCTCGAGCAAGTCGTTGATGTGCTGGAGTTCTTGAGCTTCCTCTGATTGATATTGAATGCACCTAGGCAGATTTTTCTGGGCTGCAATCTTTCTCCGCCGAATAGCCTCAAAATCTTCCATATCAGATCCTTGAGACTGTCTCAATGGAGTGCGAGTATGTTGAGGATTTCCCTCGCGCTCATTAGAGTGTTGGTTCTGTCCGTCACTGGTGGTGCCCTTGCCATTGCCACGAGGGGGCGTAGTGCGTGATCTTCGGGGAGTGTTCTCATTTCGGTCTCTAGAAGAGTAACCTTGATCTGAGGGAAGGACGAAGACCTCCCGTTGATGATTCTCACTTGCGCTCGAGGCCTCCCCACTTGAGGAGTAGTCGAGTGACACCATCTGGCAACTTGAAGTAACCCCCTCCAGGAAGGGGAATTCTAGGTTATAACTGTCTCCATCCACAGGTATGATCTGCGGAGAGATGGTCGAATCTGCAGGAAAAGCATGCTTGATCCCGCTCTCTCTGGAGTTATCTGGAGAGAGAGGACCACCAGATGCTAGTGTAGTCCTAGAATTGTGGCTTCTAGAACTTGCCTCACCAGGTCGGACCGCCTTAGGGGGATTTGAACACTTGGAGGAAAAACTCTCGTTGTGTTGTGAGCCCGCCTGAGTGTAGTCCTGGTCGGATTGACCCTTGTCCTTTGAGAGGATTGATTCCTCTGCTGGACATACAGTTGTGGGGGATAAGGATCCCTCCTCAACTCTATCAGTAGCATGGTCTCCTGGATCTGCAAAAGATCTCTGGAGGCAGCAATACTATCGGATGAGGAGATACTCGGTTCGTAATCGAAACCGGCATCCATGTCGACGTCTGCGTAATCTGCCAAGTCAAACTAGTTCTCCTCGTTCCATTCTCCTGCCATGAGTGCATGAGATTTAGAAAAAGAGAGTATGTTGACAAGAAATTACCGGAAGATCCCCACGGTCGGCGCCAACTGTCGGTGTTTTAGAACCGATCTTACATAAAGATTGTTTGATTCGGAGGGTCTCCTAGAATGGAATCACGCAGAGAGATTGACACGGGTATTTTTATACAGGTTCAGGCCTTCTCTGGAGAGAATAACAACCCTACTCCTGTGTGTGTATGGTATTGAGTGTATTCTGAACAATCAGGAGAAAAACTAAGACTATTACAGATGATAGTGCTTGTCTTCCTGATCGTCCTCGATAGCGTGTGTATCCGCCTCTATTGCCCCTCCCTGATTCTCTGATCGCTGTGTTTATATAGTCGTGGAGGAATAGCCGTTTTCTTCTGCTGAAGAGACGCCTCATTAAATCGATAAGAATGGGCGATATTAGCGAGAATCACGGGATGTTAACTCCTTCACGCCGCTTGGCAGTTATTTGTCAGAGATAATGGGGTATTAAGTGCTATTACTTCGTAGAGTAACAGTGTACGCTGACTGCTTGAATTCCTTAATCAATTGGACCCACGTGTCTGTAGGTTTGATTGATCATAAGGTGGTCGTGGCTGACCTGGTCGTAGAAGAGCTTACGACTATAAGATAGTCGTAGAATAACTTACGACTATGAGATAGTCGTAGAATAACTTACGACTAGGTAGTGATCGTAGAAGAACTTACGACCACAGGGTAGTCGTAGCAAGACTTACGACTATGGGGGTGGTCGTAGAAGAACTTACGACCACATGGTAGGCTTCTGCCTTGTAAATATAAGGGGTACTTCTAGGGACCACATGACATCATATTTACCCATAATAAGAATTATAGATAAAAGATAAAATGAGGATTATTAGATCCTCGTCAGTATCCATGGCATTGGTGTGTCATGGAAGTTTACAGATGCTTTGAAAAATAAAATAAAATCAAAAAATTGGTTTGGACTTGGGCAAAATGGATAGTTGGTGGGTGCAGGTTTATGCACGGGCTCAATCCAGGTCGGATTGAGGCCCAGGGGTTATTTTGGAAGTCGCCCAAGTCATTTAAGGACTGGTCTTCGAGCCGCATCTTGCTAAGCCCCATCGTACTACCACATATCCTGAGTGGGCAGGACTTGGCTAACTAATTTGCAACATTCCATCGTGGTTATGCCTGGTTGAGTGGGTGTCAGAATGACCCACTTTTATGTATTCCTACATGACGCAAGAGGGGGCTTAAATCCAACGGATGGTTCAATCCAAAGGAAGCAAAACCTTAGCGAGGCGGGACTATGGTGGGATGGCGTATTCTAAAGGCTTCGACACGTGCTCTAGACTGCTTACCATAGATAGTGAGCGGTGGTATCGACAGATGCCAAATAAACTAGAGAATTCGTGTGTTGTGGGTAAAGTTGTACCACCTCTGTAGAGTATAAAACTATTCGAATAGCCGTGTCCACGGTCATGGACATGCCGAGCAAAGCCACTCAAAGTTAGACTTTGATTTTGATTTTAAAATATTTTGACAAATGATTTTGGATAGTTTATCCAATTGGGAAATTGGGCGGTTAGCTATGCGATAGGAGGGTACCCTTCACCATATTATAAAACTTGAAAATCTATAAAATGAATTTTAGTTATAGAATAACTGCTTTGGAACTTAGTACAAATATTTAAAGAAAACAATGCTTTACGCAAGTTCAACCAATAAGTCTTCCTTTGATATATCCTTGCATGCATTATAATCTGTTATTGGGTGTAACTTGCGAGCACAGAAGTTGTGCTCACCCTTACTTAATGCAAATAAATTTTAGAGGAGAAGAACTTCGCTTCCGGTGTGGATTGCGACTACTAGGCTGCTATCCCAGTCGATTGCCTATGGCAGATCAGCTGGAATCTACTACTAGTTCTTCGTTTTCCACTGTGTTCTTTATTGTTGGCTTGTAAGCCTTTCTTGTAATAAACTCTGTTGATTATTAATAAAGTTGTGCGAATTATGGATGTTACCATATCTATTTACTGTGTGAACTAGCTACTGATCATGGGACTAGTTCAGAAATACACAGAGGATTTGGGGTGTTACTCCCAGGTCCGACATAGACATTGATTTGTTTGCCATTTATTTTTACAATTAAATTTTCATGAAATTTATTTATGCTTATTTAAATGCCATGATAATGATGATGATATGACATGATATGGTGATGACATGGTAATGTTGATAATGAATCATGTCAATGGATAATGAAAAAGATGCTGCACCATTTGCATTCATCATGTCAGGAGTTGTATGAGCTAGGTCGGTGAGAAAGTCATGTAACTATTCCATGTATGGCTAATCCGGAGAGCTCTACATAAAATCCTACTTCGGTAGGGACTTCACGGGAGTGAAGGAGAGCGGTTCACTGATGGGTAATCACTCTGCTATACCGGTATCAGCTGATAGAGTTGCATATGAGCATAGAGCATACTTGAGCATTGCATACACAGAAAGATAATTATGCTAAATAATGGGGACGTTGTCCCGATCTTTCGATGAGGATGATACAACATGATTGGTGGAAGCTAACTCTCGCGATCCAGGCTACAACCGTGTGACGATCGTTGCACCCGCAATCGCTGAACCAACTTCACGTTCGTTATCGACCTTGCCGGTAGCGAGATCGACCTGACCATGAAGGTCTTTTTTCACGCATGCAATCAAGAATCAAGAAAGAAAAATAGATGAAGCAACGAACTTGCTGAATAGGAATTGAAATTGTATGGATAAGTGGGTTTCCGAAGACAAAGTCTGGTTGTACTAGCCGCACAAGCAAACGATGTATAAAGTAGCAAAGCTAAACTTTAACCTAACAAAAACCTTCGAACTAGATGGTGATGCCTGGCCTTATATTGGCACCTAAAGGTGCGGCCAACTCACACACGACCTAATGTCGGTTCTATCTCTAACTCCCGTATCACACAAGGATTCTTTCCTAAACCAGTTATGGAAAGATTACAACCGACTCCATCTAAAAGATATTTGCTACAACTAAGGGTGGTCTTTGCAAAAAGGTCAAGAGGGTTGTCTTTGCAAAGACCACCTTCTTGCTACAGTACCCGTGATGAATAGTATCGGAAGACCACCTTGCTACAGTACCTCGGAAGACCAGCTTGCTACAGTACTCGATGAACAGTGCTCGCACTACAGTACTCGAAAGATCTTCAGGGGGAGGCCTTGGCTGGTCAAGATTGATCCACGATGGTGCTCATGGGGAGGTCCTGAGTGGTCAAGATTGATCCACATTGATGCTCATGGGGAGGTCCTGAGTGGTCGAGATTGATCCATGTTGATGCTCCAGGGAGAGGTCCTGGATGGACCAGATTGATCCTGAGAAGGTCCTGGACGGTTCAGATTGATGCGCGTTGGTTCTCCTGTGGAGGCCCTGGACGGTCGAGATTGATGCGCATTGGTTCTCTTTGGAAGGCCCTGGATGGACGCAATTGATGCGCGTTGGTGCTCCTGGGGAGGTTGTGGAGGAGGTCCTAGAGGGAGGTCCTGGAGCGCCATGTGTCCTGGAGGAGGTCCTAGAGGAGGTCTTGGAGGGAGGTCCTAGACCCTTTAACTTGCCTCCCGATCCTTGATTCCTAAGTACAATAAGATCCCTTGCTTTAGGCAGCATCATAGAGTTCATCGAATATGGATACACTTCAAGAAATGAAGTTACCTGATAATTTAGTTGGCGAGCACGTGCTCTAGTAATTGGTCCTTGCACGTTAGAAGCAGTATGGATGGTTGTATCGGTGGAAGGGATGTCCTCATCATCCTCCCCTTCTTGAATTCGAGTCGTCCTCGACTCCTGGTCATCTTCTGCTCCCAAGTATGGCTTCAAATCTGCAATGTTAAATGCGGGACTAACCCCAAAATCTGCAGGCAGATCAAGCTTATATGCATTATCATTAATCTTTTCTAACACTTTAAGAGGACCAGCTGCACGAGGCATGAGTTTAGACTTTCTCAATTCAGCGAATCGTTCTTTACGCAAGTGTAACCACACAAGTTCACTAGGTTCAAAAGTAACATGCTTGCGTCCTTGACTACCAGCAACTTTATATTGAGCATTCATAAGTTCAATGTTCGCTTTGGTTGTCTCATGCATCTTAAGTATCAAATCAGCACGTTGTTGAGCATCAAAATTTACCTTCTCCAAAGCTGGAAGAGGCAACAAGTCGATAAGTGCACGCGGTATGAAACCATAAACAATCTCAAAAGGATATGTTTTTGTGGTAGAATGCAGCGAGCGATTATAAACAAATTCCACATGAGGTAAACATTCCTCCCACATTTTTAAGTTCTTGTTAAGCACAGCCCTAAGCATAGTAGACAATGTTCTATTGACTACCTCAGTTTGGCCATCGGTTTGGGGATGACAAGTAGTGGAAAATAACAGCTTAGTCCCAACTTAGCCCATAAAGTTCTCCAAAAATGACCAAGAAATTTAGCATCACGATCTGAAACTATCGTATTCGGAAGACCATGCAAGCAAACAATTTCCTTAAAAAATAAATCAGCAACATTTGTAGCATCATCACTTTTATGACATGGTATAAAATGAGCCATCTTAGAAAATCTATCCACGACAACAAAAATACTATCGCTCCCCTTCTTTGTTCTAGGCAGTTCTAAAACAAAGTCCATCGAAATATCTTCCCAAGGTGTGCTTGGAACAGGAAGAGGCATGTATAAACCATGAGAATTAAGTCGTGACTTAGCTTTTTGGCACGTGGTGTAGCGGGCAATGAAGCGTTTGACGTCACGCCTCATCTTTGGCCAATAAAAGTGTTGGGTCAGAATGTCCTCGGTTTTCTTCATGCCAAAGTGACCCATCAATCCTCCTCCATGCGCCTCCTGCAACAACAAAAGACAAATGGAGCTAGCTAGAATGCATAGCTTGTTAGCACGGTACACGAACCCATCGTGCACCACAAATTTATTCCAACCCTTTCCCTCTGTACAATTGAGCAACACATCTTTAAAATCAGCATCATGCACATATTGCTCCTTTATTGTCTCTAATCCAAAGATTTTGAAGTCAAGTTGTGAAAGCATGGTGTATCTCCTAGACAAAGCATCAGCAATTACATTGTATTTGCCCTTTTTATGTTTAATGATATAAGGGAAAGACTCAATAAACTCAACCCACTTAGCATGTCGACAGTTCAGATTGGTTTGACTTCGAATATGCTTCAAAGATTCATGATCAGAATGTATTACAAACTCTTTGGGCCATACATAGTACTGCCATGTTTCCAAAGTTCGAACTAGAGCATATAATTCTTTATCATAGGTAGAATAGTTAAAACTAGGCCCACTTAATTTTTCACTAAAGTAAGCAACATGTTTTTCTCTTTGGATTAACACACCACCAAGACCTATGCCACTAGCATCACATTCTAATTTAAAAGTCTTGTTGAAATCAGGAAGTTGAAGCAAAGGAGCGTGTGTCAACTTATCTTTGAGAACGTCGAAAGCTTGTTGTTGTATGGTGCCCCAAGTGAAAGGAACACCCTTCTTTGTAAGCTCATTCATTGGTGCAGCGATGGTGCTGAAATCCCAAACAAAACGCCGATAGAAACCAGCGAGCCCGAGAAAACTCCACACTTGTGTGACCGTTTTAGGAGGTGGCCAACTCTGGATAGTGACGATCTTGACTTGATCAACTTCAATGCCCTGTGGAGTAACAACATAGCCAAGAAACGATACTCGATCGGTGCAAAAGGTGCACTTCTCTAGGTTACCAAATAAATATGCATCACGTAAAACATTAAAAACAGCACGTAAATACTCCAAATGTTCCTCTAATGACTTGCTATAAACCAATATATCATCGAAGTACACTACCACAAACTTGCCAATGAAAACACGTAAAACTTCGTTCATTAATCTCATGAAAGTGCTAAGTGCGTTAGTTAAACCAAAAGGCATTACTAACCACTCATACAGTCCGAACTTAGTTTTAAATGTTGTTTTCCACTCATCTCCTAACTTCATGCGAATTTGATGGTAACCACTATGCAAATCAACTTTAGATAAAATAGTAGAACCACTTAATTCATCAAGCATATAGTCTAACCGAGGAATAGGATGATGATAACGAATGGTGATATTATTAATAGCTCTACAATCTAAACACATACGCCACGAACCATCTTTCTTAGGAACGAACATGACAGGAACAGCACAAGGACTAAGAAATTCGCGCACATAACCTTTGTCGAGCAATTCTTGTACTTGGCACTGAATTTCTTTCGTCTCCTCTGGGTTGGTCCTATATGACGCACGGTTTTGGCAGTGAGGCACCGGGAATTAGGTCGATTTGGTGCTCTATTCCTCGAATAGGTGGCAACCCCGGTGGCACCTCCTCCGAAAATACATCAACATATTCCTGCAAAAGGTTAGCAACAGCAGGAGGCAAGGATGGAGGCATATCCTCAAAACAGAACAAAGCATCTTTGCATACCAAAGCATAGCACACAGAGTCATCGGGCTGCAAAGCACTGATGTCAGATTTGGTTGCAAGCAGAACAGGACCCTTTAATTTAATTTTATTCTTTTTAGCACTAGGTTCCTTCTGTGATTGATCGACAAAGTCCTTCGCAACAATCTGATTTTCACTTTTACTACTAGCCTTGTCACGCTTAGCTCTCTCTAATTCATCTTTTAAAATAGCCTCAGGTGACATGGGTAGCAAGCTAATCTTCGTCCCTTTAAATGTGAGAGTACATCGGTTGGTTCGACCATGATGTACAACATCTCTATCATATTGCCAAGGTCTACCTAGCAGCAAAGAACAAGCTTGCATAGGCACTACGTTAGACTCAGCATAGTCATGATATGAACCAATGGAGAAGTGTACTTGCGCAACGCACGTTACCTTGAGCTTACCGCAATTATTGAACCACTGGATGTAGTAGGGACGGTGGTGTGGTTGAGTGGCTAAGCAAAGCTTCTCGACCATGTCTATGCTCACCAAATTGTTGTAGCTGCCCCCGTCAATGATTACATGGCACGAGCGGTCCTTGACGATGAATTTTGTTTGAAACAAGTTGTGGCGCTGATTCTGTTCGGCATGCTCTATTTGTGCACTAAGTACACGTTGTGCGATGATGCTCAAGTACTTATCCGTGAGGTCAGCACTGATGTGTTCCTCCTCACGATCAGAATCGTTGTCGTTTCCTACAGGGTCAGCAAGCAAAGTATGGTCTTCTTCTATGTCACTAGCTGAAGTGTACTCACTATTATCCTTGATCAAGAGGGCGCGCTTGCTAGGACAGTCCCTCTGCATGTGTCTAAAGCCCTTGCAGTGATGGCATTGAGTCTCACGTGCTCGTCCAGTTGATGCCACTGAAGATGCACCCGATACGGGGACCGAATGACCGGTTTTGCTTGCCTTGGGTGTTCGTGAAGGTGTAGATGGGGCCACTGGACGTCTGGAATTGTTTGATGAGCTCGGGTCAGCAGCATGGTTGGAGGTGGCAGCGGGAGTACCGTTCTGGAATTGACTTCTCCGACCTACAAAAATACCTCCGGAGCTGTTCCTTTGCTTGCTATGGCGTCCCTGCACTTCCCGTTCAGCCTTACAAGCAAAGTGAAACAAGCGAGTGATAGAATTGTGATCCTTATAATCAAGTATGTCTTGTATCTCACGGTTCAGCCCACTTAAAAATCTAGCCATTTTAGCATCTTCGGTTTCCTCTAAACCACAGCGAACCAAACCAGTTTGTAAGTCTTGATAGTATTCCTCAATAGTTTTGCTGCCTTGATTCAAACGGGTCAATTTGTTCAACAAGTCACGAGCATAGTATGAGGGAACAAAACGATGACGCATAGCTCTTTTTAAAGCCTCCCAGGTGGCAGGTACGTCATTGGGATGAATACTACAATATTCACTCCACCATACACAAGCAAAGTCTGTAAACTCACTAGTAGCAGCTCTAACCCTCCTATTCTCAGGGAAATCATGGTAAGTAAATTTTTGTTCTACTTGTAACTCCTAAGTGAGATAAACATCAGGATCATATTTACCAGCAAACGAAGGCATAGTAAATTTAATCTTAGAAAATGCATCATCACGGTCACGTACCTCCCATGGTTGTGGATCACGTCCCATACCTTGTCTATTGAAACGACGTCGACGGTGAGCACGATCATCGTTGGAGTTGAGGTCCCCATCTTGATGTCGGCAAAATTGTTCTCGTCTTCTTTCGGCGATGGCGAAAGTGCGATGGTAGCGGGGAGCAAAGACGAAGGGTGCCACAGAAGGGTGGAGGGCTCAGCCTAGTCACTCCAAACGTGCCAAGATGGCGTCAAGTTTCCCGTTCAATTCAGCTTGGCCAGCTTCTACTCCATCGAGTCTTGTAATGGTCTCATCGTGAGTGTTCTCCAGGTGCTCACAGCTTTCGTTGACCATCTTTGCAAAGTGTTGTCACAGCCCTATTGTACGTGGGGTGAGGATCCCCTCTTCTTCAATTTCTTGTACACCTGACATGGCAATAGCAAATAGAAAATGAAGGTGAAAGTAACAAGTCCCTGATACAACTAATATATGGGGCTGACAAATCACTCGGTCACTCAAACTTCGCTAAATCTCTTACCCAATTCTTACCAAGCAGCAGGTGGTGATCAGCACACCAGTGTCGGCGTCAAACTAGTCGTCGAAGATTGAGTGGAGCGATTGCAGGTGAAAGTAGCCTGCACAGGTGTAGTAATGATGTGGAGCTAGGTAGGCTTAAGTATGGTAGCAAGGAGTAGCAATAATCAAGTCAGAGAATGCAAGCTAAAAAATCATTCAACGCCGGTTAGTGCTGGCCCTAGGCTAGACCGTACTAGAGACGCGAGCCTAAAACAGCATTTAAAGCACTGACGCAAGACGGCTTAGGGAACGTCGCACACAGAAGACCTCCTAGTGGTCTAGGAAGACCTCCTGGGTGGTTGTGGAAGACCTCTGAGTGGTCCTGGAAGACCTCTGGGTGGTCCGGGGAGACCTCCTGGGTGGTCCGGGGAGATCTCCTAGGTGGTCCTGGAATACCTTCTTCTTTATTTATTTATTTTTACTCGAACTTCTCGTTTCCTTTCCAACGAATCAAGACTCGCCCGAATCGAAGACCTCCTGGGTGGTCGTGGAAGACCTCCTGGGATGTTTTTTTTTTACTTCGAAATCAGGGAGCTCTCCTTTTCCTTTCCGATCACATGTTGTTTTGGCTGTTTCCGAATTGGATCCTTGGGCAGAGATCGTGGCCAAGACCAACCAACTAGGGCAAAGCCTTCCTAGATGGTGAGTACGATTCCTTGCTGGAGTCGGTGTCCTCCTCCTCCTCCTTTTCTCCCCTTGTCGTGGCAGATCGAACCCAACCGCAATAGTGAGAACAAGCGTGAACAGAACTCGAAACTCTAAAGGAACTAGACACTAAGACCAGCAAATGACACGACGATGCAACTGAAAGTTCAACAAAGCAATGCACTGAAAAGAAAAATTGCGAGGCTAAGACTGGTTTGGACAGGATGATCTACTACTATTTTTATTTTTGGTTTTTGTGTGCTGTAGGTAAAGAAAAGCAATCTAATCTATGGTAAACTGGAAATTCCTCACCGATCAACCCGGAAATATGATACCAAATAATGGGGACGTTGTCCCGATCTTTCGATGAGGATGATACAACATGATTGGTGGAAGCTAACTCTCGCGATCCAGGCTACAACCGTGTGACGATCGTTGCACCCGCAATCGCTGAACCAACTTCACGTTCGTTATCGACCTTGCCGGTAGCGAGATCGACCTGACCATGAAGGTCTTTTCCTGCATGCAATCAAGAATCAAGAAAGAAAAATAGATGAAGCAACGAACTTGCTGAATAGGAATTGAAATTGTATGGATAAGTGGGTTTCCGAAGACAAAGTCTAGTTGTACTAGCCGCACAAGCAAACGATGTATAAAGTAGCAAAGCTAAACTTTAACCTAACAAAAACCTTCGAACTAGATGGTGATGCCTGGCCTTATATTGGCACCTAAAGGTGCGGCCAACTCACACACGACCTAATGTCGGTTCTATCTCTAACTCCCGTATCACACAAGGATTCTTTCCTAAACTAGTTATGGAAAGATTACAACCGACTCCATCTAAAAGATATTTGCTACAACTAAGGGTGGTCTTTGCAAAAAGGCCAAGAGGGTTGTCTTTGCAAAGACCACCTCCTTGCTACAGTACCCGTGATGAATAGTATCGGAAGACCACCTTGCTACAGTACCTCGGAAGACCGTCTTGCTACAGTACTCGATGAACAGTGCTCGAAGCTGCAGTACTCGAAAGATTATTAGGGGATGTCTTGGGCGGTCGAGATTGATCCACGATGGTGCTCATGGGGAGGTCCCGAGTGGTCGAGATTGATCCACGTTGATGCTCATGGGGAGGTCCTGAGTGGTCGAGATTGATCCACGTTGATGCTCCAGGGAGAGGTCCTGGATGGGCTAGATTGATCCTGGGGAGGTCCTGGACGGTTTAGATTGATGCGCGTTGGTTCTCGTGGGGAGGCCCTGGATGGTCGAGATTGATGCGCATTGGTTCTCCTTGGAAGGCCCTGGATGGACGCGATTGATGCGCATTGGTGCTCCTAGGGAGGTCGTGGGGGAGGTCCTAGAGGGAGGTCCTAGAGTGCCACGTGTTCTGGAGGAGGTCCTGGAGGAAGGTCCTGGAGGAGGTCCTAGAGGGAGGTCCTGACGAGGAGGGTGGTCCTAGCGAGGAGGTCTTGGACCCTTTAGCTTGCCTCCCGATCCTTGATTCCTAAGTACAATAAGATCACTTGCTTTAGGCAGCATCATAGAGTTCATCGAATATGGATGCACTTCAAGAAACGAAGTTACCTGATAATTTAGTTGGCGAGTACGTGCTCTAGTAATTGGTCCTTGCACGTCAGAAGCAGTATGGATGGTTGTATCGGTGGAAGTGATGTCCTCATCACTAATTATCTACATGAAGGATGATATGGTTAATTAAGTATGACTATGGCAATGACAATGAGCTAATTGAATGATAAGCTGTTTGTTTAGTGTTCTATTATGTACTTGCTGAGTTTTAGACTCATCCTTGCTTTGTTGTTGTTTTTAGGTGGACAATAAAGACGACATGCGTTTAATTGAAATTAGTATTGATCACTGCTATGAATCAATGTTTATTTACCTTTTTACTTTGGCTTATGGGTTATTCTTTATAGTGAAACTTCTGGGAATTACTTGGTATAATATAGTGTAGTGCAGGTTCTTCACCAAGAAAGCAATACTTAAACTGAAGATTGATAATATATGCTCCCTGTCGGCAGGCGCACACTTCCTTATCTGGTCTTGAGAAAAGAGAAGCAATTGACCCTTGTTACATATTCAAGAAATAAGAAATAAAAAATCACAGAAAAAAATGTATAGTACCTGGTAGTTGAATTTGGGATTGTAATATGGATGCCAAGAGATGATCTGATCAACTTGATATACATCAAAAATCCTGAAAGGAGGAAAAGCCAATTATTTTTGTTTTTTTATATTGATAACTGGAAATTGAATTAATTGTAAACGTGAAGGAAAAATAGTAAACGGGTGAGCCAACGCTGTTTTGCTTTTTTTTAATTAATAGAAAAAGGGACTAATTCTAGACATGAAAAGACTAATAGTAATGGGGAAGCCAATGGTTTTTGGGTTTGTAATTAATCGCTAGAAAAAAAGTATCAGCTGCAGATTTGAAACAACAACAGTAAAGGGGAAAACAGCAAAAAAAATTTTTTTGTAATGATCACTAGAAAAAGGGATTAATTGTTATATTGATCACTAGAAAAATGGATTATATTAGATGTGAAAGAACAATAGTAAGGGGAAATGCCAACTATTTTTTTTAGTTTTTTTTGTATGGATCAATAGAAAAAGGGACTAATTGTAGATGCAAAAGATGAACAATTAAACGGAAAACGCAAATGATTTTTTGGTTTTCTTTTTGTAATGATGACAAGAAAGGGATTAATCCTAGATGTGAAAGAACAACTGTGTGTGAAATAACTTGAAAGTTGAAACGAAGGGATTGTTTTAGAACAAAAATGAAGGGATTTGGAGTGGAGGTGAAAGAACAAGAGCGGCGTGGTTGCAGCGAAATGAATAGCTAGGCAGGCAGGGCATATGCCCTTTTGCAGTATTGTCTTATATACAAACTGAAGCATTGGAGCAAGATGCCTGCTAGGTTACATGAACAAGCAAAGAATACATTTTGCTCAGAGCTAAAGGCTAAAGGTGCTGAGAAATATTGAAAGGAACGAAACGTGTCATGTGCATGCGTACCAACGGACTTGTAATGTTGAATTCGCAAAGCGTTAACGTGTGCCTTTAGGAAGTCACCTCTGAAACTGATGGCGTGCAGCCGCAGATTCATAGTTCAAACGTGACATATGATCTAGGTGATGTGTATCAGTCTATCAGTGTATGCCTGCATGCATGGAATTCATTTTGTTAATAAAAAATTTTGTCATCCAAGTGTACATGCAACATATTTGTGATATCCACCGTCTAAGCTTGCGCAGAAACTTGATTGTGTACACAAAACATATTTGTAATATCCAACGAGAACTGTATCTTTGCCGTCATCCACTCAAGCCGTATGCACCCGGACCACCGTGGACCTAAGCTGTTTTGTGGATGTGGTCCATGTACCATGGGCCCACTTGTCATCCTCAGACCTTTTTTCGAAAATCCAAAAAAGAAAGATTCCAGAATAATCCATAGGACCCACATGTCAGCTACCCGCAACTTCTCTCGTTTGATAATGTGACGCCCCGTGTCATTACCCCAAGGGTAATCACACTTAGGCATACAGAGTACTATTCGTTTGCTCAGTAGAACACTGCTCCAACGAATAGTAAGTCTTTACCAGAGTCACGCGGTAGAACAATAAGATAGAAACTGTACATTTTTATTTCAGTAATAGCCACGCAAGGCTATGGTTCTGAATACAAATATTATACAATTACAAAAGGAACCTCTTCGCTTTTCTCGCCAGCCCTGAAGTATTGGCCGTCTATTCGTCCTACCGTCAAATATGGCATCCATCTCGCCCTGGTCCTCGTAGTTAGTGCCTTCTCCTCCTGCGGTTGCCTCGGTTCCTGCATGCCCTTCGTCCCACTCGGGATTGCTAGGATCTACAAAGGAGAATACTAACAAGGTTGAGTACACGAGTGTACTCAGCAAGCATTAATAGCAAACAATGCACTGGATGCCTCATTTCTGTTGTCATTACAAGTTCTAATTCATCACTTTTCTGAAAATAAATTTATTAAAACATTAGGTGGCAACTTTTAATTACTAAAAACACTACTTATCACTCGGAGAGAAGAAAGACCCCTGGCGGTTCCTGTAGACTCCAATTCAGGAGACTGGCATGAATTCATGATTTGATATAGCACTGCGTAGGCTTGTACCACTTTACCCATAGTTATTCTAAGCTCTAAATGAGTCAGATCCCCTGCATTTCCTTTGATGCGGGTTCGAGTTAAGAATACAGAATGTTTTCTAAGTTACGTGATCAAGTCTCCACCCATTACTTTCCGTCAGTGCTGATTTAATCACATTGCTGACCTCATCGTACACCGAGTTCCAGTAATGTTGGTTGAGGCGGCTCTCGTCCGTGCCCAACACTCCACCTTGGGGTGGCTCTGCTCCGTGCCCAACACTCCAATGTAACCTATTGTGGAGATCATAATTATGTAACAAGGTAGCATGTTCTGCCCGCCAAAATGAGAAAATGGCTGGTACTAAATTTACGGTTTCAGACCGAGTAAGAGTTTTGTTTGTCCTTATATTATAACCATATGTAAAAAAGAGCCCACCTCTTACCTCTTCATCATCATCATCGTCGCGTTCCTCTGCCAGGGCCCTCTTTTACCAACTTAGTAATTCTCATTTCTTTCCTCTACTCATTCTCATTTTTTTCATAATCATCTTAATCATTTTCATCTCAATCATTGATTTAAGTTTTGAGAAAATAATTTTGATGCAATAAACATATAATACAGCAAAATACGGTTTACATTTCAGATAATTATGTTTATGTTCAAGAGAATCACTTGCCTTCATAGATGTAGGAAAGGTCGGTCGATTTAAACTCGTGTTGCTCATACGTCATCGATTGTCTTGTTTAGCAATACGTCTGGAGGAGGCACTTCGAGGCGTACCAACTGTGGCTGTTCGAGTGGGTGAAGTTCCTGGGCTCCCACGGCGATAGCGTCGACAAGAACATGGTATGATACGCACGAGAGCTAGCGGACTAGCCGGTGGAGGAGATCCAGCCCTACGCCTAGGGTCCGGCGGTGCTGTGTGCGATGTACCACGCCCTGTGCGACGCATCCCACTGGGCTCGAGAGAGCTCCATCCTTGGAGGATGCCTGTTGCTACTTCAGTTGTGGTCTTTTGAGCGTTTCCAGATTGGACGACCACAGCTAGACCTACGAGCGTACACAGTCAGCATGTACGTCCAGGGCGACGATGTGGACCAACCGACTATGGGTACGGCGTGGTGCCGCCGACGGGTAAGTTTCTTGGATATTTATTCATTTTCGTAATGTATTTCTATCTCGTGTGCTAAGTTTGGGTAGTTCTATTACGCAGGTCACCTATGCGACGATCACCTCGCACGCGACCTACCCGGGCTATGTTGCGATGTTTGATCAGCTGACGAACGACCGTGTCATCTCGACACCATACACTCCGGAGATGGTGTTCACGCGCGCGCCCCTAGGGCTGTCGAGCCTGTGCACCCGAGACCACATGTACTGGTTCACACGGATGCCCTTGGTGCACGACGTCTTCGTGGAGGAGTATCATGTGCAGCGGGTCATGTGCCAGTTTGGTCTACGACGAGAGATCCCACCCCCCTGGGGGCGAGTGTCGCCGCACGTCCATGAGTTAGTTCACGTTTTACTTCTGTCTTACCATTTGTGACACGTACATACGAAACAATTGTTTTGCCTTCCATAGGTACACTAGGAAGGGAGTATCTCTTACGGCTTCCTGGGCGCAGAAGATGTTTTCTTGGATCGAGGGCTGGGTCAACGCCCTTGGTGACGTTGTCCAGGAGGCCGCTCCCTATGACCCTTGCACGTACGCAGAGGACATGAAGTGGTACTCCAGTCGGACGAGGATTCGCTGCGTGAGGGTTTTTGATGACCCACCCAGCCCCACTCCGCATTTCATCGTATGGTACATATTGAACGGTCTATACTCCGCAACACATTGGTTTCTAACTTGTTAATTATGTGCACAGGTCGATCCACACCGGGAGGTGTACGAGTTGGTGGGCTCCGTGCATCAGTTGACTCTCAGGGATTGCTTTGGCCCATACGCGTAGGACATCAGAGTGGTCATGGTGCAGTTCCGTGAGAATTCGAGACGGGGGATCGAGATTGCGACTTGTCGTACGCCGACGGGCTAGGTGGATCGACCTGTGCGTGGACAGGGGGGGGAGGGGTTGAGCTGGACGTCACTTACCAGGACTCCCCACCCAGACGTGGTCGGTGTGTCCTTGTGGTAGCGTTCAGGGAGTACCCCGGCACAGTTTGCAGGTTGGCATGAATAACTCACGTCCGGTTCTTTATTTCAAACTCCAATACTTACTAACGGGAAATTTCCCTGATAGGTCCTAAGTTGCGCCCGTACAAGGGGCAGGCGTACGCGGAGTCATCCTCTGGCTTCGGGCGACGAGGTTTTAATGTCTTGCTTGCATGCGTGGTGTACTATTTCAAGGTTTTCAGCACGGTCACATGCATAACGTAATGTTTCACAGGTCTTGCGCCGCTTTGGAACGAGCAATACGAGGAGACCAAGGAGTTGCACGAGGTTGCATGCTTGGGGGACTACCAGTTTGCCGAGCATGCCAGTCAGGTCTCCGTGGGGGCTTCAAAGCAGCACGGTGCGCCGGGACCGACCCAGTCGATGCAGGACACCCTCCTGACACCGCCCCTGGCTACTCGCATCGGTCGGTTACTTCGGGCGCCAGATCCTTTGACGTACTCACCGCTCCCACGCCTGAGGCCAGGGGCGACACGCGGGGTACGCCCCAAGAGGGGTCGCGAGTAGATATTTGTTCTTGTAATTATCAGTCATGCCATATAAATATTAATTTATGTACTACTTATGCTTCACTCGTACATCGATATTTCATTTTTTGCGTGCACACCGCGACCATGTAAGGGAGTCAGCCTTTGACGTACTCGCCACACCCGTGACGTGATCCAACGAGGCAGCTTTGTGCAGCAACGTGACCCAACGAGGCAGCTTTCCGCAGTGACGTGATCCAACGAGGTAGCTTTTCCGCAACGACGTGACCCTACGAGGCAGCTTTGCGCAGCGACGTGACCCAATGAGGTAGCTTTGCACAGCGACGTGACCCAATGAGGTAGCTTTGCACAGCGATGTGACCCAACGCTGCAACAAGATTCCTCCTCGCAGACGCGAATTTGCTTCAAACGGATTGTACTTTCGCCGGGCACACTACGCGGGCTCGACACATAAATACCAGCCCTTCAGCAGAGGGTTCTCCCACATCAGATCTGCAACACTAGCTCATATGGAGAAGCAATGGGAGGAGATCACCCAACTCGCAAGGGCTGCTGCAGCTCGGGATGCAGCCGCCCGTAGCACCAACCCCTACCTCAACATTCCCACCCAGCATTCGCCGCAAGGCCCGCCCGAGGGGGAAACGTCGTCCCTCTATTGGTGCAAGGACACATGCAATTTCTTCAAGTCCAAGCACCCGCTGAGCCTAGGAATACGCTACTAGGGTTGCGCTAACTACGACTCGGACTATCCCGACCGCCGTTGGGACACGGCGCGCTACCGGCAGCCAGTAAGGAACACCTATAGTACATTCCCCTAGCATTTCTCCTTGAAAGTACACACTAACGACCTCTCCCGTCTACCCATAGTCTCCGAATCCACTATGTGGTTACCGCTAGTGGATCGACCAGGAGATCTACCCACACGACCAATGGTATCTTGACTGCGAGGAGTGGGATGCCCAGAGGGACCACGAGAGGAGGGAGGAGTGGCACAGCAACGAAGAGCGCAACGAGCGTATCTGTCGGGAGATGGAAACTCATCTCGAGGCATGCAGGTGGAGGGAGCGTGAGGCTTGCGAGGAGAAGCGTGAGAGAAAGCGGAAAATGGCGGCCAAAGCCAAGACGGCCGGTGTGGAGTACAACGTTGAGCAAGCAAGGAATGGCAAATGGACCCGGTCCATGCAGTAGATTGGGTCATTCCATAGTGGTCCCTCATCTCACCCGCCATGTTTTTCCTTTCTGCAAAAGGCATGTATGCATATATGGTCCGGATGCTTGTGTCAATGTGTACCGTAATAGTAGCGAGGTTGACAGAAGCAATTATCCGAACCATCATGCAATTACATTGTCTTCTCCAATTTTGCATTCCGAATTACGCGGACACTTCAACGTTTTACCAAATTTTAAAAAGAAAATTACAATTTTTTATTTAAAAAACCATGCAACATATAGATTTAAAAAATTACACAGGACCCTCCCGGTGCCATTTGAATTGGCAACAGGACCATATCTCTATTTTAATTGGCGACAGGCTCCCTGTCACCAGTTGAAATGGCGACAGGGGGCTAGTTGTGCAATTGTTTGGTCCGACTATTTATTTCTGTAATTATCTTTTAAAAAATATATTTTTTTTAAAAAAATTCCATCACATCCCATAAATACCCACTGGCGGCGAGGCGGAGGACTATTCGGCGTCTCTCTCGCGTTCGACCGTCGGATCCGGCGTCTTCATCACTGATGCTGCTGGACTCATTGGATTTGCTCCATCTTCACGTTCTCGCCGCAAGCACCGAAGGAGGAGGTGCAGCGCCCGCCGGAGCTAGGAAAGAAGAACAGATCGGGTGACGCCATGGCCGGATCCACTCTCCCTTGCCGTCATCCGTGACGGGATCCATTGGATTCGTTTTCCATCTTCTCCGCGGTGATAGGATCTGCAAAATTCATTCCCCATCCTCTTTGTCGGTCGTCATCTTCGTCTCCGGCGGCGGGAGCTGCACACCCCGGGGGAGCCATAGATGCACCCTGTCTATTTCCCTTGCCACTTTCCCTCTGTATGCTCCAACCTCCAACATGCACCTTGCTGTGTACCTCGCCGCCGCACTGCGCCTCGGCGTGCACCCTGACGGCGACCTGAATCTCCCCTGTGCACCTCCTTTTCTTCCTTGCTGCTGACCTGCACCCTGCACGACTGCACTTCGTCGTTGATGCTATTTTTTGTATTCCAACCATGCTTGACCCAACGACATAGCCAGCCCTCAAATGGGCAAGGGGTAAATAGATCATTTCGTCTACATTGGAAAAACAAAAGAAAAAAAATCCATTTAATAACCCGAAAATGACAAACTATCAAGACACAACGAATGATTGATGTGGTATAAGATCTATTACCTCATACTTTCTGGTATTTTGTCAAGTCTTAACAAAGGTGTGATAAATACTCAATTTTCCCGACTGTGAACCGTTAGACCGCGAATCGAACCGTCACGTCGATCCTTGGGCTGGTTGTTGTGGTGTCTCCCTCATCGATCTCCGGCTCCCCACCACTGAGCTGTTTCCTCTCGCGTCGCCGCCGCATCTCCGGATCTTCCGCCTCCGCGCGTTCCACCTTGGTCTCTCCTCCCAACAATGCCGCACCTCCGCACGGCGCTGCCGCGGCGCTTTCCCGGGTTCCACCGAAAGGGCTACTCCTCTGTCTCCGTGCATCGCCAGGGCAGGAGCTGCCGAGGCAAAACACTCCCTGCCGGAGTTACCTCACTCAGGCCATTCATGTACAGGTTGGTTAGCTAGCTAGCTAGTTACTCAGTTAGTTTAGTACCCAGTCGGTGCTTAGCTTTGCCTGTGATTTCTCACGCTCGCCCCCTGCCTGCACGCCATTGGTTAATTTTGCTGCAGAATCGTCGAGCGGCGGAGTTACCATTGATTAGTTTGATTGATGGGTTGATTCATTGTTAGCCCGAAGAGATCTAAGAAGCTGAGGAGACCCATGATGACACGCATCGAGAGCGGTGGCTAACCGCAGATGGTACGTACATACATACGCGTATCACATGCTCGATGAAATGCCAGTGCCGCAAGCTTGTCCCCGTTAGAGGTTCCTCCTCGCTTCCGCTTTGCTTACGGCGGCGGCGTACTGCTCTGCCTCTTAAGCATCTACGGTATCAATGTTTTTAAATTATCTTTGTTGTTTCTGTTTGCTCGGCCGCTAGCTGCGATTAACATCGTGAAAGTTAGAACTAGTGCTCACATAGTCACATAAATCCTTGAGGATGCACAAGCAGCAATGGACAGATGAGCATACTGTCATCATCCCTTCTTTGGTGTGCACGGTTTGTAGGATGTCTTCATATTTGGTATTGGCATGAGATTTGTGCTGTTGCATTTCACTAACACGCCAAGACAATTTCGCAGAAAAAAATTTAAGTGTTTTTTGCTCCCTCCCTTTCACTTTATTCTTAGGGAACTATCATGTATGCAAACCCCAGAAAATCAAGCACTACTAGGAGATGCCCACATGACTTCATCTACTAAAATCATAGAAAAGCTTCTTAGTTGTTGTAACAAGCAGTGATCAGTTATGCATTACCATCTTGTTCTCTCCACTAGGCCTTCTAATATCCTGTTTTGCTCTCTTAACATTGCACATGTAGCCATCCCTGTGCTTCTGTTGGCTTTTGGGCGTCACACATAAAACCAGCTATGTTTTTATCTTCACGTACTTAGAAAGATGACAAAACAGTGAACACTCACTACTTGCAATTAACTTTTACTCATGTTTTTTCCCCGGTTTGTAATGATTTCATGAAATTTGCTGACAGTAATCTTTGTGCTATGATATATCTTGATTTTAGGGAGAGTTTGTTTTGTGTAGTCCTACAGTATTTATGCAGTATTCATTATAGATACTAGAGTTTGTGTGGTATCCCTTCAGGATACGTAGAATCTTTACCGGATACGAATAGTCGTTTGCTCTCAATAAAAGGACACACCGGTAATAAGATTTTGTAAGAACAAGAGCAATAGAGCAAGAGAAAAATCAGAAAAGTTGCTGTTGTTCCGACGGCACAATTTTTTTTTCTCTTGTGTTCTTGCGTTCGTGTTTTAGGTTTCATTGTGTTCGCGTGTGTTCATCTTCGGTTTGGGCCAACAATATGCTCCATCCATAGATGCTTCAAGATTCGTGCATGGTTGGAATACAAAAAATAGAATACATGCATATACTGTACATACTCTCTCTCTCCCTCCGTACATCACATCCCATAGATACCTACCAGCGATGAGAGGCGAAGGACTGTTCCGGCGTCTATCTCACGTTCGACCGTTGGATTTGGCGCCTTCATCACTGATGCTGCCAGACTCATTGGATTTGCTCCATCTTCACGCTATCACCGTGAGCATCGAAGGAGGAGGTGTAGCGCTCGCCGAAGCTAGGGAAGAATAACGGATCGGGCGGCGCCGTGGCCGGATCCACTCTTTCTCGCCGTCGTCCGTGACGAGATCCACCGGATCCGTTTTCCATCTTCTTCGCGGTGATGGGATCTGCTGGATTCATTCCCCATCCTCTTTGTCGTCATCTTCGTCTTCGGCGGCGGGAGCCGCACACCCTCGGGCGCCGTAGATGCACACCGTCTCTTTCCCCTGCCACTTTCCCTCTGTATGCTCCCACCTCCAACACACACCTCGTTGTGTACCTCGTCAAGATCGCCTTCTGCGCCTCGGTGTGCGCCTGTCGAACCTTGCATCTCCCGTGCACCTCCTCTTCTTCCTTGCCGCCGACCTGCACCCTGCACGACTGCAATTTGTCACCGATGCTATTTTTTGTATTCCAACCATGCTCAACCCAACGACATAGCCAGCCGCTCGAATGGGCAAGGGGTAAATAGGTCATTTCGCCTGCATTGAAAAAACAAAAGAAAAAAATACATTTAATAACCAGGAAATGACAAACTTTCAAGGGCACAATGAAAGATGTGGTATATGATCTATTACCTCATACTTTGATTTTTTTTAAATAGTATTTTTAAAAGATATTTACAAAAATAAATAGCCGCTCCCAAAAATTACAAAAATGACTCTCTGTCGCCAGTTCAGGGACCTATCGCTAGTTGAATCCCATGACAGGACCTCTCGCCCCATTGTCGATCCAGTGCATTGCCGTGTGAGCTGGCGGATGTATCTGTCGCTAGTTCAAATGGCGACAGGTACCTGAGAATCTAAACTGATTTGTCTATTTGTAATTTTCATATATTTTGAACGGTACGAAATTTGTTAGACTCGCAATAACATTTTGTGATCGTCGTATGTTGTTCTAGTGCGGTGAATTTCTGAAGAATTTTGCGAGGACGATTGAGGTTTCAATGATTCGTAAGTAGGAAGGTAAGTGATATTGCGATGCTCCTGGGAATTCATACACTTGCTCATGTACATGCACTACATATTATTGCTGCCTATTGCCATTTCAATTGGCGATAGGGAGATGTCGCCAGTTGAACCGGCAACAAGACCCTATGCTGGTTGGTGTGTTTGTTATTTTCGTAGATTCGGAACGGTACGAAATATGTTAGCGATGCGTCGGTTGGAAGGTAAGTTATCTTATAATGCGCTAGAGAATTTTGTGAGGACGATTGATGTATTAATGATTCGTAAGTAGGAAGGTAAGTTATATTGCGATGCACTAGAGAATTCACATACGGTGCACAATATTGGAGAAATGGCGCAATGATAACAACACGACAGTTGATCCGACAAGAGGGGTTACATGGCACGCAGGCTAACGAACCAAGGACGGTACACGCATTCCTTTAGGGAATTAGAAATACATGGGACATATGGACGAAGAGGGTCAGACTACTACGTGGACCGGGGCCATTTGTCATTCCTTGTGAGCTCGGCGTTGTACTCCTCGTCGGCCGTCTTGGCCTCGGCCACCATTTTCCTCTTTTTCTCGCGCTCCCGGCGCCTGCACGCCTCGAGATGGGCCTATGTCTCTCGCCAGATATGCTGGTTGTGCTCTTCGGTGCAGTACTCCTCCTCCCTCCTCTCGCGGTCCTTGTGGGCATCCCACTCATCGCAGTCAAGAGTCCACTGGTCGTGTGGGTGGATCTCTAGGTCGAACTACTTGCGGTAGTCACATAGCGGATCCGGGGACTACAAGTAGACGGGAGAGGTTGTCAGTGCGGACTTTCAAAGAGAAATGGTAGGGGAACATATTGCTACCTGTCCTTACTGGCTGCCGATAGCGACTCGTGTCCCAACGACGATCGGGATAGTCGCAGGAGTAGTTCGCACAACCCCAGTAACGCATGCCTAGGCTGAGCCGGTACTTGGACTTGAAGAACTTGCATATGTCCCTGCACCAACAGAGGGGCGGCGTGGTGTTGCAGCGAACGCTCGGTTGAGATGTTCTGATAGGGGTTGCTGCTATGGGGGGCGGTGTCATTGCGGGGAGGTGGCCTCTGCACGCTTCGCCGTTCCTCTGGGCGCATACTCCTTTTGCATTTTCGGATTTCCTCCAAAGTGCTTGTCCATCTGGCGAGATTGTGTTGAAGTCGGATGCGAGAGAACTGGCGTGGAAGGGTAATACTTATATGCCGAGCCGGCACGCAGTCTGTGGTTGAATTGTAATTTGGCTGAGGGAAATTCGTGTTCGTGAGGCAGCAGTCCTGACTCGTCGGGTCACGTTGCTGCGCAAAGCTGACTCGTCGGGTCATGTCATTGCGCAAAGCCGACTCGTCGGGTCACGTCGCTGCGCAAAGCTGACACGCCGGGTCACGTCGGTGCGCAAAGTAAGGGGGACTGAAGGCATAGAAAGAGGATGGTGTGGGGTGTCCCGATGTAGAATCGTACACGTGGTTGCGATTTTCAAGCAAAAAAGAGATATCAAAACGCGGAACTAGCATAATAATAGTTGTACATAAATTAATATTTATATGGCATGAGTGATATTTGGAGGAACAAATATCTACTGGCGGCCCCTCTTTGGGCACACCCCGCGTGTCGCCCTTGGCCTCGTCCAGCGATGGTCCGAGTACGTCAGAGCATCAGGCTGCCTGACTACCCAACTGGCGCGAGTAGCCTGAGGTGGTGTTGCGGGCGGCCGGGAAGGGGGGGTCCTGCGTCGGTTGGGTCGATCCTGGCGCACCGTACAGCGGAGAAACTCCCACGGAGAACTGGGTGTCACACAGGTCCATGAAGAAGTCCTCGAGGGGTGCCGATTGGTGTGTTTCATCGTGCGACAATGAATCATCCTCCCAAACCATTCCTGTGAAGCATTACGTTATAAACATAATCATGGCGAAAACCACGTAAAAGGACGTTACGCAAGCAAGCAAGGTGGTCATACCTAGTGGCCCGAAGACATGCCCCGACGACTACGCGTACTCCTGCCCCGCGTATGGGTGGAGCTCAGGACCCGCAAGAGAAGATTGCCGTTAGTAACTAGTGGGGTTCGAAATAAAGAAGCATTACGTTACGCACGTAATCATGGCGAAAACCACAAAAAAGGATGTTACGCAAGCAAGCAGGGTGGTCATACCTGGTGGCACGATGACGTGCCCCGATGACTCCGCGTACTCTTACCCTGCGTGCCGGTGGAGCACATGACCTGCAAGAGAACATTGCCGTTAGTAACTTGTGCGGTTCCAAATAAAGAAGCGGAAGTGGATGTCTCATGCTCACCTCCAAAATATCCCACAGTGCCAGACGACACGCCCGCCACGTCCGGGGCAGGAGCCCGTGGCCGTGAATCATCTCGGCTGACCCCTGGTCCTCGCATTGGTCGGTCCACTAGGTCCCTCGGTGTGCGACAAGCCGCGATCTGGATGCCTCATCTCGCAGCCTCCATGATCCGCTGCAGGACCCCTCTAGTTTCCCCCGGCGTCATCTGCTGCGCGGAGGCTGCCAACTCGAGAATCTCCCGGTGTAGATCCGTCTGCACAAGTAATGAACAAGTTGGAAACATAAACCGGAAAAATTAAATATGAATTAAGGACCGTTCAATACGTACAGAGCGGTGGAAAACGGAGTCCGGCTGGGTGGGGTACGTGTCAGACATCGCAGCGTCGTGTCGTGGTGGGTCGACCACGACCCGGACGAAGTGAAGCCTCGTCCGCCTAGCATACCACTCCATGTATTCCTCGTACATCTCGGGGTCGTAGGGATCATCCGTACACTGGATGAGGTCGTCGTGCACGCCGCTCCAAGCCTCAACACAAGGGGATATCCTGTCCAACCAGGACATCGTGCCACGTACTCCCTTCCTAGTGTACCTGTGGACGGCAAGACAATTATTTGGTCGGCATTTAACGCACATTGTACGAAAGAAGTAAAGAGTGAACTTACACGTGGATGTCTTGCCAAGACCCGCGTCCCCAAGTGGGACCTCTGTTGGATCGAATCGGCGCATGGCTGCTTGCACCTAATACTCCTCCACGGAGACATCATGCACCAAGGCCCTCCGCGTGTACCAGTACAAGTAGTCTCGCGTGCACAGGATAGACAGTCCTTCGGGCGCGCTCGTGTTCACCCTCTCCTGAGTGTACGGTGTCCAGATGACGCGGTCATCGGTCAGCTGATCGAGCATCGCAACGTACTCCGGGTAGGACCCCTGTGAAGTGATCGGCGTGTAGGTGACATGTGCAATAGAACACCGCAAACTTAGTACACGAAATTGTGATTACAATATGAAAAATAATAAATGATCATGAAACTAACCCGTCGACGGCACCACACCATGCCCATGGTTGGCCGGTCCACATCGTCGTCCTCGGCGTACAAGCTGACCGTGTACTGTCCTAAGTCCAGCTGTGGTCGTCCGACCTGGAAGCGCTCGAAGGACCACAACTGCAGATGTAGCGGGCATCCAGAGAGGATGGAATCGCATCACTGGCGCGGTGCACGCATCGCCAAAGTCTTGTGATGCGTTGCGCCAACAAATTTGCCGACCCCGAGCGTAGGGTCGATCTCGCCCCGCAAGAAGTCCGCCAGCTTATGTGCGTACCGGACGTAGTGCTTGTCGATGCTGTCGCCGTGGGACCCCAGGAACATGACCCACCCAAACAGCCACAGCAGGTAGGCCTCGAAGTGCCTCCTAAGAATGACGTCGCTTGCGTTCTTCGCCATAGCACGGGCTGCAAGAAGACATGTACACGTCAGCAAGGTTTACATATGAATTGATGCGAGAGGACAATAGTTACGAAGACTTATGTAGAACTGGCGGATCCACCTCAACGTCGGCCCTTGCGGGCTGCTGAACTCCGTGTACCTGTTGCTCGGCGGCAGCACATCGTGGAATCTCGCTAGGAGGTCCATGTGCCACGTGGTCAGGATGTCGTACGCTGCCATGGGGGAGCCTGTGCAGGGCAACCTGGTCAGCAAGCTCACGTCTTGCAGCGTCGGCACCATTTCCCCGCACGGAAGGTGGAACGTGTGCTTCTCGCCTCGGCGGTCAACCCCGACGCCGTCGGCTCGGGCGTATGGAAAACGCCAGACGCACGATCAGATGCGGTTCGTCGTCCTCCCACGTTGCCTCCACCGTCCTCGCTAGTGGAAGGAGGTATGCCGCTCTCAACCTGCGTCGAAACGATTAAGAACAAACGTGACTGCACGCAAAGTAGTCAGACCGCGATTGAGTGCATGAAGGTCAGAACTATCGCACCTCGGAACCCGATGCAGGTGTAGCCTCCATGCTCGATGGGCGTCTTGCGGCAAGGCGCCAAGCTCAATCGGCGCCTCGCCCTTCGGGGGGAGCATGGTATCGAGGCGCTCTGATGATCTGCGTCAATCACCGGGTCAAGTAACTCATAGTGGCCTGCGTCCACTTTACCTGAAAATGTAGCAATAAACAAAGTTCATATTTTTTCATGCGTCTTTACGCAGCCTATGTAGCAACTACGGATTTTCTTTACAATTTTAAGATGTGTCATGCTATTTTCCTAGTTTAAATGGTATTTTTTGGCACTAACAAAATAATTACCGCGCACGAACAAAATAATAACCGCACACAAATGGGAAGGTAAATAATTACTCTACTTAGCTACTCTATACATTTTTTTTTACAGATTTGTAATATGCGTCTTCCTATTTCTACAGATTTATCTTAAATCGTTCGAGTGCTGCAACATTCATAACATGCACACGACGGACTAGATAATTTGACTATTTCTGCAATTATTCTCATTGCTCTTCCGACCCTACTCAGCTACTCCGGATTTTCTTTATAATTTTAAAATATGTCATGCAATTTTTCTAGTTTAAAAGAGAACTCCCGCATTAATAATATAATTACTGCGTATAAATAGGGAGCTAAATAAAGCTGGGATTATTCTGATTCCGGCATTGCGCTCTGCCTACCTACTACACAACTCAAAATGTGTGCTACACAATTTGACTATATTTATTTTGAATTTTTTATTTTAATTTTTTTTAAAAAAATTAAATTCGAATAAAATTGAAGCACAACCGATTCTCCGGATTGTGAACCAGTAAATCCCAAATCGGCCGAAATTCGGAACATGGTAAATAGTCAATTTTCTCGATTGTGAACCGTCCAATCAGTTTGACCGCGAATCGAACCATCACGTCGATCCTTGGGCTGGTAGTCGTGGTGTTTCTCCCCGTCATCGTTCTCCGTCTCCCCGCCACCGAGTTGTTTCCTCTCGCATCGCCGCCGCGTCGCCGGTTCTCCGGATCTTCTGCCTCCTCGCGTTCCACCTTGGTCTCTCCCCCCAACAATGTCACACGGCGCTGCCGCGGCGCTTTCCCGGGTTCCACCGAAAGGGCTACTCCGTCTCCGTGCATCGCCAGGGCAGGAGCTGCCGAGGCGAAACACTCCGTGCCGGAGTTACCTCACTCAAGCCATTCATGTGCAGGTCAGGTAGCTAGTTAGTTAGTTACTAAGTTAGTTTAGTACCCAGTCGGTGCTTAGCTTTGCCTGTGATTTCTCACGCTCGCCCCCTGCCTGCACGCCATTGGTTAATTTTGCTGCAGAATCGTCGAGCGGCGGAGTTACCATTGATTAGTTTGATTGATTGGTTGATTCATTGTTAGCCCGAAGAGATCTAAGAAGCTGAGGAGACCCATGACGACATGCATTGAGAGCGGTAGATAACTGCAGATGGTACGTACATACATACGCGTACCACATGCTCGATGAAATGCCAGTGCCGCAAGCTTGTCCCCGTTTGAGGTTCCTCCTCGCTTCCACTTTGCTTACGGCGGCGGCGTACTGCTCTGCCTCCTAAGCATCTATGGTATCAATGTTTTTAAATTCTCTTTGCTGTTTCTGTTTGCCCGGCCGCTAGCTGCGATTAACATCTATGGTATCAATATTTTTAAATTCTCTGAAAGTGAGAACTAGTGCTCACAGAAATCCTTGAGGATGCACAAGCAGCAATGGACAGATGAGCATACTGTCATCCCTTCTTTCGTGTGCACGGTTCTAGCACGTCTTCATATTTGGTATTGGCATGAGATTTATGCTGCTGTATTTCACTAACACGCCAAGACAATTTCGAAGAAATTTTTTTTAACTGTTTTATTGCCCCCTTCCTTTCACTTTATTCTTAGGGAACTATCATGTATGCACCTGTTCTTTCCACCAGAAAATCAAGCACTACTAGGAGATGCCCACATAACTTCATCTACTAAAATCATAGAAAAGCTTCTTAGTTGTTGTAACAAGCAGTGATCAGTTATGCATTACTATCTTCCTTGTTCTCTCCACTAGGCCTTCTAATATCCTGTTTTGCTCTCTTAACACTGCACATGTAGCCATCCCTGTGCTTGTGTTGGCTTTTGGGCGTCACACATAAAACCAGCTACGTTTTTATCTTCACTTACTTAGAAAGATGACAAAACAGTAAACACTCACTACCTGCAATTAACTTTTACTCATGTTTTTCCCCCAGTTTGTAATGATTTCATGAAATTTGCTGACAGCAGAGCCCATTCTTGATCGATGTGACAGCAGAACCTTCACTAATGCAAAGTCCAGTTTGCAGTGTTGCGTGCCAATTTTTTATCTTCAGGTAACTTCAAGTAAACTTCGTTAGTTCTAAAATCGTAGCACAAGCAAACGTTACTCAAGGAAAATTCAGTGTCCTAGATCTGTCCGTGTTTCAGTTTCACATGTTTGTTACATTAGGTTTTCTTTTTAGGGACAGGTAATTCAATTTTCCTTGCAGAAATGTATACTTTTCTTTCTATAACTAAGTTGTCCTTTATGTAGACTGAAGTGAGTTGTAAAACTGCAAATTTAGCAATGTGGTACATTATTGTATATTTTTAAAGAAAACACAGCAGCGGGCTGTGGGTTTGTGTTGAAGAATTTGTGGTAGGAATTGGGAAATGAATATCTTAAGTAGAATGAATTAAGTGTTTTACCTGAATTAATGTCCGGTTGATTAATACACAATAGAAGCATTATGTAGACTCAAAATTAGAAAATGCATTTAAATAAGATGAATACATCAAACTAGAACTGGACTTAAGATATGAGAATGAAAACTACTCTGATAGGGTATTCAGATCTATCACTAAATGCCAGTGACCCCAGAATTATTTCACTTTACGCTAATGCCCTTCCACTTGAGGGATTTAGCGGCTTATATTAGAGCTTTAATTATCTTATATATGGTAAGCTCCTACAGATATGCTCTCTAAATAAGAAGCTCAATCAGTAATGCTGGTACAACAGTTCCAGTAACTCAGTGGTAAGTGATGAGCTTATGAAAAACAACATATGTATTTTTTAGCACAAAAATCAGATACACGTGCCAATTAACATTACAAATCACACTTTATTATTAAACAGTGGGTACTTATATCACGCCTCACACGAACATTACATAATAATCAATTAAACACGACATACATAAACGATCACACTGAACGTAGAAAAGCTGGCACTCCAATAATATTTGGAAACAAGGTTAAGTTTACGCAAGGCAAACTGGTTTAGTTGTCACTGGATTGCTTGCCAAGAAACTGGTCGAAAATCAACCAGGGAAACTAACCTTTTATGTGGAAACACTAAATGTCTAAGCACACCACAACCAGCAAATAACTCGTATTTGTTTTTCGATGGCAAGCATGTATGGAGGCAGGGGATGGGCATTCTGAAATCTGTATAGATGCATGGGTGGCATAAGGGTATAGTAGGTGACATATACGATACGCATGTATGGTGGAATGTTGTTAATATGGTAGGTGTTTAGGTAGTCTGTGGTTGTGGTGAATGATCGATGAACAGAGGGTGATCCGGGTGGCCTGGGGGTGGCCGAATCGGTCCGGCGGCGGCCGTGGACGGAGGAGAAGGAAGCCCGGTGTCGGCTTGGCTCAGTGGCAAAGAGGAGGGATAGAGGTGGGGGACGGGCTCCTCGGGCCTTGGGGCACGTTGTGACGGGGTCTCCCGGGAGCGAGGCTCACCAGAGCGGACGAACGACAAGGAGGCAAGGCAACTGGCTAATGGGGCCATGACTCGGCTCTGCTTCGAGGAAGAAGATGAGGCGGGGAGGGGGAGACAAGGGGGGGGGGGGGGGCATTGGGGGGCTTTATAGCCGGTGAGTAGCCCTTGATGAGGTGGGCGCGTGGTCCCGAGATGGCCAGCGGAGAAGATGGGGGCGGGATGGGGCACTCTGGCGCGGTGGTGACTTTGGGAGCCAGGGAGCTGACGTGGGCGCGCGCACGGTGGCGTCATGGCACTCGTGGGAGCAGTAGAGGCACATGGGCGCTGCAGGTGGAGTAGGTGCGTGGCAGTAAAGATCGGCTCCCTCGCGTCGCACGGATGGGCGCGACAGCGGCGGGTGGTGCGAGGCGACAAGCGGTGGCATGGGCGGAGGCTGCAGCGGCATATGGGTGGCGAGGCGGCGACTTTAGTGGCGGATGTAACGACCCAACTCTAGGGCACCGAGAGGTCCTCAAGACCTCTGGAAAGTCCATCGAGACCTCCAGGAGGTCCTGAAAGGACCTCGGACAGTTCCCAAGACCTCCGGGAGGTCCAAGAGACCTCCGGGATGTCCGAGAACATGGCCCGAGAGAGTCTTGGAGCTAAGGCGCCCACGGACTGCCAGCCACAACCAGAGGGAAAGCGAGGAGGTCGAGAGCTCCTCAAGATCACCGCGATCCTCCGGAGGAGGTCTGGGAGGTCCGAGACTTCCTCGAACCTCGCTCGTTCACCCCATGGTGAGGACATGTAGGTCCGAGCTTGCTCCAGGGTTCCCTGTGAATCCCGAGCTAGTCCCAAGGATCATGGCTAGCTCTTCACAGTAATAATACAATGGTGGTGACAACCAGAACTCATCTTTATTTAAGCGAAATATCTACAGAGTTGTTTACAAGGTGGCCTTGGGCCAAACACATATATACAAAAGAGCAAAAGAACAAAAGATCACAGGGTCCATCAGCACGCCACAGGCAACTGACTGGAAGGCACAACCTAATCGCTTTGGTCCTCATCACTACCAAGGTCTTCTCCTGGCAAAGATTGTAATGAGCAAGAGTGAGCACAACAACCGTGCTCGCAAGTTACACCCGTGGATTAGCAGAATGACATGCATATATGGATAATCAAAAGATGACATATTATGGTTTATTTGCACAAAGCCAATTTTCTTTCAACTACCATTACTAAGTTCCAAAGCAGGTCTTTAAATAGATAAAATTCATTTTATCAAAGCAATTTTTCAGTTGGATAACATTCATCAACAAGTTGGTGAAGGATACCCTCCTAACAACAGGCTCCCTACCCAAACCCATGGGATAGCAATCCCAAAGCAGATTTGAAAACATTTCGAAATTCCCAAAATCAACATCTAACTCGAGTAGCCTTTGCCAAGACGTCCATGGCCAAGTGGACACGGCTATTGAATAGATTTAACTCTGCAGAGGTTGTGCACTTTACCCACATGACATAATTTCTCTAGTTTATCCCAGGCATCCGTCAATGCCACCTCTCACTACCAAAGGTAAGAGGTCTAGAGCTCATGACAAGGCCTTTACAATGCATTGCTCCACCATGACCTTTCCTTGCTAAGGTTTCACCCCCTATGGACTGACAATCCGGTGAGGAAGCCCCTCTTGCACCAGTGGGAACATTAGGTCATAAAGGACCATCAGTCTTACAAGACCTCCCACACCTCCAATGGAGCAGCCTATGGTGAAGTTTTGCAAATTACTCAGCCAGGTCCCACGCCCCATTTTGGAGACATGTGGTTGCACGATTGTGGCATAGCCCATTATAGGCTTGGCATTGGTCGCTCAAAGACCAGTCCTCACATGACTAGGGCGACTTCCACAAACCCAAGGGCATCGATCTACCATAAAGCGCACGATCCCGTGCATAAACTTGCACCAACCAAACCAACCAATTCGCCCCAGTCCCAATCCATTTTCATTTTTCTGGCTTCCCCAGCAACATTTTCATCCTTCCATGACAACCCAATGTCATGGTAAAAACATTTTAAGCAATATTTGGTTATGTTGGTAAAGATTTCCCCAAATCAATACTTTTGGTCTAAGCTTGACTAAGCACCGCTTTTTCAAATGGTTTTGGTTCACACTATTGCATGACCCAAGTTTGATCTAAAGGTGACAATGAGTTAGGTCCAAAGTCAACAAAGTGGCCATACCAAGAAAGTAGGTATAACTATGAATTTAAAGCAGTATTGAAATAACTAGGTAAAGATAGGCATGCATTAAACTTTGAAATTGAACATAAATAGATTGAATTATTGGATGCAATATGATCAAGAGTGCAACTTGCCTTGCTCATCGTCCCGAGAATCTTCCTCTTACGCACTCGGACTCAGGAGTCTTCGCAATCTACGGGTAAAGGAGCAAATTCAAGGAAACTCAAATAAAGAACCAATTGAGAACAACAAGAAAACCAAAAGAATCCCGAGAGGAGTCAAAACATAATCAACGAAGAGGTCTATATCTTTAGAATAGTTCTTTTGGAGGAGGTCCAAGCTTACGGGAGGAGGTGGTCTTTTTAGCAAAAGACCCCAAAGGAGTGATTCAAGCAAGAGAAACAGAGAAGTCTGAGAAATGATTCTTGCGTAAGGCCCAGAGATGAGGTCCTCACACAAAAGCCATAGAAACCGAAAAGGAGTCCACAGAGGAGGTCCTGAGATGGACACGACCATTTCGGTCTGAGAGTAAAACGAGGCGGAGGAGATCGCCCGAGGACTTACCGGGGACAAGAAGAAACCGTGGATGGAGGGAGGTTGTGGGCGACAAGGTTTTCCACAGGAGCCAGCGACGAGAGCCAAGATAACAGAGTGGAGAAAGGTGATGCGGTAGAAATTCTCGGTCTAATTGTAGTCAAGGTGGTGAAGAAAACTAGAAATATCGTGTCGAGGATAAGTATAGAAATGGGTCAAAAGGTAGGTAGTGGCGAGGCGGTGTCACTACCATTACGGGCAAAAGGTACGAGGAAGGACAATGTATGTTGCTATGGGAAGGAACAAAGAAAAATGTCGAGTGCGGCTAAGTGACCCAATTCAAAGTAAAACACCACGTATATGGATGCATTTAATGTGACAAGACACGCATTAAATGCTCAATATAATAACGTATGGCGGAGAAATGAGAATAATTAAGACTGGCAGTGGGGCGATCAATTTAGAAACAATCGGGTCAAAGGGAGGTCTTGCCCTCACAGAGAGGTCCTCGAGGAGGTCAGGGGCTAAGAGGTCTGATATACACAAAGGAGGTCGAACATGGGAGGTCCAAATACACATGGAGGAGGTCCACGTGACTAAGGTTAGGACAACGAGGACTTCATCAAAAGAGGTCCTGCGGCTCAAGGAGGTCGAAGGTTGAGGAGGTCGGACATCTGAGGGAGGTGCGGACATGGGGAGGTCTGACGGTCGGGATCAACAAAGGAGATCTGACGGTTAGGATCTCATCAAGGAGGTCTGGCGAGAAAGTCCAGGCCAAGTTAAAAGGCCACGGAGAGGTCTTGGACATGAGGTCGAAGAACTACAAAGAGATCCGTGGTTGGGATTAAAGGCGGAGTTGAGGTGCAGGCGGTTGGATCTCAGAGAGGAGGTCCAACGACCAAGATCAAACGTCTTGAGGGAGGTCTGGGCCTTTGGATCGGAAGTGAGGAGAGGTCCAAACCGTTAGATTCAAAACAAAGGGAGGTCCACAGAGGGACATAGCATGCACGGGAGGTGCGGATCTTTGGATTGGAGATAGGAAGAGGTCTGGACCACCAGATCAAATAAAAGAGAGGTCAAGGAAGATATCCTGCAGGTGGTCCAACAGGAGTTCGTGAGTCAAGGCAACTCAAAGGAGATTCCAACCTCTTGGGTGAGATCAAAACCGTGGTGGTTAGAATGGACCCTAAGGAGGTCCATTCGGCCAAGAAGAAACGCCAAGGGTTCAAATGAACTCGGAGAGTCAAGGCACACATAAGAGGTCCTTTGGAATGCATGGAGGTCCGAATGAAAAGAGGTGCTGGCATTGGGAAGTGCCGAACAACGAGTCTGACTTAAGAGAAGTCTCGAGCAGTAAAAGAGGTCTAAACCCAAAGAGATTCAAACCAACAAAGAGGTCTAAAGTGACCAAACTCAAAGGAAAGGCAGGACGTAAGAATCGTCCGGGTGAGAAAAGGTCCAAGCCTCAAGGAGGTCTAACCTTAAGAACCCTGGGAAGGTCTAGGCCACAGAGAGGGTCTAAACCTACATAGCAGAAAAAAGATAAAGCGAAGGAGGATCGCCAAGCATACCGGGAAGAGATACCAACAACTCCAACCTCTCCAATGAACCAAACTTGAATTCTCATTAAAGTAAATAGTTTTAATTTATTTTACACATTTTAAAAAGGATTTAGAAAATCAGAATGTTACACCAGAGTAGGTGGCGGAGGTGATGGGGCAGCGCAGAGGAGCTCGTGGGCGTCGCTAGGGCGCTGACAGGCGAGCTGACCTGGGGCGTTGGCGTGTCCTGGCCGGGTGAAGAAGACAAAGCAGGGAGGAAGGAAGGAGGCCGGGGGGAGCTGCTGGGGAAGGAAGATGACCCCGTCTTGAAGTGGGCTAAAAAAAAGTGGTAGAAAGGCGATAGACCATCAGACCAAAAAAGAAAAAGGAGAGGGCCGGGGAGTTAAATTTGAGGCGGTAAGCCAAGAAAAAGAAAGGGCCTGTGGCTAGGCGAAGGAAGGAGGAATGGGCCAAGGGGTTGGGCTGCCAAAAGGAAACCTAAATTTGAGCAGAGATAGAGAAAGGCCAAAAGAAAAAGGGGGCCCAAAATCCTGAAAAGAGAAATTCAAATACAAATTTGAATTCCGAAGTTGCGAAAAGGTTTGAAATACAAACCCGAGCTAGATAGAAGCTAGAAGTTTTTAGAACATACTTGCTTAATTTGAATTACGAAAGAAGATCGAAAACCAAATGGAATTTACTATTTGCCGTCTGAAAAACGGGATGTTACAATACTGATGCATATGCATTGCTGAGATATTCACATGAAGCCATGTTTGGCGAAGGGGAGTTGTCATCGGCGAGAAAATAGCAACTTCTTCTGCCTTATAGCTACTATGTACATCTACATAAGTTGATTGCTTCTTTACTAATTCATGACTTGTTATCTAGCATGCCTTCTTCATCGGCAAGCGCCGATGTTTGTATTACATGGTGCAACTTGAACATAGAAAGATTGGAAAAACCATCCATCCCTTACTAAATCCCTAGCAGTGTCGTTGAAGCGTACGGTCAAAGGCGGACATGGGAACTTAACTAGAGTCTAAACTGTTGCCTACGGTCTAAACATCTGCAGAGTCTAAACTGTTGCCTACGGTCAAAGGCGGACATAGGAACTTAACTAGAGTTAGTTCTATTTAAAAAACCTTCGTGGGTGGAAATGAAAAATATGGTGGGCTCATCTAGCCCTGAGATTGGTTTTCCCGAGTTTCGAACTTCGATTGGTGTTAATAGTGGGGATAGCCTCCAATCAAAAGAAGCATGCGATATAGGTTAAAGCGGAGGAACCTCTACTGAAATAATTATTGCACAATTACTCTCTTTAATAAATGCAATTTGGTTGAAAATGCTAAGTGATAGGAATTTGTAATTATGATAATTGAAAACATTGCTTTAGCAAATAAAAGAACCCGAGACATCCTTGTTAAGCCTTGCATGTATATTACTGCATATTGTGTGTTGGCTCGCGAACATGGAAGTTGTGCTCATTCTCGCTCTTTCCCTCAAAAACCCTTAGAAGTAGGAAATCCTGGAGATCTCGCATACCACAAGGATCCAGAAGTTGGAGGCCTAGGAGATGATGAAGCGTAGTTTAGTCCCTTTAGTCTAGGTCTCGCCTCAGTCTAGTTGACTCCGCCGGTGCTTGCATGCATCCTATATTATCTGAGTTTTTGGGTAATATCGAACACACACGGGTTTCCCCAGTCGCTTGTCTGTGGAGAGATATGCTCTCACCCTTTTGCCTCTGTTGTCGCTTCCGCTACTTTTGTAATGTAATCTTTGGCCTGTTCGGCCCTTATTGTAAAACCTGACCCGATGTAGTCTATGTAAACTCTAATATGATAATTAATAAATGGTATGGTTTAATCTACGCCATGTATGAATTGATTCAGTGATGTATTTGTGAGTGCTATCTACTGATCCAGAGAATAGCATAATGTTTTCACAGAGGATTTGGATTCTTGGAATCTGGGTCAAAACAGACACACTGTATCGAGCATCTGTTGTAGGAGCCTTAGTTAGGATAATTCGAGCCCTAAGGACTTGAGTCCTATTTTCCAAAAAATTAAGAAAAGCTTTGGCAAAATATAGCGTATTTACCACTCTTACTCATCTCTCTTAGTTCTTCACTTACCTTTACTTCATTTGAGTTTTTACTTAGTTCTGACTCCCTCTCTTGCTTCAAAAATTGTAGATGGCAACACCATCGTCCGATGGCCCGTGGGACTTTTGTTCTCATGAAGAAGACGAAGGCGAGTTCGTGGACATTCTCCGCCAACTCATGCAGCACCTGGATTACCTCCGCAATCCTATCTTCAGAGGCCGAAAGACCCAGACCCTGGACCAAGAGTCGTGGACCATGGAGGTTTTCCTCTATGCCAGAGAGGGTGAGTTCACCGCTCACACCTTCAGACCCGCGACACCCTAGAGCAGCTGTTCTGAAGCAGTCTAATACGCAGCACGCTTCACTTGCACCCGTTTGAGCCAGATGCACGAGGATCTTCTAGTGGAATCGCGCTTCCACTACTTCCCGCCTCGCCAGGAGGGAGAGTTCGACCACGAGATCTTCATCGTCGTGTTGCGGTAGTCAGGCTAGTTTAGGTTAGCTAGCAGTGCTTGCTAGGCAGTCTTTTGGTTGCAAGCACTTTTTGTTTCCTTCTTTTGTAGAAGTTATGTTTGTATCTTGTGTCATGGCTTTGCATGGCATATATGCTGTGCTTCAGGAGACATGTAACACCTAACCTCTTAATATAATGCAGCCACTCTAGGCTTTGTATTGTATTGCACTTGTTTTGTTTCCTCATTTTATTGGAGTTCTTTTGTTGTGCTCTAGAGGGCTAGTAACCCTCATATATATACCCCCCCTCGTTCTAAGCTCCCGCCTTCCTTCAGATGCCGCCAAGAAGAGCCGCTGCCCCAGTCCGTGGAGCTTTTGCAGCATGCCGAGGAAGAGGTCGTGGCAATGGTCGTGGTCGTGGTCGTGGTCGAGGACAAGATCTACCTCCCGCGCCGCCGAAAATCCCAACAATGGCACAAGTGATGTTCCAGCAGGCTCAGATTCTGCAGGCCTTACTCAATAATCAGCAGACTAGACCAGCCGATCACAACTCCAAGCTTGCTGACTTCCTCAGGACAAGACCCCTCTCCTTTGTTGCAGCCAACGAACCCCTAGAAGCTGAAAACTAGCTCAGAGACACTGAGAGGAAACTTCGGCTTGCCCGTTGCTCAAATGAAGACAAGGTGGATTTTGCCATCCATCAGCTGAAAGGAGCCACCGCTGCATGGTGGGAAAATTACCTCGCTGCCCGAGGTGGTGACAGTCTAGTGTCCGAAGAGCACCAAAGAAGAAGAAGACTAGAAGCAAAGACATCTACAATCGAGCTCAACCAATGACCCCGCCAAGTAGAAGAGATTCTTTCAAGTACCGCTAGATGAAGTTGAACCCGAATGGCAGACAATTCCCTGGATTGAATTCAAAGCTGCTTTTAGAACCAACTTCATACCAGTTGGCAGAATGAGAATGAAGAAGAATGAATTCAGAGCTCTCCAACAGAATCAAATGTTAGTTAATGAATATCTAATCAAGTCCAACCAACTGGCCCGCTACGCCCCCAATGATGTAGTTGATGAAGAGGAAAAGATCGACCGCTTCGTGGAAGGAATGCGCAAAGACATGAGAGTCTAGCTCATCATCCATGATTTCCCCAGCTTCCACCACCTAGTCAACAAAGCCCTCGTGTTAGAAAATGAGAACAACACCATAGAAGTCAGTCGCAACAGAAAGATGGTATATCAAGGGCCACAAAGCAACTTCCCACAAAGATCAGCTTTTCAGGGCAGCTCGTCTTTCAGACAGTTAGCTGCCCCGTCACTAAGGATTCCAATTCCAACTCCAACTTCCACTCCAGTTGCAACCCCGCGTTCCAGTGAGAATGTTTCCTGCGCTCCTCACTCCGTTGGACAGCTGGCAACAACTAGTCCATTAGCTCATCTTCGCTATTTCAACTGTGGAGAAAAAGGACACTTTGCAAAAAGGTGCCCTCAACTAGCCAGCCCAGTGAGGTTCAACTTCAAAAAAACATCAACTCGAGGCCAGACTTCAGTTGCAAGCAAAAGCCAACAGACCTCACAAGCATCCAGAGCCGTTTTCACGCGAAGCCAAAGCCAGAACCAAGGCTAAGTAAATCATGTCGCCATAGAGGCCAAAGCAGCTTCAGGAGTAATGAGAGGTAGCTCGAATCTCGGGGTCGAGATTCCGTTTAAGGTGGGTAGGGTTGTAACATTCCCGTTTTCGGACGGTGAATAGTAGTTACTATTTTGTGTCTGGTTTCCATTCACATGTCAAATTACCAAGTATTTTCAAAAATCTTCTCGCTTCTTTAAGCTCGGGTTTGTGTTTCAAACTTCCTTGAATTTTAAAATTCAAATTCAAGTTCGAATTTCTGTTTTTCGGCTTTGGGCCCTTTCTCTTTTGGCCTTCTTTCTTTCTTGGGCCCAGCCTCTTTTCTCTTTGGGTTGGCCCCCTTTGTTTCTTGGCCCTTTCCCCCCTGGCCTTTTCTTTCCTAGCCTAGTGCCTTGGCCCTTTTCCGCAAGCCATTTCTTGGTCGTGACCACCACCTCCCTTCTCCCTCCTCCTTGGTGAGGCATACGCCGTTCCTTCTCTCTCTCCCTCGTGCGCCTCTAGCTCCCTCTGCACCGTGCCAAATCCCGCGAGAAGCCTCTGCCACTGAGCCACTCCCTTTGTGCCTTGTCGTGCCCACCTGCTCCCTGGCGCCTCACCCACTCCGCTGCCATCCGCGACTTCGGCGACCCCGACTCGCCTCGTCTTGTTGCCATGACTAGAGCCGCCCGGTCCGAGCCGTGCGCCCGCGTCGGCACCAGCCCCAAAGTCGCCGCCCTCATCTTCTCTGGCTCTCGCCTGTCGCCTCCACACGCAGAGCAGCCCACGTCGACTCCACCACGGGAATGCGTGGCCACTAGCTCCCCAATGGCTCTCTGCCCCGCTGGCCACCTATAAGAAGGCCCCTGTGCCATTTGCTCTCCCCCACGTCGCTCCCGGTAAGATTCCACCCAAAAATCGTCACCAAGCTTCATTCGGCCGAACCGCCTCCACCTCCGTCGCCGATCTACCGCTCTGGCGCTGCCACCGCGCCGCCACCCCCGTCATCACGTGCGCTCGACGCCCAGGAGCACTTTCCCCTAAGCCCCCTCGGCTCTGGACCATCACAGCCGCCAGATTCAACCGTCTTCACCGCCTCCGACCGCCACTTTCTCCACCACCCGTCGCCGGTCACCGTTCCTCTCCAGTCCTCCTCCTTGACCCGGTGAGACCGCCTCGCCGCGCTCTTCCTCGTGCTCCCTTCCCCTGGTTCTGACCGCCACCGGAGCTCCTCCGCCGCCGTGGCTGAGCCGCCGCCACCGCCTCTTCATCGCGCGCTCGGCCCTCCTCCGGCCGCACTTGGCAACACACTGCTTCCTTTCCCACTAGCTCCTGTTTGGTCCTGCGGCCGCCACCAAGCCCCGCCCGTCGTGGCGAGGCCCAAAGTCACAAGCACAAGCGCTTTGTCAGGCCGGGCGCTGCTTCGATCGCTCAAGGCGCATTAACGCCTTAACACCTGTCTTAAAACCCTAAGCCTTGCCTTAACAAGCTAAGCAATGATTAGCTCTTTAACCACCGGCTTAAAAGCCGTTTGCTTCACTGACCACTGGGCCTGGCCAAAACAGTAATGGCCGGCTTTGTTTAACCCTGAGACCAACAAGTGGGCCCTTTGCGTCACTGTTCTGTGGACCATGCACAGTGCATATGGACCTCCGGTCTATGCACTGAACATGTGGACCCGACACCATTCATTTCCTTTTTCCGATTTAATTTCAAATTAAACTTCGGAAGCTCCGTTCTCCTCCGTTATAGCTCAAAAAATTATGAAATTTGTTTCTAAAATTTTGTAAATTCAAGATCTTGCTAATGGCATAGGTCTTGTTTAATTTGGAGTTCATTTGTTGTTTCTTTAGTATTTATTTGCTCTCTTTGCTTGTTTGTGCCATTTTTAGATGCGTTAAATAGAATAGGATTCAAAGACGCGGAAGATCTTCAACTTGATCAAGCACAAGACTATCGAGATCTTTGGTGGCGGAGCGGGTCACAAAGGCGGCGGGACCTCGGGGCGTCCTCTTGGGCGTCCGTTGGAGAGACCTCCAGGACTACATAGATCCAATCTCATTGTTAAAGTCCATGAAAATCGCATTGGGATAATCACATTAACCCCTTTCGATCGTAACTCCGATTCGATCAACTAGAGTGATCTTCGCGTGCTCCATGGATTTATGATCACTGTCTGCCTCGGAAGCTGACTGGTAGAGGCAAGTTGTGATACGACCATGAAAACACGATCATGGAATAATGATCATAAAACCATCTTGAGACCACCGCACATGGACGATCATATCGACCATCACCAAAACAAACTAATCCAAATCTAAAACTAGACAGGATGGCTCTGATACCACTGTTGGATCATGGGAAGGCTACGATAGCACAAAACAAAAATTTACTATGCAACCAAGGAACCTCCGCTAGTAATAGATCACGAGATTACCACTAGACGCGCCGACTCATAGCGGAAGTAGAGTCGATATAGCGAATTGATGTGGTTGTAGTCGTACTCGCTGCACGTCTTCTCCTCCTACTCCTGTGATCGTCACGAGTCGCGGATCGTCCTAGTGTTGATGCTTCGCAACAATACCTCCAAGGTATCCACACATACGGGGCAGGGACACCACGCGCTGGAGTACTAGCACCGGCGGCGTGGTTTCAGGAGGTGTGGCTATTAGGGTTTCAGGAGGTCTTCAAAAAGCTCATCTCATCCCATGCCACCACCCCTCTATATATAGGCATCCATAATGCCTACAAGAATTCGGATCACCATCCAAATCAAATCCCAGCCCTTTAAGTGTGTGACCTTATAGGTTCATGTGTGATCGGTTGTGATTCGGAAACCCTTTCCGACCACGAGTCGTTAGCCGTACCTAGCTGCACATAACAATTCCCGAACACACATAAAATATATCAGACAAACCTTAATGCAATATGATCTATGACCAGGTCTTTATCACTTACGAATAGCTCGTAACTCCTTACGACTAGTTGGTGATTATGTTCTCTCCACGACCACCCAGGAGGTCTTTTAGGACCACTCGGAGGTCTTCCACGACCACTCCGGAGGTCTTACACGACCACCCATGAGGTCCTCCAGGACCACCCTGGAGTGGAGAACAGATATCAGCCGTACGACCTGTTTGTGTATTATCCCTTTGCCTCACGACATCTGGTTGAACTCCAGGTGAGATTATGTCATCCATGGACTGTTCAATACTTTCTCGATCAAGTGTCGAATAACTTTATGTGGTCGACACTTTGACCACTAGTGGTATGGTCATGCACTTTCTTTATTCAACCACAACGAGGGGTCCAGAGACATTTCTCCTGTTATGTTAGGAGGAGCAAATCCCATATCTGACCAGTCACATTCCTCCCCATGTTTCATAGCATACTCGAAAGCTACCTTTATAACTACCTAGTTATGGTGTATCGTTTGGCAACCTCTAAGAGTACTATTACACATGTAGGAAACCATGTTGATCTCAGGTCTAAGGATTATACATCATCATTGCTTGAGACCAACTAATGACACACGGAATCATAAGAATCTCAACAGTGTCTCAAGGTGGGTCTTATCCAACACCATGTTCTCTAACATGTGTCCATATTATTATTTTGATATCTCCATATCTATGACTCGTGAAACATAGTCATCAACCAATACATATGCTAGTCTATTCATATGTGTCCTCATATGTTTTCGACCAGAGAACGTTTAAGAATAATCATCGTATAAATATAGAGTTTCACAATCAAGTCACATACTTGATAATAAATATTATCGATATTATTCTGGGAACAAGATAACATATTATTTAATGTCATGAACATAATGAAATATAATCATCTCTATGATTGCCTCTAGGGCATATTTCCAACAGATAGGGAATCCATGAATAGCTAGTTTGGCAAAAGGATTTTTCCACTATTTTGATGTTATGGAAGCAAGCCACTTATTTATTTATGCTATTTATGATTTATGATTATATGTTTATCAATGTCAAATGCTCTTACAACCTTCGATTGCAATCTATTACTCTCTATTACAAAATGCAAACTCGCTTTGAGCAACAAAACTAGATATGATAGTTGTTCTATTGACATAGCTAATCATGTTGCTAATAGTATTTGATGTAAGTTATGCGGAGTACATTTTGTACTCATTCTTGCTTGTTGAAAAATATCAGAAGGGCGACCATGAGTGTAAGAGATTAGCAATGTTGGCGTATTAGGCTTATGACCACACTCAAGCTTTTCCGATGGGTTTCTTCGAGTGTTTGCATAAGTTAAAAACTTGGGCCGAGAGGTCTATAATATTATTTAAATTCCAGCCAATAGGCCATTTTTTTTTCTTGTCTAACCTTCTTTTGGCATTGTAAGTAGGTATGATATAGTTTCTACCCGTTTGGCATTGTAAGTAGGTATGATATAGTTTCTACCCGTAACTAAATTACTGGGCAGTTGCGGGGAATACAGCAAGTAATAGACAAGAAAGATCAGGATTCCATTCCAACAAGTCATCTAATATAGGGCTGAGCCCACAGGTTCGACAAACAAAGAGAAGTACTTTTACTTTGAGTGATTTGGGGTCATCACAAGGGGCACACACATTATTATGATATACCATAAAATTGAATTCAAGGATGTAAGATATGATGTGAAGTACCTCTGCAGAGTGTTAATCACTCTATTCGAATAGCTGTGTCCGCGGTCATGGACATGCTCGGGAATTTCACACGAGGGTAGATTTTTATAAAAACAATGGGAAATGTACAACTACGTGGTTTAACTCATGTGGCTGTGTGAAAAATATTGATTAGGCTTCGTGAGCTTTGTGAACATGCTTGTTAAACTATTATTGTTTATTTGTTTTAAATTACGCTTTCAATATATTATTTGTATTCAAATGCAAGTATTGCTTCTTTGTAAAATAACCATAGAAACAATTCCTTTGAAATAAGCTATCATCTATAATTGCATTTTGTGGTACGACTTGCTGAGTACCCAGAGTACTTATTCTTGCTGCAATCATTCAGCTGAAGTGAGGAGTTTTCGTCTGCTTTTGATGAGTTTCACGAGGAGGGTGGTCGCTGGGTCTTGATCCTAGTCGGTTGCCTGTGGCAAATCAATGAGTTCCCTTTGGAGATGTTTTAGTTCCGCTGCCGTCTCTTTATCTAGCGCTAGCCTTGCGTGGCTTAATAAATGTAAACTCGACTATAAGGTCACAACCATTATTTAATGATCAGATTTGTCGTTTATTCTTATATTCACTTTGTGTGAAATGATATTCATCGATATTGATACTATGTACACTAGCGTTATTTTAGACTAGTGCGTTATATACAGAGAACCCAGATTTATACATGTGAGTCCCGACACCCATCCCCTCCTCTGTGTCGCCAGGGCAAGAGCCGTGGGGCTTGCCTCAGCCATCTTCGTACTGCATTGTACTGCAGGTTAGCAAATTCACACAAATGCCAACGCAGAGTACTGCCTCCCCGTGAGCAGAGTACTACTACCTTGCAGGCTAGTGGCTCTACTGTGTGTTTTTGGAAACTGCAAATTTAGCAGCGTTGAGGTTAACCTACAAATGTTTTTTTTTCCGAAGAAAACCTACAAATGTTGGATATATTACTGTGTATATGTACAAGAGAACAGAGCAGTGGGATTGTGCCGAAGAAACTGTGGAATGAATTGCATGGGACGTGAGGATCTGAAGTAGCATGGGCGAACGTTTTTCTTGAATTATTATCCGGCTGATTTCATACACAACCGCGACATGATGTGCACCCAGAATTAGCAAATTCATTTTAACAAAAAGCAAAATAAGAATTAGCGGGAATGGAACAAGTCTTCTTATCTATTGGACTGAATCTAGTTCAGATTAATAACTCAAACCTGGTAAGCCATAAACACTCCCAAAATAACCTCAGAACCCGAATTATTCCACTTTACACTTTTGTTTTCCACCTTCAAGGGATATAGGCAATTCATCACGATCTGCACAGCTCAATGCTCACTTAGTAGCTGAAATTATAACTTTCATTACCTTGTATTAAGTACAGTCCTTACAAGATACGCTGCTTTCTAAATAAGCAATTCAATCGAGAATGCTGGTAGCATATTTCTAGTTACGCATAATTAACTCGATGGTTGGTGTCCTAATCTGGTCCGCAACGCGCACCAAGCCTCGCGTCGTCCCCCTCGGGTGACTCGGCGACCCACCCGCCGGCGCCATCCGCCCCGCCGCACTCGCACGGGCCGCCGCCATCGGTGTCTGCTCGTGGCGGCCCTCCTCCTCCTCCTTTCTTCTCCTGCGGTTGGATCTCTTCGTCATGAGCCCGCCTTCCTTCGCCGCTTCGCTCCGCCGTTCGGTTCGAGGGGCCTCGACAGATCCGGCGCCCGACCGGATCTGTCGCCACGGCCGGATCTGCGTCTGGCGGCTCGCTGCCGCGGATCCGCGGCGTGGCGCCGGAGGTCGCGGGTTCGATGAGCGAGGTGGTGCAGCCTTGGTGTCAGCCTGGCCGTGCGAGGAGATATACGTGGTGGTGGAGGGGAGACGCCGACAAAGATCGCGACAAGTGCGGCGACCTTACATCTCCGGAGCGAACCCCACGCCCACGACCCGACGATGTCTTCCCGGCCTCGTCATCAAGATCACGCCGCCGCCAACTCCAACCCAACCCCAAGCGAATGTGAGGCGGTGCGGCGGCGGCGGCTGCGGCGGCAGCGAGGAGGCGGCGGCGGCGATCGAGGGCGGCTATAGCTTCTCCGACGCCTCTGCAACAAGGCCAGAGGAACCGAGCAACTGCGTGGTGGCGACTGTGTGAGCGGAGCGTGTTGTGACCACTAACGGCGAGCCCGAAAGCGTGTCGGCCGGGTTGTTGTGGCGGCCACGGCCGCGAAATCGCCTCCGGTCGCGGCGGCGCTGTGGAGTTCGTCTTGCGTGCAGTGGTTTTTTGGTTGGGCGTGGATGGGTTTTGGCTGTTCCTCTTTTTGCGCAGGTTCGGGCGCGAGTCGCGAGCAAAGCTTCGCCGGCTTCTTTGGTGCAAAGGTCGTTGACGCCTTCGGGCGCCATCCCCTCCTTGGAGGCGACACCTTCGCGTCTCCTCCTCCCTAGATGCTTCTCCGGGTGAAAACCCTGTCCGGGTGTCCGGACGGGCGACGGCGACATTGTTGTCGTTACCTTCCTGAAGGCGTCGCTTTGAGAAGTCCCTGCACTCTTCGTTTTGTTCTGCCGGCTTCTTCTGTAGGTTTACCCCAACGTCCTCGTTTCACGGCGGCCTTCTTCGGGTTTGGCGTTCCATAACAGCTTCCGGGTCCAATGCGCGCTCCTCCGAAGCGTCGCGCGGCCGACTGGTGTGGCAGAGAGTAGCGGCGTGGGAGCTGGGCTCCGCCGACAGAGAGTAGCGGCGTGGGAGCTGGGCTCCGCCGACTGAGTTGTGTGTTCGAGAGGCGCGGCGTGGGAGCTGGGCTCCGCCGTTAGCGAAGAGCGGCGTGGGAGCGTGGCTCCGCCGATAGAAAGGTGCGGCGTGGGAGCTGAGCTCCGCCGACCGAGTTGTTAGGTTGGTTTGGTTGCACGTGAGTTGAGTTGGGTTGGCCTTGCCTGCTGTCTGGTTGTGCCTCTCCGGTGTGAGTGTCGTTCTGTTCGAGTTGAGGTCGTTTTGTCGTCTCGGGGTTGGTCTGCGGTTTCCCTTCTCTCAAACCGCATCTGTTAAGTTTTTGGGCCGGTTTCCTTATAAACCGAAAGTCAATTCTCTTCTTCTTTATATATATATATATATATATATATATATATATATATATATATATATATATATATATATATGCTCGGCAGAGCTCCATTCAAAAAAAAACTCGATGGTTGGTAGGTAACAGAGCTCATAAAAGAAACACGACATTTGCTAGCATGGTATTTATCATTAGCATAAAAATCAAATGCACATGCCAATTAACATTACAGACCACACTTTTGTAATGAAACATGTTCTCATATCATGTCCCACATGCACATTACATAGTTCACAGGTAAACAAGAGACACAAACGATCATACTAATCATAGAAGAGCCCACACTTAAATAATATTAGGAAACAAACTTAATTTCACACAAGACAGGTAGCTAGACTGGTAGAAGCGCACACTGCAATAATTAGCATACTGGGGTTCAGTTGCCACTGTTCAGCAGGCCAAGAGACTGGGGCCGGCTGGGTGACAATCAACCCTTTATTTCGAAATGTTATATATATAAGCACACCAACACGGACAAAAAACTCATATTTGGTAGTAAATGCATGTAACAAGGCAGGGGATGGCATTCTGAAATCTGTATGGATGCGTGGGCGGCACAGGAGTATAGTAGGTGACATGTATGGTATGGATGTACGGTGGAATACTGCTAATAAGGTAGGTGTTTAGGTAGCTTGTGGTAAATGAATGGTGGGTAGAGGATGTGCTGAGAGAAACCACATACCAACTGATGGATGCATGGATGCGTTGATGAACTGGTGTTGATTCACCTGAGGTAGCTCTTCACCTCGGCGCGCTCGTCGAAGGAGGCGAACGCCGGGGAAAGCTTGGGCTTGTAGCTGTCGCAGTGCGGGGGTGTGCCCCAGCGCAGCTTGGCCCACCATGCCCTCTCCCCGCTCACCTCCACCTTGCTTGGTTGTTCCTGGCGGAGGCGCGGGAGACGGTGCAGGCTCCAGCACCCACGGACGTGGAGCTCCTTCCACATTGGTGCAGCTACGATGGCGTCGTCGTCGCGGAGATGCTTCAGCTGTGGCAGCTCCTGTAGGCGTATCCTCTGGAGGCGTGGGAGCTCCGAAGAGCCGTCGTAGAAGATTGTCTTGAGGTTGTAGCAGAATAGGATGTCAAGCGTCGTGAGACTTGGTAGTGCAGATCCACGTGGCATGATGTCCTCCAATCTCGGGCAGTACTCCAAGTGCAGGTGCTTTAGGTGCTTTAGTGCATAATAATATGCACGGTTAAACACTTGCTTCATCTGGTGGCACCGTCGGAGCTTGCATTCTTCCAGCTCATTAAAGTCACTTAGATCATGAAGGCAGGAGACAAAACTGTTATCTGTCACAGTAATCGACTTGGTGACTTGCAGAAGATATTTTAAACCATCGGGATGCCGATCCATTGCTGAGATCTCCACATGACGCTCAGTTTGACGGATGGGAGGTGCGACCATTGGCACCATACAATTAGCTCCCTCTGCCATATAGTGACAGTACACATCAGCGTAAGGTGGCTTCTTTTGTACTAATTCCTGCAGCTTCTTGGCCACCATGTCCTCATCCTGCATGCTCCTAATTGTAGCAATGCATGATGCAACTCGAACATAGAAAGATTGGAAAAACCGTCCATTCCTTACTAAATCCCTAGCAGTGTCCTTGAAGCTATGGAATAGCCTGGAATCACTGATGCACACCTGAGCAACTTGATCACAATGATTACCAATTCCTTCTGCACATTGATCCAAGCAAAACACATCTGGCAGTCGCTGCAGCTTATGCCAAGGGAATCGCCTCAGAGAAGGAACACCCATGAGAAGCAATCGCTTAAGCTGGGGCATATTAGGGATGTCAGCAGGGAGTTCCTTGATAGCTATGGCTGACAGGTTCAGGTCCTCCAAAGCACCAAGGTCCTTGAATTCCACAGACTCGAGCTTTCTACATCCGCGCAAGGAAATGCACCTTACGTGAGGTGCAGAGATCAGCGAGAAGGATTGAAGGGTAGGATGCCCGTCCAATTTAATCTCTTCCTCTATGCTTGACTCCCATCCTTCAATATGTAGCTTGATCAAGCCATGGGCTTTAGGGATTGACCCTGAGAGCAACACCAATTTCTTGTTGCCGATGAGCTTGACTGATTGAAGCTTATTCATTTTGCCAAATATCTCCTCAGAGAAAGATTTTACTTGAGTTCCTGTGAGCTCTAGTGTTGTCAGATTAGACAATGCAACGATGGAGGGTGGCAACTCCACAAGGATGGAACATTCGACAAGCAGGAGCTCTTGAAGATTTGGCATGTTTTGGAAGAAGTCACAATGGAAAGTGTTTATATCTGAATAGGAGAGGTCAAGGCAGAGCAAGTTGGTATTTTTGTTGCTATTTTTTCGCAAGTCACTTCTCCCACTATCAGAGAAGCTGCATAGACTTTTGAGGCCACGACAGCCTCTGAGGGAAAGCAACCGTAGGTTCAGGAGACACCAAATTGAAGAAGGGAGTGATTCTAGTATAGTATAGGAGAGGTCAAGAACACGAATACAGGGGAGATTGGGCAAGAGATGAACAAGTTGAGAGAGCAAGTTTGATATCTGTGAGCAATGCCTTAGAATAAGTGTGGTTGGGCCACCGGTTTCTTTGCTCAGCCATTCGCTACTTATATGCCATCCTTTGTTGTCCATGAGCGAGATCCATTTCTTGTGCTCCAACCACTGCATTTCATCAAAAAGTTTATCTACTGTGGGGAGGCGCTCTGCAATGAGACCATGGGATGCCAAGAAGTGTGCAGCAGTTTCGGTAGGAGCATCAGCTTCAGTTGCAAGAGAAAATGGTAGCTTCATCAAGGAATACTCCTGGAATGCTTGGAGAATGACATTGCCAACTTGATAGATATCATCGTACTTGTCACGGTAGTTGGCGGTCTCCTCTTTGATGCTTTCTTGGACTCTTGGTTCAATGCTAGCGAGTATACCTTGGGCGGCCCATTGACGAATGAGCTCATCTGAGGTAACAGATGGTGCACTAGAACTCTGGTGATCTCCGTCTCCATGAATGATGTCTCCATCAGGTGACAGTGGGTGTTGGGGAAAGAGCAGCATGGCAGAGTGAAGACACTGGAGGGCGACACGGTGCCAATACCGCTCGTCTTCCCAACGGATTGTGTTGAAGATGTAGTTGGCCGATTGATGCAGCGCGGAGAGGATAAGCATCAGGATCTCTTCTTTGCTAGAGAATTGGAGGACTTCATGATTTACCGACTTGCTCCTGTCGCAGACTTCTCGGGAGGTGGTGGATATCACCCAATTAGATTTGCGCCACGAAGGAGGAAGCCCCATCTCTGAGAAACTACTGGAGTCGATGTGCTCGTAGAGGTTGTCAACCACCAGCAGGTACTTCTTCGTTGACAGCTTTTCCATGATCCGAGTAACTATTGTGTTGTCCATCACGAGATCCCACAACCGCCACGTGGAGTTGTCCATCCCGTAGGAGTAGTAGCGTAGGTCATCGTCGGCTTCCTTGAGCCTGCTGTATTCTTCTTGGTCGAGCAGCCTGAGCTCCTTTGCAACCGCAGCTATCAACTGGTACTTGATCCTCATGTGGCTGCCGCTTCTCCCTCGGGCGGCTTCTTCTTCCGTGAGCTCCACCTTTATTACGTGATCGAAGGGGCCAGAGTGTTTGATCGTCCCCTCCACAACGATGCTTGCTATGGCCCGCGTGAAGGAAGCCGTGGTCCCCACCCCAACATTCCATGTGACAAAAGGCAAGGAGACCTTCAGTTCCAAGCTATCGTATGTATCTGTGCGGCCGTATCCACTCAACCTGGTCACAAAACCAAAAAGAAAAGAGCATGTTAAGACATATTGATTAATTTCACAAAACCAAAATTAAGTACTGCAAGCAAATTATTAATTAATGTTAATAAACAATTACGATTTTACTGATAACAAACATTCACTCCCTCTGCCCTTTCTAAAAAATGATGCTTTAAAATCACGCATCAAGCTTTCGGAATTCTGACGATCAATACGTTCAATACTTTCTACTCCCACCTAAAAAAACGTGACATACTCCTTTATCACTTTGGGTATACTTATATACTAATTATAAGACATTCCAATGTGAACCACACGAAAAATTTGTAAGAGTCCATAATTTTAAGCATATTTTGTAAATATCTTCATATTCACACATAAAAAGGAGTATGTCTATAAAATTGTACATACCACCCCTGAAAAGGTGTAAATACCACCTAGGTGGTCTTATATACTCATATGCTACACATACATACTCTCGGTTGCGTAAGATACTCCCTATGTTGTGAGATACGGAATAGAGAGTAACTACTCCCGGGAGTGTCCTTAGACCCAAGTAAATTCATGCAACCACACGTGCCTCACATGGGGAGGCCCTAGCATAATAAGTTATCGTGTACTAGTAATAAACCGCGGGTGGTAGATTGTAGATTGAAATTGGGCTAGTACGGTCATGGTAGATCTGTATCTCCATGTTTGTAGGGGCTTTGCGAGGACCGCAAAACTTTCCAGCACAACGTATGAGTTCATAGGATTTTGGAGAGCTCTCCATATCTTAAGAAGGTATCATAGTGTGGTTTGTTGTTAGGACCGGTAATGTAAAAGCTTTGTCATGAATTCTCAAATCGGGTACATTTGGTATTGAGTGACATGGTTGACATAGTGGGATGTTTATGTCGTATGGGTAAAGTTGTACCACCTCTACAAAGTATAAATCTATTCGAATATCTGTGTCTCCGATTATGGACATCACTTGGTTATATCCCGCAATAAGTAGATTTATGTTTTGCAAAATGGTTTGGGTGATGTATGGATAGAGAATCCATTAATAGCTGGTTTGGCAAAAAGATTTTGCCACTATTTTGATGTTATGGAAGCAAGCCACTTGTTTATTTATGCTTTATTATTATATGTTTATCAATGTCAAATGCTCTTACAACCTTCGATTGCAATCTATTACTCTCTATTGCAAAATGCAAACTCGCTTTGAGCAACAAAACTAGATAGGATAGCCGTTCTATTGACATAGCTAATCATGTTGCTAATAGCATTTGATGTAAGTCATGCGCAATATATTTTGTACTCATTCTTGCTTGTTGAAAAATATTAGAAGGGCGACCATGAGTGTAAGAGATTAGTAACGTTGGCGTATTAGGGTTATGACCACACTCAAGCTTTTCCCATGGGTTTATTCGAGTGTTTGCGTAAGTTAAAAACTTGGGCCGAGAGGCCCATAATACTATTTAAATTCCAGCCAATAGGCCATTTTTTTCTTGTCTAACCTTCTTTTGGCATTCGTAAGTAGGTATGATACAATTTCGTCTCAAGAATCGAATTATTGGGCGATTAAGGGAATACGACGACTCTGCAGAAATTTGGGGTTGTCACAAGGGGCACACACATTATTGTGATATACCATAAAATTGAATTCAAGGATGTAAGATATGATGTGGAGATAGCGATTGGAGATATCTTGAGAAGGAGATTGTTGGTTTTTTTGTCACCAGTCTACCTGTGGTCCCTCAACTCTTTTCGTCGTCTAAGTTTCGCCCCTTATCTCCAATATCATTTAGAGTTCGTCCCCCAAATGTCAAAACCGATGCAAATGACACCCAAGACTGGTTTCGTAGGTGATTTTCACCATGTTGGCCACGACATCATCAGCTGGACCCACCTGTCATACTAACAAAGGGGTTAAATGGGTTTTAAAAACAAAAGAACTAGCTGGGGCTCAGCTACTAGAGAGAGCATGGAAGCAAAGGAACATGGTCCAACAGCTCTAGATGAGGCAGCGACAGCAAGCGGTAGCCTGGGAGGTAGTGGCGATGACATGAACGGACGCACGGGACCACAGGGATGCGCTGGGAGTGTTGTCTCGGGCAAAGTGGCTTGATAGTGCATTGGCGACAAGCGATGGCGGACGAAGATGTGAGCGAAGGCGGTGACAATGAACCAGTGGAAGAGGGAGGTGTCTAGGGCACGCATGAGCATCAAGGGGTCAAGGGAGTCTCACATGCGTGCTTGGCATTGGTAGTGATGTAACGGAACAATGGGTAAACGGGGGCTAGAGCTCGAGACAAAGATGGTGATGATGGTGGTCATGCGATAGGGGAACATCAAATTGATGTGGGGGATAGAATGAAGAGGTGAAGGTGATGTTTGAGGCGAGATGGATTGGCCAAAGCTTGACCGGGGTAGTGGGACAACGTGGCGGTGGGCACCGTGTGCTTGCAAGAGGCGGTCTCGCCGGTAGGTAAGCCTTCTTGACACGAAGGGTGGAGGTGACGAGCGTGTCGTGGGCCCCAGGGATGCTCTAGGAGATGGTGTTGCGGGCAAAGCTGCTCAATAGCATGCCGACGATGAGTGGTGGCAGCCAGAGATGCGAGCGAAGGCGATGATGATGAGCCGGTGGAAGAGGGAGGTGTCTAGGGCACGAATGAGCACCAAGGGGTTGAGGGAGTCTCACTCGTGTGCTTAGCATCAATAGGGATGCAACAGAACAATAGATCAACCGTGGACAAAGCTCGGGATGAAGATGGTGATGATTGCAGTCTTGTGATATGGGAAGCATGAAATTGATGCAGGGATAGAAAGAAGAGGTGGAGGCGATGCTTGAGATGAGAAGGATTGGCCAGAGCTTTATCGGAGCAACAGGATAGCATGGCAATGGCCACCGTGTGCTCGATGGAGGAGGTCTCACCGTTGGGTGAGCCCTGCTTAATGCGTAGGCTAGAGGTGACAAGCATATTGTCGAATTACTACGCGAGGAGCTGGAGTATCAATAGACCCAGGTGCTTGGCAAGCTCGTTGGGGCTGTGCACCTAAAATAGGCCAACACGACCTCCACAACTGCCACTGTAACATCCTAATTTTTGTGTCTTTTTGGAGCTTTTCAAAATAAAAATAACCATTTTATTTTTCTTGAATTAACTAAAGCTTAATTTGAATTTTAAAAAATAAAACAATTTAATGTGAATAATCCAAACATCAATTAAATTCAAAACTTATTTATTTGAGTTCCTCTTGTTTTGAAGTATTTTCTAGAATTTTGTTGGAATTGTTTTAGTTTATTTACTATTTCTTTGAGCTTGATTTGGTTTAATCCAATTTCTGAAATTTGGAAATCCATTTCTTTTCCGAAAAATCCCCTTGGGCTGAATCTTTTTTCCCAGCCCATGTCCTTTCTCTCTCCACCTAGGCCGAGGCCCATCTCCTCGCTCGAGTGGCCCACCACTCGAGCCCTCGATCGATGGGTCCCATTCGTCACCAAATTGCAGTGTTGCCACCGTGTCGGCAAATTTCATGTCATACCAGACTTCTTCGTCGCCACCCAGTTTCCTCGGTGTGCCCACCACGCACACAACCCTAGTCGCCACCCCAGGAATAAATAGTCGTGCCATCCCTCGGCTTTCGCACCCCTCGCGCACCGCACCTGAAAACCCTAGCTGCGTCGCCCTCTTCGTGTTCTGCCGCCGCCATTAGAGATGGGCAATGAGCTTGTTGCGCCGACGTTGTGAAGCTTCCCCATCATATCTAATTGTGTCAACCAGAGCACCTTTATGTCGCCAAGCTTCGAGAGCAGTTAATTGAAGCAAGGAGCCGCCATCGCCGGGATATCGAGCTTTTCCTGATCCTTTGCCCCGCCACCGGTAAGTCTCGAGGGTACCCGTCCACTACCCTAGCTTCACTGTGCCGTGTTCTATCCAGTGTGCACACCCACTCGCCCATAGCCTCACTGTTGTGTAGCGCCGCTGTAGAAGCCACCTTCGTCGTCACCACCGGCGAGCCCCGTCAATCCTCACCGCATCCACATTAGCATCTTCGCCGCATTTCGTTCTCACAATCCCATTCCTCCGTCGTGCCTCACCGTCACCGTCGCCACAGACCCACGGACCCAGTGCGCCGCCGCTGCCATTGCCGTGTCATCCCAGTCAGTAGCCACGTCAACGCCACCTCACCGCAAGCACTGCATGGATGCCTACGTGTCACCCCGAGCCAAACTATAGATCCAAAACCTAGTGGACTTGGTCCATCGTGAACTGTGTCCGGATCACTGTGGACCCGAGCTGTTTCGTGGATGTGGTCCATAGACCATGGGCCCCACTTGTCGACCTCAAACCTTTTTCCGAAAATCCAAAAAAAGAAAATTTCTGGAACATTCCGTAGGACCCACATGTTAGCTACCTGCAACTTCTCTCCTCCGATAATTTCCCGATTTTCTCTCCCGTCCAATCTTTCGAGAGCTCGTTCTCATTCATCCGAACTCTGATTCTACCCATTCAAGTTTTTAAATTTACCTATAATCGAGCTCTCTCTTCCGGTACAAGTTTTTTATTTTGGATTTTATTTTAATTTCATTTGAATTTATTTGTGCCTTGTTTGTTCTCTCTCTCTCTCTCTCGTTTAGATAACGATTTCCAAGGAGTAGGAGCAAGATTTGAAGATCAGAGTGTGGTAACTGAGCAAGGCCAAGGCAAGTCGTAACCTTTGATCATATTGAACCTATGTTTGCAAAAGTATATTGTTTTATATCAAATTGCATGCTACTTTTATATCAACTATTTCTGGGAGTAGCTAAATACCTACTTGTCATTATGCCACCTTGATTATGTTTAATACCATGTATCCATTGTCACCATATATTGGTTTATTATTCGTTGCACATAATCGTACTACCAACATGGGTTGACGTAGTTATGCTTATCCATGCTTAGTTGTACGATGGGCTCATATTCACATGATCAATCATGATAATTTGACTTAATGAGGTATGGAATTGTGGTGCGATGCCACTGCTATAACATTTGTTGTGTCATGACAGGGGATACCATTGGTTTTGGTTAAACAGAATGGTTTCATGCTCAGGCGAATAATCATGCAGTAAAGGGGGTGTCGTTTGCACATTTGGGATGAGGTTGTTTCGCCTGGGTGAACACTAAGGACTTAACTTTGTGTGCCATTGAACTGAACCATATCGTACAATCCCATGTTTACTATGGGATGGATTTAGCTGATTAATTTGCAATGTCTTCACTCTGGTACTACCATTGGTGGTGTATGGCGAAAGATGGGGCCCCCGACTGGGTGCGATGTCCTTTGGTGGTTAAACCTTAGCAAGCAGAACTAGGTTCAGACGGAGTATTGTAAAGGCCTTGTTATGATTGCTCAATCGCATACCTCTGTATGACGAGTCATAGCAGATATGATGAGTTAATTGTATCTTGTGGGTAAAGTTATACAACCTCTGTAGAGTGTTAAACCTGTTTGAACAACCGTGTCCCCAGTTATGGATAATGTCTAATAATTTCACACGAGGTATAGAGTTTTCATAAAGATTTTGGATGGTGGAATGGTTGGGAGGTGAACGAGTAGTTCATTTAGTTGTTTGGTTGGGAAGTGAACAGGTAGTTCATTGGTTGTTTCAATACAAATGTTTACTTTATTTATTATATCTTTTCAAATATGCTTTACAATCTATTTACTGTCAATACTTGCTTTTTGCAAAAGAACCATATGTCTACTCCTTTGTTCAAGTCATTAATATATATATATATATATATATATATATATATATATATATATATATATATATATATATATATATATATATATATATGCATATTGTTCCTCATACGACTTGTCGAGTACTTTATGTACTCACGGTACAGAAATATTGTTGACCATTTGTCGAGGAAGAACCAGTGAACTCAGAGTTCTATGAGGAGGAGTACTATGAGAACTTTGCGAACTAGGATGTGCTACCCACTCGATTGCCTGTTAGCATGTCGGATGGCCACCACAAGTTATTTTATTTTCCACCGCAAGAGTTTCATTTGTTTCTTAAGCCCTGCGTGGCAAGCTATGTAAACATTGATCATAAGGTCTGTTGCTACTATTTAATATGAATTTGATACTTTCTTTGTTATTTCATTGAATGGTTAATATTTCATCGATGTTGTCACTGTGTGCACTAACGTGGTCCTAGACTAGTACATAATACACAGAGGGTTTCGGATTTGGTAATCCAAATCTGACATACCACCCTTTGTCTTGGTCTGTCTTTGGAGAAGAGCGAGCAAGAGCAGTACCCGAAGACCATTGACTAAAGCATAGGAAGAGAGGAAGAAGAGTTCGAGAGGGGCAAGTCTGTGTGGTAGCTTGCGGCAGGGGCGTGTGCGTAGCAGCAAGGGAGAGAAAGAGGGAGAAGAAAAATAGAAGAAGAAGCTCTTCGGGGGCTGACTTGTGGACCCCACATTGCATACTCATCTATACCTACTGGTGTGGACACCATGTCATCTTAGATGCCAAGTAAGATACCACATCACCCAAATAACCTATGAAACTAGCCCCGAGACATCATTTGCAACAATTTTGACATTTGGAGGATGGGTTATAAATGGTATTGGCGATAAGGATGAAAATTAGACAACAAAAAGAGTTGAAGGGCCATATATTTGTTTTAGCAAAGGGTGTAGGCGTGTAGCATTTTGTTTGGAAGATGAGAGGAGGGAATCACAATCATGGAATATGCAGTTAAACCAGTTTTTCTCGGACTTATTTAGCAATTTCATGTGAGAGGTGGGAGAGGTGGACAAAGGATGGAATAGCCACTTTATAACAATTTGGAGTGCAATACAAATCAGTGGTCAAAGTTATATTTTGGTCACAAAACCAATGTCTGTAGTAGTGTAGTTAGTATTAAAAACTTAATGGCCCCATCTGGAAAATAGGAATTTTAGATTAGAAAATTATCATGTCGATCTCTTGCGATCCTACTTCCAAACAAACCCTCAACTTAGTCTTCATTGCGTATTTGTCCATACGAACCTACTCTAGGATGGTGCATGAGAAAGATAACCAATAATTTCCTTTCTTTCATGAATTCAAAAAGGTATATGTACAAATAAGGAAGCTAAAACTTACCAGAAGTTTATATCTCTTAAATCTTCGTGCCATTCATCCAAAGAAGACGTTTCCATTACTTATATTTAGTAGTGGATCAAAATTCTATTGTACACAAGATCTGTAAGCACTGAAAAAATGGTTTGAATTAGTCAACAACAAGTGGTTACAACACTATTTGCATTAAAAAGAAGAAAATGAACTTCTAATGAGCGCATCCGTTTTTTCAATGTAGACAACCTTGTGGACTATGATATAATAATTTATTGAAAAGGAGTTATTCCATTCGTCTGAAAGTTTTCTAAGTATCAACGATTGTTGTAGTAATTGAATATAGATATTGCAGTAGTTCAATGAAATTGTTGTCATAGTTATTTCAAAATGTTGTAATACGAAAAAGTTAAGATATAAAGATTATATTGCAATATTAGTATGCAACTACGGCAACACTTAGTATGAAGTGATCCAACGGGTGTTCAATGATTGAACATTCGATGTTTGCCTTGATGCCCAAGACAACTGATATGACTGAAAGTTAAAAGGAATGACCTATTATTTAGTTTGCCACACTTTTTCTGTTTTTACCACTCTTTGGTTACATGCATGTTTCCATTTTGTCATTCCAGTCTAATTCCAACAATTTGGCCACAGAACTAGAGGCAAAGTTGTAATTTCCCCCTCTACAATATCCCTTTCACCCACTTTTCTCTCTCTTGGTACCGATGAGTCTCAGGCTCCCCGCGGAAGGGCTAGTGTTGTCAGTGGCGCAATTCCTCTCGAACCTAGCCTTCGACTTGCGCCACATACCAATCACTTAGTGATATTTTAGTCATTATTCATGAAATCTAACATGTCCAACCTAGTCAAACATGTTGACTTGATACTAATTGATGGTAATGGTAAAACACCAATACCTTAATGGAAGAGTGCCAAAAACAAGAGGAACAAAATTTTAGTGGTAAAGTATAGAATAGGCCAGCCATTCCTTAAGTGGCAAAAACATTTTTTTCTGAAAGGTCGCTGTTAGCAGTGCCAATGATGCAAGCGAAGTAGTGGGATGGCACAATCAGTGACATTTTTGGGTGAATTAATTGGCAATGAGATAAAAAAAGGTGTAAGACCATTTTACACCCGCAAACTATCGAAAAGTTCACTTAACCCCCTGAACTATGAAATCAGTTACTTAACCCCTCATCTTCTAAAACCAGTTTAAATCATACCCCATGGTGGTTTGGCCTAACTGTTTTGCTGATGTGGACTCGACCTTGGGTTGTTTTGCCACATTGGCATGCACATGTGGAAAAGGTGGTCAAGTGTTGGTGTCAAGAGGGTTGCACTACTACAGGGCACCAAATTTGGCGTGTTTTCCCTCCCAATTGGATTTTTTTTGCCACACCCTACTTGGATCCCCTTAGCTTGCGCAAGAGAACTTGCCATGGAGGAAATGAGTTCAGGGAGTTCAAGTTCTTCGTGCACGCCATCCTCATCCAATTGTTGTTGCCCCGATACCCCTCACTCACATGTGACCAACAGGGAGAAGTCATTCGAGTACCACCTAGCAAAATTTTGCTTATGCAGGTTGAAGGCACCAAATTTTTTGGTGGGCTATAAACACTAGGCTTGGGCTGGAATTGTAAGACTATTTGTACTCCATTGAACATTCTTGAGCTAGTGCAAATCCTCACTCTCTAGTGCATGTGTTGCACCTGGAGAGGTTTAGAGGCAAGATTCAACTGCATTGCATTGAAGATTGAGCTTTGTCTCTTGGGGGAAATCAAGTGGTTGTCTTGGCTTATTACTCTAGGAGGTTGCCATCACCTAGACGGCTTATGGAGTAGTTGGCCAGTGATATGTTCAAGAAGCATGTGAAGAGGCCTGAGTTTGTGAGTGGCTCGGTGCTCGCCATCTCCAGAGTCAAGGAAGCAATCTTAGTCGATTAAGGGAAGTGCTCAACTGTATGGAGTTGGCTCAATTTGTTTGAGCTTCCTCAACTTGAACTAGGGGAGATCGGTAAGTCTCCGATCACCACGTGAAAAAGATCCTTATGTCATCTATTGTGGTTTATCTTTTGCTCGTTTACTTTGTGCTATTCACATTCCTAGAGCTATCTTGCTTGCATGTCACTCTAGGATTGCAAACCTTCACCTAGACATAGGGTGTTGGTGCACATAGTTAAAGCTAGAATATTTAGGCTTTGTATGTGAAAACCAATTTATCTAAATTTCGTATAAAACTCGGGTTTGGCCAAAAGAAATAAAAATTCCATAGAATATCTCTAGTCGGCCTCCTTGATTCTACAATCTGAATGGTCACATTCTAGAAAATTTTATTGCATAAATTCAAAAGTGGCAATTGAAAAAAAATGGAGAAGAAAAATTGTTGAATGGTGTCGCCCATACCAATGGAAATGATTTTACCTACTCAACTACTCAACTTCCTCTCTCATTCCACCCCAACAAGAAACTGAGCTTAGAGATATCAAATTCTTGGGTAAATGTTATGTTACATATATAGAACTTCTTGCTCATTAGGCGCGAGTTATGTACACCATTGTTCGAGGGATTCTCGATGCTTCCAGATAGTAGAAGCTTGGTGACAGATGAGTTTAATAGAAAGGGGTGCATGCCGCCTACCTTTCGTGGGAGTGTCGAGCACCCCCAGTGGTCCGTGAGAGGGGAGGCTACACCATCCCCTCTCATGGGAGGTGGGAGCGAGACCTTCTTCCTGAAAGTCCTTCGAAGAGATCTTTCGGGCGCCTTGAGAACCAACCACCCCCTCCCCCCCCCCATCCAAGGGACCAAGCAGCAGAAAACAAGCACGAGGAGATGCTAACATGGGATACACTCCCACCTTCCACAAGGACCCTTTTGCCCTTGCTTTACTCAGCCCGCTGAGGGTAGCGTAGTCGTTTGTATCAAGGTGAGTGCCTATATACACTCATTGTAATATCTGCTTGTAACTCGAACTGTCATTTAATACAAGGCATACAAATTGATGTGCCCTTAGGACGCTTGGACGAAGAAGCACCCATCTACTCCACGCCCGAGGGGCACACCGACAAGAGTAGGGCATCTTCATTAGTATCCGAACATGTATAAATGCCCGTGTCTCTTTATTCTTGTGGATGCTGGTTCGGGCAGTGGCCGACATCTGCCCTTCTTGCATGTCCCATTTTCCAACATGTTACAATCATCAACAGTAAATATTGCATCTTTTTTCATCACGCCATATAGGCTTATGTCCCTCTATTATTAATTGATTGACATATAACCACAAAATCAACGAATGATCTAGCTATTTTGTTCAAATTTGGTGGGATTTGAACTGTTAAATTAAAATTTCATTTTAGTATTAGAGATGTGGCACCCCATTAATTCGGTTATATAGGGTCTATGGTTTCAAGAAAATATATGCCTACTTGCAAGGTTCATCCGTCATTTTCTCTTGAGATAAAAGGGGTGCACAAGGCAACTTTTGCAAATTGTTCTGGCCAAGATTGAGGAGATCAAACCGATATTCACTACAAGGATATAATTAAATCCCATGTGCTCTCTACTGTTGGGAGGCGCCACAGACACTAAGGATTGTTCAGTTTCTGGTAGTGATCGAATGGCTTAACATTTGATGTCACAATGTGGCTTGTAGTTTTGTAAATGTTTCTTATCTATTAATTAAATGGTACTAGAATCTACAAGAGATGTCAAAAATCGAACACAATACCATGATTTATGGGTTTGGATTTCCTACAAGTAGGTTTGCGTCAATGAATGGAATGTTTTCTTCAAATTTTCTCTTTCAAAGAACTTTTAAAAGCACGGCTAAAAGAGGGGGGAAAAATAAAATATACACCTCCAAGGATCCAAAGGCCGTGTAGGTAAAAAAACCAGGCAGAATCGCCTGTTACCGCTTTTCTGGAAAAATCTGGTTGAATTTCGCTTGAATTTGCTTAAAAACTAGCCAAAATTCAAATTTTGAAATTTGGACTTACAAAACCCGGAAAAACCAGTCGAGATTTTGCATCCGGATTTCTGCCAGAATAGCCAGCCAGTTTTTTTCTCTCAGACACCGCTCACATACCTATGTCAAGGACAAACTAATGTGAACAGAGGGAGTACATCTTTGTAATAATCATACATTATAATTAAAGTTCTAATATTTATAGTGACAATTGTGATATGCTGACGTATTTACTGCTTGTAAGCAGGAATATATAATATATAGTGTTTGGAATGTGTTTTGTTGTGGGAAATAGCTTTTAAATAGATGTGCCATGTTTTGTGTCAACTACTACTGTCACCATTTATTGTCTTGTTTAATGATCAAGCCATGACCATACCGGGCTAAATGGGTTTGTATCAGGTTATGATGACCATGACAACTCTTATGCCACACATGAATAAGTATGATTTATGTGAAGGGATTTTTTTAAAAAAATAATCTAGTTTTTATTTGAAATTACAGTAATAATACTATCTTTTTTCTTTTTATAGGAATAATCATCTGTCGCTCAACCGTTAGGCGACTGGCTCTAGTAACCCAACGGTTGAGCGACTGGGACACTTGTCGCTCAACGGTTGGTCCTAGTGTGCAGCTCACTCATCTAGATGGGCATGCATTGTGCTCGTTGGGCGACAAGTGTCTCAGTCGCTCAACCGTTGAGTTACTGGGTTGTCGGGACCCAAAATATGCAATTCTGGACCCTCTGTGTATACTGCACTAGTCTAGGATCACGCTAGTGCACACAGTGGCAACATCAGTGAAATATAATTTTCATATACAAAGATAACTAATAAATAGGCAAATAACAATAAACATCAGAGCAGAGACCTTAAGGTCAAAGCTTACAATTAATGCTTCAGAGGGGCAAATAGCTCAATGAAACTGCAGCGGAACGAAACAGAATAATTTCAGTGAAGCCCATCCATATGCCCACAGCAATCGGTTGTCAAAAGTGCCTAGTTCTCCACGATCCTTGAAGTAGACCTTGTTGACTGACGACCCCTTCACTTCTGCTTGATTTAATAAAGCAAGCATGAGTACTCACCGTACTCGCAAGTCATACCACAGAAATGCAATTATAGATGTAGGCTTATTCCAAAGGGATGGCTTCTGTGGTTTTTTTTTGCAGAAATGCGACATTTGCAATTTGAATACGAATAATAGATTGAAAGCACAAGTAAAACAAATAGACAATAGTAATTTTATCAGTTGTTTTCACAAAGACACATGTCCTAAACAAGTTATTCACATAGCTGCATAAGTTACCTCACACAGCTATCCCATCCCAAGTTTTATGAAAATCTACCCCTCGTGTGAAATCCCCGAGCATGTCTATGACCGCGGACGCGGCTATTCGAATAGATTGTTTAACACTCTGCAGAGGTTGTACACTTTACCCACAAGATACAACTAGTGTAGCTAGCACTAGCCGTAACAAAACAGTTTAGAAACTTCATCTCGACATTGACACTCCCGGTATGCTTAGCCACCATAGACGCACACCGTTAGACAGGGACACGGCGAACCGCCCCATGATGCGACTACTTGGTAGTACACACCTCCACCCAATCCGACACAGCTATTCTACAACCTGAGTAATCAATGTCAAGACTCCATAACATACTAAGTTAGGCCCATCCCATCAGGCATGTGGTTGTACGAAAGGCCCAGTTCAATGGCGTACAAGGTTAAGTCCTTAATTAACCGAGGCAAGACTTCCAAATTCTAACCTATCATTCCCTCCAACATAGATCCACCATAAAAGTATACCAGACCACTTGCCTCCGTCCAAAGCCTTTTCCCACCCTGTTGGTTAAGTGCAACATATGCCATCAACGAGTAATAGCACATAGTACACACAATTTTGTCAAATGGTTCCATAGTCACTTAGTCAAGTTTATTATTGCGACTCACATGAAATGATGACTCGTAGCATGGCTAAGCAAACTAATAGTATCTAACCAACCCACGTTGGTAGTACAATAGCACCAACTAAATAAACCAAACTAGGGTGACAAAAGATTATGGCATACAATTAGACAAGGAGGTCATAACAAATTGGATATTAACTAATCCCAAAAACATTGAAATAAATAATTAAAGTAAATGCAATAATTGAATTGAGATGAATTTAGGAATTTGAATGGACTCAATCGGAGTTCAGATGCAAAAGATATGAGCTTGGGAAGTTTGAAATCACATAAAATACTGAAAATCAGTATTTATGAATTTACTGAATTGTTTTACTGAAGGAAAAGGGAATTACCACGCCACCGACGCGTCGACAAGCAATAATTAAAGGAATAAAAGAAATAGAGTTTATCAAGTTGGACCCACTGGTCATTGAGTAGGTGCACCATGGACTGGGTTCCTGCAGATTGGATCTGGTGGGGTTTTCGGTGTGCCACAAGGCTGCTGATTTGGGGGATGACGGGGATGCCACACAAGCAAATGGTTGACGTGGCGCTGATGTGGCCAAAGAGGTGGCATGCCACGTCAGTCGGGATAGGAAAACGAAGAGGGAGCAGTGCAGCCATGGCCGGCGAGAGGAGCTCGGCGCCGACAGCCAACCACAACGACGGAGCTCCGGGGAGATAGCAAAAAGGGGATGCTCTGGGAGGTGATGGCGCAGCAAGGGCGGCAGCGGTTCAGCGGCGGCGGCGACTCCACAGTGGCGAGGACAAAGGAGGCGAAGAGCTTCACGGCCGCGGCGACGTCAGTGCTAGGGTGGTGTCCAGAGTCGATAGAGGGGAGCACCAAGTCGGCGAGAAGGCGAGGGACACTGGGGACACCTCAGAACAGCCAAAGGAGGACTGGGGCGACTGCACAAAGAAGATGACCAGAGAAGAAGGAGATGGCCAACGACGTAGATTCGGCGAAATACAGAGAAGAAGGAAGGTAGGGTTCGGATGAGAAGAAGTCGAGGCACGACGTGACGCACATAGGGGGCGAAGGAGCTCACCAGAAAAATAGATCGGGAAGATGACGCCGGCGGTCGGTTGTCGGACGGGAACAAAAACGGCGATCCAATGACTCTCGGCCGAAACTGATGGAAGCACGACAAAGCCCTCGGCAACGCGAACCCGAAGGTGGTGACGGCACAGCTTGGGGAGGTCCGACGACAAAGAAATCTTGCGGAGAAGACCACGGTGGTGCTCGGCTTGTCTGACGAAATCCGACAATGCGAGATCGATTTCAGGGCTTGGAAGTTTAGCGTTTTGGAAGAGGAGGTACGGGCGAACAATTTGACGCGGGCGCTCTGCTTTATATAGCACCGGAGATGGGGTATTAGGGTTGGAGTCAGTGCCGAAGGCAAGACACAGAGACTGTGGAGTCCAGCTCGGGACCGATTGGGACGAAGAGCACGTGCGTAGCTGGCTAGGTCCCACCAGCAGGGAAAACAGAAAAGGAAAAGAAGGGCCGGTTAATTTGGGCTTTGACTGCATGCATAAAAAGGAAAAGCGAGAGTGGCCGACCGGGCTTTGTGCATGGCGCAAGCGGAAAAGGAGGCCGTGGCAGCGTGCTGCACCGAGAAAAGAAACGGGCAAGGCGGACTCACAAGGAGAAAAAGAGAGGCGGCTTGGCTTGGGTCATGAGCCTCAAGAATCGCAGCAGAAGGAAGGGACGAGCGAGCTTGGCTAGCTCGGTTGCGAGGGAAGGATGCAATGCGGGCCAAGCAAAGAGGCGGGCCGACAGGGAAGTGGGCTAAAATGGAAATAGGATTAGGCCAAGGAAGGAATTCGGCCCAAGGATTTTCTGAGATTTAATATAGATTTTCTATTTTGAAAATAGCAGAAAACACAAAGGGCAACTTAGAAAATAGCAAATGTACTCGGAAAAATTCTAGAAAATTCTAGAAAATATATCCAAGCACATAGAATCCAAATAAAATAGTTTTGATAATAGTTGATGTTGAGATTAATCATGTAAAATTGTTTTTGATTTATGAAAGTTTGGATTAAGCTTTATTAATTCAAATAAAACCAAATGGTGAATTTTCTCCCTACTAACTATTCAAAAGATTTTTTTTAAAAGCCAAATTTTGGGACGTTACATGGGTCCAGCCGCCCAACGGTTGAGTGACAGATGATTATTCCTATAAAAAGAAAAAAGATGGTATTATTACTGTAATTTCGAATAAAAAATAGATTATTGTAAAAAAAAATCTTATGTAAAGTGCGTAATTATGTCAGAATTGTACTGTAGTAAACTGTACTATACTACGAGCTTAGATGATATTAATACTATTCAACTGTGATAAATTAATGTTTCTTTACCTCTGCTTTGGGGTTGCTCTTTTTACTTTTTAGTGAAACTTCCTGTCGAAAGAACAACCTGGAACAATATGATGTAATGCTGGTTGTTCACCAAGAGAACAGTACCCCGTAATCGTTCAATCTGTTAGTTGCAGTACTCAGCAAGTGCACACTTCCGTATATGCTTCTGAAAAAAAATTTGGGGAAAAATTTAACCCTCAATATACATAGTTCTCAACCTAAACATAAATGAACAAGAAGACAGATACTTACCTGACAACTGAATTTGGCAATGTAATCTGCTGCACATCAAGAAATGATGTATACGACCAACCAGATAGGCTTAGAAATCACAAAAGGGTAAATAAACAAACTTTTTTTCTTTTTTTTTTGCAACAATCACTAGAACGATCCTTCAATCTGTTAGTTGCAGTATATCCCCTACTCAGCAAGTGCACGCTTCCGTATATGCTTCTGAAAAAAAAAATCGGGAAAAAAATTAACCCTCAATACACATAGTTCTCAACCTAAACACAAGTGAATAAGAAGACAGATACTTACCTGACAACTGAATTTGGCAATGTAATCTGCTGCACATCAAGAAATGATGTATACAACCAACCAGCTAGGCTTAGAAATCACAAAAGGGTAAAAAAACAAACTTTTTTTTTGGCAACGATCACTAGAACAGGGGCTTAACTATGGACGTGAATGAACAACAACGGCTAGCTTTTTTTTTGTATTTTGTTAGAACAGTTTTTTCTTCTTCTTTTTTTTTGTGGGGTATCGATCACTACAAAAGAAGGGATTAAACGTGGACTTGAAAGAACAATGCACAACTCGCAGGAAATCAGTATCTATCTAGGCAGGAAAGGAAAGGGATGCGTCTCCTTGCAGTAGTGTCTTATATAGACGAGGAACATGAAGAAGATGCCTAGGTTGCACAAGCAAGCAAGGAATGATATTCTCGTCACAGCTAAAGGCCACATGTGTCGAAAGGTCCTGAAGCGTATCGATGTATCATGCGTGTTTAAAGAACAACGGGGATAACTTGCCATGTGCGTCACAATTAACGGACATGCAAAGCCGGATTGGTAATTATGCCATGGCATGTCTTAAGGAACACGAGCAACAGAAAAGGTAGTGTTGCTTCTGCAACAATTCGCCTCAAGAAATGACCGTGGCTGAAACATTACTTACAGCTAATGATCACCAAGGCTGATAGAAACTAAAACTAAAAGCATAGGTAAAAAAATTTCGCGATATGTAGTAGTAGTTGGATTTCTTGCGTTCGAATAGAAATCAATACACTACCACTCCCTTGTAATCGAATCTCCCAAAAAAGGAATAATCAATTATCAATGACATTGGGTCCTGGAGCCACTGGACATAAATGACAAATCTTGAATTTGCATATTATATCTTTAGTAGTGGCGAATAATCAAATCTCCCCCCAGAAAATAGTTTGCATATCATATCTTTGGTAGTGGCGAATAATCAAATCTCCCCCAAAAAATAGTTTAAAGGGGACAGGAAAAATAATTAGCACACAAGTGACTAATTAAAATCTCACCGGCCGGCCGTCGTTCATGGGCTCGTCGGCGCCGTACCATCCTCGCCGCCGCCCCTCGTGACGGTCGACGCCACCCCTCCTCGCTCCGTTGTGATTGGGATGAGGCAAGGGCAAAGGAGTGGGGAGCAGGAGCAGCAGTTGAAATGGGCTGGATCAGATGTTTGGGCCCATGGCTGTATTATGTGCTTTTGAAGCCCAAACAAATTTCGCACCCTGTTTGGCTCCCATCAATTAAATTTGATTCATTCAATTGGATTACAAATCATATTCGGTAGAATTTGAATTTGATTCAAGCCAATTCAAATACCAAGTTTTCAGTTTGGCTATCCTGCGGATTGGAATTAGAAGTTTTCTTCTTTCCCCCAAAAAATCAACATCAAGATTCAGAGTTTGCTCACCATATGCTGCACGAGCGCCGACCCAACACCGTTGAGCTCCTCCAATCCAATCCAACATATGCACCTGCATGAACGAGTTTTTTTGGCTCATGTGGTACTATTGACGGCGCTAATAGCAATTTTTGCCTTCTCCCGATATTAATGCCAAAAATGGCACCACGAAGCTACCGACAACCGACACGTAGCCAAGTCTTGTCCCCAGGGGACCGGACTAAACCTCCACCATACCCTAGGGGGTGGACTCCCCTTGTGCGCCACGTGCGATTTCATATGAAAAAATTCGTGGATTTTTTTCTAGTGCATGTGATACATTTGAAGCTACGAGTGTGAGATTAAAAAACAAGAAGATTTTTTTTTTGAAAGTGTTAAATAGTATTTGAAATAGTGTAAAAAATTATTTTTTAATCGTTTTTTAACCAAACCATGCCTAATCCTCTCCCTGCCGCTCGACCATGCTCTGGAGGCATGACATTGCCCTTTGTCGTGCCCCTCGGGGCCGGACTAGCCTGGTCCGTGGCCCCCAAGGGCCCGGATTTCACACGTGGTGTGTGTGTGGGGGAGGAGGGGCGAGTCCGACCCTTGGGGCACAGTGGAGGTTGAGTATGGCCCTCTAGGGACCGGACTTGGCTACGTGTCGACTGCCGATAGTTCTGTGGTGCCATTTTTGCCATTGACATCAGGAGGGGCCAAAATTACTATTGGCGCCGTCAATAGTGCCATATGAGCCAAAAATTCCTACATGAATGCCGCCACCACTGGTGCCGCTCGGCTGACGTGGAGGATGGACTTAGTGTTAGAATTAGGCTCACGCAACAAAGGCCTGTTAATTCCTAAATTCCAAAGCATGGCATGATTTAGTCCCATATTGTTTAGACAAGTGGGAGGAGAGCAATATAAAATATGGAGTCCTTGCCACCATATAAAACAAGTGATATATAGGATGGGGTAGCATGAGAAGGACTTTGGTTAAACACACATGCGCGTGTATTTGTGGATTTTTGCATGAAAATCAAGTGACTTGTGCTGTAGCGTTGTTCCTGGAACATGAAATCCAACTTTTATTTTGCTAAATCTCTCTCTTAATTTTGTTTCAATGTGAATTTAAACATCTGGATTAATTCAGTTTAATTGAGTTAATGGCGCCAGCAGTTACTAGAGAGTAATTCGCATGTACTTAAAAGGACCTGGAGACATCCAGGTTTGGAACATAGAATTTCTCCATTCCTCTCCCACATCCTCCTCCTCCTCTAGTGATCTATGTTGGAGTTTTGAGTCGCTAATCTTCGCCGTCCTTTTAAGTATGTTAGGTTCGGAACAGAGAATTTCTTCACGGCGTGTGCCAGGAAGGAAGGAGAGCAGGATCTCTGATCCATTGCTGCAGAGAACACCTGCATAGGCGACAATAAGGTTTCTGGGCAGCACATCCATGCGACCCTGGCACATAAAATCCAACTTTTATTTTATCAAATCATGTCGTCATCTCTCTCTTAATTTTGTTTGAATGCGAATTCAAATGTCTGGATTAATTCGGTTTAATTGAGTTAATGGCGTCAATTACTGGAGAGTAATTCACACATCCTTAAAAAGACATGGAGACGTCAATGTTTAGAATAGAGAATTATCCATTCCTCCCCCACATCTTCCTCCTCCTCCTCTGGTGATTTGTGCTGGAGTTTTGAGTCGTCGAACTTCGTCGGCCTTTCTTCACGGTGTGCACCGGGAAGGAAGGAGAGAGGGATCTCTGAATCATTGCCGCAAATAACACCTACACAGGGTGGCAATAAGGTTTCTGGGCATTGCATCTGTACGACCACTCGCTTCACTACTTCATCTATGCTCTACACTGCATCGAGCCTGTGCTACTTTCTTTTCTTTATCAAGCCCAACAGCAAGTCGTTCATGTAACCTATCGACTATTACATTCTATTTTGAGTATATTTCGAAGTACAATGTGTTGCCTGCTGTTAGTATTGATTTACGCATCTCTAGTTTTTTGTGATATTTTCTACATGATAAAATCCGGAAAAAATATATTGTGCATATTTCCAACACTTAGGTGTGGTCGATTTGAATCCCCATGACGTCGTTCAGCGCCCAGATCTACTCCTTCAACAACTCCGACATGGATATAGTAGAGGAGGTGAGTTGGCGACCGGAGTCGAGCAGGACGATGGCTCGATGTAGCGTATTGAAGCTAGGGTAGGTAGTACTGGGTCACCTGACGTCAAAAGAGGCGTGGAGAGGCTTGGGAGGAGGAGGGAGAAGAGGAAGACGGCCATGGCGTTGAGGCGAGAAAAGGTCGAGAGGAGAGGTGAGGTGCTCGAGCGTATAATTCTAGATAAATGGCATGGTTGGAGTTGTCAATTAGGATTAGTTTTAACTTTACAGATCGTATTTGAGTGGAATCATTTGTTTCAATTCTAGGTGGCAGTCAAACACCCCATTTCTTAGAACGGAAATGCCAATCTACACCGTGTTCACCTGCACCCACAATCTCTTCCCTCCATTGTTACCTCGAGATTTGTGCCAAAAGAATTAGGTTGGAACTAGAAATCAATAATGTCACATCAGACCATTTAATTGTGACATCACCATCTCCTCGTCTCCTAATCTATATCTCCTTAGTTCAAATTTTTAATGAGCCGGCCTTAGGACAGTAGAACACCAATTTGAATCTTGCTACAGTAAGTATTTGTACCACTCGTATTGTATTATACAAAATTAGTACTTTTAGACATGCAACTCAAAGGATGTACAACACTTTCAATTTTGAAGATACACAGTACAATACATCGTATAACACACTCACACCTCGTACATCACTACATCTCTCAAGCATTTATATTGTTTTTCATTTTTTTAATTTGCATTACAATACATAGTTACACCAAACCGTATGTACAAAACCGTACATACAGTAGAGAGGAGAGGGGCACAGAGACGGAGGAGGTAGAGCACCGGTGAGGATGAGACAGTGGTGTACAGTGCATCCAGGAGAGAGGCGGAGCACTGGGGATGGAGTTGGAGACGAGGTGCACCTTGGATAGGCGGCTTGGGTACACGTCGGGGCGAAGGTGCACGGTACTGGCGAGGAAGAAGATGGTTGACGCTGGCGGGCGGTGTACCGATGAAGAAGATGGCAGCAGTGGTGCACTATGCACCGGATGTAAGGTAGATGTACACATCCGGGGTGGATGTGCAAAAGTGATAACTACAACGACGGGGGGTGCACCAGTGAGCAGGACGTTGGTGGAGTGGACATCCACCTAGAGGTGTACACCGTCGAGGAACATGCCCGTTCTCGGTGCACGTCGGAGCTGGGGAAGAAGCACGACGCCTCGAGTACGACGGATCTGGCTGCGGAGGTCTCGGGGGAGGCGAATCCGGTGGAGGTATCGGGGCAAGCCAAATGGATTGTGCCAGCCAGTTCGGCCCGAAGCATGCCATTGTTGTCCTGACCCAGGCATGACAAGGCCCACCATCTAAAATGGTCGTGCTAGCCTGGCCCAACACACCATGTTATGCTTGGGTCGTGACCTAGACCCGTGGGCCAACCTGGTCGAATAGTATTAGACCTAGCACGACACGGCCTAGGCACAGCCCAGCTCGTTAGAATCGTTTATTTTTTAATATTTATATGATTTTATTTTCTATTTTTTTATTTTATAAGTATATAAAAATTTATTTTGTATTTTCTAGGATGTTTTTGCATTTTCTTCAAATTTCCATGCCAAATGGGCTAAATGCATCGACACCGGCCCGACAGGATAACCATGCCTGGGCCGACACAACATGACCCGTATAAGTAATGGGCCAAACGAGCCCGTGCCTAAATGGATCATGCTTACGTGGGCACATGTCATGCCATGCCGAGCCGCCCATTTGGCCAACTCTAAGAGAGATGTTGAGATGAGATGATAAATAGAGGACATGGTAGGGTCCACATGGTACATGTATGAGATTTCTCTCTTCCCATCCAGCAATTTTGAATTTCGGAAAAGAAATCGAAACAGATTGCCTACACGGATCTTGGCACACCATGTACCATTGGATAGTGGGTTCATATACTCCATATTCTTTCTTAGAATCCAAATCTAATTCCACAAGTCCATGCCTAATTCTTGGGAGCCAAACATGGTGTCCAGAAATTTTTTGACAGGCTAGCAAAGTTGGCATGTTTCGTTCATCTTAGTAATGTCTCATTTGGCGGGTGAAACATAGTCCACATATTTGAGATTTTGAGTCAAATTAACAAGCTCATCTTGTCAACTACATTAGCCAGCTAGACTTCCTTTACTCTCTTTTTCGATTATAAGGTAGACCAGTATGAGCTACGTGGTATGCGGGTATGCACCCGCATACCCTGCAATTCCATGTACGAGACACTATACACTACCGCTAGTCCGTATTTCATCCAAAGATATATGCACCGCTCGTTCCTATGAACAAGTACTTCTTCGTATTTTTTTTCGCTATAGTTTTCAGTCAATGTTTGATGCAATGCTCTCTCCTAGCTAGGGTTTTGGTGTATCTGGTCTTGCAGAGAATTCTCGAGAAACCTTTTCCAACTAATTTTCAATGTCATGTTGAGTAATGTTTGATCGTGCTTTGATTCTTTGTTTCCTTTCTTGATTTTCTTCAAATCGGTCGATCGATCATTGGCTCGATTAGTTGATCTCAAGACATCTTCCTAAGTTACTTCTATAGAGATGAAATCCGTGAAAATTTCATCTGTCAGTAACACCGCATGTTTTGGCGGAATTTGTAATCAGTTTGTTCATTTCTGTATATACTGACTCACGAGTCATATATACATTCACAACTACCTTTCTGGGATAATTTGTGTTGCATCCATGCGGTCTAAGGCACATATTGCAAATTGAAGAGAGATATATTGGCTTTATAAATCCCAAGGCAAAGAATTGATTATAATATTGAGAAGTGGAGTGATGAGGATCTTCGTCTTTATACAAAAAGGTTGACTTATTCACTTTGGTGTATCAAGTTTCTTTTGCATCAAGGGTTGACGTTTCGTGGACATGATGAAAGTGAAGAATCTAGCAACAGAGGGAACTTCATTGAACTTTTGAAATTTCTTGTCGGAAATAGTGAAGAAGTGAACAAATATGTTTTGGACAATGCTCCAGGTAACTGTACCTTAACTAGCCCAGACATACAAAAGCAAATTATTTATAGTATACTTAGCGGATGGTTTGAACTTAATCCATGAATTTAAGCCCTTATTGTGTTATTCAGTGCATATATACCGAATCATGTTGTCAATTTTACAATTATTACCGATTTACTAAAATGAATTTACCGAATTGTATATGAAAATTTTTGGATGGCATACCTTTAGACAAAATCCTAGATTCGCCACTGAGGTAGACTATGATGAAATTGCACACTATGTCGCGCTGGTGTTTGTAGTGTGTTTCTAGGGTAGAAGTTGCTTTGAACTATACAGAAAGAATTTTGTTGGCAGAGAGTCTATATGATGTATATATACATAAAGCAAATTAGAATTTGCATAATTGGTTGTTGCGTCGTAACATGAATAATCATTGGGAGGCACAGAATAGAAAATATAACAGAAGAGCCGACCATCGTACCCTTGCATAGGCGGCGTTTTTCTGTATGCATAGAAAATCTAACAAAAGAGCAGACGATCATACCTTTTTTTACGTATTGCCTTTGCAAAGGCAAATCACTTTGTTCCTATGAAGATTGTTAACAAATAAAGTCCCATCGCCACTACAAATAGCCGGAGTAGTTTAAGTTTTGATTTCCATAATATCAAGGCAAAAAATGGGCAGGTGTGCTACATCGCGCCCATTCATTGTGTGGCATCTACATTGGTCATCGTTATGCATGCAAGTTCACAAGTAATGTTATGCGTACATATATTTGGGAAGATATGCAGAATTTGCAAACAAAATATAAGCTAGTCTATAGAATAAGACTGTCAACTCTCGGACCACCATATGTGACCTTCGTCGCAAACTAATAACCAACCAGAAGTTGGAATATCCTACAGAATATTAGGATCATGTGGTTTTCTTGCCACTACACTAATAAAATTCTAGCTCACTGATTATAATTATCAAACCCCTTGTTGAAATTTATGCGTGTTGGAGGAATCAAACATTTCCCACATATTATCACCATTGTAGCATGCACCGTTGGGTGACCACCAGTTGTTGGAGATCATATTGGATTTGAAATTCAATCAATCATGTGCCCATGATAGGAAAATTTTGTGGTATGCTATTAATAAAGATCGAATCTCGTCATTAGGGGGAGAGAAATGCCCAAAAGTTTGAATGCCGTTGTATTTTCTAGAAAGAAAAGATCTTTAATACGAAGATACACGTACTAGTCAAGCTAAATTTAAGGTTTAGTTTATACTTTATACTCCTGCCATATATTTTCTAATTATGGTGGAGTTACCACAGTGTTTACTTATAGTAAATACATCGCTAAGAGTAGAATACCCCGGGTTAAATAGTATATCCACATATACGAAATTGACTTATTGGTTCTTGATCTAAAATCTGTGGGGACGCCTGTGGGTCTAAGATATAATGACACTAGTAAAAATAATTATTAATCACTCCTTTAACTCTCTTGAAGAGAACTCACCTAGAAGGTGAAATACCTCATGAAGAGGTTCATCATGAAGATGAAAGCCCCAGCAATTTGATATGCACATATTACAATGCTGGGAATACGGAACGACCAAGAATATTTTGTTTGGGAAATAACAACGATCTGGCACTACCAGAAACCGCTTATTTCCCGAGTGTCTAGACGAAAACACTCGGGCAGGTAACACTTGGGACGAAAAGTCAGCATTCGGTAGAAAGAAGTTTCTCGAGTGTTTTCTATAACACTCGGGAAATAAATTATAATCCTGAGTGTACAAAAATAAAAACACTCGGGAGATAAAACCAAGCCATTTTTTTCTCGCCGCGCCTTTTTTTGCTGCTAACCCTATATCCCGCCCCAATCCCCTTCTTCACCACTGCTAACCCTATATCCCGCCCCCAATCCCCTCCTTCACCTCAACTCTCTCTCCCTCCACTCTTGGAGCCGCCGCTCCCCACGGCTCCCCTCCGGCCGCCGGCTCCTGGCGTCGCCACCGCTGTTGGCCTGGTCCGCTGCCACCACCGCTTGTCTCTACGGCCCGACTCTGCTCCCTCATGTGTGTGTGCCCTTGTGTCGCTGTCAGTATCCCCAATGCTTTCGGTCCGTGCTGGCCGCCGCCGCCATTATTCGCCCGTTGGCTCCTGGTTTCCCCTCTCCGGCCGACCTCCTCTCGGCGCCGATGGTCCGATTCCTTGCGCCTCGGTGCAGTCTTTGCCATTGCACCGCCTCGCCCTCGGCTTCTCCTTGCGCGCATACGCCTATGCACCGCCCCTTTGCTTGGGCTCGCAACGCGCTAAGTCGGAGTGGAGCCAGAGGCAACTTCACGAAGGTGGTGGTGGGCTGAAATTTGGGCACAAGGAGCGGCCGGGCCAAACGAACCGGAGGGTGGGCCTAGGGGCACACGGGTGAGTGTAGAAGCCAGGGGGCAAGCACTGGGCCAAGCCGACGGCCATGGGGGAGGCACGCATGCCAGTAGGATGGCATGGGCCACAGGAGGCCCAGGGAACGATGGCATAGGGGACTAAGCGGCCGGAGGCGGCCGAGCAAAGGGCAGCGCGTGGCCAAGAAGCACTAGGAGGGGAGCCATGGGGAGGCTTTCACTACTACAAAAAAAGGTCTTCACAGACGGTTCAAAAATATCATTACAGACGGTTTCTGGAGCTGTCTGAGTTTATGGGTCAGTGATGACATGAGGTCATCACAGACGGTTTTGGAACCGTCTGTGATATCTGACTATCACAGATGGTTCGTGTTTAATCTGTCTATCACAGGCGGTTCGTGTTTAGAACCGTCTGTGATGATATATATATATATATATATATATATATATATATATATATATATATATATATATATATATATATATATCGTTTGTAGTCTGACCACTTCAGGGGGTTGTGAGAAGGATAGCGCATAGCGCCACGGGCAACCTCTCATCGAGCACGCAAGTTCAAGAAGTAGCCACTTTATCAAGAAAGCATGTGGACATACAATCGCGAACCAACCATTGTCGATGTCAAGTTGGACTTGACATCATCCGTAATTGTTGTTGTGCTCTCCATGAAGCCACTTCTTGAACTTGCTAGATGAGTGGCTGCCCGTGGCAACTGCCTCATGCTCCTCACGATACCCTAAAGTGGTCAGATTACAAACTATATATATATATATATATATATATATATATATATATATATATATATATATATATATATAGGAATAGAATGGTAGGATGTATACGTACCTGGGACGCAAGGGAGGAGAACTTGACCAGCATGAACACGGTTACAAATTAGCCTAACATTTACAAATTTGAAAAGTTAATTGCAGCCAAGCCCCATCCGAACCACATCGATCCCATGTAAGCCAACCAAGCACAAAGAACCGGCATCAATAACCCTCAGTATCCATCAGAGAGCATTAACCAAACCCACCATTTTGCCCCATTCATTTTTGACAATCTAAACCCACAACATGAACTAAGCAAGATGCACAGAATGCACATACACCAATAGCCCTCAGTTTACATCACAGAGCAAGGGGACTATTAATATGAACTAATTATCAATTCAATTTCAGCATAAGACTATTAACATCATTACATCATAGAGCAAGGGGACTATTAATATGAACTAATTATCAATTCAATTTCAGCATAAGACTATTAACATCATTGTGTAGTTCAACAGCAAGACAGCAAGACCAAGGGTGTCCAAACCCACCACACCAGTAGTAGCCCTTGGCATCCATCGTAGAGCACTAGCTATTTTCATTATAGAGCAAGGGTTTATAGACAGAGAGGGAGTAAGGTAGGGTGATACCTCAGTACAGCGCAACCACGGCGGTGACCGCACCACCAACACAACCCTCATCCATCTCCTTCACCTTGCATAAATCACACAAACATCAGGACACAACTTAAGGCTCAAGCATAAAAATCAAACTCAACAAAAGACATTAAGCTAACAGAGAGGAGAATAGAGGAGGATGGGGAAAGCAAAGCCGGGGGCTGGGCCCGAGCGCAGGAGGTCGGCAGAGAACCAAGCCATGGACCAGGCAGCAAGAGGGTGCGGTGGCGGCGTGATGGCTTGGGTGGCGGCGTCACCGTGGTTGTGGTACGACCCTGACACTACATAAGACACTCCTATCATACAAGTGTCTTGTGCAAGTCTGAGTGGTGTCAACCGCGGCAATGACTGACGGGTCGGGCGGCGGCGTCGGGGTGGAGAGGGGAACGGATGAGAGTAAGTGCGCTGGGGAGTGAAGAGTTAGGGCGGGCGTAAACCCTAGCGGCCGGGCTCCTACTAATAAAGAGACTTGTCACACACGGTTCCATTATGGAACCGTCTATGATATGGTTTTTCTCAAGTATATTATCATGTATATACACTTACATGACATGTTACATATTTATATGTCAATTTTGTCATTTAAATATTGCTGAAAATTTTCTTTAACTATATATATATATATATATATATATATATATAGAGAGAGAGAGAGAGAGAGAGAGTGAGAGAGAGAGAGAGAGAGTAATAATTCAACATATAATTAATATAGTAACTTCACCTCCAAACTAGATTTTTTTTTTCGTTCTGGATTTTTCATATGGCCAAACAGTGTGGCCAGTCGCTTCTTACAAAGATTAAAAAAAGTAGAAACCTATAAATATAAACAAAGTTTTTCTAGTGGCGGAGGTAGGCGTCTTCAATACTTCATAGGCGGCGGACGGTTCGTGATCGAACGAAGCTTGAAATGCGTCCACCCGCTGCCGCGCTCGTTCGAGTGTCTCCCGAAGACCCTCGGACTATTGAATCAAGAATAATTGAGCCCATAGGCTCTCTTCCCTTGCATGAGGGGTCTCGGCCTAGTCGACTCGGTTGCCTGCCGCTTCGATTAAGCAGTCCAAGTAACAGCAAGCCTCTTGGAGACGTGCAACGTTGTTGTGGAGGACCACGTCGATGACGCGGTAAACTCGCAGAAAGTGGGAGATCACCCGAAAGACGCGGTGAAGGAGGATGTCAAGACGGCGGAAGGTGGCCGTCACCTGCTCCGGCAAATTCTCAGATAGAGGAGTAAAGACACTGTTAAAACAGTGTTCTTCCACAGCACCCGCCGACGTACATCGAGAGAGGTGCTCGTACAGTACGGCTAGGTAGGCCATCAATGCCGGCGACAAGGAAACAGAAGAGGCAACCATTTCTGCTTTTTTTATAAGTAGTAGAGTTATATGTGGGGATGATCATCTTCGATGGTGGATGATCCTTTTTATAAAACAAGGAATAAATTTGGAGCGTGAGATGAAGAGACGCGTCAGGGAGCCGAAGCGGCATTGATGTGAAAAAGAGACGCATCGGCGACGAAGAAACTCATCAGGCTTCAACTGGGAGCTGTAGCGATATTATCACAAACGGTTATAATTAAAAACCGTCTGTGAAGTCTGCAACTATCACAGACGGTTTATTGTTAAGAACCGTCTGTGAGGTTTCACAGACGGTTGTTTGTTGAAAACCGTCTGTGATATGTAGAATTATCACAGACGGTTATTGTTAATAACCGTCTGTGATACTTCGCAGACGGTTTTAGTTATGAACCGTCTGTGATATTACATCTTCACAGACGGTTTTTAGCGTAGCCAGTAACACAGACGGTCTCTAAACCAAAACCATTTGTGATTGCATATAATACAAACAGTTTTGGTCAACCGTCTGTGATGAGGCGTCCAGTATTAGCCTTTTTGTAGTAGTGTTTGTTGGTAGTGAGCTTTTGTTGCTTATGATATTTGCATTGCTATTTTGCTGTTTGAATGGTTGTCTACGGCTGGACCGTATGTTTATGGTAAATTCTCCACACAATTATCAGAGATGCTCCATTATCTTCATGTTTTTCTTATCTCCTTTTCTGCCAATCCTCTATGCAGGGTGTGAATATGTCAGTAAACGCGATGAAAGATCTCAATGTACCTCAATCCATGAGTGGAGAAAACCAAAGATAATTACGTGAAATCTGCATCACTAAGCACGTGTTAAGCGGCAATGAATCGTCAACAAGGAAGAAAATGCTCCACCTGCATGTCCTGATTCTGCGACTAATGCCGTGACTAATGGATGTGAGTCTGGAAACACAGATGTTGAGTATATTGATTCTGAGAATCTGACGTGTATGCAACTAACTGTTCATATTCATGATTTTTTTTGGACATTTGACATTTTTTAGATTCTCAAGGCCCTAAGATTTGCCATTTTCTATTGTTTGACAGACTTTAGTTGCAAGGTTGGATTCAAAGGACTGGGTTATGACATGTGAAGCTCTTAATAATGTCCGTCAGTTGGCAATATATCACAAGGAAAGATTGTGGGAGCTGCTGTAAGTTGTTCCCCCTATATATTCCATCCAAAGTGCCTTGTGTTGTTGGACAAACCTTTTGATAGCTTCAGACACCATTTAATCATTTATCCATGCCCGATGCTACAAAATTGTATCATGTGTGTTCTATTAATTATTTGATATAAATTATATGAATTACAGGGAACCTCTAGTTCCTCTTGTTGTGAAATCTGTCAAGAATCCAAGGAGTGGTGTCTGTAAAACTGCGCTCATGACCTGTGCTGACATCTTCAAAGCATATGGCGACCTAATGGTCGACTCAATTGATCCACTGGTGTGTATTGCCATTCTCAAATCTTACATTCACAATTTCACTTGTTTAGTTTTCACGTGACTATTTCCTGTACTCACTAAGAAGTCTCTAAACATCTTGTCATCAAATGTGTTACGGTGATGCAAACTATTTCTAAAATCTTCACAAGATAAGCGCTTTGTTTGTGAAGCTCTTTGAGGTAGCTCTTATATCAGTGACAAGCTGGATCTCCCCTTCTCTATTGTTACCAAATATGCAGCCCTACCTCAAGAACAGGAATCCACGAATTCGAGCAAAAGCATCAATGTGTTTTGGCAAGAGCGTACCACGACTTGTAAGTGAAAGTCTGATCTGAAGATTTATTTTAGATCACAGCTTTTTTTGCCCCAATTCTTATCTGATTATCTCTAATGGAACCTAAGAGAGGCCAAAGATTGATTCAATACAGCTTGTAGTTCTCTTTTCTTATGTCCCAAGTGCTCAACTAGATAGAGATGGATAATTTGACCTCCTTGTGTATTACTCTTCTCTATTCATGGCCTTAGTTAGACATTACATCCAATTTCTTCAAGAGCTTTTTAGTTTATTTAGATATGTAGATGCATGGCTTGAACATTTGGTGCCATAAGATGGAGCTGGACCTTGGCCAAACAATGAGCGTGCATGTGGTGGAGATTTGATACATTGAGAATATTTAGATGGCAAATGTATGTTTCATTGTAGTCCGTACGTTCAAACTTCAAAGAGCTTCACACCTTCACCCATATTTTCCAGTCATTTTCAATAGGGCAACATTAGCTGGAGTCCAAATATGTGTTGGATGTATATGTACTTTGTTGCCAGCTTCTTGTTCACAAAACAAAATGCTATGGTCCGGTGACCCAAAAGTTTAGCTTGTTTTAGTTTTTCTATACTTTTCCATAGCATGATATCGTAATCTTTGTAGGTTGTTCTGCTGTATATGTCTTATAAATTTTACTACTATATATTGGATTGTCCATTATGCCGCAGGTGGATCTTTGGCGTCCAGTCAGCAGATTAAACATGAGATGAGGGATTCTGGAAATAAAATCGTGAATACCAAACACAGCAGGTAGTGTAAGTGAGCTGCTATAACCTATGGTAGTGTAAGTGAGCTGCTATAACCTATGGTTTTTAAATTGCAATTCTACATGATTGAAACTGTGCACAAAATTATTGGTTCATTACATTGCTAAATTCACTATAATAACTGTTGCCTTACTTGTTTTGTTCTTCTTCGTTACTTTAATTTCAGAACAACATACTTGGTAGATGCTTACTCTGGAATTTAAGAGGAGCACTTCACTTCTTCTAATTCTTTGTCAATACGCACGGTCTTTTGTATGTTTGTGGTAACGAGGAGCTCTTATTGACAAACTTGAAGTCGGATCGATGGAAGGGTGTCTTTCATTGTACTTAAAGATGGTTACATTGTTGAAGGCGATGCGATTGCGCTCTTTGTTTCCTTAAAATATTTTTATCTTTGCAATATTCACATCCTAAAGCATGAATGTCATCATGATACCGCATTTGGGTTCATACGGTTGGTTTGAGTCTTTTGGAAATGCTTACTAGATTGGATTGTTTAATGGAAAGTCCGAACTACTTAATTTCACTTGGAAGTATGTTGGCAATGACAAGCATGCATATTTGCATATAAACTACTTAACCCTTGAGAAGTTGATTGAGATGCTCGACAAAGGATGTGAGTGTTATGCATGGTTTATGGTTATCTAATATACTAGACTAACAATCAAAGCCCTAAGCATCGGTAAACCAGTATACCAATTTTGTTTTTTTTGTTGTTTTAACAATACAATACATTGTAAATGCAGGTTATTGTTGGTATATGAGCAAAACCAGTTGTCAGCCGCTTTGAAGCTGTTGGAGTCAACATTAAATTTGGTGGAATAGAGGTTTGTTTTCACCCTGTAGTTCATGAACTTTATTTGATTCCCACTATACTAGTGCAATGTATGTCAGTATGTGTTATTTTTTTTCTCTATTGGAGACTAAGTTGTTGTCTTACCCCTCTCTTGTTTGCTTGAAGTTTATGAGAAACTGTGCTTACTTTGTTTGTTTGTACCTGAAACTCATAAAATCAATTTAGTTTATTAATATATAATAAACATAAAATCATTTTGATGATTTTCTCAGTTAAAGCTTACCAATATCAATTTACTGATGTTAGCTTTGTCAGCTCTATTGTCATTGTGTTCTTGTTTTCTTGTTGGAGATATGCTGCTACATGTGTATGAAATGCATGTGTTAACCACTTGCTGAAATGTTTGGCATCATGAAAATAAATTATTACATATTGGTTAATAAAGCTAATTGAGCCGACACCATAAGCAATTTACCTTTAAAGATGTTGTTATGTGTGGTGGTACTATAGTTGATTATACAAATATGAAATAGAGTAATGATTTCACTCTGTAGAGTTAATAACTGATCCATGGTCATCATCTTTGCAGTTGAGCATTGGGAGCGACAAGTTGAAGGTTAATTCATGCACATCGACAATTGGTGTACCAAGCATTCACTCTGTGAACTACTTAGAACTGTTATATGTATCATGTCTTCTGCCTAGCTTTTCGAATTTGAACTCGAATATATTGTGGATGTCCGATCTATATATGTGAATGTTGTATTGCGAACTCAAACATTATGTTAATGTTGTCGAATCTATATATGTAATGATTTGTGCCTAATTGGTGGTATTTTTCTTGCTATGGAATGTATACTCTGTTTGATTGCCGAGTTTCCTATCAGTCTGAGTCTGGTTTAAAGTGAAATGCATTGTACGTACAAAATTGGTGCATATACTATTCAGGTATTTCCTGAGTGTCCTTAGTTGACAAACACTCGAGAAAATCACGAATATGCATGTGTGTTGGGTTGCCATGAGGCTATATTTCCCGAGTGCAGTTGATATACACTTGGGACAATTTCCCTACTTTCCCGAGTGTAAATCTGAATACTCGGGAAAGTTATTTCTCCCGAGTGTTTTATGTTTCCTGAGTATAATCTCGAACACTCGGGAAAGTTATTTCTCCCGAGTATAAATCTCAGAACACTCAGGAAACCAGTTATTACCCCGACTAAACTATCCCGAGTGGTTTTTCCCGACGGCCGACCTTCGGGAATTAATTTCCCAAGTGTTTTAGGGAAAGTAACGGATTCTGGTAGTGTGGTTAACACTGAGATACCCTCAATTTGGAGGATATGGGAGAAAAGTTGTCGACAATCACTTTTCCTTTATAATTGCTAAAGTTTCTCTTATGAGCGCGGATCCAGAATCAAAGTCCATGACCGAACGCTTGAAGCGTTCATATCAGGTCACGTAATGAAATCATATGAGGCTGAACCAAAATTGTTAAATAAAAGCCTTGGAAGCAGGTAGTTCAGACTTGATGGGTCATTATGAAGATAATGAAGTGATGAAAACTATGGTTCAAAGGTTCCCATAGAGACCATTAATTTCTTATTATGAATGATATAATGTTCTGTTGCATAATAATTCTGGCAAATGGTATGAACAAAATATGTAGTCAATGGGTTTTGAAAATCCTTGATGAGATCCTCGAAAGCCTCAAAACTCCTACTAAGAAAGGAAACAAAATTGCAATATATATAAAACTCATATACAATAGTCTCTTACATGTAGTAAGATCATCTCCTGGAAGAGAGCGCATCTCCCGGAAGAGAGAACATCTCCCTAAAGAAAAATTATCTTACCAGTCGATCTCTTAATCACACCAATGATTATACGATCCCTAGAAGTGGACAAAGACCCATCAAGACCCGAAAGAATGAAATGAGAAACCTAAAAACCAGAAGTACGCCACACAAGCATTTATAAAGTGCATCTTCCACCAAAAGTTACTGAAATGATGGTTTCCTCTAGTATCATGAAGGTATGGCATACATTGGTGATATTGGCGATTAATCCCCTAAATGCCAAAACAAAGATTGGTTATATTTTAGTCTAGAGTGGTACAACTGTACTTTATAATTCTGCAAAACCGACTATTCGTTGTAAGTTTAACCACCTAGAGATAGTTAGAAAATATTAAGACCCTGAAAGGTTTTGATTAATCGCATCTGGAAGACATACGACTTTGCAACTAGTATTACCTCATATCATCTGCAAGGATAATCTACTTATGTTGCACAATCAAATAGTGGTATTTGATAAGTTAAGCATGTTACTCCCGAATAGTGTTTATCCTAAAATCTCCAGATGAGTAATAGGATATTTGTATGTAAGACTCTGCATTATGGTAATCCTGTTGATTTGATCACAATACTTGCTTGTATTCATTTTCGAAAAATGTATGATAGGCATTAGAGCAACAAGACTTCAACAGAAGTTGCCCTCAGGGGAGCATATACTAAACACTGATCATCATACTTGAGATTTGAAAAATCTTAGTTCAGCCTAGAAGGTGTTGATATAATGATTACTGATTAAATTCACCTTGAAGGTTTTACCATTTAATAATTTAATCCAGTTGGTCAACAATGCAAAAATCATGAAGATCATACATAGATCATGATGATTATTACTAAATCCCAAAGATATGCTGATTATCTGTCAAATCTCTACAGTGCAAAATCCCATAATGGATTTATATTACTTTGTGCTGGTGCAGCTATATCTTGTCGGTCATCTAAGCGGACATTGGTAGCTATTTCTACCAATCACTAAGAGATTATAGCACTATGTGAAGCCTCACTTGAACGTGTTTAGCTTAGACATGTGACTAACAACAACTAGAAGTATTGTGATATTAATATCGTCAATACCCCCTCAATTATCTATAAAGATAATACTGCTTGTATTACACAAACGCAAACGAGTTATGTCAAGAGCAACATCACGAAGCATATTGCTCCTAAATGTTTTCTATCCTCATGGAATCCAAAAGAATAGTGATAAGACCCCAAGTGCTACTCCAACTTTGGGGTGTGTTTCCAACTCACAATCTAAGGTTGTATCTTGTCTTGGTGCAATGGATGGAAAAGAGAAAAGATTACAATCTCGTGGATCTTTCGATCGTGGGCTGACTAGCATGCATGCAACACTTGAGCCAACGGCGTGCAAGACACATAAACAGCATGAGAAAAGAGGTGGTGGCTGAGCGCAGTGTTGTGCATGTGCGCGAGGATGTCCGAGGCGAGCCAAATCACAGAGCTAAAGAGAATTATTTCTATGTGGGTTCCATCCGAGTTCCGGTCCAAATGGGAGGGTCTAAAACTTTATTTAATTGAGCTAGATCAATTTCTAGTTTATTTATAGAATTTTTATTTTATTTGAGGAGTCTGAGTCCTAGTCCATGTTTGGGTCGAGTCTGTGTTTATGTAGGTGCGGCCTTTGGCCTGGTATGCGTGAGAATAAAGGCTAGGGGCTATGCCCGTGTAAAAGGGGAAACGCATCCTCTACCATTACACAGTAATGTCACGGGTGAACAGTGTTGTGACATTGCGTAGATCTGAGCCGTCGGATCTGGAAAGAACGGCTGAGATCAAGAGCTCTGATAACAACTGCGATACTTGTGAACAGGACCCATAGTACGCAAATTTTCGCTCTGATGATTGCTTTGCGGTTCGGCGATGCATGCCTCGATCTCAGTCTCTTGTTTTCGATCCGACGGCCTGTACACAATGTCACAGCACTGTTCATCTGTGACATTACTGTGTAATGGTAGAGGATGCGTTTCCGTAAAAAGGGTCTTTGTTTTTGCATTAAAGAAAACCCTAGAAAATCGTCAAGTTGGCGGCCATGTTGTTGTGCGCGTGTTCGTGATTTCTATCAAGCAATCACTTTTTGCGGCGTGAGTTTGATTCTGTGATTCAAGTTCACATGCTGGTCGAAATCGATCTCTTTCTTCTTTCGTGGACTGAGTTGTCTTTGGGTGGAGAGGCTGCTAAGGTTCGGATCGCTATTCGTTGGAAGCGGCTGAACCAGTCAACTTTTGATTGATTTGCTGTTGCTGCATAGGAGATCAGTCGGTGCCTCCTCTGTTGATGCGTGGGAAGTCCAGAAGACCAATTGTTATCTCTTGATTGCTGCTGGAATTGACATCAAGTGTCAAATTCCGATCCTGCTTGCCGGCCGAAGGTGACGCAGGGGATTTCAATCTCAATTCCCGAATTGTTTATTGCATCTCTACAGGGTGCATTAATTATTTGGTGTTGCTGATTGTTTCAGTGTGCTTGTGGTCAATCAAGTACTGCTGCACACGCATGCATTATTGATGAGTTCCTGTATGCATACACACACATACAACCATCTCGGTTGTTGAGTTTTCACTTGCTGCGCAGGAAGATTGGAGCTACGGCTGTTTTTTTAAAGGCGTAGCAGGAGAGCTGCTAACACTGTATTAAAAAAGGAATAAAAGATACAAATATTTAAATACAAGACCAGGTCCAAAGAAATGAATCCGCAATGAAAATAAAAAAGCTAAGCTACCTAAACACAAGCGAAACCTCTTGACCGCCTTCCGCCTCTTGCGGTCCCAAAAACTCCTCCACTTTTAACTTTTCTCCATCCTCCAGTGCCCGGAGCTTGCTCTCAAGCTCTAATCCGAAACACCGCGCGACTCCCATTAGAAGAGGCGCTAGTCATGCAGTTATTGCATTCCGGTCGATACATAAGCTCCCAACTTACTTGCCCCACTCAGAATCCAAGCCCGGCTTCTTCTTGATTATTACAACCAACCCATTAACCTCATTCCTCTGATGCTGAAAAATTCTGTTATTTCTTTCTTTCCAAATTTGCCACATTGTCAATATTATTAAGGGGTTGTTATTTGTAGGAATAATTGATTATTTGCCACTACAAAAGAGTGAATTTTATGATTTGCCATTGCATGTGCCACTAAGGTAAATATCCTACAAACAAAGTCTTGTGAAAATTCAGTTGATTTATTAACTAAGTCTCTACCTGCATGTAGTTTCCAAAGATGCATTTATGGCATTGGAATGAGACGGTTTTAAAGAGTTGCAGAGTTCAGAGGGAGTAAATCCCTAAATCATGACCCTTATCAAATCCTGATGATTTTTCTGAAGTTTTCTCACATGAAGATTGGATCCAGAAGATTAAATCCTGAAGTGTAATGCAACTTACGAATGTAATGTACTCTTTTCTCAATTCTTTTTTTTTTCTCAATGGGTTTTTAGAAGGAGTTTTTGATGAGCCATTTGTATATCGTTGTCTATTGCCCGAGGGGGGAGGGGTGTTATGAAACCTAATTGTATGGTAAAAATACTAAACTGCCCCTAAAAGGCTTTCGCCCCTTGTGGACTATAAATATGAGAACCTTATGTACAACTGGAATACAGATGAATAAAGATTACAGATTGTGACGTCCCACCCTGTGATGTCAAAGAAAGGTCCGGAGGACCTTCCGTTTTGAGTTGCGGTACTACCGCATGGAGGAAGCGGTAGTACCGCTCGGTCTTTGCCGAGGAGGTGCCGGACCTCCCAGAGGTCCTCAAGACCTCTGGAGGTCTTGACCACCAGGACCTCCCAGGAGGTCATCAAGACCTCCTGGAGGTCTTGGCCAATAACCTGCCAGGAGCACCTCAGCGTATATCACAGGGAGGTCCGACAGGATCTCCGAGCCAAGTCCGTGAGGACTTCACGGAGGTCTGCCTCTGCGCACCGAGCTAGTCGAGGATCAAATTGGCTAGCTCGCACAGAACTGACACAGGTGTAATCAAATCCATACAACAAGCTTAAAGAGAAGACAAACCAAAATAACACATATATTAACAAGTGGCTTTATGGCCAAGGTTTGTACAGGGGGTGCCACTAAAGGCTAACAACAAACGAGAACGACAACACAGCGGAGGCGAAGACAAGAACACAAGGTCCATTCGGCCAGCCCCACAGGCTACCAGGTGGAGGCGTCACCTACTGCGCAAGGTCTTCAAGGGTGCTCCCTCACGAAACCTTTGGACCACTGGAACTCCAACCTCTGCGATCAAGCAAATAGGCACAAGCCAATGAGTACCTCGAATGTACTCAGCAAGCCATGGGTAAGGTATGCAAGTAATAATCATGCATGGCTTGACAAAGTGAGCTGTATGGTTAGTTTGCGTAAAGCCAAAGTGACAGTAAATAACATAATAGATTACAAAGCTTAAGTTAGAAAGCGTAATACATAAGTACATTTGATTTTTAAAGGGGACAGTGAGCACCCACTCACACCCAAGGCACCAACCCAAACCTCTCTGGAGCACCCACTCCAGAGCACCACAAGACCAGCCCCTGGACCACTTTGTGAGCCCAGCCATGACCCCTCTGGAGCCGGCCAAGGTCTCTTCGAGGCACAAGCCATGACCTCTCACCAAAACGCCCAGGAGGAACACAATTCCACAAAAAGAATTCTACCCCTCATTCGAAATCTCCGGGCATGTCCATAACCGAGGACGCGGCCATTCGAACGGATTTACACTCTGCAGAGGTGCACAACTTTACCCACAAGAGGTAGTCGCTTGATATTTCACACGTTACCTTAGACATGCGAATCAAGTGGAGACTACCACCGGGCTTTTACAAGGTCCTGCTCTGACTCAGTCACCAACATTAAGGTTTCGCCCTCACGGTGTGCGTCTAGCACCCGGCGGCCCCCTCTTAAGCCATGGTGCTCCATCAACACCTCCTCTACCTTGGAACCGAAACAGAACAAGACCAGTTACTACTCCCGGTCCACCCCATAATGGACATGTGGTTGCACGGTTTGGCCCAGATCAATGGCTCCCAAGGTTCAGTCCTTAAATGGTCTGCTCAAAGAGGCATTCCACAACCCAAATGTGACCCAAAGAACAACTTGGGGCACCAGTGACTCCATGGCTACCACCCCTGGATCACCCAGGTGACTCCATGGCAACAACCCCTGGAGCACCCACTACTCGCCTCTCGCCAACTCGCCCGAGCAAAAACAACTTTTAGGTTCACCTGGCCAAAGACCACCCAGTCTGGCACAACATATTTTAAAGTGGTCTCGCACCACAAACAACACAACTATGGCTTCAACCCTAGTTGCTTATCAGTGGCACCAACCAAAGTTCCATAATTCATTAGTCAAGATTAAGCAATAATGATGATTCATGAGGAGACCCACGTCTACTAGAGCAAGGCTAAGCAAGAACGATACCCATGTTGGCAATAGCAATACAAGACCAACTAACAGTACCATCCTAAGGTTGTCAAATGTAACATGTCAACATATGGATTACCAAAAGACGAGGAGGCATAAAACCAGTAGGTATTTAACTAGAGCCCAAACCATTTTATACAAATAGCAATGCAAGTTTAACAAATCAAAATACTTTTGCAAATGGGATCAAGATGGTCAAAGGTCACATGACTTGCCTTCAATGGCGGGTCATTGAAGCTTCACCAAAACTCTTTGGATCTTCAAGCTCCTTAGTACCCACGGAATCTACACGTTGCAAAGAAAACAACTAAATAAAGCAGCTCAAAAAGGAACCCGAAAAGAACTAGCAAGAACAGAAAGGAAAGATCCACAGAAGGGGAGGTCCAACAAGAAGGAAGGAGGAGGTCCGAGAGGGAGGAAATCCCACGGGAGGGAGGTCCAAGAAGTAAAGGGCTCGGACTCAAGGAGGTCCGAACCAGAGGAGCCTGGAGAGCTTCTCCAGACCCAAGAGAAAGAGGGGAGGGGGAAGAAATGACGAACAGGGAGCAAATGGAGGCCCCTGGTGCCCTATTTAACGAGAAAGGGAGAATAGGGGCACCCTCAAAAGGGATGTCCAGATTTCAAGGCATCAGTACAAAGGCATACTGCCACAAGGTACGAAAAAGGATAAAGAAAGCTAGGGATGTGACAAAAGTAGAAAAGAGTACAAAGGTAGCTGGTAGCATTTAATGTGACTCAACCCACATCAAATGCACTTAAGACTGCCCAAGGGGCCAGTCAAAAGGTGCCTGGACCGATCAAAGACATGGTCCACGGTCCAAAGAGGAGGTCCTAGAACAACAGGGAGGTTTAGACCTCAAAGGTCTAAACACAAAAGGGGAGGTCTGAACCTAAGGGAGGTCCAAACACAACAGGGAGGTCTGAACCAAAGGAGGTCCAAACACAACAGGGAGGTCTGAACCTAAGGGAGGTCCAAACACAACAGGGAGGTCTGAACCTAAGGAGGTCCAAACACAACAGGGAGGTCTGAACCTAAGGGAGGTCCAAACACAACAGGGAGGTCTGAACCTAAGGGAGGTCCAAACACAACAGGGAGGTCTGAACCAAAGGAGGTCCAAACACAACAGGGAGGTCTGAACCTAAGGGAGATCCAAACACAACAGGGAGGTCTGAACCAAAGGAGGTCCAAACACAACAGGGAGGTCTGAACCTAAGGGAGGTCCAAACACAACAGGGAGGTCTGAACCAAAGGAGGTCCAAACACAACAGGGAGGTCTGAACCTAAGGGAGGTCCAAACACAACAGGGAGGTCTGAACCTAAGGGAGGTCCAAACACAACAGGGAGGTCTGAACCAAAGGAGGTCCAAACACAACAGGGAGGTCTGAACCAAAGGAGGTCCAAACACAACAGGGAGGTCAGAACCAAAGGAGGTCCAAACACAACAGGAGGTCTCGAACCAAGGGAGGTCCAAACACAACAGGGAGGTCTGAACCAAAGGAGGTCCAAACACAACAGGGAGGTCTGAACCTAAGGGAGGTCCAAACACAACAGGGAGGTCTAGACCACAAAGGTCTAAACACAAAAGAGGAGGTCCTATGGACAGAAGGTCCAAAAGACACCCAACGCGGAGGTCCCATGGACGGGAGGTCCAAAAGACACGCACGAGGAGGAGGTCCTGACGGTTAGATCTCCAAAAGGGAGGTCTAATGGTCGAGATCTCAAAGAAGAGGACCTGGACGGTCAAGATCAAAAGGCAAAGGAGGTCTGGCGCTCAAGATCTCAAAAGGAGAACACGAGCGGCCAAGATCTCAAAGGGAGGTCCGAGCGGCTAAGATCTCGAGAGAGGAGGTCTTAACGGCCAGATCTCAACAAGAGGAGGTGCGAGCGGCTAAGATCTCCAGAGAGGAGGTCGAACGGCCAGATCTCAACAAGGGGAGGTCTGAGGCTAAGATCTCAGAGAGGAGGTCTTGCGGCCAGATCTCAACAAGGGGAGGTGCAGGCGGCTAAGATCTCCAGAGAGGAGGTCTTAACGGCCAGATCTCAACAAGGGGGAGGTCTGAGCGGCTAAGATCTCCAGAGAGGAGGTCTTAACGGCCAGATCTCAACAAGGGGGAGGTCTGAGCGGCTAAGATCTCCAGAGAGGAGGTCTTAACGGCCAGATCTCAACAAGGGGGAGGTCTGAGCGGCTAAGATCTCCAGAGAGGAGGTCTTAACGGCCAGATCTCAACAAGGGGGAGGTCTGTTTGAACCCAGGGGAGATCCAAATAGGCAAGGGGAGTTCCTAAAGGACGCAGAGGAGGTCCGAAGGAGTTTCACAAGGATACAAAGAGGTCCATGCGGGCATGGGGAAGTCCAGAGGGACTTAGGGATGCCCCAATGAACACAGGGGTTGCCAATGAATGTTGAGAGGTCCACGGGGAGGCCAAGATAGGGAAAGGAGTCTAGATAAAAGGAGGTCTAGACAGAGAAAGGTTTAGGCCGAGAGGAGGTCCAAACACAAAGAGATTCAAACCAACAAAAAGGAGGTGCGGACTACAGGATAGGCACAAGGAAAAGGTCCAAGGATCGGAGGGTTGAAACACAAACTGAGTGGTCTAAACCCAAAGGAGCCCCTGGCCGACAAGGAGAGAAAGAAAGAGAAGGGCACCCAGGACACAAAAGAGGTCAGGAAGGAGAAGCCAAACCCAAAGGCACACAAAGCACAAGAGGGAGGAAAGGAACACACCAACAAACTCCCAAAGGGAACCGAACAGATTTAGTTCAAGTTTAGATTAGTCAATTAAAGCTTCTTTTGAAAACTCAGGTTAAGCTTTAAACCCTCACCAAAACCAAATGGTTATTTTTAATTTTTTAAAACTCCGGAAAAACGGGACGTTACACAAATCCTCCTTTATACGCTTGTGTTCATTGTCTCTCTGTGATGTTTATTGTGTGATTGTTCTTATTATTCTAGCTGATAATTGTTTCGGAGATTCTACCGATGGAGTGTATTATTTAACAGAGTTGATGAAACAACCCAAAAAATTCTGAATTTTTTAAAAAATTGGAGTTTGGTTCAAATTCAGTTTTCTTGCCTAATTCAGAAAGTCCCTAGCCTTTTCTGCTTTCCCCTTTCTCTTTCCCGTTTTCGCAAGCCCGAAGGCGCTTTTTCTCCTGTGTGCTTTCTCCTCTGTCTTCTTCCTCATCGCGTCACCAGCACCGCACCGCCTCGATCCTTCTTCGCCTTCGTCCCCGTCAATGTTGTCTTCACACTGCCCTCGCATCGTGCCAAAAGCTCGCCACCTCACGATGCCACCTTTCCGCTGGTTTCCCCCTTCCTTGGCGTCGATTACGCGCGGCCGCACACGTCACCGTCCATGCATCGTGAACTCCTCGACTCAATTACTGGTGCCACCACCTCCTCGCGCTATAAAATCCCACCACCCTGTGCCTACTTCATCACCGGCACCTCCCGAACCCTACCCCCACCACCTTTCTTCCCTAACGCCGGCAAATCGCAATAATTTCTGCCGCCCCTCTTTTCTTCTCTAGTGAACCCAAATAGCAATCCGCCGCCACCATCTCACCCTCTCCCTCCCGACCCCGTCACAACCATCGCCCCGTCACCCTCAACCTTTTTCCCTACCTCCTTTTCCCCTATCCTCGCCGCCACCTCGCCAGCACCACCCTCCACCGCTGCTCCTTGCACGGCTCCCATAGCCAGCACGACTCGGTAACACCCCAAACCTCGCCGCCACCGCCCCCGAGTTCCCCTTCACCCACTGGTGCTCCCCGGCTGGCCAATTTGGCTAGATCACTGTCGGAGAGCCGCCGCGCCGATGTTCTGCTTCGGTCGTGCGCCATTGGCACCGCTCACCCTTCGCTGGACCTCCTCCGCCCTCGTGAAACCCCAAAATGGGTTGCCCGCGCCTCATTGATGCTCCCTGCACCACCCAGCGCCGCCGCCGACCATCATCGCCGCAGCCAATTTTCTTGCTCGGCAACTGTAGGTAGCGAGCTCTAGCTTGCTCGCCTTTGTTGGCCCCCGAGGCAGCCCGATTGGCCTTTGGGCCTGGAAAGCCAAATAGGCTAAGCCCATACTATTTCAAGCCCAACTCGAATGACCCAACACTATTCACTCTCGACCCAAAACTATTTGGCCCAATAGTCCAAACCCATTAACTATTCACCCAACCCGATCCACAATGAACAGTATCACCCGATTTTGTTCACCGGAACCAATACTATTCATCCCGGACCCAATAAAATATATATACATCCATTTCGACCGTTTCGAGCCTGTGAAACCCATTTTCAACTCTGTTTGACCTAATCAAGCACCCAATAAATCCCCGCCATCCCACACCACCTTTCTTTTCAATTTTTTCTGAATTTATTTAATTCATGTTGTTCCCAGCTTGCTCCTTGTTGAGCTTGGATATTTTATTTGAATTATCTTCTGTTGTGTTAGGCTCCGACTTCGATGACCAAGCTCTAGAGAGCGTCGGACAAGACGAGTTAATAGAAGACTTTAAGCAAGGAGGCAAGTTGCATTCCTTTCATCATTTTGAGCTTATATTTCATGTATTTATAATATTATTTATATTACCATATTTATGCCAATTATCTTAATATTGAAATAATACTTTTGAATGCCATGATGATTAGATATATCCTATCACCCCACATACAAGCCACCTATTCTTTGTAGGCCATATTCACCTTGGCAATATTAAGTCACATCAAATGATAACTGAATATTCGACATTGTCTCAAAATGTGTTTATAAATTCTAAAAAACAGTATTGGCTAACCGCCAATGGTTTTCGTGGAGAGTTGAGGGTTGAGACCAAGAGGATAGACAACCCAATAGACTTGATAAAAGTGAGTCAAAGGTGAGATCTGACGGTGGACATCACGAGTTGGTGTTAGTCCATCGCCTCACTGTAAGACAGGTAAGGACAAAAATCTTGTGCCAAGTAGCAGACACAGAAATCGCTCAACCACAGGTTTCGACATTCCAACCTGGCTTAGAACACCGATCTTCCAATTGAATATCTACAGGTGAACACCTGCTCTTGTGTGATAGAGCAGCTGCAGTTTTGGGGGTGGGATAGGAGTTGACCTGAAGGAACACTCACTAGTCTTCATGTTGAGGCCTTTGGTTCTTCTGAATATAAGTTAAAGTTTTGGGCTTAAAATGCTCATTTTGTTGTAGCAAAATAGCCGTTTGGTCATAATTTAATCAAATTAATGTTTTTGAACTATTCGTAAGTAGGTTTGATTCTATTTCAGTTTGCAACCGAAATCCTAAGCGGTTGCACAAACCGGATACACTCTGATTGAAAAATAGTATCGTTTCAGTTGACAAGTTCCCCGCTAACTCTGGCAGAGATCCACCTGGCGAAAACCGTGGCTGCCGTACGCGCGCCCGATCACGCGGCAAGACGTGCCGTCCTCCCGACCGGAGAGAAGGAACCGCACGGTTTCTCTTCTCTCCCGCGACCAAAGGAGACGACGAGTTCGGTTGAATGGTTTGAGTGCTTGACCCGTTCCTGCCACCATCTCTCTCAACCTCCTAAGCCCATTTCGCGTCGTCTCACCACCACCATTGGCCAACCTGATACGATATCCTCTCGTCGTCTCCTCCTTGGTTGATCGAAGCGTTGTAATGGACGATCATCTTCACCGGCGGCGGTGGCGGCAACCGGCGGCTGTCGACATCACCTGGATATCCTGCCGCGGCGTCAGGTCGCCAGTCCCGTTCCACGCGCCGTCCCTCTACGCCTCTGTCTCCGTCGCGTCATCCACTGCCGACAAGAACCAGACTGCCCGGCGCGCGCACCGCGTCACGACCCCCGCCGACGGTGACGGCGGGGAGAACCCCGAGTGGGACGCCCCCCTGCGGCTCTACCTCCCGGACGACGCGGCCGGCCATGAAAGCGAGGACGCGCTCCTTGTGACGTTCGAGCTCAGGGAGGAGCTGCTCGTCCTCGGCGACGTGCTTGCCGCCTCCGCAGCCGTGCCGGTCGCCGACATCGGCGCAGCAGGCGGCGGGCAGGCGACGTACCAGCTGGCCGCTCCCGACGGGAAGCATCCCAACGGGGTCATCTCCTTCTCTTACGTCTTCCACGGCGATGCCGTGAAGTCGCCGGCCCCGGCAGAGGCGGGCGTCCATTGGTCATCGGCAGAGCAAGTCGCCGTTTACCCACCCATAGCTGTGGCCGCGGAGGCGCCGCCAGTTCGGGTGTACCCACCACCGTTGCCGGATGCAGCGTGCGGAGTCGCGGCGGAAGAGCCGGTCGCTGTTTACCCGCCGTTGCTGGAGGCACCATGCGGCATCTACCCGCCTGTCGGTTTGGCACCCTCGAGTTATTTCCCGCCGCCGCCACCATCGGCGGCGCACGCCGGGGTGTGTGGGTGCCCGGCGGTGCCCGAGTGGGGTGATCGGTCGTGAAGCCGTCAAGAAACGACGCGTTGAAGTTGAAAACACCTAGCCTAACCGAGTAATACAGTTTGTAAATTTAGTGTATGATGTACATGCTTCAGAATTACTTACAGCTATAAACATTCGTGTTTGATTTACCAGTTCTTTCTTTATGGCACGTTACCATTGCTGAATCCCCCAGCAGCACATGTTTCTTCAATTTAATTTGTTTTTACTTTTCATCAGCAGCTGAAACCGCGGTGCATGAGGTTGCTCGGATGAATTTTTTATTATTTAATCCTTTTTTACTAATATTTTAAAGTTAATCCCTCGAACTTTATTTTCAATTCCGATCTCTTTGATCACGCCACCTCCATTGGCGTGACAAAAAAACACTGTCACGCCACCCGTAGCGGCGTGGCCAAAGGTACCACGCAAGCCCTCGTGCCAGCGTGGAGAGCTTGCGTGGCAAGTGTCACGCCAACGCTTCAGGTGTGATAGTGGCCAGTGTCACGCCAAATATAATGGCGTGACAGTGGCAACTTAAACCCTGGGTGCCAAGCACTTCTTAACTTCTCCCCGTCTCCTCCAACTCCATCTCGACCTTTGAGCGAGCTTCTCCCGCCGCCGGCCCTCCTCCCTCCCGTTCGTCCCGCCGCCGCCCAATGCTCCCTCTGCCGGGCCTCCTCCTCCTGTTGCCCGTCCTACCCCCGACGGCCGGCGTCTCCCCCGCGCCGCCCGTCCTGCCTTGCTGCCCTCCTCCCTCCGGCGCCCTTTGTCCTTTCACGGCTTCTCCTAGATTGAGGTATACATGTGTGCTTGAATATAGTTTTGTGATTGAATGTGTGCTTGAATATAGTGGGTGATTGAATGGATGGGGGAACAATGTGGGTGATTGAATGGATGAGGTACATTGAATGGATGGGGAACAATGTGGCTTGATGAACTGACAAATGCTTCAGTCTAGGGCTGGTAGAGATTAGAATAGGAGTAGGAGGTTTCAGCTGAGAGGGTTAAGATAACCTACTCAAACCTTAAGCCCTTATAGTCGATTGACAGCTATGTTTCCTTTGTCGTGACAGTATCCCTTTCTTTGTTGTGCTCACAATCCAATAGCAGTTGGTTGTGTCCTGATTTTCCATACCAATAATGTGACTTCCTGTTTGCCTTGCAGATATATGAGACAACCTATTACTTGAGTTTTCTAGCTGGCATTTTATGATTTGATCAATCGTATCTTGCTTCATGGTCTTCCCTTTTGTTGTATACATCTGCCATAGTAACATACGCTGTGTTTCATTCTTCAGGGATATGGTTTTTCAGATTCCTGTGAACAAGAAAAACAAAAAAAGAGAGTTATCAGGAGGAGCTAGAAGAGCGCATCATTTCACTCTTATTGCTTCATTGTTTGGTAAGCAGGCTAGTCTATTCCGATATCAGTTGTATATTATTGTTCTGGACAGTGGCGGACCCAGGATTAAAGTTTAGGTTAGACGGCGGCGGTGTCGAGCCACGTGCTACGGCACACGACTGCGCGCATGTGTGTAGCGCGAGCGGAGGAGCTGTGACGCCGGCTGAGGGGAGGAGCGCAAGCGGAGGAGCTGGAGGACGCCATTGCGAGGAGGAGTTGCGATGGCGGTGGCGGTCGGAGCAAAGACCGGATCGGGCGTGGTGGTCGGGCGTCATTGGATTGGGAGGCGATAGCTCGAGCGGGAGCAGAGTAGCGGGGATGGCGAGAGAAGGAGCACGGGGGCAGCGGCGGCCGGCTAGCAGCGGCGGCGGCCGGCTGGCGGCAGCGGTGGCAAACCCTAATCCTAACCTTGCTCTGATACCATATTAGAATAAGGCTTTATGTCTATTCCAATGGGCGAAAGGGCTAATATATAACATGTACATAGTTGACAATATGCAAAGAACACCCTAGGCTATATACATATCTAACAATTATTACTTCATACCTTTTATTCAAACTATTCCATCATTGTTGTACAACTTGAATTTGCATATATACGACTAGAGCAATAGCGGATTCTCACCTCACACCCTCGGCCCTCGTGGCTCCTCCAGTCCTCCTCCCTGCCGCCACCCGGGCACCCAGCCCCATCTTGTGATCCAGGTTCGTTCTACTCCCGGTTCCCCAGTACAGCTGGCTGGTGGAGCTCCTCCAGCCTTCCTCCGGCCGGCCGTGCGCCTGGCTCAGCTCAAGCTCCTCCGGCGCCCGCGCTCTCGGCTCGGTGGAGCTCCTCCCGATTCCCGGCCACCGCTCGGCTCGGCTCGGCTAGAGCTCCTCCCGGCGCCAAGGCTCTGGCTCCTCCCGGCTTGGTTCCCCCTCCTCCCGACGCTATCCCCACCCCACGGACACGCCAGGCGCCCATCGCCCGTGCCTTCACCTCTGCGGCCCTGCCCTCGGCTGTCTGCTTGAGTCTGGCGAGTGCCGGTGCCCCTACCGCCTAGAGTTGGAGATTTGGATTTTGGAGTTTTGCAAATTGGGGATTTGGGGAACCGCCAACCGGGAAGAAGTGAACAGGAGAGGCGATGTAATGAGATCTTGAATAGGCTTAGCTGGGCGGGTATGGGCCGAGGCCTTCTTTGGCTGTGGCCTCGCCTCGGCTCCTCGGCCTCTGGTCGTCTGTCGGGAAGAAGGATGCAAGGGAGTAGCAATGGGGCACACTCGGGAGGGAGGAGAGGGAGGTCGCATGACGCCGGCCACTCGGGCGGCCGCCCAACCTTGCCCTATTCTTTGGGCCGCCATACAGTTCTCGGATGTACGAATGTGTATATCCTTAACATGATAAGCCTTCATCTAGTTTTCTTACGTATATGAACACGCAATTGAGAATCGGCAAAAATTCATTTATTTCTATGTGGTCCCACAGGTTATGCATTAAACTAACTTCCTAGGGGTAAGCGAGTATGCAACCTTATCTTTTAAGATACTTGATTAGAATATTCGCTTTGATTACATTACCCAATTAATCCTAAATTCTAGCATGTAAAATTTCAAATTTAATTGTATACTTGGACAAGCTGAAATTCGCTATGTAAATCATCTAATGAGATACGGGAAGATTGTGGTCACACTTGAAGATTCGATTATTTCTCAAACTGTCGCTAGCATTTCACAAATATGTTTGCATCTAAATTGTGTAAGACCAACCCATAATCTGTTTTGGCCAATTCAATGCCCCCTGTCTCGAACAATTGAACCATCTGCTTTCTTTTTGTGGTTTAATTATTTCACCCTATGGTGAGTTTACTTGCTGAATATGATATGATGATGTCTTTTACATTTAAGGATGTTTTTATTCCCCTTCTGTAATGTAGGATGCCGCAACACCCACAGTACGCGTTGCTCCTCTCGGAGTACGATGACGACCACCGCGCGCACTGCATAGCCGACGAGGGGTGAGACTTGCTAATATATTTTTCGTTCATGCTTCCAACTTGTTGACTATGTGCTCATTTCCCTCATTCATTTCCATTTCTCTCATACAAGTACTCTAGCCGCTTCACCCTCGTATCCACACCCCCTCTACCTTGGGATGAGCAGTACGAGCCCCACGTCAGCCAGGCCGGTCTACTTGCTTTGGCGCGGACAGTCATCAACGGGCTCCCACGTATGGACGGTCCTGCGCTTACCGCACTGGTGGACCGATGGTGCCCGGAGACCCACACCTTCCACCTGCCGTCAAGCGAGATGACCATCACGCTCTAGGACGTCGGCATGATTCTCGGCCTCCCCATAGATGGAAATCCAGTGACTGGGGACATCAACAGCGTGGGCTGGCGAGACCAGGTGGGAGAGTGGCTTGGAGTTCGACCGGAGGACCCGCCTGCCGACTCCAGGGACAACCGGCCATCCGCGGTGCTTGCGTCCTAGCTGCGCGCACACTTCAGCGTGTGTCCGCCGAACGCAGATGTGGAGACAGTGGGACGCTTCGCACGGGCATGGATGTGGCCTCTTCTAGGCTCCTTCTGGTTCCTAGACGGTACCGGCAACGTCGTCTCTTGGATTTACTTGCCACCTGTGGATATCATGGGGATATGCTCACGATCTTAGGATGATAATACAATTGCCAATGGCGTTGAAGGTTTGTCGAATCACGCGTTTTCGTCAAAGTTCAAGTGCTGTCAGGTAAGTGGCGGTCTGACCAGCCCTTAGGCGATGGTCTGACCGGCCAAAGGTGGCGGTTAGACCGGCGTTTGGAAATCGGTCAGACCGGCCATAAAATGATGTTGAGTTGTGAAGCTAGGCAAAAAATAGAGGGTGTAGGCAAGAGAGGGGATTATACTACACTTAGTCTCATAATTTTTGGAGCTTCGAGTCAAAAGTTCTATTCGTTTGAAAATTCCAATAGGTTTCGGATTTTCAGGGAGGAAATTTTGGCTAAGTCCCAGCTGGGTGGCCAGACCGGCCAACAGGTGGCGGTCAGACCGACCATGGGTGGTGGTCAGACCAATTTTGACTTGGTTCATCGACCAACTTGGTGGCGATGGTTGTTCGTTAGGTCAAGTTCATGGGTTTCAATGCATATGTGTTGCATGATGCATGTTTTAACTAACGTCGGTCAAGTTGCGAAGAACTTGTTCCCAGAAATGATTTCTTGGTCTATTGTTGTGCAGGTTGTTAGAGGTCAACGACGGTCAACGGCGAGGATGATCGGGACTAGGCTTAGAGAGCTAAGGTCCAGAACGATCGAGGATGTCGGGTGAGGTCAATGGATTCAAGTATGGCACAGAATGGACAAGGATGACTGAACGGGCAATTTGGTGCGACGGGTTGGATCAAGCGGCGCGGGGGTTGGTGCAAGTGCCATGGTGGTTTCGGTGAGAGCCATATAGGAGAGACTTGCCGACATGAAGAGAGTCGCTGATCAACCTACACGTGGCGAAGCATGGGATTGCTTCATGAAAATTGGACTCGGTCTTCGGAGATGATCGAGAAGGGGTATTTTGGTAACTTCACCACGGCGCAAGACGGCATATGAAGAAGCGGTTTAGGTCAAGAGGAAATGAAGACGGCGCTTTAAAATACGTGCATAAGTGAAACCCGTTTGTGTGTGGGCTTAACGGGTGCCCATTAGGGTTTACTCTTCTAGAAGCTAGCCTCCACTATATATAAGAGAGGGTGCTGTCCAGCACCCTCTCAACCCTTGTATTTTCTAAACCCTAGTTTTGTGTTTTAGGGTTAGGAGAGGAAAGTGGAGAGGTTAGGGTTCTAGAGAGTTGGATTGATTGTGTGCTCATGTATTGAGTCTTTGTCCTCCTAGATGGAGTGGTTGTAAACCAACATCAATCTCAAATCAATCCAAGCAAGATTCCTCAAGATGAGTCCTTTTGTGTTCTTGCTCTCTATTTTGTAATTTTAGGGTTTTCTTTGATCCACGAGTTTTCCTTTGGTTTCTGGCCTAGATTTAGCTTGCTGTGACATGTGAAAATACATTTAGGATCATCTTGATCATCAATCACGCATGAGCAAGTGTTTGGATCATATTTCGTATTTGGCTCGGTTTTGAATTAACCTTCACTAACACGGATAAAGGTCAAAACTTTGGCAACGATCTTCACGATCGATGATTGGAATAAGTTCCTGACATCCTAAGGAAGGTATGTTTCAAATTTCGTGAAGTTTAGAGTTGCGAATCAAAAGTTAGACCTTTTGTGATCTTGAGTTCGGGTTGATTTTACTATTTATTGACCTGGAGGTCAGACCGCCATGTATTTGGAGGTCAGACCGCCCATGGTGACCGGTCAGACCTCCCTTGGTGAGAGGTCAGACCACCGAACTCTGAGTTTTTGGTAATTTAGGTCTATTTGCTTCGGGGTTTTGATTGGATTCAATACAAGTCTTCCACTGTGCATGTATATTGATCTTCATAGCTTTCATAGCTATTGGAGTGAAATTAGTATTGAATTTAATCAAGGAGAAAAAGAGATCATGCTCCTATTCACCCCCCCTCTAGTCGCCTTTTCGGTCCAACAAGTGGTATTAGAGCTCGGTTAGTTCAATCTTGATCTTAACCAGTTACTGAACTTGGCGATGGAGAAGTACTCCACTAAGCCGCATATCTTCGATGGGCTTGACTATGCCTATTGGAAGAACCGCATGCGTGTCTTCCTTCAGAGCGAAGGACAGGCCATATGGGAGGTGGTTTGAGTTCCGCTCATTTTGCCTGAGGTTGCTTCGCCGGCTTCAGCAACCCTCTTGGCTAACAATTATATGGCAAAGAACCTCCTATATGCTGGGCTTGGTAAACAGGAGTACGATAGGATTTGCAACCTTGAGACCGCACACGAGATTTGGCACACCCTCGAAACCTACCATGAGGGATCGTCCCAAATTAAGCAAGTGCGCCAGACGGTTTACAAGCGAGAGTATAACAAGTTCGAGATGCGTCCTAGCGAGAGCATCGATGACGTATTTACTCGCTTTAACAAGGTGATTATCAGATGAGAGCTGTAGACATTGAGTACTCTCAATCTGAGAATGCTACCCACCTCTTGGCTGCAATCAACACCAAGGAGTGGGAGATGAATGCTACTACCATTGAGGAGAATGTCGATCTCTCTAGTCTCTCTTTGGAGCTGCTTTATAGTAAGCTCAAGACTCATAAGATCAAGAGAGGTAGTCTTCCTAAAAAGGATAACATGGTTTTGGTGGCTGATCCTTTTAAAAGAACTTATGATGGTTCTTCTGAGTCTTCTTCTGGATTTTCTTTTGCTTGTTTATCTGCAATCCATGAAGAGGAGCTTGAGAGTATTCCTGAGACTGATTTAGCTCTTTTAGCCAAAAAATTCACACGGGCCTATAACAATGTGAGGAACAAGAAGAGAGGCGGTCCTGTGACGTGCTATGAGTGTAGAGAGCTTTATCACATCCGAGTAAACTGCCCCAAGCTAAAAGGGAAGGGCAACCACATCGATGAGAAGGTTGCCTAGAAGAAACCTTAGGGGAACTAGACCAAGTATGATGCTGCCAAACTCATGAAGGCCGCTCACCGTGTTCTTGCCGCTTTTGGAGAACAATCCATGAGCGATGTGGAGTACTTCGGGAGCGAGGAGGACAAGGAGGAGGAGCTCCCTCAAGACAAGAAGAAAGGAAAGGCAAAGGACTTCACCGGCATGTGCTTCATGGCCGACTCCGTCGACGCTGATGACAACGACGAGGTACTTCCATCCTATGATGTTCTCTCTGCTAGATGCGATACCATTTTTGAGCAACTACTTAGTCAGGATAAGGCTTTAGAGTTCACCATGGCTAGGAATAAGGATCTAGAGTTACAAGTCGACAATATGACATTAGAGCTTGTGAATGCTAATGGTCTTGATGCTGATGAATGTTCATCCTGTCATGCTTTGCACCTTGAACTGGCTAAATTGCAAACTGCTCATGATGTTGCCTTGCACCAACTAGAAAATACTAGGACTGAGTTAATTGAAATCAAATCTGCTCTTTGTGAAAAATGCTTAGAGTCTAGCAAGTTGGTTGTTTCTGATAAGGCTGAGTCTAGGTTTTGCTCTTTCTGCTTAGAACGTGAACATGAAGTGAAAGACATAATAGAAGCAGTTAGAGCTAAGTTTGCCAAGCTTAAGGACCAAATTGATTATGCTCCTTGTGCTTCATGTGAAGCCTTTAAACTTGAAGTTGCTTTTCTTAAGGAGAAACATGCTAGTGCCATTAAGGCCAAAACTTGTGAGTCATGTATTAATCTTGGAAAAGATAATGCTTATCTTAAGAATACTTTAGAAAAATTCTCTAATGGTGAAAAACAGTTAAACATGATTCTTAACAAGTCTAAAACTACTTATAAGAAGCAATGGTTAGGAGACAACTTTGCCCAAGACAAGTCCAAACCAAATATCATTTAAGTCTTAGAAAATGGCTTAGTTGAATTCAAAACCCAACCTGCAAAAACCATTTTCAAATCTGCAGGTTTTGCCCAATCATCTTTTGAGTCAAAAAGTTCTTCTCCTAGTGGTACCAAGTACCATCACACCTATTACAAGAAGGATGGGCATTTGATTGAGTTCTGTTGGTGTAGGTTGAAAAATGCTAAGAAAAATATTGCTAGAATTTCATCTCATCAACATAGAGCTTTTATGAGACATGGTCATTTAGAAAAGAAGAAACCTGGACTAGGATTTGTTTCACATGCTCATCATTAGCATGTTTCTAGACAGGATGCTTCTCATGTTCGTGTAACCATTGCTCATAATAGAACTCCAAGTAGAATCAAGGATAGCAATTCTGCTTTGTATACTACTCACAGACGTGTGTCTCAGTACTGGGTTCCCAAGTCATATTTAACTAACCCCAGTATTGAGACACATCGATCTTTTGTGCCGTGATTTTCATGATCGCCGTGGAAGGGGGAAGAACACATGATTCGTCGACTCCAGCTGTTCACACCACATGACCGAAGACTCAAGATGGTTCACCTCCTTCACGCGGTCGACTGGTGATGACTTCATCACCTTTGGAGATGATACACAAGGGCGAATTGAAGAAACGAGATCGATCAGGGTGAAGGACAAATTCATCCTGAAGGACGTCGCTCTTGTGGACAAGCTAAGGTACAACTTGTTTTCTGTCTCGCAGCTTCTTGATGATGGGACTAGATTTAAGAAAAAATGTCTGTCGTGTGCTTGATTCAGCTACTGAGCTTGTTTTTGGATTTCTAGAGTTGGTAGAATCTTTGGAGCTGATTTTTCTGAATCTCTTGCTAGATCTCTCAAGTGTTTAATTGCATCTTCTTCTGAGTTTTGGCTTTCGCACCGGCGTTTGGAGCACATTAGTTTTGATCATCTGACACGAGTTAGCAACCTTGATCTCATGAGAGGTTTGCCCAAACTCAAATTTGTCACGGATGCTGTATGTGCGCCCTGTAGACATGGCAAGCAAGTTGCCGTCTCACACCCTTCATTGACTATGGTCATGACTGACGGACTGGGACAATTGCTCCACGTGGATACTGTTGGTCCTGCTAAGGTTCGGTCGGTTGGTGGCAAATAGTATATTCTTGTCATAGTTGATGATTTTTCGAGATATTCTTGGGTGTTTTTTCTTACTTCGAATGATGAAGCTTTTGATCATTATCATGATCTTGTTCTTTGCTTGGCTTCTGAACTTCCTGGTGCCCTGAGAGCGATTCGCAGTGACAATGGTACGGAGTTCAAGAATGCTTCTTTTGCCTTTTTTTTGTGCTGAGCGCGGTATTAAGCATCAGTTCTCTTCTCCACACGTTCCTCAACAAAATGGCGTTGTGGAAAGGAAGAACAGAACCTTAGTCGAGATGGCTAGGATGATGCTAGATGAGTATAGCACTCTGAGGAGGTTTTGGGCCGAAGCTATTGGTACAGCTTGCCATATTACCAATCGTGTCTTCTTGAGACCGTCTTTGGGCAAGACATCATATGAGCTTCGCTTTGGTAGAAAATCCTCTGTCTTTCATTTTCGAGTCTTTGGATCCAAGTGTTTTATTCTCAAGAAAGGAAACCTAGATAAATTTGAGTCAAGGACTTCTGATGGTTTATTTTTGGGTTATCCTGCTCATTCCAGGGGTTTTCGGGTTTTTAATGTTGAGACTAACGTTGTCCAGGAGACATGCAATGTCACTTTTGATGAGACTAGCCCTGGAGCTAGATCAGACATTTCAGGTGATACACAGGCAACAGATAGCATTTTTGTTGAGGAAGATGATGATGAAGCTGATATTGCTCTTTCACCTGTTGCTGATGCTCTTGTCCAAGCTCCAAAATCTGCTTCGACCACTTCACCTCCAATTGAGGCTCATGCTGCATCATCATCAGCAGTACCTGCGGAGGTCGAAGAGATGCTTTCTCCCCCGGGCGCTCCACTTCACACTCAGAGGCATCACCCTCCAGATCCAGATCAGATTATTGGACAGCTTCATGAGCGAGTCACTCGCTCCAGGTATCATGATCCGAGTCTCTACTCCCATTCTACATTTGTTGCTTCTTTCGAACCCTGCGATATATCACATGCTTTATCTGATTCTAGCTAGGTTAATGCCATGCATGAGGAGTTAGAGAATTTTGAGAGAAACAAGGTCTAGAACCTAGTAGAGCCTCCTAGTGGTCATAATGTTATAGGAACCCGCTGGGTGTTCAAAACAAACAAAATGTGGACGGTTCTGTGGTTAGAAACAAGGCTAGGTTGGTAGCTCAGGGCTTTAGCCAAGTTGAGGGGTTAGACTTTGATGAGACCTTCGCTCCTGTTGCTAGATTAGAAGACATTCGTATTCTGCTTGCATTTGCTGCGTCTAAGGGCTTTAGGCTGTTTCAAATGGATGTCAAGAGTGCTTTTCTGAATGGTGTTATAGAGGAGGAAGTGTATGTTAGGCAACCCCTGGGCTCTGAGAATCCCAAGCATCCAAATCATGTTTTCAATCTATCCAAAGCCTTGTATGGTCTTAAGCAAGCCCCTAGAGTCTGGTATGATAGACTTAAGACCTTCTTGCTTAAGAACAATTTTGAGATGGGTAAGGTAGACAAGACTCTATTCGTTTTTAGGCATGGCAATGACTTCTTGCTTGCTCAGATTTACGTGGATGATATTATCTTCGGTGGTTATTCTCATGCTCTTGTTTCCAGTTTTTTTGAGACCATGTCTAGGGAATTTGAGATGAGTATGATGGTAAAACTCAACTACTTTCTGGGGCTTCAAATCAAGCAATGCAAAGAAGGGATCTTTATCCATCAGACGAAGTACACCAAAGATTTGCTCACGCGCTTTGAGATAGGTGACTGCAAGCCGATCGCTACTCCCATGGCGACTTCGACTATTTTAGATCCAGATGAGGAAGGAGAAGCCATGGATCAACGCGAGTACCGCAGCATGATTGGCTCTCTCCTCTACCTGATGGCCTCAAGACCGGACATCCACTTCGCGGTCTGCCTCTATGAGAGGTTTCAGGCGTCTCCGAGGACTTCACATCGCCAAGCCGTCAAACACATTTTCAGGTACCTTCACTCTACCCTCGAGTATGGCATTTGGTATTCCTGCTCTTCTTCCTTGTCCATTCGGGGGTTTTCTGATTTTGATTTTGCGGGTTGTCGGATAGATAGGAAGAGTACCTCAGGCACTTGTCACTTCTTAGGCACTTCTCTCATCTCTTGGTCTTCTAGGAAGCAGTCCTCTGTTGCACAATCCACTGCTGAAGCTGAATATGTAGCTGCCGCTAGTTGCTGTAGTCAGATTTTGTGGATGGTGTCCACTCTTAAGGACTTTGGGCTAAATTTTGATAGTATTCCTCTTCTCTACGATAACACTTCTGCCATTAATATTGCTAAGAACCCAGTGCAGCATTCTAGGACCAAGCACATAGACATTCGCTATCACTTCCTTAGAGACCATGTTGAGAAGGGTGATATTGTGCTAGAATTTGTGGAGTCCGAGGCTCAGTTAGCTGATATCCTCACCAAGCCTTTAGACCCAACACGGTTTGCCACCTTGAGAAGTGAGTTAGGGGTAATTTATCCCTATGAGTTGGTTTGAGGGGGAGTTGGTTCTTTTCTGAACTTTCCTTGTTCATCTGATCTTTTCTTGATCTTTTTGATCTTTTTAGGATTTTTGAGCTTTTCTTGCATTTCATTGTATCAGATTGCATTCATATGAAAATTACAAAAAAGTTGCATTGTAATATAAGCTTTACCGCTTGTCTTTTAATTGATGAAGCTTTGCTTATTACCCTCTTGAACTTTAGTATTTCAATTCTTGCTCAATGTCATATCTAGTTCTTTGACTTGCTAGAATTATCATACTTTCACATGTGTAGCTAAGTCTTTGCTAAATGAGCTAGAACTTTAAGACAACTTGAACTAAAAATTGTAATTTATGAATCTTTTAGCTAGTTGCGCAATTAGTGCTTCTTTTGTGACATTGGCCCTGTCAAAATTACTTTGTTAGCTCTCGAATCTATAATTGATCATTACTTGAGCTTTTTGTTCTTCTGAGAATCTAAAAACTGCTCTTGTGCAAAATGAACAATCAAATTTCAAGATTGTCTTGTGGTTAAATTGTGCCAAACTACTCTCATAAGAGTGCATGTCCAAGACATGAACTTGGAGATAGTTTGATGATCCAAACGATCTCATGGGGACTGCTTGTCAAAATTGACATGAACCTCAAGATTTGTCGCCCTGAGTGAAGCTTAGGAAGAGTTTGTGGATGGCTCCTAGTCTAGGATCTTCTTCACTAAGATAGGCCTTTAATGAACTTCTGGTTGAAGCTTAGGAAGAGTTTATGGATAGCTCCTAGTCTAGGATCTTCTTCACTAAGATAGACCTTTTATCAACTTCAATATTCATTGAAAATAAAAACTATTGAAAAATGGGCGTTTGAGATAATTTGAGCAAAATGATTTAATTCAGGACCTTTTTGTCTCTTAAGTGGTCATTGTTAGCTTCTTGATCTCACATTGACATTCTAACATGGCCATTATCACTTTAGGATCTCTGTTGATGAACTTGCCAAATTTGAAGCTTTGCTTAAATTGATAAAAACTCATCGCTTTATATTGAGCCTTCTAGCTTAGCTTTGATATATATATCTTAACATGATCTTGCTAGCGCCTTCAGGCTTGATATGTATTGAGTAATAGTAGAAATGCTAGCTTGCTCTTTTGGGTAATCTCCAAAGCTTCTTGTACTAAAAAATTGAAAAATACAAAAAATGAATCCACTTCATTGCATTTTATGCATGCTCCTTCTTATGCTTTTTCTCATTTCTGCATTTGTCATCTTTGGACGAGAGGAAGGCGTGATTCCTTGATGACTCCATTGTCAAAGGGGGGAGAAGATGTAGCAAAAATGTTAAAAGGGGGAGCTATTTGGAGAAAAAGTGAGGGGGCATTTAATTTACATTCTTTTGATCGTATTGCCTTTTCTGAACTTGAATTGCAATTCTTGGAACCTTACAATGATCAAAGGTCAAATGGAACAATTGTTCTTTCATTTAGACCTTAAGTGAGATTTTTGACTCCTTACTGGAAATTGAAGCTTAATTTCTTGCTTTCTTTGACTCGATCTCACTTGCCTATCCTAATCTGAAGCCAGTTTGGTCATTTCCTTTGCTTTCTATTGTATTTGGACCAAGTTGTGTCTTTGCGCGAAAACGTGAGTATTTTCATCTTCAATCCTCAAAACTTGCATTTTTGAAAAATTGCCAATGTGTTCATCAAGGGGGAGATTGTGGATATCTTGGGGATATGCTCACGATATTAGAATGATGATACAATTGGCAATGGAGTTGAATGTTTTTCGAATCACGTATTTTCGTCAAAGTTCAAGTGCTATCAGGCAAGTGGCGGTCAGACCAGCGTTTGGAAATCGGTCAGACCGACCATAAAATGATGCTGAGTTTTGAAGCTGGGCCAAAAATAGAGGGTGTAGACAAGAGAGGGGATTCTACTACACTTGGTCTCATAATTTTGGGATCTTCGAGTCAAAAGTTCTGTTCGTTTGAAAATTCTAGTAGGTTTGGTTCTGAGGAGAAATTTTGGCTAAGTCGGTGGCGGTCGACCGCCAAAAGCAGTGGCGGTTAGACTGATTTTGACTTGGTTCATCGGCCAACTTGGTGGCGATGGTTGTTCGTTAGGTCAAGTTCGTGGGTTTCAGTGCATATGTGTTGTATGATGCATGTTTTGACTAACGTGGGTCAAGTTGCGAAGAACTTGTTCCCGGAAACGATTTCTTGGTCTATTGTTGTGCAGGTTGCTTGGAGGTCAACGACGGTCAACGGCGAGGATGATTGGGACTAGGCTTGGAGAGCTGAGGTCCAGAACGATCGAGGATGCCAAGTGAGGTCAATGGATTCAAGCATAGCGCAGAATGGACAACGATGACCGAACGGACAGTTCGGTGCGCCATGGTGGTTTCGGTGGGAGCCGGATGGGAGAGACATGCCAACATGAAGAGAGCCGCTGATCAACCTACACGTGGCGAAGCATGGGATTGCTTCATGAAGATTGGACTCGGTCTTCGGAAAGGACTCGGTCCTCAAGATGAGTCTCTTTGTGTTCTTGCTCTCTATTTTGTGATTTTGGGGCTTTCTTTGATCCACGAGTTTTCCTTTGGTTTCTGGCCTAGATTTAGCTTGCTGTGACATGTGAAAATACATCTAGGGTCATCTTGATCATTAATCACCCACGAGCAAGTGTTTGGATCATATTTCGTATTTGGCTCGATTTAGAAGCAACCTTCACTAAAAGCGGATAAAGGTTGGAACTTTGGCAACGATCTTCACGATCGATGATTGGAATAGGTTCCTGACATCCTAAGGAAGGTATGTTTCAAGTTTCGTGAAGTTTGGAGTTGCAAGTCAAAAGTTAGACCTTTTTGTGATCTTGAGTTCGGGCTGATTTTACTATTCATTGACCTGGAGTTCAGACCGCCATGTAGTTTTAGGTCAGACCGCCCATGGTGACCGGTCAGACCGCCCCTAGTGAGAGGTTAGACCGCCCAACTCTGAGTTTTTGGTAATTTAGGTCTATTTGCTTCGGGGTTTTGATTGGATTCAATACAAGTCTTACACTGTGCTTGTATATTGATCTTCATAGCTTTCATAGCTATTGGACTGAAATTAGTATTGAATTTAATCAAGAAAAAGAAGAGATCGTGCTCCTATTCACCCCCCCCTCTCTAGTCACCTTTTTAGTCCAACACCACGTTTGGCAGATTTAGCGACCGCAGGAACATACAGTTGGGGTTCTGCGACACTGGCGTGTCTCTACCGGCATTTATGCAACGTGTGCCGATCAATTAGTACGGACGGCAACTTAGGTGGATGTGCATACCTCCTGCAGGTATGGATGTGGGAGCGTTTGCCCGTCGGTCGGCCCACTCATGCTCCCTTGCAAGTAACAATTTATTCCATTCGTCATAGGTGTCGCCTTTCACAAAAAAAATGCAACTGAAATCTATCTCCTTGTAGGCATGGCCCCTTCACGACCTTGCGTCTGGACCGACGGTAGCCTACCTTTGGAGCTCCATCATTGCACCTACTGGGCGTCTGAGATCGCGGTACATCGCGTATACAAACGAGCTCAACGTCATCACGCAAGACCAGGTACATACCTCATAAGTTACTTTGCTTGCTACTGTCTTCGAACTATGGTTTCATCGCTACTGTCTTATACATCTGGTGCAAGTCACTTGGTTGCCATACACCCGCGGCGAGGTGGTCCAAATGGACCTAAACCCGATATGCGAGCGGGACATCGCCTTCTGGATGTCACTCTCACCGCTGATCTTCTTCCATGCGGTGGAGTACCACTTGCCCCATCGGGTGATGCGTCAGTTTGGGAAGCTTCAGGCCACGACACCAATGGTGTTCTCGACAGATCTGAATCTTCACGGGTAAGGGTACCTTCTGCCGTTCCTTTCCAGCTTCCGTAGCGATTTTAATGCTAACAATTCGATTCTTGGTGTGGCAGGATGAACCGGAGGCAGAGGTACCGCCACACCGACTGGAGTGGGAAAATAGGGCGAATCGGACTACGGAGGCCCCGCCGGTCCATCAGAAGGCTCAGTTCGTTCGTTACATCCAGTGGCTCCACGGCGTCGCGTGCCTCCGGCTTAGACCGGCCATGACCGATGCGGACATAGGGGAGGGGCACTCATCCGAGGAGGATATCATGGACGATTACGATGAGTTCACACAGACGGGCACGCAGCCAGAGAGGGCCCCCCCCCCATCAACGCCTATTACGTGAGTACATTTAATCCCGTTACTATTTTGTGAACTTAGAGTGAGCAAACTAATTTACTCCTTTTAATTGCAGGGAACGCAGCTCACACGCATAATCAATGAGGCTGGTGAGGCCCTTAGGCTACCTGAGGGTTCAGAGGGGAGCTACCAGCGCTTGAGGGATTTTGCTATGGTAACATTTAATTCCTTTTGTAATGCAATTTACAACACTTAATGTTTTCGTACCCATGTTATTCCTTTTGTCGTATTAAACTTCAATATATTTTTGTTGGTTAACCATGTAGATGGTTCGCCGTCGATGCCGGCGATTGGCCGCAAAAATGAACTGCACAGCGACGATGGTGGAAGGAGTCATGCAACCTGCCCCAGCCCAGAGTGGCTCCTCGTGTGCTACAACATCGGGAGCGACGACATCCGCATTCGTCGCACGACACGAGGAGGCAGAGGACGGGGGCAACGACGACCAGGACAGGTGTACGATCAAGGATAACCGACTAGAGGGGGTGAATAGGAGGTTTTTAAACTTTTTAACAATTTAACAATTTTGCCAATTAATAACTTAGTCTAAACAAGTTATACTTCTAGCTAAGCAAATCAATCACGATAAACAAGCTAAAAATATAAATGTGGAAAGTAAAGACTCGAGATAACCACAAAGACACGTCGATGTTTTTCCCGTGGTATCGAAGACTTGCCGGTCTTCACTAGTCTACGTTGAGGAAGCTTGACACCTCAAGCCGGCTCCACGAATTAAGCCTTCCTCCGATTCACTATGGTTGTTCTTCCTCCGCTCCAGATATGGAGAACATCGAACCACTCACAAGATTGCACCGGGCCTCTTCACAATCTTCTTTGAAGAGATCACCGTGCTCCACCACCAAGCTGTCTAGGAGTGCGGCAACACTCCAAGAGTAATAGACCAAGGTCTTCACTTGACGACACTCAAGTGCAAATGGATCAACTAGAAGTATGAATGCACTTGAATGTATCTCAACAAGCTCACAATGAATGCACGAGAGTGTTTTGAGTGTTGAGTGAATGCAAAGGCTCTCAAGGCTCTAGAGATGTTAAATGGGCACTAGCAGCCTATACAAGAGCAGTTGGGGGGGTATTTATAGCCCCCACCAACAAATATGACCGTTGGGGACGAAACCCCAACTTCTCAGAGAAAATCGGAACGACCGCAGTAACCCAAGCAGACGACAAAGACCTCGATCGAGCTCGGTCAACGGCTAGAATAGATACTAAAAATGAACAAACTAGCCGTTGGGTGACCTAGTCGGAATGACCGCAGGCAAACAAGCGGTACGTCCGATTTGCCCTGGTCGTACCGTTTCTACGAGCGGTACGACCGAAAGTAGGGTTTCACAAAACGCTGAAGATTGCAAGCGTTCTGGAAATTTTGTACTGCAATATAAAAAATAGAATGACCGCAGGCCGGTACGACCGTTCCCAAGAGCGGAACGTCCGATTTTCAAAATGAGTTTTTGAGCAGATTTACACTTGTTCTGTTTTTATTGAACCGCCTCACAAATTTCGGTACGACCGCACATCGGTACGACTGATTGTCACGAGCGGTACGATCGATTTCCATGAGAGATTCTGAGGCAAACTGCATAGCTTCTGGTTTTCTTGAACCGCCAACTAAAATTGAAATGATCAGATGTCTTGACGACCGCTCAAGGAGCGGTCGTTCGCTTTGAGCACTTAGTTGGTCGTTCCTTCAAAATGTGGTACTACCACCAAGTAAAGTTCGGTCATACCGCACACTGATGCACGACCGCAATTATAATCTTGGTACTACCGATTTTGGACAGAAGCACTTAAAGCTTTCAAATTTAATGTCAAGTTTAAATTCAAATGCATGCATGATCCTAAATTGATCCATGTGGCACAAGAACATGCTATCAAGCTACTAGCCATGATCCCTCTTAATAGTACGACGTTTATCCTATAATCCGGTCTTCCATTCAAAACTCCTAAGACCGGTAAAATAGAAAAAGGAACCTAGACTATTTGTACCTTGTCTTTGAGCCAAAAGACCTTCGTGTAGTCCATTTGCATGCCACTTTGCATCAACATGTTCATCAATGGGATTTATCCTTGTAAATACTCAATAAACATGTTAATCTCATATTCACATATTATCATTAATTACCAAAATAATTTTTAGGGGTCTAGATGCTTTCAATCTCTCCCTTTTTGGTAATTGATGACAACACTAATAATATGTGAGAAAGATTGGTTTGAATATACCATGAATGTATATTCTTTTGATGACTTAACAATAAAATAATTCTTGCAATAAGCACAAATGAGTAAATGAGAATTATTTTCTTGTTAAGACTAATCTAAAGAAGGCTCCCCCTAAACATGTGCATATAAAGAAGAAAGTTTTGCAAGCACATGTAGACTTTTTGTGAAATTTTGGCAGAGTTTCTTTAGTATATTTGAACTTGAGGAAATGCAATAGTAAGATATGACAATAATTGAGATTGCATTTAAGATAATAACATGAATATAAACAGCATCCAACAAGTTCAACATAATAAAAGACACATAATTAAACTACATAAGTAGCACACATAAGTCCAACATAGAACCTAACACATATAAAGTTCATATATAATAGCAAAAGCTTGCGCTTGCTCCCCCTAAAGCTATGTCTTCTCATTTCTCTCCCCCTTTGGCATTAAGGTACCAAAAACAATTCAGACGATGGGATCCTGAGGAGGAGGGATGAGGTCCTGTGAAGCCGGGTCCTGAGCTGGAGCTGGATCCTGAGACTCTGGGGCTAGAGGAACGGAGTCCTGAGAAGCGGTGGTCTGCTCTGGAGGAGGAGCTGATGGCGGATCCTGAGAAACTGAAGCAATAGGTGCCGGATCCGAAGATGCTGACTCTGTAGCTAGGGCTGAATCCTGAGTCACTATCTCAGTAGCTGGTGCTGGAGGAGTGGAGACCGGAGCTAGCGCCGATATGGGAGCAATAGGATCTGAAGCAGAGACTGTAGCCTGAGATACTGGCACTACAGTTGGAGCTGGAGGAGGTACAGGTGGCACAGAGGATGTCCTAGAAGGAGGAGGGCGACGAGAGTAACGCTGAGGAGTCCTCAAAATCCCCTCTAGGTCAGTCATGCTCTCCATCAGTGCAGACATCCTATTATGAGTTTCCTCAAAGAAATCATTCTGAATTTGCTCCATCTCAAGTAATCTGCCTCGAGTCTCATTCTGAAATTCAACTTGTTCAGCCTTGATTTCTTGCAAAGAGCTAAGAATGAGCTGCTGATTTTGAAGAATCTGTGCAAGAGTGCTATCAGCAGGAACATCAGCAGAAGTAGCAACAGCAGGAGCCTCACCGGCATCATCCTCAGTACCATCACAACGTGGAGGAAGACCGTCTCGTGGCCTGTAGGACATGTGAATAGATCCCAATCCACCATGATACTCAATTTTCTTTGTTATCCATGCTATGATGTATGGAGCATAATAAATCGTTTTAATCCTGTCATTCTTAGAGGAAACTATGCCCTAAAGTATCACATCCACAACATCAAATTTGATCCCCCTCATAATATTATCAATAATATTCCATGCATGACCACGAATCGCATCAAAGTTACCACTTTTGGGGTAGAAGGTATGGTTAATAATCCTGTTGATCATACTAGGAATTGGTCTCAGTCTAGTGATTGTGCCTAACTTAGTTTTGACAAAAGAATCATAGTAATCAGACCAAGCAGGACACAATAAAGCAAGCCTCTCAAAAACTTTATCCCAAGTTCCGGACTGAACCCTCAAAACTTGCTCAAACTCTTCCTTAGTGCTCTCCACATACCTAGTAGCTAATATCCATCTGATAGATTTCAAGTCGGGAGAGACATGAACTGTGGCATAGAATTGTCTGATAAGCTTGTCGTCATAGTTCTGTTTCAGTGCAAGAAGGTCATGAAGACCTACTTGAAGAAAGAGCTGATAAATACCACTGTAATTGTCCAAGTTATTCAAATGAGTCCACTTGATCCATTTATGATCTGCAAATTTTCTGTTAGGACCATATAGCTGCTCATATACTTGCTCCTGGAAGACAGTGTGAAAACCAGGGTGTACACTGTCTGATTTTAAGAGATATTGATTTATATGCCTTTTAATGGCATAATCATCTGCTGACAGGAGGCATAAATCAATTGGAGACGCTGGAGGATCTCCCAAATTATCAAAAGTACCTTCTGGAGAATCTGGTTCTGACTGAGTCTCATCATCAGAATAATATTCCTCACTTTCTTCTGTTTCAGATGCTGATGCTGGCCCTTTCCCTTTGCCATGCACAACCTTCTGGTGAACGGAGCGAGATTGCTGCACAGAAGTTGCCGGACGTCGACGTTGAGGTTGTTGAGCTGGAGCGACAGAGGATTGAGGAGATGACTGTCCTCTAGGTGGTCCATGGGATTTCCTCGTCGCAACCCTCATCCTAGGCATCTTTAGAAAGATAGGATAGGTTACAAGATGTTCAAAGAATTAATTGGAATTGAATTTAGTGAAAAAGAATTGAAGTTTACATTTTTCGTCAGACAATCGATTCGTCACCGCTCATTGGCGGTATGATCACTGCTAACGGTCGTATCACAGCCAAGAACCGTCGTTCGATTTTCCTGACCGAGTTCTAGGGCAGTCAAAATTTTGCATATTTGGTGATTTTTCATGGATTGAATCCATGGATCTGATGCGCAATCATCATTAGACACCAAATAACTACTTTTGCCCAATTAGAACTACAGAAATCAATCACATTTTCAATAAACCCTAAAAGAGACAACCTAGGGTTCCAAAAAGTGATAAAACGTAAATTAAACTACGTTTTACCTTGAAATCTGGAGGAGTTGAACCCTGAGATGCAGCAACACCGAAAAATCAAAGAGTTGTCAAGATTTTGAGTGGATTTGGAGATGGTTTTGAGAGGCGCACGGGCGAGAGAGAGAGAGAGGCCAAAGAGAAAGAAGCGGATGGGGGGCGAATGAACCGCTTCTAGGACGTTAAGGTAAAGGAATAGTAATCGCTGACGCTTATTTTCCTTCACAAACCGTCATGATCGTCTGAACCAAATGCCGTCGGTCGTTTCAAGACTTGATCATACCGCTATTATAACGCCGGTCAGATCAAGACAATGGCGTCATCAGCAGATAACGCAAGTTGAATCGATTATCCTGGAGCTTCCTGGATTTTCTAGGAACTTAGATTATTTTGCAAATGATCCCTAGTTTTGCACTCAAATAAATATTATTAATGATCATTATGCATAGATTAGACTATTGTCTATATAGGAACATAATTTTTATGATCATAGCTATTTTTAATAAAAGATTTGAAAAATATTTTCGTAAAATACTCAAATAACATCAATTGGAGTACAAAACATGAGGCAAGAGTTCAAACAACATTTGAATAGTCTATAATATTTAACTCATTCCTCAATTTGTAAAAGCGGCCTTCATCTATCCGCTAATTGATCCGCGGTTCTTATGTGGCTAATTTCAATATCTCCCTTGCTCACATGATCTCTCAAGAAATGGTGGCGGATATCTATATGCTTGGTTCTTGAGTGTTGAACAGGGTTATTAGCAATTTTCACTGCACTATCATTGTCACACAAAAGAGTCATTTTGTTAATTTTAATTCTATAATCCATCAATGTTTGCCTCATCCATAGCAATAGAGCACAACAACTTCCCGCGGAAACATGTTCGGCTTCGACGGTGGATAATGCTACGGATTTTTGTTTCTTGGATGACCATGATACTAGAGATCTTCCTAAAAATTGACAACTTCCGGAGGTGCTTTTTCTATCCACTTTGCAACCCGCATAATCGGAATCGGAATATCCAATTAAATCAAATTTAGCACCTTTAGGATACCAAAGACCAATGCTAGAGGAATGCTTTAAATATCTTAGTATTCTTTTAACGGCCATTAAATGACACTCTTTTGGAGTTACTTGAAATCGTGCACACATGCAAACACTAAACATGATATCGGACCTAGATGCGGTAAGATAAAGCAAACTACCAATCATAGATCTATAAAGCTTTAAATCTACCGGTTTACCTCCCTCATTTAGATCGAGATGACCATTTGTAGCCATAGGAGTCCTGATGGGATTTGCATCTTCCATGCCAAATCTTTTAAGTAAATCCTTCACGTACTTGGTTTGACATATGAAAGTCCCATATTTGAGTTGCTTGATTTGAAGTCCAAGAAAATAGCTTAATTCTCCAATCATGGATATTTCAAATTCCCTAGACATCATATCACCAAATTCTTCGCAAAAATCTTGGTTAGTAGACCCAAAAATGATATCATCAACATAAATTTGACAAACAAAGAAATCATCATTTATGACTTTAGTGAATAGAGTTGAATCAATCTTCCCAATTTTGAATCCTTTTGAGACTAGAAAATCTCTAAGGCGTTCATACCATGCTCTAGGAGCTTGTTTAAGACCATAGAGCGCCTTGGAGAGTTTGTAGACATGATTAGGATTTTTAAGATCTTCAAAACCGGGAGGTTGTTCAACAAAGACAAGTTCGGATATTTTACCATTTAAGAATGCACTTTTAACATCTATTTGAAATAATTTAATATCAAAGCATGATGCAAAAGCAAGTAATATCCGAATTGATTCAAGCCTACCTACGGGAGCAAATGTTTCACCAAAATCCAAACCTTCGACTTGTGAATACCCTTGAGTGACCAACCTTGCTTTGTTCCGAACAACCAAACCATTTTCATCTTGTTTGTTTCTAAAGACCCATTTTGTACCAATAACATTGTATTCTTCGGGATGTTCCACCAATGTCCATACTTCATTTCGGGTGAAGTTGTTGAGTTCTTCATGCATAGCATTCACCCAATCCGGATCTTCAAGTGCTTCTTCTACATGCTTTGGCTCAATAGAAGAGACAAACGAGTAATGTTCACAAAAAGAAACAACACGAGAGCGAGTTTGGACACCCTTACTTACGTCACCCAATATTTGATCTATTGGATGATCCTTTTCAATTGCATTGTGGATTCTTGGTGGTTGGTTGGATGGTTGATCATCTTCTTTATTGTTCTCTTCACTAAGTTGTACTTGATTCGTGGAAGAGGTGGGTGGTTCAACTTGAGTGGAAGATGTTGGATCGTCTTCGGGCTTGACGTCGCCTATTTGCATATGTTCCATTGCTTTTCTTAAGGCTTCATTTCCTACATCATCCAAATTCTCACGCTCTTCTTGAGAGTCGTTAGTTTCATCAAATTGCACATCGTGTCTTTCTTCAACTAAACCGGAGTTTTTGTTAAAGACACGATAAGTCTTGCTATTTGAAGAATAACCAAGCAAGAAACCAACATCACAACGACTATCAAATTTTGAAAGACGAACACCCTTCTTTAAAATATAACACTTGCAACCAAAAACTCGGAAATAAGAGATATTCGGTTTTCTTCTTACAAGAAGCTCATAGGAAGTCTTTTTCAAAAGACTGTGCAAATAAAGACGATTTATGGCATGACAAGCGGTATTAATAGCTTCCGCCCAAAAGATATCGGAAGTATTATATTCATCAAGCATTGTCCTAGCCATTTCAATTAATGTACGATTTTTCCTTTCTACTACTCCATTTTGCTCCAGAGTGTAGGTTGTGAAAAGTTCATGCTTTATTCCAAGTTCATCACAAAAGTCTTCAACTTTAGTATTCTTAAACTCGGAACCATTATCACTACGGATTTTCTTTATTTTGAAATCAAATTCATTTTGGGACCTTTTTGCAAATCTTTTGAAAATTTCGAAGGTTTCACCTTTGTCATCTAGGAAGAATACCCATGTATATCTAGAGTAATCATCCACAATGACCAAACAATAGCTATTACCTCCGATACTCTTATAGGTTGTTGGCCCAAACAAGTCCATATGTAAGAGTTCCAATGGTCTAGAAGTTGACATGATACTCTTGGAAGGATGAGAATTTGCGATTTGTTTACCGGCTTGACAAGCACTACAAAGTCTATTTTTCTCAAACTTCACATCTTTTAAGCCAACAACTAAATCATGTTTGAAAAACTTTTTGAGTTGAATCATTCCAACATGAGCTAGCCTTCTATGCCAAAGCCAACCCAATGAGGTTTTTGCCATTAAACAAGTTTTTAAACAAGATTCACTTGAACTAAAATCAACTAAGTAAAGATTTCCAAATCTAAAGCCTTTGAAAGCTAAAGAGCTATCTTTTGCATTAGAAATGGTTACACCTTCACTAGAGAATGAACAAATTAGTCCAAGATCACATATTTGAGCAACGGATAGCAAGTTAAAGTTTAATGATTCTACTAAAGAAACATTAGAAATGGAAAGGTCATTTGAGATAGCAATTTTACCCAATCCTAGTACCTTTCCTTTGCTATTGTCGCCAAAAGTGATCTTTTCCATTCCTTGACCATTCTCGAATGTGGTGAACATTTTTCTATCACCGGTCATGTGTTGTGTGCATCCACTATCAAGCACCCAATGTTTTCCACCGATTTTATAGTTTACCTACAAAACAAAAGTCAAGTTCTTTTAGGTACCCAAATTTGTTTGGGTCCTTGGAGGTTAGTAACCAAGTATTTAGGCACCCAAATAGCATTCTTTTTAGCATCTAAAATTGAAGTGCCAACAAAACGAGCAATTACTTTACCATCTTTAGTCTTTCTAAGCATATAGCAAGAATCATATATACCAATAGATGGAGTCTTACCCTTAGGACAATTTTGTTGCACATGTCCTATTTATCGGCACTTATGGCAATACTTACCATTTTGCCTCACAAATCTTGTGGGCATGTTTGCCGGCTTCTTACCTTTCTTAGGCACATACCCAAGACCTTCCTTATTGAATGAACACCTTTGCTTACTCAAAATTTTGTCAAGAGTGGCCTTGCCCTTGAAACATCTTTCCAAGCTATTGCTTAGCTTGGTCACTTGTTCTTTTAGCTCATTGTTCTCATGAACAAGCTTTGAATTATTTTGCTCAATAATATTATGATTAGCATCAACATTAGAGCAACATGGCATAGCAAGTAGGTCATCACATGAAGTAGATGCACTAGTCTTAGCAATTTCTACACTAGGTATTTTATCAATAATATTACATGTAATTCCTACACTAGAATAAGACTTATATGAATACTCTTGGATAAGCAAGTTATGAGCTTCCTTAAGCTCCATATAAGAATCTTTTATAGTATTGTATTCTTTATTTAAGACCTTATATTTTGATTTTTTTTTCCAAGATATTCATTTAAATCATCAAGCATATCTATTAATTCATCATAAGTTGGTTCATCACTAATAATGGATTTTATCTTATCTCCTTTTGCCATGAGGCAAGTAGGAGTGAAGAATAGCGATGGAGCTTCCTTGATGGCGATGCCAACAAGTCCCTTTTTCTTGGGGGACTCCTCTTCATCGGAATCGGAGTCGCTTGACTCATCATTTGAATCTCACTCTCCAATGTGGGCTTCATGCTTGCCGTCTTTGTGAAGCTTCTTGAAGAGCTTCTTCTTGCCATTGTACTTCTTCTTCTTGAATGACTTGCCCTTGTCATCCTTCTTTTCGGGGCCATGGGAAGCAATGTGCCCCTTCTCTTCACAATTATAGCACCGAATGTTGCTATAACGCTTCTTGTCACTTAAGGATTGCCCCTTCTTGTACTTGTCGAAGTTATAGCTTCTATTGGGGCGTCTCTTCATGACCCTCTTCATCCTTCTCACAAGGAGTGCATACTCCTCATCGGAATCTTCATCTTCATTTTCATCATCACTTGATTCCGCCTTGGCCTTGAAAGCGGTGATCTTCTTCTTTGAGGAAAATGTCTCTAAGAGCTCTTCCTTGTCCTTTTTGAACAACTCATTTGTGATGAGGTTGCCCAAGCGCCCCGTTGGTGTCATCCTTGGCAACTCGGGTGAGTTGAGAAATAGAGTCACCAACGTCTCATATTTGCCCGGGAGAGCCCTAAGCATCTTGCGCACAACATCAACATCAAGAAGGTTAGTCCCAAGGCCTTTGAGCTTATTCACAATGTTGTTGAGTCTTGAATACATCTTATTGATGTTTTCATGAGGCAACATCATGAATGTCTCATATTTGATCCGAAGCCTATGCAATTTGGCTTCTTTGACCATAGATGTACCCTCATGGATTTCCGAGAGAGTGGTCCAAATATCATGAGCGGTTTCCAAATTGCTCACTCTATTGAACTCATCCGCGTTCAAAGCGCCAAAGAGAGCATTCATAGCTTGGGCATCTAAATAAGCATTACGCGTCTCTTGATCCGTAGGATGTAGTGGATCAAGGGGCATGACGTAACCCTCATTTACGATTTTCTATACGCTTGGACTCATGGCCTTTAAATAAATTGATATTCTAATTTTACAATAAGCATAATTAGAGCCATCAAATAAAGGAGCCTTTCCTATAGCAATTCCCTCACTAGCCATCCTTTTCTCTCTTAGACGGTTAAGTCTAAATCAATGAGAGACTAAGCTCTGATATCACTTGTAGGATCAAGGATAACCGACTAGAGGGGGGTGAATAGGAGGTTTTTAAACTTTTTAACAATTTAACAATTTTGCCAATTAATAACTTAGTCTAAACAAGTTATACTTCTAACTAAGCAAATCAATCACGATAAACAAGCTAGAAATATAAATGCGGAAAGTAAAGACTAGAGATAACTACAAAGACACGTCGATGTTTTTCCCGTGGTATCGAAGACTTGCCGGTCTTCACTAGTCCACGTTGAGGAGACTTGACATCTCAAGCCGGCTCCACGAATTAAGCCTTCCTTCGATTCACTATGGTTGTTCTTCCTTCGCTCCGGAGATGGTGAACACCGAACCACTCACAAGATTGCACCGGGCCTCTTCACAATCTTCTTTGAAGATATCACCGTGCTTCACCACCAAACCGTCTAGGAGTGCGGCAACACTCCAAGAGTAATAGACCAAGGTCTTCACTTGACGACACTCAAGTGCAAATGGATCAACTAGGAGTATGAATGCACTTGAATGTATCTCAACAAGCTCACAATGAATGCACAAGAGTGTTTTGAGTATTGAGTGAATGCAAAGGCTCTCAAGGCTCTAGAGATGTTAAATGGGCACTAGCAGCCTGTACAAGAGCAGTTGGGGGGTATTTATAGCCCCCACCAACAAATATGACCGTTGGGGACGAAACCCCAACTTCTCAGAGATAATCGGAACGACCGCAAGCAACCGGGCGGTATGACCGCACTTCTGACTGAGCTCGGTCAACGGCTAGAACAGATACTAAAAATGAACAAACTAGCCATTGGGCGACCCAGTCGGAACGACCGCAGGCAAACAAGCAGTATGTCCGATTTGCCCCGGTCGTACCGTTTCTACAAGCGATACGACCGAAAGTAGGGTTTCACAAAACGCTGAAGATTGCAAGCGTTCTGGAAATTTTATACCGCCATATAAAAAACGGAATGACCGCAGGCCGGTACGACCGTTCCCAAGAGCGGAACGTTCGATTTCCAAAATAAGTTTTTGAGCAGATTTACACTTGTTCTGTTTTTATTGAACCACCTCACAAATTTCGGTACGACCGCACATCGGTACGACCGATTGTCACGAGCGGTACGACCGATTTCCATGAGAGATTCTGAGGCAAATTGCATCGCTTCTGGTTTTCTTGAACCGCCAACTAAAATTCGGAATGACCGTAATGCGGTACGACCGTTCAAGGAACTGGTCGTTCCGCTTGAGCACTTAGTTGGATGTTCCCTTCAAAATACGATACTACCGCCAAGTAAAGTCCGGTCATACCGCACCAAGCGGTACGACCGCAATTATAACTGCGGTATTATCGATTTTGGACAGAAGCACTTCAAGCTTTCAAATTTAATTTCAAGTTTAAATTCAAATGCATGCATGATCCTAAATTGATCCATGTGGCACAAGAACATGCTATCAAGCTACTAGCCATGATCCCTCTTAATAGTACCGTGTTTATCCTACAATCCGGTCTTCCATTCAAAACTCCTAAGACCGGTAAAATAGAAAAAGGAATCTAGACTATTTGTACCTTGTCTTTGAGCCAAAAGACCTTCGTGTAGTCCATTTGCATGCCACTTTGCATCAACATGTTCATCAATGGGATTTATCCTTGTAAATACTCAATAAACACGTTAATCCCATATTCACATATTATCATTAATTACCAAAACAATTTTTAGGGGCCTAAATGCTTTCAACAGGGGCGGCGACGAGGACAACGAGGCAGATATCGATGCAAGGCTTCCAGTCGAGATGGTCCTCAGAGACCTTGTTGGTGCACCGTCCCCCACACTGACCTATTCAAAGCCACGCCTCCCAGAAACGGCAGCGTGATCGCTATGAACATTAGTTCGGTAAACGTCATGGATAGCACGCGAGGTCAAGACCAACAATGAGGTTTACACCGGGAATTGGGGCTACCAAAGCACAAGTGATGGGATGAATGAATGGGTGTATGCATATTTGTATAGTTCATATTGAATGAAACTTTCTATGGCCATTTTGAATGTTGAATGAAATGAGATGACTGATGGTTGATGGTTGATTCTTATTGTTGTTTGAATGAAATCACTGTAATGATTCTCATTGCATGAAATGTTGATTGCATGAGGCCAATTTGGATGAATGAAATGAGATGACCGATGGTTGATTCTTATTGTTGTTTGAATGAAATCACTGTAATGATTCTCAATGCATGAAATGTTTGATTGCATGAGACCAATTTGGATGATTGTAATTTCTGGTACTGTCACGCCTTTAGTAGTGGTGTGACAAAGAAGTCCTGTCACGCCGAGGTAAATGGCGTGACAGGACTTAGCCAGAGCGCTGGCCCTTCTTTGGCAACGCCTCTGGAACATCAAGTATTGTGACGTGACAGTATGTTTTTGCCACGCTCTGAATAGTGGCGTGACAACGGTCCTGTCACGCCGGGGTAAATGGCGTGACATGACTTGGCCCCAAATGTAATAACTGTCATAATTTTAAACAAATGGAAGTAGCCCCTGTCACGCCAATCTGGATAGCGTGACACAGCACTGTCACGCCAAGTAAAAGGGCGTGACCAGGAGACTTGTCACGCCAAGTAAAAAGGCGTGACACATGCCACGCAAGCTCCATGTTGAAACGCCGCGCGGTAGAGGACTTGCGTGGCACCTTTAGCCACGCCGCTACAGGTGACGTGACAGTATTAATTTATCACATCACGAATAGTGACGTGACTAAAAAAGATCAGAATTGAAAATAAAGTTCACAAGAGTTAACTTTATATTGCCGTGCGTGCAGAGCTTGAACCCAGTGCGTCTCACCATTTATTAGGAAATAGGATCTTAGGTTTAGGTCTAGGGTGTACAGAGCTTGAACCCAGTGTGCGTCTCACCATTTATTAGGGAATATGATCTTAGGTTTAGAGTCTACACGCAGCCCAGTACGTATCACCATTTATTAGGAAATAGGATCTTAGGTTTATTAAGGAATAGGTACACACGTGTCCGGAGGCCTTTGCCTTCGTAAAATTCTTACGAGTCCCAACGTGTGTAAAATTCTCATGTGCGAGTGTGTGATGTGTCCGACCGGCTTGCACCCTCTCAAAATAATCTACAGGTATTCACAGTGCGGTACAGTACTGTGATGATGATTGCAAATGGTACGATGACATCACTCAACTACAGGTATTCACAATTGCAAGAAAACAAAGTGTACCGATAGAACGTCCGGCAGCGAACATCTTATGCTGAAGAAGCTGTAAGAACATCACTAGGCCTATTTTAGCCAGACATGCACAGTAACAAACCTCCAAGATTCTTTCACGTTCCACCTGATCTACAAGGAAAAATCTGATCTACCAGGAAAGATTACTCAATCTGATTCAGAAAGTGATCATATGTCACGCACAGCGCACAAACGACCCAACAAGACTAATATACTGCTCGTGAAGTTCTAACCATTTAAACAGTTGGGCAACAAATCATCAGCAGGAAAGAAGTAGAGGTGACAAGAATCTCCTATTATACACTCAAAACATTAAGAGCCAACAAGTACTCAAAAAAGCAGGCGCCAAAATGGCCGCGGATAAGACGTCAAGACTGGGGTTTATGTCTCCCTTCGGGATCTCCGGCGTGGGGCTGCAGTTTCCTCCTTCTCATCCTCTTTCTCCTCCTCCTTGTCACCGCTGCTTCCAGCTGCATCAGTCTCCGTGACCTTGGGCTTCTTGGCCTCAGCTGCAGGTTTCACGGGAGCCTGCTACAAACAAAGCTTACAATTGGTCATTCGGTTCAGGTTTCGAGCGAGGAGAGCAGTAGCATATGTTGAAACAACGACTAACCGCTGGCTTCTTGCCACCGAACAGGATCCTGAAGAGCACGGTCACAACCACAACTACGATCGAGACCAAAATTCCAATTGTGAGGTTGGGCTGCTTCTCTCCCTTATCAATGACATCCTGTAAAATAAAGAGTATGTCACTTTCCAGATGAAACACTCAAATAGTCCGATGTTTGAACATAAGAGGTCAAAAACAATCATGAATCTTACAATGATCTTGGTCTTGTAGGGTTCCAAGAACGGGATGTCAGCAATTTTGTACAGAATGTCAAAGATCTTCTTCTGCAATATGCATGGCAAATCGGTTAGTAATAACATGCAAGCATTGCTCCACTGAATAATTTAGCAAACACAATAGCTGGAAAAGATTGGAAGAATGTTTCACCTGGAACTCAGAAAGACCATCAGCACCTGCACCTGCAGCAGCAGCCTCAGCCTTCTCCTTTTCCTTCTCAACCTCATACTTGGGCTTCCAGGTCTTCTCTAGGATAGAGGTGGCAACCTTCTCATCATCAGCAATCAAAATGTTGTCAAACAGGATGCCGTCCTGCATTGTCCAGATCTCAAATCCAATAGCGGCAATAGAATCAAAGTCAGGCTTGTCAAGCTCAAAGTACTCAGGGTTGGGGATTTCTTGCGGCTTCCAGATTCCCTTGTAGTTGGGGTTGTCAATCAGAGGTGCATGCCACTTGCCCTTGTAAGCAGGGTTCTGCTTCATTGGCCTCTTCCACTCACCACATCCAGGCGCCTCTTCACACTTGGGGTTGTCGATTTTTGGTGCCTCCCATTCTCCATCCTCCTCATCATCCCAGTCTTCAGGCTTGGTAGCCTCTGGGTCATCAATCTCCTCAGGCTCATCATCCAACCATCCTTCTGGCTTGGTGGCCTCCTCATCCTCAATTTCCATTGGGGCATCCTCATCCCAGTCATCGGGCTTCACAGCATCTGGGTCAGGGATTTTAGCTCTCTCATCCCAATCCTCTGGCTTCTTGTCATCAGGGTCAGGAATGGTCTTGGATGGGATAAGTGCTGGCTCAAAATCATCAGCGGACAGGATGTTTGCCTTCTTCTTTTCCTCCCCATCAATCAAAATTCTCACCTCGTTATCCGGCTTCAATATAGCCGTGTAGACATGAGAGAGCTTGTCATACGGGACAGAAGGAGGGAACTTGAGGTGATGCTCAACATACTTGCCAGTCTTGGGATTTTTGTGCTTAAGGATGAAGTGCACCTTGTTGGTTGACCCACATTTGTCAGGGCCAAACATAATAGTGTAAGGAGTCTCATTATCAAACTCCTTGGCATCCCATGAGGCATCCTCCTGAGGGCGGATGTACTTAAGATAGGCACCTCCACACTCAAGGCCATTCTGAAGCCTCACTTCAAACTGCAGGACCACTGTCCCATCATTCAAAGTAACAGGCTGATCGAGCTCCTTGATTATGGCATATTTCTTGGCCTGCTCACTAACAAGGAGACCATAGTCCTCGTGGCCATCACTCTTGGCGTGCTTCCATACACCTGCAAACCAGAGTATGTCAATATTTAATCTATGATGAGTGTGCTATAAAAGAGCAACGGAAAGAACATGAAATTTTCACGGAGAACAGAGTCTAAAAGACAAACAGCAGACTACCAAAATCTAACCGGTGCCAATTCATAAAAAAAAATAGCAATGCTACCGCATACAGTAATAACTAGGCTTGCATTTTGCTTTTATTGTATGAAGAATATTTCAAGTGATGGTGTCAGGACAATGCAATTATTAGCGCTAATACTATACAAGGCAACATTCTTTATTAGGATTAACTCAATTCACCATCACAGGCACATACATAGAACTTTGCAAAATGTTACTCAATGCAGAGCGTCACAGGTTACTCATGCTAGTATGCTACTCTGCAAATTCTATGTTTGCAATCAACATATGCTAGCAATTTCTAGTGCAGTTTAACTAAGCGTATCACCAAACAATACCAGGCACAATATCACAGATAGTCACTTCAATGATCCCAACCGCCCAAAACGCAGTCTCTTCTGCAGTTATCTATATGGTTTATCAAACCAGAAGACGGAACTGCCAAAGGGCAAGCTACCATCAATCTGAAAAGTTTAGGGCCTATCAGCAAGCCCACGAATGGCAGAGCAGATCCGCATCATAAGTCACTATATCCTAACAGCAGAAGCCGCGTCACATCTGACTAAAAAAGCAGGAGCAGCTAGCGAGGCACATCTGGCTAAAGCACATATAACATGAGAGCCAAACCACCATGTACGCATTTGTGGATCTCATCGGAAATTACGGGATTGAACCTCCCGCTGCTAATCGAGGACACTCAAAACAGACTACGATTTGCACGAAGGTGCATGACCCTCGCAGATCAGAAGCCCACAACTCACAAGCTAGTAGAAGGATTATGTGAACAGATCAGCTACCCAAAACACCCACTAAACCCACGGATCTCACATAGATCGAATAAAGAAAATTCGCAGGGATAGATATACCTTTGTAGTCGTCCTTTCCGGAGACGACCCATCTCCCCTCGAAGCTCTCGTCGAACGGCTCGTAGAACAGCTGCACCACCAAAGCCCACCAAAACCATCACAAATCTGACGCAAAAACATCCGAAAAGAACATCCAAAACTCGCCAAGGTTCGCTGAGATTACCGGATCGGAGGAGCGGATCTGGACGAGCAGAGCCGAGACCAGCAGCAGCAGGAGCGCGCGCCCTCCCATCCTTCTCTCCCGATCTCTCGCTCGATCCAGAAATTTCCAGAGAGAAACTAGAAAGCTTCCAGGACGAAGCGTCTACGACTCGGGGAAGGGCAAGTGGTATAAGAAGCAGGCGAAGCGGAATAGACGAACGGCTGAGATGAGGGAAAGGGGATAGGGAACGGTGAGGATCGGTTGATCGGGGCGTGGGGTCGAGGTGGTACGAAGAAAAGGGCGTTGTGTGACTTGTTCCGTCCAATGAGAGGGTGCGGGACGTGGTGACGGCCAATGAGCGGGCGGCACGTATGCTTAATGACGCCTGGGCCCGCGGGGACGCCACGTTGGATGCGTCGGGTGAACATACGCGTGCCAACATGAGACGGTAGGAATCGGATCCGATCGACGTAGGGTAGGTGTGTCAGTGATGTTCAATAATCGTGGCGCGGATTCCACCAAGCCAATCACACAAACGATAGATAAAGTAGAGACAAAGTGCAGAGGGACTGATTTATTTATGGACGCCACGTCTTGTCCGATCAGACGTTACCATGCTCAGCCGTTCGATTTTGGTATGTTTTTATCTTCCAAACAAGAAAAGGTACTATGCAATATCACGTACACCCGACGTAACAAAAAGCTCATCCGCTTGATCTTCTTCGAAAAAATATGGGGAAAAATAGCATATTTTCACCCAAATTGCATGGAAACCAACAGTATAGAACCTAGCTGCGCTTCTTGTCATCCGATCTGGCGCTATGATGCTCAGTCGTTCGATTTCGGTGTGTTTTTTTTCTGAAACAAGCGAAAGTACTATGCAATATCACGCACACTCAACGCAACAAAAAAACTCCACCCGATCTTCTCTGAAAAAACATTGGGAAAAAATAGCACATTCTTACCCAAATTGCATGGAAACCATCAGTATAGAACCTAGCTACGCTTAAAAACTAATTCAAGTATACCAATCAAACAAATTTCAATGTTACTGTTGGTGATATGCCCTAGAGACAATCATACAGATGATTGTATCACGGCCATATTTATGAGTTATAGAAAAAATGTTATTCTGTTCCTTAAATTAATCATTAGTTATAAAGATTAACAAGTATATGGCTTGTTGGTGAAACTCTTTAACTTATATGATGTCATTCTAAATGTATCCTTGGTCGGAATACTAATGACTCTATCGATCAGCACATGTATTAATTAATGACAATGTTTCACCGAACATAGATATAGGGATATCGAATCAATAATGTGAACATGTTAGAGAACATGGTGTCGGATTGACCTACCTTGAGACACTGTTGAGATTGTTATGATTTTATGTGTCATCAGTTGGTCTCAAGCAATAATGATGTGTAATCCTTAGACTTGATATCAACATGGTTTTCTACATGTGTAATAGTGCATTTTGGGGTTGTCAAACGCTATTCCGTAACTGGGTAGTTATAAAGGTAGCTTTCGGGTACGCTATGAAACATGCGGAGGGATATGACTGCTCAGATATGAGATTTGCCCCTCTTAACATAACATGAGAGATATCTCTAGGCCCCTCGATGTGGTCGGATAAAGAAAGTGCATGGCCATGCCACTAGTGGTCGAAGAGTCGACCACATGAAGTTATCCGACACCTGATCGAGAAAGTATTGAACAGTTCATAGATGACAAATTATCTCACATGGAGTTCAACCAGATATCGTGTGGCAAATGGAGAATACACGAGCAGGTCGTTCAGTTCGAATAGATACAGACTAGTCATATGGAGATACGAGCTGGTCGTAGACTGGTAGAATATAATCACTAACTAGTCGTAAACTAGTCGTAAGGAGTTACGAACTGGTCAGGGCTAAATATGAATTGGTCGTATAGAGATACGAGCTGGTCATAAGTAATAAGAACTTGGTCGTAGTTCATATTGTATTAAGGTTCGTCCGATATAATGTATGAGTATTCGGGAATCGTTATGTCATGCTAGAAACCGCTAATAACTCGTGGTCGGAAAAGGGTTTCTGAGTCACAACCGATCATGCATGAACCTACCGAGTCACACACTTAACGGGTTGGAACAAACGAGTTCGGATAGGTTCCGTCTTGGGCTCTATATAAGGAGATGCATGAGGCTGTTGGAAACATGAGGAAAAGAGAGACACACGTGACATGAGTTGTTCGTCTAAAACCCTAGCTGCCATCTTCTTGAGAGCCCTACCGTGCGAGTTGGTGCTAGTACACCAGCGTACGGTGTTCCACCACAGGACGTGTAGATATCGTAGAAGCGCTACTGCGGTTGCTGTTGCGCTCGAGGACGATCCACAACCTTCGCAAGGAACGCGATAGTCTGTTAGAGGAGATGGTCGGCGACTAAGACGCTGGACGATCGACTACGACCACTACATCGATGCGCTCTACGTTGGATCCGACTGCTCCAACTCTTCTGCTGCACTGCACGTCTAGTGGTAACGATCTACGATCTCTTGCTTGCATGGCATCCTGGTTTATGTGGTAGATTTTTTGAATTGCCAGCTAGTGTAGCCTATCCGTATCCCTTTAGTTACAACATTGCAACGTATTAAAATAATAGTAGCAACATCCGAAAATAATTATTGTAACATCAAAAAATTTGCAACATTTAAAACTAACTTATGAAACATTTTGATTTCATGTGTGCAACAATCGACGACAATGGTTGCAACAAAAAACATTTTCCTACAAAAAATTCAGGAAGATTTATTGCAACAAACCAAATCACTTTCTGCAATAATAAAGAAAAGCTGCTGCAACAATTCAAGAGAATGCATGCAATATTTAAATGGTAAAGAGGCTGCAACAAATCAAAAACACCATTGCAATAAACAATACATCTTGCCACAACATTTGTCTCCATGGACTTGAGGAAAAGGTCACCAGCCTCATGTCGTTGCTCATCATCCATCTTCCTGACTTCTTCGACAGACGCCCGACGATTTGTTGATGCGCCCCTCTCTTTCTGGGATCCGAGAGAGAGAGAGAGAGAGGAGGGAGGGAGGGAGGAGGAGGAGGAATAATAGGGATAACTGGGCTCTAGCAGCGGGATCTGGTGGTGAGCTTCGGCACCGGTGAACCATCATAGGGTGGGCCTAAAGGAAGTGAGGTGGGAGATTATGAGATTAAAGAAGAATTGTGTGGTAATGGCAGAATGAGCTTGTGAGAGTGAGACGAGAGATGGATGGTATGGTGGTGTGGGATAGGAGGAATGACTTGGTCAAAGCGGAGTGGTCTGTGATAGACAAAAAAAACTTGGCACATGGACAAGTCACGTGGGTGATGGAAGCGGTCGATTTTTTGTTCTCCTGCAGTACGCCTGAACAGTAGTATTGTCCTTTCTTTATTGCCTATGAGAGGTTCTATTTAAAGACTAACGAGGATATAACAATCCTCATTTAATCATTTATCCATAATTCATATCATGAGGTAATAATGACCTCACATAACTCTTGAGTATACCCCTTAAATATTAATAAGGGAGAAGCTCAAGGTCGTAAGTTCTTCTACGACCACCCTGTAGTCGTGGGTCTTCCTACGATTACCCCATAGTCGTAAGTCCTTATACGACTATCCCATGATCGTAAGCTCTACTACTATCAGTATGCAGTCGTAAGACCTTCCACGACCAGACCCTAGTTGACAAAGCTCACAAACATGTGGGCCTAGTCGATAAAGGAATCTTCCGCACCGTATTCAAAATACGGGCAGTAAAATACGCCATTATTTCCTAAGATAATGACACGATTTTAACTCTCTTTTATGATAATAATTACCTGGTGACGTGGGAACGTTTTAACTCCCGCAAGAACCTCCAAGAATCTGGCGCCACGATCCGATGATTAAGTGACCTTTATTAGAGGTCCAACAAAGGTACATTCGGGACAAGATAAAAGGCAAGGATCATCGAGCAATGGGAGAGCCCGACTCGAGAAGCACAATACTCTAGTTTTCTCGCTTGATCTTGTAATCCAAAGATACTCAATACATACACACAGGAGTAGGGTTGTTATTCTCTCAGAGAAGGCTCGAACTCAGATAAAATTCCCTTGTCTCTATCTCGTGTGATTTTGAGCCCAGAGGAACCCCTAATCAAACAATCTTTACGTAAGTTCGGTCCTAAAACACCGGCAGCTGGCACCGACCGTGGGGATCTTCGAGTCATCGCTTTTTCCTCCGTCCTTCCAATTCTCATGCTCTCATGGCAGAGAGTGGAATGAGGAGAATCGTTCAACTTGGCCGATTATGCGATATTGACATGGATGCTTGCCGACTACGAGCCAAGTGATGCATCCTCCGATGGTGATGTCGCTGTGAGAACCCGGGGTATTAAACTTGTAATACTTAACCATCAAATTGGTCCTAGCATTACAAATAAAATATCCCGATTCTCGGCGTATATGTACTTCCCAAAATTGCAGTACACATACCCCATACAAAAATTTAGCATTCATTCCATACACAAGTCATTACATTACCAAGTCTACAAGTTTACATAAAAAGGACATACAAGGTCATAATACAAAAGTAGGGCCAACAGGCCAATTGACATGGGAAATAACCAAAGTAGCAGCAGAAACATAAGCCATAAGATGACGATAAGTAAAAGCCAAACGATTTGCCATTACCCACAAGGCAACCGATTGGGCCGCCAAGCTAGTCATCCTGTACGAAGTCGGTCTCACAATAGTCGATCCCTTGGGGATCAACCTCCTCTACAACAATTAATTAAGCAAAGCAAATGAGTACAAAAATGTACTCGCAAGACTTACGTGTAGTGTAACAGCCTATCCATAGCTACATGCAAGCTTAATCAATGGAGAAGGCTCTAGGTTCATTTTCAGCATAAAGCAAGTTTTCTTTTGCAATAATGTAATAGATTTAAAACAATTTGGCAATCTGTTTTTAAATGTTCAAATAACGGCGATATACATAATAATAACAACAAGACTACCTGGAGGTGACTAACCCAATAGCCACCACAACAATAGCACGAATTACCCATTCGTACCACCCACAACAAGTTTTAATTAAAAGGTTATAGTCTAGTTCTTGCACGACCTTACCAAGCATGTCCATAACCTAGGACGAGGCTATTCGAATAATTTGAACCCTGCAGGGGTGTACCAATGTACCCACACACCAGACCGCCTTTTCGCCACATGATTAAGCACACTTCCTTTGGTATGCCAGCACGGCTAAGTCCTACGAGACGTTTCCAATATTGTGTATTAACTACGAGTCGCCCGTATGAGAATGGAAACCTCCATACGTTGTGACGGAGTCATCAGCAGAGAGAGAACTTACCGATGCTCCGCGAGGTAGGGAACTTGGACTTAATACCAAACCCATCCCGTCACGCCCAACACACACATGGAATAAATCCTTTTTCAACACAACACACACAATCTCCTGCGACCCGGGGCTAACACACGCCAAAGTACTAAGTCAAGAGAGGTTCCATATGCCTCTCATGTGGTTAGCATGAAAAAATCGCTTGGCTTAGTGACACAAGTAACTCGGTCCTTGTTGACCCGGGCACCATTCCAGTCACACCATAAGATCACACCATCAACCATTGTGCCCGAGTCTCAAACATTTCATTTTTATTTTCAGTTTTTGACTTTACAAAGTAACAAAGCACAGAGCATAATGATAATAATAATTTTGTGTGATCAAAGTTATCGACTAAGTCGATAACCACCCAATTCTACCGGTAGCTAAGCATTTCTAAGCATGACACCGTAAAGACAATAAAAGAGCATAATTCAACCACCGGGCTCTAATTCACCGATGAGATTAATAACTTAAGTTTAGTGGCAGGGGATGAACAATTTAAGGGCAACCATGCAATAGGAATAGCTACCTCTAATCGGGAAAAAATAACTTTGACACAAAAGCATGCATACATACAATTTGTAAACAAAGTATTAGACTTTAAAAGTAATGGGATTAATATGATCAAACTGCTTACCTTGCTGGAGATAACTTTCTTGCTGCAAAGGATCACTCTCGTATTCAATATAAACGTCGAAACCTATCGAAAGAATCGAGAAGCACAAATAAGAATGAATAACACCAGAATACTCAAAAATTTAAATTCATCCAAAAATCATGAAAAATTCACAAAAGGTAGACCATGATTTTAAATGAATTTATCAACAAAAATCAATTGATGTGGATGCTCTATGCAAAAGTTATGGCAGTTTGAAAATCAGGTTTCAAGAAAATCCAACAAAATTGTTATCTGTTACTGTTCATTCGAATTAAATGTTTTGTTAAAAATTTCCAGAGAGGTGGTGCATATGAAATTTTTATGGTAGATAGAGCACCACATGATATGAACAATGGAATTTGATTCACCTCATTTGGAGCTAAGATGAATTTTCTATGATTTTTTAAAGTCATGAAAGTAGTGTACAAAACAATTGTAAACTAAGATTTTTATTAACAGTAACATGCTCAAAACTGATTCTATATTCAAGTACAGTAATAGAGGAATCCAACAAAATTGATTTTACTCAAATAGGAGTTACAGAGAAATACTTATGCATTTTTGAAGTCAAAACAATTTTTAGTGCAACAATAATACTACACCTAAAGTAATTTTGCAAAAAGTGATTTCTGGAACAACAACATGGTTCAACCCATTTTTAGATTAAATTTCATTTAAAATAGAAACCAAAAAAATTTGAATCATCCAAAAAGGAGTTAAAATGAATTAGTTATGCATTTGTGAAGTTAATACAATTTCCAGTTCATAACTTAAGCATTTCGGAATTTATAAACGCATTAAATACTTTTCTTACCGAGACCATTCTAGCCATAGACACTGACTAGTGGGGTCCTGTGCATAGTGTCATTTTTAATTTAACTTCTGATTTTAATTCAACACTGACATGTGGGGCCCGCCTGTCATACTCTCGGTTCACGAAATAGTGCATGGATCGAGGGTCTACGGGCGGTCCACTAGTTCTACACTGTGCACTTAAGTTCCTGGGTCCACATATCAATCACTCATTTAAACCGTTATTTATATCTTGTTTACTGTGCTCAGTCCCACATGCAATAGACACAATAACTCATTTTAAGACAACCATTAATAATCTAAACAATCATTAGCTTTAATGACCCGAGATTTGTCCTAATGAGGTGGCTACAGTGCCGGTGGGAAATCCGACAACGCAGCGCTGGCATCGTCGGAGGCTCGCCGGCGTTACCGGTCATGGTGGCGCGAACCAAGGGCAAGGATAGGTCCGCAGTAGCGCTGCGCACACTAGGTGGTGGTGTCGACCTCAACGGCGGCCGGTAGCGATGGCGCTTCGGAGAGGGGCGGCGGTGGTTCTACGGCCGAATTACATGCGACAAAAATAGCTCCGCATTGTCCAAAAGAGCGGGTGCCCGAGCTTCTACAAGGTACAAGGATGCTACCTGAGCACCGGAGAGAGGTCGGGGATAGCCAGAGTAGCTCGACGTCGACAAAGGTCCACGACGGCGATTAGGCCCGACGAGGAGGGGCCGCCCTGAGCAAGGAGAGGAACAAAAAGGCTAAAGGAGAAGCTTAAGGGAGATGCTTAGATGGTGCAAACGAATGGAATCGAGTAACGCCTTACGGGCCGGAGTGGAAGAAGATGAATAGGGTTTTCGGCCGACAAAGAAGAACTTCAAAATCCGAGAACTCGTGCGACACATTTGGCAAAATTGAATGAGGGGAAATTATCCTTATGTCATATGGTGCATGGTGACGCGCAAGTGCAGGTGAAAAACTCACTGGACACGAAGTTGGCACGGCGGTGTCTTCAGGTGCGCACTCCGGAGCAGCAGAGAGCTCGACAGCGGACCAAGAGCTACCAGTCAAGACAAGGGTTGGGATTAGCAAAAATGGACACGGCATTGATTGAAGAGAAAGGAGGACGCAATGCTGAGGATCTTACCCAAGAAGAGAGCGAGAAAGAGCTTCTTCTCCCTCGGTCACCGAGAGGGAGAATGGGTGAAAAGGAGGAGGGAGAGGGGGTATTATCCTCGGGTAAGAGGCAAAGTGGAGGCAGTGTGAACTGGCGAAGCTCCAGGATAGGCTGGCATGGGCGGTGCGGTCATGTTGTCGCTGGCATGAGGGCAGAGTGGTGCGGGCGGGTGGCGCACGCACTCTGCGCGAGCAGCCAGAGGTGGACGAAGGAGATGACGAGTGGGGCCCGCGGCGTCAGTGACTCAAATGAAACGGCTCGGGTCGGAAAGGTTTGGCGCGGACCGCTGGATCTTGATCAAACGGTTGACAACACGAGTTAATGTTTGGATTGGGCCCAACAGTTACTAGATCTAGGCCGTCCATATCTAATCGGATGGCTCAAAATGAAAGAGAGTTTCGGACTGTCCAAACGATCAAGAGATTTGGACCGTTGAGCTTAGAACGGACGGCCTGCATGCGATGGTGCAGTTAGGGGGTTAGACCGAGTCCAAAGGCGCGGGTCAGAGTCTGACTCGAGTCTGAGTCGGGGTCTGGTCCGAGCCCGATGAACAGTGCATGTGTTTGACTGATTTGAATTTCTTTTGATTCTAGTTTGACTAAGCCACCAAATATAGCAAATAATTCTAAAAAATTTAGAAATTTTTCAGGGAGGTTCCTGGGATGACCTAGTGACCAATTAAAATTTTAAATATCAGTGTTCATGAATTAATTGCTTATTTTAAATTCAAATCTACAATAGGTTATTGAATTAAGTTTGAATTTTCTGTGGATTGAGTTTAGCTCCAAAAATTTGGAAAAATTATATTTATTCATGATAATTATTATAAGATTTAAATAAATTATTTCCAGAGTTTTACTTGAAGTAAATTCTTCCCAAAAATTATTTTAAGTGCATGTTCTTGATGTTTGACTTTTGATTTTCTTAGTTTGACTGGCTGTTTTAAAAGAGCAAAAATTTCTAAAAATTGTGAAATTTTTAGGTTGAGTCACTAGTATCTTTCAAAACCTAGGAAAAATATTTCCATGCACTGTTCACTTGAGTTGTTCGTACATTAAATTCAAACTCAATTTCGAACATGCAAATCAATGAAAATCAAATATCCTCCAAGAATTCCAGAAAATTCAAACAAGTATAACAGAGCACGTATAATCCAAATAAAATATTCCCAACTTTGGGTCCTACTAAAATTTCAAAAGATAATTTTAGTTTGTAATTCTGAGATAACGAAAGTATAGTTTTGAGTTTGAAAATAAGAATGCTTTTGAAATTACATTAGGCATTATAGGGGCCTTAGGGGTTTTACTATGCTTAAGTTGAATTTCCGAAAATAGCATTCCCACACCTGGAACCTCTTAAGTCTTGCTTCAATTTCAAATTAGGCTTTTGAATGGAAGAAAGAGTATTGGATTACTAGGTTTCAATCAAATCTTCAAAATCAAAGGATTTTCTACATAGGGTTTTATACCCTACTCTGAACTAAGTTTTCAAATTCTTGACAACTTTTATTTTGTTTTAGAAATTTCATTTCTAGGTTTTGGAAAACCAGGTTGAAACCTATTTGCTTTGCAACAAAAAGTTTTTAAAAAGGTCCAAAATTTCATAAATGCACAATAATTGCTTAACTAATCCATCTTAGGGATTTTGGGCTGTTACAGTCACCCTTGGAGATCTTTCTCGAGGAGACTTTGCCACTGATGGAGTTGAGGAGGGATCCATATCACCCACAACTATACGCCTAGATGGGGAACCAGCTTCCTCGGAGGGCAAGGGTCAATCCGACCTCAATGAGGACTGTCCCAAGGCAGACTCAGGGTATGGCGAGGGTTCCCTCTCCAAATGTCCAAGTCCACCTAAGACAGTCCAACCTGGCGCGACAACTCTTGGAAGCCGTAATTCCGGATCTTCACCAGCATCTGGTGATTCTTTCTCTCCGGCTAGCTCAGCCAAGGTTGTGATCGAACATGCTCTTCCTGCGTGTCCGACCATCCCAACGTAGGATTCACTTGCCGACGAAGACGGTTATAACCCGGAATTCCCCTTCCTGGAGGGGTTTCTCCAAGTCGCCAGATGGTGTCATTCGACGACTCCTCAAGTGAGGAGGCCTCTAGCGTAAGTGTAGATCATCAATGGGAGGTCTTCGTCCTACCCTCAGGTAGCAATAACTCTCTTGGAAATAGAGCTGAGGATGCTTCCCGAAGATCACAACCTACGACCGCTCGTGGCGATGACGAGGACGACTCCAGCGACGAACAGGATCAACACTCTGATGAACGCGCAAGAAATTCTCGAGATCATCGCACTCCGCTAAAGCAAGGTCAAAGGTCAGGTATGGATGATTCTGAAACAGTCCGACGGAAACGAGTCGCAACTCAAAGAAAATTGCTTGGGCGCGCTCAATACTAGTCGGAGGAAGCTCAGGAACTTCAGCACATCAACGACCTGCTCGAGAACCCCTCTCGAGAACTTGCCCGAGCGCCCGGCTATGACCTCTTCACTGAAGAGATCGCACAAAGGCTGCGGAATACGATGAGCAAGCTCGAACGACCCCGCCGACATCATTCTGGAAGTCGTGGCAGTACGACTCCATCAGCTTCCAGTCGTTCGAATAATTCACCACATGGAGATCGCCGCAAGGTACATCGCTCCCCAATCCGGAAAAGAGTTCCTCGATCGTTTGAAGAACATAAAGCTCCTAGGAGAGGTGATCATTCACCACTTCGACCCAAAGGTCTGCAACAGCAGATAAGATATGAGGAGTATTACCCTCGTAGGATCGAGACATACGATAAGTCAGATTCACCAATGGCTGGGTATCGTCGAGTACGATCACCTGGTGACATCAACCCCTCTTTTATGCAAAGGAGGCGTTATGACGTAATTCATCGGATGCCCGCATTCTCGCCGACCTCCGAAAGCGCTTCATCGTCCGCGGTTTCGACCAGAAACATGGAGAAATTTAATGGGTCTCAAAATCCCATCGAATTCCTTCAGATCTACACGACTGATGTTCGAGCAGCAGCAGGAGGAGAGCGCGTCATGGCGAATTACCTTCCAACTATGCTCGAAGGGTCTACTCGATCATGGTTATTAAACCAACCAATCGAGTCGATCTACTCGTAGCAACATCTCTACGATCTATTGCTGGCCAATTTCCAGGGCACCTACCATCGCCCCGGAAAGGAGGACGACCTACACCGAATGCGACAAAATGACGATGAAATACTACGTCAATTCATCAGGCGTTTCAGTCAAGTTCGCAATTCGATTCTTGAAGTTTCTGACTCATCTGTTATCAAAGCCTTCAAGCAGGGAGTCCACAGCAGAAGGATCACAGAAGACATCGCTTTAAACCCTCCTGCTACTATAGCCAAACTCTTCAAGATGGCTGATCGGTACGCTATTGCTGATGAAGCAGTCGAGTGGACCAAAATCATCGATCGAGATGACCAGCACCCTCAGGAGACGGGCGAAGGTAACAAAAAGAGGGATAAAAAGACCAAGAAATCCAAGAACAAGGCAAAGGGCCAAAAGTCTCAAGCCAATGCTTCTAAAGAGGTCTTGGCCATAAGTGATAAGGAGCCATGAACTACCAAACAATACCCCGATCGAGGTAAAGGTAAGCGCCCCGAACGGAGGAACGACAAGCCTAGGTGGTACCCTTTTCATAAAAAGGAAGGGCATGACCTCCGCAATTGTTGAGTTTTCCAACGAAAACTCGAAGACTACTACAACGGCAAAGGGCCACTCCCTGTCCTCAAAGAGGTAGGGCAAGCCTGCTGGTCGACGCAATGGACGACAACGAGGACATGCCGCTTCAGATCCCAAGCACACCATGGAGCACATCTTTGGGGATCATCGGCGACGAGTCAAGGCGATGGCTTTTAAGCGGTCGAACGTGAGGTAAACTCCATTGACTCCCCTCTTGTCAATAAAGTACCGAAGTGGTCGGAATTCACCATCTCTTTCGAGAAGGGTGATTGCCCGATCCTTCGATCCACGACAGTCGTTATTCGATCGAGTTGAACCCACCATCAACAACAATGAGTGAATCGAGTGTTGATTGATGGTGGTAGTTCGTTAAATATTTTGTTGACGAACACCCGGAAGAGATGCAAGTACCCAGACTAAGGTAAGGGCTAGAAGATATTCATTTCATGGTATTATACCGATCTTCGCCAAACCTATTGGTCAAGTTTTCCTTCCTATTACATTTGGTTCACTAAGTAATTTCAGACGGAGAAGATCTCTTTGATGTGGTCGATTTCGACACAGATATAACGCCATACTCGGACGACCATTTTGGCAAAATTCTTAATGGCAACTCATTATGGGTATCAATGTCTTAAGATGCCAGTCCTAAAAGAGTAATCACAATTCATTGTGATAAGAAGATGGCGCACACGCAGATCACGATCCTCGAGATGGTAGGTCGATACCACCGAGAAGAAAAAGGGCAGCCTTTGACCAAGTGCTCGAAGCCTAAAGCTGCGCCCAAGCCGAACGACCAAGTCAAAGAGGTTCCCTTGGATCAGGTGGAACCTTCGAAGACTGTTCACATCGGAGATACTTTCGACCCAAAGTAGGAAGACGCCCTCATCACTTTCCTCCGAGCAAATGCAGATGTCTTCGCATGGCAAGCATCCAACATGCTCGGAGTCCCCAGGGAAGTAATTGAGCACAGGCTAGCTTTACGGCCTGACAAAGTATCCATAAAACAAAAATTACGGAGATTTACTCTTGATCGACGAGACGCTATAAGGTCATAATTAGACAAGCTACTTAAAGTAGGCTTTATAAGAGAACTCGACCACTCAGAGTGGTTAGCCAACCCTGTAATGGTTAGGAAGTCTAACGGCAAGTGGCGAATGTACGTTGACTTCACTGATCTTAATAAAGCTTGTCCAAAAGATGATTTCCATTTACCTCGTATCGATTAGTTGGTTGACTCTACTGCTGGTTGCAAAACATTAAGTTTTCTAGATGCATATTCTGGCTACCATCAGATTAATATGTGTCTAGAAGATGAAGAAAAGACCGTGATTTATTACTCCATTTGGTATATTTTGCTATGTCAAAATGCCATTTGGTCTAAAAAATGTTGGCGCTTCTTTTCAACATTTGATGCAATCGACTTTTTTCACCTCGGTTAGGCCGAAATTTGAAGCTCAGGTTGACGATCTAGTCGTAAAAGCATCAAACGACTTGATCATGTTTCGACTTGCAGGAGGCATTCGCAACTTCGTAAAGCACCGCTTGAAACTCAATCTCGAGAAGTGTGTTTGGAGTCTCTTCAGGAAAGTTGCTTGGATTCCTGGTCTCTGTACGAGGGATCAAAGCAAATCCCGAAAAGATAAAAGCCATTGTCCAAATACGCTCTCCAACCACAAAGAAAGAAGTTCAAAAACTCACAGGGTGTATGGCGGCTTTAAGTCGTTTCATAGCACGACTGGGAGAAAAAGGACTACCTTTCTTCAAACTTCTAAGGAAGTACGAGGGTTTCGAGTGGTCGGAAGAGGCAAACGCTGCCTTCGAGGATGTCAAGAGATATCTTACGAGTGCTCATGTTCTGGTTTCCCCGAAACCAAAAGAGATGCTCTTGATTTATCTAGCTGCCATGCCACAGCAAGGAGCGCAAGATTAGTCGTAGAACGTGAACACGCTCAACGCACTCAAAGGTACTACGTAAGTGAAGTTTTGCAGGACCTAAGGATCGCTACCTCAGTCCAAAAGCTTCTCTATGCCCTCCTCATGTCTTCGAGGAAACTGCGGTATTATTTTTAGGCACACAAAATAATTGTGCCGTCTGAGTTTCCCTTAGGAGTAATCCTCCAGAATAGGGAAGCAACGAGACGCATATCTAAATGGTCAGTAGAACTTAGGGAGTTCGACCTCCATTTCGTGTCCCAAACAGCCATTAAATCCCAGATCTTAGCAGACTTTGTCACCGAATGGACAAATCCCGAACTGCTCAGATCCCCAAAGACGATACCCACGACAAGTGGACGATGTACTTTGACAGGTCATTTACTTTAAATGGCTCGGGGGCTAGGGTGGTCCTAGAATCTCCTAACGGAGAGACCTTAAAGTATGCCATACAACTAAACTTTCGTGCCACTAACAACGTGGGCGAGAGTAAGGTTTACTAGCCAAGATATGAGTGCGAAGCGCCATGTTCGACGACTACTCGTGAGAGGAGACTCTCAACTAGTCGTGAATCAGTCGAAAAGAGTACCAAAGGTTTCTAACCCAACCATGTCTCAAGATTTATTGGAAGTTCAAAGCTTGAAAATCATTTTTCGGTTTTGAGGTACAATTCATCCTCGAAGGATAATTTCTCGCAGACCAACTTGCTCGAATAGCTTCTTCCGATCACCAAGCACCAAAAGGAGTCTTCTTGAGCAACTCCTGGCCGCCTCTAGTGGAAACACCAGAGACATCTCCTATTGAGACAGCCTCTCTAGAATACGAGGATACTTGGATGGATCCCATTTACAAGTATCTCCAGATGGGTTCCGTGCACGATGACGATCTCAAAGCAGATCGTTTATCCCGAAAGGCCAAAATGTATACTTTGGTCGAAGGAGTCCTCTATAAAAGAGGTACTCAAGGGGTACTCATGCGATGCATACTGCAGAGAGAAGGACTAAACCTCCTTCATGACATACACGGGGGCATCTGTGGAACTCATGTTTCCTACAGAACGTTGGTTTGTAAAGCCTTTCGACAAGGATTTTACTGGCCAACAGCCCTCTGTGATGCCAAAGAGATGGTTAAGAAATGTGTATAATACCAGTTTCATAACAGGCAAATACATCAACCAGCTCAGGCATTACAAAAAATTCCTCTATCATGGCCTTTTGCAACCTGGGGTCTCGATATCCTAGGACCGTTCCCAAGGGCTCCAGGAGGTTTCGAGTTCCTTTTTGTGGCTATTGATATGTTCACAAAATAGATCAAGTCGAACTCGTGGATCGATATCAATGGAAGCCGCAAAATGGTTCATGATGAGAAGCGTGATTACTAGATTTGGAGTCCCAAATCGAATAATCACGCATAATGGTAAACAATTTTCGAGCACAAAATTTCGTGAATTTTATGCACGAGTTGGGTACTAAGCTCATATGCCTCTGTCGCCCATCCCCAAAGCAATGGGGCAATGAACGAGCTTAATGGCCAAATAATACAGAGAATTAAAACTCGAGTCTTCGACCAGCTTGTTAAGCGCTCGGGGGCTTGGGTACAAGAATTACCCTCAAGATATAGGCGTCAAGATGACCGCTAGTCAGCAACAAAGTAAACACCTTTTTTCCTAGTCTTTGGTGCCGAGGCCATGCTTCCGTCAGAACTAAAGATCAGGTCTACAAGGGTCGAGAATTTCAATGACTCAACCCAAGAACAACTTCGAGCAGATGACATTAACCTACTCAAGAGAAAAGAAATCAGCCTTAATCCGCTCAAAGAAGATACCAACAAGCCCTGCGCAAATACTACGATCGAAGGTCCAACCTCGCAGCCTTTGTCAGAGATGACTTGGTATTGAGGAAGATTCAATCCCGCCTAATCAAAAAACTTTCTCCTAAGTGGGAAGGTCCTTACACAAAGGATCGGGTTATGTGTCCAGCTTCAGATGACCGGCAATGCAAGACGGCCGTTCTTCTAATTCTTGGAATATCGACCGCCATTTAAATTCTACGATAAACGATCAACTATTCAATAAAGCATCGTGTTCTTTCTATCTTTATTGTTTTAATTTGAGTAGCGCTTTGATAATTCTTTCAACCATAACTCGTCGAAGGTCCGCCGACTCAGCCTCCTAGTCGTGAGCTTTCACAACAACACACCGGGTCGAAGACATCCTACGACCAGCATCCAGTTCATCTTTACACCGGATGAAAGGATGGTAACGCCACCTAGTCAAAGCCTTTCCTCTCTGCACGTGGTCCCGCCCACTAGAAGGAACTTCCTAGAGTTGACTCGCTCTCCTTTTTACCAACACAAAGAGCTTGGGTTCAAAACATGGTTGAAATAATAACAAGCCAACTCTTAGTACCTTAGTTTATTTCTTCATTCATCTTTTTTGGAAAATAAACTAAGCAGAGTACACTTTCAAATTTGCTCAACTACTCTCGATAAACTCGGTTTGTTTTAACTGGTCGGAGGAAGTTGCAACACCTAGTCGAAGACTTTTCTCTCTGCACGTGGTCTTGCCCACTAGAAGGAACTTCCTAGCGTCGTTCTATTTCTAACTCTTGCTACCATAGTGAACATATTGAGTGCATTGAAATAAGTTGGACAAATTTTATAAAGGAACTCCAGAAGTTTATCAAACTCAAGTTGACCGTTCTTGATTTGATTAATCTGATCGGAGATGGTAACATCACCTAGTCGAAGCCTTTCCTCTCTGCATATGGTCCTGCCCACTAGAAGGAACTTCCTAGTGTCGACTGCTCCTACTCTTTTCGACCAAGCGAGATAATCGTGATCGAAAAACTACAAGTTAGCTAAACCGCTCTCTTTTTCAGAAAACCCATTTAGTATGATTTACTCGGTTTATCTAAATAAACCAAGCAAATAGTCGGGGCCTAGGATAAAGTTATTAACTTGACTTCAATTCTTAGTCTTGCTCTTTTTTCCCATCCATTATCTTAAGAGTTGCTAACTACTCGACAAGATGATTTTTCAGGAAAAAGGAAGGATTATATATCATCATCAACAAAAAACTTGTCTTTGCAGGACTCCGGTACAAACTACTCTGGCGACGAGGGTTTTATTTCCATACCCCGCATGACTAACTCGGCGATCGGATGCATTGACACTATCAACTGCTCTGCTTCTACTTCAGGACAGGTAAAGTCGTCTATGATAGGCTGTAGACTCAGATTGGGATCATGAGATTTAAGTTTTGCTAAAGCAAATCTATTCCCTCCTGAGTCGCATCCTTTATCGAGTCGAATTGGTTAGTCCTCAAAGTAGTCACCAGCTCTTGCAAAGTCCCGACTTGTTCACCAATAGTACTCGAGTGGGCAGGCAAGGTGTCGTCACGAGGAGTAATCTCCTCAGCATGAAGCCCACCGAGTACTTTGTTCAGAAGAGAAACGTTGTCTTGAAGATTGATCTTCAAAGCCTTCGCTTCTCCCCGACAGAGTCGAAGCCTCATGAGTCGCTTTTACTTGCACTACTTGCTCAAAAGAATAAGGCCACCAAATAAAACAATCTCGAGAAGAAAACACAACCTATTACAGTAAAGATTTGCTTACCAACAAGTTGAGAATCTAACTTCTTAACTTCTTTAGCATGGGCTGCAATGTCCTTAAGGTAACGCTACTCCCACTTCTCAATCTCTTGGTCTTTCTCTCGAAAGGAAATAAAATTTAAAAGAAGAAGCGGTCAAAAGCAATCTTAAGTTCAAGACTTATCGCTTAATTGTCCTCGCAATTTTAGGTTTATGAGTCGCCTCCTCAAGCTTTTTTTGGAGGTCTTCTTTCTCCTCCCTTAGCTTTTTTGTCTCGCTTTCATAGTCGAGAGAATCGCTAGGACTTCTCATTACTCTTAAGCCTGCAAAGGAAAAGGGTAGTTGTAAGTATAGAACCTGGTCGTAAGTTTCTTCTACAATTAGTTCCTAGTCGTAAATTCTTCTACGACAAAAACCCTGGTCGTAAGTTCTTCTACGATCAGTACTTAGTCGTAAGATCTTCTACGACAAGCTTTACAAGTACTGTGAAAGTGGTCGGAACATATAAAGACTACGAGAAGCAGTTACTTACAACCTCTCTGCCTGCTCATAGAGTAGCGCTTTGTCTTGTCGCAGTTGGACAAGTTGCTCGTGATATTCGCAACAAAGGACAATTTGTTCCAACGTATTCTGTATAGAGAAAGGCAGTAAGGAGCGCGAAAAGACATATATGTAAAATACCAAGCTTAGGATACTTACATTCATGGTGGACTGAGCAAATGAAGATATCACCTTCGTGGGGTCCCTCAGTTCATCGATCTCATCGACTCGTTTCCACCATACCCTTTCGAGACGCTCGTCATCGAAAACATCCCCTCTGTTGGGAATGTCATTAGGGTGAGGACCGCGATCACGAGATCTGAATGCGCGGGAGCCCACAACGGTGGCAGGGGCGAAGAACCCTAAGAAGTGATCGAAGAGCTCGAACCCTTCTCCTCCTTCAGAGGTAACGGCATCGGTAGCTTGACCTTGGAGGCTGGGAGGATCATCCACAACAACTTCCTTCCCAGAGCGCTGGATGGATGTTTCACCCCCATGGCTGAGTGTCTCCGCCGCTACCATCTCCACCCCTGGTTCTACGACCACTCCTATGGTCATAGCCACTTCTGACCCTACGACTGCTCTGCTGGTCGTAACCACATCGGCTACAATGGCATCCTCCACCATTTGGACAGTGGTCGACCCTTCGATCACCACCGCTGTTATTCCTTCGCCTGCCAAAGAAACTACAGTAGGTTCCTTAGAAGGAACGTCCTTGATGATGAGGGGAGCCGCGCTAAGACCATGAAAAGGAAAACACGATCAGGTGATAAAAAGCAAAAGGTAAATGCTGTCCTTATAATTTTGTCTCTTTTACATGCCTCCGAGTGCCGAACAAGATCTTAAGTTTGGAAACAACCCTCCCTATGAGAGGTTTCCTCGACTTTTTCTCAACCACGTCTGGTTGAGACCTAAGTTGAGGATCAGCCACGACCACGTCTAGTCGTGGGTCTTGATCGAGCACCATCGCTTCTTGGGCCCTTGGCTCTCCAGCGATCGAGATCACTCAACCACCTCAAGGGCAAGATCACCTCAACCACGGGCACTGCTAGTGTAGCAGTCTCCTTCACAAAAGACATGAAACTCTTCCAGTTCTTCTTCTCAAGACGCTTAATAAAACCAGGGGAGGCAGAAACTGCGAAGGTTTTATTGTCATAATGGAAGGGTACCTTGGCCTTGGGGGCTTTAGGTTTGAACACTTCAGCTATTCCTGCCGCGATTGTTTCCTCTGTAGCGATTATTTCCGCGACAAGATTAGCCGAAGGTGCAGACGGAGTAGCGGAACTCGAGCTCGCATCGCCCTTGTCAACAACTTGCATGGGCTTCCTCTTCCTGGTCTGAGGAGCATCTTCTTGCTCAACAGCAGGACTCGAGCTCGAGCATCCCTTGTCTGCGACTTTAACGAGCCGACGCCTCTTGGAAGGGGGAGAAACAAGTTGCTCTACGGTGGCCACTCCAACGACCATCAGTTCTACCTCCTCGTCGTCTCGACGGTTTTCCTTGCCTACTTTTTGCAGAAGTCGGAAAGAAGGACATTGTAAAGTGATTGTAAGTTATTCTATGACCAATTACCATGTCGTAAGCTTTTTCTATGACAAACCTCTGGTCGTAAGTTCTTCCACGACCATAACCTGATCGTAAGCTTGTTTACGATCAGCACTCAGTCATAAGTTCTCCTATGACTATAAAGTCCTAAAGACGAAATCGACTATTGATTACCTTTAGGCGCTCAAGCTTGTCCTATGGAAGCAGGTTAACCAGGATTGGAGGCACCATGACATGGGCAGGGGGATTCTCGCAGATAAGCTTGACTCAAGGCCAATCTCCTCTTGCGAGAGGTCTGCAGAAACAAGAGAACCTTAAATAAAGCCAATTTCAAATCAGCAGTAAAGGAGGCTAAAGCTTAAGGTTTACTTACCCTCCAAGATAGTCCTCGTCGGGTTCGATGAACCCAAGTATCTCCACATCTGGTGAGCCCTCTTCTTGAGGAGGGTCGATGCGCGTGATGAAATCCTTCACCACGTGCCATCTAGTAAGCCCTCTTCCTTCAAGTCTGTGATGGCTTGGATGAAGGGGGCAATCCAGCCAAGGTCCTAGGAATCGTGATCCCATGAAGGAACTTTCTCTGCGGCTTTCCAATGAAGGAGAGGTGTCCTCATTGGTGATCTCCCAATAGAACCACCTCTTCTTCCACCCCGCCACGACGATCGGGTAACATCTGAATGTACTCCTCGACTTCCGTCATGGAGCTTCAGACTACTGACCATCGACAATTCCGCCTAACCGAAGTCATTTCAGAGTAATACCGAACAACTCAGTCACCGATCCCCTGTAGGCCTCAAGAAAGGTACACGAATACCCCCAACATTGTAATTGAATTGGGAATGAGGTTCACCAACTCTACTTGGAAGTACTCGAGTACCAATGTAAGGAAAGGATGAGCAGGTAATCGAAGGCCGCACTCACAGAATGCTTGGAAGACGGGGATTTGCCCCATCTCCTCCGATGGCCAATCTTTGCTGGCTTCGATCCATCTCACGAATTCAATTTCGGGATCTTCTGAGTCGACTAAAGCTTGAATCTTGCCACGCCCATCTCCGATTCAAATTTAATCCCACTGGGAAGTGGCTTCGGCCATTTCTCCCGAAAGTTAAGAGATTGGATGTGGAAGGGTTGGAGAAGGAAGCTCGATTTGGTCGGCGGCGAAGAACTCGAAAGTTTTGAACAAAGAAGAACAAATTGGGGAAAGGTAAAGACCTTACCTCACTTGCATGTGAAACTTTATAACCGCACAGAAGATGAAAAGACGTGGCTACCCAACGGTTGCCAACACTTCGAACCGCTCTAGCGCATAACGGCAAGGAGTCGATTGAGATTCTTAAAATTTGTGCGCCGAGGAAGTCAAGTCTGTTTTACACCTCGCTTAAATTACCTTCCGACCAAATCTTTTACGGTCGTCAGTAACAACGGTTGGAAAGTTTCTACTTCCAACCACAAGATCGCGACCACTTGGGGACCGTTAGATCTTCTACGATCACCTTGTGAGCCGCAAGGTTATCCTACAACTTTCTTAACTAAGTAAATTTCTAGTCAAATAAAATATTAGTCGAAGAGTATTTCCTTCGACCACCTTTTTCACAACCATCTATTGGTCGTAAGATCATCTACTGCTCCTTTCTCAAGCAAGCTATTTTTCGCTTAAGCTGGGGGGCTAGATGACGAGGATATAACAATCATCATTTAATCATTTATCCATAATTCATATCATGAGGTAATAATGACGTCACATAACTCTTGAGTATACCCCTTAAATATTAATAAGGGAGAAGCTCGAGGTCGTAAGTTCTTCTACGACCACCCTGTAGTCGTGGGTCTTCCTACAACTACCCCATAGTCGTAAGTCCTTATATGACTATCCCATGATCGTAAGCTCTACTACGATCAGTATGCAGTCATAAGCTTTCCTACGACCATCCCCTGGTCGTAAGACCTTCTACGACCAGGCCCTAGTCGACAAAGCTCACAGACATGTGGGCCTAGTCGATAAAGGAATCTTCCGCACCGTATTCAAAATACATGCAGTAAACTACACCATTATTTCCTAAGATAATGGTATGATTTTAACTTCCTTTTATGATGATAATTGCCTGGTGGCGTGGGAACATTTTAACTCCTGCAGTAATCTCTAGTAACGGCGCCACGATCTGGATGATTAAGTGACCTTTTATTAGAGATCCAACGGTGTACATTCTGGGGACGGTATAAAAGACAAGGATCATCAGAGCAATGGGGAGAGCTCGAATTCTGAGAAGCACAATACTCTAGTTTTCTGGCTTGATCTTGTAATCCAGTATACTTAATACATACACACAGGAGTAGGGTTGTTATTCTCCCAAGAGAAGGCCCGAACCTGTATAAAATTCCCGTGTCTCTATCTCTGTGTGATTTTGAGCCTAGAGGAACCCCCGAATCAAACAATCTTTACGTAAGTTCGATCCTAAAACACCGACAAAGACTAAGCCCAATAGGGGCACTTCTGGTATTTTGCGTATAAATCATTTGGCCAAGGGTTTCTTCACACTCCTTGGACGAATACCGTGTCATGCACATGCCTCATTAAAAATCTTTCCAAAAACTCAGTGGAAAAAAAGATGGAGAAAAGAGGACATTGCATCCGCAAGTTGCATTGCATTGTTACCTCATTAAAAACCTTCATGTGAGAAACCTTTAGGAAAAACTCACTAAGGGAAAAAGAGTACAATCTCTCACCTTCTAGATTTAATCTTTAGGATTAAGATAAAACTTCGAGACATTAAGTAGGTTATGATTCAGGTATGGCCGGTATGTACTATTCTACCACCTAAAACAGTAGAGAGTAGGCATGTGTTCCGTACTGGCCTCGATACCGGTCAATACCAGCCATACTAGCTTGATACTAGTCAATACCCACTACTACAAAAAGGCTAATACTGGATGCCTCATCACGCATTTGCCCAAACTCGCTCAGATACATGCATTCACGCACGGTTTTGGTTTTGCTACCGCTCGGTATTCGGGCCGCGCTTAAAACCGCTCTGCGCAGGTGAAAACCATCTGTGAAGTATCACAGACGGTTCTGAATAAGAACCGTCTATGATATTAATTAGTATCACAAACGGTTTTACAACACAACCGTCTGTGATACTTCACATACGGTTTTAATAATGAACCATCTGTGATATGAGACCATATCACAGACGGTTTCATTGTGGAACCGTCTGTGATAAGTATCACTGACGGTTCCATCATAGAACCGACTGTGATAAGTCTCTTTATTAGTAAGTGCTCGCTAGGGTTTGCGCTAACTCTTCACTCCCCAGCGGCCTTACTCTCCATTCCCCTCCCCAACCGGAGTGACCCCGTCGCCGACGCCGCCATTCTTCCTGTCGCCGACGATATGAGTGTCTTTTGCAGTGTCACCGTTGTGCCACAACTACGGTGACGCTGCGCGCCTTCCCCTCTTCCTCCTCCTCTCGGCGTTCGTGTGCGACCCCGACTACCTCTCCACCGACGATGTCGAGGTAAGATAGATCTATCACCTATTGGTTTGTGCTGTTGGTATTCATGTGAACTGAGCTCATCCTCCCTCTCGCCACCAGCTCCCGCACCTCCGGATCAAGCTCCCTCCTCCTTGTGCCACCGGATCAAGCTCCCAATCCTCCCTCGCTGCGCCACCAGCCCTGGCTCCTCCTCTCTATGTCGTAGCTCCAGCTCCTCCTCCCTCTCGCCGCCGGCTCGTTGTGCTACCTCGGACCTCCCTCGCGCCTCCAACCTCTTCGGCTCTCCCACTAACGCGTAAGTCCCCTTCTTGTCTTCTTGATGCTGTCTGGTTGTTGGTTGATGCTGATGCTGATGGTGATGGCCATTGGCCAGAGCCCAGATGCTAAATGTGTAATACATACATACATACATGAAGAGTTGCAGAGAAGTGTAAATGTGTAATACATACATGTAGAGAGAAGTAGAAAAATCATAAATATAAATGAATACAATGATTGTGCACTTGTGCTTATTGTTGATTGCTGAATGAGTGAATTCAGAAGTGTAAGTGTTGTCTGCTATTGAAGTATTCAGAAGTGTCAAGTGTTGTCTCTTCTATTGATATGTATGGGTTGTTGATATGTTATGACTTATTGGATTGTTGATATGTATGAGCTGTTTATTTGTTATATTGTTATGACTTATGACTTATTCAGAAGTGTCAAGTGTTGTCTGCTATTGATAGTGTAAACTTGCTTAGCGAACCATGGGCTGTTGATATGTATGATTGATTATTTGCAAAAATAGATGTATAAAATGTGTGATATGTATGTTATGACTTATTTGTTGATTTGTCATTTTGTCAAAATATCATCTGTTGCTTCTCGCCATTCATTTCACATTTGTCTGTGTAATTGTGTTCATGCTGGTCAAGTTCTCCTACCTTATGTCCTAGGTACGTCCTACCATTCCATTCCTAATCACTTCTCTATAAAGTCTCCAAGCAGTGGTTGCTTGTGCCTTTAAAACGGCATTATATATATATATATATATATATATATATATATATATATATATATATATATATATATATTGTTCTTAGTCCTCGGCCACTTTAGGAAATCGTCCACATGACATGAGGAGGAAGAGCGGCAACCACGAACAACTTCATTGAGCCCTACAAGTTTAAACACATTTGCCGGAGGCGTTAGGACATCAATTACTTGGTTGCTAATACGTGATGTCACTTCCCAGATGGAGTACTTGCGCGTTAAGAAAGTAACGTGGACGCAGCAGTACTCGACTAGGAAGTGGCATCATGTATCGAGAACTGTGTAATGATGTCCCGACGCTTCTGTGCAACAGATTTTTAAACTTGCAGGGCTCAATGAGGTTGCTCGTGGTTGTTGTCTCTTCCTCCTCATGTCATGCGGGACTAATTTCCTAAAGTGGCCGAGGGACTAGGAACAATAGAAATATATATATATATATATATATATATATATATATATATATATATTTATATATATATTTATATATATATGATGCGGTTTTAAAGACACAAGGCCACCGCTGGTGGCTTTATAGAGAAATATCATGCCTGAGCGGTTCACCACAAACCGTCAGTGATATATCGATCATCACAGGCGGCTTGTGGATGAAACCGTCTGCGTGATATATAAGTCATCACGCAGGCGGTTTGTGGCTGAAACCGCTCGTGATATATAAATCATCACGAGGCGGTTTTTAATCGAAACCGCTCAGGATAGAGGCATCACGAGCGGTTTGAAAACCGTCTGTGATGACCTCATGTTATCATCGACCCATAAACTCAGGCGGCTCAAAAACCGTGCGTGATGACGTTTTTAACCTTCTGTGAAGACCTTTTCTGTAGTAGTGACCGGACATACCGACTCGATATCGATCAATGCCGGCCATATTGGTGGAATTGAAAATATCGTCTATTGAACTTATTGAAGTATACGTTATATTTGATTCTACTATTGTGTATTCGGAGTAATATTACAAGTGAAATTTAGTGTACATGCAAGTGTTTGTGTACACACACACTCCAGAATGGTACACCGCATGCGGACTGTCTTAGGAATGTACCATTTCAAGAGTCAAACCCAGTATTATCTCTGAATGGTATTGACAAGTATGATATCATAGTTTCTCAAAAACTATTATGGTATCAAATACTTTGAGGTGTTTGGATACAACAAACATCGTAGTTTCATAAATCGTGATATGTCTAATACCATGATACTTTTGGAGGTTTTAAAATCTACTATCCACTTAACCATGGGTCGTTGATATGTATGATTGATTATTTGCAAAAATAGATGTATAAAATGTGTGATATGTATGTTATGACTTATTTGTTGATTTGTCATTTTGTCAAAATATCATCTCGTTGCTTCTCGCCATTCATTTCACATTTGTACGTGTAATTGTGTTCATCTTTGGTCAAGTTCTCCTACCTTGTGTCCTAGGTACGTCCTACCATTCCATTCCTAATCACTTCTCTATAAAGTCTCCAGCGGTGGTTGCTTGTGCCTTTAAAACCGGCATTATATATATATATATATATATATATATATATATATATATATATATATATATATATATGTATTGTTCTTAGTCCCTCGGCCACTTTAGGAGCCAGAGTCCACATGACATGTTGAGGATAGTGATGTCACAACCACGGGCAACTTCATTGAGCCTACAAGTAACGGACGCCACGAATGCGGGAGGCGAAGTGACATCAATTACTTGGTTGTAATGATGTCACCGACGGATGGAGTACTTGGCGTTAAAACTTGCGTGGGCTCAATGAGGTTACTCGTGGTTGTTGTCTCTTCCTCCTCATGTCAGGGACGACTAACTTCCTAAAGTGGCCGAGGGACTAGGAACAATAGAAAGATATATATATATATATATATATATATATATATATATATATATATATGATGCGGTTTTAAAGACACAAGGCCACCGCTGGTGGCTTTATAGAGAAATCATCACTGCAGCGGTTTGACCACAAACCGTCTGTGATATATCAGTCATCACAGACGGCTTGTGGATGAAACCGTCTGTGATATATAAGTCATCACAGACGGTTTGTGGCTGAAACCATATGTGATATATAAGTCATCACAGACGGTTTTTAACTGAAACCGTCTGTGATAGTAGGCATCACAGACGGTTTGAAAACCGTCTGTGATGACCTCATGTTATCACTGACCCATAAACTCAGACGGCTCAAGAAACCGTCTGTGATGACGTTTTTTAACCTTCTGTGAAGACCTTTTCTGTAGTAGTGACCGGACATACCGACTCGATATCGATCAATGCCGGCCATATTGGTGGAATTGAAAATATCGTCTATTGAACTCATTGAAGTATACGTTATATTTGATTCTACTATTGTGTATTCGGAGTAATATTACAAGTGAAATTTAGTGTACATGCAAGTGTTTGTGTACACACACACTCCAGAATGGTACACCGGTACGGACCTGTACCGGAATGTACCATTTCAAGAGTCAAACTGGTATTATCTCCTGAATGGTATTGACAAGTATGATATCATAGTTTCTCAAAAACTATTATGGTATCAAATACTTTGAGGTGTTTGGATACAACAAACATTGTAGTTTCATAAATCGTGATATGTCTAATACCATGATACTTTTGGAGGTTTTAAAAATCTACTATCCACTTAACCATGGGCTGTTGATATGTATGATTGATTATTTGCAAAAATAGATGTATAAAATGTGTGATATGTATGTTATGACTTATTTGTTGATTTGTCATTTTGTCAAAATATCATCTGTTGCTTCTCGCCATTCATTTCACATTGTATTGTACCACAGTCTAGATAAGCTTGTGCAAGAACAAACTAAGGGAAACGTGTGGCATGCAGATCATATAACGATAGACCATAACTTCTGAATCGTGTGTGTTTCAAAGACTACGGTACATCGTTATATGATCTGCACGCCACGCATTTCCCTCGGTTGGTTCATGCACAATCTTATGTAGCCTGTGATACAATACATATCATCCAGGACAAACTAATAATTTGACAAAGAGTGTCCTAGTTAACGATGTGTGCAACTAGTCTCCGTGGCGCCATAGCGAGTGCCCCTTGTCTCGGGTCTGCCCATAGTGGTGGCGAGTGTCGAAGTCGTCCATGTCCTGCGATTCCATGATGTAAGTGGATCGTACAGTAAGAAACGTAACAAGGATGCAAATTATATATAACTCATGTCTTCGATACGGAGTGTGCCCGGTCGGCTAGATACGCTACAACGTCGGCCGGTCTCGGTCGAATGAGCCTTCCCCTTCCCCTTCCCCTTGTCGCGGGACTCTCCACATCGGGCTGGTGTGTCGAAGTCATCCATGTCCTGCGATTCCATGATGTAAGTGCACCGTACAGTGAAAAACGTAATAAGGATGTAAATTTTTCATAACTCACGTCATCGATATGGATTACGCCCGGGCAACCGGATACACTATGGCGGTCGGGCTCAGCCGCATGTTTCTTTCCCTTCCCCTTGTCATGGGACTCTCCACGTCGGGCTGGTATGTCGAAGTCGTCCATGTCCCGCGATTCCATGATGTAAGTGCACCGTACAGTGAAAAACATAACAAAGATGTAAATTCTTCATAACTCACGTAATCAACATGGATTATGCCCGGGCGAGTACTGGGCTCCTTCGGTGCCTCCTTAACAGGGTCCGGTACGTAAGGTTTCCACTGCATGAAGGTCTCGGCCCGCATCGAGTAGTTCAGCGTGTACTTTTGTTGGATGAATGCCCTGTTGTACATCTCCGGGTCGTCGATCCACTGGAAGAAGTGGCAGCGCATCTCGGGCTGTCATTACATGGGGATGAAGTTAAAAATTTAAGGAATTCAACGTAGGGAGAGGAAAATCGATGTGTGCGAAAGAAACGCTTACGAGGTGGTGTCCACACGTGTAGTATGCCCGGGCGGCGGTGTCTAGGTGTGTGGACTGAATAATCTCCGTCGGCTCGCCACACACACACCGCGGGATGGAAAAACATGGTGGTACTCGAGCATCTTTCATTGAAAAATCTGGGTACTGTAGATGTTTCCTTTTCTGCACAAGCCACTTGCGCTTCTACAACACCCTCGCGTAGAAGTTTGCTAAAGAGTCCATAGCTAGGTATCATAGAAGTTTGTGTTGTACATAACAAACAAGACGGAAAAACATTACATTGCGACACTGAATGACGACCAGACGAGTTGGGTTTGTTGGGACAATCCTTCATTGAGTGCCCAGATGTCTTGCATATCCTGCACTTGATTGTGCGACCAATATTGGTACGTTGACTGGTATCCATGTCATTCCGGAAGCGTTGCGTCTGCCATCGCCCCTTCCCTATTCTCTTCAAGTCCCTGTTGGGACCCCATTGCACCATGTCCGACCAAAGATCCTTGTAGTTCATTTCCAAGCCGTACGAGTGAAACTCTCCACTCTATGTACCGAATAGGTGCTGCATGTCGTAATACTCAGAGATGTATGGCGTAGACATCTGCCTTATTTGCGCACAAGCCTTGTACACATGCGAGCATGACTTGTGGAGGAGCTTCGTCTTGTTACAGGTGCATGTCGCCACATCACCCAGGGTGCATGCCTGTTTCCTTTCCCCCTGGCATGACTGTTGACGTATTTCTGCCGAACCCTAATCTCGTACTTCCGCGTGAGGCCGTCGATCACCCGGATGTTGTGCATTTGGGCCTTCTCCATCTTCCGGTTCATGTATATCTACATGTTCTTGGACCATTGCTTGCCTTCGTCCATCTGTCACTTGGCTACGGTGGCTCTATTGACAAAATAACTAACAGTGTGAGTCCATGTCTCCTGGACGATCGTGGTGATAGGAAGGCACCGCACACTTTTCAGGACACTGTTGTAGACCTCGGACATGTTGGTCATCATAATCTCGTACCTCGCACCGTCTATGTCATAGAGGAGGGACAATTTCTCCTATTTAGGAGCGTGGCCATTAATCCACTCGAAGAAGCTTATGGTACTACTGGGTTGCTCCCCCTACGGAGTGGACTCCCTTGTATGCCTCGTAGTCCGGTGTTCGAGGTCTCTCCAAATGGACTCAAACTTCTGCCTCTGGTTCTGCGAACACAATGCCTTGAACGTTTTCATGAGTTTCTGACTGCGGAACCGCGTGAACAAGTTAGATGCAAGATGCCTCATACACCACCTGAATTGCACGTCGTTCCACTAGTGAGACGGATCTGTCCCACGCTGTATGGTGTTGATGGCCACCAACAACCCAGCATTGCAGTCTGTGATTAGGCAGACGTTGGGTCGGTCTCTCACCACCGCTGTCTTCACGTTCTCTATGAACCACAGCTAGCTGGATGTGTTCTCGCTCTCTACAATGGCAAATGCCACCGGAAGAAGCTGGTCATTCGTGTCGGCCGCCACTGCGGTGAGGATGGTGCCTTCACTACTACAGGAACCGACATCACGCAGCGGTTCGGAATCGTCATCGCGGCGGTTTCAACCGTCTATGTTTGTTGGTGCGTGATAACGAGATATTATCACGAGCGGTACAAAACCGTCGTGATACGAAATATCACGAGCGGTTTTATTAAAAACCGCTGCGTGAAGTCAATATCACGAGCGGTTTGAGCAGAAAACCGTGCGTGATAGGAGAATATCACGAGCGGTTCTAAATAAAAACCGCTCGTGATAGGAGAATATCACATACGGTTCTAAATAAAACCGTCGTGATTTCGAATATCACATACGGCTTTTTGTAGAACCGCTCGTGATATTCTCCTATCCTGCACGGTTTTATTTAGAACCGCTCGTGATATTCTCCTATCACGACGGTTTTACGTTCAAACCGCTCGTGATACTTGACTTCTGAGCGGTTTTAACGTAAAACCGCTCGTGATAGCTCGTACTTCGCCCACAATTTGGTGTTTTCTGGCTAGCCTCGGGAATTGCTAGCCATGCCCTCTGAAAACAAGCATTCACGTAAGCAGATTCAAGCATTCACAAAAGCAGATTCAAGGAGCCATGACAACTCAAAGTGATCATTACTCAAAATAAATTACAAAAGATCCGCATTTGTTCAAGTATTGTCGCTATAGTTACAACTAGATTACAATTGTTTTGCGTTGAGAGGTTTTAGTGGGGTGATGCTCGGGTTGGCGACGGAGTGAAACTCTCCGTTGTCGTTAATGATTACTGTGTTGATAAAGCGCAGAGCTTCCTCGAATGTCCTTGATCTCTTCCGCAACGAAAGTGAATCACATTGTAAATTCAAGGCCCGCCACTAGCAAGAGTAAAGTGGTAAGATATATATATTTAAATTTATAATTAGGAAATAATTATTTGAGATTGACAAACCTCGGGATCCTTCTTCCTAGTCTGTAAGGATTAGTCGCATATGATAGTAGGCGTAGATTGCACATAACTCATCATCTTTTTCTTTGGTGACCGCAAAAAATAGAATTACATATATAGGTATAGTCGGTTTGAGACGCGTTATTATGAAGTATGATATAGGATTATAGTGTTGTAGCGTCAGGAAAATCCATCTGTGTGTTAGTTAGGCGCTCTTTCCATTGTATATTCCTTTGTTGGCAACATAATTGATGAGCGACCTACATGATTGAAAAGGTTATCCTCGGCCATTTCAAGCGAATGAAGACTACAATAGAGTTATGTAAGGAGGAAATGAGCATACCTCTCGAGTATTCCTCTTAGAGTCTTTGAAGTCGTGCTTGTTGCGGTTTAGGGAATCAAGGTATATCACATGGTTCCTCTTGGGTATAATAACTAAAAGGATCGATGGTACCTACTCATGTATGTTGCTATAGTCATTAAACCTAAGTTCGTGTTGCGTATAAAGTACAAATGAAATTTGTATAGCAAGTAGTGACACTTACCCACTGTTGTAGGGCACCACTATGTACTTCATGTTTGTCGACGAAGCAATGACCTCGTTATGTATTTCTCGACGAAGGAGGAGTCTTGTTGGATGGTTTGCAGCGATACCACATGTGGGTCGAGGAAACCCTTTGGTTCTTTCCATTCCGGACATTTTTCAAAGCATGTATCTATACATAAGCAATGAGTTGTGATATTTATTGGTATTACATGAATGTAGAACTTGATTATGCGCACTACACGATTGTCCAACATCGTAGAAGCGAGGCGTCGAGGCCAGCGAGGTTGAATAGTTGAAATAAGTCATTGAAGCCCGACGAAGTACCTCGTCCGTTGAAGAAATGCTTATCCTCGTATCGGCGGTGATTCGATGATCGCACCCTTCTTTTGGGTCTTCGCCAAGTACCGGGCATGCAAAGCGACAAGCATATCCGGCGTGCATTATCTTGATCGGAGCACAATGGTTTTTCGATGATGTAGTTCCGGTATCGCGGACTTCCGGACTTGGGAGGCGCTTAACGCGTTTGTGGATTTCGATTTGGCCTTAGCGATTGGCGGCGTCTTCTTGTGAGATGACTTCGGGAGCGGATACGCTGGCACGCTTTTCTTTGTTCGCCGGCGTCTTCTCCACGGGAATCGAAGAGGTGGCCTTATGAGGCGAAACATGAGGTGGAGTCATCGAGGGTCCGTTGGAGAGGAATGGTCGTGTCGGATCGCGGCCTTCTTTGGGTCGAGCGATGTCCTTCTTGGGCCTTTGGATAAAAGAGAGGATGGCATCCCTAGTGTTGTGATCTCTTCGTTGGGCAAATCTTGGTGGGGCGGCTCGAAATTGACATGTGCCATATCCACGGACCTGGCGTAACTGCGGCGCCCGGTGGGCACCGTCTTTGACCGCCCTTCCTCGTATGGATACACCATCCCTGCTTGACCTCAATACAAAGGACCCATCCATCCTCACTTGGAGCTTACAGCGTCGGCTCCTACAAAATGATACGCAATTAGCTAAGGCGTCCTATAGGTCTATCTTTGGTGCAGTCCATAGATGTACGTTACCTTGATGTCGCTCTATCGGTAATCGGACGTCGTCATGTTCACAATTATCTTGTGACGCGACGCTACTCCGACGCCGAGGAGGGCGCCTCCCGAATTAGCGGGGCGACTTGCGATCGGCGGCTCATGAGTATATCCATTTGACTCATAATCTTGCCATCTCTACTTGAAATTGGTTAGTAATCATCTGCACCAACCGGTTGTCGTGCTCGACATTGGATCTCTTCCTAGTCCTATCGTGCGATGAGTCGTCCGCGAATCCATGACTCCAAGGCACGTTAACCCCAAAGCCTCGCGTGCGACCGGGTGCTCCTTGTTTCCCAAGGCCGTAGATAGTATATCATTCTCCCTATGCGCATGGAAGGAGCCTTGGGAAGCTTGGGCGATCAAGTCCGCCGCAAGAGGTCATCATGTTATTATAGGCACTATGAAGTGATGGACTTATTAACAACTTAGTAGTTCGACATATTTACCACACGTTGGGACACTTCTGATCTCTAGGGTTTGTGAAGGAGATGCTCCCCAAAAGCGAGACTTGTGCCCTCGCTTTTAACCGACTTAGGGAAGCGGTGCGTGACATCGAAGCGGGTTCTCCTTCTCGCCGCCCATTCCTCGTATTTACCCGCGTACCCGGTGGCCGAAGTCTGTCTTGGTGAGTGTTTCGATGTCCGAGAGCTTTGTGCGCCGCACTTTGCTCCTTAAATTCGCCATCGTTTTCATAGCCACAAAGGTGTCCCATGCTTCCGCGTCAAGAATTTGTCTTCGCGAAAGGCGTTTGACCGTGTTCACGTGCCGTGACAAGAATGCTCTTGAAGGTCCTCCACGATTTACCCATCGTGAGCATCGCCGTCCGTCACACGCATGCCACATGTGCTTCGGAATAGTGAACTTCTCGAAAGTTACTGTCCCTGTAGCGCCTTCGCTTCTTTCGTCGAGTCCTTCCACGTTGGTGTGGTGATGAGGACCCGTTCCTTGCAAGTATCCGCAGATGGTCAGGAATCTACTTGCCGATCTCTTGGGACTCAGAGGACCCCAAAGTCCTCGACCTCCGTGATGACCGATCGGCCGTAGGCATTTTCGATTGTCCTCTGCCATCTCGCTTAGTGTCATTATAAATCGGCGACGGTGGCGGCCTCGTCGGCGCCTCTTCCATCTCTGGCGTCGGTGTCGTGACCTCGTCGGCGCCTCTTCCATCTGCGGCGTCGGTGATTTGGCGAAGACGATGTCTCTGCCATCTCGCTTACTTGCTATCTATATAAGTTACATATGCAATAAAATGGATTGCAAGTGTCCCAAATTAACATATACATTGAAACTTAATAATATGCTCAACATGTGCAATATTAGCAAATAATCATAAATAATTCGGCATAAATATGAAACAATTAATCTCGGGAAGAAATACAGAGGTTGACTATAGAGATCAAGATGGCAAATGAAAAGTTAAATGAGCTCATCAGAGTACTAACATTCCTTAATCCACTAGCTTCTCTAAGGAAGCCTACTTCATCGAGGTCGACACACTTTGGGTGTGCCATTTGTTTCATCTTGGTGGAGGATTGGCATGAAACAAAGGTACACTCAAGTGTGTCGAGATCGACGAAGGAAATGCTAAGCAAAGGTTTAATCTGTAGGGCTCGCCGCCTCCTGCTCCTATTATGTGCTCTCGGAAGGAGAGTAGCTAAAGAACAAGTCTTTGCCATCTCAATCTTATTGTCTATACTCTTCATCGACCACGACACCTTTGGAGTGTGCCATTTGTTTTATGCCGTGGAGGGCGGCATAAAACAAAGGTACACTCAAGTGTGTCGAGATCGACGAAGGAAATGCTAAGCAAAGGTTTAATCTGTAGGGCTCGCCGCCTCCTGCTCCTATTCTAACACTCCTAACACTCCTTAATCAACGAAGCAAAGGTTTAATGCATCATGTGCGAGAAGACTAGCCTTTAATGAAGACATAGAAACAAAATAGAATCAAGTAAAATAGACATAGCAAATAATCATAAATAATTCCAGCATAAATATGAAACAATTAATCTCGGGAAGAAATACAGAGGTTGACTATAGAGATCAAGATGGCAAATGAAAAGTTGAATGAGCTCATACGGACTACTAACATTCCTAACACTCCTTAATCCACCGGCTTCTATTCTAACACTCCTTAATCCACCGGCCTCTCTTATGATCTTTGTATAGATAGAAACTAGTGATACAAATCTTTGCTCGAGCCTACTTCATCGAGCTCGACACCTTTGGAGTGTACCATTTGCTTTGTAGTGGAGGATTGGCACGAAGCAAAGGTACACTCAAGTGTGTCGAGATCGACGAAGAAAATGCTAAGCAAAGGTTTAATGCTTCATGTCTGAAGACTAGCCTTTAATGAAGACATAGAACTAGAATCAAGTAAAATGATCGACGAAGGAAATGCTCACCAATAAAAGGTCTAGAGATTAACGATTACTGAGACACTATTCCAACATATTGATTCATGATATTATGTGCTCTCGAAGGAGAGTAGCTAAAGAACAAGTCTTTGCCATCTCAATCCTATTGTCTATACTCTTCATTAAATGAATATGATAATATAAATTCAAACTATGAGCTCTAAACAATACTTTGCTTAGCGTCAAACGATCTCAAGCTAATTAGCAGCAGATTAAACTTCGATCAAGCAGAGGTTGACTACGAGAGATCAAGATGGCAAATGAAAAGTTGAATGAGCTCATACAGACTACTAGAAGAATCACAAACTAGTCATTAGATTACCAATGGCTGAATACTCTCACAGAGGCTGAACATGAAGAATCAGAATAACTAGCTTTCAGCAGAAAGTAACCAATTAACAATACATCATATTGATAGTAGCAAGTAATACAATAGAGCTCAAGTATGAACTAACTATCACATTCAATCTCACTATAAGGCGAGTTCATCACGAGCATGTCAACAAAGCCCATCGATCAATTTGCAGCGAGCGATGAGCTCAACCGAAAGTAACCAATTAACGAGAGATCATATTGACGGTAGCAAGTAATACAATAGAGCTCAAGTATGAACTAACTATCACATTCAATCTCATTATAAGACATAGTTCATCACAGAGCATGTCAACAAAGCCTTGATCAACAAAGCCGAATCGCCACAGAGGAGCAATACTCACAGAGAGGATGCCGCACAAGAACTCACGGTGCAAGGAGGAGGCCAACACGGGAGGAGGACGGCAGGGGAGAAGGCTGGTCTGCAGAGGGAGGAGGACGGCGGGAGAAGGCGGTCTGCAGAGGAGGAGGCCCACACGGGAGGAGGACGGCGGCGTCGAGGTCGGGAGGCGGCGACGTCGGGGCTTCTGACAGGAGGTGAGCGGGGCGCGTGGTGGTGGCGGCGGCACCGAGGTCGGCGCCGAGGTCGGGCGGCGGCACCGAGGTCGGGGCGCCGAGGTTGGGGCGGCGCGCCGAGGTCGTGGTCGGCGGTGAAAACTCTGGTGAGCCCTAAACCCTAGAGGAGGCGAACGAGCGCGAGAGCCTAAGGGGCGCGGGAGAGGAAGTGACAAGTGAGAGCAAAACCCTAGCGTTTCCCGCCTTATAAAAAGTATATCACAGATGGTTTATAACAAGAACCGTCTGTGATAATAATATCACAAACGGTTCTATAAAAGAACGTGCAGTGATAATCCTGACGGTTTTAACTACAACCGCGTGATATGAACGTATCACGAGCGGTTTTAAATAGAACCGCTCGTGATTCCTTCCTGAGACGGTTATACAGCGGAACCGTGCGTGATAACTCTTCATTTTCCGCGTGTCTCTTCGTCTTCATTTTCTGCGTGTGTCTCTTCGTCTCACGATCACACGGTAGCGGCTTCATCTCTTCATTTTCCAACGTCGCTCTGACTCCCCAAATATCTCTTCGTCTCCGTTCGGCTTTAGAAATTGTTCTATATATAGATGTGTCCCTTCTACAATGTATTTCACACAACCTCCTTGATCCCTTTCTCCACAAAAGCGAAATGGCTGCCTCCTCTTCAGACACGCCTTTGTCGCGCACCTCTCTCGCTATCGTTGAGTCGTCTTGCGGAAGAACACTATTTCAACAATGTCTTCACTCCTCTCGTCCGAGAATTTGCGGAGCGGGTGACGGCCACCTTCCGCCGTCTTGACATTCTCCTCCGCCGTGTCTTAGGGTGATCTCCCACTTTCGGCGAGTTTCCGTGTCGTCGGCGTGGTCCTCCAAAACAGTTGCACGTCTCGGGAGGCTTGTCGTCACTTGGGCTTAATCGAGGCAAAGAAAGCGATCGAGTCGACCGGCCGAGACCCTCAAGCAAGAGAAGAGAGCCTATGGGCTCTCTTCAACTTGGTTCAACAATCAGGGTCTTGGGACACACTCGAGCGAGCGCGTCGTGAGTGGGCGTATTCGAGATTCGATTCGATCTTAAACCGTCCGCCCAAGGCGCGTCGCCTCTGAAGTGTTGAAGACGGAGATAGCGACCTACCTCCACCACTAGATAGGTTTCTAGTTTTTAATCTTTTTGTAAGCTCTTCGCCACGCACGTTGTTTGGCTATATATATATGAAAATTCCAAAATTTAAAAAAGTTTGGAGGAGAAGTTACAATATCTATTTGCCCATAGTAAGAGCTAGATCCTCATCCCATCGATGCTTGAAGTGTGGAGGTATGTTGATGCGGAGCCGCGCGGGGCGGCGGGGTTGCTCCGCTGCGGCGATGGCAAAGCGGCGTCGCTGCGGCGGTGAACCTGACGCGGCGTGGCGAGAGGATCTCGCGAGCGGTTCTTAATAAGAACCGCTCGTGATAACAAAATATCACGAGCGGTTCTAAATAAGAACCGCTCGTGATACTACATGACGATTGTAACGTAAAACAAATGCGTGATTAGAGAGATTATCACGAGCGGTTTGTGAATAGAAATGCGTGATAATTCCTGACGGTTCTATTTCTCAACCGTCAGTGATAGCGACTATCACGAGCGGTTCTAAAAAATACCGTCTGTGATAGTTGTTCGCGCCGCCCATGTTGAATGACCCAACACGAGCGGTTCCAAAGGAACCGTGCGTGATAAGCGTCTACTATCTTTGTTTTGTAGTAGTGCTTTTTACCTCCCCATGAGAAAAGTGCCATTCATCGTTAACATGGGACGACACAACTTGAAGCCCCCGATGACCTGAGTGAAAGCCCAGAACACCCGGTCCAGTATGAAGCGGTTGGACCCTTTCCCATCATCTTCACGGTCAAGATTGTTTACGTACGTGCTGGGGTTTGATTCGATAATCTGGTGAAGCAATCTCGGTACAAGGTTGTACACCTCTTCATATGTCCCGTACATATTCTCGATAACATTCTGCTTGGCTCGTCGGACCTTACTGTAGCTGACTAGATAGCCAACCTGATTAGCGACTTCCGATATCAGCATCTTGGGGGAGATAGGCACGTCCGCCTCAACTAGGTGCGTGATGAGGCTTGCAACATATGCGGAAGTCATGTTCCGATGCTGTTGCAGGGGGCTCGCTGAGCTCGCAAGTGTGGTCGATCAGCGCCTTGACCATGAAATCGAGCCGAAGATCTTTGCTCGGTGAACGCTGACCTTGCCAGAGCAGCCTTTCACTACGCACTTCACTCCGTACTTTCCTGGGTTGGACCGGTGCCCTCGGTACATATGGCTGATGGACAAGGCATACCGTGTTATAGCTTGTTACACGACCACCTTGTTCGGGAAGCGCTGCCCAACTAAGAGGGTGTCAGCTTCAAACCCCCACTGGGAGCCTTCTTCTTGCGGTAGAATGAGCGAAACGCACCGTGATATCATCAAGTCTCGATGCCACGTAAGGACCACCGGCTTGGTATGCGTCCTTGTCGCTACCATTCGAGCTTGGGTCGGCGTTCTCGTCGGACTCCAACCCAAGAGGCTCGTCCGGTAGATACTCGTGGTAGTCGATGCGGGCCGACCACCATGTTTCCGCCCCCCTCATTTGACACAAAATTAGGCGCGGGATTTCCCTCTGAGGCAGCACATTCCATGCTGCCATCTTCACGCTCGGGCTGCGCTTGCCCGCTTGTAGAGACCTCGGCATCATCAGGGTTTCCCAGCGCCCTACGTACGAAATTCACGTACACCATAGGCTTCCCGTGAATGGCCGCATCGGGCTAGGAGGCAATCTCCATGTACTGTCTTTATGCTATACTTCCATTCAACTTGACAAGTTCCCACACATAATTCGTGCAGGTGATCGCCTCGACCACCTTGTACTGGCATCTCGACAGGTCCAACCCATCGGGTCCGGCCTGTACGAGACCATCGCCGTAAAAAGCAAACAAGTCTTGCATGTTCGAAAATACCTAAAGCCACAACAACCACTAAATAATTACGAATGAGTTGTGCCTAACTAATTCCTACTTAACTAATTACGATTGATTAATTACCACTACATAAATTACAGGTAGTTCATTTCCACTAAACATTTCTGCAAACAACTCATTACGACTGATTAATTACCACTAAAAAATTATTAGTACTTCATTTTCACTTATTTAATATGTCGTAATGATGACAACTAAACTAATTACAACTAATTAATTACCACTAAACTAATTCATTACTACTGAACTAACTAATTACGACTAATTAATTACCTCTAAACTAACTAATTATGATTGATTAATTACCACTAAAAAAGTTACCAGTACTTCATTTCCACTTACTTAATATGCCGTAATGATGACTACTAAACTAATTATGACTAATTAATTACCACTAAACTAATTCATTACTAGTGAACTAACTAATTACGACTAGCTGACTAAGACTGACTAATTACGACTACGGTAATAACGGCAAAAGCATCCGATAAATTACCTACCCTTTGGGCGAAAGTAATCAAAAAAGGCCGAGCGACGAGAAGCAAAAAAACTGTTAACCTCCCAACAAAAGTAATTATGTTACATTCTCTGAGTTCTCAGCGACGAGTGCAAGAACGAGAATCGAAACACAAATGAGATGAGCGAAGAGCGAGTGCCAGAGTTTGGTATTTATAGCCGAGCGAAGGAGGAGTCGCGGCATTGGCGCCGGGAATTCCGTAAGCGTTGGCGCCGGAATTTCTGGACGAGGCGACAGATATACAGAGGAGGGAGGAGGGATGGTGGGAAAGATGGCCATCGCGCGGTTTTTAATTCCCCGCAGAACAGTCCGGGTGCGTGGTGGGTGTGGCGGGCAGAAGGGAGGGCCGGAGGAGGGCGTGTATTGGGAGGGTGTTGCGAGAAAAATTCTGAACAAATAAAATTATGGCAAATTCACACCGTATAGTACACTGCGTCGGGAGGCTCCACAAAATATTTCATAATTTTTTAAATTCATTTGCTATATTTTATAATTTCTACAAACAACCGTGAAACCATAATTTCCAAAACCCTAATTTCTCGAAACCCTAGCGGCGGAGAGACACGTGGCGCCACGGTGGCCGTCTTGTGCATTGCTGAGTGGTGGCGAGGTCGGCCGGGAGGCCACGTGGCGGCGTTGAGGCCGTTGGTGCCTGCAGTGACCGTCGCATGCGATGTCATTTCTGCAAATACGTGACCTCAGTGGTTATTTCTGTAAATACGGGTTGAAAACGTGTTGTATTTGCCAAAAACTCCAAAGTAAATTTCCTTCTATACGAATTGAATAATAAATAATGTAGACTCGCCTCTTAGTTATTGTCGCTCTCCAATTATCACTTAAGCGATTAAGCCCAATTTGGAACATAGGAAAAAATTGGAGTGCAGTTTTCCTACATATGCATGCAACTGCATACGCTATCTACATCATTCAAAGTGCACCGAGATCTATGCTAGCAAGGCTTTTGTGCGTCTTGTGTACCCCCTGACAAATACGTGTATTATACAACATATTGTACCCCTCTAATAAAATTGTTACAAACCCGCTTGGATGAACTCAAATCGACACCAAAACCAAAGCTAGTTTGCCAATCCAACACAGGTACAAGCATGGAAGATACAAATTGGGGATAATAGGAAGCAAGGACTGGGAGGAGCTAATTAGGTTGGGAAGGAGAAGGAATTCGAGCTGGGGGAAATCAGAGAAAGAATCAGAGGGAAGGAACAGAGCCTGGGGGAGGAAGAACCAAGGCAAAGCCTTTGCTATCATCTTCGATGTCCCCTTTGCATCGCTGCTGCTTGCATCTTTGTATTCCCGACTCAGTCCCCCTCTCTCTTGCCTCCTGGGCCCATGGCCCACGACCGAAGCCTACCCAGCGCTAGGCTGATCCGTGACATTCCTCCCACCTTGAGATGCGGCTTCACCTCAAGCCGCTGCCATGTAAGCCACCGGGATCCCATGGAACACGAAGAACCACGATGCCCAACTTGAATTGAATGGGGGCTCCCCCGCTGTTGTATTGTCTCGGGGACACTTGAATATCGTCCATTATAGTCACGAGCCCACTACTGCGCTTCTGCTGCTCTATTATGGGAAGATGCAAGAGCTGCACACCTAGAGCATTTGAGTTAATCCCAAGAACTTGAACAACCTGCCAACCTTCCAACGTGCAATAATTCATCTTGACTTCATATAAATCATCTCGTACTGGATGCAACACCCCAAACCATGAATCGAAACTAGAGATCAATCCTGGATGGCAATAGAAGAACTTCAGTCGTGATTGCTCAACAGCCTTTGCTAAAGATAGAAGAACTTATTTGACAGTCTCTTGCTTCTGGCACAAATTGTAAAAACCAGTATACATGATTCCTTGTTTTGAGGCCCGTTTTTGACTCCTTGTGTGCGGCTACAACAAGTCTTGACACAATAGTTGTGGAAGGGGTCAGCGTGGATCATGATGTTGTCAACATATGGGCTCACACTAAGAGCAGCCTCCACCTTTCCTAGAGATACATATTCACCATGTTGAAGTTTGACTATGTCCTATTTCAAGGCAACTATCAGGGTGCAAACGCCCAATGTCACCGGAGTAGAACCACCACATGCCTCTTTCATAATCCTTGTAAACCTCATTTGTTTTTGCCTCATTTTTTAAGTAGCCTTTGGTTACATTTGGACCTCCAATAACTATTTCTCCCCGAGGCGTTGGTGAATCAGTTGTCAAGTATCCACCTTCGGCCCAGTCTATCAACTTAAATGTATGAACAAGGCAATGGACAACCAACACGACCTACAGATGTGTCGTCATACTCAGAAAATGTCCCGCCAGCACATGTTTCAGTCAGATCATATCCTTGCCCTATTGGAGCCCCAAGGCATATGTTGATAAATCTCTGAGTATCTCCAGACAAAGGTGCTTCGCCTGAAAGTATATAGCTAATCCGTCCTCCCAAGATTGCACACACCTTCTGAAAGACAAGCATATCCCACAAGAGCTTCTCTAGTCCCCATGCACCAAACCAACTTCCATTGATAGCAGCTAGCCGACGGCTATAGGCAATATCAAATAGTTTCTTGGCTACACCGCCCTTTGCATCTACATTTTTTATTACACCGTCACGAACACGGTCAAGTATAGCAGGTACAGCAGTCATGAGTGTTGCTTTCAGAGCAGAAGCATCACCTTGAGTCCCCCTTTTAATTTTATTTGGTGTATCAGTCAAGGTCAAAGGTGATCCATATCCTATAGAAGCCCCAACAGCGGCTATAATCATCTCAGCTGCCAACTCAAGAATGTGTGCTAGTGGGAGGTATGCGAAGTAGACATCCTTCTTACCAAGTGCGGGCACAATGGTCATAACAGCTAATACTGTAGCCAGGACATTGTGGTGGCTCATCATGACCCCCTTGGGCATTCCAGTACTGCCACTTGTATACATTATCACCGCAGTATCAGATGGGAGAGGCAAGTTTGCTTCAACAGGTGCTTCCAATCCTAACCTATCAACCCCCTCAAATAACTCAACTCTCCAGCTGGTGCACTTTTGAGCCATCGATAGTTCACTTGAGACACCTTCCTCATATATGTAGATGACATGTTTCATAGTTTCAAGTTTCCCACCTATATCAATATGTTTTTTCAGTTCTTTCCGTCTGCAGATCACAGTAGTTACCTCAGTCTCATTTAGTGAGTGACATAACACTTCCTCATTGCTATCAGTATCACATTACAAGCATTTCCAAGGTTTCCCATTACCAGGCAGAACAATACAAAAGCAGGGCGTTGACTTCACAGTAGGAGCAAATAAGTGCAACACTTTTGTTTCTGTTGTAGCAAGAGTTGATTTCCTCAACTTGACTCGCATCCATCCAACACACAGCCGAGGCTCAACAACACTTCCATGGGAAGATGGCCAAGAGGTCAGCACCTTTGGAGAGAGCACAACTTGATTTATGAGAGTCCAAGGTGGTGGCCATGGCTACTTGTGCTGCACTCGGGCTCGATAGCAGATGAGAGATGGCCATGGTGTCAGCCATAGCTGAGCTCCTACACCCATGATCTCCACTAACACCGGCAGTAGCCATGGTTGCCTCTCGACCCACTTCGTATGAGGTGACCACAGCACCACAGTACTCATGTCGGATATTCCGTCGAGCACCTTTTGTGCACCAATGTTCGTGTTGTCCATAACAGAGTGGAAGACCCACACTGATGTTTCTAGTGTATAGGAAATGTCGGTGTTGTTACCATTAGTGTTGGTGATGAGGTAGTTGGCGCCGAGCATGTAGGAGTTGAGGATGGTGGCGCCGACGGTCTTAGTGATGATGATTATGTAACTGGCACCGAGCAAAGCGCTGGATGTTGTCGACATAATGGCATAGTAGCAACCACATGAGCATGCCCTCAAACATGTATTGTTGAGGACAGATGTGTGGCCGTCATTGATGGCAAAGCCTAGTAGCGTGCCTTCGGGGCCAGCCAGTCGCACGATGGCAAGGTTGGTGGCGCTGGTGTCATCGGCGTCAAGGCGAGGGACTTCTGTCAAACAGTTGGTGGGCACCTCGGTGTCGAGCTTGGTGACAACGACTGACCTCAGCGAGGGAACTGATAGGGGCTTGTCGATACTAGGACGAGTAAGGACACGGCCATCAGTGACGGTGACATGGCCTGAACCTTCCGTCAAACACTTGGTGAGCCGTGAGCGTCACCGAGGTGGTGTTAGTGGTGAAGGCGTTGACGACAGTTTGAGCAGCGACGACGCGACTTGAGGCGGTGTCGAGCTCGGTGATGGTCGGGGAAGCACTTGGGGTCGTATCCAGAGTGAACGCTGAAGTATGCATGTTGGTGTCTCGGTCGAGACATACCATCGAACACCTGGCGGGCATCTTGGCAGTGGGATTGGCCTCTGCAAACGGGGTAGCCGCAACCATGGCATGGCCCATAGCGGTGACAGAGGTAGATGTTGGTGCAGTCACGGACAGCGGTGAGGCCTGAACGGACACGACCAGTGGCTGGATGGTGGCCTTCAACTTCTCCATCTGGTGTGCCAAGCCCGTCAGATCGACCAATTGCTTCTTCGTAACTGCGAGCAAATTATCCAGCATTGCCATGCATCACATCTTCTCTTCCTCAGTCATGGCCGCCTCAGTACTGTGAGAAGCCTCTGGGACCGACTGCTCTGATACCATATTGTTACAATCCCGCTTTGATGAACTCAAATCGACACCAAAACCAAAGCTAGTTTGCCAATCCAACACAGGTACAAGCATGGAAGATACAAATTAGGGATAATAGGAAGCAAGGACTGGGGGGAGCTAATCAGGTTGGGAAGGAGAAGGAATTTGAGTTGGGGAGAAATCAGAGAAAGAATCAGAGGGAAGGAACGGAGCCTGGGGGAGGAAGAACCAAGGCAAAGCCTTTACTGTCATCTTCGATGTCCCCTTTGCATCGCTGCTGCTTGCATCTTTGTATTCCCGTCTCAGTCCCCCTCTCTCTTGCCTCCTGGGCCCACAGCCCATGACCGAAGCCTACCCAACGCCAGGCTGATCCGTGACAAAAATCCCTCCCATCTCTCCTCAGCCACACTATCTCCTCTCTCTCTCTCTCTCTCTCTCTCGATGAGAGGTGGCTGCTGACGGTGTTGCTTGCGGTCGGTGACGACACAGCTACCGGGGAAGCGGAGCTCCATCTGGCAAGCGAGGAGGCGTCGGGACAACAGTAAGGTTTCCCTACCTTCCTTGCAAGATGCAACTGAAATAACCATCCCATACGCCATCTCTACACATCGAGTGAATGGATTATAAAGTTTTTAAAAACCAAACCATCAGATTTTCAGGACACAGGATCAGACGGAAGTCAACAGAGAGATGTCAGGATTCAACCTCGAGTTTTGATTCCACAACACCAAGTCTCAAGTCTCAGCACCCCGTTCTATATCCTTCTGAAAAGGGGGGAAAATGTTCTTTCTACATGACAACTACAACATCCCCTACTAGGTTTTGCGGGGTTCGGCTTTGTTGGGCCGGGAGTCAATGAACCTCAAATGATCATGTACCCTCCTAGGAGCTGGCACTCAAGCCGGAGCGACCTCATCGTCGAAGTCCCACGTCTTGCCTTCTTTCCTCCCGTTCTCGGCAGGGATATCGCGGCGGTGCCAGACTCCCGAGTGCTCCTTCCTCGCGTGCTCTTGGAACTCCTCCAGGCTCCTCACGACCGCCCTCCTCTCCATCGAGTCTCATCTCTTTCTTTCAAGCTGAGCTAACCCTTTCTGCAGGCACATAAACAGATGCACAATGGGGTGTCAAGAAAGAACACGAGAGCTTTGGATCACTTTACATCGCACAATATTGAATTTCATAAATTTGTTCGTTTAAAAGTTAAATAAAGAACTGGAGAACACGTTGTAGTTTCCAATGGAAACTACGATATACAGCCAGCGCAAAAACATTTTAAGAAGGTTGTCTTGGAATAAAAGTGGGAAAGGCATTAGCTTCCTTCTTTTTTTTTGCAAGTTCAGGCATTCTTAAACCTAAATCTACGAAGTTGCTCCCTCAAAGAGAAAATGCACCAATAAAACGATGATAAAATTAGGCAAAATTGGCTGCAGGGCGCCCTTAGCTATTGGACATCCAGAAATAGTATCTTCGCCAAAAGACACTAAAAATTTATGGATATTGATTGTAGGACATTGAGGCAAGTATTATATTATTATCCGTTGTTTCAGAGAGAGAAACACTACAAAATGACGCTTATACCTTTCCTTCTATCCTCTATGACAAGTGGGGCCCGCGGACACTAATGAAGGAAATAGAGCCGAACATCAGACAGAAAACATAAGAGGCAGCGGCCGGTTCTGGACAACAGCGCCGGCAGCGAGCGGAGGCGCAGGAGTCATGGGTGATTGCCAAAATGGGTTGGAGGGGTCCCGGGGAGGCGATGGGAGGCGGCGCTGCAGGCAAGGGCGCACAATGGCGGCGCTAGCGGCGAGCTGGGCGGTGGTAGATGCACGAGCGACGGCGGCAAGGGCGCTCCGGCGCGATTCCTTGGGAATCGGCGTGCGCATGCGTACGACGGAGAGGGGAGGCCATCGGGTCATACATCATGGCCGGAGGTGGTCAGATGTGGCAGGGCTACGGCGGTCGACGCTGGAGAAGACGGGGCAGTGGTGGTGGCGCTCCATGGCGGTGCAATTGGAGGAATGGTGGTAGGAACAAGTATAGGAGTTGGTGGTGATGCAACGGTTGTAAGGAATTGCGAAGATGCTCACCGAGGATGATGAGATCGATAGTGGCGGCGGGTTGAACCACGACAAGAAAGACATAATTTCCAGTGATGATCTGCGACAAATATGAAATTAATTGAGGGAAAATACTCAAGATGTTCAGGAACACGGAATGACACGAATGGATTTCACAAATAACCAAAGATATGGCGAGACACTAAAGCCGGGCGGTGGCCGATGTTAGCACCAGACGAACACTCAACGCCGAGCAAACACACGCACACGCACACACGGATATTCACACGCACACGTGAACTCGGAATCAACACATGTATATGCTTCTGGAAAGGAACACACACACACATACGTTGGATGGACACGTTGTCGAACTCAAGTTCAGCAAGAGCCAAGAGATACGCAGGAAGCGAATAGAGATTTTGGTGTTGCACTCTCATGCAACGTTTTCTATTTTTTTTCTTTACTCTATTGCTTCAATCAAACTGATCTGATTAGACTACGTAACTTGCTAACCAAGCCAAAACTAAACATGTAAAGCCTAACAAAAGAAACAAACTAATTTTGATCTGGCGATGTTGATTCCATCAGATCCTACTTGGCAAGTCTATATTAATTTCCAGCAATCTCCACCCTAATCTGGACTTTCCTTACTCCGCATCTGAAAGGCCGATCTTCTGACACATCTTCAAGTAGTTCTGCCTTCCTCTTCTTAGCACGGGATCGACTACACGTACATGGATTTGAGCGGAGCCCACACATCTTTGTCGGTCTTCTCCTCGCACGAGACACGGAGATAGCCACCAATGCTATCTTGTCCCGTTGGTTTGTTGATGACACGACATCGCACCACCATCGCCTTCACCACGAGTGTGCCATCACAGCATCCTCTCGCTGCCACATCTTCGCCACTGGTGACGCAACTTGCCGATGACTCGCCAGTTTTCCTCCGCCCGTGACGTAGCTTGACGGTGATGGAGACTCGGGCCTCGACACACGAGGCATAAACTTGCGCATGGGTGAGCATGGTATATTGAAGAGAGACACTGCTTTCTCTTCCCGGTACCCTCGACGGACCACCACCGGCGATGATGGTGCGGCCCGACGATGACAACGACCTTGTCCTCAGCATGGCTCTGATATCAATTATTAGCACTAGATGAACACTCAACGCCGAGCAAACACACGCACACGCACACACGAAAATTCACACACGCACGTGAATTCAGAATCAACACATGTATATGCTTCTGGAAAGGAACACGCACACACGCTGGATGGACACGTTGCTGAACTCAAGATCAGCAAGAGCCAAGAGATACACACGCAGGAAGCAAATAGAGATTTTGGTGCTGCACTCTCGTGCAACATTTTCTGGTTTTTCTTTACTCTATTGCTTCAATCAAACCGATCTGATTACACATTATTTTAAAGACTACGTAACTTGCTAACCAAGCCAAAACTAAATATGGAAAGCCTAACAAAAGAAACAAACTAATTTTGATCTGATGTTGATTCCATCATATCCTAACGCCTTATGACTTGGCAAGTCTAGATTAATTTCCAACAGCCGGCTCTAGGGAAGACGACCTCACACGGTGGCAACGAGTGCACGGGAGGAGGTGGCATGCGGGGGCGTGCCGGTGGTAGAGGACAACCGTGGGTCCTTGAAGATAGTCATCGGAACGCCGTCGCCATCGCCGCCATCCGTCAAGACCATGGTACCTGACCAAAGACATCCCATCTTGTGATTCTTGAGTGCTCCTATGGCTGCTCCTCATCGCCTTCCTGAGACTTTTACAACCCGTTTTGGCCATCTCCCATGCCCTCCGCGCCGTCGTTCGCCGGAGCCAACGACACCAGATCCGCCACTTCACTCCCCTGCTATCTCTCTCTCTCTCTCTCTCTCTCTCTCTAACCTGTGGACCCCAGCGCAAAGGAGGAAAAGGAAGAAGAAAGAAGGAAGGTGACCGGAAGGGCAAAATGGTATTTTCACTGGCCTTCTCTCCTCTTTAGCCCGGATATATTATTATATTAGTCTAGTGTCTTTTGGCAAAGAGGCATACATTTTTTGTGCCTTTTGGCGAAGACGCGATATCTGGATGTCCAATAGCTAAGAGCGCATAAGATAAGTGTTATGTAACCAATTTTACCATAAAATTAATAACAAAATGAACCATCACAAATTATCACCAACTAGAATTGAATAAAGGTACTATATTGTTAATTAAAATGCTCATAATTGCATACCTCTAGCATATCGGCATTGATGCTGCTTTCAGTCTCCTCGTCAAGCAGAGTCATGCTAAGGATTTCTCCAGTTCTTTGTCCCTCTAGTTAACCTCATGAAGTATCGCGTTCTTCAACGATAGCTTGGAATTCTCTCTCACTATTGAGTGTGCGCCTGCTCAGGTACCCTGCTGCTTATTGGCTGCAATCATCCTTTGACTGGGCACCTTAACGAAGGCAAGGCTGCACAGCTGGATGAGAGGAGGAATCGAGGATATGGATGGATCATCAAATCTCAAGCGACTGTAAGGAACAACTTCTTGGTTTCCATAATCGATATAAAATACTTCAAACTCAGGCTCTACAGCTCCTTGACGTTCACTCACGATCTGCAGAAGAGGAAGAGTTCGGATTGTAATGCAAGACTTGCACATAGATACATGAAGATTTAATTTTTCACTGTACATGTAAAAGAAGGTTTTCACCGTACCATGGCTCTGTTCCAAGAATTGTTGAGGCTGAACCGGGCCAGTACCACATCACTCTTCGTAGGATTGAATGGAGAAGCATCTGATGTGCCATTAACTTCCAAAGTACTCGATGGAACTTCGGCTTCCAAACTTTCGGATGGATCTTTAACTTCCAATGTATCTAATGGAACTTCAGCCTCCAAATTTTCTGATGGATCTTTAACTTCGAAAGTTTCTGATAGAGCTTCACCTTCACCTTCCAAACTCTTTGATGGATGATCTTCAGCATCCAAAGTTTCTGATGGATCGTTGAGTTCCAGAGAAGAAAATTGTTGTTGAATGAAAGCTATGAGATGGTCACCAACTGTCTGGATGTAGAACTTCCCATCATCTTGGACTTCAGTAACAATAACCTTGAGAGTTTCCTTCTGTTTTGTCTCAGCCGAGGATCCATTTGAAATTATTTCTGCTTCCTCATAGTTCTCCCATACCTTTAAAAAGCAAAGTGGCGACATACTTACACACCTTAATTTTAACTTTTATTTTGTACTTATTGTACTAGAGAAGTGCATCACCTTCAATTTCTTATGCTTCGCGGACTGCTCTGCTGTTGAGAGAACCTGAGCAACTGGGATCCTATCCAGGCCAAATGTACTGAGCTTGGCTAGACCAACTTCCAGAAGAACAGAAGCCATATTGGCTTTGGAGTCACAGAAGGAATCTAGGAATGTTCTAGGTCTATCAAATGTTTCAATCTCAATCTGCATAATCATTTCACATCCTTTAGAAAATGAAACCAGTAAGCAAACGAATGAACAAGAAAGTTAGGAAAAGGACGTACCTCCACATCACGCTGAAGTGTCCTCCTCATCAAAGCAATGGCCACATCAGAGTAGGCCTCATTCTTACCGGGGCACCGAACACCAGAAAAATGAAAATGCAATGGTGCAGGTCTCTTTAGGGATAGTCAGCTTGAAACAGTGGCTGCTGAAAACGTATTCAACAATGGCAGAATGCTTCCTGTTTCTCTATAACAGGTGAAGGAAGTCTCTCGCCTTCTTCGCGGGAACCTAGACAAACGACAGCTGCAAAAATCTAACAAAGGTGCAGAACAATGTTTGAACGAACGAACTCGACCAAGTCAGGAAGCCTAACCGTTGTCAAATCAATCATGTGCGTCGCTGGGTAATCCTTCTTAGAGTGGAACCCTTTCTTTGCTTTCTCAGCTCGTGAATGGGCTGCCAAAAGAATATCGTAATAGTGCGACCTTTCCTCGTAGTCCCTGTGTCAGGTCATAAGAATAATTAATTTGCCACTGCAAAAATATGTAATTCAGGATTTATCACTCCACGTGTCCATAGACACGTAGAGTGGTAAATCCTGAATTACATATTTTTGGCGGTGACAAATAATCAAATATTTTCGTGTTACATCAGCAAAGCCCCCGTGAGAGCAACATCTCGACAACATTTATTCTGAGCCGTTTGCCGGAGATGGCAGTGGAAGGAGCACCGTCTCCCTCAACCTAAGAGGGTAGATAGACCGAACCATAATCCAAAACTCTAGTATCAACTGAGTTTGTCTTGGGCCCAGCAACCTGCCCATCTGCGACGTTGATCCTTCTGAGTATTTCATTGAAACATTCACCTGAAAATTTGGTAAATTAGTTGAGAGATCAATTTTCCAGAAATTAGAAAAATCCATCTTTCGCAGGCTGACTCAAAATATCGTTCTACTTTGTTCATACCTGTTTTCCGATCAGTCTGATGCGTAGGAATTCCTTAGTTGCACAAGCAAAACAGTTCAGCAGTTTTGTTCTCACCATAAGGTTTCTCAAGCTTTGTTCATACCTGTTGTGTCGTTGAGATTTCACACTCCAGGTTATGCACAAGTTGCTTTAGGGCACTAAATTGTAGCAGAAGAAAAGGGTGAGCTTCTTTGTACCTGAAAACTGTAGATGCTTTCATCAGTAATTCTATTCACTTAGTACTGCTATCTGCTGATTTAAACAAAAAAAAAAACAGCAGCCATGACGAAATTACTAGGTCCAAGCTGGTGGGCCTGTTCTAGTTATGAACTGTAAGAGTACTGGAGGGACAAGTTTGACTGTGTTGAATGTCAAATAACATGCGCACATACGCTGATCTATCTATGTGACTTGTTAAATCCGCGTTGCAAAGAACAGATCAACTGGAAGAGTGTGCAAGGGCCTAGTTGAATGGGTTAGTTTATGTTGCAAAGTTGAACAGCAGAAAGTCCTAACTTTTTCTTGGGTGATATTTGGTCTACGTGCTGCGTGATAGAAGACATCGATCTGCCTCGATCGACGTCGCTTTCTGCTTTCTGCCCATCGCTACGACGACGACGTCGCGGTATCTTCAGATATGATCGTAGCCTGTCAACACATGTGCTACGCTTTCAGCCTACACGGCACGGGACATCGCATCCAACATTCCAACGAACGTCCTCTTCTAGTTCGACTTTTTTTGACGGATGGCTCTTAGCCTGTTAACACATGTGCTACGCTTTCAGCCTACACGGCATGGGGCATTGCATCCAATCAACGTTGTCTTCTAGTTCGGCGTTTTTTTTAACGGATGGCTCTGTCCATTTATTTCAGAGAGGAAAAGATAATTACAGATACAAACACCCGTCGCAGGAGGACACACCCATTGTTCGTCGAACTATATATCAATTGAAACTCTCTTTTCAACGGCTGGGCTATCATGTGATCGGCATCGGCCGGGCACCTTGTGTGCACCTCTTGAGGCCTGCAATGAAATCGAAGATTATCGTACTTTTTTGTTTGTAGAGAGGGCCACGTAGCTGCTCACTTATAAGCCAAATAGGTCTCCCCGACGTGTCGTTGGTGCACTGGTTGATCAATAGGGCACTGGAGTTCTTGTTGGCTTTTGTATTCACCGTGATTTTAATTCCCGTCCTGATGAATAGAATCCAAGCTTATCCGTGAGTCTGAGAGAGAAAATGAAGCTGTATGTTCAAATTATATTTAACCACTTTGCACGTTTCATATGGACAATGCACACTTGTGAAGTCAAGAGAAGCCTACCTAGAAAGCGCGGGGCTAGGCCCCCCAAGTCTGGGAAACCGCTCCACAAAATACCCTTCATGAGGGTATCTTTAATAGTGTATTTATTATCGTCTCTGAACTCTGTCATGTCAACAAAATCCTACGTGGAGAAAAGAGGGGAGGAGAGAGAGCACAGATCGTCTCTTCCTGAAGAGACTGTTGCGCACGCGAAACAAGACATGGTACATTAATCTACTCTAGTTGACATGTAGACTCGTTTCAAAGAAAAATTTTAAAATATAAATGTTGGAGAGTGTGTTAGAGAATATCTATTGGAGATGTTGTCTCTAAAAATGATGTAGCATATGTTAGAGACAATATTATCTCTAACTATTGGAGATGTCTTGAAGCTGCTAGAAAAATATGCACTTATATGACTAATTTGGTTCCAGAAATACGTAAACCAATAACTAGTATACGTAAACCATGACAGAGCTCCGTAAATCAGTAATTAAACCAATAACTAGTATACGTAAACCACAATTAGATTATGTAAACTAGCAGTGCAATCAAAGATATAGAGACAACAAGGCTAAGTTTATGTAATCTACACAACAGTCATGTAAACCAACGGAGTAACTTGGAGAACTTACAGAGAACGCTCCAATCACGTAATCTGTCGAGGTGTTGGTGTAGACGATGACAGGAAGAAGACAGCGAGCAGTCGCACGAGCACTTTCTAAAAACCTGATTTGCCCCAACCCTTGTACGATCAAGAGATACGTCGGCTTCGGAGAGACTGCTCTTCCCGTATGGACGGTGGTCATAGGAACCAAGTAGTCGAAAGCAGTGCATCACAAAAGGAACAGAGAGGGGTGGTGATTCTATTCCCGTTGGTGTTTTGAGAGACGTCTCCCTCGACTGATATAGACTCAATCTTTGCCTATTAGGCAAGAGGATAGCAAGTTCGAAATTCTATCTCGAGAGGACATGGATTTCTATTCCTATGAAATTAGGACTTCCCTAATCCTCCCTTCCTGAAAGGAAGAACGTGAACTGGACTTTAGCCATCTAGGGTGCGGCACTCAACCGCTTCGCCTAGCAGCACAACGCTTGTATTGCTCTCCCACAACCCCGTTTTCACGGTCAACCAACCAATGATTTGGAAAGCTCATTAACGCACATTGAAACAGATAGAAACAAATTTCATTGAAACAGAAGGAAACAAATTAATGTGTATACAGGGCGTGGCGAGCGCGCCTGCACGCGTGTATTCTTTTTTTTTTCAACTAGGAATGGATATACTCCCGCATATAAATAGGTGTCATTTCACCAAAAATAGTAATATGGTACTAAAACCATGTTTGAGTCGACCTTTGAGATTTATTAAAATTTCTAGAGAATTTTATTTGGACCAAAGCCCAATAACCCAAATTTTCCGTCAGAGGCAAGCGGAAAGCTGTATGGCACGCATCCATCCTAACCTGGTTTAACAGTTGTTTGCACAGTGCTCGTTAATGACAGGTTCTGTCCTTTTTGAGGTTATATGCGAACCGAATTCCCAAATACATCTAATTCAACATCACCAATATAAAATAATTTTAGCTTGAGGTAAAATCTCGTTACTAGGATGAATCAATTTCGAAAACAAAATCAACTTTCACCGTCCTACCAATCGCGCCACACAATCTTGCATTTTGCAATGGTGAAAATTTGTTGTCCTAGCACCGGGCGTCCCACGAAAAGCGATGGCATCTCTAGTCGTGCTAGTCACCTGGGAGATTTGGAAAGAAATGAATGCTGGGGTGTTTCGCTCGATCTACCAGTTCGCCACAACTCCTACGACAATCTTTGTCAAAATTGAGGAGGCTACGACGTTAAGGTGGATCCTAGCCGGCACAAAGCACCCCAGTGTAAACCTCTTTTGTGTTTTTCGACAAGGGTGTGAGCTACTTAGGTGTGCTAGAAGCTCTTTTGATGGTTCTGTTTTTTTATAGCAACGTTGGACTCTAGTTTTTACCTGTTTTTTATGTTTCTTATATTGACATAATAGCAGCTCTCATGCTGATTCCTTAAAAAAAGAAAGAAAACGAAATCAACAAAAGTGGCAATTAAACTCATAGATCGACAGTAAAAAAGAGGGTTAAAAATAACCATGTGAACCGTGATAGTTTCGATTAAGCAAAACCAGCCAAATAAGTAGAGTACCGGAGATGCCATTATACTACCACCCTCCTTACAATTTCTCAACCGGCATGCTCTAGCATAATGCACACGTGGACGTAACTGCCCGAGGCATGGCCCTCCTGTCAGCAGGTTTAAATCAGGTGGGCCCGGAGAAAAGGCAGGGGAGTCTGAACGACGCTCGCTCCGCTAGCTGCCTAGCTGTCCGGTGGGTGGTGGGTAGGCAGTACGCGGAAGAAGCCGCGGCCGCGGAAGGGAAAAAAAAAGGGCACCAGCAGAGCGGAAGCAATCAAAACCGCAGTGCTACTCGAAAGCGGAGTCTGCTTCTCCTTTCCGTTTCTTCCTCCCTTCCACGGTTCCACCTCCCTCTCGGCCTCTCCTCTCCCCAAATAAAAACGCGCCCACAAAAAACGGAGCCTAGGCCCCTCGCGCGTTCCTCCCAATCTGCAGCTCTAGCACGCCCCCAACTCCGATCAATCGAAGCGCCCAAGCCTGGCCTCGCCTCCATTCCACCTTCTTCTTCTTCCGCTGCACCTGGTGGTATGATTTTCTGTTCCGTGGTTGCTTGTTGATTTTGAGAGATATTTTTTCTCTGCTTTGGATTTTAATTGGGTGTTTGTTTATGCGATAGCGAGAAAAGAAAAGATCGCTTGGTTTCTGGTCTAAGAATACGGGATCGATTGGCGCGGGGGCTGAGGAATTGCTGGGGGATCTTGCTAATCCGTCTAATAGAATGGCTTGATATTGTCTTGTTTCTTCCTTTTTCTAGCTTCTTAGCGTCCGATTTAGACATGTCGGCCGAACAAAGGTAGCTTGTTATGTCGCTTTATGAGCAAAAATGTGTTTCCTGGTGCTTAAAGTCGATGAAATTTCGCGCTCTGAGTTCATTTGGTGGGAATAGGCCATAATGAATGGGAAAATGTAGAGTGCGTGCTTTATTTTGGATACGATTGAACGGCTAAATGTGTTGGTCAGACTGAAAACCCTTGGGATTTGGCGTCGGAGCACAGGTAGCCAGGTAGGCAGGATCTATGGTATAAGTGGATACCATTGACTAATGACTAGGCTTTAGCTCCTGTTCTGGTTCCTAACAACGGTGTAGTGTACCGGGAGAAACGCTTGTCGTTCAATATATAGCCACCAAATGAATCTTTTATATTCAAAGAACAAATGCAAATGCCCTTCAAGCTCTTATAAAGAGCTGGTAGAGAAATTAACTTAGAGTAACTTATTTCAACCAGGGGAGTGATCCTCCCTGAATTGAGAGAAATTGCAGCATCCGTGAGAATTAGCATCGAATTCTCTGTTGTACAATCATGATAGTCCATGTGCTTCAAGCGCAACATCTATGCCCTATTGCGTATACTGAACTACGGATCAATTATCTACATGAGAGGTCATCGCCAATTCATACATACATAACTACAGATGAGGTGGATAAGTCCATTGAAGGCTGTTGTAAGTCCACATGGATAAGTGGAAATCTGTGGAAGGTCGTTGTAAGTCCACATGGATAAGTGGTTATACTCTATATTGTTAAATAAATGGATCTATAGCCTAGTGATATGTGGCTAGAGTTTTTATCCTAACCGTGGAGAATGTAAGGGAATAAGTCATTCGGCATGCTAGAAATAAATGCAAATTAAGCAATAACCATGTGTTAGAAGAAGAAAAAACTGTGATGACATCAAATGCATTTCTAATAGGCAGGTACTATATGTAAACCTAGATATATTAAAGAAAATGGTTATGAGAATTACTATTCTTTATTCTAACAAGCAAGAGTATTTCAGCATTTATACATTTTCCAGTAAAGTGAATTATGAGAGGCTCCTCTCACTTTTTTTCCTTCAGTTGCTTTTCGTGTCTGTTAAATATATAGTGGATAAAATGGAGTTTGGCTATATAATTTTATAGTACTATAGATTATATTTCCTTAATTTACCTCTATATTTGCTAACATTATGTATAGTTGTATACTTGTATACATAAATTGCACTTCCGATTTGCACGCTTTGCTTAGATATTTGTTTTTCTAGAACTTCTAGATTTCTGCTCATGCATTTAGTTGAACATCATTGTAAAACATAATTTATCCTTTTTTTCTACCTCTAGGTTGGAAATGACACATATGTTTCCAAATGAAGGTGCCTCATCCAGCTCAACCTCTATGAGCAGCCAGAGGAGCGAGACCGATGACGACAGGATGATTGCAATGGTTCTTGCAGAAGAATATGCCAAGTTAGATGGTGCTATGGCCAAGCGTCTTTCAAATTTAACCTCTATTCCTGTAAGATATTGCACGGCTGTTCTGTTCTATGTATTCTTTTATTTTCCTTTTCTGCCCTGCTCGGAACTGGTGATTATTTATTTGGTGGGCACTCTTTTGTTTCTCTCTATGGTACAGTTCATTGATTAAATAAAGCTAACTGCGTGTGCTTCTTGCCTGATACTCCTTTCCTTTCTGCACATTTGCAGCACGTTCCCCGTATTAATACGTACTTTCCGACATATAGTGATGCCACTCTAGACCACCATCGCCTTCTTGATAGGTAAGTTTTAATGATCTTTAGATGGAGTATTCACATTTATTTCGTAGGAACCTAGGCCTTCTTTTTTTAAGCAGAGAAAATATTTTGATTTATTGCTTTCATTTGCAAAGGCATTAATGTTTCATGGATGTTGGGTGACTCCATCCTGTCATAGGAGTCTTTGGCAAACATTTGGAGATACATTGAGAATCAAGTGTTGGTCTTACTCATACAAGCCCGTAGTCCTTGAGTCAAAGGCTCAAAGCGTTAGTTTTTGTTTTGACATTGGGGATTTTACGTAAGATATTAGGAAGACATTATATAAAACTGTAGAGCCACATTCAAATTGCATATCTAAAACATATCTTGCATCCTTTTCTTTCTGACATTTCAAATACATGGCATATCTGCGTATCCAAATAAATCTTTAGCCTGTCTTTACTCCATGCACACTACAGACATAGAAGCTCATTCTCATGCATGCTTATAAAGCTGACCTGGAACTACCTTCACTACCTGTTTCAGTAAATAAATGGAATACCAACATCTTTTCTTAATATAAGAAAGTTTTTTTGTAGGCTAAATGCATATGGCTTGTTTGAAGTGAGGGTATCCGGCGATGGAAATTGTCAGGTTAATAATTTTCTAAACACAATTTTATTCAACTTGATGAAATTATATGTTCTTGTGAAGCTCTTACCCATATGTTCTTGTAAGGATACATTTGTTGGTTGTCTTGTAGTTCCGTGCACTCTCGGACCAGCTATATCGATCACCTGAGTATCACAAGCATGTTCGGAAGGATATAGTGAAGCAGGTATATCGATCACCTGGCCATATCGGAAGTACCGCTCTTTAGTTTATGTTACTATGCTCACATGGCTGAACTACAATTTCTTCCTTGGATGCCACAACACATGCATTTTACCCTTTTGATGAATTTTGCGCTTCTTTGCTTTACTATATTAGCTTTTCTTCTTGTGATGTATAAAGAAACATATTTTCATCATTATACTATTGTTATGCTGACAATTCTCATGTAAGAGAGACCTCCGTGCTTACGAGTGCTGTTTATCTTCTTGTGCAGCTCAAGGCATGTAACTCCTTGTATGAAGGTTATGTTCCAATGAAATATAAACATTATTGCAAGAAGATGAAAAAGTATGTACTTTCCTGGGGTTGACTTTGCTATGGAGTACTTCAATGAAAACGGTGAACTTGTGCTTTTGTATTTATGGCTCTGAAATATCATCTTTTCCAGATCTGGTGAATGGGGAGACCATGTCACATTGCAAGCAGCTGCTGATAAGGTTAATCCTCTTTCATACTGCAACGTTTTCGTCATTTCTTTGTTCAACTGAACTTTTACTCAACTTCCTGCGGTCGTGCAAGATTTTCTGCCTTTTATATTACATATGTAAATCATTGCTATTTTTTTCGCATTCTACTGAAGTACAGAACTGAAGATGACCTGTTCCTGTTGATGACAGGGTTTTAGAATAGAATCTTAATGATCTCTTAATCTATCTTGCTGTGATTAATATTTTGTTTGTACAGCACATGACATATTTACGTTGTATCTCATTAAAAGTTCCATACATCTTAGGCAAATTCATACTATCATCATAGCTTTATACCCTAAAAGGGCATTGTCTGTATGCATCTGTACAAGATGAGTCTCCTGGAGAAAGAAGATGCCTAATGTTTTTCTTTGCTTTTGCCAGTTTGCTGCGAAAATATGCCTTCTAACATCATTCAGAGATACCTGTTTTGTTGAAATTGTTCCACAATATCAGGCTCCACAGAGAGGTAAGGTTTTGGCCTGTGTCTAGTAACAACAAACTATCTGCATAGTGACATAAAAACACCAGTCGACCAGCACCATTTTGCATCATGTCACTTGGATTATGTGCTCAGCATATTATCGCCCTGCATTTTGATTTGTTGCATGCACGCTTATACACGCATCTCTCTGATTACTGGAGACTTATGCAACAAATAAGTAGGGATAAAAAACAATTAAAGAAAAGCTAGCTTTTGCTGACTCCCTACATTGTGTTTTTCAGAGATTTGGCTAAGTTTCTGGTCTGAAGTTCACTATAATTCACTGTATGATGCTCGAGGTCAGAAACACAATATCCTTCTCTTACCTTAATTATAGCAAATCTGAAATGCATCAATTTGGTTTTCTCATACTATCGTGTGTCCATTTTTTAAGGAAAATACTTGTTGCCTTGCAGATCTCCCTAGCAAATACAAGCCTAGAAAGAAGCACTGGCTGTTTTAGTTTTCACGCTAGGGTTTTGCTTCAGACTTGGATTTTATTACTTGGCCTTTGTGCCACTGCTGACTGGTGGCATACTGGAGTACCTCTGTGACTTTGTCCCCTATGGCTCTGAAAGTCTGAATCGTTGGTCCGTTGAATGCGCTCCTCGGTACAGTATTATACAGCATTAGATATAGCTCAATACTGAATTTGAGGTTGCTTCCTTGTGAATAGATACCTATACTGACATACAAGTTGACTGTACACCATATTTGTTCCTTGTTATACTTTGTATACATGCTATATATTGCTGCTCTCTATTATTTCATTCACTTCATTTTTGGGGAACAATTCATCTGGTTTCAATTCACATGGCTGGCATGCTTGAGTATGTTTACTAGTTCTTATGCCTGGATGCCATCAGTTGTTGAGCCAACTACCAAGGAGATAACTTCCCAGAGATTGAAGTAGTTTTTGTTGCCTCAACTCGAAATGTCTGTAGTATCGGTGACAAGCTGTGTTTGCTTTAGGAGCTTCAGCCCTGTGTTTAGAGTTGTGTCAGCTTTTCGCAATAAGCTAAACTAAACTGAGTTTGCTGAGTAGTTTGTAGCATACGTAAACTTGCATGTGATTGTTTTCGCGGGTGAGTTTCTTGTCGGTGTACGAGTATGAACAGAAGTGATGATATATCACGGCACTTGTCCAGCTTTTCCGTTCAAGAAATTCTCGCTGGTGTTGTGCGTTATTACGCCACGAACCTTTTGATGTCACATTTCCCTGCCTCTTTTCTTTTTAAACTACTTATTGTGCATTAGCACTACTGCACTAAGGATCCGTTTCTTTTTATTAATATGAAAAGGGACTAAAACATAGGATCCTATTGGGAATTGGAGTTGGTTAAATGTTTTTCAATAACCTTCTTGATTATTACCACAACCGAAATCAAGTATTAACTATAGAGATATTGTTCGGGGCTTCAATAAGAATGGTTTTCTCACATGTACATGGATGTCTGTATACTATCAGCATCATCAAATGTGTCTCAAGATTGGTGTAAACATTCAAATTTCAAACTAATATATCTATCTTCTAAGAATTTTAATACCCTTGCCCAAATCTCAAAGCACTTTGGATGGATAAAATAGTGCATGGACATCCATACATGAGTGGAGTTGCATTTGTAGGCTTGAATTTCCCTTTTCTCGAGAAGATTAGAATATCCCCGCCATGCAGACTACTTTCGGTGTATTTGAGCCCGAGTACGTTACTGATTGCATCTCAGCAACAACGTCTACTTATCAACACAGCAGCACAACGTCTAATATATATTTGTTTTGAAATAATATTATTTTAAAAGAAATTTATAAAAATAAAATATTCAATTTTTTTTTACAAAACTAGGCTACTGTCACCATTTGAAATGACGAAATTGTTACGTAAATGCGTTCCAAATGGCAACGATGAAACTAGAAACGATGTAGAGAGGTCATTGTCGCCATTTGAAATGACAAAATTGTTTCAACTGACGACGGATACCTCCGCCTGTTTTTTTTTACTATCTATTTTCGATCACATATTTTTTGGACAAATCACAATGATATTACAAAATATTCAGCATAATGTCATCACATTTTTTGTCGACAAATCACAATAATATTACAGAACATTCAGCGCAACGTCCCTCACATATTTTGTCGGCAAATCACACTGATATTACAAAACATTCAACACAACATCAACACCTAGTTTTTCGACAAATCAAAATGATATTACAAAGCACTCAGCACCACATATTTCAACAAGACGAACCTTTCCCGTGGCCGCGACCTCAACGTCCGTCGTGTCGACCGCCTCGAGTGGGGCGGTTGGATGGGGTCCCCATGGCGCCGTCTGGACTACTAATGTCTCCTTCATCCTATGGATTTCTTGAATGTGTGTCCAGACTCCCTGCAAATGGAGCAATTCTTCGTACGACTCCCGGCTTCTGCTTCATCCATATCGTCCTTGATACGTCATACTTGTCACCAGCCAACCTTTCCCTCCAGCCTATCAATGTCCGCAACCCAAATAAGTTGCTCCCAGGTCGGATGGCTAGTGAAATGAACAACCACGCCGTAACCATATAGTTCTGCACTCCAGTTTTGCATCATCTCATCCTTGTTGAAATAATTAAAGGGGTACTGGCCGGGATGCTGCGCCACCGTCGAACATGTGGTCATGACATGTGAGTAGTGCCTATACATAATTATTGCGAGTGTATACGCAACTAGCGCAACGTAGCGTGCACTCGTGGGTGATCCTCTCACGGTTCATCCCACGACGTCCTTTATCCTTGCACATTATCTCGAAGTGAAGCACCCTTGTGCCCATCTTGAATGCCTGGTGTATCTCACTATTCTTGTTCTTCTCCTCCATGTACTTGGTGATCATGGCAGAGTACAGTACTCTGTTATTTGCTATAGCGAGCAATGCGTTGTTGCTTATGTCAACAAAGTAATTTGTGGTACCGCAGAGAATTACCTCCACAATACCGACCAAAGGGAGACATCTAGCGCCGCGCATGACCCAATTGTGCACCTCGGCTAGATTGGTTGACATGACATCATATCGAGCACCACCCCTATTATGTAGCAGCGATTACTTCTTCTTAGTCCCGTGCTTAATTCAGTCTGAGAAGCATTTCACCTGTGCCCCCCGTCTTCCTCGCCATACTAGGACTATCTATGGGTAGCTGTGGCAATGCTTCGGGAGCCTGGTCAGCGTTTGTAATGGCCTTTTTCGTTGCCTCCCTTCTGTGCGTCTGGGTCCGCTCATCTAGAATCTTCCAGGGTGCGTCAAACTTTCGCAGCTGGTTCTGGGTACACAGGTGCTTGAACAGATTCACCAAGTCATTGTTGTGGAACTATTTGTAGAAATTTACACCCAAGTGTCTCATGCACCACCTGCTCTGCAGATCCACCCATGAAAGTGGTTTGTTCTCTACTTGTTGTAGCTGAGTTATTGTACTCAGTAGGCCCGCATGTCGATCATGTATGACGCATACATTATGACGGCCTTGTATAACAGAAATCCTCAAATTCCTTAAGAACCACAACCAAGTGTATGTGTTCTCGCTTTCTACAAATGTGAATGCCATGGGAAGAACCTGATTGTTCTCGTCCGTTGCTATTGCAATCAGTATCTGCCCCTTGTACTTTCTAGTCAGGGATGTATCATCCACACACAAGATTGGACGGCAGAGCCAGAATACATTGATGCATGGACCAAAAAGAAAGAATGCTCACTTCATTACCCTTTAATTGCCCAACTTCAGATGCGTGGAATCTTTAATGGCGACATGATTACCGGGATTCCTATCCTGTATGATCCGGAGTTGGCCGGGCAGGTTGTGGTAGGAGTCCTCGAATGTACCGAATATTAATTCCAATGTCTTCTGTTTTGCCCTCTACGCCTTGACATAACTGATTGTGTACTGAAACCTTGCCTCAATCACCCGAATGATGGATCGTGGCTCAAAATTTAGATTATCCACAATCTCACCGTACATGATGTTCGCGATAAAGCCTGATGATAAGCTCTTGTGGGACTGCACTGACTCAAAGATGACACATGTGTGAGGGACCACTATAGAGCATTTCCAGTATGCGTCCCACTTAGGCTAAAATGCATGCACTCGCCAAGGGCATCTATGTCGCACTTCACGTCGTAGCATCTTGAGTTAGACTTGACAACTGTGAATGTACGCCGCATCGACAAGGCCCAGAATTTGACCACCTTCTGCACGGCCTCCTTCTATTTGTACAAAGATCCTTGCTTGACCTCGCTCTGGCCGTACTCCCACGGTACATGGGAGCTTTTGTTAACGATGAGGTTGTCGAACTGGTATGTGTTCCACTCGGATGGAACCATCTGTTGTTCCACAGCATCCTCGTCGTCAGATCCTTCATCTTTTGACAATATCATGTAGTACTGGTCTTCGAGATCTATCCTTTGGACTAGGGCTTTCAGCTCCTCACCCTCATCAACAAGGCCACTAGCTTGCCTGATTGAAGGAGCTCCTTCCACCCGGTCTTCATCGACAATATCAACAACTCCCGGACCTTCAGCCATTATGTGCGCTACACTGTAGCTGGAATCCCCGACTTCTTCTTCGGCATCACCACCCCCTTCTTGTTCAGCTGCCAATGCAAGAGTGGGCTTGACAAATGCTTGGACCAAAAGGACCGAATCTCACCGTTCCTCCCTCGCCCTATGTACATATGACTGCTATGACCTTGTTCCCTTGAGTTGCACAAACTCTCAATATGTGCCCTGTGGTGCTTGGTTGGCAAGGCAACTCAATCTCATATCATATACAACATGTTCCAAATCGAATGTGTGGAACAACTACCGCATCACAGCGCCCCATATATGTTGCTCTGGTCTTGTTAGGGTTACGATCGCCGATTGGAAATAATGCAAATCAATCCTCTCGGGACCCTCAAGAATAGTCCTCTCACCATAGTAAATTTTGAAATTGGTGACGTCCGATATATTTGACGTACTGCATCATAAACAAGATTTCCACGATTAAACACATATCTAAAACTAAACTACCCACTAAAGAGGATTATGTACAATATACTACACTGCGTAATCGTACATCTAAAACTATGTAATCCATTCGGTAAAAAAATTACCTGAAAGGTGGATGACCGGACGAGCAGCGCTTTGCTAGTTTCCCTCCTCCCCTCTACTCCCCTCTGCTCCTCTCCCTTCCCTCTCCTCTTTTTCTTTTTTCGAATAAAAGTGAGTTATACCAGAATTTTGGGGTCTTTTATATGGTAGATTGTGCCGTCATTTGGAATGGCGATAGAGACTTGCGGGATCTCAGTCGTCATTTGAAAAGGTGATTTCCTATATTTTAATATTAAAAATTTTACGAACTTACGGGATCCATATCGTCATTTGAATTGACATTTTTCCTAACTTTTAATATGAAAAAAATTAGGGACTTGCAGGATCCCTGTGGCCATATGAAATGATGATTGTCCTAAATTTTAATAATAAAAAATTTTAACTGGGGGATCCTTGTCGCTAGTTGAACTGACGACAGGGTCCTGTTGCTAGTTGAACTAGCGATATGGTCCTGTCGCCAGTTGGATTGACGATAGGGTCATGTCGCCATTACAACCGGTGACAAAGACCTATTCGCACTGTTCTAGCCTACTGTCGTTATTCCCTATGCTATTGTCGCCATTTGGAATGGCGTCATGATAATTTTGTCATTTTAAATGACGATAGTAGCCTAGTTTTGTAAAAAAAAATTAACCATTTATTTTTAAAAATTTGTTTTAAAATAATATTATTTTAAAAAATTCTTCAAACACACACATCACAGCAAAAATGCCTACGTACTAACAAATTTGTACCGCATATACGGCTATGCCTGTGTACAAACATCAACGACAGAAAAGGGGAAAAAAGGCCACAATAGTAAACAATTATGTATTATTAGTGGCCTTCGGCGTGCCTCGGCGCCCGGAGGCAAAGCTGTGCAAAAGGATAGGGCACATGGAAGGAGGAAGAGAAGGCTCGCGAAGGCCTGCACAGGCATGTTTTTCGCCGGGGAAATTGGACGGCAGGGAACGGCTGATGCGTGGAATTCCGCGGTAAAAAATAAAACATCGACGTGGCGTGTGTCTTTATGCCTCAACTTTTCCATCAATTATACCGGAGGATGGTGCCAAAGCTGAGCCGAGCCCGTAGTCGACGAAAACGAGCCCATCACGTCCCACGCACGCAGTCAGCAACTCCGGCTCCGGCCAACGGCAATCAACTCCCAACTCAACCTCACGTATCCTTCGCCAGCGTCGTACCACTCCACTTGCTTCCGTCTCTTTTCGACTTTAGCAATTCGGTTCCTGTACCAACCGTTTCGAAAGCAACCGAGGCACATCTCCGTAAAGCGCCGATTCGCCCAGCGTCGCGCGTGCCTTTGCCGCTATGCTGTATGACGATTAGTCTTGGTTGTTCCACTGGGTATCTCGGTCAAAACACACGGTTTTCGTGCGAATCCAAAGCTCGCGCGCCGTGCCCGGCAAAGTCTTCGGCGATTGGACTAAAAACGCGACGTGACGTCGTGCACTGCCGCGCGCGCGTGGATCTTATGGAACCGGACCGGCACCGGTCGGCGCGCGCAGATTCCACCGGGAGTCGGGCACCGCACGCGGCGCCCATGCCCATGAATGAGACGTACGCGCGCGGCCCGTGCTGTACGTAGTGAAACCGCAGGGCGGGCGTGGAAAAGAAAGCGAGACCGGGTGGTGGTTCAAGTCCAAGGGCACCCACCGGTCATCACTCATCACTGCGCCATCGAGGACTAGGGGCGGTGGTAGTGGTACAGGTAGCTTCGGGGCCATCCTCCGTGCTGCAGCATTTCAGGAACGAGGAAATGGAGCATGTCCGGCACGGCTTGTTTGACCCACCGGGCGTCCTTTCTTTCTTTTTGAGGGAGTTGTTATTACTTTGGAACGCCATTACCGTGAGCAAAAGTATTGTATGATTCTTAAAACCACCCCAAAAAAAACTTAACCCGATCTGCGTCCTTATGCGGTAATAGTCGTAACATTTCCAGTCGTCAGGTTCCCCTTTTCTAGATTGGAATCAGAAACCGGGTTTGTTCACAAAAAAAGCTCACATACATAGCATGTAGTTCCGTGGAATCAAACCTGGCCTTCAGTCAAAAACCAGTGTGCCACGTCGGGTTGGACTATCCAACAGGTTGGATAAAGCAAATATCAGGAAACTCAAAAGAAAACCGGATGAGTAACCAGTTGAGCTTTCTCACGGTTGGCATCAGCCATAGATTCTTAATTGAGAATATTAAATCCGATCCAAATCCGTATTGTAAACATGAACATGGAATTGATCCAACTACCATCTCATCTATATCTGGTCCATCCAATCAGTCGTTAACAACACCTCACACACACGTCATAACAGCATAAAGAATGCACAATACTAGTAAAATGCTCAGCATGTTCCATGAGAAAATAATCAACAAAATCCTAAATACAATTCCACACGGAAGATAAATCAAAATGACACCTAATACAAGGAACATGGAAGTCCAGATATGCCACAAATGTCCAACGCTATGAGTCTACAATGTACATTTGGTGTACTAATAAAGGTCAGATGGTCAGAGAATAGCTTTGTGATATGTTTAATCAAAAGAGAACTCTGATGATTCTGGGAAGGATCACACTACAAGTTGAATACATCGCTACGGAAATTGGAACAAACATTTGACAAGGTTACGAGACAATCTTTCTCATTGCTGCCTTCGCGCAACTGTGATCAAGCTGACTCATTTGCGTATGTCAAAAGACTTGAAACGGCACTCCTTCATGCTCTTGAAATCATGCTCTTGAGATTGTATAGCTTGTCACTAAGAAAAACTACTTCATCCGATCCTCATTTCTGCAGCAGAATCGGGCATTTGAACATTTCATGCGCAAAATCTTCTAATGTTCTACAATCCCCACAATCAGCCCCTACTCCTTAGAACACCTCTGCACGCCCCCTTTGGCAGTGTAAGCAAAGCAGAGTTTGACCCAGCCCATTTATGTTCAGAAGCCAGATGACGCCCGACGGGATGATTCATACGGACAATGCAAAGTTCTAGTATGCTGAATTTTGATCATACCATGGAGCTTTGGATTGCAACAGACAACAGTCATTACTTCTTGTGATTCTTCTCTGAAATAACATCTGCACTAAGTTCTAGCACGCCAAATTCAGATCATACAAATGTTCCAGCTGAAACTGTAATCACTTGTTGGCATTCTTCTCTGAAATAACATCTCCACTACACCACTTCTCTGAGGAGAATTCGGGCTGCAACCGGGTCAGACAAACTGGGTCCTGCATAACTCCTCGGTAAGCCAAGTGTGCGTTCAGAAGCCGGTGACATTCTTCAGCGCAATCTAGGCAGAACTTGTTTCACTGCTGCCAAATTCTTGAAGCAATGAATGCCGTTCCTCCGACAAACTTCTTGTACACCATTAGTTCCGGCCCAGCAAACTGCACTAGCTGTGACATCCTTAGCGTCAAACTCCATATAACTTGGGCAGGTTGATTGGTGTTCGGCACGATGGTGTAGCAAGAACAAGCCGGCGCACGCTAGCTGATTTTGCCATCGTCCTTGCGCCACCGAAATCTCTTTTCTAGAGAGCAGTTTTGGTTGGACTGAGCATCTGCGCGGCTCGGGTGACTCATGTGGCGTACTCTGGTAGTGGTAGGGATGGAGATAACGCGAAGGGGAGCGGATACCGTTTTGGAGTGCGGCCATGGATTCCACGCGCTCAGGCTTCAAGATAGCAGGACATGGAGCGAGGCGTTCTTGGTGGCCGCGCACACGGGGCACGTGCCCACGGTGGCTTCGCACGCGCGGCACAGGCACAGGTGCCGGCACGGGAGCAGCAGCACGCACACCTCACCCTCGCCGCAGGCCTTGCACGACGGCGCCGATGCCTTGGAAGCCACGTCGTCGGCGCCGGCGTTGTCGCCCGCGGGGGTCTCGAAGCAGCAAGATTGCGCGTCCTCGGCGTCGCCCTCCCCGGCCACGCCGACTGGGGCGGCGCAGGGGGATTGGAGGAGCTGGTCGAGGGTGGCGCGGAGGCCGGCGGCGACGGCCTCGTGGCTCTTGGCGACGCCCATCCACGCCTGCCCCTCCGCGCTCATCTGCCGGAGCCTCTCCTCCAGCTCCGCGTTGCGGCAGCTCGCGCGCTCCAGCTCAGCCTCCGCCGCCCGCAGCCGTCCCGCCGCAGCGCGATCCGCGGCCGCCACCAGCGCCCGGACGTGCCGCCGCCGTGCCGCCTCCAGCCCCACGCGCATCCGCTCGGCCTGCACACCATCCATCAAAACCACGGCGAATCAAACACCACTCAACCAAACCAAGAACTCGATTCCAATCACCAAACGGGGGGTTCATGAACATGCCCATGCATACCTCGAGTCGTACGAGCGCGTCGATCTCCACGCCCTGGTGGTAGAGCAGCGACAGGAGGCCCTGCGAGAGGCCCGCCGCATTGGCCATCCACCCGCTGGTGGACGCCGCGGCAGAGCCCACCGCCCTGCTCATCACGTCTCCGACAGGCACAAGCCCCTGCGTCACCGGAGGCGTTAGAACCGCGAGCTGCTGACCCTCCAAGAAACCGCCCGACGCCTCCGCCACGCGCGCCCGCTTCCTCGGCACGAAACCGTAGTTGTAGTTGTTGTTCTCGTTGTAGGTGAGCTCGCTACGCGGGACGTCGTTGAACGTGTTCTCGATCCCCGCCACCGCCGGCGCGCACCCGCCGTGCTCGTCCAAGAACAGAGGGCCACCCGCCGTCGCGTTCTCCAGACTCCTGCAAGACGCACAAGATTGAGACAACGTCCTCTTGGCTCAAAACAGAGGCAGGGATGGAAGCGGGAGCGCAACCGCGCAAGGCAGGCAAGCTTACAGACCTGAAGGCGTGGAGGTCGTGGGAGAAGGCGTGGGAGAGGTGCTGCGCCTGCACGGCCATGACCAACAACACGAAGGGGCAAGCGCAAGCAGTAGCTTTTCTTGCCGAGAAGAGAGAGAGGGCGGGGAAGGCAAGGAAAGGGTGGGCAGTGGAATCGGATGTGTGGGTTGGCGTGGAGATGAACGGGGAGGGGGGTTTTATATGTACCCACTCCTGTGGTTGGGGAAGCCATGACTTATGGAGTGGCGGTGTGGGGAAGACACGTTAGCACGTTACACGTCGGCGTGGTGGACGTTTTGGAGAGGGACCATAGCGATTCGTTTCGGGGCGTGGGCAGGACAGGAAACGGACCTACCTTTGCAACGCTCGATCTTTTTTCTTCAGAAAATCGAACTGTTTCTCCTAAAATATACTAGGTTTTGTTCGAGCTTAGTAGCCACGTGCATTTACGCGGCTAGCTTAAAAATTATAATTGTACTTGTTATATAACACTAATACTTATGATTAAAATTAGTTGTAATAGTGCACGCCGTAACGGTCGTAGGTGTAGTATCTATATTTAATCTATTATATTATTAAGGCGATAGAAAAAGAAGCAATCACGTTCGCTTTCAAGGGCTAGAAATTCTCACGTTACTCGGTGAAAAAAGATAAACATCCACACCGTTGATTATGGTAGGTCCAGATTATAACGATCTAGATTAAAGGAAATAGTCTATGTGAGGTACAATATAGAAATAAGAGTCTATCTCAAGTACAACATAAAAATAACCAAAATTCAGAATAAAAAATAAAATAAAATTAGCAACTTAATTTTGATACTAATTCCTAAGTAAAATCACTAGATAAACATAATTGAGAATAAAAATAAAAAAATTAGAATTGCATTAGTACTAATTCCAACAAAAAATAAATTGGAATTGAATTAAAAAAAAATAGCAAATGATTTTGATACGAATTCTAAGTCATATTCCTAAAAATATATAATTCAAAATATTTTTTGATTAGTATCTAATTCAACAAAAATACCTAGGTTTTGGAATTTAAAATAAAATAGGACATTTGATTTCAATAGTCTATGTGAGGTACAATATAGAAATAAGAGTCCATCTCAAGTACAACGTAAAAATAACTGAAATTAGGAAAATAAAATAAAATAAAATAAAATTAGCAACTTAATTTTGATACGAATTCCTAAATAAAATCCTTTGGATAAACATAATTAGAATAAAAATAAAAAATAGTAATTGGATTAGTACACGAATTCCAACAAAAAAACTAGAATTACGAATAAAAAACAAAATAAAAATAGCAAATGATTTTGATACGAATTCCTAAGTCAAATTCCTAAAAATATATAATTCAAAATATATATTTTTGATTAGATAACAATTCAACAAAAATACCTAGATTTTGGAATTTAAAATAAAATCTGAAATTTGATTTCGATAGTCTATGTGAGGTACAATATAGAAATAAGAGTCCATCTCAAGTACAACGTAAAAATAACTGAAATTCAGAATGAAAAATAAAATAAAATTTGCAACTTAATTTTGATACGAATTCCTACGTAAAATCACTAGATAAACATAATTCGAAATTAAAATAAAAATAATTAGTAATTGGATTAGTACACAAATTCCAACAAGAAATAACTCGAATTGAATAAAACCAAAATAAAAATGGCAAATGATTTTGATACAATTTCAAGTAAAATTCTAAAAATATATAATTCAAAATAAATTTTTATTAGTATACAAATTCAACAAAAATACCTAGATTTTGGAATTAAAAATAAAATAAGAAATTTCATTTCAATACGAATTCCAAAATAAAAACCTAATAAGCGTAATTGAGAAAAAAAAATTATAAAAAATTACAAATTGGATTAGTATCTAATTCCAACAAAACATAATTAAAATTTGGGATAAAATAAAAGGAAAATTTGCATTTTGTTTTCCATATGAATTCAAAGTAAAATATTTAAATAACTAAAATTTGGAACAAAAAAATTAAAATAACATTATCAATTTCATTCACATACTGAATTCCTTAGTAAAATCCAAAATAAATATAACGAGAATAAAAATTAAACAAAAATTGTAATTGGATTGTTGTGCAATTTTAACAAAAATAACGCTATTGGGAATAAAAATAAATTAAAATTGGCAATTTGAATTTGGTCCAAATTCAAATTAAAATCCATAAATAAATTTAATTCGGCATAAATATTAACAATTGGATTAGTATATGAATTCCAACAAAAAATAACTTAAATTAGGGACAAAAATAAAAGAAAATTTTAAATTCTATTGGATTAGTATACAAATTCCAACAAAACATAATTGAAATTTGGGATAAAAATAAAAGGAAAATTTGCAATTTGATTTCCATATGAAATCCAAAGTAAAATATTTAAATAACTAAAATTTGGAACAAAAAAAACATTATCAATTTGATTTATACACGAACTCCTAAGTAAAATCTTAAATAAATATAACCAGAATAAAAATAAATAAAATTGTCAATTTGAATTTCGTGCAAATTCCAAATTAAAATCCATAAATAAATTTAATTCAAAGACATAAAATTAACAATTGGATTAGTATACGAATTCCAACAAAAATAACTTAAATTAGGGACAAAAATAAAAGAAAATTTGAAATTCTATTTCCATATGAATTCATCTACACCATTGATTATGGTGGGTCCATATTATAACGATCTAGAATAAAGAAATAGTTTATGCTAGGTACAATATAGAAATAAGAGTCCATCTCAAGTACAATGTAAAAATAACTGAAATTGAGAACAAAAAATAAACTAAAATTAGCAACTTAATTTTGATATGAATTCCTAAGTAAAATCACTAGATAAACATAATTGAGAATAAAAATAAAAATAGTAATTAGATTAGTACACGAATTCCAACAAAATATAACTGGACTTTGGAATAAAAACCAAAGAAAAATAGCAAATTGATTTTGATACAAATTCCTAAGTAAAATTTCTACAAAATATATATTTCAAAATAAGTTTTTTATTAGTATCTAATTCCAACAAAAATACCTAGATTTCGTAATTAAAAATAAAATGAGAAATTTGATTTCAATATGAATTCCAAAATAAAAACCCTAATAATTGTAATTCACAATAATTTTTATAAAAATTAGCAATTGGATTAGTATAGAATTCCAACAAAAATAATTGAAATTTGGGATAAAAAATATATATATTGCAATTTGATTTCCATATGAATTCCAAAGTAAAATATTTAAATAACTAAAATTCGAACAAAAAAATAAAATAACATTATCAATTTGATTTACATACGAAATCCTAAGTAAAATTCAAAATAAATATAACCAGAATAAAAATTTAACAAAAATCGCTATTAGATTATTTATGCAATTTCAACAAAAATAAGCGCTATTTGGAATAAAAATAAATTGAAATTGGCAATTGATTTTGATACAAATTCAAATTAAAATCCATAAATAAATTTAATTTGGCATAAAAATTAAATAAAATTAACAAATGGATTAGTATATGAATTCCAAGAAAAATAACTTAAATTAGGGACAAAAATAAAAGAAAATTTGAAATCGTATTTCCATACGAATTCCAAAGTAAAATCCCTGAATAACTAAAATTTTGTATACATTAAATATAAGTTATAATGAGGATACCACGAATGGTGTCAGATGAGACCACAAAAGAGTGCAATGATGTCGATCTGTCCTACAAGAAGACTTTGATCCACAAGAAAACGGAGAGCCACGGCAGCGATGACGAAGATAAGAACGATATTATGCTGCTCACCTTAGCCGTTCCACGAGGACAATATTGTGCTACTCGCTGGAGCTACCGAAGAGAAAGGCCGAAGTCGAAGGAGCCAAGTGTTTGTGACGATAAGTGGTGAGTATCAACGTTGTTGAAGAAGTCAGTGGCCAAAGAAGCTTAATGATGGGAAAGTCCTAGCAAAGAGGAGATGAAGCTTTGCATCGAAGACGAGCTATCGATGATATGGGGTTATCGCGTAGCTAGGAGCTGCCATCGTTGGTGACACGGCGTCGCCGGTGATAGCGAAAATATTCTCCATATAGTTACAATGACTAAAGCAGACATACCGGCATCAGTGAAGATGAGAGGTCATAGCAGTTAGTAAGGAAGCCACATCGTTGAGTTGTACAACGTCGAAGAGGAGTGACCAACATGGTAGAACAAGACATCGAGCAAGTATAATATCGTCGTGTGTATATGCATGCATGCATCCATACGAATATAAACACGAGTGTACATAAACAAAGGAGCAAAGAGTTCAGAGTAGAGATGGCGCAATAGTAAGGAGTAAGCTCGGGGCCACCAAAGAGAGTGTGGAGGGTGTCCCAGGCAAGGATCAGCGACATTTGCACGTATGCATGTTGATGTCACAATGGTTGGTATTAAACAATAATTGGAGAGAAGTAGAAGATAACTATGTGGTAGAGTATTGCATCAGAAGGGGTAACAGCTGGGAGATATCGATCAAGAATTAGGCTTGTTGTTGGAGATTGAAGTAGAAAAACTGTGGTAGGGAGAAGAGATAGAAGACACACGGTTCGGTAGGGCAACCGACGTGAGGGAAGATAAGTTCAAGATAGGTCACCCATGGTGCATCGGTCTATACGTGGGCAAGGTACTCTAATACCATGTAAACTAATAAGATAATTTGTTGTATATATAATCAACGTATTGCTTGAAATTAACAGAGGTACATGTGCATGCAAATATTTTAGAAAAGAGTGACCAGTGGAGAAAAAAATAAGGACAAGCAGCTACATGAAAAAAAAACATGATGGAGAATGGTTAATTTATTATGCTAGAGATTTTCTTCCATCAAAACTCATACATCAGTTACGTTACTCAAGTTGTGTTTTTCTTCAAGTTTCTATTGTCATTTCTAATGTTTACGATATCTTAAAAATATAAATAGCTACGAGATACGTAAATATATTCTCAAGCATCTAAGTTATATCATTTGACATTAAAAACTTTAAAACAAATCTAGCCGCACAAATGCGCGGGACACCCTACTAGTTTATCTAAAACATTATAATCTGAGCCTAACAAAATAGTGGTGTAGATCTTTCTCTTGTTTCTCTCTAGAATGATGAGAGAATTTCTAGGGTTTTTTCTTTTTTATATAGATTATATGGGAATTTGCACCTATGAAAGCATATATGGTGCGTTGAATCCTGCCAATTGTTGGTAGATATATATATTGATAGTTAAAGTTTGATTTTGCATTAATGTGTTTGTAACTTTTGCATTAATGTGTTTGTAACTTTTATAAATTTATCCAACTTCTTTTGTTTATATTATTTAGTAGGCAATGTTTAAACATCATTTAGTATTGGAAAAAGTCCGGTTTACTCCCTCGAACTATCAGAAAAGTCTAGTTTACCCCCTAAACTACAAAACCGGTTATTTAACCCCATGAATTTGCGAAATCTGGTCACATAACACCCCGTAACGGTTTGGAGTGGTGGTTTTGCTGACGTGGACTCTAATTTGTCCCGGTCAGCAAGTGGGTCCCGCTGGACAGTGGCTTGGCTCACGGCCACACTGGGTGGACCGAGCTCACATGTATTGAATCTCCCTTCCTTTATCCCATTCCCCATTCTATCTCCCCTCCCCAATCTCCATTCTTCTCTGATGAAGTTGCTCCTTGGTTCGGCTCCTTCCCCTCCGACCGCTGGCCTCCGGCTCTTGGTAGGGCACCGCCGCCGCCCACCTCCACCTCGACGCTTGGCTTCGCCCGGCCCGTGTACGTGCACCCCTAGTTCTTCCTTGCGCTCGCATGTATTGGCTCCCTGCGCCTCCTCGGCTTGCGCCAGATCCATGTCTTGACCCCGCGACGGCGAGATCAGCCCACGGTGCGCGGATCGGGCGGACGGCGGCCTCGAGCACCGCAACGCCACCTAGATCTCCTCGAGGTGGGGCCCTGCACCCGCAACTTCTCCACGCCCGCCCGCAGCGAGCGCCGCGCCGCCGCGAGATTCGCCACCGCTAGCGGGGTGGAGGGCCATGGCGAGCGAGACGGTGGCCATGGCGCGAGCACCGAGGCGGCGGCTACGGCAGCAACGCCAGAGGGAGGTGGAGATCACCACGTGGATCAAGGCGTTCCGGCACACCATCAACGTTGGCCTCTCCACCGAGCACGACCTCTACACCCGCATCTTCGCCAATCGCCAAGCCACCGTCGGCCGTGGCATCTTCGCCGACCTCGCGCGCTACATCATGCTCCACATGCTCAACTTCACGGAGGTCATGGCCATGACCAAACACGCCACCGAGAAGCTCTTCAAGGTGCTTGATATGTACGAGGCCATCTGCGACGCGTCCCCGATCATCGACGCCTTCCTCGCCTCCTCCGCGACGTAGGCTGGCGGTGCCGGCGGAGCCATGAAGCCGGGCGCGCATGAGGGAGCTGGGGGCGACATCACCAAGGACGAGGAGGCAGCGCTGTGAATCCTCATGGCGCAAGCTTGGCCGAATGAGTCACCAGGAAGAAGAAGAAGCATTCGGTAGTGAGGAAATAGAGAGAGATGGAGAAGAAGAAAGCTAACTTGGACAAACACATGCTGACTTGGGTGACAAACACCTACTGACTTGGACAAAACCGGTCATATCAACAAAACCACCGCTCCAAACCTCTACGGGGTGTTATTTGACCGGATTTCACAAATTCGGGAGGTTAAATAACCGGTTTTGTAGTTCAGGGGGTAAACTAGACTTTTCTGATAGTCCGAGAGAGTAAACCGGATTTTTTTCCTTTAGTATTTTATAGAGAGATGAGCTGTTAAATTAGTTTAGCCCAATTACTTGGGAGTTGGGAGCATGTCTAGGATGGCCATGCCTTCGTCTCTTTAGCTCGTGAAATCCGTTACAATCTACATCTAGAACTTGGATGTGGGCTTATTAAGGGCTGCTGGGAACCCGTAAAATTTGTAGGAACCATATGAGAATTGTACTGTTTCTTACCAGATTCCTGTGTTTCAAACAGACTTGTATTGTTGGACTCGTACTTGGCAATGGCTGATCTATCATCTTTACCAACGGGCCTCATGGAAAGAAATCAAACCGTTTTATGGTATATCTCATTGTTGTTCATTCTACAACTATTTAACTATCCCACTCGGCCACTACTTGACTTAGTTATGCATGGCTTCGAAGCCTTGATCGAACGACAAAACCTCAAAGTATGTACCTTTAGCCAGTTTGTCTCATTCACCATGAACTCTTTTTACCTTTTCTTTCTTTTTCTCGGAAAAGTATTGGTCTATTGATCGTGCCTATCTCAAATTCAAACTAGCTTTCCGATATTGTATCCTTCTGATGGTTACTACTGACACCATTTGTGTCACATGGGTTGTGGGCTAAAAATTACTTGTTTGGAACATCTCTATGGCATGTTCTAGCACGTACATGCTTTTTTTTAGTAATACGTACATGTTGGCATGCATGTACAAGCCTTTTGCATCCGTGAGCTTTTCAAGTCTTTCATTGTCTGTGTTGGACTCCAATAGTAAGTGTTCAGCTCCAAAGTATCTGACTCCAAGAGGGTTCTACCTCATTTCCTGTTTGGTGTACACGCTGGGGATGACGCTGTCGTGTTGCTCACCATCGGCCCGCTAGTGCTCGGGGTCGGGCTATCGTCCGAGTTGCTGGCAAGCGAGGTCTCGAGCGCTCAGTAACGATACTGGACTGGGTTCTGCGAGGCCATCGCCGCGGCCGCGCTCGGCAGCTCACGAAGTCACGATGCCTCTCGTTGATGTGGGCGCCCAACTTGACGTGTCGCGTAGCGTAGTGTGCCTCCTCCGTACGTCACGATGATGGAGATGCAGCTTGTGGTAGAATTGCTCTGCAACTTCAAGTGAACGCATTTTTTTCTCTTTTTCTACGGGAGGATGCAATCTATCGCCTTTTTTTATTTCTGAACGTTCTTGGCTGTTGTTTTTCCTCTTTTTTTTTTCCCCTGTGTCGGTCTTGGCCTTTTATTTCTTTTCGTCCGATCGGGAGAGCAATTCGTATGCACGACTGTCGGGCTTTTTTAACAAATATTGTTTCTATAATTAAGACTTGTATTTGCTTTATTTATAAAGGAAATTAATAGTATCAGAACAGAAGTCCTCGACATGTTTGACCATAGTTGTGCGCAGATATATCCCATCAAATAGAGTTATATTTGCTCTGAAAATTTAAAATAATATGCCCCGTTATAATCCACACCCACCAAAATCAACTATGCAGACCTTTTTTTTTTCATTTTTACCTATTAATGTAGTAATTTTGAGCCATTCAAAACGAACGTGGTGGCTTCTTTGGCTATTTTTTTAAAGGATTTGCTATTTCTAAGTCATCTGAATGTTTTTAAAATTTAGGTCAATTTTTGTGAACATTGGATTTGTGTATAGATTGACGTGTCATGTGATTGGATGTTGATCCAATGGATACAAAATACGACTTATGCTTAAAAAAATTCAGTCATCTTACAAATAGGCAGTCCCTTGTTTTAATAATATAATATACATATACTTTTAGTTGTACCATTTTTTATCAGGAAACTTAAATTATTTGTATCGTCGTATAGCTTGTTAAAATGATCTGATCAGTCTATATATATGAATAATTATAGATTTTTTAAAATAATGTCATTTTAATAAAAAAAAAATTGCAAAAACAAAGTAAAAAAATACAAAATATAGTCTACTGTCGCCATTTCAAATTACGACAAGCTCCTGTCGTCAGTTGAAATGGCGACAGTAGCCCTGTCACCGTGGCAACATTGCTGAAATAGCGGGAGAGGTTCCTGTCGCTATTTAAAAATTCAATAATTATAAGTCTGAATCAGAAGGATAAAAAAAAACGAGAGGGTAGCATTGCATGGCTAATGCACGGCACAAGGCAGGCTACGTTCTTCTCTTCTTTTTTTTCTTTGCGGGCACAAGAAGGCTGCGTTCCTGTTTTTCTTTGCGGTCCATGGTTCCTAATTTCCAATACAAGTGTGAAGATACGTGGGCCATCTAATTTAAGATATCTATCGCTTTTAGTTTTAAAATTACAAAACAATATATCTCTAAGTAACAACATCCAATGACTGCCGTAGTCTACTTTAATTATGGTCCACTTGATTAATGGTTGGATGTTTTGATTTTTTTTTTGTGAGAATTTCTAGCATATATCTCTTTTTTAAGCTAGCACGCATCGGTTATGATTTGGTAACATAATTAGCGTCAACCAAATTAAAGGTTGGATGTTTTCATGAGAAATTATTTAGTTTCTATCTTTTTTGGTTAGAGCTTTTGACCACGTATCATGAGTTTTTATTATATAATAGATTTCACAGGTAATAGTTCAATTACTGCAAGAGTTTTTTTTTTTTTTGAGTGGGGGAGGGGATTCCATGTGGTAAACAGGGCCTAAATGATCAACAGTTAGTATAGAATATTGGTACCAACAGAAAAGTGTTCTAGGCACGACAAGCACCGCATCCCTATGAGGGTGCCTCTTAGCGACGTATGTGACGTGCCAATCGAGTTTTTAGCAAATAGGCAAAGGGTCGATCACGGACGATGCCACTAGAAGAAAGTTCCAGGAACAACAAACCTGATGAAGCCGACGGAAGTAACTTGAAATCAATTCACTAGATGAGCATAGATCGAATTACAGAGGAAGAGTTATACTAGCTACAAGCTACTACTAAGGTACGTGGTAAAGGTAAAGGTAAAAGTGTTTGGTTGATTGGATGTGTCCCTCCCATCAACCGGTACAGGGTAAACGTGGCCGACTCAATCATGGATTCTATTTCAAACTCCTCTTCGTATCAGCCAAACTTCATCTTCCAGAAAACTCATTTCCTTCTGCATCTTGATCTACTCGTCTCCGTTTCTACCTCTACATCGGATTTTCCTTCTATTAGGGGATCTTTCCGTATTAGCAAACTTTTTGTGGATATCATGGGGATATGCTCACGATCTTAGGATGATGATACAATTGGCAATGGCGTTGAAGACTTGTCGAAACACTCGTTTTCGGTGAAGTTCTTGTGCTATTAGGTCTCGGTGGTCGGACCGCCAACAGTGGCGGTCGAGGCCGGCTGTGTGTGATCGAGACCGGCCAAGCCTCGAGTCAAGTGGTTGGCGGTCGGGCCAAACAAGCTGGAAGCGATCGACCGGCCATATGGGATCTTTTGAGTTTGGAGCTGGGCCAAAAATAGAGGGTTTAGGCAAGCGAGGGGATTCTTCTGCACTTGGTCTCATAGTTTTTGGAGTTTCGAGTCAAAAGATCTATTCGTTTGAAAACTCCAGTAGGTTTCGGATTTCTAGGGAGGAAATTTTGGCTAAGTCTCTGCTGGGCAGTCAGACCGGCCAACAGGTGGCGGTCAGACCGGCCAACGGGTGGTGGTCTGACCGGTTTTGACTTGTTCGTCGGCCAACTTGGTGGCGATGATTGTTTGTGTCGACGATCAAGTCGCCGATCTTACGAAATAAAAGTGGAAAATGACGCGATATATCCTGGGAGATAATGGGACTGTTCTTTATTGATATGAACTGGATTTACAGGGGGTGTTTACGACCTGACTAAGGACTAATCCTGATTACACTGAGTATGAAGATCACTATGCTAAACAATCAGACTTAGAACATGAATCTAAAGCTGATTGCGTTGCTCTAAGCTGATGTTGCTTGTCTCAGATTGCTCCTGATTCGATTGCTTGCCCCTTTGTCTTCTGCACTCCATCCTTAAATAACTTCCGAAGAAGTGGCGGTTACTCCTGGAGAAGGCGTCCCTGGTGAAGCGTTACGACTGGTCAGAGCGAGATGTCAGTTAACAATGTGTCAACTGCTCTGCAATTAAGCGTCTGTGAGACAATCAACCGTATGGTGGTTATTGTCAGTGTCTTAGGATTATATAACATCGCGTGGTTTGGAATATACAGCACGTGTTACATTCATCACACGGTAAAGATGCCAGTTCATAGCTTTTCTAAGCAGCTACCTGGTCGGAGTCTAGGCACAGGACCTTATCCGACCAGGGTACCCATCATGTAACCTCTGGAATCCTCACGACCAGTGAGGTCGTTAGCCTTAGGGGTTACGACCATGAAGACGTATGGTCTTTTATGATGTATTAAAATAATACATAGAGTTTTTAATCCTCGTCAGCTGGCCCCCAAACTTTAAATGAACAGGTCGTGTGAACACTTTCTTCTGATGAAGCCGTATCGGGCAGACCCTCATTAAATGCCGTGATATACGAGGTGGTCTGTGTTCACTTTAAAGTTGAGAACTTGCTTTGGGAACCGAAGAGTTTTTCTGTCCGTTGGACTTTTAGGTAACTCCCGATTGCAGTTAAAGATCTGAAGCTATAAAATCCCCATTGCTAGGCTTTAGGACTTTTACGCTTTCATATCTTCTTTTGACCCCGTTGAGTTCCTTGCCAAGAAACTTTTTAGACCTCTTATTGTTCTTCCGACCACAAAGCCTCCTACGACCACTACTCATCACGAAGTGGATGCCTTCGGAGCTAAGTGAGAAGAAGCTTGAGGCGTTGGAGAGGATCGGGATGCTCCCGGATAAGAATCTGATCAAATGGAGATCAGTAGCAGGAGAGCATTTTTCGATCCGTGAAGATGGGGAAATCCCCGTTTTTCTCACCTACATCGAATGTGGGCTGAGGCTGCTGGCGCACAAATTCCTCCTCCACGTTCTTGAATATTACGAGGTGGAGTTGGTGAATTTGGCTCCGAACTCCATCGCCAATATCAGTATCTTCGCCTACCTGTGCGAAGCGTACATGGGAGTGTGACCAAATTTGAAGCTCTTCAGGTATTTCTACCGAATAGCGATGTCGGGAAGATCCACGGCGGCTCCCGGAGAATGCACGTTACGCCTTCACGACGGGAAGGCCGACGAGTATATCCGAATGACAAGCTATATGGGAGGTTGTTCGAGCCCCGCTCGTTTTGCCCGAGGTTGCTACGCCGGCTTCAGCAACCTTCTTGGCTAAACCCCAAGGCAAAGAATCTTCTATATGCTGAGCTTGGTAGACAGGAGTATGACAGGATTTGCAATCTTGAGACCGCGCACGAGATTTGGCACACCCTCGAAACCTACCATGAGGGTTCGTCCCAAATTAAGCAAGTACGCCAGACGGTCTACAAGCAAGAATACAATAAGTTCGAGATGCGTCCTGGAAAGAGCATCGATGATGTATTCACTCGCTTTAATAAGGTGATTTATCAGATGAGAGCAGTAGACATCGAGTATTCTCGGTCTGAGAATGCTAGCCACCTCTTAGCTGCAATTAACGCCACGGAGTGGGAGACGAAGGCTACTGCCATTAAGGAGAATGTCGATCTTTCCAAACTCTCTTTGGAGCTACTTTATAGCAAGCTCAAGACTCATGAAATCAAGAGAGTTAGTTATCCTAAGAAGGAGAACATAGCTTTGGTGGCTGATCCTCTTAAAAGAACTTCTGATATTTCTTCTGAGTCTTCCTCTGGATTTTTATTTGCCTGTTTATCTGCAATCCATGAAGAGGAACTTAAGAGTATTCCTGAGGCTGAGTTAGCCCTTCTAGCCAAAAAATTCACACGGGCCTATAATAATGTGAGAAACAAGAAGAGAGACGGTCCTGTGACATGCTATGAGTGTGGAGAGCTCTACCATATCCAGGTGAACTGCCCCAAGCTAAAAGGGAAGGGCAACCACAAGAATGAGAAGACAGCTTGGAGGAATCCTCAAGGGAACAAGTCTAAGTTTGATGCTGTCAAGCTCATGAAGGCCACTCACTGGGTCCTTGTCGCTTTTAGAGAGCAATCTATGAACGATGTGGACTCCGGGAGCGAAGAAGACAAAGAGGAGAAGCTCCCTCAAGACAAGAAGAAAGGGAAGGCAGAAGACTTCACCGGCATGTGCTTCATGGCCGACTCCGTCGACATTGATGACACCGATGAGGTACCTCCATCCTATGATGTTCTCTCTGCTAAATGTGATACTATCTTTGAGCAACTGCTTAGCCAGGATAAAGCGTTAGAATTCATCATGGCTAGGAACAAGGATTTAGAGTCACAAGTTGATAATCTCACACTAGAACATGTGAATGCTAAAAATCTTGATGCTGATGAATGTTCATCTTACCATGCTTTACACTCTGAACTTGCTAAATTGTAAACTGCTCATGATGTTGCCTTGCACCAACTAGAAAATGCTAGGACTGAGTTAATTGAAGTTAAATTTACTCTATATGAAAAATGCTTAAAATCTAACAAGTTGGTCGCTTTTGATAAGGCTGAGTCTAGCTTTTGCTCTTTGTGCTTAAAACGTAAACATGAAGTAAAAGACATAATAGAAGCAGTTAGAGCTAAGTTTGCCAAGCTTAAGGACAAAATTGATTCTGCTCCTTGTGCTTCGTGTGAAGCCCTTAAGCTTGAAGTTGCTATTCATAAGGAGAAGTATGCTAGAGCCATTAAGGCCAAAACTTGTGAATCATGTTTTAATCTTCGAAAAAAGAATGCTTATATTAAGGATACATTAGAAAAATTCTCTAAGGGCTAGAAGCAGTTAAAATGATTCTTGACAAGTCAAAAACTCCTTATAAGAAGCAAGGGTTAGAATACAACTTTGCCCAAGACAAGTCCAAGCCAAATGTTATTCAAGTCTTGGAAAATGGCTTAGTTAAGTTCAAAACCCAACCTGCAAAAACGATTTTCAAATCTGTGGTTTTGCCCAACCATATTTTGAGCCAAAAGGTGCTTCTCCCAGTGGTACCAAGTACCATTGCACCTATTGCAAGAAGGATGGGCATTTGCTTGAGTTCTGTTGGCATATGTTGAAAAATGCTAGGAAAAATCTTGCTAGAATTTCATCTCATCAACCTAGAGCTTTTATGAAATATGGTCATTTAGAAAAGAAGAAACCTAGATTAGGATTTGTTTCACATGCTCATCATCATCATGTTTCTAGACAGGATACTTCTCATGTTCATGTAACCATTGCTCATGATAGAACTTCAAGTAGGATCAAAGATAGCAATTCTGCTTTGTATACTACTCGCAGACGTGTGTCTCAGTACTGGGTTTCTAAGTCATGTTTAACTAACCCCAGTATTGAGACACATCGATTTTCTGTGTCTCGATTTTCAGGATCGCCGCGGAAGGGGGAAGAACACGTGGTTCGTCAACTCTGGCTGTTCACGTCACATGATCGAAGACTCAAGATGGTTCACCTCCTTCACGCGATCGACGGGTGATGACTTCATCACCTTTGGAGATGATACACAAAGGCGGATTGAAGGAACGGGATCGATCAGGGTGAACGACAAATTCATCCTAAAGGACGTCGCTCTTGTGGACAAGTTAAGGTACAATTTGCTCTCTGTCTCGTAGCTTCTTGATGATGGCTATGAGACTAGATTTAAGAAAAATACTTATCGTGTGCTTGATTCAGCTGGTCAGCTTGTTTTGGTGATTTCTAGAGTTGGTAGGATCTTTGTGTTGGAAATATGCCCTAGAGGCAATCATAGAGATAATTATATTTCATTATGTTCATGACATTGGATAATATGTTATCTTGTTCCTAGAATAATATTGTTAATATTTATTATCAAATATGTGACTTGGTTGTGAAACTATATATTTCTACGATAGTTATTCTTATACGTTCCCTGGTCGGAAATATATGAGGACACATATGAATAGACTAGCATATGTATTGGTTGATGACTATGTTTCACGAGTCATAGATATGGAGATATCAAACCAATTATATGGACACATGTTGGAGAACATGATGTTGGATTAGACCCACCTTGAGATACTATTGAGATTGTTATGATTCTATGTGTCGTTAGTTGGTCTCAAGCAATGATGATGTATAATCCTTAGACACGAGATCGTGGTTTCCTATATGTGTAATAGCACTCTTAGGGGTTGCCAAACGCTACATCAGAATCGGGTAGTTATAAAGGTAGCTTTGGGTATGCTATGAAACATGGAGAGGAATGTATTTGGTCGGATATGGATTTGCCCTCCTAACATAACGGGAGAGATGTCTCTGGGCCCTCGTTGTGATCGGATAAAGAAAGTGCATGGCCATGCCACTAGTAGTCGAAGTGTTCGACCACGAGAAGTTATCGACACTCGATCGAGAAAGAATTGAGCAGTCCATGGATGACACATCATCTCACCCGAGTTCAACCGGACATCGTGAGGCAAAGGGAGTATACATGAGTAGGTAAACTTAGTTGAGCGATTCTGGTAGTCGATATAGAGATCTGAGCTGGTCGAGATCGGTCGAGCGTAGTCCTGAGTGGTCGTAACCTAGTTGTAAGCAATTACGAATGGTCGTGACCAAATCGAATCGTCATATAAAGATAGGACACAGTTGTAAGTGATGAGGACCTGGTCGTAGATCATATTGCATTAAGGTTCGTCAGATATAATTTTCGTGTATTCGGGAATCGATATGTTACGCTAGGAGCCGTCGACTCGTGATCGGAAGCGGTTTCGAGTCACAACCGAACTACACATGAACCTCTGTGGTCACACTTAGCAGGTTGGAACAAACCCGACGAATCGATTAAATAGCGTGTTGGATAAGATCCGTCACGAGCACTATATAAGGAGATGCATGAGGTGTTGGGAGTACGCCGAAAAACACCACCAAAACCCTAGCCGCCATCTTCACGAGAGCTCTGCGTGCGACTTGGTGCTAGCACACCGGCGTATGGTTGTTCTCGCCTGGGCGTGTGGATCGTAGAGTAGGCGCTACTACGATTGTTGCGCTTGAGGGCGATCCACGATCTTCACGAGGAACCGAGAGGTTCTTTGGAGGAGACGATCGACTCGACCAGCGCATCGACTTGCTGGACGTTGGACGATCGACTACGACCACTACATCGACGCGCTCTTCGTTGGACCAGGCTGCTCCAACCCTTCTTCTACTACTCTGCGCGTTTGGTGGTAACGATCTGTGATCATCTACTTGCTTGGCTTCCTGGTCTGCGTGGTAGATTTTGTTTGTAGCTATCGTAGCCTACCTCGCAACCCAACACTTTGGAGCTGACTTTTCTGAATCTCTTGCTGGATTTCTCAAGTGTTTGATTGCATCTTCTTCTGAGTTCTGGCTTTGGCACCGTCGTTTGGGGCATATTGGTTTTTATCATCTGACACGAGTTAGCAGCCTTGATCTCATGAGAGGCTTGACCAAACTCAAAACCGTCAAGGATGCTGTATGTGCGCCCTGTAGGCATGGCTAGCAAGTTGTCGCCTCACACCCTTCATTGACAATGGTCATGATTGATGGGCCGGGACAGTTGCTTCAGATGGATACTGTTGGTCCTGCTAGGGTTCAGTTAGTCGGTGGCAAATGGTATATTCTTGTCATAGTCGATGATTTTTTGAGATGCTCTTGGGTGTTCTTGCTTGCTTCGAAGGATGAAGCTTTTGATTATTTTCATGATCTTGTTCTTCGCTTGACTTCTGAACTGTTGGGTCACGGGTAGGCTACGATAGCTACAAACAAAAATTTCTACCACGCAAACCAGGAAGCCATGCAAGTAGATGATCACAGATCGTTACCAACAGACGCGCAGAGCAGCGAAAGAAGGATTGGAGCAGACTGGTCCAACGAAGAGCGTCGATGTAGTGGTCGAGTCGATCGTTCAACATCCAAAGAAGTCGATGTAGTGGTCGAGTCGATCGTCTCCTCCAAAGAACGTCTGCGGTTCCTTGTCAAGATCGCGGATCGTCCTCAAAGCGCAACAATCGTAGTAGCGCCTCTACGGTATCCACACGCCCAGGAAGGAACAACCGAACATGGTGTGCAAAGACCAAGTCGCACGGTGGAGCTCTCGTGAAGATGGCGGCTAGGGTTTGGTGGTGTTTCACGCATCCTTCCCAATGACCTCATGCACCTCCTTATATAGTGCTCATGACGGATCCTATCCGAACACGTATTTAATCGATTCAGTCTTGGTTTGTTCCAACCCGTTAAGTGTGTGACCCGTTAGGTTCATGTGTAGTTCGGTTGTGACTGGAAACCCTTTCCGCCCACGAGTCGAAGCGGCTCCTAGCGTAACATATCGATTCCCGAATACGCACAAATTATATCGGACGAACCTTAATGCAATATGATCTACGACCAGGTCTTCATCACTTACGACTGTGTCCTATCTCAGATCTGATCAGATTCAGTATGTGGTCACGACCATTCAGAACTCCTCACGACCGTGTTACGACCACTCTGGATTACGTTCGACCGATCACGACTAGCTCAGATTTGCATACGACGACCAGAATCGCTGATTCGACCTAAGCGACCTACTCGTGTATACTCCTTTGCCTCACGATGTCCGGTTGAACTCGGTGAGATGTTGTGTCATCCATGGACTGCTCAATACTTTCTCGATCGAGTATCGAGATAACTTTACGTGGTCAAACACTTCGACTACTAGTGGCATGGCCATGCACTTTCTTTATCCGATCAACGAGGGCCAGAGACATCTCTCTGTTATGTTAGGAGGGCAAATCCCATATCCGACCAGTCACATTCCTCTCCATGTTTCAGAGCATACCCGAAAGCTACTTTTATAACTACCCAGTTACGGTGTAGCGTTTGGCAACCCCTAAGAGTGCTCTTACACATGTAGGAAACCATGATGATCTCATGTCTAAGGATTATACATCATCATTGCTTGAGACCAACTAATGACACATAGATTCATAACAATCTCAATAGTGCCTCAAGGTGGGTCTTATCCAACATCATGTTCTCTAACATGTGTCCATATTATTGGTTTGATATCTCCATATCTATGACTCGTGAAACATAGTCATCAACCAATACATATGCTAGTCTATTCATATGTGTCCTCATATGTTTACGACCAGGGATCGTATAAGAATAATTATTGCAGAAATATAGAGTTTCACAACCAAGTCACATACTTGATAATAAATATTAACAATATTATTCTAGGAACAAGATAACACATTATCCAATGTCATGAACATAATGAAATATAATCATCTCTATGATTGCCTCTAGAGCATATTTCCAACATGAACTCCCTGGTGCCCTGAGAGCGATTCACAGTGACAATGACACAGAGTTCAAGAATGCCTCACTTGCCTCTTTTTGTGCTGAGCGTGGTATTGAGATACGAGCTGGTCGTAAGTGATAAGGACGATCGGTGCCGAGGACGTTGGACGATCGACTACGACCACTTCATCGACGTGCTAGGCGTTGGATTAGGCTGCTCGAACACTTCTTCCGCTGCACTGCGTGTCTAGTGGTAACGATCTATGATCTCTTGCTTGCATAGCTTCCTAGTTTACGTGGTAGAATTTTTGAATTACAAACTAGTGTAGCCTACTCGTATCCCTATAATCGTATGAAAGTGCCTTGGCCCCCCTCGGCTCCTCGCCCACTCCAGCCTCCTCAACAGAGTCGTCACACCGCTCACTCCGCTCCGGTGCCCCCCTCTCCACTTTATCACGCCGGGAGGCGGGAACTGCGCCCCTCTCAATCAACGGTCGACGCAACACGCCACCACACGCCCACACCGGTGTGCCGCCACTGCGTGCCACCTTAGCCCTGGACCCCAGCCACCAATTCCCCTTGCTTAGGGTTGCAATTTGGGGGAATCTTGATGGCCCTATCGCATGGTGTGGCCAGGTATTGGCTGGGAAGTGGGGAGTGGGCTATGGGCCTACAGGCTGTGGCAATGTGGCTTGGTGCGGTAGTCGACACGAGCTCAGCACTGGTGGCTTCCATGGCAGGCGAAGCCCGAAGGGGAAGGGAGAAGGGAGGTATCGACAACCGTCGCCCGAGAAGAGGGGTGGGGGGTACCGGCGGTGCGGGCTACCTTAGGCGACCGCCCAAACTTTCCCGATTGCTAGGTCTGCCCCTGGGGCTAGTGATTTAAGCCCAGCCGGCCCACACTGACGAGCTCGTCGAGCGATTGAGTCCTATCGACACTCAGTCACACGATAAGCGGACAACGTTGAGCCACGCCGCCCAGTCATGCCACCCTCGTGCGACTGGTGTTAGACTAGAAACCGCCTAACACCAGTCACGCCATGCTATCGCGACTGAGGTTGTGGAGAAAGGAGGAGAGCGCCCATGGCAAAGAAGAAGATAGGGGAGGAGACGAGAGGTGAAGAAGGGAGGAGACTCTAACCTCAGCTCGACAGGGTCCGTGTACTTGTCCGTTTACGGTGAGTTCGTCCTGCTCATGTAATTTTGTTTGTCTATTCGATAAAAATATGTTTTGTTAGCAGCAATAAACATAGCTCAGTGGTAGATTTGGTTTTCGTTAGACTCTACGTAGCATGCTTAATTAGCGAACATTCCAAATATCTTGAGTGTTGTGGTAGGTATGTGATGTCAATGATTTTTTAGAGTGTTTTACGGGTAGGGAGAAGTTCGTGAAGGGCCATGTGGGGTTGATTTGAGCGGCTTTCTGAAGACCACAATGTATCATCTAAACACGGATAATCTTAAAATATAGTTAGTGTTGGATTGCCTGACAAGCAACTTCTCACTGGACCCAGCACTGTATAGTGTCACCATGAGTGAGATGCTTGTGGAGCCGTTCGCCGAGAGTGATCCATTATGAGTTGAGGCTAATGGAGCGAACAAGGTCATGGTAGAGCTGGTTGGAACCGTGCAAGCGTCGTGGTTATGAATGTGTGTTGTTGGTGCCGGCATGTTCGTGCACACTTGGCAATGCCCGTGAAGTGGGGAGAGTAGTGTAGTTGTGCAGGTGGAAGTTGAGGATGGTGGGACAGATGATGGTGGTGTAGATGCAGTTGTGGTGGCAGATGGGCGTGTCAATCCCATCGAACAAGCGGGCGAAGGGGAGGATATCGAATTCATAGTTGATGACTTGGAGCAATAAGACCGGAGGGCTAGGGCCGAAGAACAAGCATTAGAAGAGGACGAGGAGGACGACGACTGTTCGGATGATGGTGATGTCCCCGATGCACTGGTGCCTAATGCTTGGAATAGATATGATCTAGTAGTCCTGGCTATGAGTGATGGCCACGATGTGTATGATTGGGTGATTAGGGGCCTGCGCAGCAAGCCCCTCGTTGCAATCGTCGAGGGTATGTTACATGATATAATCAAGTACTTCAGGAAAAGACGAAGCGTTGCTGCATTGCATATGTTGATGCATATATGCCCTTTTGTACCAAGATGATGGAGTATATGACTGAGAAGAGCGAGAAGGCCCTAGTGCACCCAGTCTTCCTTTTGGGCACCATGAAGCTTCAGTTCGAGGCATTGCTAAGGAACTGCAGTAGGCTTGGAACGACGAGTGATGTCATCACAAAGAAGGTGAGCCCTGGATAGGAGGGCAACAACACTTGTCAGTGAACGTGTAACAAGCCAATGCTACTCCATAAGCCGTCCTCTCATGTGTTGGATGCATGTGGAATGATCAAGATGGACTCTGTGTAGTACGTGTAGGGTTTCTTCATGACGAAAAATGTAGTTCAGACTTGGAGCGAGGAAACCCGTGGATTCCGTGTTGTTGATAACTTCCAAGAGGATGAAGTACAAAATAGGATATGGGTTCCTTATTTGAACTTGCTGAAGGGTGGCAAGGGCCGTCGGCAGACTCGTCATATCTAAAATGACATTGACGAGTTTCAAACCAGAAGCCCTGTGAAGAGGTGTATCCTTTGTGGAGATTACGGGTGTTGATGACTGGGACATGGGATCCCCTATCGAGTTTATCCGGAAAAATGATATGAGAGCATAATCTAAAGAAGGCCCTTTATTACCGTGGAGATAATGAATGTATAAAAATATAATAGGGATGTTACAGAATTGATTGAATGATCATAGTGTTATGAAGATGTTGAATGATGAACATGTTATTACAGAATACGTGGGCTACCCCTTTTATAGCTATTGAAGGGTGGCAGTTAATGCTACTAAAGACGCCTCTTATCTTTACGCACGTTCCTTTGTTGAGTCTTGAACTGTCACGTCTTTTAGTCAACTGTCGTAAGTTCCCTGATGCACCAATAACTACTATCACGTTAGTCGCGTTGGAAATTGTCATATCTTCCGACCAGTTTGCCGGTCAAGGATGGCCCAAAACAGCATAGCTGGTCATATAGTTTTCATGACTGATCTCATGACTCAAGCTGGTATGTGACCAGTTTGGTCGTAGTAAAGGTGATTAGACTTATTTTAAATACTGGTCGTAGATTCATAACCATTATAAAGCAAGCCTCTAATATGTGGGCCTGCTTTGATAGAGATTCAGACTTTGACCAAAACGGATGACCTGATCAAGAATCCTCGTCAACAGGCATAGGAAGAACAAGTGCACAAACCATAACGGGTCAGTTGACGGTAACGATGACACAACTAGTGGCAATCATGGGAAAGGCCATCGAGGAGGTCGTGGAGGGCGACATATAGATCACGAAGCTAGAGTTGCTACCTGATACAATTTGTGCCCATGTTAGGAGTGTTTTTCTCCTTTCGTCGTCATCAATTTGTGTAATATATTTCATGGTGGTATCCCGTTTGTTGTGGGCTACCTTTACTTCAAACATATTGCTACTTGATTCGATATATTGTAAACCTGACTATTCAATTTTGTAAAATTAAAAATAAGTTTATTTAAATCATTTCTTAAAAATGTGCCCAGTCACGGGATTGATTTGCAATTAGACTCAATCGCGTTCTAGCCCGACGACTGTGCTCGACACATGTCTCAGTCGCGCCACCAGATCGCGACTGAGACATGTGGAGGACCAAGGCTTCAGTCACGATTCAGTCCCACGGATGGTCCTCCCGTCGCCTAATCGTTGGCCTACCGCGCGATTGGGCTTAGTCGCCTGGTGGGCCAACGACTAAGGTTATTTCTACAAAAAAAAAATTTGTGCGTTATTTTTGTAAAACAATTAAAAAAGAGTACAACTAGCACTCAGACCTACGATGACAAACATCTCATTGTACGCTCCGATGCAACATCGGTGAACAACTTGTGCAACAATTGTAATCAACGCATGATGAGGATTCTTGACCAGATCAACCTTTTTTGGTCAAAGTGAGAGTTTCCATCAAAAACAGGGCCACTTAATATAGGCTCACTTCATAACGGTTATGAACACACGAACAATATATAAAGGATGTCTAATTCCCTTTATTATGGCCAAAGTGGTCAACGACTAGTTTAAGTCATAAGATGACCAGCTATAGATACTATCCGACCAGCTATACAAGTTTAGACAATCCCCGACCAGCAAACTGGTCGGATCCCCGACCAGCAAATTGGTCGGGAGACATGACAGTTAACCACATGACTAGTGGGAAGACGGCTATTGGCGCATCTGGAAACGTACGACAGTTGACTAAAAGATACAACGGTTCAAGACTCTCCTAACGAACGTGCGTGAAGATTAGATGCGTCTTTAGTGGCATTAACTGTCATCCCTTCAAATACTATAAAGGGGGTAGCCCACGTATTCTGTAATAACAACAATCAAGTTAAGAGTAATCAATTCTGTAACATCCTCGTTGTATCCTCATACATACACTTAGTGTGTTCATAGCAATAAAAAGTCTTCGTCTTGGTAGTGTTCTCATGTCATTTTTCAGGTACCCTGTGTTCTGACCATCGACAACGCATGCAATAAAATGCAGAACAACAGTGAAAAAAATACCGAGAAAATTTGGAAAAAAATTATCTTCTCACTGAAACAAGAATGAAAACCATGAGTATATGATTTAGCTAAGTGCTAAAACAAGATAAAAAATCTCAAACAAAAAAGTTTACAACCTTACGACACTATAACATTTGAAAACAATAGGGACGACATTTTAAAATTGCTCATGCAACAATAGAATCAAATGTTCGTGACAAAAATGACAGTTGCGGACTCTACTGCAACAAAAAAAATGACAATGTGCAACACAATAAAGAGGCTCAACATTTCAATACAATGTATGCAACAAATGTTTTCTTCATTTGCAACAAAAATAGGTTTAGATCCCCAAAATATTATCGAAAGATCCAATATGTCAACAAAATTCAATTGAAACTACACATCTTGTTCGTATGTAAAGATTACTTAAAAAACTAGCACAAAAGACAAAATAAACCTACAGTGTTATAGCCATCACAACAATTTGGAAAATAGGGGAAACACTTGCAGCAAAATAATATTGGAGATGGCATGTTCCAACAAAATAACATGTTTTTGCAACAATTGAGAAAGATGTGCACAACAATTTGCAAAAAACATCTGCAACACCAACAAACCGCCGAAGAGGAATATGTGATAGTAGAGCTAGATTGGCCACGACGACGCTCGTATAGGCTGCGTCCAGTGGCGGAGCTTGCGCAGTGTTCACGAGGCCGCTGTCAGCGGTCGAGGCCAGGATGCCACAGAGCTCGCAGAGGCTGCGACTAGCATTGTCGGAGCTCAGGTGGTGCTTGGGAAGAGGGTTGTAGGGAGGAGCAACACCTAGGAAAAGTGCCTTGGGAGAGCAGACGTGAGGAAAAGGGTCGTCGGGATGGCGAGAAAGAGCAACAGCACATCCATGGACGAGGGAGACTGTGTTGCTTATAATACACGTGGATGCATGTGGAAGTTAGGAAGAAAATGTGTTGAGTGCTCGAGTGGAGTGAGCGTTTGATCGGTTCCTTCGGCTTGGACGTCCGACTCCATGTGTTATCGATTAAAAAATAGTTTTTTGGGGGAAAAAAATCAACAATATATCTTCTAAAATCAATGGTTCAGTCGTACCATTAACTATGTTAATCAACGTGTGCCTTTGGCCCTTTCATGGAAAAACTGTAGCTGCGGCTGGCCGGTCAAAGCCCGCTCGGTTGGAGACAGATAGCTAAAGCTAGCGCACGTACGCGAGATTCGAGCGGTGAAGTGCCGTCTTCTCACGGGAAACTTCACTCTGGAGTCTGGAAAGCACGGCGACCAAACAATTTGTGGACGTGATCGATGCAATTGCAATTCTAACCTCAATACGGCATAGTACTATACGGCGGAGATGCGCAAATTAAGGCGCAGGCGCCCCACGCCTCGCCACAACCTACCATCGTGGCCGGAGAACCATCGAATTGAATGAACGGGCACGTTGCATTTGCATTATTCATGATCGATGGGTTTTTAATACCGCTATTAGTACGTCTTTGAAAACGCCGAGTGAGTAGAACCGGATCTAAGCTAGCCTGATGAGCCCACAACTCACAGTCGTAATAACTCTGGAAAAGAGGTAGTTAACCATATCTATGCCGGGCCGTACCTACGACGGATCATCAGGTTACTACAGGTGCAGTACAGCAGCCACCTGTCTCCCACATGCAGCCCTGCCGGATCGATCGATAAGCTAGCCCCTCTGGATCGAAACGACGGTGATCAATTAATTTTAGCGACATAATTACCGCACCGATCAAGCAGCACAAGCCATCCAAACACTGAGCTAGACATGCACAGGCAGGCGACGCAGCAACCGGCAGACACGGCAGGCGCAGCGACGTACGTACATTGAGATCTCCACAGTGCCGGCCTAGTGTATAGTGTTTGTCACGGCGCCCATCAAACTAGTCTAGAGGCACTGCACGCAGCTTGTCCTTGCCCTCTTCAAGGCGCGCACCGACCGACCGGTCGGTCGGCACGGCCCTGCGCCTGGGCCTGATCCCGTCCGGACCGTGCTGGAGTAACCCGTCCGTCCGACCATGCATCGCCTCGTGCGGCGCAGAGCCAGCGCCGGAACCAGAATTTTATCCGCGGCGGTGCAAACTTTATTTGCGATTACAAAAAAAAGATACATGCATACACTCCATTACACATGCGTGAGTGCGCCTCATATCATATGTCTAAAAAGACAGAGGACGAGAATAAATCCGCGATCTTATAAAATATCTACTGAAAACGCACTCATGTGTGCATAACGGTGCGAACTTAAATGACATATTTCAATAGAAAAGTTTAAATGATATAGTAAAGGTTCAGGTGGAACAAATTACATATTTCTAATACAACCGACATCACAAAATATTGCTTGTGTTGGTGGCTGCTAACTATTAATTGCTGAGAATAACTCAATGTAATTTATTGTATAGTCTATGTATTATACTAGGTATACATACTGTATAAAGAGTCAGCATACAAAAATTTTGGGGGTGCAACTGCACCCCTATGCTCTAGTGTGGCTTCGCCACTACGCAGAGCACCAGGCTAGCATGCGCATCAGCGTATGCGTGCGTGCTAGTCGCCTCGGCCAACGGCTGCGCACCAATCTTGCATGCCACCGCTCCGCGTGTGCCAGCCACAGCTAGTGGTGGCCAGATGGACAGCCCAGTAAGGCACGGGCACAACTGCCGGGACCGCGGATCTCCGGATCCAGAATCCTCTGTGTATATCTGCACTATTCCCTGGATCAGTAGCTAGTGCACACAGTCACAACATTGGTGTAATCAAAACCGTACACCATATTATAGATGAAGCAGACAAATTAATATTTAATAGCAAAAAAGACCTTATGGTCAAGTTTTACAAAGGTTGCCACGCGGGGCTGAAGATAACAGAGTAAACCTGCAGTGAAAAATAAATAAACTCGTGGAAGCCATCTGACATGCCCACAGGCAATCGAGTGGAGAACGCATCCTAGTTCGCATGGTCTTCAAAGTATCCATCAAAAATCCATGTATTCCTTGGTTCTTCTTGTAAAACTGATCAATCAAATGGGATAAAGCCGTGAGTACTTTGAATATACTCAGCAAGTCATAGGGAAATGTATGCAAATAGTATTTATGCAAAGTTTGACAAGGATAGCTTTATGGTTATTTTGCAGAAAGCAGTATTGGCAGTAAATACAGTAATTAGATTGAAAAGTATAATTTAAAAGATTAATACATAAGTATTCAATTTTCTTTGAAACAACTAGTGAACACCTTGTTCACTTCCCAACCAACAACCAATACCATTATTCATATCCATCCAACCCATTCCAACTTTTCATGAAAATCTACCCCTTGCGTGAAATCACCAGGCATGTCTATAACTGGGGACACGGCTATTCGAATAGTTTTACACTCTGCAGAGGTTGTACAGCTTTACCTACAAGACACGAATTCTCTAGTTTGTTTGGCATCCGTCGATACCACTGCTCACTACCGTAGGTAAGCAGTCTAGAGCACGTGACAAGGCCTTTACAAAGTTCTGTTTTGACTTGGTTTTGCCCGCTAAGGTTTCATCATACTGGCCCCCTCTTACGCCGTGTGATTCCAGTTACGCGGAGATCACCCCACCAAAACAGAATCAAACCAAAACTTCTACTAATTAGTCGGCCAGGTCTACCCCATAAATGAACTTGTGGTTGCACGGTATGGCCCAGATCAATGGTTCAAGGTTAAGTCCTTAGTTCGCTGCTCAGACGAGATGTTTCCGCATTCCAAATGTGCTACCTCACCCAACTTTTCCACCACCCACTCGTTCGAGCATAAATCATTTTCGGTTCGACCTGGCCAAATGACCACCCTAGTCATGGCGCAACAAAATTTATCAATAGTGGTTTCGCACCACAATTCCATATTTCTTTTAGTCAAATTCAATCATTCTTCAAGTATGTGGTCATGAATCTAACATATAACTACAGCATTGGCTAAGCATAATACGGTACCCATATTGGTATTACAATAATGTCCAACAAATAATTAACCATTCTAAGGTGTCCAAAGATTTAAGTCATTCAAGGATACATGTCATTCACAATTCATCAAGGAGGTATAATAGCAATTAGGTAATTAACTAATCCCGAAACCATTTATTATAAAATTAGCAATGCATGTTTATATCAAACAATATACTTTTTATAAAATGGGTTCAATATGATCAAAGATCTATGACTTACCTTCGTTGAAGAGTTGAGGTGCTTCGGTCGTCGGGTCCGAGAAATCTTCCAAAACGCCGGAATCTATACGTGCGAACAAAGCCAAATAAATAAATAAATAACTCCAAATAAAATTTAAATAATTACCAAATAAATACTAATAGAAAGATACCACCTTTAGATGAATTTAGGAACGAGAATCGACGGAATAGGGCTTCGTATGAAGGAGAACGTACATCCGGAAGTCGAAAATCGCATGAAATGATAAAAATGGAAATTGATTTGAATATTCGGAATTTGAATTTTCTTGAATGGATTGAAATGAAATGGCTAATTTGTGGACCCCACATGGAGGTGAGAGATCTGAAAATAGAGAAGGATGGGTGGTGTGTATGCCATGTGGGCCCAAAGGTCAAGGAGCCAAAACAAATTAAATAGAAAAAGAAAAAGAAAGAGGGCCCTGTCGACAATCAAATCACCGATCTTATGAAATAAAAGAGGAAAATGACGCGATAATTCCTGGGAGGGAATGAGGCCACTCTTTATTGATATGAACTGGATTTACAAGGGGTGCTCACGACCCGACTGTGGACTAATCCTAATTACACTGGAAGTGAAGATTGCTATCTTGCTTGTCTCAGATCATCTCTTGATCTGTGAATCTTGTGTTGATGTTCCGATCTGCCCTTTGGTCTTCGGTGCTTCATCTTTAAATAACTTCCGAAGGGGGTGGCAGTTACTCCTAGAGAAGGCGTCCCTGGTGAAGCGTTGCGACTGGTCGGGGCTTGGCGTTGGTTAACAATGTGTTAACTGTTCAACGGTTAGTGTCTGAGAAACACTAAACCGTATGGTAGTTGTTGTCAGTGTCTTTAGGATTATGTAACCGCGCAGTATGAAGTATACAGCACATGCCATATTCATTGCACGGTAAGAATATATTCGGGATTAGTTATAAACACCAGTTCATAGCGTTTCGTAGCAGTTACCTGGTCGGAGGCTAGGTACAGGACCTCGTCCGACCAGGGTACCCTTATGTAACCTCTGGAATCCTCATGACCAGTGAAGTCGTTAGCCTTAGGGGTTACGACCATGAAGACGTATGGTCTTTTATTATGTATTAAAATAATACATAGAGGTTTTAATCCTCGTAAGCTAGCCCCCGAACTTTAAATGAACAGGTCGTGTGAACACTTTTCTTCCGATGAAGTCATATCGGGCAGACCCCATTTAATGTCGTGATATACGAAGTGGTCTGTGTTCACTTTAAAGTTCAGAACTTGCCTTGGGAACCTAAGAGTTTTTCTGTCCGTTGGATAAAAAGAGATTTTTGTCCGTTGGACTTTTAGATAACTCCCCATTGCGGTTAAAGACCTGAAGCTATAAAATACCCATTACTGGGTTTTAGAAATCTTACGCTTTCAGATCTTCCCCTTTCAGTTCCTTGCCAAGAAAATATTTCCGACCTCTTTTTGTCTTTCCGACCTCAAATTCTCCTTCGACCACTGCTCATCCCTTTCTGTGATTTCATCATGTCAGATCAAATCACAAAATGGATCGCTTCGGATCTGAATGAGAAGAAGCTTGAAGCGTTGGAGAAGATGGGAATGCTTCTAGATAGGAATCTGATTGGATGGAGGTCAGCGGTTGGGGAGCACTTTCCAAGCTGCGAAGATAGGGAAATTCCAGTACGGTGTGGATTGAGGGTACCGATACACAAATTCCTCCCCCGCGTTTTGGAATACTACGGGGTGGAGTTGGTGAATTTGGCCCCCAATTCCATCGCCAATATCAGCATTTTGTTTATCTATGTGAGGCGTACCTCGGAGTACGTCCAAACTTGAAGCTCTTCAGGTATTTTTATCGAATGGCGATGTCGGGGAGATCCATAGGAGCTCCTGGAGAATGCACGTTGCGCCTTCATGACGGGAAGGATGATGAGTATATCCAAATGTACTCGGAGTCCTCGTGGTCTTCATGAAAAAAGAATTGGTTTTACATGAAGGTTACGAGGGACGACGGCCTCTACTTCGTCGGAATCAGGGCGAACGAGAATCCCAAGTGGAGGAAAACCGTGGAGAAGGCAGGGGTGGTCGGAAGATGGGTGGATGCCATCTATGATCTTAGGGTCAAATGATTGACTTCCTAGCATGTGGTGAGAGATTTCACTAAACGCCAGATTAGTCCTCTGAGGCTCTGAGCTCATTCCCTGCTCTGGTCCATTGGTCGTGATGAAGCTATCGCGGACTCACGAGGAGGTAAGCCTTTGAAAGAAGCTCCGACCAGTATGATTTTTTTATTTGATTATCGTAAAAACCTTAAAATCTTTTTTGCCTTTTTGAAGCCCTCTCCCCTGACAAGATCAGGGAGCGGATCAGGTTGATTTGTGCCGGGGAGCCTGGTGAGAAGGCCGCATTTCTTGACATCCTGGCAATAGTCTCTGTTCAAGAGAGATTGGCAAGACTTAAGGTAAAAATCAATTCTCTCCTATTATGTTTACATGTTCTCCGATCAGTTTATTGATCTATTTTTGTAGGCGGTCGGATTGAGAGTAATACAATCAGGTGAGGATCAACATCCCACCGTGGTTCCAACCGATTCGTGCCCAGATGCACTGGAAGAAGATGAATCTCCCGAGGTAATAGAGTATAAAAGAAGAATATATATACTTTAGATAGAAGATTTCATCGCCTAACCAAACTCATTTTTTTTATTTAGGTGGAGAAGACTGAAGGCCCGCAGAGCATAGCTGCAGAGGCCGTAGACTTCAGATTGGTCGTTCACGACACGGCAGCTTATTCTTGAAACAAGCGATCCGGAGGTTGATGAAACCACTCCCTCCGACCCGATGGTCAGGAATGCTATCCTCGACCAATTTGTCGAGGATATTGCCTCTGATATCCTGTTGGAGGATGTGAGGGGTTTAACCAACCCTGCCGATTCAGAACCGGCGAATTTGGTTGAGAAGAAAAGGAAGGTTAGCGGTACAGAGTTTACTCTACCGCGTTTCAAAGTGAAATCCAAAAAATTAACTAGGTATGTACAAATAAGAGAGGTCGTATGAGTGTATACCTTTAATAGTTGTTGATTACTCGGAATTTTGAACTTCCCTTCTTCGTCTTGCATAGGTCTTCTGACATTCCGGTCGATTCTGACCAGAATCTTCCTGAGGACCCGGCACCCGTGGAAGTCCTTGACCAAAGCACTCCTCAGGACAAAGTTTCTGAGGAAACAGTGGTCAAAGAAGCCCCCGAGCAGGCGTCAAGGCCAACGGTCGAGTTGGATCCATTGGTCGTTCTAACTCCTTCTATGGAGTTAGATGCCCCTAAAGGCCCTCAGCAGGTTCCGACCAATGTTGGTAATCCCTCTCAACTTGACAAGTTCCCTTTTCGTCCTCGATTTATCCACGATAAGGAGCTTGACGAGGCCTGGAAAAAAATATCGGATCATCAAATTAAGATGGATCCTGATTTGATTTTTGCCGGTTATAATGACTTGACAATCCGGGTAAGTATTCTACGACCAGTTTCATTGTCTTTCTTAAAAGTTTATAGGAAACTTAAAGAGAAAATGCTATTTGTGTAGCATATGGTCGAGAACTTTGCTATGGTCGGAGGGCTGACCCAGCGAATCAAAGGCTTGGAGCGGAAGCACTCCGAATTGGAAAGTAAGAACTTTCCTCTTAACCTTTTTCCTTCTTCAATACTTTTGTCCTTTCTTTAATGATTCTTCCTTATCATATTCAATAGACTTGGAAAAAATAAAAGAAGAGGTCGTGGCTGATAAAGCCAAAATAGCCCCGCTTCAGGGAGAAAATCAGGCCAAGGACCGATCGATCACAGAGGTGTCGACCAGAAACGAGACACTTAACAAGAAAATTGAAGGTAATAGGTCGTATACTAGACTTATTATCCCCCTCTGATCATGTTGTGCTTACTACTTGTTTTACTCGTGTAGGGCAAACGCAAGTGCTGAATAGAGCTGAGAAGGCTCTAGAATTTGAGCAGGATAAGGAGGCAGCTCTTGTGCAAAATCTTGATGAGAAGATTCATGCTTTAAACAAGATGATCTTTGATATGAGATCAGGATCAAGCTTACCTGACTTAAGAGATCCAATAGAGAAAATGAATTACTTGGGCCACCTTCTAGAAGATCTCAGTGGTCTGGTCAAAACTGCTCGAGAGAATTATGCCCAGACTATGAAAGAAGGCGTTGCCAATGGAGTTAGTTTTGCGTTGGCAAAACTGAAGGCTTCCGACCCCTCCATTGATCTCCAAGCTGTTGAAGATGACTTCAACTGCCTGCCTGATGAGGCGACCAAGTTTATGAAAGAACTAAAGCCGCTTGGAGACAAAGTTGTAGAGAAAATCGAAGTCGGATCTCCATCAAATAGTGATTAGTCTGGAGACATTCTTGAGTAGGACATTGTAATATAAGAATTATGAAATGTATAAAACTTACCTTTCTTGACATCAGCAAGTCTTTTATTTATCCTTGTGACTTTTTAAAGAACTCTGATATGCCCTAGCCCCCGACTAATTTATAGTAGAAGAACGTTACTATAAAAGCAGCTAGCCAAGAAAAAAGAAAACTTAAAGTCTCAACCATTCGTTTCGTGTTTAAAGGTAAATACTGATTATATGACAAAACTGATCATAAAAATAATAGGAAATCAATTTGGTCGAAACCAATGTAAGATTGCGACTAGTTGTAGATCTGCTTTAGAATAATCGAAACATCAAACAAAATAGTATATGGTCGGAAAAGAAGACTTGCTTTGATGAAAAAAGAAAATATGCAAGAATGGATGCAACAAATGATAAGTGAACTTGTTTATATCTATTATCCTAAAACTGGTCGGAAGAAATGATAAGACCTGAAGACATAAAACACATTTCATGAAACGTGCGCAAGCTCTTAATCCGACTGGTAGGGAGGATTGTAAGAAAAGAACCATCGCTAGGAAGCTCCTTCCGAGCCAGGCGGGACCACGTCTTGTAAAAAGGAGAGACTTCGACTAGGAGGCTTTCCGTGTCCGACCGATGGCTGACAAGAGTAGAGGAGGATCTTGAAATGATGAAATATACGCTTCAGAATCTTAAGCATATCAGTCACTATATAAAGTTATTTGTATCGTGCTCTGATTACTCATATATTTCTTGAAGAAAAGAGTGTGGTCGCGCGTGGGAACCATTCAGGGAATGCTCATGACTAGGACCCATACGATGTATGACTTAGAAGTCGTTGCCATAGAGTAATAGAGATCCTTGGAAAGGATGTCGGAGAGAAGATTGTCTTCTCCGACCAGCTTTAAATAACAATAGTAAACGACTAGAGTGTGTGTGTGTGTGTGTGTGTGTGTGTGTAAAGGAATAACTAATCTTTATTTAGATTGAAAGAATGTAAAATAATTAAACATAGAACTTACGAAATTGATCAATGTTCCAAGAATTTGACAAAATTTGCTCATCAGACATAGCTAGTCGTACGAAACCTGGTCAGGTGACTTCAAACATAGTGTAAGGACCTTCCCACTTGGGAGAAAGTTTGTTGCGATTTTCTCGGTTCTGAATTTTTCTGAGATTCAGATCACCTACAGCGAAGCTGCGAGGTTGCACCTTACGACTATGGTACCTTCGCATGGCTTGTTGGTAGACTGCTGATCGTACTAAGGCTTGGTTTCGTCGTTCCTCAAGGAAAGTGACGTCGTCGAGTCGTCGTTCATTTTGATCGTTTTCATTGAAACAATCAGTTCGAACAGAGCCAAGTTTTAGTTCTGGAGGAAGCATGACTTCAGCACCATAAACCAAGAAAAATGGCGTTTCACCGGTCGCATGACTGGTCGTGGTTCGAACGGCCCATAATACAAACGGGAGTTCTTGAACCCAAGCTCCTGACCGTTTAATTAACTGGTCGAATACTCAGCGTTTCATCCCCTGCATGATGATACCATTGGCTCGCTCAACTGCTCCATTGCTCTGCGGATGAGCAACCGAAGCAAAATGAACCTTGATACCAAGTTTGTCGCAGAATTCCTGGAATTGACCGCTTGAGAACTGGGCACCGTTGTCTGTGATTATACGACTGGGTACACCAAATCGTGTGATCATATTTTTTGTGAGAAATCTCTTAGCGGCCTCAGTTGTAGTTTTAACAACAGGCTTGGCTTCGATCTATTTTGTAAACATGTCAATCATAACGAAAAGAATTCGAAGCCCCCGGGTGCTTTTGGGAAAGGTCCCAGGATGTCCAGTCCCCAGTTTGCAAAAGGCCAGGAAAGAGGAATTGTTTGCAAAGCTTGTGCCGGCTGATGTCCTTGTCGACTCTAAACCGACATTATCGCGCCGTCACGAGCTCTTTTGCATCATGAAGGGCAGTTGGCCAATAGTATTCTTGTCTGAAAGCTTTACCGACCAGTGTTCTATAGGAATGATGTGCTCCACAGACTCCTTGATAGATTTCGGTTAGCAATTTAATGCCATCCGTTTGAGATATGCATCTCATCAACACTCCATGAAATCCTCGTTTATACAAGGTACGTTCGATTAGAGTGTATGATTTGGTTTTCTGTGCTAGACGATCAGCCTCTACATCATCTTCTGGAATTATGTCATGCTGAAGATAATTGTGGATCGATGTCATCCAATCTCTACCTTGATCGTGACAGCGCCAACCGTCAACAACCTGTGGAGCATCCATGTTCTCACGATCGGTTTGTAAGATCTGTAAAGAGTCATGTATGTTCTCGGAAGGCTCGACTACCGAGGGTGAATCGAGTTGCTCGAGAAAAACTCCGGGCGAGACGGTCAACCTCGTGGAAGCCATCCGTGCCAACTGATCTGCCAGAAAGTTTTCCTTTCTAGGAATATGTTGGATCCAGAAACCGAAGAAGTGCTTTTCGAGTTTTCGTACTGCCGCCAAATAAGATGACATCTTGGTACTCGAGCATTGATACTCTTTCCCTACTTGATTCGCTACTAGTTGAGAATCACTTTTCACTAGTAATTTGCGAATCCCGAGCGAACGAGCTGCTCGGAGTCCTGCCAGTAAACCTTCATATTCTACCATATTGTTTGTGGCAGGAAAATTTAACTGGATGGCGTATCTGATGTGTTCGTCAGTAGGGGATATCAAGACAACTCCAGCCCCTGAACCTTTTAGCATCAAGTAACCGTCAAAGTACATTGTCCACTCGTCGTGGTTTTCGTACTCGAGCCCTTGGGTGGGTTCAGGGTTGGTCCATTCGGCAATGAATTCTGCTATTGCCTGAGACTTGATTGTTGTTTGTGAGATGAAATGGAGGTCGAACGCCCCTAGCTCAACCGCCCATTTTGCTATTCGTCCTACTGATTCCCTGTTTCCAAGGACTTCACCAAGGGGATACCCAGTTGGTACGACCACTTTGTGGGCCTGAAAGTAGTGCCTTAGCTTTCTTGAAGACATAAGGAGACCATAGAGCAACTTTTATACCTGTGGGTATCTTTCCTTTGGTCCATGTAAGACTTCGCTTATGTAATAAACTGGTCGTTGGATATTATTCCTTTCTACGACCAGTACATCGCTAACTGTCTGTGGTGTTGTTGCCACGTAAATTAGCAATGTTTCTCCCAATCTCGGAGAGACTAAGACCGGGGTACTCGCAAGGTACTTTTTAAGATCTTCAAAGGCATCGTTTGCCTCCTTAGTCCACTCGAAATTTCCGTGTTTCCGAAGAAGCTTAAAGAAAGGTAATCCTTTTTCCCCCTAACCTTGCTATGAAATGGCTTAGCGCTGCCATACAGCCAGTTAGTTTCTAGACCTCCTTCTTCGTGGTCGGATGGTGCATCTAGTCAATGGCCGATATCTTTACTGGATTTGCTTCAATACCTCTAGCCGAGACTAGGAAATCGAGTAGTTTTCCAGCAGAAACTCCAAACACACACTTTTTCTGATTCAACTTGAGGTTATGTCTTCTCAAGTTGTTGAAAGTTTCTTGTAAGTCAGGAATGTGATCACCAGCGTTAGTGCTCTTTACGACCAGATCATCAACGTAGGCTTCTAGATTCCGACCTATTTGTGGATTAAACGTTTTTTTGCATCAACCTTTGAAAAGTTGTACCAGCGTTTTTGAGACCAAATGGCATCTTAACATAGCAGTAAGTGCCATATGGGGTGATGAAGGAAGTTTTTTTTCATCTTCTTTACACATATTAATATGGTGGTACCCTGAATACGCATCTAAAAAACTTAGTAACTCACACCCGGAAGTAGAGTCCACAAGTTGGTCAATGCGTGGAAGGAGAAAATCATCCTTCGGACAAGCTTTATTAAGATCTGTAAAGTCGATACACATTCGCTATTTCCCATTACTTTTTCTAACCATTACAGGATTGGCGAGCCACTGAGAGTGGTCGACTTCACGAATAAACCCAGCATTGAGGAGCTTGTCAATCTCCGACTGGATTACTTCCTTCCGATCAAGTGCGAAACACCGCAACTTCTGCTTGATCAGTTTTTTGTCAGGCTGGAGAGCTAGCCTGTGCTCGATCACGCCCCAGAGGACTCCAGGCATATCGGACGCTTGTCAGGCGAACACGTCCTATTTGGGGTCAAGTCTTGCTCTGACCAGAATCTTGCGGGTAGATGAGTCAGTGTTTCCTGACCCAGGTGGCGACTTGGCGATGTCTGAAGAAGCGTCTTTGTCGAGTGGTACTTCCTTTGTCTGGTCGGAAGGCTTGGGTGTCATCTTCGGCCTTGAATGCTTGACCTGCATGGTAGATGGATCAGCCTCTCTGGTCGAAAGTTCATCGACCAGTTCAAAGGATTTCCGATCACACACGTAAGCCATTTTCTGATCTCTTCGAATCGTGATGACTCCCTTTGGTCCCGACATTTTCAAACTTTGATAACCGTAGTGCGTGGCTATCAAGAACTTTGCTAAGACCGGTCGACCAAGGATTCCGTTGTATGTGGATTCAAAGTTTACCATATCGAATGGAATCTTTTCTGTTCGGAAGTTATCAGGCCTTCCATATGTAACCAGTAGGGAAACTTGTCCTATTGGTTTAGCGGTGGACCCAGGAACTATGCCATGAAAGGCATATTTCACTGGTTTCACCTACGACCTGGGAACTTACATTTCTTCTAAAGCTCCCGCAAATAATATATTTAAAGAGCAACCACCATCTATTAAGACTCGATTAACCCTACAATTATTAATAGTTGGTTCAACGACAATAGGGAACCTACCTGGTCGAGTCGAAGGGATGGGACAGTCTTCGTTGCTGAAGGAGATTGCCGTGTCCGACCACTTTGATGGTTTGATGATAGTCGGAGATTCGACGAGGTTGACCTTCTGCTCCATGGCCTTCAGATGACGCTTCGACTCGTATGAAGAAGACCCACCGAAGATCATGTTGACCGTGTGTTGAGGATCCTGGTACTCCATCTCTTCGTCGTCATCCTTGTCCTTTTTGGAACTCGTCTCTCTGAGCTCCTGTATTGCGGGGAATGGTCCTTTACCTGCATAATAATCCTCCAGTTTCCTTTGCCAGACTCGACAGGTTCGCAGATCATGCCCAGCCTGCTGGTGAAGTGGACAACACTTATTGTTTTTATGCTATCCTTCGGTCAGAGCTTTTGTTTTGTCTTGACCGGTATAATCCTTCTTACCATTTGTGATCTTTTCAGGAATCGCTAGGATTTCTTTATCGTCGGGTCTGCAATTCTTTTTCTTCTTGAGAGACTTCTTATTCTTTTTCTCTGGTTTGTCCAGGCTGGGCTGGGGAATCTTGTCTTTCCGATCAATGGCTTCACACCACTCAATCGCTTCGCTAGCAGTGGTGTATTTATCGGCCATGTCAAAAAGTTCGATGGTTGTTCATGGAGGGTTTATTGCTATGTCCTCCGTAAACCGTCGATTCCTCAGACTTGTTTTAAAAGCCTGGATAACAGATGACTCTGCGACCTCCGGTATGGAATTACGAACCTGGCTGAACCTCTTGAAGTATTGACGTAGCGTCTCATCAGAGCCCTACCGGATTCGGTGGAGATCATCTTCTTTTCCAGGGCGGTCGTACGTACCCTGGAAGTTTACAATTAGAAGGTCGCAGAGTTGCTCCCAAGTATAGATTGATCCGACCGGTAGGTTTAATAACCACGACCGGGCAGACCCTTCGAGCACAGTGGGTAGATAGTTAGCCATCACATTCTCATCGCCACCAACAGCTCTGATGGCGGTGGTATATATTTGGAGAAACTCCAATGGGTTTTGAGTCCCATTGAACTTGTCCAAGTTGGCCGGTCGGAACCGGTTAGGCCAACGCACAGCTTGGAGCCATGCAGAGAAGCCTCGACAACCTGTGATCGATTCAAGGCACCTTCTTTGGAAAGGTGCCGGATTGTAATCGGTCGGAGACCGGTTCCTGAGGTTGGAACACTGGAGCTCCGGTGTGCCGATCCGGTCATAGATATTGATATGATGCCTTCGACCACCTGCCTGATTTAGACGATGTCGGAGATCGTTAGGTCCAAGCGGTTGTTCTTCTCGACGTGGTGAGGGAGTGGCTACCTGGAATAGCCTTCTCCCCTCGTGACTCCTTGGTCGAAATCGCCGAGGAGGTCTTGGTATCGATTATTCCCTAGCATGACCATTCTGTCCCCTGCTGAGGGAGGAACGTTGGGATGAAGTCATGGTTTGACTCCCTGAAATTCTTTGCTCCCGATACGCTTCCGTGCGTTGCATGGTCTGTTGGAGAATTTTTAATACTTGGCCTACGAGCTGTACAAAGCCTGGAGTTTGTGCTAAAGTAGGGTGAGAATTATTCAACATATCTTGAACACGTCGCAAATTTTGTACAGTTACCGAATGTCTCGGGGGGTTCATACTGGTCGTAGGTGTACGCAGGTCTGAACCTTCCCCCGACCTCCAGATTTGTTCTGTCCTATCAGCTACTCTTAGTGGGGGCAATGCCAGGCGAGTTAACTGATGAACGTCGATCAGCTCCGTTGCCTCCGGAAGTTGGTGCCTGATGGCCCAGATCATCTCTAACAACACGTGATGGCGTGGCAGGGTGTGTAGGACCGTGCAAGGCATCTTGATTTGCATCTCCGATCGCATTGACCTCGTGCCTCTAGCAGTGATCTTCCGATGAGCTTCCATCGTAACTAATGGAGAGCTTTTCAATACTTCTGCTAGAAGCTTCCACGATGGAGAGCGGTCGGTGATGAGCACCTCCTAAGGTCTTCTTGGTGGGCTCAACCTGATCCGACGAACCGCCAATCGTATGCTGAGTCGCATCATCCCCACTTGGCCTACAACCAGTGGAGGTTTCATCGACACCGTTACCAGGTGTCGGTTCGCTCCTGGAATTGCCAAAAGCTGTAAGTGAGTATCTTTCAGCCATAATCTCATTGAGAGTATAGAGATTCTCGGATTGCGGTGCTGAAATTTCATCACCTGTTTTGCCGGTCGAAAAGACCAGGCTTGGAGAGGTCCTCTGACATTCCGAACTGGTCGGAATGACTGGTTTCTCTCGGAGCGCCACTTGTGGTGGCGGCGAATCCTCGTCCATCCGATCGATTTCGCTAACGTCGGCAACGTGCAAACCAGCGGAGGAGGAGGATGACATGCTATTCTCTTACATGGCACAGATACATCCTTCCATGTCGAGGTCGGCGTAGTCCGCCAGGCTGAACCAATTCTCCTCATTCCAAACGCCGGGCATACTCGCATCAGCGATTACGGGGAATGAACGAAGATTTGATGAGCGAAGAGTTTCTTCAGGAAACTTGTGTCTTCTTCCCCACGGACGGTGCCAGCTGTCGATGATCAAATCGCCGATCTTATGAAATAAAAGAGGAAAATGACGCGATAATTCCTGGGAGGGAATGGGGTCACTCTTTATTGATATGAACTGGATTTACAAGGGGGTGCTCATGACCCGACTGGGGACTAATCCTAATTACACTAGAAGTGAAGATTGCTATCTTGCTTGTCTCAGATCGTCTCTTGATCTGTGAATCTTGTGTTGATGTTTCGATCTGCCCTTTGGTCTTCGGTGCTTCATCTTTAAATAACTTCCGAACGGGTGGCAGTTACTCTTGGAGAAGGCGTCCCTAGTGAAACGTTGCGACTGGTCGGGGCTTGGTGTTGGTTAACAATGTGTTAACCGTTCGACGGTTAGTGTCTGAGAGACACTAAACCACCATATGGTAGTTGTTGTTAGTGTCTTTAGGATTATGTAACCGCGCAGTATGAAGTATAAAGCACATGCCATATTCATTGCACGGTAAGAATATATTCGGGATTAGTTATAAACACCAGTTAATAGCATTTCGAAGCGATTACAGTCGGAGGCTAGGTCTGAGACCTCGTCCACAGTGGTACCCTTATGTAACCTCTGGAATCCTCACGACCAATGAGGTCGTTAGCCTTAGGGGTTACGACTATGCAGACGTATGATCTTTTATTATGTATTAAAATAATACATAGAGGTTTTAATCCTCGTCAGGCCCTTTCTTCCTCCTTGGAACAAAACCACAGGGGGGATGCGCAGGGGGTGGCTGCCGGCGCTGGCGAAGGAAGGCGGGGGAGAGCGGGCCGAGGAGCAAAACGGATTGCCTTGAAGCCGAGGAAGGGAGCGGACGTGGCGGCCATGCTCAGTAACCGGAGGTGGCGCTGAGGAGGAGAGGCGCAAAGGTGGTCATGGCGCTTCGAGCAGCGGCGTTTGAGCGGCGGTTGGGCCGAGTTAGCGCGAGCACGGGGAGTGGCCGGGTGCGAGGAAGCTATAGGTGAGCTCGGTAAGGCCGGGGAGGGTCCGAGGAGGCGGCGTGACGGGTGCCATGGCCGATGGGAGGAAGCTCATGGCGGCGGGGCGGCTCGGCGACGGAGGGAAGGAATGGAGGTGGGGGAAAGAAAGAGGAGGCCCGGGGGCGCGAGGTGACGCGGTCGGGAGGGCACGGGAGCGACCGACGGCGGAGATGGGTGGAGGCGGCGCACCGGTCGACATTGGAGGAGGAAAGGGAGCTCAGCAAGGGGCGGCTCCAAAGGATGGGAGGGGAGGAGGAAGGAGGGAGGAGGGAGAGGAGGTTGCGGCGATGCTTTATAGCCAACAATGGGAGGGGAAGGAGCTAGCATGGAGGACAAGGCGCTTAATCGGCTTGGCCACAGACGCAGACGGCAGGCGACGGGTGGCTCAGGCGCTGTCTTGAGGGAGCAAAGGGGGCGGTGGCGTGCGGCGCTGGGTGGCGTGGATGCGATCGGGTCAACATGGCAGGGGATGGGGCTGCCCATGCTCAACGGGAAGAAATGGCGCCCCTGGGAAGAAGAACAGCAGCGCTTGGAGAGAGAGAAAAGAAAAGGAAATTTAGAAAATCCGAAAATCTAAAAATGCAAGAAAATTTTATAAAATACTTTGGAACTTTAATAGACCAAATAAAATAGTTTTGGAATTTTTTGAAGTATATTTTGGCCAAATAAAATAATTTTCCTTCCCAAATTCAATTTTGAGCTTTAAATTAAATCAACAAAATTCAAACGATTATTTTTATTTTTAAAGCTTCAAAAAGGCTCTGCAAATAAAATAAAACAATTTTTATTTTATTGAAGTTTTATTTTACTCATTTTTATTTTTGAAATCTCAATTTAAGCTTTGACGAATTAAGGAAAATCAAATGGTGATTTTTATTTGGAAAACTTCGAATAGGCCTAAACATCAAATAAATTAGCGTTGAAATAATCAAAATTACTCCCAACTTAAAGTTGGCTTTTTATTTTTCACATAACTATTTTTAGTTTTTGAAAGTTTGGAAAAACTATTTTTAAAATCCAGAAAATCAAGAAATTAATTTAGTTTTTCTTTTTAACTTTAACTCCAAGAAAAATCCCAAAAACTTAACAAATTTTATTTTTGACATTTAAAATAAAGGAATTTTAGGAAAAGCAATTAAACTATTTTAAATTTCGGAAAAACCAACAAAATAGTTAAAATAATATTTTTGATTTTAAATCCAAATAAGATCTACAAAACTTAAATAAACCAACTTTTGAATTAATTGAAGTTTAATTAATTCAATTAAATTACTTTTAAATTCCAAAATTTCAAGTTAAGCTTTAGCAAATTAATAAAATCAAATGGTTACTTTTAAATTTTAAATTAAAAAAAAACTGAGAAAATCAGGATGTTACAACAAGCCAGCATGGCCCATCTTGGCACGGGCACAGACCGGCCCGCAAAACAGATAGGTCGTGCCAACGAGACGGTCGAGACATGGTCTGATGACCTTTCGTGTCGTGCTAGTCCGAACCCATTTGGTCCGATGGGTTGGTTGCGGCTTACTTAGCCCGTTAGATCTGAAAAATTCAAAGCAAAATCCCAAAAAAAACCATAAATATGTAGAATTCAAATATAGAGACAAGCGTATTGAAAATGTAATACAAAAAGCTTTATTAATGTTCAAATGGCTATCTCATTAAAACCTTTGCCAAATAAGGACACAATATAAGAAAACATCAGCAAAGGAAAAAGAGTATAGCATATAGCTCTGCACAGATCCTTGTTTTACGTGTCGTTGTCTAGATATACATTTTCGAACACCTCCAACAACTCTTGATTTTTCACAGAGTGTTGTGTTTGTGAATCAGTTTGTTCCCAGTCCTTCACAGTTAGAAGTATCTCCACCATCTCACTTGTGAGACATGTTCTTCTCTCCTCCAATATTCTTCTAGAAAGACTTAAAGCAGACTCAGAGGAAATCGTTGAGACAGGAACAGTTAACACATCATATGCAAGTATGGATAGCACGGGATATGCTAACTTATGGTCAAACCACCAGTGCAAAATTTGGAAGTTTTTTGAGTTGAAATCTACCGGATCGCTGTCTAGATAGTCGAATAGTTTCCCACTCCTTGGGTGAGAGGTTGGTCTTGAACTTTGTTGAAAAAGTGCCATCGAAGACGGAGAAGACCTTGACCTAGAAGAAGAGCCTGCACCCCAGATCTTGCCCCACATATTTGTCTTGTTACTTGAGGTGAGTGCTATAGGAGGTCGTTGCAAGCGAACTCCTTGGAACTTATTTTCGTACATTTGGAAAACCTCATGTAATCGATAATGAACATCTGCAAAATAGTTAGAATAGTCTAGCTCTATAGCATCACTAAGAAGATCAAGAACATTAACAAATCCGACAATTTTAGCTCTAGTATTTAAAATAAATGCAAATGCATATAGGAAAGAGATTTCTCTCCACTATTTAAAGTATTTTGTTTTCATAGTTACAATAGCCTTTCTTAAAACTGTCTTATTTTCATAGTTTTTAAAATGACCGGCACCTCTAAAATACTACGCACAATAATAGAAGATGTTGGATAATAGACCGCAGACAAAGCAGCATTGGCCTCATAAAAAAATTATAAAAACTGAACTATCTTCTCAGCAATGAACCAATGTTGCCTAGTCAATAATATACTATCGTTAGTGCTCTAACAGTGCGTTTGAATAAAAATAGAAAAAAAATACTCTTATATGGTAAAAGACTCTTTAACATCAGGTAAGTAGAGTTTCATCTTACCGACATGTCCAAATCAAACTTTCTGGGACGTGAACCCATCGCCCTGCAGAAGTTCTTATATACTGCTATTCTTACGTTAGAATTATTCAAGTAAGATATTGCATCGCAAAAAGCTTTAATATACGGAATTAACCTCTTCAAACCATATTTGACTATAAAGTTAATAATATGATAAGCGCATATCGCTGATGTAGCAAGAAGGAATCGGCGTATGTGAGTACATTGGAGTAAGAATATCCATGGCCCTAAAGTTCGAAGCAGCATTGCCTAAAGTAATTGAGAATATTTTATCTGTAAAACCAAAGTCTTCAACGACTTTGATAATACAGTTCGCAATATTCTCACCCGTGTGCCCTACATCAATTAATTTGAAACCTATAATTTTTTTCTCCATTACCCAGTCGTCATTAACATAATAAGAAACTACGCTAAGATAATCCTCCCTACCCCAACCACTCCATATGTCCGAGGTCAGGGCCACAAAAAATGTGCTCGTACTAAATAGTTCCTTTATTTTATTATGGCGTTCATTGTAGTATTTTACTATATCCCTAGTTGTTGTCTGTTTAGAAACGGTAGAAAATCTAGAATTATGCGTAGTCCTAATGTAAGTTTGGAAAACAATAGACTCTCCAAAGCCTGACGGTAAATCCTCATAAGCAATTAAACGACAGAGAGAATGCGGGACTACCTCAGGATTGTAGTTCCAGCTACGTACCGTACCATCGAGATTGTACTACAGTTGTGTTTGCCTCATCACCAATCCTTGCTTGGCCTTACATCTTGTAGCATGTATAAGTAAGTGTTCCGTTCCACCTGTAGATATTGCAGACAATTCATTGCGACAAATTTTGCAAATAGCATATAGTACCACATTTCCCTATACGTCTGGCTTGGTTGTCCTGTCAAAATTCTCCCACACTCCTGATGTAGACGGCATCGACCTTATTGTGACAAATTTTGCAAATAGCATATGGCGAAACTATCGTAATTTTCCATAACGTAAACTGCAAAATTGAAACTAACATTATTATTAAATTTATCTTAGCATAACAAATAACAACAATTAAATTATGCAAAAAATAATATCGTACCTGTTTTGCTAATTTGCTACCGGAAACTGAATTTTCCAAAATTTGGCATATTTTTTAAAATTTTGCAAAATTATCTCACAATGAATTTGAATTTGCACAACATAATTTGAAATAGAGATTGATGAATGCTGAATGAGAGGGGTTTGGTGGCTATTTATAGAAAAAAAAAAGTATTGGATTTTTTTTTGATACTTTTAAAGCCCAAAACGGTAAAAAAAAAAGGTCGGATTTCCACAAAAATCCGAACATTATGGCTAAACGGTCCGCGCCACTACACGAAAAAACCCCCCCAACGAACAGAATTTCAGCTGGGCCATGTCATGCCGTGCCAGGCACGACCTTTCATGTCGCGCGGCCCACCCACCCTGCCCCTTCTCCTCCCGGCTCTCTCCAGCCGGCCGCCTTGTTATGTCGGACCTAGCACTGCCCGATACTGTTCGTGCCGTGCTAACCTACCGTGTCAAGAGGACAGCCCAAACACAGCACGTACCGTACTGGCACGGTCCATATACCCCGTGGGCCGGATCAGTGTCGTGCCTCGGGCAGCCCAGCCGGCACAGCCAGCTGCAGTTCGCCAGCAACAGCGCGCGAACGTGAATGGCGTGACCCGCCAGCCTCTGCGTCTGTCTGCCGCGCGCCACCGCAATCACTGTAGTAGGAGTACATGACGTGCGTACCGTGCTTATCGGTACCAGCACTACAGTTACCGCAGATGAACTGCTCCCACAGGCACTACATAGTTGCGAATTAATGGTTCCTGGAGTCCACAGCCCATCGATCGGTGCTGCTCGGCTCAACTACTCCTGCGATCCATGTCATGCATGTGCTAGTACGTCGCAGCCTCGCGGGGTCCCGGCCGGACCGGTCGCGATCTCGCACATAATGCGGCACGATCCGGCCTTGCAACTGCAAGCACTGTGTAGTCGTAGGACTACTTTGCTGGCCCGGCCGGCCGGGCTCAGAAAGCGCAAACCCCCGTCTGCGCGCCTGTCCGCCCCCATCCGTATCCATCAATCAATACACGTACGTACGATCGATGGACGGATTTACAATGTGCAAACATAAATACAGCCTGTGCACATGTCGTGCATGCTCGTACTATAGACGACTAGATCTACTGCTACTACCAAGAAGAGTGCATGCATTTGCAACGCAGGCCATGATGACTGATCAGGCGATCGAGGCGGAGGCCATCACCCGCATCGGCCACGCACAAGGCTCGCTGCTGCTTCAAACAGTGCGAGCTCGTCCTGCGCGCTATACATCGAGATCCCCCATCCCGTGCACAGTAAGATTTTGGGCCCATTTAGCAGCTTTCTAAAAAAATAGTAAAAATAGTTGTCGCACATGGAATAACAAAAATAACATTTATATCATGCAAAGTTACCATGCCATGCGAAATCGTCACCAAAGTTCACCTGTCATGAACTTAGTCTATGACAGGTGGCCTACCGCGCTGATAGGATGGTCTAAGTGGGCGGCAGACCACCTACCGTGGTCTCGTTTCGCTGCAGGTGGCCTTCCACGACGATTTTGCATGGCACGTTGACTTCCACAGTGATTTTATATGATAGATGTGTCATTTTTGTTATTTTATTTTGGTGACTATGTTCTTTTTTTTTTGAAAAAAGGGTGACCCCAGCTTCTATTAACAGAAACCAGACTTACAAGACTTCAATTACAAACTAAAGTCCAAAAAAGAGGAAGCAACCAGTAGGTTGAAACCAAAACAGTAAAATGAGCTCGGAAACTGCGATTACATCCAAAGCAGGTCAACTAACAGCAATCAACCAAAGGTATAAACTAGCAATCCTATCTACCACTATGATTAGCTCCAACTCTCAACTTCTTGATCCACGGTGTCCATCTTCTTCTAGCTCCAAACACCTACAGCGCCACTTGTTCAAGCATTTTAGCGCCCCTAACCAGCAACTCCTGATCTGCCTCCTACTGCAATTTGGTCCAAAGACCAATCCACCGACAAATGTCAAACATAACAGACACTGGTTCCAAAGGCCATTTATGTTGAAAACAAGCTGCATTTTGAACTCTCCAAATACTCCAAACAATAGCAGCGATTCCGACTATGACTAACCTCCTTGACCTCTTAGCAAAACTATACAACTAGCTAGTCATCAACTGGTGGACGTCATTTGGAGGATAGGGTAAGCCAAATGCACATCCCACAATGTTCCAAAGAAATCTTGACAAAGGACAACACAAAAAGAGATGATTGATATTCTCATCCAAACCACAAAAGACACAAGATTTATCTCCCACTACTACAAAACTGGCAATAGTAGACACCTCATCACAGACGGTTCAAAAGGAACCGTCTGTGTTGGGTCTGTCTGACCGACATTTGCAAGGTTACTTATATCACAGACGGTTCGTAATAAGAACCGTCTGTGGTACGTACCTATCACATACGGTTTTTTAATAGAACCGTCTGTGATAATTCACATACGGTTCTATTAACGAACCGTCTGTGATAATAATGGTATCACCGACGGTTCTCAACAAAGACCGTCTGTGAATTATCACAGACTGTTCTATTAAAGAACCATCTATGATACGTTCCACTGCTCATTTTATAGAGCCCGGGCCGTGCGGATCGTCCGATAGGAATCGGACGGTCCCGATCGGAGGAGACGTTCGGAGACTTTCACTCTGTCACCAACGCAGAGTTTCACCCCGTCGACACCACTCAACCACCTGTAAACAATTGATTCAATTGTAATCCAATTGTAACTATAGCGACAATACTTGAACAAATTCTTTTGTAATTTATTTGAGTAATGATCACTTTGAGTTGTCAACAATTGATTATCTGTGATGTATCTGTTTTCTGCATGCTTGTTTTCAGAGGGCATGGCTAGCAATTCCTTAGGCTAGCCAAAAAAAAAAGTGGTTAAGGTAATGAACTATCACAGACAGTTTCCATTAAAAACCATCTGTGATACGTAGAATATCACAGACGGTTCTATTTACGAACCGTCTGTGATATTCTACGGATCACAGAAGGTTCGTAAATAGAACCGTCTGTGATATTCTAAGTATCACAGACGGTTTTTAATGGAAACCGTCTGTGATACTGTGAGAACTCTCTCGGGAAATACTAGGAAAGGTCTCCCATGACCTCTTAAGGAGGTCCGGTAGGACCGCCCGGAGGTCTGGGAGGTCCTCCAAGTATGTCCTGAGAGGAGGTCCGCCAGGACCTCCCAGGGAATCTCGAAGACCACCTGGAGGTGTGGCCTTTGTGCATTGAGCTAGTCCCAGGAACAAGAGCTAGCTCGCACAGAACTCCCAAGGTGAAATCACAACCACACGGTGCAGGATAAAAGATGAAGCAGACAAATTAACATATATTAAACAAAGACCTTATGGTCAAGGTTGCTTACAGAGGTTTGCCAACTAGGGCTTACAAAAACCGACAAAAGGAAACCTTTACAGCAGAAACACATAACGCGAGGAGCCATCCAGCAAGCCCACAGGCTGTCGAGTGGAGGACGTCTTAGCACGCTGGGTCATCAAAGAACTCCTCGAAGAGGTCTGTGCTTCCCTGGAATTGATCATCTTCGGCCACTGCTCAAACAGAGGGTTTAAAGCCATGAGTACGTTTGAATGTACTCAGCAAATCGCAGGGAATAGTTATGCACATAATATTCATGCAATGGCTTGGCCAAGGAGAGCTATAAGGTTTGTTTGCAGAAAGCAAGATTTGACAGTAAATAGCATAAGTAGGTTGAGAAGCTCAAGTTAAAAGCATAATACATAGATACATTTGTTTTTCGAAGGAGATCGTGAGCACCAACTCACTCCCAAAACCACTCGTGGGAGGTCTAGTCGCACCCACGGCCAGGGCCACTCCCACGACCACTCAGGAGCACCCACTCCAGAGTTCCCCAAGACCTCCCTAGGGCTCCAAGACCTCCTCTGAGCACCAACTCAGGAGCCTCTTGGACCACCCTAGGGTTCAAAAGAGCACCACGACCAACCATGGACATCACGAGCATTCGGAGCCACCCAGAACACTCGCCGATATCCACGGACAACTGTGGACCACCCATTTTTATAAAAGTCTACCCCTTGCGGAATTTCACCAGGCAATGTCCATGACCAAGGACTTGGCTATTCGGATAGATTTTTCACTCTGCAGAGGTGTACAACTTTACCCACAATTCACGACTCTCTAACGGTCGGGTTCCCGCGGAACCCTTGCTCACTCCAAGGCGAAAGCAGCCTAGAGAGCGTGACAAGGCCTTTACAAAGCTTTGAACTCGCTCAGAGTCGCCCGCTAAGGTTTCGCAGATCTCCCCTGCCGGGTTAATGGGTGCCCCCTCTTGCGCCAAGTGTGAATCAGCACACACTTCCACCACAACAGAACCAAGCCAGCTCATTTGTAGGACCGAAATGGCGACAGAGGGGGGGTGAATGTCGCTCTCTTTAAAATCGACCCAAGCAAAAGACTAAAAACAACTCACAAATCGACAAGCATACATAAAAGGACTATCGCTTATAGAAGCTATAAAACAATGAATCAAAACCTCTAGCAATTCAATCTCCAACACCACTCGTGTGATGGCAGCACACCAAGCTAAAAAGCACACCAAACCAGAGAAACGAAACAGGCTGCTGCTTGCTTTTACAAACTGAAACAAACTGACACCACAAGAAGAAATCCCAGCCTAAACTCAAACAGCAAGGAGCACTAGCTAATAAAACCAAGACCTTAATCCATCAATGAGCAAACAAAGCAATAAAGAAAGCAGCTCCCCTACAGCCGCTGCACAGGCTACGGTTTTTGCCTTGAGGAGCAGGTGTTGTAAGCCGCCACAGGAGCTACTGGATTTTGCCGGATTCTACAGGCGCCGCCACAGTCTCCCATTCTCCAGCGGCAGCACAGGGAAATGGCATTCAAGCAAAGAACTGAACCAAACAGCAACCCACAAAATCCATTACAGTGCAGCAGATTCGGTTTCAAACAACGATGGACAAGCATGCACAGAGAACAGGAAATTGCAGCTAGCTAATCCAGAGCAGTAAACAAATACAAGCAAAAGTTTTGAGATCCACAAGCAATGGGAATAGCATGAAGTTACAGCCTCCGGTTTTTGCGGGCACACCGTCGCACACACAACAAGCTGGAATCAAACCACACCGAGCTGACAAGCAAGAAGAATTGCTTGCCGCAAGACGCACGCACAAAGAACAAAAAAAAATCCAATCACAAGCAGGAAATGGCGATCTTGCTTAAACAGGGAACCGCTAGCCAAATCAATAAACAGGCAGAGGAACACTAGCCGAATCAACAACAGCCGCTGGCCCCTGTCTACCGACCAAGCGATGTACCACCGCCACTTCACTTCTCGACGCAACAACAAGCCCTCAACAGAACGGCCATAACAACAACAAAGACGGCAATCAACACATCACGCTACATGAAGCCGCAGGCCATCATGAGCTGGTCATGACCTCCTTGAACCGGCGCGGCCAAGAGAGAAACAACGAAGTCGCCGCTACACGCAGAGAGCAGAGCCGACAGGCAAAAAGTCGCCTTGACTTCATCTTTTCCGAGAAATGACCACAAGCACCCGAGACTACAGATCAATCAAGAGGCAAAAACAAATCAAAGACTCCTGGCCGCAACAAAAATGGCAGATCCAAACGATGGGAATCCAGATTTTGGGACTAATCGATGACAACAAACAATCAAAACCAAACACCATCTCATATTGATCTAGAGGAAGAGAGATACATGATCGACAAGAGGAATGATTACAAGTCATTTCATCCTCTCCCACTCTCATACCATAAGAACACACACAGAGCCGCCTTCCTAACTCACACCCTCACTATTCCACTCATGCCTTTTCTCGGTGAGGACTCACACATGCAGGAGCCGCACTCAACACACTACAAGCTTAAGGGGACAAAGACATAGTAGAAGAACTCGCCCACACCCTTCCTCACTCATTCCTCTACTACACAAAGACATGTCCTCAAACAAAGAAATCAAGAATTGTAGCCCAAGCCTCACATGTTTGCTCCACACACAAATGAGGCAAAAGTCATGGTCAACATGACCAGGATTTGGAGGAAAACCAGCCCATCCTCTCATTGCTTGAGTCAAAACTCCAATTTGCCCTCAGCAGCCTTCCTGAAGCTTCCAGATCCCAGATCTTGACCGTCTGACCTCGACTCCTCCCCGAGTCTAGTCCCGGTCCGCTCACATCGCTCGTCAGATCCGTCACACGGCAGATTCCGCCTCCTCGTCTCCCGACTCAAGAACCACTTCAAGAAATTTCGATCATCTTGGCAGATCTTTGACCGTCTCGACCTCGACACCTCCCGTGTCTAGTCCCGTCCTCTTCGCTCACCATGACCTAGTTCAAGTCCCGCAATACACGCATAAACAAACCATCACATAGCACCGCATCTAAACAAGATAATCCACATTAGCACGTATAAAGGTACTCAACCTCGAATATTCAAACAAACTCAAACTCACTAAACCGACTCCAATTACTCATCACAAACATGGGGACACCTCCACATGGTCTCTCAATCTCCCCTTGATGAGTATATTGACAAACCCCAAAAAGCATAAGTTGAGTTTGTTTGAAAGTCATACATGGTCCAAGAAAAGAAATTGATGCTAATGACCATGTAGACACAAGGAGTAAAAGAAAGAGCAAGTTTTCCTCAAACGCCCCAAAACTCCCAAAAGAGACTTTTTCTCCAATATTCTCCCCCTTTTGTCAATAAAGTCATCAAGATACAAAAGAGAGAATATAGCATGGTGTGGTTGAATGTTAAGCAATGCTAAGCAATTAGAGCCATGAAGATTATCCAAAATGACTATTTGAGAATCACACCAAGCCATAACGATATGAAAACTATCAATATCATTACAAGATATGGATAATCAAGCCAAGCCACGTAAGTAACAATATGAAGAATAGATGAATTTCTTAGCATGTCAAGCCACTCAAGAGTATAGTCTAGCTAGAGGTATCCAAAGATGATGCAAACCATGTCAATAACCTAAGTGGAACCAAGAAGCTAGAATTGAGTCAATTTAGAGTGCTATTAGTTCAAGAATGAATCATTTGCACAAGTACTTGGTTCTTTTGGTAGTTACAAATTTAGCCCAGATCACATATTTTCATTTGAAATTGATAGTTTGGTGATGTGCTAGATCTCAAGCCTTATGCGACCATTCCAAGCGAGAAGCTTAAGGAGATGATCTAGGTCATCCAAAACTCCCCGAGTTCATGCCCAAAGGCAATGGCAAGGGCCTCATGAGAAAGAATTGGTGAGATCCGTTCTTTCGCACATAAAAGAGATCTTTTGCTTTCTTAAATAAGTGTACTCACTCATGTTTCATCATGACACTAGCATAGCTCAAACTAAAGCTCAATTAAAGATTCAACACTCAACTTAGCCTATTTGACATGGCATGAATCATAAGAGGATAACTAAAGATAGACTAGCCTCAAGAGCTAACATGACATGTCTTAGTTCAAGTTGTGCAATTTTAATTAACTTAACAATGGCAAAGGCTTGACGACACATATGAAGCAATGATAAATCTAGCAATTAAGCACAATCATGGCAAGATGTAATGCATTGAAGCATGTCATATATGGATAATAGTCAAGGCTCCAAGTAGTTACATTACAATGCACAATGCTAAAAAAGCAAGAAAATCCAGCTCCCCCTCAACATGTGAAACAATGTTTAGTTCAAGTTGAGTTATATCAATATTAAACTCCAGAAGCTCCCAAATGAACTCTCCCTGAACCAAAGCAATAAAACGAGAAGCTGGCAAAGAAATCAGACAAGGCAGTCCTTAAAGCATAGACAAGATATAGAGAATACTATAGCCCAGACTGACTCTCATCTACCCCATATGACACTAGGACTATCAACTGCCCGGCTAACACACTAAGGAGCAAACACGTTCCCTGTCTACCCAAGGGTGGCCCAACCCTTGCTAGAACCTATAAGAAGTGAGTAAGCTCAACCTAGTGAGAAGAGACAGCTAATAAGCAACAACCTAGAGCATAAGATGAGAGGAAGAAGTCTAAGCAACTAGACGAGAGAAACACTCTAATCTATGCTAGGAGGACTAACCCAAAATGCATCCGAAATGGCGACAGTAAGGAGCAACAGCATAATATACAAGATAAAGCAGTAAAGCACAAAGCTCCCCCTCACTACAGTCCATAAGGACAAACCACCCCAAGCTCTCCCTCAAGGTCAAAACCTAGAGCTATCCAAAGGCTTGGTAAAGATATCAGCCAACTGGCGGTCACTCTCCACAAACTGGAGCACTATATCACCCTTCTCCACATGGTCTCTAAGGAAGTGATATCGGATATCAATATGCTTGGTCCGAGAGTGTCAGACCGGTTCTTAGCAATGTTAATAGCGAAGTGTTATCACAAAAGAGTGGAACACTTTCTATAACTAACCCAAAATCCCGCAGGTCGGCCATCCAAAGTATCTCGTCGCAAAGAATCGGCGGCAAGAATATACTCGCCTCTGCGGTGGATCAGGCAACACCGGATCGCTTCCTAGAGGACCAAGAACGAGAGAAGTGCCAATGAATTGACAGTGCTGGTGTTTTCCTATCTATCCTATACCAAAGAAAGTCTGCGTCCCGAGTAGGCTCTAAGGAAAAGACAGATGAGGAAGAGTACCAGATACCATAGTCAATGGTAGCTCAAGGTATCAAGAATGCGCTTCATCACTTTGGCGGTGAGATACGCGAGGAGAAGCTCGAATCGAGCACACAAACACACAGAGAAGTGTATGTCCGGCCTCGAGGCGTTGAGGTACAAGAGGGAGCCAATCATGCCGCGATATTCTTTCGATCAACCGCTCGCCATCCTCATCTGGGTCAAGATAGGTCAGAGAAGCCATGGAGTCGCACACAGCTTACCATCACTCATGTCGGTTGCCTCAGAGGTCACGAGTGTACTTGCCTTGATGCGTAAATGTACCTCCCGAGTCCGCTTGATCTCGAAGCCAAGGAAGAAACTCAACTCGCCCATCATGCTCATCTCAAACTCGAGCTCATAACATCGGAGAACCGAGAAACAAGAGTATGAGATGAGCCACCAAAGATGATATCATCCACATAAACCGACGAGTAGAAAGTCATTACCATGCTCGCGAATGAACAAGGTCTTGTCTACTTTACCCATTTCAAACCCATGACTCAACAAGTAGGACTTAAGCCTCTCATACCAAGCTCGGGAGCCTGCTTAAGTCCATACAAGGCTTTGGAAAGCTTGAAGACATGGTTAGGTATTTGGGGTTCTCAAACTCGAGGTCAGTCTAACATAGACCTCTTCCTCAATAAACCCATTGAGGAAGGCACTCTTGACATCCATCTCGTAAAGCTTGAAACCCTTAGAAGTCGCGAAGGCAAGGTAATTCTAATGGCCTCAAGTCTAGCAACAGGGCAAAGGTCTCCTCAAAATCCGCACCTCAACCCGAGAGAACCCCGAGCTACCAGCCTAGCCTTGTTTCAATGACTACCCTTCCTCACTGCTTGTTTTTGAACACCCACTTAGTCCCAATAACATTGTGACCTCGAGGGGCTCAACAAGCCACTGACCTTGTTTCTCTCAAAGTTTTCCAACTCCTCATGCATGGCATTGACCCAAGACTCATCGAAAGAGCATGATCAACATCCTTGGGCTCGAAGAAGCAATGAAAGAGAATGGAGATGTAAAAGAGAGTGTGCAGATTTTGAGCGTGTGACACGCCAAAAGATCTCCAATGATCTCGCTCAAGGATGCCTTCTCTGGATATGTCGGGAGGTCTGGATGAGAAGAAGAAGTGGCCTCTACCTCGTGTGCAGACGAGGCAGAACAGAGCCACTAGCTCCGGAGGAAACGGAAGGCAGGGTCGATCACCTTGAGGTGCCGTGGAAGAAGGCATCTCAAGGGAAGAAGAGGAGCCGGATCGTAAACAACCATCGCCTCCTCGCCCTCATCATCCACAAAGATGGTCTCGATCGCTCTAACGAACTCGAGATATCTCGCCTAGTCCCGGATCGCCTCGCCAAAGGTCACCTCTTGGTTTCTACCATTTTGCTAGACTCGCAGCCTGCACTTATAAGTTCGCCAAGAAGTCGAGTAGCCTAGAAAGATACCGCCACAGAACGTGACTCGAACTTATCTAGGTTCCCTGACTTCAAAATAAAGCACTTGCAACCAAACACACGAAAATGAGAGACGCTAGGCTTTCGCCCATATCTCACTCATAAGAAGTGCGTGTAGGAGTGCCCAAGAAAGACTCGATTCAAACATGGCACGCAATGCAATGGCTTCATTTCAAAACTTCCTCTGTAGAGTACTCATCAAGCATCGCCCGCCATCTCGACTAAGGTACGGTTCTTTCTCTCCACAACGCCATTTTGCCGAGGGACGATGGAGAAGAGAACCGGTGCTCTACACTGCCTCACCGCAGAACTCTCAAAGTAGGAATTCTTGAACTCCGTACATTGTCATCATGCGGATCGCTCAGAAGGCACCCGGAGCTCAACAGAAGCCTACTGAAAGAAACCTCGAAAATGTGTAAATGTCTCATCCTTCGAGGCTAAGAAAACACCCAAGAATACCTCGAGAAGTCATCGACCACAACAAGAACATACCACTTCCTCCCGCCGATCAAGACTCGATTTGGTCCAACTGCGGTCCATGTGGAGCAAATGTCCTGCAGCATCGGTCATAGTAATGTGGACCGAGGATGAGAAGCAAGAACCATCTTGCCGTGCTTGAGCATGGAGTGCAAACAAGATCTTTGACCATCTTGAGTTTCGCACTACTTAATGAGATCATGGTCGCTAACTCGAGTCAAATGGTCAAATCCAATATGACCAAGCCTCCTATGCCAAAAAGAAAGGTCACGGACTCGTATAACTAAACACCGAGAGGATCACCAAGACTCAAAGAAAATCAGCACGAAGATCCTCCCATAACGAGAAATCCCGCAAACCAAACTCCTCAAGAATCAAGAATTTTGCAAGCGTTTTCTTGAAGCTCACTCGAAACCGCCATCGAAGTCGAGAAACGGAAAGCAAATTATACCGCAGCCTTACTAACCAAGGCAACATCCTTAAGAATAAAAGAAGCATTAATACGACAAGATTTTGGCGATGACGCCTGACGAAGCGTCTCCAAGGTGATCGCCTCATCACCGCAGCTGGCTAGGAGGAGAACCAACGGAGTCTCCTATCATATGACGAGAACAACCGAGTCTACAAGCCAAACCTTCTCCTTCCCTACCCGCGAACCGAAGTCAAACAGAGTAAAGTCTCAAGATCGATAAATCAACAATGATTTTGGCACCTAATATCAATAACACGCCGAAAGCGATGAAGTAGTCAAGCACGATCGACCTCTATCTACCCTACGCCTTCAGAACTCAAAGCGTAAGGTCTAAGAGTAGACCGGTCGTTTCGGGTCCGATCGCTACGGCGAGCGAGTCGAGCACTCGCAACATGCCGAACACGCCGGGTAGCTATCTCGATGGGGAAAACGAGATCTACCTCAGACGGCTAAGTCACGATCGAAAGCAATTTTGAGGACTAAAACCGTAAAACTCGAAAACCAAGTCCTCGATGTCGCACAAACCCATCGAAGAAACAAGCCTAGACCTCGTGTTGGTCTTAGGTGCACTCAAGGTCCGGGGCCGACCCAATGCGCCTAAGAGACTCAACATGGTCTCTACGCGATCTTGGCGCTACCAAGCATCGACGACTGTGTGTCCATCCTTCCGGCGAAGGTATAAGTGATACTTCACCTTCGAGAGGTAGAAGCAAGATGTGAAATTACCTTACTATCGAAACTCGACATAGCCCGCCGACTTGAAATGGACTTTCTCGGTCCCTGGCTCGCCTCGATCACACCGGTGCTATGGGTCCGAGCACGCGGTGGATGCTTCCTCATGTCCTCAAAGAAGTCATATCCTAGACCCCGATTAAATCTGCAGATCTTAGATTGGTCTAGAATAAGATTGAGCTTCTTCTTGCCTCCTACAAATCTCTCGAGAGTGTTCATAAGGTACCGACACTCCGAAAGAGAGAGGTGCAAGAAGAGCAGGGGAAGAAGAGACAACAGAAGGTAAGGAGCAAAAGAAGAACCAAAGAAGAGAGGGAAGAATGGCTTGTGCACGCACACCGACTTTGAAGGGACAGCCCCATCGCTAGCCGGGCTTGGTTCACGCCGCTAAGCTGCCTCAACCTTACCCCGGGCTTCTCCCCTTTCCACAATCATATTACAAGCACAATGTGGCTTCTAGAAGGTCCTTAGTTAGCTTCACACATTTCTCATCCAAAGCAATCAAGTCGATTTTAGTTTGTTACACTTAATGCATGGTGAGCTAACAGGTCCTTAGAAGCAAACTTAGCCATCTTCCTTTCATGATCAATCATATCTTGAAACTGTTGGAGACAAACCTCAAGTTCAAGTAGCTTAACTTAGGACAGCTTCAAGCATGAAACAATCGGCTCAAGTAAAGAAGCTTGTAGTTCAAGAATTTTATGATCCGCCCGCTTAAGTTCATCTTCAAGTTATTGCAATTTTCACAAGACTCTAGGCAGATCAAGGAGCATGGCATAAGGTACTCTAGCAAAGAATGTCCTTACCCTCACATGAGGTGGGAGAAGTAGTCTCATCAAGAATAAGTAGGGTATGACCATCCTACTCAACTCTAACTCAAAGAAGCGCACTAACATTCTCCACTTTAACACTATCAAGTTTGGAGGACAGACTATCATGTGAGGTCCTTAACTTCTCCATATCAACCAAAGAAAGCAGAGCATGTATCACAATCATCACTAGAAGGAGCAGATGTAAGAGCAATAATCTCTAGTGACACTATCTATTTCCTTCTCTAACTCAAAGACACTTAGCCTTAGCTTTAGCATGAAAACCTCCTAGCTTAAGAAAAGCATGATTGAGCTGGTCGAGGTGGGTACCTCGTCCGAAGTCTGAGTACTGCTCATTGTCGCCGAAGTTCGCCTCGAGGGCCATGAAGCACATGTCGGAGAAGTCGTCGCCGCCATCCTTGGGCTCTTGGTCACCCGTCCGTCATCGCCGCTTCCATCCCTCCACCTCGCCGAGGTCGAGGTCGTCAAGGCGTGAGGACGCTGTGGAAGAGCTTCTTGGCTTTGCCGGTTATGAACTTCTTTGAGAGACCATGTGGAGGTCGCCCCGTGTGTGTGATGAGTAATTGACATAGGTTTAGGAAGTCGAGTTTGGTTTGGGTGGTTTGGACCATGTCTATGCTATGGTGCAACAGCTCACTCGGTTTGGTCAAACTTGGTCGTATGGGATTAGGATGCATATTCTTTGATTCGACAAGTTTGAATTTTGTCATGGTAAGTATGTTGGTATTTACGCTTTCATGTATCGAGCGGTGCTATTTGATGTGTTTTTGTCTCGTATGACCGCAGGACATCGGTGGAGTCGTGGCGAGACACGTGGACCGGACTAGGTGCAGTGGCACCGAGGTCGAACGGCGGGATGTGTCAAGACGACGTGGACTCGAGGTGGTTGCGAGGCGGCGAGACGAGGAGCGCGAAGCTTCCTGAAGGTGCGGGAGGGGCGAACGGGAATTTCGCAAGGTCGCACAAGCGGAGCGGCTCCGTTGATTTAGCGGGCGAACGGGTGGAGACCCGTTAGCCATGGGCTATAAATAGGTGGAGGGCTGCTGCCCAAACCGAGCACTTGAAAAAGATTCTAGGGTTTTTAGTCAAAAGAGGCTTTAGAGTTTGTTTTGGCTTTAGGCTTTAGTGGTTGAGGGCTGTTTGAGTAGGCGAATTTTGTGCTCCTCGCTTGTCCCCTTCATAGCTTGTGTTCTTGAGGTTTGAGAGTGGGAGAGGATGAGTTGAATGCTTGTAATCATTCCTCTTGTATCAATCATGTATCTCTTCCTCTAGATCAATTTGAGATGATGTTTATTGACTTGGCTACCTTTTCTTTTGTTGCGTGTTGAGCCTCTCTTTGGATTTGCTAAGTCATTCCTCGCTTGGATTTGCCATCTTGTGCGTGTTGGTCTTGCGAGAGGAGTCTCACTACTGCTTGGTCGTTGTTAGTTTCATCGTGTTGTGTGTTTTGCCTAGAGGCTTTGGCGGCGCTCGTGTCTCGGGTCATGCCGCCTCGTAGTTGAATCCTTTCGAGTTTGTTGTTCTCCGCTGAAACCGTGGAGTGAGAAACCGAATCATTCTTTGTGTTGGTGATTTGTCGCCAATCATTGATGCTAGTGAACTGTTGGTTTTGATGATCATCAAGTTGATGCTTTGGATTAGTTTATTAGTTGTTTATTTGGAAGCCATCAATGCTACTAAGTTTTACTTGGTCTTTTTCTGCTGCGTCTTTGATTCTTGATGCTCTAAATTTCAATCTTGGGAGTCAGGTGTCTTGCCTCTTGTCCGCTATTGCGGTCGGAAATATGAGCGCTCAGAGATCCAAGTTTCGTCGCTATCTTCTTGTGTGCGGAAATTAGAGCTGAATCGCCGCGCGCTTTTGATCTTGGTCTGTATCAGATGGATTGTTTTGGACGGCAATTTTTGTCCGCTTGTCGGTAGTCTTGGTGAGTGCTTTATCGCTTGAAGCCTTGATTTTATTTGCTATTGGTTTTGATTACTTGTCGCAGTTTTTCCATCTGTCTACGAGCATGTGGATTGATGTGCTAGTAGAAAAGCGTAGCTTGTAGTTGTGCGCCTCACTGCTCTCTGCGGTTGCTCTGTGTTTTGTTTTTAGGTCGCCGGTTTGCGAGATCTTGGCGGCGGCCGATTTCCTCGAAAATTGCAAAGACTCGAAAGTGCTCAGAGAAAATAAAGACTTGTGGCGGCCTCGGTATTGCGCATAAACCGAGTCAAGGCGTACCGTGCATATTGATTACTCTTTTGGTTGAAAAATCGAGCGGTGGTTGCTACAAGCAGATTAACAAATGTATTTTTAGTTGAATTTTTATTGGCCGGTCTCTCGATTTATGCTGAATTTTTCAAAGGTCACATGCGCTCTGTGTTTCAGAGAATTAACTCTTTGAGAATTACTTTGTTTTGCTTCTTCTTGAAAGAATCAGCGTTTTCTCGGGCGATTTTAAAGAGAGCGACATTCACCCCCTCTGTCGCCATTTCGGTCCTACAATTGGTATCGAGCGGTTAGCTCTTTTCAATAGATCTTAACCGTCTCAAGAGCCGTGGCGATGGACAAGTACTCGACCAAGCCGCCTGCTGATGGCATCGACACCCTTCCGAAGAGCCGAATGGAGACATACATCCAGCCTGGGGTATGCCATCCGCTAAAGGTCAAGGTTCGATTCATTGTTCTCGCCGATGAGAACATCAATGTCGGAACATGGCCGATGTTGAGGCAAATGCAAAGGCAAGGAACATCATCATCCGTGGTTTGAGTCGAGCGAGTTTGATCAAGATATCTCACTCGCCGTCCGCCACGACATCCGGGTGACCTCGACGATACCATGAGGGCACCACCCAGATCAAGACGGTGACGACAGACCGGCCTCAAACGAGAATACAACAAATTTGAGATGCTTGTCGGTGAGTCCCTAGATGAGTGCTTCAGACGCTTTCACAAGATCTTGAGCAACCTTCGAGCGGTCGGTCTCACATACCCCGACTTCGGACAACGCCGTCGAGATACTTACAAAGACTCGACCGCGTGTGGGAGATGAAAGTGACTACCATCAAGGACACCACAGACCTCTCGACCTTGACTCTTGATGCGGCAGACTCTGCCTCAAGACTCACGAGATTGACATTGTCTCGAAAGTCGAAGTCACGCCGATGGTCCTAGTCACCGATCCCGGTTCGCTTCGTTCTCTTTGCCGATTCGTTGTGTGGTTTCTCCTTGTCGCTCTCGTCAGGACGAATCGATGATCGCTAGAGCACTCGAGGATGAGCAAATGCCCTCCTAGCTCGGAAGTTTTCATGCTTACAAGAGGAGGAGGGATGTAAAGAGGGAGGACCTCGTGATTTGCTTCGAGTGTGGTGGCCCCAACCACATCCGAGCAACCGCCCTAAGCCGAGAAGGGCAAGAACGACTACGGCGGTTTGGGCAAGAACGACTACACCGACAAGAACTGCAACAAGAAGCCTCCACCAGACGCCCAAAGAAGAAGAAGTTCCGCGACTTGAAGCCAAGAAGCTCTTCCACAGCGCCCTCACCGCTCGACGACCTCGACCTCAGCCGAGGTGGAGGGATGGAGCGACGATGACGGGACGGTGACCAAGAGCCCAAGGATGGCGGCGACGACTTCTCCCAAGATGTGCTTCATGGCCCTCGAGGGCGAACTCGGCGACAAATGAAGTCACTCCGACTCTGGACGAGGTAGATCCCACCTACGAACAGCTTAATCATGCTTTTCTTAAGCTAGGAGGTTTTCATGCTAAAGCTAAGGCTAGGTGTGCTGAGTTAGAGAAGGAAATAGATAGACTGTCACTAGAGATTATTGCTCTTACATCTGCCCCTTCTAGTATTGATTGTGATACATGCTCTGCTTTGCTGGTTGATATGGAGAAGTTAAGGACCTCACATGATAGTGTGTCCTCCGAACTTGAGAGTGTTAAGGTGGAGAATGTTAGTCTGCTTGCTGAGTTAGAGTTGAGTAGGATGGTCATACCCTACTTATTACCGATGAGACTACTTCTCCCACCTCATGTGAGGGTAAGGACATTGTCGCTAGAGGATCTTATGCCATGCTCTTTGATCCGCCTCGAGTCTTGTGAAAATTGCAATAACTTGAAGATGAACTTAAAACAGGCAGATCATAAAATTGTCAACTACAAGCTTTTTACTTGAGCCGATTGATTCATGCTCGAACCGCCCTAAGTTAATCAATGAACTTGAAGTCGTCTCCAAACAGCTTCAAGATATGATTGAACATGAAAGGAAGTTGGCTCGCTTTGCTTCTAAGGACCCCGTTAGCTCACCATGCATTAAGTGTAACAAACTAAAATCTGACTTGATTGCTTTGGATGAGAAATGTGTGAAGCTAACTAAGGACCTTCTAGAGAAGCCACATTGTGCTTGCAATATGATTGTGGAGGAGGGGGAGAAGCCCCAGGGTAAGGATGAGACGCTTAGCAACGTGAACCAACTGGCTAGCAGTAGGACTGTCCCTTCAGAGTCGGCTGTGCTTGCACAAGCCATTCTTCCCTCTGCTGCTGGTTCTTCTTTTGCTCCCTTACCTTCTCATTGTCTCTTCTTCCCCTCGCTCTTCTTGCACTCTCTCTTCGGGAGTGTCAAGACTTTATGAACACTCTCGAGAGATTTGTAGGAGGCAAGAAGAAGCTCAATCTTATTCTAGACCAATCTAAGATCTCGCAGATTTAATCGTGGTCTAGGATATGACTTCTTGAGGACATGAGGAAGCATCCACCGCCGTGCTCGCACTCCATAGCACTGTGTGTGATCGAGACCGAGCCCAGACCGAGAAAGTCCATTTCAAGTCACGGGCTATGTCCAGGGATTTGACAAGAAGGTAATTTCACATGCTACTTCTACCTCTCGAAGGTGAAGTATCACCGCACCTTCGCCAAGGATGGACACACAATCGATCGATGCTTCAGCGCGCCAAGATCGCACAGAGACTATGTTGAGTCTCTTAGGCGCATCTGTGGTCGGCCCTGCACCTTGAGTGCACCTAAGACCAACACGAGGTCTAGGCTTGTTTCTTCCGATGGGTTTGTGCAAAGATCGAGGACTTGGTTTTTCCGAGTTTTCGGTTTTCGCCCTCATGTCGCTTTCAACCGTGACTTCCGCCGCCCCGAGGGTAGATCTCGCTTTCCCCATCGAGATAGCTACTCATGGCGTGTTCAAGATGTTGTGTGTTCACTCGCTTCCTTCAGAGGCTCGGACCCAAAGAATGACTTTCTGTCTACTCTTAGACCTTCGCTTTGAGTTACAGAGAGCGAGGGTAGATAGAGGTCACGGGCTTGACTACTTCATCCGCCGACGTGTTATTCAAGATTGGGTGCCAAAATCATTGTTGATTTATCCCAAGATCGAGACTTTACTCTGCTTGACTCAGTTCGCGGTAGGGAAGGAGAAGGTTTGGCTTGTAGACTCGGTTGTTCTCGCCATATGACCGGAGACTCCGCTGGTTCTCCTCCTAGCCCGCTTCCGTGTGATGAGACGATCACCTTCGAGACGCTTCGTCTGGGCGCTATCGCCAAAGGTATCAGGCGACATGCTTTTTTATTCTAAAGATGTTGCCTTGGTTAGTAAGTCAAAGACAATTTGCTTTCGCTTTCACCATCGATGACGGTTTCGAGGTGAGCTTTAAGAAAACGCTTGCAAAATTCTTGATTCTTCTAGTAGTCCGGTTTATGGATTTCTCGTTATGGGAGGATCTTTCGTGGCTGAGTTCTCTCGAGTCTTCCGCGATCCTCTCGTGTGTTTAGTTGCTTCGAGTCCCGCGATCTCTCCTTCCGCATAGGAGACTTGGTCATATTGATTTGACCATTTGACCCGAAAGTTAGCGTACCATGATCTCATTCGTGGTCCGCCAAACTCAAGATGGTCAAAGATCTTGTTTGCACTCCATGCCAAGACGCAAGAAGATGGTTGCCGCTTTCATCCTCCCACACAAGCATTATGACCGATGACAGACAAACCGCCCACATGGACACAGCTTGGACCAAATGAAAAGTACCAGCAGGAGGGAAGTGGTATGTTCTTGTTGTGGTCGATGACTTCGAGGTACTCTTGGTGTTTTTCTTAGCCTCAAGGACGAGACATTTACACATTTCCGAGGTCTTTTAGTAGGTCAGTCTGCTGAGCTCCCGGTGCCTTACGAGCGATCCAGAGTGACAATGGCACGGAGTTCAAGAATTCCTACTTTGAGAGTTTCATGTGAGACAGTGTAGAGCACCGCTCTTCTCCATACGCCCTCAAAGAAATGGCGCTAGGAGAGGAAGAACCGCACCTTGGTCGAGATGGCCAGATGATGCTTGATGAGTACTCTACACCGAGGAAGTTTTAATGAGGCCATTGCATCGCAAGGCCATGTTTCGAATCGAGTTTTTCTTCTGCACTCCTACACCAAGACTTATGAGTCGAGATACTGCTAAAGCCCAAAGCCTCTCATTTTCGTGTGTTTGGTTGCAAGTGCTTTATCTTGAAGTCCGGGAACCTAGACAAGTTCGAGTCACGCTCTTGTGACAGATCTTTCTAGGCTACTCGACTTCTTCGGGCTTATAGGGTCCGAATCGCGAGTCTAGCAAAATGGTAGAAACCTGCGAGGTGACCTTTGACGAGGCCAGTCCAGGGACTAGGCCAGATATCTCAGGTTCCTTAGAGCAGTCCGAGACCATCTTTGTGGATGATGAGGACGAGGGAGACGATGGTTGTTTACCTGATCCTGCTCCTCTTCCTCCCCTTGAGATGCCTTCTTCCACGGCACCTCAAGGTGATCTGCCCTTGCCTTCCGCTTCTCCCGAGCTAGTGGCTCTGCCCCCGCCTCGCCTCGCACACGAGGTAGAGGCCACTTCTTCTTCTCATCCAGACCTCCCGCCATATCCGTAAAATGCATCCTTCAGAGCGCATCATTGAGATCTTTTTGAGCGTGTCACACGCCAAAATCTGCACTTCTCTTTTCTCTCCATTCTCGCTTTCATTGCCTCCTTCGAGCCCAAGGATGTTTGTCACGCCTTTCGATGAGTCTTGGGTCAATGCCATGCATGAGGAATTAGAGAACTTTGAGAGAAACAAGGTCTGTCGCTTGTTGAGCCTCCACGAGGCCACAATATCATTGGAACCAAGTGGGTGTTCAAGAACAAGCAGAGCGAGGATGGGGTAGTCATCCAAACAAGGCTAGATTGGTAGCTCGTGGGTTTTCCTGTGTTGAGGGTCTAGACTTCGAGGAGACCTTGCCCTCAGAGCTCGACTTGAAGCCATTAGAATCTCGCTTGCCTTTGCGCCTTCTAAGGGTTTCAAGCTTTACCAGATGGACGTGAAGAGTGCCTTTCTCAATGGCCTTATTGAGGAGGAAGTCTACGTCCGACAGCCTCCAGGTTTCGAGAACCCCAAATACCCTAACCATGTCTTCAAGCTTTCAAAAGCGCTGTATGGACTTAAGCAGGCTCCCAGAGCTTGGTATGAGAGGCTTAAGTCCTACTTGTTGAGTCATGGGTTTGAAATGGGTAAAGTTGACAAGACCTTGTTTATCCGTAGGCTTGGTAGTGACTTTTGCTCGTCCAAATCTATGTCGATGACATCATCTTTGGTGCTCTTCTCATGCTCGTTTCACAGCTTCTGATGTCATGAGCACCGAGTTTGAGATGAGCATGATGGGTGAGTTGACATTCTTTCTTGGCTTCCAAATCAAGCTGCACTCGGAGGGTACTTTTCTTCATCAGGCAAGTACACTCGTGATCTCCTCGACGCCGACATGAGTGATGGTAAGCTTCGTGTCGACTCCCCATGGCTTCTACAAACTTATCTTGACCCAGATGAGGATGGCGAGCCATTGATCAAAAGGAGTTTCGCAAAGATGATTGGCTCCTCTTGTACCTCAACGCTCGAGACCGGATATACATTTTTCTCGTGTGCTTGTGCGCTGCTGTGCTTCTCCTCGCTTTCACCGCCAAAGCGGTGAAGCGATCTTTCGCAGACCGCGAGCTACCATTGACTATGGTATCCGTACTCTTCCTCATCCCGCCTTTCTTGAGAGCCTTCTGATGCGCACTTCACCGGGTCAGAGGATAGATAGGAAGAGCACTTCGCACCGCCAATTTCTTGGCACTTCTCTTGTTTCGGTCTTCGAGGAAGCAATCCTGTTGCATACCCACCGCAGAGGCCGAGCACGCTGTCGCAGCCCATTGTCAGAGCCAAGTGCTCGATGACTTCGACCATGGACTTTGGGTTAGTTATCGATGTTGTTCCACTCTTTTGTGATAACACTTCGCGATTAACATTGCCAAGAACCCAAAGGCAAAGATTCCTGACCAAGCACATCGATATCCGCTTCCACTTCCTTAGAGACCATGTAGAGAAGGGCGACATAGTGCTCCAGCCAGGAGAGTGACCACCAGCTATCGACATTTTCACCAAGCCATTGGATAGTTCGAGGTTTTCACCATGGGAGAGCTTGGGGTGGTTTGTCCTATGGACCTGAGTGAGGGGAGCTTTGGGTTTTATCGTTTTTCTATATTATTTATGCTCTTGCTCCTTGTCGTTGCATTGCATTTTGGGTGCATTTGGGATTAGTCCTCCTAGCATAGATTAGAGTGCTTCTTTTGTCTAGTTGTTTAGATTTTGCTCTTATCTTGTGATTCTAGGATGTCGCTTATTAGTGTTACTTATCTCACTAGGTTGAGCTCACTCACTTCTTGTAGGTTCTAGCGAGGGTTGGGCCACCCTGCAGACAGGTACGGTTTGCTCCTAGGTGTGTTAAGGGCGCTTGATAGTCCTAGAGTCATATGGGTAGATGAGAGTCATCTGAGCCATAGTATTCTCTATATCTTATCTATGCTTTAAGGATCATTGCTTTTTTTGTTTTGCCGCCTTCTCGATTTATTGTTTTGGTTCAAGGAGTTCATTTGGGAGCTTCGAGCTTAATATTGACATAACTTAACTTGAACTAAAAGTTGCATCTATTGTTGAGGAGCTGGATCTTCTCGTGATTTCTAGCATTCTCGCATTGTAATATAACTACATTGAGCCTTGATTATTATCCTCGCTATGACATGTTTACAATGCTTTACACCTTGCCATGACTTGTGCTTATTTGCTGAATTTATCATGACTTCATATGTGTAGCCTAGTTTTTGCCATGATAAGTTAATTAAAATTGCTCAACTTAAACTAAAACTTGTCTTGTTAGCACTCGAGATTAGTCTTTCTTGAGCTATCCTTTTATGATTCATGCCATGTCAAATAGGCTGGGTAGAGTGATGAATCTATATTGAGCCTTAGATTGAGCCGTTTTAGTCTCTTGATGATGCATGAGTTAGTACAACTTGTTAAAAGGCAAAAGATCTCTTTTGTGCGTAAAAAACCGATCTCACCAATTCTCTCCTATGAGACGGCTTGCCATTGCACTTGGCATGAACTTAGGGGAGTTTTGGATGACCTAGACTATCTTCTTAAGCTTCTCGCTTGGAGTAGTCGATAAGGCTTGAGACCTAGCACATGATAAAACAAAATCTGGTTGGAAACTACCATGAATTTCAAAAGAAAATTTGTTTCATGTGTTCAATGTGCTTAAAGCCACAAAAAGTATCAAGTACTTTAACCAATGTTTCAATCTTGAGCATAGCACTCTATTTGGTCTCAATTTAAGCTTCTTAGTTCCGCTTAGCTTATTGACATGGCTCGTGATCATCCTTGGATATCTCTAGCTAGACTTTGCTCATTGATGACTTGACTTGCTCACATAATGTACCTCATTTTCAAATTGTCATCTATGTGTTCTAGCTAGCTTATACATATCTTGTCATGATCTAGATAGCCTTTTATTGAGTTATGGCTTGGTGTATTACATTATGGTCATATTGATAATTCTCATGGCTCTAATCGCTAAGAATAATCAAACTTCACCATTTCATCCATTGACATGTCATATTCTCTCTTGAGCATTCTTGATGTGTTTATTGCCAAAAAGGGGGAGAATAGAGAAGAAAAAGCTAGATGGGATCATTTTAGAGCTTTGGAGAACAATTTGCTCTTTTAGTTGTTGCTCTAGTGTTCCTTCTGTCGACATGGTCATTAGTTTCACTCTTCTTCTTGGACCATGTTGGTTTCTTCAAACTCAAACTCAACTTTGCGCTTTTTTGAGTTTGTCAATATACTCATCAAGGGGAGATTGAGAGACCATGTGGAGGTCGCCCCTGTGTGTGATGAGTAATTGACATAGGTTTAGGAAGTCGAGTTTGGTTTGGGTGGTTTGGACCATGTCGCTATGCAGCAACAAAGCTCACCGGTTTGGTCAAACTTGGTCGTATGGGATTAGGATGCATATTCTTTGATTCGACAAGTTTGAATTTTGTCATGGTAAGTATGTTGGTATTTACGCTTTCATGTATCGAGCGGTGCTATTTGATGTGTTTTTGTCCGTATGATCGCAGGACATCGGGTGGAGTCGTGGCGAGACACGGTGGACCGGACTAGGTGCAGTGGCACCGAGGTCGAACGGTCGGGATGTGTCAAGACGACGTGGACTCGAGGTGGTTGCGAGGCGGCGAGACGAGGAGCTGAAGCTTCCTTGGCAGTGAGGGGCTAAACGGGAATTTCGCAAGGTCGCACAAGCGGAGCGGGCTGCTGGATTTAGCGGGCGAACGGGTGGAGACCCGTTAGCCATGGGCTATAAATAGGGTGGAGGGCTGCTGCCCAAACCGAGCACTTGAAAAAGATTCTAGGGTTTTTTAGTCAAAAGAGGCTTTAGAGTTTGTTTTGGCTTTAGGCTTTAGTGGTTGAGGGGTCGTTTGAGTAGGGCGCTTTTGTGCTCCCCGCTTGTCCCTTCATAGCTTGTGTTCTTGAGGTTTGAGAGTGGGAGAGGATGAGTTGAATGCTTGTAATCATTCCTCTTGTATCAATCATGTATCTCTTCCTCTAGATCAATTTGAGATGATGTTTATTGACTTGGCTACCTTTTCTTTGTCGTGTTGAGCCTCTCTTGGATTTGCTAAGTCATTGCTCCTCGCTTGGATTTGCCATCTTGTGCGTGTTGGTCTTATGCAGAGGAGTCTCACTACTGCTTGTCGTTGTTAGTTTCATCGTGTTGTGTGTTTTGCCTAGAGGCTTTGGCGGCGCCTGTGTCCTGGGCTGCGGCCAGTTCCTCGTAGTTGAATCCTTCTGGAGTTTGCTGTTCTCCCGTTGAAACTGTGAGTGAGAAACCGAATCATTCTTTGTGTTGGTGATTTGCTGCCAATCATTGATGCTAGTGAACTGTTGGTTTTGATGATCATCAAGTTGATGCTTTGGATTAGTTTATTAGTTGTTTATTTGGAAGCCATCAATGCTACTAAGTTTTTACTTGGTCTTTTGTCGCAAGGCCGATTCTTGATGCTCTAAATTTCAATCTTGGGAGTCGTGGTGTCTTGCCTCTTGTCTGCTATGCGGAAATATGAGCGCTCAGAGATCCAAGTTTCGTCGCTATCTTCTTGTGTGCGGAAATTAGAGCCGAATCGCCTGCTTTTGATCTTGGTCAGCATTGTATGGATTGTTTTGGACGGCAATTTTGTTCCGCTTGTCAGTAGTCTTGGTGAGTGCTTTATCGCTGAAGCCTTGATTTTATTTGCTATTGGTTTTGATTACTTGTCGCAGCTTTTTCCATCCTCGTACGAGTATGTGGATTGATGTGCTAGTAGAAAAGCGTAGCTTGTAGTTGTGCGCCTCTACTGCTCCTCTGCGGTCGCTCGTGTTTTGTTTTTAGGTCGCCGGTTTGCAGATCTTGGCGGCGGCCGATTTCTCCTCGAAAATTCGCAAAGACTCGAAAGTGCTCAGAGAAAATAAAGAGCTTGTGGCGGCTCTCCAAATACCAAGCGCATAAACCGAGTCAAGGCTTACCGATATTGATTACTTTTGCCGCTGAAAAATCGAGCGTGGTTGCTACAGCAGATTAAATAAATGTATTTTTAGTTGAATTTTTATCGGCCGGTCTCTCGATTTATGCTGAATTTTTCAAAGGTCACATGCGCCTGTGTTTCAGCAGAATTAACTCTTTGAGAATTACTTTGTTTTGCTTCTTCTTGAAAGAATCAGTTTGCTAGTGTTCGTTTGATCCACACTCATCGCTGATTTGAGCTCAAACGACGAGCCCTCTCGACTGATCCAAGTGACTACCATCAGATGAGTGACAGAGCTTCTGACCTTGACTCTTGATGCGCCAGACACTGCCTCAAGAGTCAAGGTCGAGAGGTCTGCTGGTCTTTGATGGTGGTCACTTTCATCTCCCAAACACGAGATCGAGTGCCGCGGAGCATCCGACGAGCGCTGTCCGAGTCGGGTATGTGAGACCGACCGCCGGAGGTTGCTCAAGATTTTGTGAAATCGCAAAAGCACTCGCCTGTGGACTCACCAAAGAAGCATCTCAATTTGTTGTATTCGCGCTTGAACCGATCCCGCCGAACCGCCTTGATCCGGGTGGTGCCTCATGGTATGGCGCGCCGAGGGTCACCCAGATGTCGAGGCGACGACAGTGAGATATGCGGTCAAACTCGCCACGACTCAAACCTCGATGATGATGTTCTTGCCTTTGCATTCGCCTCAACATCGCCATGTTCCCTGATTGATGTTCTCATCGGCAGAACAAATAATCGCATCTTGACCTTCCGCCAGATGGCATACCCCGGCCTCGATGTATGTCTCCATTCGCTCTTCCGTAGGTAATCGATGCCATCGAAAACGGCGGCTTGGTCGAGTACTTGTCCATCGCCATGGCTCTTGAGACCGTTAAGATCTATTGAAAAGAGCTAACCGCTCGATACCAATTGTAGGACCGAAATGGCGACAGAGGGGGGTGAATGTCGCTTCTTTAAAATCGATTTCAAGCAAAAGACTAAAACAACTCACAAATCGACAAGCATACATAAAAGGACTATCGCTTATAGAAGCTATAAAACAACTGAATCAAAACCTCTAGCAATTCAATCTCCAACACCACTCGTGTGATGGCTGCACACCAAGCTAAAAAGCACACCAAACCAGAGAAACGAAACAGGCTGCTGCTTGCTTTTACAAATCAAACAAACCGACACCACAAGAAGAAATCCCACTTAAACTCAAACAAAGAAGGAGCACTAGCTAATAAAACCAAGACCTTAATCCATCAATGAGCAAACAAAGCAATAAAGAAAGCAGCCCCCTACAACCACGCAGACAAAGCACGGTTTTTGCCTTTGAGGAGCAAGTCAGAAGCCGCCACAGAGCTACCGGATTTTGCCGGATTCTACAGCGCCGCCACGCCTCCCATTCTCCAAATGCAAAGACAGGAAATGGCATTCAAGCAAAGAACTCAACCAAACAAAGAACCCACAAAATCCATTACAAAGGCAAGCAGATTCGGTTTCAAACAACGATGGACAAGCATGCACAGAGAATGTGAAATTGCAAATTAGCTAATCCAGAGCAAGAAACAAATACAAGCAAAAGTTTTGAGATCCACAAGCAATGGGAATAGCATGAAGTTACTGACCTCCGTTTTTTGCACACCGTCGCACACACAACAAGCCGGAATCAAACCACACCGAATGACAAGCAAGAAAGAAGAATGCCACAAGACGCACGACAAAGAAAAAAAAAATCCAATCACAAGGTGAAATGGCGATCTTGCTTAAACAGGAACCGCTTAGCCAAATCAATAAACAGCAGAGGAACACTAGCCGATCAACAACAAATACCGCCCTCGCTTCACCGACTAAGCAAGATGTACAAACGCCACTCACTTCTCTCGACGCAACAACAAGCCCTCAACAGAACGGCCATAACAACAACAAAGACGGCAATCAACACATCACGCTATATGAAATAAGAATACTACTACGAGCTGGTCATGACCTCCTTGAACCGACGCGGCTAAGAGAGAAACAACGAAGTCGCCGCTACACGCAGAGAGCAGAGCCGACAGGCAAAAAGTCGCCTTGACTTCACTGCCCGAGAAATGACCACAAGCACCCGAGACTACAGATCAATCAAGAGGCAAAAACAAATCAAAGACTCCGATCCGAACAAAAATGGCAGATCCAAACGATGGGAATCCAGATTTAGGGGACTAATCGATGACAACAAACAATCAAAACCAAACACCATCTCATATTGATCTAGAGGAAGAGAGATACATGATCGACAAGAGGAATGATTACAAGTCATTTCATCCTCTCCCACTCTCATACCATAAGAACACACACAGAGCCGCCTTCCTAACTCACACCCTCACTATTCCACTCATGCCTTTTCTCGCTGAGGACTCACACATGCAGGAGCCTGACTCAACACACTACAAGCTTAAGGGGACAAAGACATAGTAGAAGAACTCGCCCACACCCTTCCTCACTCATTCCTCTACTACACAAAGACATGTCCTCAAACAAAGAAATCAAGAATTGTAGTCCAAGCCTCACATGTTTGCTCCACACACAAATGAGGCAAAAGTCATGGTCAACATGACCAGGATTTGGAGGAAAACCAGCCCATCCTCTCATTGCTTGAGTCAAAACTCCAATTTTCCTCAGCCTTCAGGAAGCTTCCGTGATCCCAGATCTTGACTGTCTCGACCTCGACCTCCCCGAGTCTAGTCCCGTCCGCCACATCGCCTCGTCAGATCCGCCACGGTAGATTCCGCTCGCCTCCCGACTCAAGAACCACTTCAAAGAAATTTCGATCATCTTCTAAGATCTTTGACCGTCTCGACTCGACACCTCCTCGTGTCTAGTCCCGTCCTCTTCGCCTCACCATGACCTAGTTCAAGTCCCGCAATACACATGCATAAACAAACCATCACATAGCACCGCATCTAAACAAGATAATCCACATTAGCACGTATAAAGGTACTCAACCCTCGAATACCAAACAAACTCAAACTCACTAAACCGACCACAATTACTCATCACAAACATGGGGACACCTCCACATGGTCTCTCAATCTCCCCTTGATGAGTATATTGACAAACCCCAAAAAGCATAAGTTGAGTTTGTTTGAAAGTCATACATGGTCCAAGAAAAGAAATTGATGCTAATGACCATGTAGACACAAGGAGTAAAAGAAAGAGCAAGTTTTCTCAAACGCTCCCAAAACTCCCAAAGAGACTTTTTCTCCAATATTCTCCCCTTTGTCAATAAAGTCATCAAGATACAAAAGAGAGAATATAGCATGGTGTGGTTGAATGTTACAATGCTAAGCAATTAGAGCCATGAAGATTATCCAAAATGACTATTTGAGAATCACACCAAGCCATAACGATATGAAAACTATCAATATCATTACAAGATATGGATAATCAAGCCAAGCCACGTAAGTAACAATATGAAGAATAGATGAATTTCTTAGCATGTCAAGCCACTCAAGAGTATAGTCTAGCTAGAGGTATCCAAAGATGATGCAAACCATGTCAATAACCTAAGTGGAACCAAGAAGCTAGAATTGAGTCAATTTAGAGTGCTATTAGTTCAAGAATGAATCATTTGCGCAAGTACTTGGTTCTTTTGGTAGTTACAAATTTAGCCCAGATCACATATTTTCATTTGAAATTGATAGTGGTGATGTGCTAGATCTCAAGCCTTATGCGACCATTCCAAGCGAGAAGCTTAAGGAGATGATCTAGGTCATCCAAAACTCCCCGAGTTCATGCCCAAAGGTAATGGCAAGCGCCTCATGAGAAAGAATTGGTGAGATCCGCTCTTTTCGCACATAAAAGAGATCTTTTGCTTTCTTAAATAAGTGTACTCACTCATGTTTCATCATGACACTAGCATAGCTCAAACTAAAGCTCAATTAAAGATTCAAGACTCAACTTAGCCTATTTGACATGGCATGAATCATAAGAGGATAACTAAAGATAGACTAGCCTCAAGAGCTAACATGACATGTCTTAGTTCAAGTTGTGCAATTTTAATTAACTTAACAATGGCAAAGGCTTGACGACACATATGAAGCAATGATAAATCTAGCAATTACACAATCATGGCAAGATGTAATGCATTGAAGCATGTCATATATGGATAATAGTCAAGGCTCCAAGTAGTTACATTACAATGCACAATGCTAAAAGCAAGAAAATCCAGCTCCCCTCAACATGTGAAACAATGTTTAGTTCAAGTTGAGTTATATCAATATTAAACTCCGTAAGCTCCCAAATGAACTCTCCCGAACCAAAGCAATAAAACGAGAAGTCGGCAAAGAAATCGACAAGGGCCCTTAAAGCATAGACAAGATATAGAGAATACTATAGCCCAGATCGACTCTCATCTACCCCATATGACACTAGGACTATCAATCGCCTTGGCTAACACACTAAGGAGCAAACACGTTCCTCGCCTACCCAAGGGTGGCCCAACCCTTGCTAGAACCTATAAGAAGTGAGTAAGCTCAACCTAGTGAGAAGAGACAGCTAATAAGCAACAACCTAGAGCATAAGATGAGAGGAAGAAGTCTAAGCAACTAGACGAGAGAAACACTCTAATCTATGCTAGGAGGACTAACCCAAAATGCATCCGAAATGGCGACAAGAAGGAGCAACAAAGATAATATACAAGATAAAGCAAGAAGCACAAAGCTCCCTCACTACAAATCCATAAGGACAAACCACCCCAAGCTCTCCCTCAAGGTCAAAACCTAGAGCTATCCAAAGGCTTGGTAAAGATATCACCAATGGCGGTCACTTCCACAAATCGGAGCACTATATCACCCTTCTCCACATGGTCTCTAAGGAAGTGATATCGATATCAATATGCTTGGTCCGAGAGTGCCTTTGACCGGTTCTTAGCAATGTTAATAGCGTAAGTGTTATCACAAAAGAGTGGAACACTTTCTATAACTAACCCAAAATCCCGCAGGTCGGCCATCCAGTATCTCGTCAGCAAAGAATCGGCGGCAAAGAATATACTAAACCTCATGCAGGATCAGGTAACACCGGATCGCTTCCTAGAGGACCAAGAACGAGAGAAGTGCCAATGAATTGACAAGTGCGGTGTTTTTCCTATCTATCCTACACCAAAGAAAGTCTGCGCCCGAGTAGGCTCTAAGGAAAAGACAGATGAGGAAGAGTACCAGATACCATAGTCAATGGTAGCTCAAGGTATCAAGAATGCGCTTCATCGCCGGGCGGTGAGATACGCGAGAGAAGCTCGAATCGAGCACACAAACACACAGAGAAGTGTATGTCCGGCCTCGAGGCAAGTGAGGTACAAGAGGGAGCCAATCATGCCGCGACATTCCTTCGATCAACCGCTCGCCATCCTCATCTGGGTCAAGATAGGTCAGTAGAAGCCATGGGAGTCGACACAGCTTACCATCACTCATGTCGGTTGCCTCAGAGGTCACGAGTGTACTTGCCTTGATGCGTAAATGTACCTCCCGAGTCCGCTTGATCCGAAGCCAAGGAAGAAACTCAACTCGCCCATCATGCTCATCTCAAACTCTGAGCTCATAACATCGGAGAACTGAGAAACAAGAGTATGAGATGAGCCACCAAAGATGATATCATCCACATAAATCTGGACGAGTAGAAAGTCATTACCATGCCTGCGAATGAACAAGGTCTTGTCTACTTTACCCATTTCAAACCCATGACTCAACAAGTAGGACTTAAGCCTCTCATACCAAGCTCTGGGAGCCTGCTTAAGTCCATACAGCGCTTTTGAAAGCTTGAAGACATGGTTAGGGTATTTGGGGTTCTCGAAACCTGGAGGCTGTCTAACATAGACCTCTTCCTCAATAAACCCATTGAGGAAGGCACTCTTGACATCCATCTGTAAAGCTTGAAACCCTTAGAAGTCGCAAGGCAAGGTAATTCTAATGGCCTCAAGTCTAGCAACAGGGCAAAGGTCTCCTCAAAATCCGCACCTCAACCCGAGAGAACCCCCGAGCTACCAGCCTAGCCTTGTTTCAATGACTACCCCTTCCTCACTGCTTGTTTTTGAACACCCACTTAGTCCCAATAACATTGTGACCTCGAGGGGCTCAACAAGCTTACCTGACCTTGTTTCTCTCAAAGTTTTCCAACTCCTCATGCATGGCATTGACCCAAGACTCATCGAAAGAGCATGATCAACATCCTTGGGCTCGAAAGAAGCAATGAAAGGAGAATGGAGATGTAAAAGAGAGTGTTAGATTTTGAGCGCAGACACGCCAAAAGATCTCCAATGATCGCGCCTCAAGGATGCCTTCTCTGGATATGTCGGGAGGTCCTGGATGAGAAGAAGAAGTGGCCTCTACCTCGTGTGCAGACGAGGCAGAACAGAGCCACTAGCTCCGGAGGAAACGGAAGGCAGGTCGATCACCTTGAGGTGCCGTGGAAGAAGGCATCTCAAGGGAAGAAGAGGAGCCGGATCAGTAAACAACCATCGCCTCCTCGCCCTCATCATCCACAAAGATGGTCTCTGACCGCTCTAACGAACTCGAGATATCCGCCTAGTCCCCTGTGGCCTCGTCAAAGGTCACCTCACCGGTTTCTACCATTTTGCTAGACTCAGCCTGCACTTATAAGTTCGCCAAGAAGTCGAGTAGCCTAGAAAGATACCGCCACAGAACGTGACTCGAACTTATCTAGGTTCCTGCACTTCAAAATAAAGCACTTGCAACCAAACACACGAAAATGAGAGACGCTAGGCTTTCGCCCATATCTCAAATTTCATAAGAAGTGCGGTGTAGGAGTGCCCAAGAAAGACTCGATTCAAACATGGCACGCAATGCAATGGCTTCAAATTTCAAAACTTCCTGTAGAGTACTCATCAAGCATCGCCCCGCCATCTCGACTAAGGTACGGTTCTTTCTCTCCACAACGCCATTTTGCCGAGGGACGATGGAGAAGAGAACGGTGTGTCTACACTGCCTCACCGCAGTAAACTCTCAAAGTAGGAATTCTTGAACTCCGTGCCATTGTCACTGCGGATCGCTCGTAAGGCACCCGGGAGCAAAACTCAAGCAAAAACTAGAAAAGCAAGAGGTCTCAGCGAGAGGGGAGATCCAACCCGAAAGAGGGTGGTCTTTCCAAAATGACCAAGCATGGCTAAGAGGCGATCATGGCCGAGAGGGTGGTCTTTGCAAAAAGACCAGGAGACGGCCATGAGCGGGAGGGTGGTTTTTGCAAAAAGATCAGCAAGGATCACTAGGGTGGTCTTTGCAAAAGAGTCGACAAAGGCCATGAAGGTGGTCTTTGCCAAAGGAGATCCTGAGGGGATCCCGAGGGGGGAGGTCCTGAGGAAAACACGACTAATCCACGTGGTCATAAAAAGAACACGACCACGTAACGTAATCGTGAGAAGAATACGATCACACAAAGTGGTTGTATGACTAAGAAAAGATTAGGCACAAGAAAACTCACCAAAACCAAGAAAGAGACGGAAAAAGGAGGAGATCGAGGATAGTCATGTGGAAGAGGACGACACGGCACTCGGTGAACTCCCTGGGCAACAGAAGAAGCAGCACGGCTCCGGCGATCTTCTTAGTGATGAAGAGGTGGTGGCGCAGCCTTCCTCGGGCACTTCTTGGAGAAGCTTCAAGCACAAGCTCGGAGAAAACTAGGCAAGAGCAAGAAAGCTAGGAAATGAGGAAAAAGGTGATGACACTACTACAAAAAGGCTAATACTGGATGCCTCATCACAGTCGGTTGACCAAAACCGCTTCAGATACATTCAATCACAAACGGTTTTGGTTTAGAGACCGCTCAGGCATCGGGTCAGCGCTTAAAACCATCTCGTGAAGAGGTAATATCACGCACGGTTCATGTTAAAACCATTCAGGAGATCACGACGGTTCTAAACAAGAACCGCTCGGATATTAATTAGTATCACGACGCTTCTAACAATAACCGCCTGTGATCCACGGTGAGTTTCTTCATCGCCGGCGCGCTCGTTTCGCCGCCATCCGCCCGGCTCCCCGATGCGTCTCTTCATCGTGATCGATCCGCTTCGCCCTCGATGTGTCTTTTCGCCTCACGCCCGAATTTATTCCTTGTTTTATAAAAAGGATCATCCGCCATCCAAGATGATCATCCCCACATACTTATAAAAAATGTAAATGGTGCCTCTTCCTTGTCGCCGCATTGATGGCCTTCCGCCGCCCTTGACTGCAGCAGCACCTCTCTGTAAGTTGAACTGCGTCATGAAGAACACCGCTTGATCAACAGTGTCTTCACTCCTCCGCCGGCGGAGAATTTGCCGAGCAGTGACGCCACCTTCCGCCGCCTTGACATCCTCCTCCGCCGTGTCTTCCGGTGATCTCCCACTTTCGGCGAAGTTTATCGCGCCATCGACGTAGTCCTCCAAAACGACGCTGCACGCCTCCGTGAGGCTTGCCGCCACTTGGACCGTAATCGAGGCGGCAGCGCATCGAAGTCGACGAGGCCGAGACCCTCAAGCAAGGGAAGAGAGCCTATGGGCTCAATTCTTCTTGGTTCAACGAACCGAGGGTCTTCGGAGACACTCGAACGAAGCGCCACAACCGTGGACGATTTCGTGCTTCGCTCACGATGATCGTGAATCGTCCGATGCCGGCTAATTGCCGCTTATGAAGTATTGCAGATGGAGATAGCAGCCTACCTCCACTACTAGAAAAACCTTGTTTAATTATAGGTTTCTGCTTTTTTTTAATATAAACATGTAATTTCTTCATGTCATGTAAGTGTATATACAAGATAAATATACTTGAGAATAAACCATTTCACAGACAGTTCCATTATGGAACCGTCTCGTGATATGGGACATATCACGACGGTTCCATGGATGGTTCCATAATGGAACCGTCTGCGATATGGGACATATCACGACGGTTCTATTATGGAACCGCTCGTGATATGTCCCATATCACTTAACGGTTCTATTATGGAACCGTCAGGATATTATCACCGACGGTGCCCATAATAGAACCGCTCGTGATAAGTCTCTTTATAAGTAGGAGGTACCCTCACCGCCGCTAGGGTTTACGCCTAACTCGCCACTCCTCAATGCCTTACTCTCGTCTGCTCCTCCCCACCTCGACGCCGCTTATTCTTCCTGTCGCCGACGGTTGTAGGACACGGTGATACCGCAAAAGACACTCAGACGATAAGAGTGTCTTTTGCGGCACCACCAAGAAGCCACAACCACGGTGACGCCCAAACTCGTCACTCCTCAGCTCCGCTAGGGTTTGCGCCGCCCTAACTCCGCTCCTCCCCACCTCGACGCCGCCGACCGACCGTCGCCGCCGCCGACCCTTTGCGCCTCGCTAGGGTCTCCGGCCGGCTTTGCTTTCCCATCCTCCTCTATTCTCCTCTAGATCCGTTAGCTTAATGTCTTTTGTTGAGTTTGATTTTTATGCATGAGCCTTGTTGTGTCTCGATGTTTGTGTGATTTATGCAAGGTAAAGGAAATGGATGCGGTTGTCTTTGGTGGTGGGGTCGCCACCGTGGTTGTGCTTGCACTAAGGTCCTCTCTGCCTCTACCCCTTGCTCTGTGATGAAAATGGCTAGCTAGTGCTCATGATGGATGCCGAGGGCTACTATCTTGGTGTGGTGGGTTTGGACACCCTTGGTCTTGTTCTCTTCATCGATGAACCGCTCAATGATGTTAATAGTCTTATGTCAAATTGAATTGATAATTAGTTCATATTAATAGTCCCTTGCTCGTGATGTAATGATGTCAATAGTCTTATGTCAAATTGAATTGATAATTAGTTCATATTAATAGTCCTCTTGCCGTGTGATGTAATGATGTCAATAGTCTTATGCTGAAATTGAATTGATAATTAGTTCATATTAATAGTCCCTTGCTCGTGATGTAATGGTGTCAATAGTCTTATGCTGAAATTGAATTGATAATTAGTTCATATTAATAGTCCCCTTGTTCATGCCGGTCAAGTTCTCCTACCTCTGCAGCACGCCCTACCCTTCCATTCATAATCTCTTCTCTATAAAGTCTCCAGCACTTGTGCCATTAAAACAGGCATCATATATATTATATATATATATATTATTAAATCTCGACCACTTTTCAATTAGTCCCACATGACATGAGAAGAATGAGGCGGTATCACGGGCAACCTTATTGAGCCTGTAAGTTTAAAAAGTATGGATGCAAGGAGGCGTTAGGACATCCAATTACGGATTGGGCGTCGATATGTTGAAAGTGACGTTGATGCTAACTATTCGATCGAAGTGGCATCATCTATCGACAACCAACAATTCTTGAGCATGTAATTGTCTTTAAAGCCAACAAGAACACCAAGCAACAATTAAAGACGATTACATGCTCAAGAATGGTTGGTTGCTAATACATGATGCCACTTCCTACCGGAGTTTGAAAGATCAACGACACTTTCTCAACATAGCCACGCCCAATCCGTAATTGGATGTCCTAACACTCTTTGCATCCATACTTCTTAAACTTGCAGGCTCAATAAGGTCGCTCGTGGCTACCGCCTCATCCTTCTCATGTCATGTGGACGATCCCCCAAAGTGGCTAAGAGACTACTTAACAATATATATATAATATATATATGATGCCGATTTAATGGTACAAGCACCACCGCTGGGGCTTTATAGAGAAAAGTCATCACAGACGGTTCCAAACCATAAGCCGCCTGGTGATATGTACTTATCATGCGGTTTGTGGTCGGAACCGCTCTGTGATATATACTTATCACAGTATGGGTTGTGGTGAAACCGCTCGTGATATGTACTTATCACAAACGGTTTGTAGATGAAATCGCTCGTGATATTATTATCGCAGACGGTTTGAACCACAAACCGCTCAGGAAAGTATACATCATGACGGTTCAAAACCGCTCGTGATGACCTCATGTCATCATCGACCCATAAACTCAGACGGCCATTTAAACCGTCTTTGATGACGTTGAACCGTCTGTGGAAAGCCTTTTTCGTAGTAGTGTGAAGGAAGGCATACACGGGCTATATATAGCCGCACAGGAGGAGAAAAGAGAGAGCCACAGAAGGCCTCGAGACACATTGGTCAAGGGTAGGTGAAAAACAAGGCAGTGATAAGACAGAATATGCCAACAAAAGGATAAACAAAGTACCCCAGAAGTGACCGCATTTAATGCGATGCAACAAGCATTAAATGTGCTTAAGGCTTTAGAGGCGGAGGATTTGAGAAAGTGAGCCTGACCGACTAGGGGCCACCAAACTCGGCAGATATATCACCAAAGAGGTGGTCTTAGCATAAGGGTGGTTTTTGCAAAAAGACCATAGGTCTTGACCTCAAAGGGGGAGGTCTTCACGAAAGACCACGGGGAGGTCCCGACCAAGGGGTGGTCACGGCAAAACGACAAAAGGAGGAGGTCGCGACTAAACGACAAAAGAGGGGAGGTCGCAGACTCAAGGGGAGGTCGCGGTTAAATGACAAAAGAGGGGAGGTCGCGGACCAGGAGGGTCATCTTTACAAAAACAAAAACCAAAAGAGCGAGGAGGTCCCACCGCGGGGAGATCTGGACCCTTAGATCCCAACGAGGGGAGGTCTGGACGGTCAGGATAGATTCGAAGGTGATCCTGACGGCCAAGATGCATCAAAGGGAGGTCTTTGACGGCCAAAATGAACCCGAAGGTGATCCTGACGGCCAAGATGCATCAAAGGGAGGTCTTTGACGGCTAAGATGAACCCGAAGGTGATCCTGACGGCCAAGATGCATCAAAGAGAGGTCTTGACGGTCAGATCCACAAGGGGAGGTCTCAACGGTCAAGATCTAAACAAGGGAGGTCCTGACGGTTAAGATCTCCAAAGGGGAGGTCTCAACAGTCAAGATCTAAACAAGGGAGGTGGACGAAAGCAAAAAAATTATGGGGAAGGCTGGGGCCGTCTGATCTCGATCGGACGGAGCAAAGTGATTGGGCCGTCCCACATAGATCGGATGACTCAAAAAGGGGTGAGACGTTCGGACCGGCCGAACGGGCCAACAAGATCAAGCTGTCCAATACAAATCGAACGATACAAAAGCGATTGAGGTCTGGATCAAGCGGAAGACTTGAACGGACGCGAGGGAGGTCCAAATGAACACAAGGGAGGTCCAACAGAGGAGATTCAAAAGAGGAGATCCAAGGGAAGAGGTCCAAAGGAGAAACTCGAGGGAGGTCTAAAGAGAAGAAGGAGGAGGGGAGGTCAAATAAGAGGGTGGTCCAGAGAGAGGAAAACCACTCCAACTTGACCCTCAGAAATCAAAAAGGTTTGAAACACAAACCCGAGCTGGTCTAAGACCCAAAAGGGGAGGTCTTAGACCTACAAAGAGGTCTTGGACAAGAGGAGGTCCAACACAAAGGAGGTCTGGACCGAGAGAGAGAGAGAGAGATCCAGACACAGAAGAGGTCCTGGAAAAGAAAAATTATGCCTAAAGGCACACAGAGAAAACTAAGAAAGGAAAACAAAAGCCAAGGAACACCAAAGAACTTCAACCAACAGAGAGCAACAACCAACTGGACTTAGTTGAAGTTTGGTTAGCTCAAGTTAAACCTCCAATATTTCCCAAAATTTCAAGTTAAGCTTGAGCAAGCAAATAAACCGAATGGTTCCTTTTTAGCTTTGAAATCTGGCAAAAACTCTAGGACAAATGGGACATTATAGATACTATGCCTTCACACATGGTTTCAACAAAAAACCGTCTGTGTTATTCCGTATCACAGACGGTTTTTGAACCGTCTGTGATAACCGCCTATTATCACAGACATACAAATTCAGACGGTTCGAAAACCGTCTATGATGACAGTTCCGAACCATCTGTGATGAGGTTTTCTGTAGTAGTGTCCTGACTAACTCCTATGCAAAAGATTATCTTTAGTTAAAACCCTTTGTTTAAGGACTAACCATAAAAAAAATCTTAACTCTCATAGGCAATCTCACCCCCCAAATGAAGTGATAAGGAAAAACAAAAGATTGATTTCTCAATGACTTATAAAAGTATTTAACAGAAAAAACACCAGATGGAGTCAACAACCACACTAGCTTATCACACTCAACACCCAACTGCACAGTACAACAATCTTGAGAAAGATGTTGCCACTGAGATAAACTTCTCCCCAAAAGGGTCCTTCTAAACTTAATAGAGTTCACTCCTTGCTCAAAGACTGCAGCTACTGTGACATGTTTAAGAATCACAAGATCATACAATCTAGCAAATTTTCTTGCAAAAGAAACATAACCCATCCACACATCTTCCCAAAACCTAGTTCTAGTACCATCTCCCAAATTTCTTTTACAACAGGAAAAGAAGGCATTTTTTTACCTCCATTAATCCTTTCCAAAAATAGGAATCTCCAACTTTGGCTTTGACCTGAGACAAAGTTTTTTATTTAAGTATTTCTTTCTAATGATATCTTGCCAATGACCATTGCCATTTTCTAACCTCCACAACCATTTACCCAAAAGAGCTATATTCATAACATTCAAATCAAGGTCACCCAAACCCCCTTGTGACTTAGGCAAACATACCACTAGCAAACTAACCAAATGGTATTTCTTTTTACCCCCAACAGAATTCCAAAGGAATCTAGATCTACAACAATCCATCTTCTTCCTAACCCCTCTAGGTAATTTGTAAAAGGACAACATATACAAGGGAAGACTACTTAAAGAAGAATTGATAAGCACCAATCTCCCTCCCAAAGTTAGTAATTTCCCTTGCCATCCACTCAATATATGCTCAAATTTGTCCTCAACCTAATTCCAATACACATTTCGCAGTTTTTTTCCTATCCACAGGAATCTCTAAATACTTAAGAAGTAATTTCCCCCCTTTGCAAGTAAAGATTTCCTCACATATATCCTGTTTAATGCCCGCTGACCCAATGCAAAAAACCTCACTTTTATGCAAATTAATTCTCAAACCTGATAGATGTTCAAAAAGGCAAAGAATAAATTTCAAATTTTTGGTACTCTCTACATCATCATGAATTAGGAAAATAGTATCATCAGCATATTGTAAGATAGCAGTCCCATCAATAGTCAAATGAGTATTCAGGTTTTTAATCAACCCTAACTCCTGAGCTTGTCTAATTAGATGAGAAAGGATATCAACTATAAGATCAAACAACAGTGGCGACAAAGAATCGCCCTGCCTAAGACCTTTAAAGGTTCTATAATAAGGCCCAATAATACCATTCACTTTAACACACACTTTACCCCCACTAACCACATGCATGATCCAATCAATCCATTTAGTTGGAAATCCTTTTAGCACAAGAGTTCTAAAGAGAAAGTTCCAATTCACTCTGTCAAAGGCCATTTCAAAATCAACATTGAACGAGATACCCGATTGTTTCCTCCTATGCAATTCATGCAAAGTTTCATGTAAAACTAGCACTCTATCCAAAATAAATCACCCTTTAAGAAAAGCAGATTGAGACAAAAGGATTATCTTATTAATCACTTTGACCAATCTATTAACTAAAACTTTAGTTAAAATCTTATAGCTAACATTTAATAAGCAAATAGGATGAAATTTCTGAATTCTATCTGCATCCTTCCCTTTTGGCAACAAAGAAATCACTATCGACACTTTCTCTTTTTGCGAGTGCTCATGCACTCAAGAAAGCCCTAAATACACTTCTAAGAAGGCTTTGCCGAAAGTGTCAAGACTTCTAAGAAAGGGCACTCGGCAAAAAATTACTCTAAGAAAGAAGCCTTTGCCGAGTGCTTTTGTCGGGCACTCGGCAAAGCCTTTGCCGAGTGCCGAAAAGCACTCGCAAATATTTACACTCGGCAAAATGAAAATGCTAAAAACCCAAAAATAATAGCAATTTTTTTTTCCGTGAGGCTAACACCGGCGTCATTGATCTCCATCGGTCGCTGCATTTTTATGAAAATTCATGCTAACGCGTCGGCGGATTCAAACTCACGACCTCTCCATCGCGTGTCTGCCGCTTCTACCACTACACTACATCTGTCACTTGTGTCTAGATTCCGTTATCTATCCTCATATATTATACTAAACCGAGAGTAAATTGCTTGTTTGAGGCCCTAAACGAATTCAAATAAAAAGTGGTCAACTACAAAGTTTCATAACTTTTCGAGATCTACAATTTTCATTTAGGAAGTTTTTCCATCCGAGGTCGTTTGAAAAATTCGAATTTCAAATTTGAGAGATTCAAACGTAGTTTTGCATGATAAGATGATTTCAAATCAAAAGTTGTCAACTACATAGTTTCATAACTTTTGGAGATCTACAATTTTCATTTAGGAAGTTTTTCCATCCGAGGTCTTTTGAAATATTCAAATTTTCAAATTTTCAAATTCAAACGCTCGTTTTTGCATGACAAGATGATTTCAAATCAAAATTTTGCCAACTACAAAATTTCATAACTTCTCAAGATCTACAAAGTTTATTTTGGTCATTTGTTCATCCGACATAGTGGTAGTAACATTGTTCACAAATCTTATATATCTCTTCTACTTTCATGAAACTAATATGAGAGAGATGTATATTTTATGAACAACGTTATTGTCGCTTTGTCAAATGAAGAAATGACCAAAATAAACTTTGTAGATCTTGAGAAGTTATACAACTTTGTAATTGAAAAGTTTTTCATTTGAATTCATTTAGGGCCTCAAAATTGCTTTGAAAAATGATTTGCCGAGGGCCAAAAAAAAATGCACACTAAAAATGCCTCTTTGCCGAGTGCCAAATCAAAGGCACTCGCAAAGACGATTTTGCCGTGTGTCGAAAATAGCACTCGGCAAAATACATCTTTGCCGAAAGTGCCGTAAAAAGGCACTCGGTAAAGCCATCTTTGTCGAGTGTTTTTTTTTGCCGAGTGTATTTTATTTGGCACTCTAAGAAGACCGTCTTTGCCGAGTGCCCGATAAAATACACTCGGCAAAGCCTCCGGCACTCGGCAAAGTGCCGGATTCTGGTAGTGAATGGTACCAAAATTCAATCTTGCAATATTCTCACTCCCAGAAAAGAAACCATCCAACATATCTTTCAAATCATCCTTAATCAAAATCCAAAATTTCTGATAGAATTCCACTGGGAATCCCTCAGGACCAGGAGATTTATTTAAGTCCGTAGAAAAGATAGCTGAATGTAATTCTCTCAAAGTAAAATCCTGAATCAGGGCTTCTCTGTCCTGTTCATCCAATTGAGGGATGTCTTCCAATTCAATATTACACTGAATGGATTCAAATTGTCCAAAGAGATTTTTATAAAAATCAGTAATATACTTCATCAGCTTCTCATCTCCTTCAATTACTCCTTCATCTTGGTGTATAACATAGATGAAATTCTTTCTTCTCCTCCCATTAGCTTTGGCATAATAATATCTAGTATTATTATCTCCTTCTAACAAATCTTTTTCCTTAGACCTTTGAAACCATTTGAGGTCTTCCTCTTTCATAATGCTGCTTAACTATGCTTCTAAAAAGTCCGTACACTCTCTTCTCTCAACAGTCAACCCATTGATTTCATATTCTTTATCCAGAATGTCAATCTGAGTCATCAACTCTTTTTTTATGTTTTCTATAAAAGCTTCCACATTACTATTCCAACCTTTTAACACCCTTCTCAACTTCCTTAATTTATTCTGCCAAACATCCACAGCAGAAAGCCCCTTATTAGGCTGATCCCACACTCTCTGGACAAGCTGATACAAATCTTCTCTCAAAAACCAACCCAATTCAAATCTAAAAAAATTACTTTCTGGAATAACGCCCCCTGTATCCACAAGCAAAGGAGTATGATCAGAAAGCACTCTAGATAGAGTTTTGGTGCTAACAAACGGGTACTATTATTCCCAAGTATTACTCACCAAGACTCTATTTAGCAATTCAAAAGTAGGATCGTCATGATTATTACACCAAGTATACTTTCGACCACAAAGCTTCACCTCTATCAAACCTACACTTTCAATAATGGAGTTAAACAAAGAACTCCACCTATTACAACCCCCAGATTTATTTCTCTCACAAGATTTCCTTATGATATTAAAATCGCCTGCCACAAAAAGAGGTAAAGAGGTCACATTTAGCACCTGAGCTAACTGTACCAAAAAGGCTTCTTTACCTTCATTTTGAGCATCCCCATACACAATAATCAAGTCCCACATGAACTTGTTACATTTATTTTGAATTGTCACCTTTACAAAATACTTATCACATTCATGGCAAACAACAAAAAAAGAATCTAAAGAAATCCCAACCAAGATGCCTCCAGACCTGCCTCTAGAAGGAGTCCAAATCCAGGAAAAGTTCAAACCACCACCAATAAAGCTCAGCTCAATTCGGTGAAAATCCTTTTTCATTGTCTTTTGAAGTCCAACAAAATCTAATTTCATCTCAAAGATTCTTTCTCTAAGAAACCTCTCTTTTCAACACTACCCAAACCTCTGCAATTCCAAACTAAGCCTTTCATTTACGAAACTTTGTTTTATATAAACCTCTTCCTTTTTTAAAAGAATGATGAACAGAATAAAGTTCCGGAAACCCACCTTTCTTCTTTTTCCTCCTTATAGAGGCTAAATGAAGCAAAGGGAGATTGAACTCAACTCCTTCATTCTCCTCAACATCCTCATCAGACAAAGCTTCTTGAAACATTACAAAGTCAGGATCTACCTGATTTGTATCAATTTCATCATGCATTTGTCTTTCACTTTTCCTACTTTCCAGCAATAAATTAACTCTAGCTTGCTCTTGTAATTTCAGCAAGTATAGGTTACTTTCTACCATTTCCAAAGAACAACCTAAGCTAATGCCCAAAGAAGAGGCAATTTGGAACAAAGAATCATTAGAAGATTTAATCACAGAAGGGAAGGACAGTGACTATGTTTACTATTTGTTTCAGAAAAATGTTTTGAAAAAAAAACTCCACAGTTGGGCCGGCCGGTCACATGTATACATGACGCCCGAAAATCGAACGCACAGCAGTGTCTAGCTACAGCTAGATAGCGAAGCTAAGTTGTATGCACGCAGTGGGTTAACGTTCCGTTTCGGGGTTCCTTGCGTGTATGCAGTAGCCGTATGTGCGTTGCGGTGTGCGTGACAAGCAGTAACGTGCTGTGATATAACGATGGGATGGCCGCCATCATATATCCGATGATTCGTATTATGATACATTTTAACCAATTTGAGTATACTCTGATAATGATTATAAGATACCTTAGAGTGAGTTCTACGAAAAATTTCATTAAAATCTATTTTTATACCAAAATTGTGTATATTTTTTTATATGAAAAAAGGTATATAGTAAAAATAAAGGGCTTTAATAAAAAATTAATCGAGTCGATTGGAAAATCTTATAATTGATATTTAGGTATACTGAAATTGATATAAAAATAATAATATATGCGTTTAAGTAGTATATCAGAAGTGACGTACTGCTCTACACAGCTCCGACAATGCATAAGCAGAATTTTTGGTCGACACGGCTGTTTTAAACAGATTACAGATTTGGCAAGACGTGAACCAGATATAAAATGGTCGGTCAAGACGGTGACCGTGTGCCGGTAACATGGGCGCCATCGTCGGCCACTAATATACACGTCTTTGCAGCAGAGGCGTAGGGTGGCTATGCGCCCTCTGGCGCAAGACGACACCTCTTGCGCCGGCGGTTTAGTGGGATTAGGGTTAGGGGTTAGGTGCAATTAGGTTTAGGGTGAAATTTCGAGGAATTTAAAAATATAGCAAATGAGTCCAAAAAATTATAAATTTTTTTGTGGAGCCTCTTAACACTGTGTAGTTGCTTGTGTAAATTTTTCATAATTTTATTCGTTCAAAATCGCTAATTCGTAAAATTTCGATTTGAGGGTTTCATGATTTCATGTGACTTAGAATTCACAACACCCTTCCGACTCGTGCCGTCCTGCCTGCCACACCCGCCACGCACCCGGACTGTCCTACGGAGAATTAAAAAACCTCGTGATGGTCATCAACGCTCGGGTGAGGGTTTCATTCGGGTTCTCCGAAATTAGAGTTTTGTCGCAGTGTTGTTGTTTCGTAATTTTTCTATTATTTTATTCGATTCGAGAAAGGATGACCGATAAGCATATCGGACTAGGTATAACCTTGAGGATGTCGCCGTCCAAGCAAACTTTGTGTGTGTCAAACACTTGTTGTCTTTACAAGTGGGATAAAAGGCACCAAGATTATTGGAGTCTCTCCTCGATGAAGTCGTCGTATGTACGTGTATATAGCCAAGCAATCGATGAAGTACTTTATGAAGCTTATCTGAGAATATGATTGAAGGGGTTGAGAACGCCACAGATTATGAAGATGCCCTAAAACATGGAGGATTCGATGTCGGTGCGAATGGTTGTTTCTAGGATTCCACCAGAAGAGGTTCTGCTCAACTTGGCCGATGTAGTAGCGCTCGCGCCGGATCCTCTCCACGTGCCCCCGAGCCGCCGCCGGCATTGAGGACGATGATATTTGGAGATGATCCGACGCCGGGAGATGATGGGGGGTTTTGGAGATGGAAAGTGGAGGAGAAACCGAGAAGCTAGCTCTTGGGCTTCTTCACCGCTTTTATAGAGCTGGGTATATTGGGCACTTGCCCGGTGTCCCTTGTTGCAAAGAACTCCTCTAGCTCCTTTGATATCATGTAGAACTAGTTTAGATGAAGTACGTTATGAAGCTTATACAGAATATAATTGAAGGGGCTGAGAACGCTCGTTGTGATTATGAAGATGCCCTAAAACATGGAGGATTCGATGTCGATGCGAATTGTTCTTTCTGGGATTCCACTAGAAGAGACATACTTGCAATATAGGCTTGCTTTGATGGCTTAGCTGCCATGTGTGGTCTTGTCACTGCGCAAAGCTATCTCCTTTGGTCTTATCACTACGCAAAGCTGCCTCGTGTGGTCTTGTCACTGGGCAAAGCTGCCCAGTGTGGTCTTGTCATCGCGCAAAGTCGCCTCGTTCGTCTTTGTCATCGCTATTGTCTCCTTTGGCTTATCATCGTGCAAAATCGCCTGCTTGGTCTTGTCTCTGCAAGAAAGCAACAAATTTCCCGTCTGGTCTTGTCATCTACAAGGAAATACATTACCTGCTATGTAAGCCAGCCCCCGCGGGCTATAAAATGCACACCCCACGCTCCGAAAGTAGGATCACTCAACCCTTGAAACCGTAGGAAGAGGAACTTCTCCGTCGCACACTAACATACCATGGCAGACGCCCAGGGACCAGTCCAACCGGGGTCGCTGAAGCAAGACCTTCCCCTGGAAAGGAGGGTGGACTTTGGCCCTAACTACCGGTTTATGCCGAACAAGCGTGCTCAACCGGTATGGCCGAAATGCGGACACAGGGAGGATGCTGTCGTGCAGGTCTTGTACAACCTTTTCGATGGCGGACGACGTTTCTTCCGATGCCCATACTCTGGGGTAAATAGTTTTGTTCCTATTACTACTAATACATCCTCCATACTAACTGTCCCTTGCAGCAGATGGCGAAATGCAACTTTACCCGCTGGATCGATCCTCCCCATGAACGACATGTTGCGATGCACGTAGATACATTGTGGCACCGAATCTTTGATTTGGAGGCGCAAATTAACGATCTCAAGAAGCAAAATGATGACCTCCACCAACAGATGCAGCGCGAGAGGGACAACGAAAAGGTCGTGAACATAGGAAGTTCCTATGATCCCACATGCTGCTGCGCCAACCCTAGCTACATATGTGTGTGCCACTACAACGACGGCCAGCCATGTCCGAGGCGCCCAGCTGGAGAACACTCTATGCGGGTAGTGCGAGGCACCTTTCCGTACTAGTTCTCGAAAGGTCTAATTTATTTCCGTTAAAAAAGACGCATATGTATGGTAGGAGTACTTCGGTTTGTTGCATCGTGCATGATGTTGTTTCTTATGCATGTAACCAAACCATGTGCACCATGTTATTCCTAGCTTCGTTATAAAGTGTTTTTTAATTCACAACATGGAATCTTCTCATGTTTTTGCATTCCATTCTCGACCATACCAATGCAACCGTGACCAAGGAATGTGCCAGAAATGTGACTCATGTTATTGTGGGCAAAAGTGCTGGTAGCGCATGTAGCAGATCATGTGAGGTCCTGATGGTGATACTGTTTGGGAAATGGGTTGTCCAAGACCATACCAATTGCTTACATTAACAAGCTACTGAATCTGATCTATTCACATTTACAAGTACGCATGATGGTCACTAGGGTTATCATAATTCAGACATGATTCACACACATCAATCGATGGACCAAAGAAAGGAAGAATTATGTTGAGCAAGTCTATGATTTCATGTGACTTGGAATGTATAAAAAAAACTACATTGCAACTCCATTGGAGATGTTGATATACAATATGGCGGTGGAGTACACACGTAACAACCAAAATACGCGTACAAATATAGCAAAACAAAATATGAATACAGTTATACTCGATGTCATATTTAACGATATGTGCTACTAGTCTCCGCGGTGCCATAGCGAGTGCCCCTTGTCTCGGGGCTGTCCACGGTAGCGGTGAGTCTAGAAGTTGTCCATGTCCTGCGATTTCACGATGTAAGTGCACCGTACAGTACAAAATGTAACAATGATGCAAATTGTATATAACTCACATCTTCGATACGGAGTGCGGCCGGTCGGCCTGATACGCTTCGATGTCGGCCGGTCTCGGTCGAAGGAGCCTTCCCCTTCCCCTTATCGCCAGACTCTCGACGTCGGGCTAGTGTGTCGAAGTCGTTCATGTCCTGCGATTCCATGATGTAAGTGCACCGTATAGTGAAAATCATAAGAAGGATGTAAATTCTTCATAACTCACGTTGTCGATACGGACACGCCCGAAACGGCCGGATCTGTTGTGGCGTAGGGCTCACCGCATGAGCCTTTCCCTTGCCTTTGTCGCGGGACTGTCCACGTCGCACCACGATATCATCAAGTCTCGATGCCATGTAAGGACAACCGGCTTCATGTGCGTCCTCGTCAGTACCATCCGAGATTTGGTCGGTGTCCTCGTCGGACTCCAACCCGAGAGGCTCGTCTAGTAGATACTCGTGGCAGCCGATGCGAGCCGACCACCATGTTTCCGCCCCCTCATTTGGCACAAAATTAGGCGCGGGACTTCCCTCCGAGGCAGCACATTCCGCGCTGCCATCTTCAGGCTCGGGCTACGCTTGCCCGATTGTAGAGGCCTCGGCATCACCAAGGCTTCCCGACGCCCTATGTATGAATTTCACGTACACCATAGGCTTGCCGTGAATGGCTGCCTCGGGCTGGGAGACAATCTCCATGTACTGGCTCTAGGGGTGGAAACGAGCCGAGCCGAGCCGGCTTGAGCCAGGCTCGTTCCGGCTCGAATGAACAGTAAGCTCGGCTCGGCTCTGCTTGTTTCCGAAACGAGCCAGGAGAGGGGCTCGGCTCGGGCTCGGTTTGGGGCTCGAGCTGGCTCGTTTGGCTCACGAGCCCGAGCAAAAACATCAATTCGTCGACAGCAGTTCGAGCATTCACAATTTCACAGATCAAGAATTCACGAATCCATTCACAGATCAAGAAGATAGAAGCAAGCATTCACACATCATTCACAAATCAAGCAAGCATTCATCGCAAGAACAAACAAGCAAATCGCAAGATCAAGCATTCCAGCTCCATCTTGATTTCCTCCATCCTCATGGCGTCGGCGCTGGTGGCCTGGAGCCATGGACGGCAAGCTTGAAGGAAGGGGCGGCGGGGGAAGTGGCGGTGGTAGACGGCCGCCTCGCCTCGATGGCGGAGCATGGAGGAGCGGCGGCTCATGGCGGTGGAGCGCGGAGGAGGACGGGCGAGGCGTGGAGGGCAGCGGCGGAGAGGAGGAGGGCGGCGGCAGTAGAGGACGGGCCGGCCCGGGGAGGATAGGATGACGCGGAGAGTGCGAATCGAAGTCATGAAGTGGAGGCGGCGAAGGCGGCAAATGTGGGAGATAGGGAGAGGAAAGGAAATGGGATTTGCTGGTCGTGGGGTGGCCGCGTGGGGTTTTCTTTAGGGTTAGGGATTTTGTGTGGGGCGAGTGGGCCGCGTGGGGAAAGGATGTCATATGGCCGAATGGGGGCTGACTTGGGGATTTTGCCGAGCTCGGCTCGAATTTTCACCGAGCTGAAAGTTGGGCTCGGCTCGGCTCGGCTCGCAACGAGCTCGAGCAGGCTCGCAAGCCTCGAGCTTTTTTTCCAGCCCTAACTGCCTCTATGCTATGCTTCCATTCACCTTTACGAGCTCCCACACATAATTCGTGCAGGTGATCGCCTCGATCATAACTTTCTTCGTCATTGGCTCGGATTTAACTCTCTCGGATGCTGACAGAGCTCATCTCGCTCATGAATATTCATCGCTGGAGCCCTCCGCCTCAACCACCTTGTACTGGCATCTCGACAGGTCCAACCCATCGGGTCAGGCCCGTACGAGACTATCGCTGTAAAACACAAACAATTCTTGCATATAGGAAAATACCTAAAGCAGGCAAACTAATTCGTTATCACTTATTCAATATGCCGTAATAATGACTACTAAACTAATTACAACTAATTAATTACCACTAAACTAATTCATTACTAGTGTACTAACTAATTACGACTAATTAATTACCTCTAAACTAACTAATTACGACTCATTAATTACCACTACACTAATTGGTTACCACTTATTCAATATGCCGTACTTATTATGATTGATTAATTAAAACTACACAAAACTACTAGTACTTCATTTCCACTTACTTAATATGTTGTAATGACGACTACTAAACTAATTACGACTAATTAATTACCACTAAACTAATTCATTACTAATTAATTACCACTAAACTAATTCATTACTAGTCAACTAACAAATTACGACTAATTAACTACCTCTAAACTAACTAATCACGATTGATTAATTACCACTAAAAAATATCAGTACTTCATTTTTCACTTACTTAATATGCTATAATGATGACTGCTAAACCAATTACGACTAATTAATTACCACTAAACTAATTCATTACTAGTTAACTAGCTAATTACGACTAATTATTTACCCCTAAACTATGTAATTACGACTAGCTAACTAAAACTGACTAATTACGACTACGGTAATAACGGCAAAAGCAAATTACCTACCCTTCGGGGGAAGTAATCAATCAGCCATTCAGGGGAAGTAATCAATCAGCCCTTCGGGGGAAGTAATCAAGACCGAGCGACGATAAGCAAGAAAACAGTTAACCTCCTAATAAAATTGATTATGTTACGTTCTCTGAGTTCTCAGCGACGAGCGCAAGAACGAGAATCGAAATGCAATTGAAATGAGCGAAGAGCGAGTGTCAGAGTTCGGTATTTATAGCCAAAGGAGAAGGACTCATGGCGTTAGCGGAATTCGTAAGCATTGGCGCCGGAATTTCTGGACGAGGCAACAGATGTGCGGAGAAGGGAGGAGGGACGGAGGGCCGGATGGAGGGGCGCGAGTTGGGAGATGTTTTCGCTAACCTAACTTAACTAACTAATTAACCCCACTGTTTTGGCTGGCGCATGGCCACCATGCGCCAGCGGACACTAAACTAAATAAACAAACAGTATGCGTTTTGATTGAGTATGTTTGTATTTATATTTTATTTTGCTATATTCTGAACAAATAAAATTATGGAAAATTTACACAAACAACTACACAGTGTTGAGAGGCTTCACAAAAAAAATCATAATTTTTTGCACTCATTTGCTATATTTTAAAATTTTCTCCGAGTTTTAAACTTAACCCTAACCCTTATCAGCCTTAACCCTAATCCCCCGGCGCATGGCAAGACACGGCCGTGGCGCCTGAGAGGTCGCGCATGGCCACCCAATGCATGGCGGCGTCGGCGCCGACGGCCGACGTGGCGCCGCATGACCACCGACGACGATGACTATTTTTGCTAATACGGCTCGCGTATTATCAAATCTGTAAATATCTTTTCGAAAACGACCGTATCGGCCAAAAATTCTGCATAAGCAGGTCTGCACGGCTGCACGTACGTACGTACGGCTGCGTGAGCGGCGCCGGCCGGCCGGTCCACCGAATCCATTGGTGCAGTGCAGTTGCCGCCTCTGCTTTCTTGCTAGGCCTAGCGAAGCAGTTGGCTAGCGCGGACAGCGGGTCCACCGTCCACGCTTCGTATGTGAGTATGAGCTAGCTAGGTAGGGAGCGGTGCAGCGGGTCCACGCTTCGTATGTGAGCATGAGCTAGCTAGCTAGGGAGCGGTGCCGGTGCGGTGCGTCCACAGAATAACATGCATACACGGCGCTAGCCGCGCTCCGCCACTGCTGGTTCGCAACGGTCGTGATTGATAGTACAGATCGATGAGCGCGGCTTACCCATCCATCTGCAACGCCCCACAGGCGTTATTACGTCCGTGTAGATCTGCTTTTGTCCCTGTTAAAGCGAATGCAGATGTTGTGTCGTGCTACTATACTCCCGCTGCACTCCACATGGTAACAGTCATGGTTACCCGGGAAATAACATTGAGCGCATGGGGCTCGGTATACATGAATCTTTGTATAGTAAACAAGGTTTTAAAAAAAGGAATTCACTTCGATTTTAGAGACTAGAAATTTTCTCATTATCAATAAAAAAACAGAAATATCTGCGTAGTTTATTCTGGTATGTTTGGATTATAATAGTGCAGATTAATCATATTCACTAGAGTTGCTATATGTAGCATCTAACGGCATAATTGTGTGGAAATTGACTAGTTTCCATACATTATTGCACAATAACAATTACAAGGGCCTCTTTGGAAGCAGAGTTCTAACTAGAATTCTATGAAAGTAAGACTCTGGGGAATTTTCATAGAGGAGTGCGTGCTATATACACGATATTTTCATATCCTATTCTCGTACGATACCTAGGGAGGAGGGAGGCGGGGTGTGACGCCGGCAAAAGGAGGGAGCCAGCGCATGGCCGGTCGGAGGAGGCGGCGGGCTGAGGCGCGCGTGGCCCGGCCAAGCAGAGACGTGAGCGGCCGAGGCAACACGGCCAGGCTTGAGGAGATGGAGGCGCTGACGGGCTGCCCGGAACATCGTAAGCAAAACATTTCCGATTTCCATATCCTAAGTACGGCCTAAGTTTGTGGCCAAAGCAATGGAAGCAATTTGCAAACACGAGGAGAACTAGTATGTACGGGGCACGAGCGTGGGTTAGGCGGTTAGCTAGGTAGCTAGGTTCATAATGCATGGCCGGTGGGGTCGCCCCGCGTCCATCCATTACAATGAGCAGGCCCAAGATTGGCAACCATGAATGCTCGCAAGTAGTTGGGGACACCAGGCGGTTGCCAGCCAGCGAGGTCCTCATTCTCTCTCCCCCATCCACAACCTGTTTTAGTACGATTATCCGTACTTGGCACAGGCGCAGAACCGCAGAGACCATGCTGCTAGCGACTGCAAATCCCGCATCTGCACCGTACCACACTGTCCTCGTATTATTGCAATCGATGCGATCGTCCAGGCCCGTCCATCTACCCTTCTTTGTTGCTTTCTCCCTCGCTTCCCACTGGCAACCGCGCCGAGTTGGCAGATCCACGCATGGTGCATGCACTTCTGCCTCGCGTGTCGTTTGGTGGAAATAGTAAAGATAAAGATACTTTCACTTTGCCGTACAGTGCGGCAGGGATTGTGGGGAACAGTCAGAGAGGGTCAGGTCAGACCAGATATTGTTGCTGCTGCGGCTGATGATGCTGAGAATCAGATTGCTGCATGGCTGTAGCAACGAGTAAATCGCGAGGAACCAAAAATATTCTCTGAAAATAAAATACTTTGTGGATTTGGCGACCATGGTACGTGTGCACGACGACAAAATCCGAATACAACCGACCTATACATTTTTCATGAATTATTTGAGTACTAGCCAAACAACATTGCCTTTTTCTTTCCTTCAAAAAACTAAACGAGATCGCCCTGGCCCAGACCACACTATCGCGCCCTAACGTCGAATTTCGTTTCCTAGTAAATGAATATCGGCAGTAGACATCTGCACTGTGGTCCTCCAGTGTTTGGACTTTGGAGTGATGTCTCTTATCCCATGGGCCCGTACACGTTTCCTGGTGCGCGCACCATCGATCACGCAGGCGGCAGGCCACACCAATCACGCACGGCCGGATGCATAGTACTGGACTATACTTCAATTTCTTCATGATGCTGAGTTGTGGGGGCATGTGAATATGTGACTGATAGACGCTGTTGATTTTTTATATATATATTTTGTATATATCTACTTGTACAAACGGACGAATGTGCATAGTTGCGAGACAACAACACCACCAGCACCAAAGGTGCAATGGATGGAAGCAAAGACAGCAAGGAGCCTAGCACCAACGGGTAAATGGAATCTGAGGGCCGGCACGCATGCACGCCTCTAGTATCTAGTGATGAATGGTCAGGGTCAAAAGATGCATGAAATAGGAGGGAGAAAGAGAGGGAGAGATGAACGCATGCACGGGATAGAATCATAAAATCTGGGGTCCGTGCCGCTGCTTGTTGCCTACTGGTGGGGGGGGGGGCGTGTGTGACTGTGACCACTTGGAACAGCAGTACACAGAGTGGCTGCCGCACCACTGCACATTTGACTAGGACGTGAGGGAAAAGCCACTGCACATTTGGCCGCTGGTTGGTGGCACATACGCCGTGCCGGCCGTGGTGGGGCGTCGAGGCGCGCAGCGCTGGCTGCGCTGCACCGCCACACGCCGCGCGCGGCAGCCTTTTCGGTGCGTAATTTTTCTCTTCATCTGTTGGGCCGGTGTGGCGGGCCCTTTTGCCCGGCAGGTAAACCTCCTGGTGTGCCCGCCGGCCCCGGCCCCCCTCGCGAGTTGCGACCATAATCACCGCGTGACGCCTCCACTGTTTAGACTTTCGGCGCTTAAGAAGGCTTATGAAAAGATTTTACTCTAATTTTCCACAGATAAGACTCGGAGATGTCGTCGTTCGCAGTTTCTATTCTTTGATTCTCGAGTCAGTCGGGCGGTTCGATGGCTGCGGCAAACGACGGAATTGATGACCATGACCATGACAAAGTTACTCAGGTCCAAATGAATAATTAGTTGGACAGCTTGGATGAGACGTCAGGTCACTCTATCTCTATCTCCTCGCTTAATAAGACGATTTGTAACAACTGATGGCGCAGATTATTATTTGCTAGCTACGTTCCTGGTCAACCCCGCAATGCAAGTAATTACGTCCATTTCGCAAAAGAAAGCAACTTGGCGGCAATGTTTCCATCTGCTCGTTATGTGTCCAATATTTTATAATGTCATGCAAAGCTCGAAAGCTCAGCCCATCAGCGTCGTCTACTGGTCGCAAAGATGGATTCCAGGCCAAATGCCGTGTCTCAACTTCTTGAGTTTCTTTTGTCACTTTCGCTCCACAGTCCTGACGTGAGGATTGGAGGACCGTGATGTGGCTCTCCACATCCACAACACGAGTACAACAAAAATAAAAGCCTCAACGTCTATTCATCCATCCATCCATCCATCTATCTTTACCGGCGCATCGCCTCGGGCTTACTGTTCAAACAACTCGAGTGAGGCTCAATATTCCAACTTAACCTGAACAACAAATTGATGTCCTTTAAACCTCTCACACCTAAAAGATGGTCTTAAGTTACTTTTAAGGCATATATATTTCGTTCGGTGCTACGCTTTGCCACAACTTTAGGCAAGTATCACTTTTTAAGAGACTAGCGTTTTGTTTACCGCCACACCTTTGACATGTCGCATTTTCTTTGCCTTGTCTCATCTGTCGTAGGCTCAAATTCGTGTACATTAATTGCCCCCTCTTAAGGACAACGACTTGTCCGTTACAAAAACCATAGTGCCACGAGGCGGCACAAAAAAGTTGGGGAAAAAGCTATCTTGGACCTGATCCAACAGCTCCGTAGAAGCAACAGCCTAAGGACAGAGAATTCAGAACTGATAGCTTGTATGGCCAACTATACTGCTCATCCTAGCCTCCTAGGATGCCTACCTGTACATGCCTCCACTAATCAATCAGTATGATAGTTGCCAGGCCTCTATCCCCCTGCCACGTCTCCCTCCCGTTAATGCCAACTAACTCAGCGGGAAGACTCAAAAAACTAATTCAGAGGAGGAAAGAACGGCGCAAATCGCTAATCGTGTTGGAAAAGTACGAGAGATTGGCATCGATCGATCGGTACACTCCTACGACTGACTAGTGGATAGCCTGCACCACCTATCCGCCATGTTGACGTGCACTGCGGCTGCGATCGGACGATCCGTGGACGTGACAAAAATCGATGCGACGTTGAAATGGACCACCTTTCGCACGTCTGATTGGGACGCAATTCCCCGTTTTTTCTCTGCCACGTACGGTGGATCGGCGTGGTTTCCAACGCGTGCAAAGACTTGGGACTCGCTCGTCCGTCCGTGGTTGAACGGTGACGTGCCTAGTTGAGCCTACGCATGTGATTAGTTCGGTTTAGTTGAGAGGTTTAGGTTGGCAGTAGTTTGCCGCGCGCGTGTGGACAGGGAGAAAGGGATCGATTGGCGAAAAGAGTGATGTAACCGGCCAGGAAAAATCTATCATATCGCATTCGAGCGTAATTGGCTGCTGAGTGCGAGCCGCTGTATCTTGTCTTTATTTCGTTAGTTAACGTCAGTTAGGAAGTGGCTGCTTAGCTTGTAGATCACAACAAAAAAAGGTTATATCGGCGAGACACGTAACGTTCATCCGGCCTACTTTGTTTTCCAAGGGGTTGCAATCTCGCGAATTTAACCATGACTGCGAAATATGCTGTAGGTGTTGTGATAAAAATGATAGAAAGGGAAACAGTAAATATAATAAAATACACAATATGTATTTTTCGCAAAGTATATGTACTGCTAATCCGTAATGTTCGGTTGGGCATCGGGGAAGGTATGATTTTGGTAGGATATTCCTAGGGGTGCAAATGGAACGGATAGTTCTCGACCGACCGAATAAATATGGGCAAAATTCGAATATTTTTTCGGATATCCGGAGGGTGTTTTCGGATTCAAGTTCGGATTCGGATATTTGTCACCGGATACAGTTTCGGATTCGGATAGTCAGCTATCCGGTTTTTTTGGAACTATCCGGGATTAAAATTGGATATAACCGAATACTGTCCGAAGAAGTATCCGATTTTTTCACGCTTCTCCCGCGTCCCGCCGTCCCACGCCCGTAGTCCCGCCCACCCCAGCCGCCAAAGGCCAAAAGCCAAAAACCAAATCGCCGACGCTCAATCTCATTCTCACTCTCAGCTGCGACCTGCGAGCCATTCGGAAACCCTAGATCCGAACCTCGCCGCCGGCCATGGCGACCGCAAGACTCTCTCTCCATCCTCCGCTCCGCCTCCGCCGCCGCGCCGCCTCCCGTCCCGTCAGGCGCTTTCCACCACCGCGCGTCTTTGAAGCTTCTTCCTCCTCCATGCCGCCGCTTACGCTTCTCGCGCACTTGTGGCGCGGCGGCGCCGCCACGCCGCCTTCGCGACCAGCAAAAGCTACGGCGGCGGTGGCAAGATCATCGACGAAGTTCACCGACGCCGCTCGGTGGGCAGTGTGCGGTGATTGGCGCCGTGGTGGACGTCTTGGTTCGACGAGGCTCACGATCTCGACGGCGCTGAGGTGCTCGACAACAAGATCCGCCGTGCTCGAGGTGGCGCGAAGATCTCGGGGAGAAGGTGGTGCGCACCATCACCATGGACGGGACCAAGGGGCTCGTCCGTGGCAGCAGCGTGCTCAACACCGCTCTCCCATCATCAGAATCTGTAATGCCACCCTCTTGTTCTCGAGCCTCGATCATCTTTGAGATGTTTCATTTTGGATCTAATCGTGAAATGGCAAATCAAGAGGTGTTAGATTTGATCTGTATGTACGGATCCATGCATCAACTAGCTTAATTCTTCCTTTAGAGATCAACAACTATACTTTGTTAATGAATTGACGATATCTTTGCTACGTAGAGGTTCTATATATGAAATGGTAAGGGGACAAATGCGAAAAATTGAGTCTTTGAACGAGATGCTTGTCATGATTTAGCTATGTTCAAATCTTTGTTTTGTAGTTTTTGTAGATTTATATTTACGGTCCATTGTAGATTTATATTTTGTTCCTCATCATCTCTATTGTGATGGTCCCAAAATCACCATTGTTGCTGTGTGTATTGCTGCATTTGTGACATGCGTTTTATTTATTTATTAGGTTCCTGTTGGTAGGGCGACGCTTGGGCGTATTATGAATGTTATTGGTGAGCCGATTGATGAGAGGGGAGATATAAGTAAGTCTGTGTGAAATGCATTTTATGTATGACACTCATATACATTACCAAAAACTCAGTGGTTATTACTTTGTTAGCCTGTTATGATTTTCCTTGCTGATGACTATTCTTTGCTGCAGTGACAAACCACTTCCTCCCTATCCATCGTGAAGCCCCTTCTTTTGTTGAGCAAGCTACAGAGCAACAAATTCTTGTCACTGGAATCAAGGTACACCCTTTTTTGTCTCTTGGGAAGGGACTTTTCTTAAAACTTGCGAGTTTTTAATTAGTTAGGTTTCTTTTAATATGGCAAGAGACATTCCTTTGTGTGCCAATTTTAGTTTTAATGCAAGGATTGTACTTATTTCAGGTCGTGTTTCTAATTTATGCTCATAGAGCTGTGCTACATTGATACCATAATCTACTGCCCTTCTTGAAAACAATTTGAAGGCTGTGTGAGCATTGGGCAATGTAGCTGGTGATTCCCCGAAGTGCCGTGACCTTGTTCTCGCCAATGGCACATTGAAGCCCCTACTAGCACAGTTGAATGAGCATGCTAAACTCTCCATGTTAAGGAATGCCACATGGACTTTATCGAACTTTTGCAGAGGGAAGCCACAGCCATGGTTTGATCAAGTTTTGTACTCTTTTCCTTTTTTATTCTATTGTAGTTAGTAGGCGACAACAGTTCCTTAACCTAGTGTTTATTGGGTGTCTAGACTAAGCCTGCTCCGCCAGCACTTGCACGACTTATTAATTCCAACGATGAGGAAGTTCTCACTGATGCATGCTGGGCTCTTTCTTATCTATCTGATGGCACTAACGACAAAATCCAAACTGTGATTGAAGCTGGTGTTTGTTCCGCCATGGAGCTTCTCTGTATGTGACAATCTTTGCATCACAATTTTACATTATTTGATTTAGTATGATTTTATTATTTATGCTCATTTCTATTCTTTGTATACTATTTCCCACATGAAATCATCCATCACCTTCGGTGCTTATACCTGCACTACAAACTGTTGGAAATATTGTCACTGGAGATGACATGCAAACTCAGGTATGGCATTCGTTTTTGTATCTTTCTATAGGTTTGACACATTCTGCATCAATCAATTACCATGACCCTTGAGCTCATATTTTAATAGGGCCATGTTCATTTGAGTTGATTTTACTTAATTACAGGGTTTGTTATATTGCATAATGCATATAATGTGGCAAACGTTTCGTAAAATTTCTTTGAAAATTTAAGTGCATATGTATGTATTCTTGAATCTTGATTGCACACTTGGTAATTTTGGCTTCTCACTGTAGTACCTTGGTGGGTCAACAATTTTATTACGATCTGTCTAGTTTGTATCAGTTAAATTCACATAAAAAATTGATGAAGATTTCACAGCCTGCTCTGCTGCTTTTGTTATAGTGCATATTTTATTTTTCGAATTTTGATATAGCTGAGATATTTTCCTGGCTAAGCTATATGTGGTGGTATACATGGATATGTTGAACATAGGTAGCAGCATCGAAGTTAATTGCAAATTTGTGTGCAGTTTTGCCATTTCATTTAATTTATCTTTTGTTCTGCAGTTTAACCATTGTGGTAATTCAGTTTTTCTTTATATTGAATGTGTGAATTAGTTTGCTCTGCAAATCTTCTCCCTTGATGGTGAATATTGTTTATTCTTGTAGGATAATTTTTCTAGAGGAAACATGGGAGCAGTACAGGTTCTCCAAGAATTGTTTCTGTAGCTTTTGTAATTAAAGGTTCTCCAAGAATTGATGGGAACATGTACTTAAAGTTTTCAAAAACAGCTTTTGTAATTAATCCATAGTGCACTATAACGTAACAACTAACAAGTTGTGCATGTTTGTATGATAATACTGATTCTCTTCTTAAAAAATTTAAGTAGTATGCCTGCATCTTTAGTGTGAAAGATAATTTAGGGGGTGAAGCTGATGGATTTTCATGAATCAATTGCAGGTTAACGGAACAGATTATCCTACAGCTGATGGAACATGCATAAGAGACTACATTGATGTCAAAGATCTAGTTGATGCTCATGTGAAAGCACTCAACAAGGCAGAGCCTAGTAAAGTTGGCATTTACAATGTTGGCACCGGAAGAGGTTTGACAATGCGAGCCTTCTTTTCTCTTTTTATTTATTTGCAGTTAATTCTTTGTTCATATAAGGACGAAGTACAACTCTTAATTAAATGTTGTGAAGTTTACATGAAAATTTGACAGTGAATGATAGGACTTGCAAGGAGTTACTCTTGAAGAACTATTCTTTAATGAATGTACATGAAAAATTCACATCAAGGTTATATAATTTTGTGTACCAAACTGGAAGAATAATTGAAGTTCTCTTATAAAATTATCTCCATATTCATCTCATGTGTTCCATGATGTTAGCGCCAATTTATTTTGATATATGCATGATAACTTGCTTAACTAGTTAACCACCATTTGTTATCGTGTGATGCATTTAAATTTGCTTGTTAAACTTCTAATATAGTTGCATTTTCGACATGTAGTATGGTTGATTGATCTTTATTTGTGCGACATATATGGTTTCTGTTTTCGTGCAATATCCGAATAAGTATTCGTGACCGAGACAATCCGTATTCGGTTCAGCATGTATTCGCTCCGTATTCGTGACCGAGACTATCGCGATTCAGATTAGATGATCAAACCGTCGTCGTGTCCGATTCCGAATCCGAGAAAAAATGTGGAAAAGGATACGGGATGAGCGATATCCGTCCGTATCCGCTCCGTTTGCACCCCTAGATATTCCTATATTGCAAAGGAAAGAAAAAGTACAATTTTTATGGTAAAGAGCTTGCTAAGTCGATAATTGTAACAGTTTGGTGCGTAGGGTTTACTTCGTAGTATTAAGTTTCTCGCTACAAGATGGCCCAAAATTCCGAAGGAAAAACTCTACAATTAACCTAGAGCATAGTAGACTTATCCAAATCTACCAAATGAGCTCTAGTTGAGATCACATTATGTAACATCCTGATTTTTGCTCAATTTTAAAATTGTTTGATTATCATAAATTTCAAAAAACTTTTAATTGGATAACTAAGATTTCTAAAAACATTTGCTTAGAAATTTAGATTTTTTTAAAAAAATTCCTTGGCTCAAGAATCAAAATTTGCATAAACTTAAAAATATAATTGTGTGCAAACCAAAAATAATTAAAACATAGTTATTACAAAATGCGGACTGGCCATGCCGCCGCGACCGATCTCCTTCCTCACTTGGACTCTAGGTGAGTGACGAGGATTATTGGTCAGGTTAACCTTTTCGATCAAAGTCAGAGCCTCTATGAAAGTAGGCTCACATGACAGAGGCTGTCTTTATAACAGTTATGAACCTACAACGTGTATTTAAAGGTATTTAATACCCTTTATTGCGGCCCAACTGGTCCACGCCAATTTGACTCATGAGACGGCTAGCTATAGACACCGTTTGACCAGATATACAGTTCTGGACAAATTGGTCGGGAGACATGACAGTTTCGCACGTGACTAATGGGAAAGTAGTTATTGGCACATCTGACAACTGTCCAAATGAATAATTAGTTGGACAGCTTGGATGAGACGTCATCCCTCGAATGACCGCAGCTCATGTTCTTCAGTGCATTCTTCCCCTGCGCGAAGATGCACTTCAATGTGTTCAGAAGCCCTAGCACGGTGTGCGGGCTGCGGATGGCAGTCTCTGATGCGCTTACGATCTGCTGCAGCCGCTCGTACTGAAATGAAAGAGAACACATGTTCAGTAACAAACATTACAAATATCATCAGTGAAACAAGCAAAGAATGTCAGTTCTTACGGTCTCATTGCGCCGCGAGGTGCTATGATGATCAAACGAGCAATGGAGCCTCTCCTGGTGCGTCACCTGCTCCGGACGCTGTGGTGGAGTACGAGTTAGTCTGGAGCGCGACACAGGTATGTACCACACCATGTACTGGCAGTACGTCTGTACGTCGTAGGGTCTCTACTTTTGCACGATTTCGGCGTGCACCGTCTCCGTCCAGGCCATAATCCACTTATGTTGGACTGCTTGCCAGTCCTCGGCGTGTCGTCTCGCCCTGGATTGCCTACATTCGAGAGTGATTCGTGTCAGAACATGGAACGGGGGCATAAAATGCAAACAATTCTCGGATGAAGTTGGACTCACAAGTGGATAGCTCGCTGCAGCATCCTGCTGTCGGGAGGGGGCACCACCTGGTACAAATTAAACTGACGCATTACGCCCTGCGGCGCATAAGGCACCACCGTGTGGGCGAACACCAAGTAGTAGGTCGTCGCCCACAGTACTACGTCCTACACGCATTGCACAGACAGTCCGTGCGGCGTTACCGTGTGCACGAACTCTAGGGTCCACAGAGTCCATATGATGTCATTGTGGTGCAATGACTCGAACTTGTTGTGAAACAACGAGTAACACCTCGCTGGTCTGCATTTGGCCCAGCATAGCTGGGCGGCAATCCACCGGTAGCCTATAGTGGGCCCATCGATCAGGTCGTGCAACCCGGGGTAGGGGTGCGCTGATCCCGCGAAGGTGGGCCGCCCAATAGGGAAGTGCTCTCAACTCCACAGCTGCAGAAGCATGTAGCACACAGCAAGGTTCGGTCTCACACTAGTGTCGCGCTGCGAAGCGTCACACAGCCCCCCTGTATGTGGCGCAGAGGATGGCTGACCCCCAACTATATTGAGGCATGGCCCCAACCTCCACATCGGCCAAGGACTCAGCGATGAGGACGAAGCTGGGTTACACCCAATCACCCTGTGTAGTCGGAAACATGGCCCAGACGAAGAGATAGAGAAGGTACGCGATGAGGTGCGTCCTAACAACCTCGTCATGTGCATTCAGCGGGCATTCGTTGAAGTTCCTTAGCCAGGTCCGAGGGACACCACGGGCACTATCTGGAAGAGGTATGCCAAAACGATGCCACAACCGGTCCTTCCAGCCCACTGGCGGGCGGCCGGGAACGACTAGCTCGCCCCTGATCGAGAGTCCAGTCAAGAATGCGACGTCCTGGAGAGTGACCATCATCTCTCCCCACCGAAAGGAAAATGTGTGAGTCTCGGGTCTCCACCTGTCGACAAGGGCTGACATCAAACTTCCGTCCAAGGTGAAGTACCGTCCGACCGAGGGCAGTCTGGCAAAGAGCAACAAGCCCGTGTCCCAAAGAATTGGGACGTAGTGATCGTCGAGCCTCGAAGCGCCTGGGGTAGAGGGCCATCCCCGTCCTCGGCGATCCACACCTGGCACCGATGATGCTCGCCGTAAAAGGGTTCCAATAGCTCCGGCAGAGGCATGACTTGCAAGAGAGGAAACACACGGATTATTAGTGAATAAATCAATAATGACGACTTGTTCATTATGGGCTAATTTATCGCAACTAACTAAATAACACAAATATAATAACACTAAAACGATAAGGACTATATTAATTACACCTAAGTAACTACAACTATAATCTACACATCTAATAAGGACAATTCATATGAGAAAAAAATTACCTGCTAATATGGCGGCTAATGAAGGCACTTAACAATCTTTAATCGTCTGTGAAAATAAAAGCGAGCGAGCGAGGAAGAGTGTGAGCGAAGAGTCTCGCTTGCTTCCTTGGAATTTATAGCGCGAGCGAGACGAAAACGTGCGCCGCTAATGACGGGATGATTCAATTTGCGCATGCAATTGAAAGACAGACGATAGAAAAGAAAGGGAATAAAGGGAGATTCGATCCTCGATCACTTCCTTGTTTTCGGCCGGACACACATGGGGAGGGAAGGGCCTGGTCGGGGATGGCTGTCCAAACGGCAGTTGGACGGATGAGGCACTCTGGACGAGGCGGACCCGGCCCGTGCTCTGCCGCATGGCTCGACCGCACGCCGGAGGAGAGGACTCGGCCTACTGGCGCTGCCGCGTGGCTCGCCCGTGCGCTTGGCATTCGGACCCGGCCAAACGATGTGCCACGTGGCAGGGCTGCTCGCGGTGCGTTTGGACCCGGCCTTTTCCGTGCGCAGGACGTTCGGACAACACACGCACAGTGCTTGTCCGCGCGCAGGACGTTTGGCCGCGCTGCACAGTCCTTATCCGCACGTGGGATGTTCGGACGTGGCTTAGCCGCGCACGGGTCGGACGGACGTGGGTGTCGTGACGCGACGTCATCCGTTCGTCCATCGAACAGCAGTTCTGCAATAGCGCACCCGCGGAAGCCAACTATGCAATTGCATCTCCACATACTGCTATTTAGGCCAAAAAAAAAAACGAATCGTTCTTCACATCAAGGTATTTCTTCAACAACAACAAATGCTACAAACAAGTAAGTGATATTGTCTTCGTCTGTGCACGATACATAAACTGTAATTTGGCTATGATTCAAAGTAATGTTACAATTGGTTGAAGCAATGAGATCAACAAAGATAACATGCTAGAAAGGGATTCTTTGCTTCAGGAAAATTCTGCTCCATTTGAGACCACAAACAAGTGAGTGCCATAGTGAAATCTATATCTTTAATTACTTTTGTACTGTGGAAATTGAAAGTTCTTGATTTGATGAACATTAAGCAATTGCCAGACCACTATATTTTGAAACGATGGACAAGAGGAGTGCGAACCAGAGTTGTTGAAGATATTAATGGGAGGAATGTCTTATAAAATCCTAAGTTACAAGCTTCTTGTCGTTACAAGTTTCTTTCTCACAAGTTTAGTGGCTTGGCCTATGGAGCTGCTGATTATGAAGAATGCTTCACGCTAGTGGATAATGCACTTGTTTTAGGGAAGTGGAAGGGAAAAAAAATCAAAGAATCTGCAATCGATGCTACAGATCAGAATGGAGTCCAAGTAGTTTCTCAAGTACCAGAGAATTTATCACACGTTGCTGGCCTAAAGAAAATAAAGGTTCAGAAGAGTGGATCAAAGCGAAATAGAGATTGGGTAGAAAAAATGCACAAAAAAAAGAAGAAAGAATCAAGTACAAATATATCAAAGGTACAATTTTCTATGTTCAGTACTCACTAAAGAAAACCAGTGAAATGAACATACCTTTTCTCATTTGATTATAGAGTATTGAGTTTTTCTTCATATAATTGTCACTTATCAGGAAGACAGAGAAGTAAATGATGCACACTCAACCACTGTTTGAAACAGGGTCCGATAGTAACAAGCAAGTGTTTCAAGAAAACGAATTCACTGGTGGTTATATGCAACTGTTGATGGTAAAACTAGTATATACTTTTGTCTCAACGTTCATATTCTTCCACATTTTTTTCCCTCTAATAGTCTGGTCTCATCTCATCTCCTTATGCAGGGTTACTCTAATGGTAATGAGCTAAACTCCGAAGGTTTAATTGGAAACAGAGTCAAATGATGGACGAACGTTGATTTTCAGAGTTCAGCAAACCAGGGTGAGCACTGAGTACAAATTGCGGCTACCGCCGGCAAGAGTCGTCGCTACTCGCTATCCCCACGAATCGAGCATTATGGCGCCGGTGTGGAAGGAGAGAATGACATAGAGATTAAGAGTTTGGTGGGGAAAGTGAACGCGATACGAGGATGGAGCTACAGCCTGCAGATCATGGCTTTGTGCGTGGCCTGGGCGAGCAAATTTGGGCCCGATATGGCCTTGCGTGGCCTGACAATTGGAGCTATCCAGAAAACATGGAAATCTTAACCATTCAATGGAAAGTAACGGACAGGGATTTAGCAGACGATTCGCGATTTTTTTGAAGTAATATGATTTTAAAAGAAATTTTAAAAATAAATAATTGAATTTTTTTTTTTACAAAACTATGCTACTGTCGCCATCTGAAGTGAAGAAAATGTCATGTCGCCATTTGAAGTGAAGAAATTGTCCTGCCGCCATTCTAAATGGCGACAGTAGCCTAGTACAAAGCAAAGAGGTCCATGTCGCCAGTTGAAATAGCGACATGGCCCTAACGCTACTTCAACTGGCGATAGAGATCGCCTGATTAAAATTTTTTAATATAAAATTTTAGGGCAATCATCATTTCAAATGGCGATAGGGATCTCGTAAATCTCTAAATTTTAAATAATTAAAATTTAGAAAAATCATCATTTCAAATGGCGACAGGGATCCCGCAAGTCTCTGTAACCATTCCAAATGACGGCACAATGTACCCTATAAAATACCACAAAATTCTGGCATAACTCACTTTTATTCAAAAAAAAATAGGGGAGGGAAGGGAGAGGAGTAGGGGAGAAGCTAGCGAAGCACTACCCGTCTAGTCGTCCATGTTTCAGGTAATTATGTTAACCGAATGTATTATATAGTTTTAGATGTACGGTTACGCAGTGTAGTATGCTGTACATAATCCTTTTCAGTGGGTAGTTTAGTTTTAGATATGTAGTTAATCGTGTAAATCTTGTTTACGGTGTGGTACGTTAAATATGTCGAATGCCACCAATTTATAATTTACTACGGTTAGGGGACTATTCTTGAGAGTCTTGAGGGGATTAATTTGCATGATTTCCAATCGGTGACTGTGACCCTAACAAGACCAGAGCGCACACGGGGCGCTGTCATACGGTGATTGTTCCACACATTCGATTTGGACCATGTTGTGTATGATATGAGATTGAGTTGCTTTGCCAACCGAGAATCACATGGCACATATTGGGAGTTAGTGTAACTCAAGGGAACAGGATCATGATAGTCATATATACGCAGGACGAGGAAGGAACAATTGAATTTGGTCCTTTTGGCTTAGCATTTACCAAGCCCGCTCCTGCATCAATGGCTGAACAAGAAGGGAGTGGTGATGCCAAAGAAGAAGTCAGGGACTCCAGCCACAACGCGGCGCACACAATGGCCGAAGGTCCGTGAGTTGCTGATGCTGTCGATGAAGACCGTATGGAAGGAGCTCCTTTAGTCAAGCAAGCTAGTGGGCTTGCTGACGAGGGTGAGGAGCTGGAAGCCTTAGTCGAAAGGATGGATCTCGAAGATCAGGACTATATAACATTGTTAGAAGATAAGAATCCGACAACGAGAATATTGTGGAACAGCAGGCGGTTCCATCTGAGTGGAACACATACCAGTTTAACAACCTCGTCGTTAACGAAGACTCTATTTGCAGGAGTCTGGGCACACCTTCAAAAAATGTAATACGAGAAATCCACAAGATGAATGAGACATCGCTAGTCCGGACGGTGCCGCTGGGATCTCATCTGACCGCCCCACTCAAGGTGGTCGACATGGTAGACGTTGAGGTCACTGCTACGGGAAAGGTTCGTCTTGTCGAAATATGCGGTGCTCAATGCTTTGTAATATCATTTTGATTTATCGAAAAACTAAGTGATAACGTTGTGCTGAATGTTTTGTAATATCAGTGTGATTTGTCAACAAAATATGTGAGGACGTTGCGCTGAATGTTCTATAATATCATTGTGATTTGTCGACAAAAGAGTTATGACGTTGTGCTAAATGTTTGTAATATCAGTGTGATTTGTTCACAAAATATGTGGTCGAAAATAGACAGTAAAAAAACACGCAGATGTATCTGTCGCCAGTTGAAATGGCGTCAGGGTCATTTCAACTGGCGACATGGACCTCTATGTTCTGTTCTAGGCTATTGTTATCATTCCCTATGCTACTGCTGCCATATGAAATGACGACAGAACAATTTCGCTATTTAAAATAACGACAGTAGTATAATTCTGTAATAATTTTTTTTGTAAATTTCTTTAAAACAATATTATTTTTAAAAAAAAATCGACAATCGGCTTCCGCTGGCTCCCATCTCCCGGTACCGATTCCTCGACCGAACAAGGCCACCAGTCCAACCCCACGCACCACGCGTCACCGTCAGCCCCTTTCCCACGCATCATGGTCATGGCATCATGGAGAGGAATGATCTGGCCGTGGGCCCCGCGCGGAAACGGCGGAAAGGCAAAGAAAATAAAACCGAAAGCTACGCGAGGTAAGGTTCGTGCGCAACAAAGCTGGTCCACGCGACGACGGACAGATCGCTGCCCCGTCCAATGCGCGGCTCTTACCAAGTCTCGCACGCAATTGTTGGAACGTGAGGTCCAGGACGCAGCAAAGCCATGTACTGAACTTGTTTTTGCCAGACTTCGAGAAAGAAATCATCAAGTAGATAGCAAGATAAAACTGGAGGCTATTTAAACCGATTTATTCGTGATTTTTTTGGGGGATTTAATTAGTGACCTCTCAAGTCTCAAGATGAGCACTGATGGCGCTGGCAACGCAACTACGCCGGAAGGTGTTCACGTGGCCGGTCGTTAGATCGCGCAGACGCAATTATCTGCACGGCGACGGCACCGGTGATCGCTACCTGCTGCCATGGACCAGAAAGTAAGAAAGATTTTCTTTTTTCCTTGTAATTACGCTGCGCAGATCAGACGCAGCAGCAGCGAACGCGACAAACTGACGCCTCGCGTCACATGAGCGGACTACTGGCACTTGTACGTGCCGACAACATGATGAATGCAGCGGCAGTTGCTGTTCGATGCGACCGATTTGTGGGCGCGTACGAACGGAGCGAATCGCGGAGGTGCTTATGTGTGGTGGCACATCGCCGTTTCCGGGGGACCATTCCCGCCACCTCCCGTGCCCATGCGTGCACCGTTGCATCTCACGATCCGCGGCAATAAAATAGTATTGTACTTCATACAGTACCTATGTTTTTTTTATCTATCTATTATGTAATAAAAGATCATGATACGTGGTGAAAAAAATAAAAAAATATATAGAATTTTTTTAAAAAAAATCTCAAAAAACACCCGACCTTAATTTGTTTAAAGAAATTAGGAACCATGGACCGCAAAGAAAAAAAAAGAATGCAACCTTCTTGTGCCTGCAAAGGAAAAAAAAAGGGAAGGTGGCGTTCCTTGTGCCGTGCATTAGCCATGCATGCTACCCTCTTTTTTTATATACCCTTTTGCTCCAAACTTCCAAATGTGTCGTACATGAGCCATGCAATGCTACCCTCTCCTTTTTTTTTTTACCCTTATGCTCCAAACTTTTAATTATTCATATAGACTGATAAGATCATTTTAACAAGCTATACGTCGACACTAATAATTTAAGTTATAAAAATGGTATAACTAAAAGCATCTACCTATTATATTATTAAATTAAAGGCAAACAGAGCCACTATGTTAACTTTTAAGGACTCGAAATTATCATATTAATCGGTAAAAAAGAAAAAAAAAATCTACAGCGTTGATAATTACATAAACAATATTTGTAAAATAAAAAAGCCCAACAGTCGTGCATACGAATTGCTCTCCGATCGTAAGAAAATAAATAAAACGCCTAGACCGAATCATGGGAAAAAAAAATTGAAAACAACAGCCAAGAACGTTCAAACAAAAGATAGACGAGAGATTGCACCCTCCCGTAGAAAAAGAGAAAACGAGTCTGTTCGTCGGAAGACTACAGAAATTGGAATGCGTTCACTTGAAGTTGCAGAGCAATTCGACCACAAGCTGCATCTGCATCGTCGTGGCGTACGGAGGAGGCACACTACGCTACGCGACACGTCAAGTTGGGCGCGCATACCGCGGGTACAATTAACCCATGGACATCAACAAGAGTCCTCGCAGAAGCCAGTCCAGTATGTTATCGAGTGCTACATGTACACAAATTCCCTACGAGAGTAGAATGGGACAAACTGGCTAAAGGTTCTGTCGTTGGACCAAGGCTTCAATAATGCCATGCATAACTAAGTCAAGTAGAGTCCGAGTGGAATAGTTCAATAGCACTACGAGAGTAGAATGTACAACAATGAGATATACCATCAGACGGTTTGATTTCTTTCCATGAGACCAGTTGATGAAGACGTAGATCAGTCATGCCAAGTATGAGTCCAATTCAGGGTCTGTTTCAAACACAAAAATCTTACAAGAAACTGTACAATTCTCGCATGGTTCCTACAAATTTCATGGTTCCAAGCAAGCCTTAATAATCCCACATCCATGTTCTAGCCATAGATTATGACGCATTTCACGAGCTAAAGAGACGAGGCATGGCCATCCTAGACATGCTCCCAAGTAATTGGGCTAAACTAATTTAATAGTTCATCTTTCTATAACCAAAATACTAAATGATGTTTAGAATGTATGCAATCAAATTCTTTAAACTTTGCCTACTAATATAAATAAAAGAATTTGAATTTGTCACATTTGAATAATATTAGTAGATTTGCCATCACAATAATTAAGGGGGGCAAATCTCACTCACGCTACGTCACCCCCTGTTTTAATAGTTGTTTGATTTATTGCAGAAGATAATATTTAGATGTTATTGCCCATTGATTTATAGAAGTTAGAAATACATTAATGCAAAATCAAATTTTAACTATCGATATATATCTACAAACAACAGATGAGATTCAAACTAGGCACCATATATGCTTTCAGAGGTACAAATCCCCACATAATCTGTAAAAAGAAAAAAGAAAACACCTAGAAATTCCCTCGTTATTAGAGAGAGAGAAAAATCTACACCCCTATTTTCTTAGACTCAAATTGTAACGTTTTACATTAATTAAATATAGATACTACAACTGTTACAGTTGTGTACCATATATGACTATTTTTAATCATAAGTACTACTGTTACATAGCAAATACAAGTATATTTCTTAAACTAGTCGCGTAAATACGCGAGCCACCCTAGTACTGGTAGTGCTAACATATAATCGTGTATGTGATATACGGTGTCGATTTTTTTCTTCCTATTTCCAAATCTGAATCAATCCGTCCTCTATTTCCCTATTTGAAGAACCATTTTCTTCAGCTCGATTAGGACTCAGTGTTTTGTGACGAAACTCTAATGGGAAAAAAAATCTCGTCAGAAGATCATGCATCGTTTCGTCCATTTTTTTCTTCTTACAATGGATTACTATATATGTCTTATCCACGGGCCCTGTAGCTGTAACCTAATCTGTTTGTCGCCGGATCCAGTATCCAGCAGGGGTTACGAAGTGCGAGGACGAGCATGAGCTGTGGCCACTCGAGTCCGGCCGTTCGGACGCTGAACTACCAGACATTCCTCGAGATTTTTCGCCAAGAATATGAATGGCAAGGACCACGTACGAGCATGTTTTGTGAAACCAAAATGCTCTCTCACGATGCATGAAAGAAAGAAAATCCAGCAGCATGCGTAGCAGAGCGTTTGCTCCCATCTCTCGCGCGCTGTGCCGCTGTCTCCTCCGCTAGTGGCTAACTCATGATGCCTGTACGTAGCAGCACTGTGCCGGCCGGCATCAACCGTCCATGCATTTACAGGCGCGTCGTGCCGCGCGTGGCAGGCCTGCCATGACGAGGTACGCGCGTACAGCCACAGCTCACATTGATTTCCGGCGAGGCACGTACGTACTACAGGCCCGTCCGTGCGAAAACAGTGCCGGTTTTTGTCGATCGTAGGACCAGGCAGCATCACATCGCATCAGTCACAATTCTGAAGTCCTTTAATTGCTTTCAGGTCATTCGTAGAGCATTGAGAGCTCGGTTTGAACACTAGCTCCGTCCACTCGATCGATCTCCTACCTCCAAGCATGCACCATTTGATGCCGGCACAGTGCTGCTGCGTGCTGCTGCTATACTGGAGTCATTCGTACCTGTATCATTGCGAAGCTCACAAGATTGCCGTACTGTGCTGACTGTTCTGCGATAATGCTCCCAAGATTGAAGGGACGTAATTGGGGTTCCAGCATTCGAAGTCAAAAGTCCAATGATTTGTGCGTACGCCGAACTGGATTCCTGAATGGTGCGTAAACAGATGCGGCACATACGACTGGTACATGGATCATGTGATGCGGGAATAATCGTATACCACTACTGTTCATGGTTGAAGAGCTCGTACTGAGATGCTTGTTCGGAAATTGGAGTTGGGAACAAATGTAGGTTGTAAATCGATCTCGTGGGCCACAATTAAGGGAATTTGCGTACATGTAGCTCACTGTTTTCAAGCCATGGTGGAAGCAAATTAAGCTGTGCAGACCAAATTAAGATGTTCATGCATACAATTTTCTAGTGTAACGTATCGTTCATCAATGGCCATAGTTTCATTAATCTGACCGTGAATCGTATTGAAGCTCTACAGCAAGCAGGTCAAGCATGATGGACGGTGTCGGCTCAATTTACACATGGTCCACGGATGTCCCGATGAGTATACATTACAAAAGCACCTACTAAAAGAAAGCAATTAATCATTTGATCCATTCAAGACCTTTAATCCCCCAGATCTGATATATCTTCTTTAGCCTCCTGTTTGATCTAAAATCTATTGAAGTCTTGTCTCCATGAAGTGGCAGAAGAACAAGCAGTAGTGTGCTCCAGCCCTCCTCTTTTGTCCAGGCTAGCTGCCTTATTTTGTGTCCCTCCCATGTATGTGTATGTCTCCTCCTGCACCTTTGTCACTTTCAGTCTGCAACCCAATGAATGAATGAAATGGCCCAAAGAACCCACCCATGTGTGATGTGTGCCACAGATTATTCTCTCTTTGCTAGCAGGAGTATAGTAGTGTTGCTTTGCAATCCGTACGGCTTGATGTGAACTTGAACCAAATGCTACTAACTAGCTAGGCCAACCAATTATTTATCATGTGCATGGCATTTTCCTAATCTGCAGCAAACACTAATCGTACTACTCCTAACCAATGGTTTTGTCCTTAAATTCTGCTCATCAACGACTACAGTTAACATGAATCATGCATGCACTCCACTAGTGTAAACTACCCCTAAATTGGCAGATTATATATTGTGACTGGTGACAAAGCAAGGTGGTGTGCAATTGTGCATTGGACTTCAAAACACATGCATGCATGATGCATCCATGGCTGCAGTGCAGACTGCAGAGGGTCTCCCTTTTTTTTCCTGCCTTGATTTGTACGGCACCGGCACTACTAAATTCAAACGATAGTACAGAATTGTATATGCATGTATCGATCGTTTGGTTTTCTATTGCTTGGTCTTTCGGTCATGTTCTCCCGGGGAAAGCTAACTCTTCGATCCTGCCTGCACGCAAAGATCGAAGACTCAATAAACTAATCTGCATCAGAGAGAAACCAAATTAGCAACCGTCCAATACCCACATGGCTGAGTACTAGCTTGGCAGTTGAGTGCCAAAGGCATCACGCGTTCACGCTTTTGCTGCTTGCGCATATGTAAAAGCCCTCTTGTGTTGCGGACTTGCAGTTAACTACTCCAGCACCTGCATGCACCAGCGGCCCATGTGACATCCGTGCGGAAAGATCCGTGTCCCTACCTAGAACTTCCATGGACGTGTCCTTCGTTCGAAAAAAGAAGAAGAAAACGGAAAAAAGAACAGGAATACTTCCATGTTCCATCATGTTTGCTCATAAGCCTACGCTCGTTTATGTATATGCTTGGTCAAAATTAAAGCCTTTTTGAAAGAAACTAGCTAAAATTTGGTCGCCCTGACTAGAAATAGCAAAGATTTAGGTTGTACAGTTGCATTCAAAATCTCAGCAAGTGTGCTTTCAAATTGAAGCATCGTAGTATATTTTGGTGCGAACTTCCTGACCAAACTTCACATCAGCTGATCACATGACTAAATGATGAAATAAGTTTTTTTTTTTTGGCTGCAGCCTGCGGGGCTCTTCTTGGCTGGCTGGGCGTGGTGGCTTTTTTGTTTTGCAAGTTGCTCGGATTCCGTCAGGGTCGTCGGCTCGTCGCTATCTTCTGATGTAGCACAGTCCCTTACCTTCTGGCTACCTTAATTAGGGCATGTTGCCGTACATCACCGACTAGTTGAACAGCAGTCACAGCATGTGAATCTATAGTTTAGGAGTCCAGTCAGACGTCGATCAGATGTAGTGTGACCATTTCTTTAAGATGAGACAGTGGATTGACAGTGCTAGCTAGCTAATTAAGCTGGCCACCTTCTCTCTAGGGGCTGAAAATTTTAGGTTTGGAAGACATCAATCACCTTTAGTGATACCTCAAGGACGACATGGCATATATCTAGCGGCGTGTACAGGTAACTGGTAGTACGACTAATGCACGGTATGTTCGTAACATCCCATTTCGGTAACTTTTTTTTTGTGTGAAATTCAAATTTAAGTGTTCAGCTCGGTTTTTGCCCAAATTTCAAAATCTTCAAAGTTTCAGCTTCCCAATTTCTTCCTTAGTCTAGCAGGTTTTCCCCTGCATTTCCCCTTGGCCCGGCCCAAGATGGCCCATGCCACCGCCTCGCTAGTGCCCCTCTGTAGGACCAAGGATAACCAACTAGAGGGGGGTGAATAGGAGGTTCTAAAAAATTCTTGCCTTTTAAAACTAAGTTCTACAATTTTAGAGCCAAGCAAGATTTATATTGCAATACAAGACCTTCTCAATTCTAGTAAAGCAAAGGCACCACAAAACAAGGCTCTACAAATATATCTCTAGTACAACTAAATAAGACAATCTCAATTTGTTAGAAATATAAATGCGGAAAGTAGAGGCAAAGAAATAACCAAATGATGACTCGCTATGTTTTGCTGTGATATCGAAGACTTGCCGGTTTTCACTAGTCCACGTTGAGGAAAGCCCAAGCAACTTGGACCGGCTCTACGAATTAAGCTTTACTCCTCGATTTCACTAGTGGTTGTTCTACCTCCACTCCAGAGATGGTGAACACCGAACAACTCACAATTTGGCGCCGGGCCTCTTAACAATCTCTTTGAAGATATCACCGCGCGAACTCCCGCCAAGCCGTCTAGGTGTTGGCAAACACCAAGAGTAAAGAACCACAATCTTCGCTTGACGGCAATCAAGTGCTAAGGATCAATCTAGAATGAATGCACTTGATTTTTGCTCAACAACCTCACAATGAATACAACAAGTGTATATGAGATGTAGAGAGAATACTCTTTAGCTCAAGGATGTTAAATGAGGTCTCTCATTATCTGTCCTTGAGCTAGTGGAGGGGTAATTGTACACCCCACAAACAAATCTGACCATTGGAGGCAAAACCCTAAAGTTTTCAGCACGAGCGGTAGTACCACCGATCATCGGCTGGTACTACTGCACTTCCTCCAACTGCACAGTAACGGCTAGCGCAGACGTAATTAATGCCTCTGATCTAGCCGTTGAAAATGCGGCATGGTACTACCACCGTTCAAAATGTGGTAGTTCCGCTCTCTAGTACTTCCGATCACAAGGGCAGTACGACCGCTTACCTTCGAGGTCCATAACAGACCCTGTCTAAAAATAACGCATCGCTGACTAGTTTTCAGAAAGACCGGGTTGCGGTAGTTCCGCTCAGGATTTGCGGTCATACCGCTACACGGTAGTTCCGCCAAATGAACTTTGGTAATACCGTCTTCCAGTGGAGCAAACATGCTCCAAAAGGTTTCACTCTGTAAAAAACAAACGACCAACTAGTTTTTGGTCCGACCAGGTTGTAGTAGTACCGCACCACTTTTCCGGTCATACCGCTGTGCGGTAGTACCACCAAATAAACGTCGGTACTACCGACTTTTCTGAGAAAAGCTTAGTTGGCTTTCAAAACAAACTCTAAGTACATGCATGATCCTAGATTGATCCAAATGACACAATAACATGCTATCAAGCTACTAGCCATGATCTCTATTAATAGTACGGCATTTAACCTAAAATCCGGTCTTCCATCCTTTTCTCCTAAGACCAGTAAATACAAAAAAGGATTCTAGACTACTTGTACCTTGTCTTCGAACCATGTTGACCTTTAGCATGCATCTCCAGGTTGTTATATTCGTCATCGGGACTAAACCTTTTAAAAACTCAATAAATATATTAGTCCTATATTCACATATTGTCATTAATTACCAAAACATTTTTAGGGGTCTAGATGCTTTCAATCTCCCCCTTTTGGGTAATTGATGACAACCCAATCAATATGTGATAAAGAAATAGTTTTGAATATACCCCTTGTTGTAAAACGAGTTGTATATTCTAGTTGTGACTTAACAAAATAATTCTTGCAATGAGTTTAAATGAGCTTTGAGAATTATTTGCTTTTTAAAGTCATTTCAAAGAAAGCTCCCCCTAAACATGTGCACATAAATGAGAAGATGCTTTTTCAAGCACATGAAGAGATTTTTGAAAAAAATTTAGCGGAGTTTCTTTTGCTTGTTGAAACTTGAGAGAATTGGCAACACTATAAATAACCAAAAGATGGAGATTGCAATTCACCGAGAATAACTTAACCATATTACCAAGTACCAAGTTCAACAATATTACCTTGAAGTTATAAGAACATAATACCATAACATGTTTCACAAGTCCATTACATCATAAAGAGACATGTATATAGGTATTATATAGTAGATAATAACTTGCTATACATTCTTCTTCTTTGCTTCTCCCCATCTTGTATCTTCCTTTCATTTTCTTCTCCCCCTTTTGTATCAAAATACCAAAAAGGGTTACTCCTGCGACCCCTGAGGGGAAGGATCACGGAGGCGACGACGGCCAAAACGGACTGGAGAGGGAGGATGAGCCAAGGTGTGCTCAATGGAAGTGACTCTCTCAGTGGGGAAGGACACTTGATCACCAATGGAGTCCATCTTGGTGGAAAGAGATGCCTAACTGTCATGAATCTGAAGGACCACTGAGTAGATCTGCGAAAGGAAAACTTGTTCTTCTTCTTGTTCATCTTCCCCTTATTGATCCTGTGGACGAGTAGCTGCAGGAATAGGAGGACCTTCGCGTGGCTTGTATGGCTTATGGAATAGATGCATAGACATCTCAGGACACTAGTTGTGCAATTTGCCTAAGAAAAACTCATTCAAGCATCCACATTCTCAAATGAACCGAATTGTGACCTAGGGTTTTCAAACAAGCCAAAAAGAGGGGATTTGAGATATATATACCTTGAGATCCGAGGGAGAGACCCGTAGGTCGCAGGAGATCAATCAAGAATTGGGAAAACTTGAACAGATTTGAAGATCTCTCGAGAGGTTTTGAGTGTTCTTCGGCGAGAGAAAGTGTGGCGACCCAACCCTAGGGCACCCGAGAGGACCTCCCAGGATCTCCTAGGACGTCCCTTAGGACCTCCCAGGAGGTCCGGTGGCACCTCCCGAGGCTCGGGTAGGATCTGCCCGCGGCAGCACCAATTGAGGCCTTGGTAGGACCTCTCATGATTACCACCGAGGGAAGTGGGAGTCACGGGGAGATCCCTCACCGCCACGGCCAACTCAGGGGAGGTCGAAAGACCTGACCTGGGGAGGTCGTGAGACTTGAGAGATCACTCTGTGATTCCCAGCGTGATCTGAGCTAGTCCCAAGGATCTCAAGCTAGCTCTTCACAAAGATACAAGAATGGTAACATCCACGACATAAACTTTATTTACAACATAACAAAGGAGTTGTTTACAAAAGGTGACCTTGGGCCAAAAGCAAGCTTACAAAAGAGCGAAGCAGACGTCCATCCACTATACCACGTGCAAAATGGTGGAGGGCACAACCTACTGCCCCGGTCCTCTTCTTCACCATTGTTGTCTTCTCTCGATAAGATTTTGCATTGAGCAAGAGTGAGCACTACCACTGTGCTCGTAAGTCACACCTGGGGTAACAAAATGACATGCATACATGGATATACAATGTAGAAGGCATACTATGGTTGCTTTGCATAAAGCCAAGTTTCTTTCAATTACAATTACTAAGTTCCAAGGCAGGTTTTTAGTAGATAAAATTTATTTACAAAACTTGATTTTTCAGTTGGATAGCATTCATCAACAAGTTGGTGAAGGATACCCTCCTGTCACAAGGCTCCCTGCCCAAACCCATAGGATAGCAATCCCAAAACAGATGTTAAACACTTTTAGAAACCCAAAACCAACATCTAACTCTGAGTGGCCGCTGCCAGCATGTCCATGACCGTGGACATGGCTATTCGAATAGATTTACACTCGATCGAGGATGTGCACTTTACCCACACGACATGAATTCCTCTAGTTTATCCCAAGATCCGTCGATGCCACCTCTCACTACCAAAGGTAAGAGGTCTAGAGTTCATGACAAAGCCTTTAAAATGCATTGTCCCACCACACCTCTCCTTGCTAAGGTTTCGCCTCCTTTGGATTCACTCGCAGATCTGGGCCCTCTTGCACCAGTGGGAACATAGGTCATAAAAGACCACCGGCCATAGAAGACCTCCCACTCCTCCAACTGGATCAATCATGTGGAAGTTACGCAAATTACTTAGCTAGGTCCCACACCCCATACCGAGACATGTGGTTGCACGGTTTTGGCATAGCCCATCATAGGCCTAGCATTGGCGGCTCAAAGACCGGTCCTCAATCGACTTGGCGACAATCACAAACCCCGACCTCCACCTTATCCGGGTTAGAGTCCGTGCACAAACCTTGCACCAACCAAGCAAACCAATTCGCCCAAGTCTAAATCAATTTTCATTTTCTTTGCTTCCCCAGCAATATTTTCACACTCCCATGACATCCCAATGCCATGGTCAAAACATTTTAAACAATAGTTGGTCATGAAGGTAAAGATTTCCCAAATCAAGTACTTTTGGACTAAGCAAGACTAAGCATATGGTTTCACAATTGCTCTGGTTCACACTAATGTATTAACCAGGTTTTGTCTAAGGTGACAACAGATTTGGTTCAATGTCAAGTTGGCCATATGAAGGAATTAGGCATAACTATGTGTTTAAAGACAGGTATTAAAATATCTTGGTAGAAATAGGCATGCATTATCCTTTGAAACAGAACATAAGTAAATTGAAATATTGGGTGCAATATGATCAAGAGCATGACTTGCCTTGCTCACTGTCTTGAGAGTCTTCTTCTTCAGTGCTCTCAAGCTCCTCAGTGCCTTCACGATCTATACGTGAGAAAGGAGACAACTCAAACCAAATTCCAAATAAAGAGCTAAAAGAACTTCAAAAGAAACTTTGAAACTTAATTGATAGAAGCATCACATATTCAAAATGGGTTCTTTGGGAGAGGTCCCAACTTACTGGGGAGAAGCTCAATGAGGAAGGTCTTCACGGAAGACCAAAGGGGCGGCTTTAGCAACAGACCAAGAGGATGATACTTGCGCAGAGTCCAAGGAGGTGATCTTTAGACAAAAATCATAGAGTTCCAAGGAGAAGCCAGAAGAAGAGGTCCTGGAAGAGGTATAATCTCTTATTGTGGTAATAAGAACAAGAACAGATCAAGCACAAGGAGGCTTACCAAAGAATAGGGAGGAGGTGACGAGTTGAAGGGAGGTCGAAGGCAATATGGGCGGTTGAGGACAACGCCCAAGCTCCTAACAAGCCTCCAATGGTGATAATACGATGAAGAGATGCTCCTGACGATGTTCTTGGCAGCAAGGACTCTCTAAGAAACCACTGGGTGTGAACAATAATGTTGAGTGTGTGAAAAAGGTGGCAATGGAGGGCTCCCGGGACTAGTTATAGTCAAAGGAAGTGAAAAGACCACTCAATGCGTACATGATTTGGTGAGCATATGAGATGGGCAAGAGGTACGGGGGTGTCAAAGAAAAATATAAAGGACGTAGTGTACTGTTACGGGAGGAGACTAGAAAAGACACCAATAGTGCCCCAGAATGACCCCATACAATAGAAACAGCCACTTGCTTGGCTGCATTTAATGCGACAATACATGCATTAAATGCTCATGGTACTAGTGTGGCGGGGAAACATAAAATAGGTAAGCCTCGCAGGTGGGACTAGTCAAATCTAGAAACAGTTGGGTCAAAGGGGGAGGTCCTGACAGTTGGATCTCCAAATAGGAGGTCCAATGGCCAAGATTGAATGCTAACGGGGAGGTCCGCGTGGTAAGAAGAGAACCTCACCCGCAAGGGAGGTCTAGAGCCGTAGGATCAACTCCAGACAGGAGGTCTGAACGGTTAGGATTTCCAAGGGGAGGTCCTAACGATCAGAACTGCCAACGAAGGGAGGTCTAGACGGTTAAGATCTCCAGGAGGAGGTCTTAACGGTCCAGATGTTCAAAGAGGAGGTCTGGGCTGTTAAGATCTTAAGGGGGAGGTCTTAACGGTCCATATTTACAGAGGAGGTCTAGACATGGGGAGGTCCAGACATACATGGAGGAGGTCTACGCGACAAGAGGTTCTAACAACCAAGATCCCATCAAGGGAGGTCCTGGCTGAGGGGATCCTTGTAAAAAGGAGGTCCTGACTAGTAGGATCTCACCAAGGGGGAGGTCCTATCAGTTAGGCTCTCATGAAGGGAGGTTCCACGGCTCAAGGAGGTCTTGAAGGGAGGTCTAAAGGAACTGAGTCGACCAGGGGAGGTCCTGATCGCTAGGATCTCCACAATGGGAGGTCCTGGCGGTGAGGATCTCAACATAGGAGGTCCTAAAGGTTCGGGAGGAAATCTTTGGAGGTCAGGGTTCCTAAGATAAGCGAGTAAGGAGGTCCAATGGATGGGGAGGTCCAAAGGACTTGAATTCGAAGGGAGGCCTAAACATATAGGCACGGTTTAACCAAGAGGAGGTCTAGACCTAAGGAGGAGGTCTGAACCAAAGAGATTCAAACCAACAAAGAGATCCAAATAGATCTAGCTCAAGGAGAAAGGTCTGGACATAAAGACACGTCCAATTGAGAAAAGGTCTGAGCCCCCCCAGGAGAGGTCTAACTTCAAGGACCACTGGGGAGGTCCAGGCCACAGAGAAGGTCTAAACCGAACATAACACAAAAGAGAGGGACTGAGGGGAGAACTGGCCAACATACAGAAGGGGTGACAACATGAAACTTAAACCTCTCCAACGAACCAACTATGAATTCTCATCAAAACAAAATAGCTTTATTTTATTTTACAAATTTAAAAGGATTTGGAAAATCAGGATGTTACAGAAAGGGAGAGCGAGGGGGGTGCGGAATGACCGCTCGAGAAGGAGACGAAGGGGTAAAGACCCGTACGAAGGCAGTTAATTCCTTTTACAACCGATGCGGTAGTATCGCAACTCACACGCCGGTAGTACCGCAAAGTAGTAGTACCTTTGTTAAGCCACCGGTAGTTCCGATTTTTCTAGAACTTCAAGGATAGATCTTGGATTTTGATAAATATGCAAATGATCCCTAGTTTTACACTCAAATAAATATCATTCATGATCATTATGCATTTAAGAGATTAATGAATATCTAAGAACATAATTTATGAACATAGAGGTTTTTAGAAAAATATTTGAAAAATATCTTTCTTGAAAGTTTCAAATAACACCAAATAGGAACAAAGTGCATGAGGTATGAGTTCAAACAATATTTGAATAGTCTATGACATTTAATTCATTCCTCAACTTGCAAAAACGACCTTCATCTAATGGTTTGGTGAAAATATCCACTAATTGGTCTTCGGTCCGAATGTGGCTAATTACAATATCTCCCTTGCTAACATGATCTCTCTAGAAATGATGGTGTATATTTATATGCTTGGTTCTTGAGTGTTGGACTGGATTATTGGCTATTTTCACGGCACTATCATTATCACACAATAGAGGCATTTTATCGAATTTGATTCTATAATCCATCAAAGTTTGCCTCATCCATAGCAATTGAGCACAACAACTACCCGCGGAAACTTATTCGGCTTTAATAAACATGTTAGTCCCATATTCACATATTGTCATTAATTACCAAAACAATTTTTAGGGGCCTAGATGCTTTCACCCTCCTCCGCGTCTATCCCTCGCTCGGACCCCCCGTGCTTCCCTCCTCTCTTTGCCACGCATTCTGGCCTGCGCCCGTCGTGTACGCCACACCGCCTTCGGCCTCCACGCTGCCACTATGCTTGCACAGCAAAGCGTCACGCCCTCCAACGCCCGTTTCTCCTTCCCCCAGGCTGTAAAATGCCATGTCGCCCTCGCCATTGCCCCTCCTCGCCTTTGCCTCCTCCTCTCCCTCTCTTTCGTCAAGCAACACCGAACGAGGGCGAGCTCGGCCAGGTGAGCCTTCCCCTCACCACCCGCGTCATCTCGTGTTCTAGGGCCCAATGAGTCCCCCCAAGTTGATTTTGCTTTTCGTGCGTAGGAACCACCAGAACTTTCTTCTCCCCCAATCCCGACCAACTTCGCCATTTCCTCCATCGCGTCGTCTTCAGTCATCACCGCCGCGTGAAGCACCTTGCACCGCCTCGGATCGCCATTGCCAACCATCCTCCGTCGACCTCCATTCCCCCCCCCCCCGCTCCGGTGAGTTCCTAGAGCCTTGTAGATGCTTGTGCGCTTACTAGTTAGCCAAGGGCGTCGCCGGGTCATCTTAGTCATCTTTGACTGAGCTTCGCCGCTGCTCTTCGCCGTCGCGCCGTCGCGGTGAGCCACCATGAACCTCGCCGCCGGTACCCCTAGGATCGCCCACTTCGTGGGGTTCCATTTTGGGCATTTCCAGCTGCTCACGTAGTCCAGCTCACCGGCGACAAGTGCGGCAAGGAACCGCCAAGAGCTCCTCTACTTTCTCTAAACCAGACAAGCACTGTAGCAACTCATTAAAGACTGAATCGATGTCGTTAGGGCCAAGCAGCAGTTAAAGCTTGTGTTAATTAACGTTGAGCTGGACTGAGCGTCGGCCCGAGGTTAATTAATGAGGGATATTTAAAATTCGGCTGTTCATTGTGAGTCAATGACGACCGGGTCCCACTGTCTTAAGTCCACAGTGTAGATCCCCATGGACTATGCACAGTGCACACAGACCCTCGGTCGATGTGCTGTTCGTATGAGTCAAGCCACTGACAGTGGGCTCCATCTGTCAGTAATAGTTTTCTTTAGAAAACTAAAGGAAAAAATAAAATAAAATAAAATACTGTGCAAGTGGACCCCACCTGTGAGAGAGAGACTCTTTCCTCAATCTTTTCTCTTTTTTTTGGATTTAATCCAAATTCAAACTTCGGAAAGCTCGTTCTCCCTCGTTTTAGCTCCAAATTTAATGAAATTTGTTTCTAAAATTTTCTAAATTCAATGTCTATCTATTGGTAGTGGTTTTGTTCAATTTGGAGTTCATTTGGATTTTCATTCGTATTTATTTGCTTTGCTCGTGTGTTTGTTCTTTTTCTGGCGCAATCGTCCGAGTAGAGTTCGAAGACGCGGAAGAGCCCCCGTTGGAGCAAGTACAAGAATTCTAAGACCCACTTGCTTTTGAACCAGGCAAGTCAATATTTTGATTATATTGAACCTACATTTGTGCTAATATATATTTATTTAAATTATCGAATTGCATGTTTAATTCATTATGCAAATGTACGTTAAACTTGAAGATAGATATATGCCGACTTGATATCTTAGTATTAACATACCATCCATTGACTTTTGAATCACACGATCCTTGTCTCACCCTAGATAATTAAATGGTAACTTTACTAGCTGTAGGTCGTATTTAAGCGTCATGCTAGTCTTGCTTAAGTACTAGGGCATTAATTGCCCTAATCATCATCTTTTAATCACAAAACTTGTTTTGGGCAGTCGTTGGAGGTAAATGACTGGAATATTTGAGATAACTTAGTTTTATGCTTCTCAAAACCCTAATAACTCATTGTTACCACATATGGACGGATGGTATGATGGTTGGTGCTGATGTAGCATGAGAAATGGTGGTATGTGGTATGCACCATCTAGATAACTTTAAGGACTTAATCCTGTGATGACCTCTCAATGTAAAACAGTACAACCACAAGTCTATAATGGTGTCGACCTGGCTAAATAATGTGTATCCACCAATACGAGTTGTGCCATTGGAGTGACCCACGAGTCGTGTCGCTGGCTTAAGCCGTCGTGGACACGGATCGTGTTGCTGGTGTAAGCCGCCGTGCTGCTCAAGAGGGGGTCTGGGTGTGGTAGACGTAATCACCCTCAGATGAAACCTTAGCGTGTGTAACTTACACTAGGGGATATATTGTAAAGGTTTTGTGGTGATCTTCTTGATTTACATGTCTAATGAAACGTGTGAAACATAATAAGCTGATTATCTCTTGTGGGTAAAGTGTACAGTCTCTGCAGAGTATAAACTGTTCGAATAGCCATGCCCACGGTCAAGGGCAGGCATGAGAACTTGCTCGAGTTAGTTTCTATTTTACAAACCTTTGTGGGTGGGATGAAAACTCGTCGGGCAGATATAACCCTGATTTTGTATTTTTTTTTTCTGGGTGGATGTACCTAGTGTTGTTAAGTAAGGTGGATGTAACCCTAATCAAAATTAAGCATAAGGTGGATGTAACCTGCACAGTTATAAATATTGCACACTTTTACTCTTTTTAATAAAATATGGTTTATTTAAAATGCTAAATCATAGGAGTTTTTAATTATGGTAATTGCAAACGTTGCTTTTAGCAAATAAAAGAACTCGAGCCATCCGTGTTAAACCTTACATGTATAATTATTGCATTTTGTACGTTGGCCCACGGAGCATTGTTGCTTGTGCTCTCTCTCGCTTCCCAAAACCCTCAGAAGTCGTGGACAAGGGCACTATGCATATTACGAGGATCCAGATGTTGAAGGCAACGAAGACGGTGGAGAGTATATTAGTCCATAGTAGGCTAGGTCTCGTCCTAGTCTAGCCGGCTAAGTCGGTGTTTGCGTGCACCAATATTATTCAAGTTTTTGGTAATATCGGTCGTACACAGGCTACCCCAGTCGCGTATCTGTGGTGAGATGTGTCTTCCTCTTTTGCTTCCATTATCGCTTGCGCTTTTATGTAATGTATCTATTTTGCCTGATTGGCCGTATTGTAAACTTGCTCTGATGTAGTCTATGTGAACTCTGATATTTATAAATTAATGTATGATACGGTTTACGTTCTGTATGAAATGATTCAGTGATATATCTGTGAGCACTATCTTCTGATCTAAAGAATAGCACAGTGAATTATCCGGGTCCAACAATGTTTCAGGTCGAATCAACTATACCCTAAGACATGGATGCCTGCTTTCTAATGGCGATTAATGCATGGACTATTCACGAGTCATTGTCGTGCTGTCGTGCCCGTGCTACTCTTCCTCTTGTCCTTGACAATGGTGTACTATCTACTGTTTTGCGAGTGAAGCGTTACCTGTCAGGCTGTCCGTGAATGCTCGAGATCAAAGCAGGAGAGAAATTGATCAGGCCGTCGAGACATGTCGAGATCAAGATGTTTAGCGGGTCTCGCCCGGCCACCGCGATGTAAGCGTTCACCACACGGCCGTACGCAGATACTCCAAAATCCAACACCGAATTTTCTTCCGATTCATCCGGTCGATCACCAAGAGGAGAGATCGGCCACTCGTGTCGCCGCACTGTGCTCATCTGTGACCTATGCTCATCTACGAACGGTGTTTGATTGGACTAATAATACTGCACTGCAATCGTGCTGTTCCAACATCCACGCGTGCCGTCCTGCCGTGGCTCGTGAATTGAATTGACGTACAGTGAATTGTGCCGGCCGGAATCGAAACAAGTTGCGACGCAAGGGCGTGTAACAGTTTGTCCTTAAAGGTGTTTACAAAGCATTTCAACACAATTTTCCTCTTTACACACTCATAATTTACGATGATTTACATATCCAGTTTATCTCCTATATAAGAGATATCACATTCTATCTCATCATATCATCTCTCCTCCAACTAAACTTTTGAGTGATATGACAGCTAAGAGACAGCTGAGGTGGCCACTATTAAAGATACCCTAAACAGCCCGTCAAACCCACGCACTTTGACACAATAGCTTAATTAATCTGCATTTATATGTTGGAGTGTATACCACATAGGGACAACTAGCCTAGTTTTTTTTTCTTTTTTGCTACTAGACAACTAGCTTAGTTAACCATGTGGATATAAACAATACATGGATATTTTCATGTATTTATTTGTGGCTGTTCAGATGAGCAGTTGATCCCCAAGAACATGACCGAAGACCAGACGCTGGGAATATATAAGCACAGATACGCACAAATCTACACGACTCCATCACGTGAACTTCTTTTAGTATTGCCGGTCTCGCAAAGGCAGCGACAATTATAAACCCTCCATTCGACCACGCATGTGTTTTGAAGCCAAATGCACGCCACCATTCTTTGTCCCCATCACAATTTGGACCAAGTTATTATGGTGCGCTAATATGATTCGCAGGACATCTCCTTTGGATTATAGTATCAGTTGGGCTGCATGATTCATGTAACTGTAGCCGTTGTCCCCATGAGCACGCTTCAAGAAGCAGGAATAGTTTTGCACTAGTACAATCGGCATCGATCATCAGCTTTAGCTTGGGATGATAAAAAGTTGCTCGGTTCAAGATCACATCAAGCCGTACAGATCGCGGAAGCAACAGTGGAAGTGTAATGGGTAGAATCTGTGGCACACATGGCTTGGTTCGTTACTTGCTTGGACCATTGATTAGTTGGGCATCAATGCAAATTGAGAGAGGGACAGAGCCAAGTGCACCTAATAAGGCAAGCTGGACAGAGGAGGGCTACTCTATTGATGATCCTACAGGGGGGCAAGAATAATGAAGCAATTTGGATGGATTGAATAGAAGATAGCATCTCAGATCTTTGCAGAAGGCGTTGAGTGTTGATTGCTCCTTTTTTTCAGATGCTTTTGGTGATGGAAAAGAAAACGAATGGAGGAGACGCACTGCTTAAATTTAGAACAGTGTGTAAACAATGGCCAAGTCAGAAAATTTTTCTTAGTGAGGTCCTTGACATTTGGTATAGTCTTGGACTAATCCTTAGGAGATGTTCCACGCATCAGGGCTGAACAAGCACTCAATAATTGATTGTGGTACTGCACTAGAGGTGCAGGCAGCAGGCTAAGTTGAATTGTGAAAAGTATGACACTATGAGTAATGAAGCTGGCATCATACATCATGGAGCAGAGTGTGGATCGAGTTAATTGGACATTGATTACACTAGAAAATGGTTTCCATAGACAGATTGACTGACTAACCGTGTCATGTTCCTGAGATCAGGGTGTACATTTCAACTGCTCCTAGTCTGAAGAACTGTGCTGCCATACGCATGATGACTAGAACAATATTACTGAAAACTGTTGGCGAGGCCAAACCTCATGAATGAAATACAAGTAAAAGAAAAGATGAGAGAACGCATCAATCGCTCGATCAGTCATGGAACGAGCTGAACCGTCCAAGATGACGACAGCGCTGTGGTATGCTTCATGCAGGATTTCAGTCCCGTTTACAGATGCATTCAAGATTTAACTTTGACTCAGAATCCAACCCAAGTCCTTCCAATCTTGCAAGCTTTGCCGCTGATCGTCACAGTACTAAACCATGCACAGCCAGTACTGCAATCTTGTGAGCTTTGCAATGATGCCCTGATGGGCGCACCGCAAACTACTAGTACGTACTCTGTGCAATAGCAGCATTGTGGCGACATGGTTGTTGCAGAGGGACAGTCGGATGCAGAGAACGGAGACAAGCGTTCAAAGCTCGCACTAGTCACCGCTGAGAACAGACGCGACGTGAAGCTAGGCACTGTTTTTCTTCCCTGTTTGGAGCTCGTGGTCTTCCATCCCAATTCTTGGCCAGCCGGAGGGCAATCGCGTGGAGTGTTTGGTGGTACGGCGTTGGAAATTGGAATAACCAACCGACTGGTGTGCTGTTCGTGTGGTTTCCATCAGAAACCGAACGATCTGAGAATCTGCGATAAACTAGCAGGCAACCGACGAACCTGGACTGTAAGAGTATGTATAATGAGTTTATATCAGTCGTCTATAGTTATTGTTATGTAGGATTTTTGCTGACGTGGATGAAAGAGAATAAAGAGAGAGAAAGATGTTGTCTATAATCCTGTAGTCGACTATAGCACAAGAAACAAGAAAAGCATTAAAGATTGTGTGTTCTATAAATACAACTAAAAAAATAGCAGCTGTCTATACCATTGTATAAGCTGCCTTTAGTGTTGTTTATAAGTGACTGTCGGTGTTTTAGAACCGATCTTACGTAAAGATTATTTGATTCGGAGGGTCTCCTAGAATAGAATCACGCAGAGAGATTGACGCGGGTATTTTTATACAGGTTCAGGCCTTCTCCGGAGAGAATAATAACCCTACTTCTGTGTGTGTATGGTATTGAGTGTATTCTGAACAACCAGGAGAAAAACTAAGACTATTACAGATGATAGTGCTTGTCTTCCTGATAGCCCTTGATAGCGTGTGTGCATGCCTCTGTCGCCCATCCTCTCTCTGATCGTTGCCTTTATATAGTCGTGAAGGAATAGCCGTTTTCTCCTGCTGAAGAGACGCCTCATCAAATCCAGTAACGGACGCACGTTTGTAGTAATCATCGGGCTAGTAACTCCTTCACGCCACCTGACAGTTACTAGTCAGAGATAATAGGGTATTATGTGTTATCATTTCGCATAATAACAGCGCATATTGACTGTTTAGATTCCTTAATCAATTGGACCTACTTGCCTGTAGGTTTTATTGATCATAAGGTGGTCGTAGCTGATCTGGTCGTAGAAGAACTTACGACTATAAGATAGTCGTAGTGAGACTTACGACTATAAGGTAATCGTAGAATATCTTACGACTGGGTAGTGATCGTAGAAGAACTTACGACCATAAGGTAGTCGTAGCAAGACTTACGACTATGGGGATGGTCGTAGAAGAACTTACGACCACCTAGTAGGCTTCTCCCTTATAAAATTAAGGAGTATACTCAGGGACCATATGACGCCATATTTGCTTATAATAAGAATTATAGATAAAAGATAAAATGAGGATTACTAGATCCTCGTCAGTGACATAAAAAGTTGCTATAGACAGTAGCTGTCTATATTATTATACATGTCCTAAGAAGTCGAACGGTTGAAGTGTGCATGCAAGTGACCTGTCCCTCGTGATCGCTCAAATCACAACCAACTGGTTAATGAATCCGTGGATGCGCGAATTTTTTTTCACAATAATCCATTTTTTATTATTAATTTCAATATTATACCTACGATAATATTTTTCGAAATATATACTTGTGCCGCTCAGCGGTTGGCGGTGGTTCAATCGCTCAACCGTTGAGCGATCGACACTTGTCGCTCAACGGTTGATCTTAGTGTGCAGTTCACTCATCTAGCCTGGTTGTGCCTATTGGGCGACAAGTGTCTCAGAGCTCAACGGCTGAGCGATCGAACTACCGTTCAACCGCTGAAAGCGATTATGATATTTCAGTAAAAATATTATTACAGGTATAATATTGAAATTAATAATAAAAAATGAATTATTTGGAAAAAAATTCTGGATGCGCTAGGCTTGGAGACGGCGAAACTCGACCGGATATACATGACGCAACATCACAAAAACAAAAACAAAACTACTCGCTGCGGGTTAAATCCTAGCACGCGACGGCCTAATGCAGGGGCACGGGACGAAACCTCGGCCTGGTCCCCCGGCAAGTGAAATTTTGGCAGCGCGCACGTACGTACCGCTGTGCTACGTACGCACCGCACGGCGCCTCGCCAATTCGCTCCGTACGCGCGAGATCGGCAGGGCAGCAACCGCAGCTGCAGTCACTCATGATGGGTCGGTACGTACGTGCCAACCAATTAACGAGCGGCGATGCCACGCGACCACATGTGGCACAGGCGCCAATTGAATCTGCCACGTTTCTGCGCCCGATCTGCGTCGTATCCCTAAAACTTCTGGGCCCAAGTTGCCATATCGATTAGCTGGCCCCTAGGCTCCGTCGCCGCGGGTGATCATGCCAAGCTTCGGCTTTGGCATCGCGCGGTTTCGGTGCCATCACGTAGTTGTGGCATCGTTATCAAGCTGATGCCGTCGTGGTAATTATATGATTTTATTTTCAAGTAAGCTTCTTGCACCGCTTTTGATCGTGAGTATGACTATCTAGATAGTTTCATTACTCTGTAAAATTTGTATATTTTACCTATAAGAGATAATCAACTTATAATGTTCGTTTAACACACTTCTATAGGTATACGACTAAGATGATTGCCACAATGCCTTTACAATGTCCCACCTCAACGTAATCCCACACTATTAAGTATTACCTCTTTGGGCCTCGCCCTCCAGAGGTCTCCTATTTGCGCCGTGCGAATCGGTGACTCCCTTGCCCTTTGTACACTCCACCACCCACCAGTGGTGGAGTTGCGTTGCGGCGGACAAATTAGTTAGTCAGGTCGTACACATGGTAGACTTGTGGTTGCACTGTTTTTACGTGAGTGGTCATCACAAGATTCAGTCCTTAATTGACTCGGACGGTACATCTGTCGACAATCGAGTCACCGATCTTACGAAATAAAAGAGGAAAATGACGCGATAATTCCTGGGAGAGAATGGGGCCGCTCTTTATTGATATGAACTGGATTTACAGGGGTGCTTACGACCCGACCAGGGACTAATCCTAATTACACTGAGTGTGAAGATTGCTATGCTAACCAATCAGACTTAAGGCACGAATCTAAGGCTGATTGCACCGCTGTAATCTGTTGATGCTGTCTTGCTTGTCTCAGATCGCCCCTTTTGTCTTCTGCGCTTCACCCTTAAATAACTTCCGAAGATGTGGCAGTTATTCCTGGAGAAGGCGTCCCTGGTGAAGCGTCGCGACTGGTCGGAGCGAGGTGTCAATTGATAATGTATCAACTGCTCCGCGGTTAAGTGTCTGCGAGACACTCAACTGTTCGGTGGTTATTGTCGGTGTCTTAGGACTGTGTAACATCGCGTGGTATGGAGCATGCATCACATGTTCCATTCATCACACGGTAAAGGATATACCTGAATCAGATCCAGATGCTAGTTCATAGCTTTTCCGAGCAGCTACATGGTCGGAGACTAGATACAAGACCTTGTCCGACCACGGTACCCATTATGTATCCTCTGAAATCCTTACGACCCTTAGGGGTTATGACCATGAAGATGTATGGTCTTTTATTATGTATTAAAGTAATACATAGATATTTAATTCCTCGTCAGCTAGCCCCCGAACTTTAAATGAACAAGTCGTGTGAACACTTTCTTCCGATGAAGTCGTATCGGGCAGACCCCATTTAATGTCGTGATATACGAAGTGGTCTCTGTTCACTTTAAAGTTGAGAACTTGCCTTGGGAACCAAAGAGTTTTTCTGTCCGTTAGACAAAAAAGGTTTTTGTTCGTTGGACTTTTTAGATAACTCCCGTTTGCAAGGTAACAGAATTTTAGGTTTGTTTAAAATTCTGATATTTGCTTTGCGAATTTCTCATATGATGATAGATGTAATCTGTTATTTTCTAAGGAATTCAAAAGGGGCTTTTGGATTTGATATCAGTTTTAGGGTTTACACTTCATGTAATATTTATAAGGCAATATCCTAGGTTTATTGTTTTTATGTTTCTAGGGTTTCTGTATTTACGGTTGCTGTATTTTCTTAGGGTTTATATATTTAAGGTTTTTTGTTTTACTTCACTTGTGTTAGCAAAAGAGAAAACACAATTCTAATAATTCTAAAAAATACAGACCAAAAGTGATGGCAATAGATAACTGTCAGAGCCCTGAGTAGACAACCCCGGGACCCTCTGTGCATTCTGGACTAGTCTCATGATCAGTAGCTGGTCCACACAGCTTCAACATCGATGTAATCACAACCACACAACAAACTAAAGAAGAAGTAGACAAATTAATATTAATAGCAGCAAAACACCTTATGGTCAAGGTTTTTATAGAATTGCCACGTAAGGCTTACAACATAAGAGAGCTCGCAGCGGAAAACAAAACACACGCGGAAGCCATTCGACATGCCCACAGGCAATCGAGTGGAGGACGTCTCCTAGCATGCATGGTCTTCGAAGACCTCCTCTTCAAAGAGCTCGGAGCTCCCTAGGTCCTTTTCGCTGACTGATCAACCAGAGGGTACAAAGCCGCGAGTGCTTTGAATGTACTCAACAAGTCGTAGGGAAATATATGCAAATAGTATTCATGCACGGCTTGACAATGACAGCTTTATGGTTACTTTGCAGAAAGTTGAATTAACTGGAAATACAGTAAGTAGATTGCAAAACACAAGTTGAAAGATTAATACATAAGTAATCAAGTTTCTTTGAAAACAACTCGTGAACACCATGTCCACTTCCCAGACCACTCGGAACCAACCACGATAACAATTTTAGAAAGTCTAGCCCTTGCGTGAAATCACCAGGCATTGTCCATAACCGGGGACACGGCTATTTGAATAGTTTTACACTTTGCAGAGGTTCTACAGCTTTACCTACAAGATATGACTTCTCTAGTTGGTTAGGCACCCGTCGATACCCCTGCTCACTGCCTTAGGTAAGCAGTCTAGAACTCATGACAAGGCCTTTACAAAGCTCTGCTTTGACCCGGTTCCGCTCGCTAAGGATTCGCCTTCCTAGCCCCCTCTTGCGCCAAGTGTGAATTTCTAACCCAGGTTTTACACTTCCACCAAAATGGAACCAAATCAAAGCATTACCAATTAGTTGGCCAGGTCCACCCCATCCTGGACATATGGTTGCACGGTATGGCCCGGATCAATGGCTTATAAGGTTAAGTCCTTAGAGACTACTCAGGCGAGACAGCCACATCCCAATGTGCTTTCTGCACCCCCTTTACTGCACGATCACTCGCTCGAGTATAAAACATTTTGGGTTCAACCCGGCCAAATGACCACCCTAGTCATGGCACAACAAATGTTATTAGCGGCAACACATGCCTTGGCAACACACGCCACAGTTCTATATTCACTTAGTCAGATATATCATCATTGAATCATGTGATCGAGAGACATCGCATAACTAAAGCAGGACTAAGAAATATACACACCCATGTTGGTATCACAAGAATGTCCAACTAAGAATACCCAACCTATGGTGTCCAAGGGTACATGTCAACATGTCAATCACGAGTATTCAAGGAGTCATACTGTCGAGTAGGTATTTAGCTATTTCCCCAAACCATTTTTATACAAATAGCCATGCATGTTGGTATAAAACAAGATAATTTTTGCAAACTGGGTACGACATGATTAAAAGTCTACGACTTGCCTTCAATGAAGAGTTGAGATGCTTCGGTCGAGGTTGTCGGGTCCACGAACTCTTCAGAGAAGCCAGAATCTAAACGTGCGAAAAGAGCCAAATAAATACAACAAATCCACACAAAACCAAAAACTACCCAACTAGAACCAAAAGAAAGGTTTTGAGTTAAGATGAATTAAGAACGGGCTCTCGGGAGGAGGTCCAACTGAGGTCGAGGGAGGTCCTGAGGAGGAGGTCCCGAGGAGGAGGTCCTGAGGAGGATGCGATGGCGCAGGCTCCAGTGGATGGTGGCGAAACTTGAAGCACGGTGAAGCTGGGCGAGAGCAAGAGAGTTGAGTGAGGCTAAAGGTGATGAATGAGGGTTGCTCAGGCTTTTATAGCCTGGGAGAGTCACTGAGAGACTCAGAGGCGCACGAGTTTAACGGTAGGTGAAGGAGGAGATGGGGGTTGGTAGGGGAGGAGACAAGAGGGAACGGCATCGCAGGTTTACAAAGATTTAATGCGACACAACAACATTTAATGCGTGTAGACTTCTATGTCAGCAATGACGCGACGAGAGGAAGAAAAAGGTGAGCAGGGCTGACAGTTTGGGCTAGTCAACACTCAGGAGGGTAGTCCGACCAAGGGGAGATCGTGACCCAAGGGGTGGTCGTGACCGGCTCCAGGACCACCTAGAGGTCTCCCATGACCACCCGGGAGATCTTCTAGGACCACCCGGGAGGTCTCCCAGGACCACCCGGAGGTCTTGAACTGAGAGGTAGGTCTCGACGAGAGGGAGGTCTGGACAGAGGGGGAGGTCCAAACGAGAGGGAGGTCTGGACAGAGGGTGAGACGGAACAAATAGAGAAAAGGAATTTCAACACCAAAGAACTCCAACCAACTCAAAATAAACCAAACTTTTAGATTAGTTGAAGTTTGATTAAGTCATTTAAATCACTTTTAATTCCAAAATCTCTAGTTAAACTTTAGAACTTCAACAAAATCAAATGGTTATTTTTATTTTAAAAATCTTCAAAAAGGCTCAGAAAATCGGGACGTTATAATAACCATACAAAAAGGTTTAAAAATCCCACATTTTAATATACTCTCTACGTTGTGAGATACGAATAGGGAGTAACTACTCCCGAGAGTAGAAAAAAAGCTACCTATATATAGGGAGTATCTTACGCAACAGAGAGTGTGTATTTGTAGTATACAAGTGTATAGGACCACTTATGTGGTATTTACACCTTTTTAGGGGTGGTTTGTATAATTTTTTAGACATACTCCTTTTTATATGCGAATACAAATGTATTTACAAAATATGCTAAAAACTATGGACTCTTTCAAAAATTTCAAAAAGTGATAAAGTAGTATGTCAATTTCTTTTAGGTGGTATATCAGAGGTGGCAGTATTACTCCTAATACTCTCACCTCTGATATACCACCTAAAAGAACTTGACATACTCCTTTATCATTTTAGGTATACTCATATACTAATTATAAGATACTCCAATACAAGCTACACGAAAAATTTGTAAGAGAGTACATAGTTTTTAGCGTATTTTGTAAATACATTTATATTCGCATATAAAAAGGAGTATGTCTAAAAAATTATACATACCACCCCTGAAAAGGTGTAAATACCACCTAGATGGTCTTATATACTCTTATACTACACATACATACTCTCGGTTAAGCAAGATACTCCCTACGTTGTGAGGTACAGAATACGGAGTAACTACTCCTGGAAGGGAGTAGTTACTCCCACCTTTGATATACCACCTAAAAGAACTTGATATACTCATTTATCACTTTGGGTATACTTATATACTAATTATAAGAAACTCCAATGCGAACCACGTGAAAAATTTGCAAAAGAGTCCATAGATTTTAGCATATTTTGGAAATACCTTCGTATTCGCATATAAAAAGGAGTATCTCTTAAAAAATTATGCATACCACCCCTAAAAAGGTGTAAATACTACATAAGTGGTCCTATATACTTGTATACTAAAAATACAAACTCTCGATTGCGCAAGATACTCCATACGTTGTGAGATACAGAATAGGGAGTGTGACACCCTGATTTTTAGAACCTTTTTGAAATTTTCAAAATAAAAAGAACCATTTTGTTTTGATGAGAATTCAAAGCTTAACCTGAAATTTCATAATGGATTTAAGTTGACTAACTCAAACTACAACTAAAAGTTCCTTGTTGGTTGTTGAGTTACTGGAGTTTTGAAGATTTTCCCTTCTTTGTCCATGTTCTTGTCCATCTCTGGTCTAGACCTCCCTTTGTCTGGGATCTAATGGCCCAGACCTCTCCTTCGTTTGGATCTAAGGGCCCGGACCTCCTCTGTGTAGTCCTCCTATGGTCCAGACCTCCTTGGGTCTAGATCTTCCAAGCACTTGGACCTCCCTGGGTCCAATTCTCCCTCTCGGGTCTTCTCTGGCTCGCAACCTCCCTGAGTCTGTGTCACCATTGTGTGCATCTGAGATCCTTTGGAACCCTGTGAAGCTTTTCGTGTTTTCTTGAACGTCCTTTGTTGCTTGTAGCCTTGAAATCTTTCTCTGGAGGTTCCCTTCAGTATCAGCCCGGTAGTACCACCCGCACCATGCGGTACTACCGCTTCTTAGGACCTCCCCTTACCTTTATTTGACCTCTCCGCGTCCTTCAGGACCTCTCCATGTCCTCTAGGACCTCTCCTAACCTTTATTGGACCTCTCTGTGTCCTACCGGACCTCCCCAGGTCCTCCAGGATATTCTCCCTATCTATTTCCACCTCTATCAAATGTGAGTCGTCCTATTTGCATTGGACGGTTTGATCCTGGTGAGACGTTCGAATGGTCCGAACGTCCCACCTCCTCTGAGCCCTTAGATCTTCATTGAATAGTCCGATTTGCTGTGGCGTTCGAGCGGTCCGAACGTCCCAACCATTGTGCGCGGTCCGATTGAAATCCAGCGGTTCCGAACCTCCCTCCTTGCACATCTGCACCGTTAAGACCTCCTGGAGATCTTAACTGTCCAGACCTCCCTCTGCACATCCGGACCGTTAAGACCTCCCCCTAGAGATCTTAACCGTCCAGACCTCCCCTGGATTTGATCCCGTTGCTCTAGACCTCCCTTGCGGGCGAGGTTGTCCTTTGACCTTTGCAGACCTCCTTATTTGTAATCGATCTTGACCGTTGGACCTCCCCTTTGGAGATCCAACCGTCAGGACCTCCTCGGTGGGTGAGGATCTCCCCTTGATTCACTGCAAGACCTCCTCTAGGCCATTTCAGGACCTCCTTGGCGGGTCTTGGCTGCCCCACTGGGCGGTCACACACCCAGTTTTCTTATACATTCGACTGTGTCCTTGGGCAAGGAAGTCTCCGCAGCATTTAATGCGTGTTGTATCACATTAAATGCCCCCACCTTTGCAGTACTCATGTCATACCGATTGTCACATTCTTTGCCTACTCTCTTGTCCTATTTACCAACTCTTGTTGACTCTATCCTGGGTCATGTGCAATGGTTTCCCCTATATATAGTTTGGGAGAGCCCTCCTTTCTCACTTTTTTCACCACTTCTCCTCTCTGTCTCAACCGAGCCTACCATAGACCTCCTCACTCTAAGTCTCTGGACCTCCTCCAATTCGTTCTTGGACATCCTCTCTGGAGTCCTAAGACCTCTCCAGCAAGCTCCTTGGACCTCCTCTTGACCTTCCAACCTCTCTGTTGGTTTTGTCTTTAAGTTTATTTGGAGTTCTTTGGAATCTTGTTTGAGCTTCATTTGAGTATTTGGTTTTCACGTGTAGATTGCCTGACAGTGGGGAGCCCGAGTTGATGAGGAGAGGAAGCAGCTCGAGATCTTGAGCAAGGCAAGTTACACTCTTGAACATGTTGCACCCAATACTTCAAATTATTTATGTTGTTTTCAAAGATGTATGCATGCTTACTTTACTAAGTATTTCAATGCCTATCTTTTAGTCCATAGTTAAATCTACTGTTTGGTATGACCTCTATCTATGATTGAATCAACCTCATTGTCACCTTAGATAAAAACTGGTTCTTACAATAGTGAGGACCCGAAGCTCTTGAAAAATGAAATGCTTAGCAATGCTTAGACTAAAATCTTGATTTGGGAGTTTTGACCAAAAATATCACTTAATTAAATAATTTGTGCCACGGCACTGGTGTGCCATGGAGATTTCGGCCATGACATTGGTGTGTCATGGATGTTTTACTCGGCCTTGGCATTGGTGTGCCATGGAGAATTTGTAAAGCAAAGTAAATGAAAAATGGTTTTAACTTAGGCGAAATGGTTGTTTGGTTGGTGCATGTCTATGCACGGGGTCGTGGTGATCCGACACCCTGAGTCGAGGTTTGTCGCCTGCCGGTTAGGACCGGTCTTTGAGACACCACTTGCTAAGCCTATAATGGGTTACGTAAAATTGTGCAACCACATGTCTCCAAAGATGAGTCGTGGGACTGGCTAATTAATTTGCAAAGCTCTCTCAGTAGTTTGCCTCATGGACGCGTGGGTTTGTCATGTTATGACTAGTTATAGTCCCACTTTGGCATAAGAGGGCACCCCACTAACTTGGGAGGGTTTGTATCCAAAGGGGGAGATTTACAAAACCTTAATGTGGGTGGACTGCGATGGAGCAATGCACTGTAAAGGCCTTGTCATGTGCTCTAGACCTCTCACCAAAGGAAGTGTGAGATGGTATCGACGGATGCCAAGCAAACTAGAGAATTCATGTCATGTGGGTAAAGTGTACAACCTCTGCAGAGTGTAAATCTATTCGAATAGACGTGTCCGCGGTCATGGACATGCTGGCAATGTCACTCAAAGTTAGCTTTTGGTTTTGGTTTTCAAAAGGTTATGAAAATGGTTCTGGTGGTGCAACCAATTTGGGGCGTGGGCGGGAAGCCTTGTGCAGGAGGGTATCCTTCACCATTTCAATGATGAATGTATCCAACTGAAAATGGATTTGTACAACTGAATTTTAATTATTGTAACCTGCCTTGAAACTTAATACTTGTATTTGAAATAAAATTGGCTTTATGCAAATCAACCATAATATGCTGTCCTTTGATATATCCCTATACATGTCATTCTGTTAACTGACGGGCGTAACTTGCGAGCACGGTTGTTGTGCTCACTCTTGTTTGATTCATGAATTGAGCAAATGAAGACTCCTATGATGATGAAGATGATCAGCTCAATTAGGTCGCGCTCTCCAGCCAATCACCTGTGATGTAATGGGTGGATGCTATCTTTTGCTTTTCCGCTGCGTTTGTGTGCTCTCGGTTGCTGGAGCTTGTAAGAAACCCTTGTAATCAAACCTCTATTGTTGTTAATAAAGTCTTGTGGGTGCATATGTTATCACTTGTTTGCTGTGAGAACCAGTCGATGATCTTTGGGGGCTGGTTTGGATCACAAAGGACTTTAGGCTTGCCCTAAGCCCCACGACCTCCTCGGGGTGGTTCCCTTCGGACCTCCCTCGAGTGGTGACGTGGAGTTTGGGGAGGTCTGAGGTCCAACGACCTCTGCGGGTCAGGACCTCCCAGACCTCCGAGTGGTCCTCTCTGACCTCTCGGGAGGTCTGTCTTGATCTTCTGGGATGTCTCTTGGGACGCCCCTGGGAAGTCCTTGTGGACCTCCCAGGAGGTCCTGAGGGACCTCTTGGGGTGTCCTGGGGGCTCCTCTCTGGACCTCTCAGGAGGTCCTGAGGGACCTCCCGGGTGTGCCCTGGGCCGGATTGTTACAGGGAGTAACTACTCCTAAGAGTAGAAAAAAGCTTCATATATATATGATTTTATTTCCATTTCTTAATACTTATATGGTTTTATTGTATATAGTTTATTTTATAAGTATATATAATTTTATTTATTTTTATTTTATATATTATAGGACTTTTTTTTCAATTTTTCATGTCAGATGGGCTAAATGGGCGGCCAGGTGTGTAACAAGCGATGTCAGGCCGACCTACGACACGGTCAAATTACCTAGTCGTGCCAGGCATGTTGTGCCTAATCAGGCCATGCGTAACTGGGCTCGTGCCGAGCCGAGCCATTTCGCCCATTTGGACACCATTGCCCATCAAGCTTCCCTTGTTTGTATCATGCGTTCATCCCGTGCCCAGCAGTATGACATTACATCGAGTGATTATTTGACTCCTAGTGCCAATGACATCCGAACAATGATACTAAATCCACATCGCGTATTTTTTTTGAAGGAAGAGGTAGGAGAGCTGCCCTTTGCATTGATAAAGTAGGAGAAAATAAGATAAAATAAAAAGATACACCCCGACAGAGAAAAAATCCCTAACAATAGCATCAGAGCTAGAGACACCAGATGGTAAACTCTAACCACGCCCTAACACCAACCATCTCTGCCACGCACATATCAAAGCTAAGGGAAAAGACAACACCTCCCAAACCAACCCACAAGAACTTCGAACTAGTGAAAACCGAATAGTGAAGAGGATCGCCCTAACACCGACTTGAAAGAGAAGAGTAGAAGCAGGTGCAGGTTGGTCCACACGCTGACAAGGCCACCAGCGAGGAGCTTCATATGAGATAGCTGAGGATGCGGTTCTTCCTCTTGGCGATAACAGTGGATGGTGCAGAACCGAAGACGACAACTCCAACTCCTCCCCCCTCTACCCGCGCGGCTCATTCAAGGTGGGCTGGACCAACTGCTACGAATGGAGCCTCAGGGACAGTCATCTTGCGCCTCGAGATGACACCTCAACGGCAACAGCCCCCTACTCAGGCTCTACCACCAGCAACAGTCCCCTTCCTATGCTCTTCCAACGGCCAGCCTGCTAGTCCTCAGGACCACAAGGTACATTCATGGCACCCCCAACATAGCAGCACGGGAGATCCTCCTTCTCCTCTCCTCCGCCTCACCCAAACCGGCAAGCCCACAACGAAGATCCTGGGGGCAGCGGTTATGGGGCCAGGGATGAGGAGACTTCTCCGGTTGTGGTAGGGTGATCTGGATAGCAGGCGCTACGATACATGCTCGTGTCGGCAAGGCAGATCGCCGATAGGGATGGAGCAGCTCCAATAGCTCGGAGTAGCGATGGGCAGCATCAGCCCGCTCATGGCGTTCGAGCCCGACCTCCGCATCAACCGGCGCCAGTGCCGCCTCCTCGCTGACGCCTGCACGCACGCGCTGGACACCATCACCGGCGAGGTCCGCTCCCACCTCCGCTTTGACGAGCGCGTTACCAAGTGGTGCGCCCTTGAGGCCCCGCTCCACGAGCTCCACCGCGTCTTCTGTGACGTCGAGGGCTACGTCCGGCGATGCTCGACCGTGTAGCGACTCACTGCGCGATAGGGGCTCCCGGTAGCAGGCGAAGACGGCGGCTCCCCACGGGACGAAACTCCTCGACGTCTCGGCGTCGGCACCTCTGAGCCCACCTCTGGTGGTGGTCACCCTTGGGTGGCGCGTCAACCGACGACCGGGGAGCGCTGGCGGCCCAAGAACTTCGGCGACCGGAGGAGCCAGATCTAGATCTGGATCTAGATCTGGCCTTCAGGGGGTACACCGGCTACCCATGAGATCTGGAGGGGGACGCACCGCACTGCAACTCTAGGGGACCGTCGGAGGCTCGCCGCCATCGCGTCGAGCATGGGCGCGCATCGTCGGCAGGCCTCCTCGGCCTAGAAGCGGAAGAGATGTGGGGAGGGAGAGGAGGAGGAACAAGGAGGAGGAAAGCTCGGGAGGGGGATTGCGGGCGCCGGTGCCGAGCACCGAGCGGCGACCAGCGAGGGCTGGAGCTCTCGGGACCATGGCGTTGCCCCCGGGTCGCCCTCTACATTGCGTATTGATTAATCAACCCGCACTCTTATGATCTAGATGATCCTGATTATGTTCTATTCTCCGTGATGATACTCGGGAACGTCATGTGCGCACACCAATCCGCACGCAGATGATTACATGATCCGAGGCCCAGCCACGTCGAGACGTGCAAGATCGATTCTCCATACGCCGTGTTCTTTTGCTTCATCGCCAACACCACCACCGCCATATATAATCATCGATCTGCAATTGGGACAGTGCGTTTGCACTTTGCACCGCCCATAGTGGATTGGTTTATCATCATGATACACTTGCGTTCACTGCGATCTTGCTCCACGGATGAGGATTTTACTCTCAAACGAGAAAAAAAAACCTTAGCAAAGTGGACTATTACGTTGGTTTATCACATCTTTCTCCACAAACCGCTTTATATAAAGACGTTCGTGCTCCCACAATTCTATGGATAGATAGATTAAGGACAGAGGCTTCCCTGTATTCATATGTTATTATCAACTTTCTCCACAAAACCATTTTACCATTTTATATGTGGACGTTCGTGCTCCCGCAATTCTATAGATAGATAGATTAAAGACAGAGGCTTCACTGTATCTATATGTCATCATCAAATTGTGTCATATTTATTAGCTTGTCTCTCTCGCCGCGAAAACTACAGCGAGAATGCAACGTACGGCACTGTGTACAAACCACGTAATTTTTCTTTTAATTTTCTTTAGGCCTTTTCAGTGTATTTTGTAATCCAGTCAGGTCCCACACTGGTTTACCGGTTTTTCACTTCTTGTTTTTAAAAACTCATTCCTGTGCGCGTGTGGTCGCAGCACAGCGCACATGCGTGCAACTTGTCACGACGACGACGACGTCCCGCGGATTGCTACGGTTTCGCGAGAGGTGGCGACCGTGGGGCGGGGCCCATGATAATATCCCTGCCTTTTTTTTGCCGTTTCTGCGTGGCCCCCACCGTCTGATCATTCTTCCCATGAGCCGAGAGAGAGAGAGAGAGAGAGGTAAAGGATGATGGCGATGCGTGTGCAGGTGCATCTGTGTGGTGGTTTTCAAGAATCAGTACGGGAAATGGGGAGCCCGTGGGCCAGCACCGTCTGCGTTTTCTGATGCGGATTCACGAAAAGTTTTCCTGATAAAGGTTAGGTACACAGAACATAAACACAAGGTCGAGTAAATGGTACCTACTACCCACTCACCTGACTTTGCAGGTTAATCATAAATTAACGTCCTCTTAAAAAAGGAATAAACAATTTCTGCAATTTTTGCCTCGTTAAGTTGTATACAAAATTTTAAATTCCTGGTGCTTTGGTCATTCGTTACATACCAAGTACTAAATTATAAAGTTTATTTGACCCTCGAAACTATCGTATAAAGTTTAACCTCAGCTACAAATGGGGTAATCACCCCCCTCCCCCTGAATTCCTGTTATTTTATGCCCCTAAGGCAATTTGAAGCCAGTTTTAGCTGTGTGACGCTGATCTCAAAACTAAATTAAGAAAAAAGATAGTAAGAACCACTGGTCAACCCCTATAGTTTCCCTCTTCCTCCCTGGATGCCATGGTTGCCTTCACCCTGTCCTTGTTCTGATTGAGAAGAAGACATCCTCTTCTCTCTCTCTTCTAATGGCATATATGACCACCGTGGAATTTTGCTTTTAAAATAAAAATAAAGCTATCTGATGTGGCCGCCAAATGACAAAAACTTTGCCACGACAACTAAAAACCATCTGCCACATGTGCGCCACATCAGTTCAATACCCAGGTGGAATGGCTTAGGGGGCAAGTTATCAGTTTTGACAGTTAAATGGGAGGGAGTTATCCAATTTTGTAGTTGAGAGTTGAATTTTAGACAAACACAATAGTTCAGAAAGTCAAGCAGACATATTCCAAGTTTTTATGCTTGCTAACATTTTCCCTTAATACCTACTCCCTCTGTTTATAAGGAGTATTTTAGCTAGGGTCAGGAATAAGAAGGTTGCAAAAGCAAGATAAAAACAAGAGAAAATGACAAGGCTATTCATGATATACATACATTCAAAATGTGAGAGTATTGCTTATAAATGCATGAGGCTGTGATAAAGACAAGTAAAAGCATCAATAAATTTACATAAGATATACACACCTTATTTCTTGATTCAATTTTAATATATATATAGGAAAATAGTATGGTACTCCTGGGAGTACGTATTCCCACCTCTCATATACCACTTAAATCGTGTGATGATACGTCTTTATCAATTTGAGCATACTCCAATAATGATTATAAGATACTCCAAAGTGAGTTTCATGAAAAATAGCAAAAAAACAAAGGACTATAATGAAATTTTTTCAATTAAGTCGTATTGGAGTATCTTATAAGTGATATTTAAGTATACTGAAAGTGGTAAAGAAGTATAATATATAAGTTTAAGTGCTATATTAGAAGTGAGAGTATATATTCCCAGGAATACGAAACGGACGTCTCATATATATATATATATATATATAGTGTTATATCGAAGTCATATTTCGCTTTCCAAGTTGGAACGCACGATTCCAACTTTCCAACCACGGGAAGAGTAAAGAACGATAAATGAACACCTGTGTCACGCCGAGAGAAGCTTTTTGTTGTTATCTACAAGGTGAGCTAAGCAGCCACCAACACAGACGATAAATACACAGGACAAGGAAAATATATCGACAAGCAGCAGCTATCGATAACGACGTGACATTTTTTTTTGGGTCGTATGCATCACACTTTTGTTCGCGCACCCCTTTCTTTGCACAAATCTACATCTCCATTTATCCCATGGAGATATCCATCCACTCTACTACTACCTATCAAGATTCTTCTCGACTAGTCGTTTTGATTGGAGTCGTCACCCAAACAGGTATTTAGCTTGCAGGTTAATTAAGTAAACGCATGTGAACAGAATGGTCTTGCTTCGCTTTGCAAGGCTCTGTACATGGTTTTAATTGTTTCGATTCAACTCATAAGGGCATCACTAATAGTGTATTTATTATCGTCTTTTAGTTATATCACGTCAACAAAATTCTATGTAAATGAGGGAGAGACCGAACACATGTCGTCTCTTCCTGAGAGCATCTCCAATAGTTAGAGATAACATTGTCTCTAACATATACTACATCATCTTTAGAGATAATATCTCTAATAGATTGTTTCTAACACACTCTCTAATATTTATATTTTATAATTTTTCTTTAAAACGGCCTACATGTTAACTAGAGTAGATTATTATATCTTGTTTCGTGTGCACGACAGTCTCTTTAGGAAGAGACGATTTGTGCTCTCTCTCCTCCTCCTCTCTCCTTCACATAGGATTTTATTAACTGGCATAACTAAGAGACCATAATAAATACACTTTTGGAGATACCATGAAGAGACTATCATACACGCGAAACAAAATATGATATATTAATCTACTCTAGTTGTCATATCATATAGGTCCGTTTAAAAGAAATATTATAAAATATAAATATTGAAAAGTATGCTAAAGACTATCTATTAGATATATTATATCTAAAGTAATGTAGTATATGTTAGAGACGATGTTGTCTCCGGCCTTAAAAGAGCAAGTGCTAGCACAGCTGGTAGCTAGGCGTCCGTACGTAGCAGCTAGTCGTAGGTCTTGGTGTTAACACGCGTTGGAAACCACGCCTACCTTGTCGAATCAGATTGGCCGTCGAGAAACTCGAGATGTGATGTGTTTCGTGTCGGTAGCATCCATCTCGCGTCTCATCGACGCAGCTGCAGCTAATGCACGTCAACGTGAGGGGGTAGTGGTAGATGCTAGAAGTCAATCATACAGCCAATCTCGTAATTTTTTTCCCATGTGATTTGCATCGTCGTTAAGGAGCGATCGTGCCGTTCTTTCCGGTGTATTTGGTTGGGATTAACGAGATGGAGACGAGGCAGGAGAAGAACAGCTTCATGTTTTTTTCAGACTCGAGCAGCTTCATTTTTTTTTCAGAGAGAACTCATGTTCATTCGTGTGTTTGTGTGTGTGTTTTTTTGAACGGTGAACAAACGTAACACGCCGACAGAGATAAGACATCGAGTGATGCATCGAGGCTTTTTATTTTTTGTTGTATTCTGGCGGCTGGGAGATAAGTGGGTGGCTGATGGGGAGAGCCACAGCCCACATGCATGCACCATGTCCGTATTCCTTCGAGTCAGGACACCGCAAGGAGACCGACCCTGGAGGAGGTCGAGACACGCCATCTCGGCACGGAACCCGTCCTCGTCGACGGCCAGTAGACGACGACACACACCGATGGGATGAGCGCGCCTCCACCATGCCTGCAGTGCTTTGCATTGCATGGCCTGAAAAGCATGGGGGCATGGATCATGGATGGAAATGCCCGTGTTGCTTTCGTTGTGATACGGATGAGCTACCTGCTGTTGCATTTGTTAGGATGGTTAGAAGAGCGGCTAGGCGATCAGTACCGTCGGCTATAACCTAGCGTTGTCTTAGTAATTGAGGCTGTGAGGCCTCTCGTCCGAAGTCCAAACCCGTCCAACTCACTCACCGGCCAGTGCTCCCTCCGTCGTCAGATACCCCGAATAAGTCATTTTCATTTTGTGTTGAACAATCTCTTCTCTTAATAATCAACCAAACCCAATCCAAATTAGAGGCACTCAGATCGCCCATCATCCCTGATGTTCTTACCACTTTCACAGCGCGCGTGATCTTTAGGTGATCAATCCGAGCAGCACCGCGACTCTGGGAGAGAGGAGCAATAATCTTTACCGGGAAGTGCTAAAAATACGTCCCACGATTTTTGGTGAAATCAGGGGAATTCCTGACCATGCGATGTGCTTTGAGATAAGTGCTCCGGCTGATGGATTCGTCTTCTTGTTCGGCGGCCGCAGCAGCGAGTTAGGGCGAGGGGTTCGCCATATTAGAGTTAAGGTTCACCAGGTTAAGGGTTGGGTTCACTGGGACCTGAATTTAGAGTGAGGTTGAGGCAACGGAGGACCAGCGGTGGCAGTGGCGATGTGTCAAGGTGGTAGTGGCGCTGTCGGATGCGGGCAAGGAGGAGGGTGGTGGGTAGGGTCACTGGGGGCGGTAGATCCAGGAGTTTTTTTTTTTTGGCTTATTTGGTACTGTTTAGCACGGTAATAGCAAATCTAGCTCCCCTCCGAAAACTAAAGCAAAAAATAGAACGGCGGATTCCCGGGAGGCGACACGTACTCCAGGCGGCCTCGCTCGTGCACTCAGCACATTGACCCGATACTATTTAAAATGCTATTTCACACTATCTAAAACACTATTTGCAAATAATATTTACAACACTATTTAACATTATTGCTCCATTTTTTAAAAATCAACTGAGAGTTTTTTCTTTGAATTTTTCCTTGTTTTTTTCCTCGCACTCGTAGCTTCAAACTTAGGTGTCAACCGTCGCCATCGCCACCCCTCGCTGCCCTTGGTGAGTCAATAGACGGTGGTGCCCTTGTGCCCATGCTGCTAGGGTTAGGATGCCGCCTACTTGCTCACGTCGACGTCACGGTCTCGCTCTCGCACATCTCACACAAGTCAAAGGCTATGGTTAACAGTCTTTTTTATGATCTGCATGCCAAGCATTTTTCGCAGTTAGTTCATGGACAAGTTTATATCGCCTGTGGTATAACACAGTATCAAATAATTTCATCCACATTAAACCAACAAACTAACAAAGAATGCCCTATTTGATCATATCAAACTTTTGTTGTCGCATACCGGCCAAGATGTCGGTTTGATCCGATCAAAAAGGACATTCTTTGTTAATTTGCCTTTTTAATGTGGATGACTTTTTTTTAATATTGTATTGTACCACATGCTAGATAAGCTTGTCCATGAACCAACTAAGAAAAATTCTTTGCATACAGATCATATAATACCATAACCATAGCCTTCGACTCGTGTGCGAATGTGCGAGAGCGGGACTGCAACACCGATGTGAGCAAGTTGACAACAACCTAACCCTAGCAGCATAGGCATCAGGCCACCACTGTCCATCGACTCACGAGCCACCGAGTGAAGCGAGGGGTGGCGGTGGCGACCGTTGACACCAAAGTTTGAAGCTACGAGTGCGAGGAAAAAAAACAAGAAGAAGAAAATCAAAGAAAAAAAATGCCCTCGGCTGAATTTTTTTAACGGACAAATAGGGCTGTAATTGTGTTTCAAGTAGTGTAAAAACGCTCTGCACCTAGGATCAGTGCGTTGAGTGCACGGACGAGGGGCCTCAGTGCCCTCCACGCACGGACGAGCGCATTCGGGCAACTGGCGCGCGAATGAGCACACGTGTCGCCTACCGGTGAGTCCGCGATGCCATTTTTGGCATTGATTTCTGGAGGGGGCCTAGATTTTCTATTGTCGCGCTAAACTGTGCCAAATTGTGGATATCATGGGGATATGCTCATGATCTTCGGATGATGTTTCAATTAGCAATGTCGTTAACGGTTTGTCAAAACACGCGTTTTCGTCAAAGTTTGGAATCTTTGTCGGTCGGTCTTGATCCGGCGTTGGGCGCGTGGTCGGGCCAAATAGCGGTTAGACCGCCAATGAATGGCGGATCGACGAATTCTTCTTTGTTCATCGGCCAATCGGTGACGATGATTGTTGGGTTAGGTCAAGTTCATGAGTTTTCATGGCATATGTGTTGTATGATGCATGTTTTGACTAACGTGGGTGAAGCTGTGAAGAACTTGTTCCCGAAATCATTTTCTTTGTCTATTGTTGTGCAGATTGTTTGGAGGTCAATGACGGTCAGCGACGAGGATGTTCGGGACTAAGCTTAGAGAGCTGAGGTCTAGAACAATCGGGGATGCCGGGTGAGGTCAATAGAGTCAAGCATGGCGCAAAAATGGGCAATGGTGACCGAACGGGCACTTCGGTGTGACGGGTTGGATCAAGCGGCACGGGGGTCAGTGCAAGTGTCATGGTGGTTTCGGTGGGAGCCGGATGGAAGAGACTTGTCGACATGATGAGAGCCGCTGGATCAACCTATACATGGCGAAACATGGAATGCTTCACGCAGTTGGGACCCGGTCTTTGCAAAAAGATCGAGAAGGAATATTTTGGTAATTTTACCAAATACCGCCTTTGTGACCTTTTGACAACCCATGGCGCAAGACGATGCGTGAAGAAGCGGATTAGGCCAAGAGCAGATGGAGACGGCGCTTTAAAATACGTGCGTATGTGACCCGTTTGTGTGTGGGCCTTAATAGGAGCCCATTAGGGTTCAATCTTCTAAAAGGCCTAAGCCTCCACTATAAATATAGGAGGGAGGTAGCTGCACCCTCTTCGACTCTTTCATTATTGAAAACCCTAGTTTTACTTTTGTGCTTAGGGAGAAGATAGTTGGAGGTTAGGGTTCTAGATAGTTGGATTTGATTTCGTGCTCATGTATTCAGTCTTTGTCCTTCATTGATGGAGTGGCTGTAAACCAATACCATATCAAATCAATACAAGGAAAATTTCTCAAAGATGTGTCTATTTGATTTCCTTCTCTCTATTTGGTGATTTTGAGTCCTTCTTTGATCCGCGAGTTTTTGCTTGGTTTCTTGTTTTAATCTAACTTGCTGTGATATGTGGGAACCCATATAGGATCATCTTGATCATTCATCACCCACGAGTAAGTCTCTAGATCATATTTCGTTTTTGACTCGGTTTTAGTGCACCCTTCGTTCAAACTGAAAAAGATAAGAACTTTGGCATGGATCTCTGTAATCCTTAATTGGAATAAGTTCCTAATATCTTTTAGAAGGTGTGTCTCAAGTTTCGTGGGTTTGACCACATAGATCAAAAGTTAGACCGATTTGAGTTTGATTTTTCGGGCTATTCTTCACTGTTCTGTGCCAGGTGCAGTTAGACCGCCAATTCACCGCCGGTCAGATCGCAATTTCCACGCCGGTCAAACCGCCCCTCTAGGGTTTGAGCTCCGTGCTGATCTTCTGCTTTGAGGTTTTGGTTTGGATTCAACATAAGTGTTCCGTTGTACTTGTAGATTGATCTTCATAGCTTCCAAAGCTACTGGAGTGACATTGGTGTTGAATCTAACTTTTGTGAAAAAGTGAGTGTGCTCCTATTCACCCCCCCTCTAGTCGCCTTTTCGGTCCAACACAAATAGGCCCAAAACTCCAGATCAAGAAGGTACGCTGGCGGCGGGGAGGTGGCGAAGGGGCGGTGGTGGAGGAGGGTGTCGATGATCTAGTATCGATCTTACGAATGAATATTCGGGGGTTCTTCTAGAATTACAACCACGCAGAGAAAGATACAGAGATTTAGACAGGCTGAGGTCTTCTCCGGATAGAATAACAACTCTACTCCTGTGTTATGTATTGACTGTACTGATTACAATCAGGAAGAAAATTAATGGCTAATGACTCCTCCTCCTGATCTGCCCAATGTCCACTGAATTTTGCTTTTATATATTGCATGAAGGGGTGACAGTTACTTTAGGCTAAGAGGTGCCTCAACGTTTGATGTAATGCACACGTTGATGGGAGTTATTGTTAGACAGATAACACCCACACCTCCTGGCATTTATCATGAGAGATAGAGGCGTAATACACGCAGTCATCGCAGAGGATAATAGCGAGTATTAACTGCTCTGTATTGATCTACACATCGTATAAGATTCCCTAATCAATGAGGCACATATGTCTGTAGAGTTTACCGACTATAGGGTGGTCTTAATTGACTTGGTCGTAGAAAGGCTTACGACCATGTAGAGTGGTCGTAGAATAGTTTACAACCAATTATCTTAAACTTCTCACTTATGAATGATAAGGGGTATACTTAAGACTATTATAAGGATATTGCTATATATAATAACAATTACATATAAACAATTTAATTAATTGAGGATTATTAGATCATCGTTAGAGGGCGCGACGCCAATCTTGAAACAGCGACCTCGGCGAGGAAGGTGGCGGTGGCCGAGGAGGTCCTTCTTAGGCATGACTTCGCTAAGCCGACGCGTGGCAGCGGGAGATGACACGCGAGGAAGGTGGGAGGCAGCGGTTGGAGGGAGGAGGTTGGGTTAGGGTTTGCATGTTGGTTTATATTGGAGATAGGGAAGAGATTTGGGACGTTTGGTCCCAATCCAATGGTCAAATAGCTAGACTAATTTTGGGCAAAAAAAAAACAGTCACATGATGTATAGACATATCCTAATCTTTACGCCATGGGATCCCAATCCCATCGGCTGTTGATTTCCCCTCATTTATCCCTCGATCAATTGAATCAACTGTTGACAGGGTAGAGACTGAAGTGCATTTTCTTCCTCTTAAAAGTAGGTAGCCCCCATTGAACCTCTAGGTTTTATCAGCTGGGCAAAACGCAGCCACACCCACCACTTAACTTATCTCCTCTCGCTCGGGTGGGTAAGAAACATACATGTAGCCGTACAGAGATACGCGGTTCACGGTGCGATTTTTTGGTCGAAATGGCGAGTTTTCATTTGGTATTTACAGAAATGGCAGTGGCCAAACGATATTTGTAAAAATAGCGTCTGCTGCAAGCAGCCGCCATGTGCGAGGCCTCCTTGGTCGCCGTCGCCGCCACGCGCATGATGGGCGTCTTGTAGTTTTTTTTTTAAGAAAAAGCTTGTTCGGTGAGTTTTCTACATTTTTTTTAAAAAAAACTTTTGTCGCAGACGTACCACGAAAGAGACTCACTGTAGCGTATTTTCTTCTTTTTTTTGAAAGAAAAATCATTTAAATATATTTTTTGTATGAATTTTTAAATGTAGCAAATTAGCTCCAAACATTATGAAATTTTTTGTGGAGACTCCTGACACAGTTTACTTACTTGTGTAATATGTTCAAAATTTTATCCGTTCTGAATTTTTGTCAAAAATTCTTTTAAGTATACTGTTTGTAGGAAGTTTCGAGACAAATTCAGAATGGTTAAAATTTTGAACAAATTACACAATTAAGCACACTACGTCAGGAGGATTCACAAAAAGTTTCATAATGTTTGGAGATAGTTTTCTATATTTAAAAATTCATAAAATAAAGTATATCTAAATGATTTTTTTTTAAAAGACAAAAGGGGAAAAAAAATTTGCTACAGTGCACTGCCGCACGGCTACACCGGACGAGATTTAAAAAAAACTCACCATACAGCGGCCATGAGGCAGCGGTCGGCCGGGGAGGCCCTACCGCACGGCGACTGTACAACATAACGCTATTTTTGTAAATAACAATTGACCACTTTTATTTCTATAAATACTAGATAAAAACTCTTTTCATTTCAGCCAAAAATTCTCACGGTGCCAGACAACCCTCCCAGCACAGGCACGCACCCCTCCGCGCACGGCACCAGCTGTTGGCAGTCGGTTACTCGGTTGTGAGTGGCCTTTTCCTGCCCTGGTCAATGCGCAGGCCAGTGAATATAGCCGATCGAGCAGCCACTGTACTGTTTGTCACAAGCGGCGCCCGGCCACGCTCCTCCCGTTGGAGACGGAACTATAGCGGCAGCGACACAGCATTCTATCTCATGCGTGCAGGTGTCCCTCCTTGTATGCATGCGTGCAGGTTTTAATTAGGAGTCTTGACCCTGACCACTCGAGTCGATCGCTACAGCTCGGCGTGCCGGCACTCGGATTCCACTATCCCTGGACCCTGGTGCTCGTTGTTCTCTTCCCAGCTCGCAGTAGCGATGTATCCGCTGTGCAGTGGATATCGGCATCTGTAACATCCGTCCATCAACCGCATGCGCACCGTGCCCCCATTCGGAGAGCATCAGGAAACAGTGTGTGGTACGTGTAAATGAATGCATCTGTGCGTGATTGGTGTGGCCTGGCTGAATGATGGTGTATGCTCCAGGAAACGGTGGTAAGATCGCGTGCACATAGGTCACCCAGCCGGTGCTCCATCCAACCACATCTTTTCCTAGCGCATGCAAGCACATGGCATGCACTGTACACTGCAGTAGAATAAGCCGCGCCTGCTGCAAGCCTAGCTAGCTGCGCCGCCGCAGTGTGCATCACGCAGCGCTCTCACTGGCCACTGTAGGCTTAGCTGCAGCACAGCACAGCACAGCGTGCATTTTCTTTCTTTCCCACGGCCACTGCTTCCTGTGCTAGGCTGCTACTGTACTATATTTACTGTCGCCGTTGTTGCCCCTATTTACGGCCTGCTATGCTAGGAGTAGTTGCTACGTGCAGCCATCAATCCCAGCAGCAGCAGCAGCAGAAACAAGGATATCTGGTGCATGATCTGACCAAGGCTGACTGCTCCCCACAATCCTGGGCCCTGCTGCACGCTAGCCAGCTGCAAACTGCAAGGCCTTGGCAGTCACGGAAAAAAGTGAAAAGTTGGGTACCAGCTGCCACAGCCAAGGGGGGAGAGAGAGATTCAGGCGGGAAATTATTGCTACCTCCACCAAACGACACTCCAAACAAACATACGCATCAGTGCAGTGCAGTGCATCCTGCGTGGATCTGCCAATTCAGCCCGATTGCCAATGGGAGAAAGGGATCTGCAGAGAGAGAGATGGTCTTCAAGAATGGTGAGAGAAAGCTGGATGGGTTGGGTAGATGGATGGATGGGTGGGGCAGGGGATTGCAATAATAAGAGAGAACAGTACTGTGCGCAGATGCAGAGATTTGCAGTTGCAGTTGCTTACAGCATGCATGGTGTCGTCCGGTGATCTGCATCTTAAAAAGTGCTTGCCATGTACGGATAATCCTACAAAAAGGTACGCCTATGAGAGAGAGTATGGGACGGAGGGTGGAGGGGTTGGGTGGCAACCGCTTGGTGTCCCACACCACTTGCAGGCTTTCATGGTTGCCGATCTTGGGCCAGCCGCATCGCTGGTTGCCACGTAGGGCTGCAAGTAGGCACGGGTTATCCATAAACACACTTAACCTGTCCTGTAAAAAACGCGAAACGAACACACACGAGTAAAAGTAAAAAATTATGTGATCATCTGGCAGAAGCCGCCGACGCTTCCGAACTCACGCAGCAGCACGCTAGGGTGGGCGCCCCTCTCGTCGCCTACTTCTTCTAGAACTCGCGCTTGGAGCGACGCCTCCGCACCTTCCTTGCGGCCGCCTAGGTGCCCCTCGTGTCAGATCTGCCACGGCGAGGGCGCACGGGCGGCGGATCTCGAGGGGCGTGGCGGTGAGGGCGCACGGGCGGCGGATCCGGGCGTGGCGGTGGCGACGGGCGGCGGATCCAACGGCGTGGCGGAGAAGGCGCACGGCGGTGGATCCGGGCGTGGTGGTGAGGGCGACGGGTGGCGGATCAACGGGCGTGTGGAGAGGCACACGGCGGCGGATCTGGAAGGCGCATGGCGGGCACACGGGGTGGCGATGAGCAACGTCATCCGTGCGATGGCGAAGTCCGCGACCGCGAGGAGCCGCCACTATCCAAGAAGTTTGTATCGTCCCCTTCCATCTTGCAGTTCTTGATTCATCCCCCCCTTTTCTGATTTGTTGTTGCCGTGTGCTTGTTTGTTGCAGATCTAGAAAAGAGCAGAAGAGAAAGAAGCTGGAGAAGAGGAAGAGGGTGGAGGAGGATAGCCGACCCAGGAAGACGAACAAGGTGAGTGTGCTTCTTAGTAGAATAGCTAGAAGATTGTGTTAACCTGGCAGCTTTGTCTTATTGATTTTCACTTGTAAAAGAAAACTTGTAAACCTGGATGCATCTAACTGAACTTCAAGAAAATTGTTGTGAACTTAAAATGGATACTGTCAATTTGCAAATTTTCATAAGTCAGCCTGAGCTGCTTAGAATGTGCCAGGTTTCATAATTTGAAAATTGTTGTGAACTTACTAGATGCAATCAGCATGTGCCAAGTTTCATAAGTCAGGCTGAGTAGCTCAAATTCCCGTCCAGAATTCACTGCAAACCGTTGCAATTATGAATGAGAAATTGCAATGTTTACTGCATCAAATGCATCTTTCTGATGATTAGACAATCCATGTATTTTTGTGCTTGTCAGATTACTTATTTGCATGTCTCCTTGCAACCCTTTATTTGTTTAGTTTGCCTGCTAACAGCTATAAAAAAACTTTTGAGTTGTTGCACTTGATCTGGGGTATATAACCATCCTTTCTTGTATACTGGCAGGAGAAATTCCAGGACTATCTTTGTCGTGAAGGAGAGAGGCTAAGGCAGCAAGACAGCCGCATTGGGCAAGAAACGGTGAAAGGCCTAGCTCAATTTCGGAGGAACATGTGAATTAGGCATGGAGTAACCGCCCCTGACTGCAAAGAACTCTACGGTCTTGTACAAATGATTGACATTTTCGCTTTAGCCTTTACTAGCCCGTGGTTTGTCAAAAGCTTCTGGGTTGTTTTTCATCAACTTGTGGGACATGATGGTGTGCAACTTGTTTTGATACTCTGAGTAAAGGTCGATGCATTTGCAATGATCTACAAGCTTCTGGATCTTGCTAGCAAACCTATTGAGTCAGATTATTTATTCGCAATGATCTGTAGTGTGGTGTGCTACTGTTACAACCAAGTGATTTTGTGATTTGATCATGAAATGAAGCATGTAAAGTTGTGGGCTAGCGGCTCCGCATATGTCACCTATTGCTTGGCGGGTTGCCGCATATGCCCGCGAAATGTTTGGTGGTCAGTGCGGGCAGATGTGGACTAGCCACAATTTGTCCCACTTGCATCCTGATTGCCACGTCAGTCATGCAAAATCTGCACATCAAGCTGCCAAAACATTCACGATACCGTTTAGAGCGCCACCTGTTTTTTTGTATTCATGTGAGAAATGAATTCGTGTAAAATTCCTATAAAATTCCTATGTTCTAAATAGGGTATAACATTTGTGTAGCTCTGTCCCATATAATATAGATATCATCATTCTATAGCACGTCTAGTAAAATTTTGATCACCGATACATAAAGTGATTCTTCAATTGGTTATATAAAATTGACATCAGTAAGTTTATCATTAGAAGTATTGCTAAATATTATGCTTTTAATCTTTCTCTAATTTCTATTAGAGTAGTGTTTATACACTGCTCAAAACTAAGTTGTATAAATTACATAGCACCCCCTCCAATTTTAAAAAACACGTCGTTTTTGGGATCCGTGTAGTCAAACTTTAGTAGTCAAAATTATGTTTTAGGGACTGTATCGATAACACATGTTTTTTTTGAATTAGAGGGACTAGTTTATTACTGATAGTGAAGTAGTAGGTGGTTTACAAATGGTCCAATAAATGTATTCAAAGTTGTGTTATTGTTATTGTCTGAAACTACGCATTGACTCCCAACTAACAAATTTGCTTAATACTTAGCCTATGACATATCATCTTTTTTTGTGAGGTTGAAGAGAGAGAGAAGAAGTTTAATACTAATGCAAGTATCAAGCATTTTTAGGAAACCGATATTTTAGTATCAAGCCTTTATGCATTGACGAGCTTGTTACCAAATTTGTGAGGTCATGTAGTAGCAATTTGTAAGAGATCCATGCAACAAGTGGGGTCCTATAGTATCAATCATTGAGATGGTTGTTTCTAAAATCCCACTTTAAGGCTGCTCTCAGTGTTCCACCTTGGCTGGTATTTTAAGCCTGCTATGTAGACAAAATGATAATGTGGCACCATAGTTAATGAAGAGAGGGGGTACTCTAGTATCTAATCTGGATACCGGTTCGGTCTCGAAATCCAACGCATAAAATTTATTGTGATCGATCCCGTGTATTTACGTTTGTGTGTGTCAACAAACTTGTATTGCTTTAGTACATACCACAAATAGGTCACAATGCTCAAATACTAGTAAAGATCATGCATGTAATTAAATGAAATAGCCTAAGATAATACACCATAAGAAACCATGCATTGGAAAAATAGTATCATAACACTCCTCATGCATAAAGAAACTGCACTAAGATACTGCCTATTAAGAGCAGCCTAACCTCTCTCTCGTCTAGTATCAAGGTTCGGTATCAAACTATGGAGAGCGGTATCAAAATATGGAGAGTGCTAAAAAAAAAGCACGCACAGCATGACACTGACCGAAATGTAAGCATAGTAAACAAAAGGTTTTGTGCAGTTAAATCCATACGCAATTATGCATCTATTTGGTTGTGTATTGCTGCACTCGCAAAAAAGGGGCGAAAATACGGTTTGATGTGTCTGTTTTTCAGTGCAGATACGGCATATTTTCCCCAGTTTTGCAAGATTATACATTCTAGCGTGTATCATTTTTTTTTGGGTCGGGGGTAGAAAGATTTATTATTGGAAGCGTGAAAATGCACCCTTTCGAAACTTATAGGTGCACACGAACTTCAGTTCAGGTTTTTATTTCGCAGTAAATGATAGAAAAGGAGAATTCATATTTTATCGAATAACTATTTACCTGCATACTCAAGAATAGCAACTTCATCTTTGGCAAAACAGTAACATTATCAAATCATCGTACTGTTCTTGTACCTCATCGACAATATCGGAGACTTTCAATGCGCCTTCACCGTGGCGGACAGGAAATGTACTGCCTAGCTAGACGCAGCAGCCACGCCGCGCAGCTAGCTAGCAGCACCGTGGCATGTTATTCCGTGGACTGCTCGCGCCGTGCTTATTCACGTAGAACGGCAGAAGGCCGGGGACCGCGACGCGAGGGGAAAACAAGAGAAACATGCATGTCAATGGCGTAAACTGGCCGGGCCGCACCGACCGGCGCAGCCGTGCAGATAGCGCAGTGCAGGGCCTCCTCGATCTCCCTCCTATAGGCGAACGACAACCGGGGCCTGAAAGCTGTGCGCGATCGAGTACTACTCACGCTGTGCGTGAATAGGCTCTGGTCCACAGCCATTGCTGTGTCGGCTGTAGCTACGTATCGTGATGCTTAGCAGCTGCCGGCCAAATATCGCATCCGATCCCTATTCGCACACCGCCATCGTCAATTCGTCACACATCACAGCGTACGTACGCGCCCCTGAACGGAGCCGGGCCATTAAATTGGACGTATCAACCCACTGTCCATGCACATAGACACACGACTCGCTAGCCAGCAAGTAGACACTGTGCGTTGGATCGGTGCGTCATGCGTCCATGCATGTGACTGGACCAACTGCGCACCGCGCGGGATGGGTAGCGACGTGGCTCGCGCTGTTTCCACAGCCCGGGAACCGTACGGGCACCAGCGGTGCGTGTCGTGCCATCATGGGCTCGCCTCGTGAATTATCACGATCGTCGCGGCTTACTGCTTCGTCGGGGTACGGCACAAGCTTACGTACCATGCATGCATGATCGACATTTATGTGCACCGTGCAATTAATCCCATCGTGTATTGATTGACGGATCCATACGGATGGACGGACGGACGGATGGGTGCCTATGGGATTTCCGAGGCCGGCCGGGCCAGCAATGTACTCGTACTGCACAGTGCTGGCTCTTACAAGCTACGATCCTGCTGCATTATGGGCGAGATCGCGACCGGTCGGGGACCCTGCACGCAAGGCTGCAATGTACTACTCCAGTACCAGCACATGACAGGATCGCAGTTACTGAGTCAAGCAGCTAGGTAGCGCTGATCGAGCCAGCGGCAGCGGAGTAACGCGCAACTATGTAATGCCTGTAGGAGCAGCTTTACCTGACGCGGTGGCAACAGCATGCATGCCTTACCATTGCATGGTTGTTAATGTCGCTCTGTATCGTGATTGTTGGGCGCGGTGGTGTAGGTAGGACAGGCCAAGGCGCGGTCGATGCAGTGGCCGGCGCGGCAGGCATGTGCGCAGAGGCGTACGTAATAGTCTGCCGCTCGTCACGCTGTTCCCGTTGAAGATGTTAATGCGTGCGTGACTGAGAGCGGGAGAGTTACACATGTGCACGGCCGCGCGCGCGGCGGTGGCGGATGCATCGGCGCGTGCCGCATCCATCACATGCGTGGTGCTCCGTGCCGTGCCGCGCCGCGGTGGTGGCATGCATGGTCCAGCTCCCGTCCGGCCGGTCAGGCTCGGGCCGTGCGAGATTGGTGACAGGTAAATGTGGCCACTGTGCGCCCTTGGTGTTTTATGCGTGTACGTGTTTGGAGCCTTTGGACGCACGTGGCTGGATTAAAGGTCCATCTATACAAGATTTGGAAAATAAATTCTATAGGGGAAGACCTCAGGAGAGGCCCCTTCCCCATCTTCGTCCATCCTCCCCCCCCGATCTAAGGACCCGGGGGAGGTCCTTCCTTTCCCAAGATTTGAGTGTTTTCTCAACCCAAAATAGTCAAATTTTAGTTTATTTACAACTTTATTATACATAAATTACATTAATTTATTTGCCATTTGCTAAACAACATTTGACTTTTTTTGGGTTAAAATAGTCGAATTTTTATCCGTCCGATATGCTTTGAGATTTGCACTTCTTCTTATATGATGAATTGAGTCCGAATTTATTATAATTTTTTTCGGAACATAACGGATTCACCATATTGCCGTATTTTGTTGGTATAGAATTTTTTTTGTCTTTGTTTTTGCTCAATATCTCAAAGTATATGTTAGATTTTGAATCATGTGATGAAAATGTGAGTTAATAAGACTTTCGATAATAATTATAGTGACAAAGAATAAAAAATTACATAAATAAATTACTATAATTTATGTATAATGAAGTTGTAAATGAACTAAAATTTGACTGTTTTTGGCTGAGAAAACAGTCAAATCTTGTATAGATGGACCCAATTTATTTATATAATTTTTGTTCTTGGTCACTGTAATTATTCTCGCAAGTCTTAATAACTCGTGTTTCCGTCACATGATTGAAAATCTAATATATACTTTGAGAGATTGAGAAAAAAACAAAGACAAAATGAAATTCTATACCAACAAAATACGGCTAACGAGGATATAATAATCCTCAATTGATTAAATTATTTATTTGTAATTATTATTATAGATAGCAATATCTCCATGTTATTCATAAGAATACCTCTTATCATTAATAAGGGAGAAACTTAGCCGAGTGGTCATATACCATTTTACGACCACCTTATGTGGTCGTAAGTAATTCTACGACTACTAGTGGTCGTAAGATTTCCTACGACTGCCTCATGATCGTATGATCATAAGCATTGCTACGATCACTTCATGGCCGTAAGCTTTACTACGACCAGGTCAACTACGATCACCCTATGGTCGACAAAGTCTACAGACATGTGGACATAATCAACTAGGCACATTTATGCGCTGTGTTTAATACGTACAATAGTTAATATGTGTCGTTATTCTCTGGGATAACTGCATGTATTAAGTCTCTGACTCTAACATAACTGCAAGGCGACGTGGGAAGATTAGTCTCTGATAATAATTGTCACTAAACATGCGTATTTCATCAAACTGTGAGACACCTTTTCGTACGGGACAACTGTCACCCCTTCACACGCTATATAAGGAGTAAAGCCGGTGAACAGATGATGAGGACAAGAACAACGATAACGAACACAAGACAAGATCAACAGACAGAAGTCTTTAAGCCCTAGTTCTAGTGATTTGTTCCCTGTTGTAAAACATAGTCAATACAGCAACACAGAAGTAGAGTTATTATTCTCTCAGAAGAAAGCTCAAACCTGTATAAAATACTCGTATCTTTTTCTGCGTGGTTTAACTCAAGGAGAGTCATCGATATTTATTCGTAAGATCGACACTAAACCATCGACAACTGCAATGTGGTGAAGCTATTTCGTTCTAAAGAAAAATCATAATAAATTCGGATCCAATTCATCATATGAGAAGAACTGTAATTTTCAAAGCATATCACACAAATAGAAATTCGACTATTTTGAAAGAAAAAAAACAGGCGAACGTTGTTCAGCAAAACTGCGGATTAAAATTGGAGGCAGTAGTGGTAAAAAGTCTGCCACGATTCAGGCATCTTCTAGGAGCATCTTTAGTGTATTGAACCGATGTCGATTCAAAGTTATGCCACGTAAGTATTATAGGAACTGAGCTTGTTTTTCTCTAATGTATTGAACCGATTTCTACTAATAACTGGGACCCACGTTACATTAAAAAAATCATAAAATAATAATATCATCTCTCAACCACACTCTCTCCTATATAGTTGTTTAATGCTCATATGAGTTATTTAATGATTTGAATCGACTCCTAAGTAGGATCCGGTTCCATGTATTTTTTTTGTTAGAATTGACCCCTCTAATATATTGAATCGATTCAATGTATTCTCTCTTCTTATTTAAACAGGCTAAAACATAACATTAAAGACGGTCTCATAACCGCTATTTGGTGTAAATTAAGTGGTCCTAGAAGACCGTACGTCTGGTATCGGTGTGGTTAATTAATGCTGCATCCACTTTATAAGTTATGAGTTGATGTTAGTACTCCTGGACGGACTGCTAAAACTAGATCCGGTTCTGCGGGGCATCACGATCACGCACTCGGCGTTTCGGGAGGCGTATTCAACAACCGGCCCCCAAGCATGAATAATGCGGCCCGGCATTCAATGGCACGCCACGACGGTAGGTTCTGTGTGGCTTGAACCATTGAAACCATAGTTGTCAATTTTATTCAGAGACTATTCCGTTTTGATTTTTCGTATGCAGTCAGTCTGTATCAGTACATTCTGGCGTTCCGTTCTAGATTTTAACAGTATATATATATATATATATATATATATATATATATATATATATATATATATATATATATATACACGCACTCATAATTTCATTTAGAACTTACTTTAAATAAGTAACCATAGAATAAAAAGAAAAGTATGTTTAACGTCAACCTCCTAGAATCATGCATCCCCCACCCGGACCTCCTCCACGCAGGCTGTCCCAAAAATAAATCTTCTGCAGGAGGGCTCAACGAGGACCTCCACATCCGCCGTCCGTTGCATCCGCGCGAGGGGGTGTGAGAGAGATCGAACGGTGGGATAGGGTGGAGACGGGCCTTTATTTCCAGGCTGCCCCACTCCACATCTCACATCACACTCGACGAATCATCAATCGATCTCCACCTCACCAAGCAACAAGAAACAGAACAGGAAAAAGAAAGCGGAAAAGAGGAAAAGAACAGAATTCCACCGTAAACGATAACTATTATTAAAGGCGCGGAAAAAGAGAGGGGCGTAGGCATCGCATCCAACCCAAGCCCAACCCATCCGCTTGGTTGGTTGCTTGCCTGCCTCCCCCTCGTCGAAATATAAACAAGAAGCAGACAGCTTTTGTCCCCTTGCAAGCACCAACGTGTCCTCCCCGCACCCACGCCGTATATATAACCTCCCTGCCCATCCGTCTCCACGCCTATATACATCTATCCAACTCCCCGGCTGTTTCTGTTTCCTACAATCCTATCCAACTCACGCTTCGTTCTCTTCTCTCTTCTCGCCAAGGCAAGGCGGTGGTGGTTGTCCCTCCTCGTGGTGGTGGCAATGGCCGTGCAGGCGCAGTTCCTCTCCCACGCCTTCCCCCACGATCTCCACGCCTTCAGGTGCCTTTGCCCGCCTTGCAAGCTCCTCGGTTTCTTTGTTGTTTCGTCCAAGAGGGCGGTGTCTTAATCTTGTTGTGGCTTGCAGGGCTCTGGAGGGCGCGACGGCGGGGGGGTCTCTGTTCTTGGACGACCACGGCGGGTCCGCGCCGGCGATGGTGGGGTTCGGGAACACGATGCTCAGCGACCTCCCGCGCAGCGAGCTCACCTGCAACGACAACTACGGTTTCGTGCCGAGGAAGCGCGCGCGCGTGGCGGCCGAGGAGCCGGCGGGGTTCGTGGCTCTGCCGCAGGCGGCGGCGATGCACGGACTCGTGCTGCCCGGCGATGCGCAGAGCAGGGCGGTGGGGTGCGGCGCGGCGTCCACCAGCGGGAGGATGGCCAATGCGGCGTGCCTCTCGCAGGGCCTCCTGTCGCAGCTGTACCACCAGGGTGCGGAGATCGACGCGCTCATACGACTCGAGGTTTGTGTGGGCTTGTCCATGAGCCTCCTGCTCAGTGGTTGGAATCGAGTATTCGATTGGGTTCGTTTGTCGAATGGTGTCTAACTCGATCGATCGTCTATGGTTGTTGTGCAGAGCGAGAGGATGCGCGCACGACTGGAGGAATCGCGCCGGCTGCACGTGCGGGCGGTGGTGGCCACCGTGGAGCGCGCCGCGGCGGGGCGGCTGCGGGCCGTGGAGGCCGAACTGGAGCGCGCGCGCTGCCGCAACACGGAACTGGAGGAGAGGCTCCGGCAGATGAGCGCGGAGGGGCAGGCGTGGCTGGGCGTCGCCAAAAGCCACGAGGCCGTCGCCGCGGGCCTCCGCGCCACACTCGACCAGCTCCTGCTGTCCCCCTGCGCCATCGCTGCAGGCGCCGGTGAGGGCATCGCCGAGGACGCCCAGTCCTGCTGCTTCGAGACCCCAGCGGGCGACGACGCGGCGTCCAAGGCGGTGGCGACGTCCTGCAAGGCCTGCGGCCAGGGCGAGGCGTGCGTGCTGCTGCTCCCGTGCCGACACCTCTGCCTGTGCCGCGCGTGCGAGGCCGCCGCGGACGCGTGCCCCGTGTGCGCGGCCACCAAGAACGCATCGCTCCACGTCCTGCTGTGCTGAGCCTCGAAGCCAGCCTGGCCCGCGCTGTGCGTGCGTTGCGCGGCCAAGCTCGTAGGTCGTAGCCGTCATCTTCCAATCTCTCTGCGACTCTGCCCGTTCTGGTGCCTACTGGCTTCGGCAGTACGGCACGTGGGTCACGTGATCTGGGCGGGCACGCCGGGGCCGGGCAGTGAACTTTTGTTGCATCCGAGTAAAAAATTCTCTAAATTATCTAGACTAGTTTTTTTTCTGTAGATTTACCTGTTGATGTACTCATCTAACGTCATTTTGCTGTTCATATGCTTTCCCCTTACATTGGTCAATCCAATGTTTTGGTAAAAACCATTCTGTTTTTGGGGAAGTACACCAAATTCTGGTGTTTCTTCAAAAAGTAGTGATATGGTACGAAGTGTGTTGTTTCCCTGTGCTTGCTCTGGTGACTCTGTTTCTCTCCATGTGAAAAGATGCTGCAAGCTAAAAAGATGCTGTTGCAAAAATAATATTGCACTGTTAAGTAAATACAAATCATAGTACTGCTGCTTGTGCGGCAGCATCGATACGTTATGAGTTGTGACTTGTGTGTGATCTTGACCAGTCTATGGTGTACTGGAGCACTGTGCCCACGCACGTAAATACAGGGCGCACGCAACGCATCGCATCGCGTCCGCCTCGGCCGTGCGCGTGAGTCGTCCTGTGCCCCTCCGGTTACTGCTCGCCCACAGCGCGTAAATGGCATGCGGGAACACCGGTACAGATCATTGTCGGTACAAAATTTGACTTGTCCTCCGCGTGAAGCCATGGATGAGCTCCAACGTTTCACCATACGCGAAGTGACGCAGGTAACGTGGAGGACCATCTGTTTTTACCGCTGGCTTGCTGGCTGTGGAAACGGACGTGGATCCGCTGCTGTTTGCTCGCTGTCTCGGGCCTGGTGAGCGATAGTAGTGCTCAGAGAGATTAATGGGAAGGACGTTACAAGGCTTTGCGATCATTCACGTGCGTGCACGTACATTTGGTCAAAGTAACGCACCCGCCCCCCAATTTAATTACCTAGTAGGATTTGATGCGAGGGAAATGTCCGGGAAGGAACGTGGGCAGCAAAAGAGACAAAAGACTTGGGACTTGGGACATGGCCAGATGCCCAGATGGGAGTTGCGCGTGAATGAGACGGCAGCAGAGGATTAGATTAGATGGAAAGAACCTCTCTTCGAAGGGAGAGAGACCCCGTCTCATAAATTTTTTTTCCAGATTAGATACCAGACTTCTTTCAGTACTTTTAAGCCATCATCTCTAGCAACTTTGGTGTCTACTCCTGCGTTACTCCATGTATGTAAGTAACCTTATGGTACGTATCAGCCTTTTGGAGAACCCGTACTGACAAGAGGTACATGTTGAGAAAAAGAAAAACGAGCACTTGAAGAACGTGATGCAGCCGGGCTGCCTGTTCATCCCACTCACTTCGCTTTCCATCGCTGCACTGCTTTTGCATCCCCCTGGCCCTTGTGAAGCGTGACACATCGAAGCAACAAGAGCAAGAAATCAACGTGCGCAGAATGGTTAGATGCTGCTGCTCTTTTTACCTTTCTCCTATTGCTACACTAGTCTACTGTCTTTGTACGTCTAGCTACTACCCCCTTCTACGAAAACTATACTACTTATCTCTACGTCGTTATTCGTGCACGACGAGTCGTAGCAGTGGTGGTAGTATAGTACAGTCATCGTGCACATGAGATCTCCTTCCATTGATTTTGCCTTCTTTTGTTGCTGCTGCAGTTGTCACCGCTGTTCTCTTGCATAGACTATCGCTTGCTTGTCACCTCGGCTGCTTTCGTGCGTGGGGAGTTGTAAACCATCCGAAACGCCTTTTGGCCTCAAGTGTTACCCGGATTTGATAACAGCACTACGTTTTAGGCAGACTAATGATCTCTGCATGCGTGCATTAGCATTAGCATTAGCATCAGCCTATGTGAGTGACCGAGACCCTACTAGTTCCATCACTAACATAATCAAATGTATAAAGCGGAGCACTTTGTTGCTTTGTCACCTCTTCTCGTTGCGCTGGACCAACACGTCAACACGTGACAATGGATTCCATCTTAAGATATGATGCCCCTTTGCATAAATTAACCCAACTCGGCAGCTCGCCCACTCCACTTCCAAAGCCATTTTCAGTTCTTCCCTGCAGTGGACTATATATGTTTTTATATTGGGAGAAAGCCTATATATATATGGTGCACTTGGATAAAAGGCATGGATGGTGCATGGGAATTGTTTACTTATTGTTACTTGTGAAGTCCACATGGACCACATCATTGGATGCATAACACAATTTCATCTCCCTAGCTAGCTCAGAATAAAAAAAACTAATTACAAAAGGCTAGATCGAGTAGAGTATAATAGCAGCTATAATTAGATACTGCCCATTATGAAGGAGACTAGAATAGTAGAAACATTTTTTTAGAGAGGAGGTTTAGGATTGGACACTGACGATCACCTAAAAGCATGGAGTATACGATGCGCGTTACACCTAACTCATAGCGGGTCCCCGCTAGTAGTACTGGCAGGGTAGTCGAGTCTTTTGCTGATTTGATTTTTTTTTAAATAATCGCAAAAGTAGCGTTCGCTCGCATGAATTTGCAACAAATAGTACGGCCACTGCGGCAGGTGTCTACCGTGCTACTCGTCCACGGAAGCCACCTACCATGCTCTCAGTCTGCAACAGAAACGTGTTTGCCCGCGGTGGGAATGTGCGCAAGCCATCCTACCACAGACTGGGAGTGCGGCAGGTGGCCTGCCGCGGACTGAGAGAGTGGAGGTAGGTGGCTTCCGCGGACTGGGAACGCGTGTCACCCACTTAGCATACCGCGGTGCCAATTTTGTCATTTCGGACGCGAAATGGGGTACATTTGCTATTTAGTTTTTTTTTATAAAAAAACCTAAATGAGCTAAAAACTCGGGTAGTCTATAATCCCACAATACAATGCTCTCTCTCTCTCATTCTCGCCGGCACCTTCCACCTATCGGCCGCCCGCCCCATTCTATCTCTATCTCATTCTCACCGGCACCTTCCACGCCATCGCTCGCCCGCCCCGTCCAATGGTGGCATGGTGGAAGCCATGGCGGTGACGGCAGGAGACACGGAGGAAGACGACGACAACGAGCTGGCGGAGACCATGGCAGGCAGGGTCAATGTCATCCAGTGGCCATGACAGGCGGGGCGGGGGGGTGGATGGTGGCCACGGTGAGTCGACACGGCCACAACTCGGTCAACATTATGGTGGCTGGTGGATGTCGGTGGCCTGACGGCGCAACTATGGGCATGGTGGTATGGGGCTAATGCGGTGGGTCCCACAAACGGCGTATTTAGACACAATTTTGCGTCGCAATGCATGTTTTTATTGTTTCTTGTGTGTTGGATTGTGTGCCTAAGTTATGTCTTTGCATGGGACTCCGCTTCCCTCTCTTTCCTTCAGTTTCTCCCCCACCTCAGCATCAACCCTAGCTGGTACACTGTAGACATCGTTGATGTAGAAGCGTCGGAAGTGCTACTAGGCTTTTGCCTGTGTTGGAATGTGGACCTCACGAAATTCTGTGGGGGGATCTTGAGATGAGCCGTTGAACATTTGTGTGCTGTCCATCTCAGCACCAAGACTCAACAGTGGGTGCTCGTACTTCAAAGGCTTCCAACTCTGCAGTGCTAAACGCTAATGCATGAACAGACGATCATACGAATTTCCGCGTAGGTTTCGCTAACGATATGGTTGAATGCTAGACAGTGATCGGATTCGATCCACAAGAACAGAATCGTCCGTGTAGCCCGTAGCTACAGCTGGGCACAGATGCGTTCGCCTTATCAGTACTAGTTTTGGCATAAACACGATCTTCTCCCGCCACTTTTAACCACTTCAAGATTCGTTGCGTTCAGCTGTTGTTTGCTATTATTATTGCTCGGAAGCTGGGCACCGTCAGGCATCGCATCTGGCGTCCGTTTGGAGAGCGGAGATTTTTTACGATTGTTTTGGGAATTAGACTGTTTTCTGTGAAATTTAAGTAAGCCTCTTGTGAGTTCCTGTGTTCCAAACTGGGCCTCGACATTGATGTATATACGTTGCATCCAAATCAGAGTTTGTTTGAATCAGAGGAATCGAAATTGTTATACAGAACTGAACGTGCGCCGTAGGAAATGATATGGGCATGTTTCTGCCTCTGCAGTTGCTTAAGAGTCGTCCCAGATTAGTAGATTCGATCTAAGCTTGATGCACGCGTTGCAAAAGCACTGCTCTTGCCATCTCCATCACAAGCACTGATTTTGCGATAGGAAAAAACCACGAGTCATTGGGACTCCTTCATGCCGTCTGAACTCTGAACATGGGATACGAATCCAGGCAGCAGGACGCCACGAATCAATGTGTAATATATTTGATGTAACGCGAGTGGAGTTTTGCGACTGTGCGCCCACATACACAGGTGACATATTCCACTCTCGAGAAAAAAGATAAAAAGGGCGTGTTCCTGATGTGATCTTTATTTGGGTCTTGCTGATCGCTTTCGGCCAATGAATTGAGAACTCGGGATCCAAAGTAAAGAAAGGGAAAAGGGTACATCTCCTCTCCTGGTGGAGCACCCCCACGACTCTTCTTCTCCTCTGACTAAAACAAGCAAAACAAATCTTGGTTTGGGCCAAAAGTTGCTGCTAAAAGAGTGTGTGTGATCGGCATTGTTGTGAGAGATATCATCACTTCCATGATTCCACCCTTTTCCAAAGTTGTGCATCCATGCATGCCCCACTTAAAGCATAATTGATAGCTAGCATGTCCTAGACTCGATGCTCCACAGTAAACTGTGGAAGAAACAACGGGGATTTCACTTTACACAGGAGTACTGTAGCTCGGTACTGTTCACTATTAATGACGATCGGACGGTCCGGATGAGCTTTAATACGTGTGTATGGTGCATTTCTGCCATAGCTACATGATCCGCGTCCATGCCCCCTAGTCACCGGTCACCATCCATCACAAGAACACCACCTCCATGATCTTCTTTACCTTTACACGTTGCCTTGGCTACATGTTGGAATCTTTCTATTAATCTACCAGTCTAGGAGCTATATCTGTGTAGTGAATAATGATGATAGATGGTGATCACCTTTGCTTGGCATGCATAATGGTGGCGATGTATGTCTGTGGATGGATCATTGGATCCATTCGGAAGGAACTCAATTCCTTGCACCCTTTTCTCTGGTGATTATGATGGACTTGCAAGGTGGTGGTGTCCAGGTAGCGAGTGGAGAAGCGAAAGTGTAGGTGTGGTGGACCCACGGCCACGGATGGATGCCATTGTCAATGCCCATGGGTCCATGATGAGGCGAACCACTGGTCACTGTGCTGCTGCTGCTGATAGCGCCGCGTCGGCCAGGCCAGCTTCCAAAAAAGACGCAAAAGTTGTGCGGCGCTTGCGTGGTGCTAGTGCCTGCCATTGGTCCGGCTGAGATCTTATGCCCGCCCGTTGCTGTTTGCTCCCATTGTCGACTGAACAGTGCATCCTGTCCATCACCTCTGCCTTCTGGATGGACCTCGGTAGCCAGGAGTACCTTTTTTTTTCTTTCTGCTTTCTGGAATGCTTCGAGCTCCAGCGCGCAACTGTTCCTCTCAGAGCCGTTGGCAAGAAGACAAGAGAGACCTTGTTCTTGAAGAGAAACCGTGCAGTGGATGTGCAATTGCGGGCTTAAAACTCTAAATCATGGGGTGTTTTAATGTGGTGTTTTGAGATCAGGATTTTGCCATCAGCTAAGATCGAAAAAAAAATTTACATGTTCACTTGCTACATATTCATCTATGTTTCTAACCAGTGACGGAGCTAGGATTGGAGAGAGTCTCGGGCCCAAAACTATAGAGTTATAAGTCTATAACTAACATCAAATACTATCAACACTGATGTGTAACAAAAGTACAACACAAATACACAATCGAAATAAAATTTGAATTCGATGTTTAACGATACGAGAAAATAGATAAAACATAGCAAAAAATAAAATAAAATAAGAATGTAACATACCACTAGTACGAGGTAATTTTTGCTTAATTAACAAAGATTTGGTTCATTTGATCCTATCATATTTTCATCAACAATAGTACGAGAACCTGAACCTGCAAAGATAAAATTGCATATGTAAATCAGGGACATAAGACCACAACGTTATTTTTAATGCAAATTACGAAATAAGAATGTAGCATACCACAAGTACGAGGTAGTTTTTACTTACGCGTCCTCATACTTTGAAAACATTGTAAAATCTTGTTATTATTGATGCTTACTTCCATGAGAGTGTAAGTAGTTAATGTCATGAAGAACAGAGTCTTCCTGATGATGTGATGCAAATAGTGAGACAAATATCTTCCCTGTGCTCTTGCCAAGAATGTCGGGGAGGGTCTATAGTTAATCGGATTGAAAGTCAATGTACTACATTTTTTGAAAACTTTGTACTTACCAATGGGTTGTACCACTTGTAGCTACTTTCAGACAAAAACTTCTCTAAAACATCGTATGGGACGGGATATGCCCATAATAGACTTGTTCTTGTATCCTAGGAAGCTAAATGCGTTCATAGCATTCATGGTCGCATCCTATAAAAAGTATAAAAGTAGTAAAATGGCACCAGTATTAGTTATTGCTTCAAAATTCTTGTGTAATTTCCTTAGTAGTGTACTAGTATTGGGTATCTTGTGGGGCAAAAGAAACATTATCTAATGTAGAATAGACAAATTTATTGTTCTTAAATTTAAACATTATGGAGGCCTCGATGCTTCTCCCATTTTATCAAACTTTAAGTTGGATAATTAATTATTAGTTTATTACCTCATTTGACTCATGCACAAGTCCATTCATCAATAGACAACATCGAGTTTATACAAACCAAGTTTGTGAACGAAAGAGAACTTTCTTGACCTCTTGCTTGTATATGTTCTCCTTTTGCAACTTTAGCAAAGACATTTTGAGGGTGAGATTTAGCACTTGACGTGCACGTTACGGATACACGTAACATAAAGAAGACAAACTACTATTTGGGCATTTATCTCCAACAATATATAAAATTTAGTGAACATGCTTATAATAAGGAATCAACAAATGCCCCATCAACATGATGAGCTTCCAGAGACTCTTCATTGTAGTCATCGCCACCGTTCCTCGATTTATGTATCTACAAAAAGAAAATATCACTAGGTTACAACTATATAAAATTCAGAACATCTACAGACAATATGATTTTGCCAGATGATTAACCAAAGAATATATGCAAAGAGCATGATCATGGTTTTATTAACCAAAGAATAATGGATCATGGTTTCACTAGTGATATGTCACTTGGAAGTTGTAAGTTGTAACACACCCACAGGGAAGCTGGACCCGGGTAGGCGAGCGGTCGGGCGCTAGAGCAGATCTGGGGCGCCGAGCGAGGAGCTGGAGGCAACGAATCGATCGCGGAGCCACGGGCGCAGATCAGACTCTGGGCCGGCGAAGCACAAGCAGCAGCGTTAGAAGGAGGAGCTAGCGAGCTCGGCTGCAACTGCTGAGCGGCCGAGGAGCCGGGGGGGTGGGGGTGGGGAGGCAGCAGACCATGGAACACGGGTGGGAGGAAGAAAGAAGAAGATTGAGATTTGAGAAGAAGATTGGGGAATGAAAGGCACCGGTGGGAGGAGGTGCCTTGCTACTTGTGCTTTGCATTTCGGGCCTTCGGCCGCTCAGGAGGGGCGCTCGCGCCTGGCGCGTGGGCTGCTCTGGGCCGGCTGTCTCGGGCCGGCCAGAAAGCCTAGGGCCTCTCTACTGTATATCTATTTTTTTAGTATATTTGATAAAAATTTCTATTAGTAATTTCTCTGGGCCTCGGGCCGTTGCCCAACCGGCCTGAGGCCCATCTCCGCCCCTGTTTCCGACGAGGATTAAAATCTCTATGTATTACTTAAATGCATAATAAAAGATCATGTCTTCGTGGTTGTAACTCATAACGCTAACGACCGCTGAGGTCGTAAAGATTACAGATGTTACATAATGGGTACCCTGGTTGGATGAGTTCCTGTACCCAGTACCCGACCAGATGGCTGCTCGTAGAAGTAATGAACTGACATCTGGATCTAACTCTAAGTATATTTCTTATCGTGTGATGAATGAAACATATGTCACATTTGCTCTATACCACGCGACGTTTCATGATCCTAAGACACTGACAACAATCACCATACGGCTGAGTGTCTCACAGACACGAAACCACCGAACGGTTGATACTTTACCAATTGCTGCCTCGCTCCGACCAGTCGCGACACTTCCAACAGACGTCTTTTGAAGAAATAACTGTCACCACTTCGTCGACTATTTAAAAGAGAACACAAGTGGCTAAAAGCAATCCAATTCAGAAGATCAATAGACGATTGGGTTTTCATCCAAAGTACTAGCATAGCAATCTATACACCAAGTGTAATTAGGATTAGTCCACTCTTTTGTCAAGGGCACCCCCCGTAAAGGATCCAGTTCATAGCAATAAAGAGCAATCTCATTCTCTCCCAAGAACTCTTTGTCATTTTCTTCTTTTTATTTTGTAAGATTGGCGACTCGATCATCGACAGCTGGCACCGTCCGTAGGGAAGAAGGCGTTGAGTTCTTGAAGATTAGTTTGCTCAAGCATTTCTCATCCACTTCCTTTGCCCTATCATCGCTCATGCGAACATGGCAGGGACTTAGGATAAGGAAAACTGGTTCAACTTAGCGGACTACTCCAACCTCGACATGGACGCATGCATCCGCGCCAGGGAAGAAAACGGGATGTCATCATCCTCTTCCTCCACCGGCTCGCCATTCGTCGAGATTAGCGAAATCCACCAGATGGATGAGGATTCACCACCACCAACAATGGTACTCTCAGAGGAATCGCTCGTTCCGACCAGTTCGAAATGTCCGAACGCCTCTACAAACCCGGTCAATCCGACCGGCAAAAGCGGCAATGGAAGCCTAGCGCTACAATCAAAGAGTCCATGTACTCTCGATATTGTCATGGACGACCAATATTCGCCAACAACTCCAACGTATTCTGGGCGCCAACTGACATCTGGTAAGGGTATCAATGAAGTTATCACCAATCATAAACCAAATCCCACCAGAGGTGGTAATCTCCAACCGCTCCTCATTGTGGAGGCTCCTTGCCGAAGCTTTGGAAGGCTCGCCCTTAGCTACGACGGGAGCTCATCGGAAGATAGCTGTTGGTGCCACGAAGTTAACGTAATTAGAGATACCAGTCTGAATGTCATGCACGATCCTCCATGGGTTAAATTGCCACCACTTGCTGGTGGAAATGGTACGGGCGTTCAAGCACCAACTACCGGAGGAAACCGAGGTGATGCACGTGCATGAGTTAATTCCTCTGTTCCAACCCCACCATGAGTAAGAGGTTAGACAGGGCCAACCAGAAGGTTGAAGGAAAACTCAACTCATCGAACGCTCACTGCAAGCAGAAATCTTCCACGACCTTCGGTGACAATACAAAACCTGCAACGAGTCCGGGATATTCTGAATAATCCAGATCCTACTTTTGCAGGAACTCCAGGTTATGCTCAGCTTACATGTTAGGTGTCGGAGATTCTCCAACAAACCATGCAGCGTACAGAAATGTACTAAGAGCAAAGGAACTCGTAAAGTCACACGATAAATTCATCCCAACACTCCTCTCTCAATTGGGGATAACATGGTCGAGCAGAAGACCGATCGACACAAAGACCTCATTGTAGGTTCCGACCAAAAAATCACGAGGGAAGACGGCTCTTCGCAGCTGCCACTCTTCCTCCTCGTCAAGAGGAGACCACTTGATTCAGACGATCTTGGGCATCATCTGAACCAAGTAGGTGGTCAAAGACGTTATCATAACGTCCACGACCAAATTAGGACACCGGATCCTAGGTATGCAAATATGAGGAACCGATCCCCAACTGACTATAATCCAGTTCCTTTTCAGAGAAGGCGTCACGACTCTATTACTGGTTGTCGAGCGTTTTCGGCAGGTCTCCAAGCTGTTCGTTGGCTGGACAAGTTCCGACCAGCCAACATAGAGGAGTTCAACGGGACTCAGAACCCATCAGAATTTCTTGCCCATGGTCCTTAAAGGGTCTGCCCGGTTGTGGTTGCTCAAACTACCGGTCGGATCTATCTACTCTTGGGAGCAACTCTGCGATACTCTGATCGCTAACTTTCAAGTGACGTATGACCGTCCCGGGAAGGAGGATGATCTTCATCGAATGAAGCAGAAACACCAATGAAACTCTTCGACAATATATCAAGAGATTTAGTTAGATTCGAAACTCTATCTCAGAGATTGTAGAGTTTTCTGTCATCCAGGCTTTTAAAGTAGGGCTGAGGAATCGCCGGTGAGGGTATTGCAATAAATCCTCCATGAACGATCGTCAAACTTTTTGACATAGCAGAAAAGTATGCAGCCGCTAGTGAAGCGGTCGAATGGTATCAAGCTATTGATCGAAAAGATAAAAATCCACATTCAAGCCTAGAGAAGCAAAAGAAGAAAAACAAGAAGTCTCTGAAAGACAAGAAGAATCGTAAGCCCGACAACAAAGAATTCCTTGTAATTCTAGAAAAATTTACCAAGAGCAAGAAAGACTTTTCCGGTCGGAACAAGGCAAAAGCTATGACCACTGATTATAAGAAGAATAGAAAGTGGTGTCCACTTTACCAGGCAGCTGGGCATGATCTGCGCACCTGTCGAGCCTGACAAAAGAAACTAGAGGATTACTACTTAGGAAAAAGTCCCATCCCCTCCGTAATATAACTCGGAGAACCAAGCTCCAAAAAGGATAAAGATGACGATGAAGAGATAGAGTACCAGGAGCCGCAACACACAGTTGATATGATTTTTGGTGGATCCTCCTTGTACGAGTCAAGACGTCATCTGAAGACCGTGGAATGGGAGGTGAACTTTGCTGAGTCTCCGATCATCATCAAGCCGTCTAAGTGGTCGAAAACTGTAATCTCCTTCAGCAAAGAAGATTGCCACATCCCGTCGACTCGACCAAGTAGGTTTCCTATCATAGTTGAACCTACTATTAACAATTGTAAAGTTAATCAAGTCTTAATAGATGGAGGTATCTCTTTAAACATTTTATTTACGGGAGCATTGAAAGAGATGCAGATTCTCAAGTCTAAGGTAAAACCCATGAAATATGCCTTCCACGGCATAGTTCCTGGTTCTACCGCCAAACCGATTAGACAGCTGTCCCTACCGGTTACGTTCGGAATACTCGACAACTACCGGACAGAAAAAGTTCCATTTGATGTGGTGTATTTCAAAACAGCATACAATGGAATCCTCGGTCATCCGGCTTTAGCAAAATTCCTAATAGCCACGTATTACGGTTATCAGAGTTTAAAAATGTCAGGACCGAAAAGAGTCATCACGGTTCGAGGAGATCGAAAAAAGGCTTATGCATGTGATCGGAAGCCCTTAGAACTGGTCGATGAGCTTCCGACCAAGGAAACTAATCCGCCTACCATGCAGGTTAAGCACCCGAGGCCAAAGATGACGGCAAAACCTTTCGACTAGACCAAAGAGGTACTACTCGGTAAGGGCACTCCAGTGGAAAGCACCAACACATCGTCTGAGTCAAAAAACACTAACGTGTCGACCCAAAAGGTACTAGTCGGGGCAAAAGTCGACCCTAAATAGGAAGAGCCGCTCGTCTCCTTCCTTCGAGCAAATCAGGACGTATTCCCCTGACAGGCGTCCGACATGCCTGGAGTCCCTAGTGATGTGATCGAGCACATGCTAGCTCTCCAGCCAGACAAAAAACCGGTCAAACAGAATCTAAGACATTTCGTACCTGATCGGAAGGAAGCAATCTAGCCGGAGATCGACAATCTCCTCAAGGCTAGATTTATTCGTGAAGTTGATCACCTAGAGTGGCTCGCCAACCCCGTAATGGTCAGAAAAAACAATGGGAAATGATGAATGTGTATTCACTTCACAACTCTTAGTAAAGCTTATCCGAAGAACGATTTTCTCCTTCCACGCATTGATCAACTTATAGACTCTACTTCCATGTGTGAATTGTTAAGTTTTTTAGATGCGTACTCAGAGTACCACCAGATTAATATGAGTAAAGATGACAAAGAGAAAACTTCCTTCACCACTCCATATGACACTTACTGCTATGTCAAGATGTCATTTGGTCTCAAAAACGCTGGTGCAACTTTTACAAAGGTTGATGCAAAAAAAACTTTAATCCTCAGATAGGTCGAAATATAGAAGCCTGCGTTGATGACTTGGTTGTGAAAAGCATCAACACTGGCAACCATATTTTCGACCTACACGAGACTGTCGATAACTTAAGAAGGCATAACCTTAAGTTAAATCCAGAAAAGTGTATATTTGGAGTTTTTTTGGGGGAAAGTTTCTTGGATTCCTAGATTCTGTTAGAGGAATTGAAGCAAACCCAGCAAAGATTACGGCCATCGATTAGATGCACCCTTCGACCACAAAAAAAAAGTCCAAAAACTAACCGGCTGTATGGCAACGCTAAGTCATTTCATAGCACAGTTAGGTGAGAAAGGACTCCATTTCTTCAAACTTCTTCGAAAAAATGGAAGTTTCGAGTGGACTAAAGAGGCAAACGACGCCTTTGAAGATCTTAAAAAGTACCTTACAAGTACTCCGATCCTACTATCTCCAAGATCGGGAGAAACATTGCTAATTTACATAGCTACAACGCCACAAATAGTTAGTGGTGTACTGGTCGTAGAACGTGACAGCGTTCAATGACCGGTATATTACGTAAGCAAAGTATTGTATGGACCAAAAGAACGATATCCACATGTACAAAAGTTGCTCTATGATCTCTTTATGGCCTCAAGGAAACTAATGCATTACTTTCAGGCACTACTATAGAAAAGGCATTCATAGACGGTTCAAAAACATCATCACAGACGGTTTCGTGAGCCGTCGAGTTTATGGGTCAAGAATGATATGATCATCACGCACGGTTGCCAACCGCTCGCGGAAAGTATCACAGCGGTTGCTCAACAAGAACCGCTCATGATAATATTATCACGAGCGGTTCTTGATCGTAACCGCCTGCGTGATAGTTTATTTACAGACGGTTCGAACAAGAACCGCTCGTGATAAGTATTATCACTGAGCGGTTCTTATTGAGAGTCGTCGTGATAATTTTTTCTATTGCAAAAAAAATCAAACCAATCAATTGCTAGAGCAGCTTGTTTCCATATGCAACCTCTAGCAAGACAACTAAAATCCAATTAAAATTATGATGGCAAACACATTACAGAAAGGGAAACCAAAATGTTTCACAATGTCCCTCCGAATGGGAAAAAAGAATAAAGTTACAAAGTTAAACTAGCTAGAAACCATCTATGCCTCCAAGCTCTCAAGAACTCATCGGCTTCTTGGATTAAGAACTCATCCTCTCAATACCTCACCAAAGATATCATAAGATGTTCTTGCATGTCGCCGAGTTCGACTCAAGCTCGTCGGCAAGGAGAGACGATCGAAAACCTCCGGTGGTGCTCGACCTTAGGTAACACAAAATTCAGATAATTTTCATTACAAAAACAACCAACAAATTGTGTATGTTATGGGGATGTACATGTACCTTCCGTAGCCTACCTCCGCAGCAGACAAGGAGCTCCTCTGATGACCGCATCCCTCCTCATCGCTGCGTGTTCGTTGTGGTCTCTCATTGAACCGCGATGGGGAATCGAGGGTGGTCGTCGGAGCTCGGTGTGGGGAGGGGAGAGGGAGAGACTAATGGAAAACAAGGCTGGGGTGGTTATAATATATAAGGACAGTGCCAAAATACTTTGCCTCCCGTGCGCTTTCAAAATTTTTCGTACTCCCGCGCTGGGAATCACAGACGGTTTCATAGAAAAACCGTCTGTGACGACATATCACAGACGGTTTATATTAAAAACCGTCTGTGATATATATCTTATCACAGACGGTTTGTATTAAAAACCGTTTGTGACTTAGAATTTTCCTTACACTCTGATTTTACCATGGCTTTGAATTTTTCTTACTCTGCAATTTTACCATAGCTTGAAATCAGTGAATTTAAGCCACGGTAAAATTGCGAGTAAGAAAAATTCAAGCTATGGTAAAATCGTAAAGTAAGGAAAATTCCAAGTCTGAGACGGTTTTAATACAAACCGCTCGTGATAATATATATATCACGCATGTTTTATATTTAACCGCCTCGTGATACTTCACGACGGTTTTCAACACAAACCGCTGCTGTGATGAGCATGAAATTCACAGAGCGGTTCGTGTTGAAAACCGCTGCGTGAAGTATCCTGACGGTTTCAACACGAACCGTCGTGATATTACTTCTTCACGAGCAGTTTTAGAGCAGCAAGAATACGGCGGTCACTAAACTAAAACCGCTCGTGATTAGATTATCTGAGCGGTTTTGATCAACCGTCTGTGATGAGGCGTCCAGTATTAGCCTTTTTGTAGTAGTGAGGCCCACAAAAGTAGTCGTACCAACCGGATATCAGCTAGGTCAAGTTTTTGGAAACAGGGAGTCATCCAGATGAATAGCAAAATGGGCGGTCGAGCTTGGGGCATTCGACCTCCATTTCAACTCACAAACAGCAATCAAGTCCCAGACAATAGTAGAATTTATTGCTGAATGGACAAACCCTGAACCCACCCAAGGGTCCGAGTATGAACACCACGACGAGTGGACAATGTATTGACGGTTCCTTGATGCTCAAAGGCTCAGGGGCTGGAGTCGTCCTCATATCCCCTACTGGAGAACACATTAAATACACCATTCAGCTAAACTTTCCTACAACAAACAATGTGGCAGAATACGAAGGTTTACTGGTAGGACTCTGAGCAGCCAGAGCGCTCGGGATTCGCAGATTACTAGTGAAAGTCGATTCTCAACTAGTAGCGAATCAAGTCAAGAAAGAGTATCAATGCTCAAGTACTAAGATGTCATCTTTTCTGGCGAAAGTACGGAAACTCAAAAACACTTCTTCGGTTTCTAGATCCAACAAACTTTTTGGTAGACCAGTTGGCATGGATGGCCTCCACAAGGTCACCTGTACCGCTTGGAGTTTTTATCGAGCAACTCGATTCACCCTCGGTGGTCGAGCATTTCGAAGATATAGATGTTCCACTGTAGGTCGTACAAATCAGTCATGCGAACATGGATGCTCCACAGGAGGTCGTCAAGCACGATCCTGGTAGAGATTGGATGGCGTCGATCTACAACTATCTTCAGCGTTGCATTATTCCTGAAGATAGAGTAAAGGCTGATCATATAGCTCGAAAAGCCAAGTCATACACATTGATTGAAAGTACCCTTTATAAACGGGGATCTCACGGAGTGTTGATGAGATACATATCCCAAATGGATGGCATTGAGTTGCTATTCGACATTCATGGAGGAGTCTGTGGAGCACATCATTCCTACAGAACACTGATCGGTAAAGCCTTCAGGCAAGGATACTACTGGCCAACTGCCCTTCAAGATATATTTCGCTTCTGTCGCTCATCCACAGAGCAATGGAGCAGTCGAGCGAGTCAATAGTATCATAACGCAAGGGGTGAAACGACGAGTGTTCGACCAGTTAACAAAACGGTCAGGAGCTTAGGTTCAAGAAATTACTTATGTGTTATGGGTCGTTCAAACCACGACCAGTCGTGCGACTGGTGAAACACTATTTTTTCTGGTTTACGGTGCTAAAGCCATGCTTCCTCTGGAACTAAAAATTGGCTTCGCTTGAACTGATTGTTTCAATGAGAACGATAAGATAGAACGAAGAATCGACGACATTAATTTCCTTAAAGAATGACGAAACCAAGTTCTTATACGATCGGCGGTTTACCAACAAATCATGCGAATGTATCACGGTCGTAAGGTGCAACCTTGAAGCCTAGCTGTTGGTGATATGGTTCTAAAAAAAATTCAGAGCTAGGCTAATCGCAACAAAACTTTCTCCCAAATGAGAAGGTCCATATACTGTGGTCGAAGTCACCAGACCTGGTTCAGTATGACTAGCTATATCAGATGGGCGTGTTTTGTCAAATTTTTGGAATATTGACCAGTTGTGTTAGTTCTTTATATAAGTGTATTCTACATTCTTTCAATCTCAATAAAGATGCATTTTCTTTACTTTCCGATGAGTGTTATTATTGAAATGTTTGTTATTCGTTATTTGGTTACATATCATTGTTGTTTAACTGGTCGTAGAAGATGCTAATTCTCTCTGATATCCTTCAAAAAGGGTCTCTTTTACTCCTTGGCGCAGACATATTAGTCAAACGCCATAAAGGTCCTAGCCGTGATCATTTCGTCAATGATTATCACGCGTGACCACACACTTTTCTCAAAAAAGCATGCAAGTAAAAGCAACATAACACAAACAACTTCATATGATTTCTTGCCTGCTTAAGAGTTCAAAGGATAACTTTTTTCATTTTAATATTCTGTTCTACTATTGTTTGGCTACTGGTCAGGACACGGAAAGCCTCCTAGTCGAAGTCTCTTCTCTCCGCATGTGGTCCTACCCACTAGAAGGAGCTTCTTAGCGACAGTTCTTTTCTTACGATCCTCGCTGGCAGTCGGACTTGAGCATAAGCACGTTTCGCGAAGTGTTTTTCGTGTCTTTAGTTCTTAGCAACCCTTATGACCAGTTTTGGATAATATATATAAACAATGCCACTTATCTTTTTTGCATGGTTTTTTTTTATCATCAAGCCAAGTCTAATACCATCTTCCGATCACTTAGTGTACGATGCAGTATTTTGATTATGGAAAAGATCTAAACTAGTCGAAATCGTACACTAGTTCTGACCAAATTGATTTTCTAGTGTTAATTAGATCATTTTATAACATAATCAGCACATACTTTGTACTATAGTCACGGTTTTTGCTCTTGTTCTTGGTCTACTACTTATTTAGTAAGTTCTTCTACTAATACAAGCAGTCGGGGGATAGAAAATATATGAGTACCCAGCGAATTTGAGAAGAAAAAAAGATAGACTTTACTAATGATTAAAGGCAAGCTCCTTACATTCATACTTTTTATATTACAATAACCTACTCCTTAGGATCACCAAACTGATCGCTGCGTGTCGGAGATCTAACCTCCATTTCTTCCTCGACCTTGTTTCTGAGAGATGTCATTTCCTAGAAAAGTTTGGTTGCTTCATCTCCTGAGCAGTTGAAGTCTTCCTAACAGCTAGGAGATTTATGGTGGGGTCGGAGGCCTTCAGCTTTGCCAAAGCAAAACTGACTCCATTTTGACAGTTTCAAACAAAACAAAGTCTGTGCATGGTTCTCCCGAGTAGTCTTGAGCAAGCTCCTAAGGTCTTCGATTTGTTGGCCAAGGAAGTTGATCTTCTCCATGGGATCTCCTAAGTTGGCTAGTTGTGTTCTTGATCCCATATCGAAGAGCATCTTGTTGAAAGCCTTGACCTTCTCTTCAAGATTATGTCCAAAGACTGCCTCCTTTCCGCGCTCAAACTCAATAGCTTTTTCTGTTATCTTCAATGCTTGAGTTTGCTCTGCACGAGTAGACCAAAGAATGAGTACATACGACTAGAAAAAAGATAGTACACTGGTCGAGTCTACGACTGGTTACCTTCACTCTTCTTCTCGATAGTCTCAAGGACTTCTGTGTGCCTGGTCATCAGGTATTCGATCGACCGGTCCTTGTTTTTACATTCTTCTTTGAGCTTGGCTATTATAGCTTCCTTAGCCATAACTTCTTTAAGTTTCTCCGAATTTATCAATTACGATAAAGGGAGAAATTGGTTAACAGAAAAAGAGCCAAATAGTAAACAAGGAGAGAGGAAGACACTAAGAGGGTACTTACTTTCTAATTCAAAATTCTTTTTCTCCAATAGTTTTATTCGCTGGGTCAGTCCTCCGACCACAACGAATTTTTCCACCAAATGCTACAAAATAGCAGATTCATTTAAGTTTTCAATGGATTTTTTTTTCAAATAATCTATTTTTATTATTAATTACAATATTATACCTGCGATAATATTTTTTACAGAAATATACTCCTGTCGCTCAACCGTTGGGCGACAGGTCCCAATCGCTCAACGGTTGAGCGACTGGGACACTTGTCGCCCAACGGGCACAATGCATGCCTAGCTAGATAAGTGAGCTGCACACTAAAACCAACCGTTGAGCGACAAGTGTCACGATCAACTATTCAGCGGTTCGATCTGAATCGATCGCTCAACCGCTGAGATGACATGTGAGTATATTTCTGTAAAAAATATTATCGCAGGTATAATGTTGTAATTAATAATAAAAAATGGATTATTTGAAAAAAAATTCGTTTTCAATAAAGTTTAAGGGAAAAGCTATTAAAGGTGGTCGTGGAAGCTTACCTGGATTACCATATTGTCGTATTCAGCAACAATAGAGTCGGGACTCATCTCTACTTGACGGTCTGAAATTCTTCCCCAAATCTTATCAAGATCTTCATCATTTAAGATCCGGGAGCGATGAGGAAAGATGACACGGAGATGTGAATTCCCAACAGGGGTCGGAACCTGCTGAGATTTCTCAAGAACCTCCAACTCCATAGGTGGGGTTGGAGCCGCCACGGGTTCCTGAGCAGACGCTGACGCTGTCACCTGCTCGAGGGCTGGCTCGACTTCTTTTTCCCATGAGCTTTTTCCCGAGGGTTGCTCTTGTTGAAAGCGATCGAAACACCAGAGGACCTATAAAGAAAGAAGAAAAGAAGCTTAAGACCTCAGAACACTAGAGGTAAGTACTTACATGAGTTTTCCTTTCATGTATACGTACTTGGTCATCTTCTTGGTCTTAAGCTTGAAGCGAGCTGGAGCAAAGTCCGTCGCGCTCGCCTTCCTTTTTTTACTTTTCAATCGACTTCACCGGTCCCAAACCGGTAGAGCTGGTTAGATCCCTCACATCCACCGACTGGAGGTTGGAAGAAATATTCTTAACCAGCTGGTTGAGAATAAGATTCCTAACCATCGGGTAGGAGGATGTGGTCTCGTCGACCTCCAAAACAGTTGCCCCGGTAGCAATTGACAGGTCGTGAACGGCCACTCTAGGGCCTACGACCTCCTTAGCTTCTCGTTGCGGGTTCTCTTTTTCTTTCACCTAAGACATAAATATAATTTGATTAGGTGATGAAACTTCCAGACATAAATATAATTTGTTTAGGTGATGAAACTTCCATCTAATATATATTCTCTATCACAAATAATCTTCTTACCTCTGAAAGGCCATCATTTTGCGTGGCCGTAGAGCAGGAGTCGGTCGGAACAACGGTTAGGTCGGAGCCCTCCACGGACTCTTTCATCCTCAACCCGACCGCCTGCATGTCAGAGCATAATTGTATACATATCAAAGAATATATAAAAGCTGAAGAAAAATTGTTATCTACCTTGAGTTTCCTCAGTCTCTCTTCTTCAGAGACGACTACCAAAGTGCTGGAAAAAGCAGCCTTGGCATTAGGCTCCCCGATGCAGAACATTTTGACTTGTTCCCTGATCTCATCAAAATAAAGGGCTTCAAAAGAATAAATAGGTCCCAAGGTTAGAAAATAAAACAACTAAATAAGGGAAAAAAATTCACGACTTACCTTCCCTCGTATCCTTGGTTGCCTCGTCATGACCAATGTACCAGAGCAGAGGACATGATCAAAGCGTCAAGGGACTTATCCATCGCATGGAAAAGTCCCTCACCACGTGCTAAGAGGTCAATCCCCTGGCACTAAGATCTTGGATGGCGCCGATCACCCTTCTGATCCTTCCTTCTTTCTTCTCAGTCGACCGCCAGTTGAGATTCTTGCTCGCCACCTTCCCGCCGAAGTAGAGGACGTCCTCTTTCGTGACCGTCATGTAGAACCAGATCTTTTTCCATGACAACCACGAGGACTTCGGGTACATCCGAATGTACTCGTCGGCCTTCCCGTCGTGGAGTCACGACGAGCACTCCCCTAGCCCGGCCACCGACTTCCCCTACCTCGCCATTCTGTAGAAGTACCTGAAGACCTTCAGATTTGGCTTGATCCCCAGGTACGTCTCACAGAGGTAGACGAAAGTACCGATGTTGGCAATAGAGTTTCGGGCCAGATTCACCAGCTTAACTCCGTAATACTCCAAGATTCTTGGAAGAAACGGATGCGCTGGTAATCTAAATCCGCACTCAACGTAGGCAAGAAAAATAGGGATTTTCCCTTCTTCGCGGCTCGGAAGGTATTCTCCAGTCGCAGACCTCCACTTGATCAGATCCTTGTCGGGGAGCATCACGACCTCCTCCAGTGCCTTGAGTTTCTTCCCACTCAGATCTGAAGCCAACCACTTGGTGATCGAGTCCGACCTGACAAGATCTTTGAGTTGATGAGCGAAGGTCGGAAAAAGCTTTTGACAGAAAAGTAAGGGGAGGTCGGAGAAGATTATTCACAAGAAGATGGAAAGGATTGGAGGAAAATATGAAAGCGTCAAACACTAAAGCCCTGCGCTGGCGGTATTTTATAGCCGCGGTTCCTTAACTGCAATCGGGAGTTACCCAAAAGTCCAACGAACACAACGTTGATGACTTGTTCTTGAAGAAAGGATTAGAGAAGGATTCACCACGCATTGAGTTGCTTGGCACCCAGACGTCCAATTTCATGAGCCTGGGCCCGATCGAGATGCCTGGACTAGGCAGCTACACAGGGTAGCAACCAAACGGTCTCTCAGCAGACTCTTGGCAGTGTCGTGGCCAGGCCCGTGAACGCCAGGACGCGAAACAAGCAGCCCCTCAATACTCAGATTCACATGGGTGCTCACTCAATTTGGAGAATGCCAGAGTTGGCCTAGTTTCGGGGGGGGGGGGGCCACCCAGCAGTCACCCAGCTGGTCAGCTCCATAGCCCGTGTCCCCTGGGTCCTAGACGTGGGATGATACATGCATGGTATGCTATCTGGGCCCAATCCAACACGACCGGGCTTTGTTCGACCCACCCGGAGCCGAAAGATGGGTCCGGACAATGGGTATCTATCAACCCACCACACACTTTCTTTTCCTTTATCCTATCTACCTTCTCTTTTCCTTTTTGACTCGTCATCTCCAAGAAAACAAATCCCCAATTATTCATCCACAAATCTGCAGATTCCCGCACCACTTTCGATCAGGAAAAAAGGCATTCTATTCGATCAAGAAAGAACGAAATCAACCTAACAGGCCTGTTTGGCACGACACTACCTTTTTTTTTTGAGAAGTAGCTTTCGAATCGAATCAGAGGGCTTAACTTTGAACCAAAAAAGTTTTGGTGTTTATCTGTCTGTCTTTTAGGTAGACTAACTGCAGTTTCTGAGGTAGGAAATGTTTGAAATGCACCTGCGACAAATAATGGCTTGTTTGATGTTGTTTAACAACAATTAATGCAATTGACGACAATTAACAATAATTAATGACAATTGACGACAACTAACGACAACTAACGTAATCAACTACCACAATTAACGAGAATTACCGTAATTAGCAGCAACTACCGTAATTGACGATAATTTAAGCAATTGACTGTAATGAACGATGACTACCGCAATTAACGACGATTAACATAATAGACCGCAATTAATGTAATTAACGACAATGAACAACAAATAATTATTACAACAAACATTTTTTACATAAATAATTGCAATAAAGAATTATTACATACATAATTCATTTACAACAGAAAAGAAAAAAAAGAAAAATAGGAGGGAGGAGGGCGGAAGCGTTGGGGGAGAAAGGAGGGTGGTGGCATCCGTTAGGGGGAGGGCGGCGAGGAGGAGGACGTCAGGGAAGGAGAAGGGAGCCAGGGAGGAGGTGGACGCCAAGGAAGGAGGCGGGAGAAGGAATGAAGGAGCGGACACGTGGGAGCTAGGGTTTCAAACATACGACGGCAGGAGGAGAGGGTTTTGTTGAAGGGAAAGTTAGGGGTAATTACTCGTGACTTGGGGCGTAAAGTCGGAATAGAGGATGTGCGTCTTCCGGCTTCTAACTTCGCCGCAAAGCAAAGCTATTCGATTCCTTCGTCGTCTGCTAGTCCCTACCCAAACCAACGCAACCCCACCAGATCAGCAGTAACGGCAAGAACAGATTCTTGGCTCAAGAAACAAAAAGTCAAAGCTACCTCGAATCGCATCCGAAAAGAGCAGCCGATTCGCCGGAATAATCCCAGCTTGTCGCCGGCGTGGGGAGTCCGGGGGTCGAATCTATCCGGTCGGCGTGGGCGGTCCCCGCTTTTCTTCTTTGACGCGGCCGTCGGGTTTCTGCGAATCCCGGGGGCGCCCACTGGGAGGTCGCGCCTCGCTTCGCGTGCCCTTCCCCTCTCGCTGCTCGCGCCATGCCCCTAGCTCGGCTACACATGTGATGGCGTCGTAAAGCTCTTTTGCTGCTTGCGTTGCGCATTGGCTCGGTTGTGGGAGGTTGAAACGTTGAATGGGACAGATGGTGAGTGCGCCACCTAATGTGTTGTGATTTCCCGATGTTGTGTGCTGTTCTTGGTTAATGAGTGAGCTTGTTCTGACGAAGGAGGAATGATGCAGGTTTCGGATGATAAGTTCCAAGAACAGGCAGCTCGCAATGGTAATAAAGACGTAAAGCTCACATATTTCTTTGTCTCCAGTTTGCCTAGTTCCCCTGCCTATTACTTCTAGAGTGCTGTTTCGGTTATTTGATCGAGCATCTCATAGAAATGTTGTTGTTGTTGCATTGCATTTTGTTTTTGCCAGGTGGAATCATTAAGAATGGAAGGGAAATCCTATTCCAGGTGAGAATGTGTCTTAAGTAGTAAGCAAATATTTTGCTAACATGCTATGGATCAAATTTAGAGACGGAGATCTTTAGAAATGTTACTGGACTTAGTGGCAACAACAAAAGCGTGTTCCTTTCAATCGATGGATATCAGGAAATGCACTAGCCTTCTGTGAAACCACAGCTAATAAGAATGTTCTGCAATGTGCATGCACAAACTATTTTCTGTTTTTTTGACTTAGAAAGGTAGAGGATTCTCTACATTATGACCATTGTATTAAAATGGCTGTCAAGAAATGTTACAACGCTGGGGCGTACGGGGAGGTAAAACTAAAACGAAATAAGAAACCACAACAAAGACAAAGACAAAAAAAAAAGCTGCACAAACATGAGGTTTAACACTTAATGAACTCGTAGCAAGAGCTGACTCCACTGGCGAATGGAAGCACGGTATTTGGGTTTAGTCCTGTACGACCAGTGGCTAGTGGCTGATGTAATCTTGGATCCGATTTTGTATCGAGGCGGCTCTGTCCTCATCGTTTTGGAATACTCGCTTATTTCTTGTAATCCATAGTGAATGAGCACATGCTGCGAAACAAACTATTTTCTGTTCATGTGGAGTTACTATGATCTTGTGCAAACACAAAAACAAGCTATTATTGTTAGTAAATTTTGGAGCTACTATGATCATGTGGAGTTACTATGATCTTGTGCAAATTTTGGTGTGGTGATTGAAAGTTGATTCATGTTTACTGAGTTCGCATTTGTGCATTGTCGTGTCTACGTTCAGCTTTACATGGTTCACTCGCCAGAAAGAAATTCAAGATAAGCTGCAAGTATTTCCCGTATAACAATGGAAACAAGATTATTGCCTTTTTTTTGACGAAACAAATATACATTGACCAAAATTACAAACAAGTTGTTACTGATACCAGCTGTCTGTCAGGCTTTTAACTGGGAATCCCATAAGCACAACTGGTGGAGCAATTTAGAGGACAAAGTTGTTGACCTAGCTAAATCTGGGTTTACGTCAGCATGGCTGCCTCCACCAACACAGTCATTATCTCCAGAAGGTGAGCTAGCGTCCATTACCCTCTCTTACCCAAAGCATAGTTACAGAAAAAGAGGTCTAATGTGTTTTTTTGCAGGCTATCTGCCACAGAATCTGTACTGCCTTGACTCTTGTTATGGTTCCCTCCAACAGCTAGAAGCATTGCTTCAGAAAATGAACGAACACAATATAAGGGCTATGGCAGATGTAGTTATCAACCATCGAGTTGGGACTACTCAAGGATCAAATGGGCTGTATAATCGTTATGATGGTATCCCAATATCATGGGATGAACATGCTGTTACATCTTGTTCTGGTGGGAAGGTAACAACGTTGACTAGTTTTTTTTGCAAGATATTCCTGTTTTGCGCAGCCTTGTACTTGGCAGTTGGCACCATATCTTGATGGATAAGTTTTACTGTTAAGCATCACTCAACTTCAGTACAACTTCATTATCAGGGAAACAAAAGTACCGGTGATAACTTTGATGGGGTTCCCAACATAGATCATACTCAGCCATTTGTACGGAAGGATATTATTGAATGGCTGATCTGGCTTCGGGAAACCCTTGGTTTTCAAGATTTCCGCTTTGATTTCACGAAAGGGTAAATAGCAATTGGCTAGACACATACTATGAAAGAAATGGATTGACTACTACCCTTATATTTTGCATCGCTAACTTGCTGATTTGTCACATTTTTCTGTTTAGTGCAGTTATGCAGTAAAGTTTGTGAAAGAATACATTGAGGAATCAAAACCTCTTTTTGCGGTGGGCGAATACTGGGACAGCTGTGAATATAGCTCACCTGATTATCGTCTGAACTACAATCAGGGTAAAAGATTTGCAAATTGTATTGGCATCCTTATTGATTACTTATGCCATAACGGTATAATTTTGCCAAAGTACTCTAAGGTCAACCACTTGATTGACAACCATGAACATTAGCATGTTGAAATATTGCTACTAGTAATTTACAAGTTCTGCATATGCGATTGAAATTTTGTCAGTTTTGAATTAGTAGCCACTGTCATGGTTTCCTCTTCAATTGTTCTGTTCCGACTCTCTGAGCTGTTTCTGACATGAAGGTGTTAATTTACTACTGTTAATGCAAGGCAGTTACATTAGATTGTCTCTGTGCAACGCAATATGGATGAAACCAAATAAAAATGTCAAAACAACTTCCTCAAATATGTTTCAATACGAAACATTCTCTCTGGTCTTATTTTGAATTTTTGACACAGTTTAGATTTATTTTTCCATAACGTGATTTTTTTTTGGCAGATGACCATAGGCAGAGAATTATCAATTGGATAGATAGCACTGGAGTGTTGTGTGCCGCATTTGATTTCACAACAAAGGGTATTCTTCAGGTTAGAAATGGATCATCATTCTGCGGGAGCAAATAAGTGTCATTAGTGTTTAGTTTGAGCAGTTTAGTGTTGTTTGAAGCAGGAAGCTGTCAAAGGAGAGCTGTGGCGTTTGCGTGACCCTGAAGGAAAGCCACCTGGTGTGATGGGGTGGTGGCCTTCAAGATCAGTTACATTTATTGAAAATCATGACACAGGTTCAACTCAGGTATATCAATTCTGTGCTCAAGGCAAGCTTAACCTTGTTAATATTTGCCTGGAAATGTTCAAAATATGCTAATAAGCAAAGCTAATTGAAAACTTCATGATTTCAGGGTCATTGGCCATTTCCGTCTGATCATGTCATGGAGGTATGCGCTGCAAGGACTTTCTATTGCTACATTTTGTTTGTACTTCACAACACTGGTTTCATTATAAACCAATGACATATACCATTACAATCAAGTTACAAATTTAATTACCACTATGGTGATGATGATCTTAAAAAGGTTGACTTCCATTATAATGACCATAGCAGCATTGAACAGTTCTTACAAAAGAATTTCACATGAAGAAAAGTTTTTAGCTGCTAGTTCATTAACCTTTGAAGCATAGTTACCCGAAACATGGTTCATTCGAGTCACGGTATGGGATTCGGTTTTGTAGTTCGCCACTTTTTCTTTCAATTTCCACTGCGAACATGAACCCGTATCCTAAACCGGTTCGGGTTTGATGAATCCGGTTCACGATTTGCGGGGTTTTAATGTTTTATAGCGAATCCGGTAACTATGCTTTGAAGACATAAGGCTATCATAAATATTGTATCAACTTTATCTAAAAACACAGGTAGGCTGTTCCAAAGAGGGGACTATGTTTCTTCTGGTACTACTATAAAATGAGTTGTTCATCAACATAAACTTCTGCATCATTTGTCTTAGAATAAGTGTGCTGTTCTTTTTGGACATCTAGCTGTTACTAAACACGTGCATAATTAATAAACTAACGGTCTTTCAGGGTTATGCGTATATACTTATTCACCCCGGTATCCCCACAGTTTTCTATGATCATTTCTATGACTGGGGAGATTCTTTCCATGGAGAAATCGCAAAACTGGTATTCCGCTCATACCTCTGTATTCTAATGCTCATCCAAGATAGCTGCCTGCTCTAAGTTACAAATATTTTGTACTCAGATGGAGATCAGGAAATGCCAAGACATACATAGCCGCTCCGCAGTCAAAATTTTAGAGGCGAGGTCAGACCTGTACTCCGCAATCATCGATGATAAGTTGTGCATGAAGATTGGTGACGGCTCCTGGTGCCCAAGCGGCCCGGAGTGGAAGCTGGCGGCCTGTGGAGACAGATACGCAGTTTGGCACAAGTAGATACCTTCTTTCTGCCGAACAGAATATATTTGCCTGGTAATTGAAGTATACACCACGCAGATATGCTTCACTAATAAGTCACTTGTGTAGATAACCAGTGCAATAAGGGTGTGTTTGGTTGCCTGCATGCCCCTAGCTTAGCCCGTACGGATCATCCAGACTGAACCTAGCCAGACTGAGTGGATGCAATAGTGAGTTGTTTGGTTGCCTGTTTCTGTTGGACTAGGCTGTACTGAGATGTTATTTGGTTGGTTGCATCAGAAGAGTGGATACATGCCTGGATGCAAGTTGGGTTGTTTGGTTGTCTGCATGTGGTAGAGTGTGCTCACCTCTTCTAGTGGACGGTGAGAATACCCCTTGGTAGAATACTCATTTAACTAATTATCCTCTTAACTAACTTGATTCAAATGATGTATTTCAATTAATTACTAATTGGCATAAGGCTTCAATTTGATAAGGAATTCCTTAATTAATTATAACCTTATTGCAGATTTGATTCACATGATGTATTTCAACATTGTAGAAATGCTCTTATCTAAACATTAACAGTTCCATTTCTACAATTTTGAATGGGTCCACTGTTAGTTGCGTGCTAACAAACCTACTAATCAAAGCTTCTGGCGTGAAGGAGCGTCATTGGGCCACTTTTGTGTGGCCCTATTGTCGATCTTCACACGCAGAGAGGAACACGTAATGCGAGGAGGACGGAGGTGCGGCGACGGAGGTGGCCAGTGAGGGCTAAAATGGAATGCCCTGGGGAGGCGGTTCCATTGGAGGTGGTGTCGCGGCCGGAGGTGGATGGTGGCGGTCGAGTGACAAAGTGCGCGGTGGTCGGAACTGGGGGAGGAAGAAGCGAGGGCGCTCGAGGGGGAGAAGGAGGCTAGCATGAGCGCTAAGGAGACAAAGGAAGCTCACCGGACTGATTGGTGGAGGCGGTTAGCGGCCGAGGAAGGCTGACGGCGTGAGATCGAGGTGGCACGACGGGTTAGTCGTGGTGGTGGTGCTACGGGGAGGGGGAACCGGAGCGGGTGGTGGGGGATGGAAGAGGGAGGTGGGGCAATGCTCCGATAGAGAGTAATTGAGGAATGGCTCACTGGGGAGAGGATGGCGGCGGTGGAGGCGGTTTTGGGCTAGAGTTGGAGAAGAAGACCGTGGCGCGAGCTCTCGTGGACAAAAACTGAAATTGGTTGGGGGGTTTTGATCGTGATGGTTGGGAACACGACGTGATGCACAAGGGAATGGGTGGAGCTTGTCAGATTGATGGGAATGACAAGGTCCGTGTGGCGCATGTGATCGTGGGCTCAAATCGAGCCGAGGGGAATGTGGCGTATAGAAGGCGAGCCGTGGAGGAGGTGGCGGCGTGGAGTCAGAGGAGGGGCGACAGGGAGCAGGAGGGGTGGTGCGGGGGTTGCGATGGGACGGGCGTGGCGGCGGCGCCGCGGAGAAGAAGGTGTCGGACCCGGATTTCGAAAATCCAAATCCTCTGTGAAATCAACATGCTATTCCTGGATCAAGAGCTAGCACTTCACAAGACACATTCTTCGATTCATTCATACAAGCGTGGGCGAATATTAAATATTACAACCAATCGAGTAACATAAACCACGCGGGTCGAAGTTTTACAAAAGGGCCGAAAGGTGCCAAATTGATTACATTACAAAAGAGCAACGTGAACTACAGCGGAAGCAAAAGGCGAGGTAGGGCTCATCTCACACAGAAAGCGATCGGGTAACTCAGGTGTCTGACGGATATTAACCATGGTTTGGATAATATCGCTTGTACGCTGAATACCAACGAAGTCTACTTAGACTGGCGAGACCTAGACTACTGAGACTATACTACTCCTCGTCATAGCCTTGTCCATCGTCGTCGGGACCGTCGTAGAAGGCGAGTCTCCGTCGTCTTCATTATCTCAAGGGTTGGGGAGAAGCGAGAATGAGCACTACTACAGTGCTTTCATGAGCCAACACACAATGCAATTATATACATGCAAGGCTTAACAAGGATGGCTTGGGTTCTTTTATTTATGTAAAGCAACTTTTCAAGTATCATAATTACAAGTCCTATCACTTAGCATTTTTAACAAATTGCATTTTTATAAAGAGAGCATGTGCAATAATTATTTTAGTAGAGAATCCATCCGTGAAACTCTACCAATGCATCCTTTTAATTGGAGCGGCCTCCAATAATCACACCCATCGAGCTCGGCGGCTCGAGGCAAAAATCAAAACAGGGCTAGGTGAGCCCTTTCACCATTTTTCCATATCACCCACAAAGTTGTTTGAAATAGAACTAACTCAAGTTATGATTCCCATGTCCGCTTTTGAGTAGGGGCACTACTGTTTTTAAACAGATTTTAGACTGCAGAGGTTGCACACTTTACCCACAAGAGATAGTCTACCAGTTACCCCACATGATTAGTAGTCATGTAGTTGGGCGGCAAATCACGAAGAACTGTTCTAGCTATTTCGCCCTTTCAGTCAATCCACCCATACGGGTTACGCCCATATGTTGTCGGGATGTTCACCACAACGACTAGCGTGAAGTGGCCCTACCACAACGCCTAGCACACCGGTAACTTCACCTTTTGGTGTCCTTCCAAGCCGGAGTGTCTCAAGACTTGTACGTTCTTCGTTCTCCTCGGTGAGATGACTTCCAAGGTTTAATAACTTTACTAAGCCAAGTTGCACTTTGCGCACTTGTGGTTGTACTTTGTTTAACACGGAGGTCGTGACAAGATTAAGTCCTTAGGGTTATCTGGCGGTTCATTCCACAAGCCAACCAACCATGTGCTCCTCGAGCACCCACCACCTCGCCATCCGCCTGCACAAAGCTAGCATTAGGGTTTTGAGGAGGAAACCAATTTATTTTCACAATCCTTTAGTCAATGGACCACCAATGACTACCCAAAACATTTTATGTTTAGGGAAAAGATGATTGGGATATTTTAATATCCCAGTACTTAAGCAAGACTAGCATGTCGCTTAAGTACAACCTATAACTAGTATTACCATATAATTACTAGGGTGACAAGGATTATTGGACTCAATTTATCAAGGATGGCATATTAAATTATTTAAACATCAAGTGGGCATTTAACTACCTTAGCTTTAACATACATTTGATTAAGAATTTAAAGCATGCAATTTGCTAATTTAAAAGAACATAATTTGCATAAAATGTAGGGGCAAAATGGTCAAAGTATTGACTCGCCTTGGTTAAAGGCTAGGGGATCTTGATCTTGATCAGCTTGCGGGTCGCCGGCGTCTTCAAATCCTAATCGAGCGTCAATACCGGAAAAGACACAACGGCAAAGAGAGCAATTAAATAAATAAGGGACAATAAATAGACTCCAAATTAATCAAGTCCTATGCCATTAGCAAGATCTTGATTTAACAAATTTTTAGAAATTTATTTCATAATTTTTGGAGTTAAAATGGAGAAGATATGAATTTTTGAAGTTCCTTTTGAGTTAAACCCCAAAAAGAAAAACCGAAAAAAGAAAAAGGGAGAAATGGTTTGGTGGTGGGGCCCACAAGGCAGCCAAAGTGAGGATGTCTAGCAAATGACAAGTGGGCCCACCACTCCCACTAAAATCCCCAATTCACCCCAAATCAACACCAAATCCTCATCCTATGCCCTCTGCTCTTCTTTGCTTCACAGAAAAGAACAGAGGAGCACTGGAAGGAGAGGCTGGCCAGGCAATGGGCAAGTGGCAGTGGGTGTGGTGTGTCACGGAGAGGGGCCATGTGCATGGCGTGGCATGAAGGGCAGGAGGCGCTGCTGCAGGCGGTCCATGGCATGCAGTGGTGCAGTGAGCGGCTTGGGAGGGCAAGACCCGGAGAGGAGGCAAGGAGGCACGCCGGCGAGGGAAGGCGTGGAGGAGGCCCATGACAGGTGGAGTGGCTCGGGACTCACCACGAGCAAGAACGAGACGAGGAGGCGCGCGGCTTCGGCCTGGTGGTGCTACGGAGCTCAGGCGACGTGGGAGCTCACGCAGGGAGGAGGAGCTTTATAGGGGCCATGGCGGGGAGGAGGAGGGGGGCGGTCCGGGGCCTTGGCTGCTTGGCTGCGGCTCGAGGCGTGGCGGCGTCTTGTGAGCGGCGTCTTGAGGCAGGCTGTGCATGTCTGAGAGCGGCGATAAGGCAGGTTAGTCTTGGCGATGTGACAAAGCGAGCACGCGGAGCAGTGGCCGGCGGCGTCTTGCGCAATGGGAGGAGAGAGAGAGAAGAAGGCACAGGAGGTAAGTAAAGCTTCTCAAAAGCAATCGTTACAAATCCTACCCATTTTAAACGGAATCTCGACCTCGAGATTGGCCGCCCGCCATGACGAGAGCGGTAGTCTTGTTTCAGTTGATCTTCGCGTTCCCAGGTGGCTTCCTTGGCTGAGTGGTGACTCCACTGGACCTTGCAAAGGCGGAAGACTTGGCGTCTTGTTCGCTTCTCGATGACGTCGAGGATCTTGATCGGATGCTCTGGATAAGTCAGATCTTGCTGAAGGGCGATGGCTTCAACGGGCGTCTGCTCTTCAGGTACTCTGAGACACTTCTTGAGCTGGGAAACGTGAAACACGTTGTGAACCTCTGACAGATGTTCCGGTAGCTCTAGCTGATAGGCCACTTCCCCACGCTTGGCGGTAATCGGAAATGGTCCTATATATCTTGGGGCGAGCTTGCCCTTTACTTTAAATCTTCGAGTTCCACGAAGTGGGGATACCTTGAGGTATACAACGTCTCCAACTTCAAAAGTCAATTTCCTTCGACGGTTGTCGGCATAACTCTTTTGTCTTGACTGAGCAGCTTGAAGGCGATCTCTGATTAGTCGAACTTTCTCTTCAGCTTGCTTGAGGGTATCCGGTCCAAATATATATCCTTCACCTGATTCTGACCAATGTAGAGGGGTTCTGCATTTCCTACCATAAAGTGCTTCAAATGGGGACATTTTTAAACTTGACTGGTAGCTGTTATTGTATGCAAACTCAGCATACGGCAGACATTTCTCCCAGTCTACTGTAAATTCCAAAGCACAAGCTCGAAGCATGTCTTCTAGAATCTGATTGGTCCTTTCTGTCTGACCATCGGTCTGCGGATGGTATGCTGTGCCGAAATCAAGGTGTGTCCCAAGGGCATCATGCAAACTAGCCCAAAAATGTGAGGTGAATTGAGATCCTCGATCGGAGACTATCCTCTTGGGTACTCCATGTAGACACACGATACGAGCCATGTATAGCTCGGCTAACTTGTCTCCCTTGTAGGTTGTCTTTACTGGGATAAAATGGGCTACTTTGGTCATCTATCAACTATAACCCATCTTGAGTCACATCCAGGACTTGGTTGGGGTAGACCGATAATGAAATCCATTCCAATTTCTTCCCATTTCCTTCGGGAATTTGCGAGGGTTGAAGCAATCCCGCCGCTTCGATGTTCGGCCTTGATTCGTTGACATACATCACAACAGCTACATACTCGGCGATATCTCTTTTCATGCGTGGCCACCAAGTACAAAATCTTCATGTCTTGATACATCTTTGTACCGCTGGATGTAGGGTATATCTTTGTTGTGGGCTTCTTTCGTAATTAAATCCTTGAGTTCCTTTTGGTGGGGAACAAAGAGACGTGTCCCATACCATAGAATTCCTTGTCGATCTTCGATCATTTTGGGGGCTTTCCTTTAGCCATGAGGCGCTTGAATCTTTGGACTGTGGTGTTCTTTTTGAGCGGCCTTGATTTGCTCTTCTAAAGTTGGATGTGCTTCCATGGCGTCGAGGTTACCTTGCTCTATCAAAGCAGAGGTTGAGGGCTTGAATTCCTTATAGAGCTCAAAGTTGGTGCTCTTGAATCATAACATTATTGCGGTATGACTTGCGGCTTAATGCATCGGCGACTACATTAGCCTTTAGGGATGATAATGGACATCCAAATGGTAATCCTTTATTAACTCTAACCATCTTCTTTGCCGAAGGTTGAGATCAGATTGGGTAAAGATGTACTTGAGACTCTTGTGGTCCGTGTAGATATTACAATGATTTCCAATCAAATAATGCCGCCAAATCTTGAGGGCGTGCACTACTGCTGCTAACTCCAAGTCATGAGTTGGATAGTTGTCTTCATGAGGCGAAGTTATGTGGATGCATAAGCTACAACTTTTCCTCCTTGCATAAGCACACATCCTAAACCTTGGCGTGATGCATCGCAATAGACTTCAAAGTCTTGATGAATGTCTGGCAGGGTCAAAACTGGTGCAGAAGTTAATTTCTTCTTCAATTCCTGGAAACTTTTCTCACAAGCCTCGGTCCATTCATACTTCTTTTCCTTTTTAAGCAGGTGGGTCATAGGTTTGGAGAGCTTTGAGAATCCTTCTATGAAGCGTCTATAGTATCCGGCTAAACCGAGAAAACTACGAACTTCTGTTACTGATGTGGGTTGTTTCCAATCCATCACGGCTTCTACCTTGGCGGATCAATCGCTATTCCTCCTGCGGATACAATATGTCCGAGGAAGCCGATTTCTGAAGCCAAAATTCACATTCTTGTACTTGGCGTAGAGCTCATGCTCTTTAAGCTTGTCGGGACCAATTGTAGGTGTTCAACATGTTCTTTCTTGGTCTTGGAATATATCAAGATGTCGATCTATGAACACGACAACAAACTTGTCGGTATTCCATAAATACCTTGTTCATCGATTCATGAAGTAGGTGGTGCATTGGTTAAGCCAAACGACATGATTGTGAACTCAAACAAGCCATACCGAGTGGTAAAGGCCGTCTTGGGAATGTCCTCACTCGATCTTGAGTGGTGGTATCGACCGTAGGTCTATCTTGAGAAAAATCAAGCCCTGTCAACCGATCGAACAGTCATCAATGCGGGGCAAGGGATACTTGTTCTTGATGGTCACTTCGTTGAGGGCACTGTAATCCACACACAATCTGGCGGAACCATCTTTCTTCTTCACAAAGAGAACTAGCGAACCCCGGGAGAAGAACTAGGTCTAATGAATCCTTTTTCTTGTAAATCTTCAAGTTGTGTCTTCAACTCTTCAAGTTAAATCACGCCATCTGTCACGGTCTCTTGGCAATTGGGGCCGTCCACAGCTTCAAGTTGATCACGAACTCGATATCTCGGTCGGGGGCATGCACAGCAATTCTTCAGGAAAACCTCGGGTAAGCTTGGACTACAGGCGTCGTCTCTAGGGACATCTCTCCAAGATGGTGGATTGTTCGAACCAAAGGAGAGGAACGATCCACACTAATCCTTATTGTGGTTTCAGGGTCTTTGGCAAGTACCACTTTCCTGTTGGCGCAATCTATTAGTCCATGATACGCGGCCAACCAATCCATCCCTAGGATGATATCCAATGTTTGAGATTCTAGCACAAGAAGGGAGGCTAGGAATCCAGAGTCTTCCAAAGCAATCTCTACTCTGGGACTAACTGAGGTAGCATATAGGGGTCCCCCGGGCGAACTAAGTACCACGGGTTTCTTTAACTTATAGGTCGGCAACTTAAGCCTTTCAACAAACTTCCTTGAAACAAAAGAGTGCGAAGCTCCAGAATCAAACAAAACTTGTGCGGGTACTGAATTAACAGAGAACGTACCCATTAGCACTCCTGCGACATCTTGTGCCTCCTCAGCGGTGACATGATTCACACGGCCACGACTTTGCGATGGGGTAGACCTTGAAGCTTGCGAAGTCTGGTGGCTCTTACTTGGAGCTGAGGTCTGACCTTGAATTGCAGCGGCTCCTGGGTTGTTCTTTGGGGCGTGGTTGTCTTTGCGATGAGGGCCTTGATTGGCAAAGTGTCCTTTTTCTCTGCAAGCAAAACAATGGAGATTGGTGCGGGGTTGGTGTGGCAGTGTCCAGTAGGGCGGAGAGTGCGGAAACCACTTCCTTGGGGCCTTGGAGAGGAACTTTTCTGGGGTGTGGCGGTAGAAGATCTAAAGGAGGAGCTACCCTGGAATGTTGACTTCTGGGAAAAGTTGCCTTGCGGCTTCTGGAAAGGCACCTTCCTCTGCTTGCTAGTTTACGCTAACTTATTCTCATTTTCCAACAAGAGGGCCTTGTTGATCAAGCGATGGAAGTTTGCATAGTCATGGAGGATAAGCTTTCCACGCATGTCACTACGCATACCTTCCACAAAGCGGTCTATCTTTTCTTCCTCATCAGCTACGTCATTGGGGGCGTAGCGGGCAAGCTGGGTAAACTTAGTGACATACTCGTTGGCCGTCATATGTCCTTGTTTAAGAGTTCGAACTCGTTCTTCTTGATCTCATGGTACCGCGAGCACAAAATTGGTTCTCAAGGCGGTTTTGAATTCTAACCAAGGAATTGGATGCCTGTGGTTCATTTTCAACAAGAGGTGTTTCAACAACTTCCTCTTCCACCGCTTCATGCGGAGGTCTCTTGGTTCTCCATTCGTGGATCCTACTACTACAGTTACATTCTTTGCATCTTCTTCTTCATCCTCTGGTCCTTCATCACTTCTAGCGACAAGGTAATTCTCCCACCAGCGTGGCAAGACCTTCGGTGGTGGGTAGCAAAGTCCACCTTATCCGCATCGGAGCAACGGGCAAGTCGAAGCTTCTTTTCAGTGTCCCTGAGCCAATCTTCGGCTTCAAGAGGTTCATTAGCTGCTTCAAAAGTGAGAGGTCTTGTTCTTAGGAAGTCAGCGAGTTTGGAGTGGCGGCCGACAGGTCCTGAATGCTGATTGTTGAGCAAAGCTGGAGAATCTGAGTCTGTTGCAAGATTACTTGTGCCATGGTCGGGTGGTGGTGGTGGGGAGGTAGCTCTTGTCCTTGTCCACGACCACGGCCACGACCACGGCCTCGACCAGTTGCAAAGGCTCCACGGGCTGGGGTGGAGGCTCTTCTTGGCGGCATCCTGAAGAAAAACTGAGGTTTAGAACTAGAGAGAACCAGGGAGGGGTATATGAGGGTTCACTAGCCCTCTAAGGCACACACAGAAGAACAAAAACCAAGCGAGAAGATCAAATAAGTACAATAAAAAGCCTAGAATGGCTGCATTATATTATGGGGGTTAAGTGTTACATAACTTTCATACAAAGCTTATATGCTAAGCTAAGTCATGACACAGGATACATGCATCTCGTCTACAAAAAAAAAACAAAAGTGCTTGCAACCCAAAATCTCGCTTAGCAAGCACTCTACGGCTAACCTAGACCATCCTAACTACTCCAACGGGACTCGAGCGGAGCGGCTCGATTGGCTCGACGAGCCGAATGACTCGGCCGACGCGGCGGAGAACGGTGGGTCAAGGCCCACGCTCAACGCCGAAAAGGTCGTCGAAGGGCGGCGGAGGCGTCAGACGCTCTTCTGTGATCATCCGGTGCGAGCCCACGGGCGAAGAGGTTGGTTGCGCGTCCATTCTTTGGAAGGGAAGGCCGGAAGGAACCGAGCCGAGTTTCGGCTGGAGCCGAGGCCGGGTGGAGCCAGTGGCGCTCGCAAGGGCGGCGGTGAGGCGTGCTACCGCGAAAGCGCGACATCTCTCTCCGTAGTGACGGTGTCTCTCTCCCATCTGGCGACAAAGAGGCTTCATCACTTCGGTCGGTTGGCGCGGAGGGTGTCGGAGTGGCTTTCGCGGCCGAGAAGCGCCCGAGGCGGACCTCGTCGTGAAGGAGTGGATCTTGTAAACCATCGCTGGGTCATTTGCACCGTGGGTCGGCGGGGCTCGTTGTCGATGGCGACGAAGGACTCGAAAGCGCCGTCCGTCGGGGGGAGGTACGGAAGAAGTCGAACGGTGATCCGCGAGAGGTCTCGTGTATCCAACATAGGCGGGTGATGGCTACACGGGCTGCATCTGGATGGCGTCGGGGATCTTTGCGACGAGGGCCTCTACCGAAGGTGTGAGCTACTGAACTCGCCGATCCTAGGATAGAGGAAGACCTCCATCTCCCGGGACTCGTGAGCCATGACCCTCGTCCTTCGGCCTCTGAGATCGGAGGGTGGATGAAACCAAGTTCCACCATTAGTTGGCGAAGGAGCTCGGCGAATCCGCCGTCATGCTCTCCATGTGAGCTATGGTCCCATGGGCCGGCAGCTGGAGAGGAAGCCATCTACAAATTTTGAAACAAGAGAAGGGGCTAGTAACACTTAATGAGAATAGAGATGAGTAAGGAACTAGGAATGATGAGTAGAAGCAATAAGTACTCTATATTTTGATAAAAATTTTCTTAGGTTTTTAAAAATAAGATCCAAGTCCTTAAGGCAATCGACCAATCTAACTAGGGTCCTACAGTCGTATGCTCTGATACCAGCTCTGTCGGACCCGGATTTCGAAAATCCAAATCCTCTGTGAAATCACTGTGCTATTCCCTGGATCAAGAGCTAGCACTTCACAAGACACATTGTTGATTCATTCATACAAGCGTGAACTGAATATTAAATATTACAACCAACTGAGTAACATAAACCACGTCGGGTCGAGTTTTACAAAAGGGGCCGAGCAGGCCAAATTGATTACATTACAAAAGAGCAACGTGAACTACAGCGGAAGCAAAAGGCGAGGTAGGGCTCATCTCACACGAACAAGCGATCGGGTAACCGTGTCTGACGGATATTAACCATGGTTTGGATAATATCGGTTACGCTTGTGAACCAACGAAGTCTACTTAGACTGGGCGAGACCTAGACTACAGACTATACTACTCCTCGTCATAGCCTTGTCCATCGTCGTCGGGACCGTCGTAGAAGGCGTAGTCTCCGTCGTCTTCATTATCTGAAGGGTTGGGGGAGAAGCGAGAATGAGCACTACTACCGTGCTCGCGAGCCAACACACAATGCAATTATATACATGCAAGGCTTAACAAGGATGGCTTGGGTTCTTTTATTTGCGAAAGCAACTTTTCAAGTATCATAATTACAAGTCCTATCACTTAGCATTTTTAACAAATTGCATTTTTATAAAGAGAGCATGTGCAATAATTATTTTAGTAGAGAATCCATCCGGCGGAAACTCTACCAATGCATCCTTTTAATTGGAGCGGCCTCCAATAATCACACCCATCGAGCTCGGCGGCTCGGGCAAAAATCAAAAGCAGGCTAGGTGAGCCCTTTCACCATTTTTCCATATCACCCACAAAGTTGTTTGAAATAGAACTAACTCAAGTTATGATTCCCATGTCGCTTTTGACCGTAGGCACTACTTTTTTAAACAGCTTTTAGACTCTGCAGAGGTTGCACACTTTACCCACAAGAGATAGTCTACCAGATTACCCCACATGATTAGTAGTCATGTAGTTGGGCGGCAAATCACGAGAACCGTTCTAGCTATTTCGCCCTTTCCGTCAATCCACCCATACGGGTTCGCCCATATGTTGTGCGGGATGTTCACCACAACGACTAGCGTGGTGGCCAAACCACAACGTCTAGCGCTTGTTGTAACTTCACCTTTTGGTGTCCTTCCAAGCCGGAGTGTCTCAAGACTTATGCGTTCTTCGTTCCTCCGGTGAGATGACTTCCAAGGTTTAATAACTTTACTAAGCCAAGTTGCACTTTGCAGACTTGTGGTTGTACTTTGTTTAACACGGGAGGTCGTGACAAGATTAAGTCCTTAGGGTTATCTGGGCGGTTCATTCCACAAGCCAACCAACCATGTGCTCCCTGAGCACCCACCACCTCGCCATCCGCCCAGACAAAGCTAGCATTAGGGTTTTGAGGAGGGAAACCAATTTATTTTCACAATCCTTTAGTCAATGGACCACCAATGACTACCCAAAACATTTTATGTTTAGGGAAAAGATGATTGGGATATTTTAATATCCCAGTACTTAAGCAAGACTAGCATGTCGCTTAAGTACAACCTATAACTAGTATTACCATATAATTACTAGGGTGACAAGGATTATTGGACTCAATTTATCAAGGATGGCATATTAAATTATTTAAACATCAAGTGGGCATTTAACTACCTTAGCTTTAACATACATTTGATTAAGAATTTAAAGCATGCAATTTGCTAATTTAAAAGAACATAATTTGCATAAAATGTAGGGGCAAAATGGTCAAAGTATTGACTCGCCTTGGTTAAAGGCTAGGGGATCTTGATCTTGATCGACTTCTTGGTCGCGGCGTCTTCAAATCCTAATCGGCGTCAATCTTAAAAGACACAACGGCAAAGAGAGCAATTAAATAAATAAGGGAAAATAAATAGACTCCAAATTAATCAAGTCCTATGCCATTAGCAAGATCTTGATTTAACAAATTTTTAGAAATTTATTTCATAATTTTTGGAGTTAAAATGGAGAAGATATGAATTTTTGAAGTTCCTTTTGAGTTAAACCCCAAAAAGAAAAACCAGAAAAAGAAAAAGGGAGAAATGGGCTGGCAGGTGGGGCCCACAAGGCAGCCAAAGTGAGGGGATGTCTAGCAAATGACAGGTGGGGCCCACCACTCCCACTAAAATCCCCAATTCAGCCCCAAATCAACACCAAATCCCCAATCCTATGCCCTCTGCTCTTCTTTGCTTCACAGGAAAAGAACAGAGAGGAAGGAGTGGGGTGGCCGTGGCAATGTGGTGGCATGTGGGCGGCAGGCGCTGGTCGCCGGAGGAGGGCGCTGGTGGCCATGGCATGAAGGGCAGGAGGCGCTTCAGGGCAGGCGGTCCATGGCATGCAAGTGGGCCGCAAAGGGAGTTTTCGAGGAAGCCAAGACCCATGTGAGGTGGCAGCACGGCCGCCGGCGAGGCGTGGAGGAGGCCGGCGACAGGTGGAGTGGCTCGGGACTCACCACGACGGCAACGAGACGAGGAGGTGGCGGCCGGTTCGGTGGAAGCACGAGTTCGAGGCGGCGTGGGAGCTCACGCAGAGGAGGAGCTTTATAGGGGCCATGGCGCGGAGGAGGAGGGGGGCCGGTCGGGGCTGGCTGCACATGGCTCGGCGTGGCGGCGTCTTGTGAGCGTCGTCAAGGAGCAGGAGCAGCAAGGTGCCTGTGTCTGAGAGCGGCGACAAGGCGGGTTGGTCTGGCGATGTGACAAAAGCGAGCACGCGCGGGAGCAGTGGCCGGCGACGTCGCAATGGGGAGGGAGAGAGAGAGAAGAAGGCCTGGGAGGTAAGTAAAGCTTCTCAAAACAGTCGTTACAAGAAGGTGACCCTAACTCCTGCATGAAGCGGCGTCGCGGGGAAGGCGATGCCCCCGTGCACCCATGCGCATGAGCAGATGCAACGGAGTCACCCGTGCCTACATGAAGTGGGCCTGGCCCCCGAGTGAAGCTCGAAATCGGCGTTTCTCTTGGGCCAAGCTTGGGAGGTGCAACCAACCAAACATGTGGAAAATTGTATGCGTTGGTGCGAGTCACCCTTGATGTAGGCAACCAAACACACCTTAAAAGACAACAGTCTTTGGTGTTTGTCACATACTCACAGTAGAGTCCTACTATGTAATGTGAATATGTGATGCCTGTGTGCATCATTTGATTTTGAAACTAGATATTCCAATGTTTATTTAGAAAACTCTCTTAGAGTTTGCATATGGCTGTTTATTTACATTAGGAATAAGACCATTTGAGATATTTGTAAAAATTTTAAGTTCCAACCTCTAGCTATAAAACCGGATATTTGACAATCCATCCTCAAGTATCAATACTATTTATTTTACCCATTTTACCCTGGAGTGGTGCTGACGTGGGTATTGACATATAAGCTTTTTTTGGTGACATGGCAGCCCTGTCAGTACAACGACCAAATCAAATTAAAAATTATCGCAGGGGCCCACCCGTCAGTCCAATGTACTCTCCTTCTCTTCCTATTCCTTTTCTTCCTCTTCTCTCTCCCAGTGGCCATGGCCACTCGGTCTCCCTCCAGATCCGGCCGTCGCTCTCGGCTGTCTCCCCCAGATCCGGTCGCTGCTCTCGTCCTTCCCCACACGCGCTCCGGCCGCCTCCCTGAGATCCGGCCGGCGCTTGCCGGTCTCCTCCCCGCTGCAGGTACAGCTCTGCAACAAAAGCTGCGCATGTTAAAAGTTAATCTTTGCGATCCAAGTAATTCGTATTGTGAAGTACTCTGATCACTGAGGCGAGACGAACCTGAGGTGCCGTAGAGCTGTATGGTGCGGCTGGCGGCAGAGATGATCCGGATGTGCTTGGGCAAGTCTGTCTGGTTTAGGTGCGCGTACGCCCTGCTCGTGAGCACCAGCTTCATCTGCTCGTGATGCGAGCGACTACCAAAGTCATATACTAATCGCTCCTCGCTTTTACTACTAATCAAAAGATTGGAGGGAAAAAAACCAGTTGGGAGCGATTAGCCCGGGCATCGTAAGCTCCCTCCACCGTTAGATCTAACCTAGATAGATTCTTGCAGTTCGATCTGGCACAATAGAGAAACTCACCTATGCTCGATCTTCGGCCACTGCTGCCTCGCCGGAGTTCCAGCTTCCTGGAGGAAGAGACTGTGGCGGACGACCTCCCTCGAGCACGAGCGGCGACGACCTCGGACTAGCGGCTGGTGTTGGAGCTTGAGATGATAGTGGCGGGGCTTATGACGCTGGTAGTAGCATACTGCTTCCACGAAGGAGGCAAATGGAGGAAGAGGACGATACTCGGCCACCGTTGGCTCGTCGAAGCTTCAGCTTGCCGGGGGAGGAGGAGGAGAAGGAACCAGACGGTACTCCATAAGATGCTTCAACAAATTTACAATGAGACCCAACATCGATCCAATGAACATGCAACAAAATTCTTCACGGTTGCAACAACCAATCATAAAAAAAAAACTAGTTGCAAAAAGAATTAATGAAGCTTGCAACAAAAATACATGTCGCGACAACATTTCAGAAACCACATTGCAACAAAAACCTGCTCTTGCGCAATAAATCAAAAACATAATTGCAAAAAATACCTCTTGAACAATATTTGAGAAACCACGTTGCAACAAAATACGACAATTCATGCAACAATTGAGAAAGTGGTGTTGCTACAATTCAAAAAAAATGACTGCAACAAAAGCCTAATAGAGGCTGTAGGAGATATGCCCACACCAACCATGTCCGAGGTTGATGGAGGAGAAGACATGCCCAAATCTGGCGAGGCCAAAGGCTAGCTCGATGGCTCGTCACAGGTTCCATCCAATCCGCACAGATTGGGCACCCCCCGACTCCTCTAGTGTGCCGCCTCAATGCCCCTCAGTCCGAGGAGAGAGAGAGAGAGGCCATCATAAGCAACAACAAACGGATGAGCGGGGGAGTCATGGCTCCCATGGGCGAGTGGAGGAGGCTAGGCCTAAGAGGGCTTGGCCCTGGGCGCTTGGACGGGGGAAACGGAAGCACAAGGAGAGAGCAATCAAGCAGGCATGGGGAAAGTTGACGTAGTAGAGAGATGAGGAGTGGAACGGATAATAATAGTAGTGGCCTAATGTGGCGTGACTGCCTGAGGGGTGGATTCGGTTCATCAACGAGTGTGCGTCCGATGTTTCGCGTCGTATCGTACGTCCTCACTGTAGCAACATCGAAACAATTTTTTCGCATCGGATGGGATTTCCCCACATACCTGAGGTAGTACAGGAGACACTGCTCTCGCGCCCGTCAACTACCAACTGACGCAGCTCCGCCTCTAAGGCGGCGCCGACACGAGGTCGAGGCCGACGCCTATGTCTGACACAAAGAGGCTCCAGTACTCCACGTCTCGGTGTCACTTATCGCCACCCTCATTCACGTGCGCTCAACTTTGACAGAGGCTTGCAACTTTGGAGCAGGGGGAGTACGGAGAGAAAGAAGAGGAGGAATAAGATAGATTTGATGGCATGTGAGCCAAGGACGATTGTTTTTTTTTTAAATATAAACTAGTAGGATGCTTGTGTGTTGTAACGGAATCCTAAAACTTACAGAAATAATGTTTTCTTTTAACACATAAAACAAATCAAACAATTAAAAGATGATTTTACATACGAGCATCACATTAGTGCAACACGAGAGAACAAAAACTCTGTGCGACAATTCCATAAATGAACGATAGAAACAATATTTTTCTGTAATTTACTTCAATACATAAATAACTGACATACCATCATGTAAATTAAGTACAAACCAACAGATAAAATACACATCATGCATTAAACAGAAAACACAAATGGAAATGTAAAAATGAAGTTCATGCAGCAGCCTTATGGAAAACACCTCCTCATCTCTAGCTTGTCACGTAAAGAGAATGGAAGCACATTCTACAAAATGACAAACAAAAGTTAAACATCATAAATCTATTGTATATTATATGTAAAGAGATGTCAAAAGATTGAGTGACTTACTTATGTTATTAATGTACAAACATTCCAGCAAGTGCATCATTCCTACTTACGTTATTATTGTACAAACATTCCAGCAAGTGCATCATTCCTTATGTCAATAGCATTCATGACAAAGTTCCTTATATTTATATTGTGCAGCACTACTTGTCGTAGTTCTATTTAAAGAGATTACCGATTAAATTATTATGAAATAAAGAAATTCATACATTATTTACATGGTTGTTTACCTTCGAGCTCTTGTACACCAGCAACTTGAGGTCCAAAGAAGAAATTGGTACATCCCATTGTCATCAAACAACCTTTTCAACATTATAGTGTATATGATTAGTATGTTATAACAATTTGTTTAGTATCAAGAATAAGTTCGAAATAGCTCTACACATACCATAATGACTATTCTTCTTTAGCATTGTCACGGCCAAAACATGGTGGTCTTCACCCGCAAGTCTCTACCGTGTTAGATACCGCACAATTAGCGCATCCCAAACACACACGAATAGTAAGTTATAGCTAATTCACAGAAAACATAGACTCAATAAAAAAGATATGCAATATAATATATTCTTTTTCAAGAAAGTAGAAGCACTATTGTGCTACTCGTACCTGTCATCCATGATGCATAATTCCCTCATCGGTGTACGACGTGGGAAGCTGTTGATGTGTTGAATCGGGCCGACGTGTACAACCAAACCGGCCACATCTTGCCAAAGTTGCATCAAGTATTATTGTGAGAAGTAACAATACAAAAACTCTATTATACGAGAAGATACAATGTGAAAACAGAGATCTTACCAACACTTGACTTATTTGGTTTCTGATAAACCTCTTCAAAATGCGTGAAGTACGTAGGGAGATCAGAAAACGAAATAAAATTGCTCAACCGCTGAACAGTAGTTTGGTACGTAAACCTTAACTCAAGCTCCTTCCCAAGAAAGCGGAATTCATTGGGATTTGGATCAACGTTTACGACGCGTGCCTCATAACAATTTCCCTCTGCAAGTAATCTATCAAATCTGTCCACTTGTCTACCGAAGCAAAATGCTTCCATTTTCATGCCCTAATAGAAATGCGGAAATCATATTGTCAATGTATGAAATGACCTTGGTAGAAAAATATTAATAACATGTGTGTCTAATAAATTTTAAAGTAATTATCGGTATATACATTCTCATCAGCAACAATAATTTGAAGTATAGGTCATGACATGACCTCTCGCACAGGGAATTTGTGCACTACGTACACACGGAAGAACCACGTAAAATGCACGCTGTCTGCACCCAACTCATGAAAGCGGATGCATCTATGAAAGAGAAATCATCAACCATATTATTTTATATTCATGTTAAATGTACATTTACTACATGCAAACACACAAAATATTAATTGAAACAAAAAAGGAAATATGCATAAAGGTGAATTTGGAAAAACTTACCTAGGCTGGGATTGAGTGGGGGCATCAAACGAAGCATAGACTCTATGTGGTTGTTTGGATCAGCTGAATTAGAAATGAGTTTTCAGAAAACATGTTTTTGTAGGATTTTTAGGAAAACCAGTTATAAGTTGTTATTATGTTATTGTGGGTGTGTCGATTACTTTGTTTGGATCAGAGGAACTAAAACGAGTTTTCAACAATACAGTGTTTGGTTAAGATTATAACACAATGCATTTTAAGAAGAATGCTGAATCTTCCATTCCTATTCTGGTGAGCTAGCAAGTCAACTAGCTCGTCATTGGAGCATCACTTCTCTCTGCCATTGAATCATCCAGCACATCATTTTGCAAACCATATGATCTAGCAATTTGCCAATCCATCATCCAATCCCCCTCACGCACACTTTCCCCTTCTCTTCCCCTCTCTCCACGCCTCACAAGATCCACCCACTATTCATCTTCTTCCCCAGTCCCGACGGCTGCGAGCTTGAGCGAGGGCAGCAACCGGTGCGATCAAGGTGCAGCGGCACCAACTTGGGCGAGCTAGGGGGCGGCACGCTAGAGTGAGGCCCAATTTGTCGTCCCCACGCTGGAGCGCTGTCGGTCAATTCGTCCTTGGAGCCGGCAGACAACATGTTCCCCAGCTCCAACAGCTCCGGGCCACATCCTCATCATCATTGCCGTAGGTGAGCTCTAGCTGTGATTCTAGATCCGTAGAATACCATCCTTATTTGTGTTTGGTCGAACAAATCAACTGGACGAAACAATTCATTGCCGTGTTTGCAGAAAGATTTCTGTTTCATTGCAAGAGATATGTGATTTTCTGGAGGTGTTAATTCTTGAATTGACGTGGATGTTTTGATCCTTTGTTGTTGCATTGCTTTGGTTAGCCACAGTTCTTCAATCCCGAGTTGGAGGGAGAAGCTTAGATTGGTCCTCGACGCGACGACATCACGTCGTTGCGGCCTTCTCAAGAGCGGGTTCTCGGCGTCGGCGGCAGACGACGAAGCGATCGTGCGCTAGTGAACAGGAGAATAGCGAGATGTGGTGGGTCGTTGGGAATGAGGGCGGTGGAAACTCGTTTTAAGCGGCGCGCCCCTTGGTTTTTGATCAAACACGAAATTCTAGTTTTAAAGAAAACATGTTTTCGTTATCCACGGAGTTAGTTGCGGTAACCAAATAGAGTTTTCCTAAAATCGGGCTAAAACTAGTTTAAGGATATTTAGTTTTCACAAAATTCGAGATCCAAACAAGCCCTACGAGTGGAAATGTTCCTAACCGACATGATGCTGACATGGCATATCAAACAATTTGTCATAAAGAAATCTAATACGAGCAAATTATGTTTTGTGATCTTTGTGCTAAAAACATTCTAACGAGACATATATCTTGACAAGGATGCCAATAGCAAACAACAAAGGATCACATAGAAAATATTTTTATACTTAGACGGTTGTAAGTAAAACCAATCGAATACAAAACTCTACATTACAATAGTTAGCATGGTTTCTCTTCCAACATGTATACAAACCAAATAAATTCAAGATAGTACATAAGCCATCTACGACGTAAGAACATCTTTATAGACGATATTCTTGGTGACTGTCCGGGCAGATGCGAAATTCCTATCCTTTTCCCGTGAAGCAAGTATTCTTATATCGCTCCTAGTAGTAGCTTGCGAAAGCGCGACATAGAGTTGTCCATGTGAGAAAACAGGACCTGGGAGGTACACACCAACATTTGGGATAGTTTGGCCTTGCGCCTTATTAATCGTCATAGCAAAACTTAGCCGGATTGGAAACTGCTTTCTCTTGAACTTGAAGGGGAACATTTCATCATCAGATGGGCATAAAGGTATCCGAGGTAGAAAAACCCTCTTCCCCACATGTTGTCTAAGCACTATTTCAACATCAATAGTATTCTTTTGAAAGCCTCGGACTACCAATCTCGTCCCGTTACACAATCCATTTACTGGATCCAGGTTCCGTAGCAATATAACAGGACAATTAACATTTAGCTTGAGCACATGCGGAGGCAAACCATTAGGTGTGAGAGAATTCAAGAATTCAGAGGGGTAGTAGTTGATTATCTCATCCCCTGGAAATTGATCGATCAGCTTCATGTTTATCGTATCAACATACTCATTACGTGTTGCTAGAATAGCTCGAGAAGTAATGTAGTCTGGATCGGAGATGTTTGTTTAGGACATTGGGAAGACATTCTGTATAAGGTTATTTATGTCAGACTCCTCGCCAGTGTATGGAACACATATCTCATCTGTAAGCTGCACATAATCATCTTCTACAGTTCTTCAGTGCCATTACCGATTCTCAAAAGGTAATTAGCAAACAACGGATCGTTTTGAGCCCTCATGTTACGAACAAGCCTTAGCTGCCTCATGCTTTCCCAAAGGTAAGACTTGCAGAGCGTAGCATCAGTTATCTGTGCCTTGTCCCCTTCCGAACAATAGGTAGCACCTGCCTGAAGTCACCCCCAAACACGACCGTCTTCCCCCTAAAAGGCAAGTCATGCCGACCTGTAATGTCCCTCATACTATTGTCAAGGGCCTCGACCGCCTACCTCTTTGTCATGGAGGCTTCATCCCATATTATTAAGGATGCCCTCTAAAGAAGCTTAGATGTATCACTTTGCTTGGTGAAGTTGCATGTTGCACCATTTTCAATGTTTAGGGGTATCTTGAACCTCGAGTGAGCAGTCCTACCACCAGGCATAATGGAGGCTGCGACGCCCAACGTCGCAGTTGCCACAGCTATCTTTCCCTCACCTCGAACCTTTGCAAGCAACACTTTGTATAGGAATGTCTTTCCCGTGCCTCCCGGGCCATCAACAAAGAATACGCCCCCATCACCGCTGTCAATCGTGGCTAGTATCTCGTCATATGCGTACCTCTGCTCAGGGTTGAGAGAAGATGTTAAAGATGTGTGGTCTTGGTCTACCTCAATTGTGGACTCCTCAATGATCTCCCTAGCCTCACCACCATTATAGTCGCGGGTCTCATCGATCTTGGGAAGAGGGAACAATGTTATATCCTTCCCCATCGATTGGAGCATATCTCTTATATCCAATAGTACCATTTGCTCGACTGCACACGGGCACCCTTGGCAGCGACGAAAGTCATCTGACATTGCTTCTAAGTGCCTATCCCAGAGACCGCATACATCGCTAGGCTCGCAGTAGACCAATGTCGTAGCGAAGAGCCTACGAAGCGCGGATGGCATCTGGAATACTTCGGCCTCATTAAGGCAATCATCAATGCTATTGTCAGCCTCAATAAGACCCCTTCTTTCGGTGGCATCATGAAAGGTCGGGCAAATAACACCGTCCACCGTTCTCAGGTCTTCAAAGGAGGTAGCGCCCATCACGTGGTTTAGGAGAATCCTGAGATAGTATCGCTCCCTGTTAGCCGGATGTGTGCTCACGATTCTACCGACCTGCGTGCGTTCTTCCCTTGGCTTCCAATACTTCCCACTAGCCATCCATACAAACGACGCTTGGAAGTCTCTGTACAGGATGCTTCGAGCCCAATCATATTCCTTGTTCGCCTCGAAATATTGTGTCAACATGGTCTTCACGGCGCCATTCTGAGACACTATTTCGTTAAGGTCTGTACCTGCGTTGAACAACACAATGTGCATGTTTGGGAGATGAAGGTGTAGTTGCCTAACGGACAGAGAGATCTCACCGAGGTCAAAGCTATAGATTCTAAACAATGCTTCCGGCGGGGTGATCCACCTGGAATCCCTGTACTGCTTGATCTCACCCACGTTTCTATTGCTATCCTCGTTGACAGAAATCGATGCACGATCACGCCCCTTGTAGATGTACTTGAAGAGGCACTTAACGGCCTTAATGCTTGAGCAAACCTCGACGTTGATGTGGCAGTTGTACCTCCTCAATAGATAATGATTGTATGGCACGACCCACTTGTTGTCCAACATTTGGCCTCGAACCTTTGCACAACGGCCGTCATCCCTTCTCCTATAAATAGGGTACGAGTCCTTCCCTTGGAGTGTTGTCGCGTTGAATGGACGTGGGTAATAGTTCTTGCAACCACCGTCTTGCACACATTCTTAGGGTTCAAGACTCCGCACGAACCATGTATCATGTGCTTTACAACCATCTCGTACAGCTCTGGGTAATTGTGTTTGTCTGGGACCTCAGCAGATATGACACATTCGTACTGTTCCGGGCATGTCAGCTTGTACTGTGACTCCAATGGATAAATCTGCTCTCTTCCATTGCAAGGATAGTATGACATTATTGCATACAAGCCCCTCAAATTCTTGCAAATTTAATTCATTATAATCTTTGTTACAATCAAACCCCTTCTCTTCTCTTCTCCAGCCCCCCATTCTTTTACATTGGAGAGGGGGAAAAATCTTACAAAGTTCATCTAGTACAGTAGTACTCCTACGAAATAAATGGTGGGAATATAAATCCAGGTTCCCTTCCCGCCCCTTGGTGTTTCCTCTCCCCTCCCTCCTTCCCCACTCTCACGGAGGCGGAGCCGCCGCCCAAGAACCACCACGATCACCCCTCCACCTCCGGCAACCTGGGCTACTTCCACCTCCGCCTCCTCGGCCTCGCCGCGCCCCTCCTCCTCCGCTCCTACCGCCTCTACTTCTTCTCCTTCTCCCGCCGCCGCGGCACCTGCCTCCGCCTCCTCGCGTCCCCTACCCGTCACCGCCGCCGCGATCTTCTCCTCAGCACCTCCGCCCCCCCGGCGAGCTGGACGTCGGCGACGTGGTCTCGCTGCTGCGCCGTGGCGCCAGGTATGGATTTGTTGCGGAGAAATTCGTCCCTTGCGAAGTGGGTGAGACGCCGGCGGGGTCCTGCGAGGAGGTTCTTGTGCTGAGGGCCGAGTCGCTCCGGAAGTGGCTGAGGGCGATCTCGGAGAGCCATGACCCTCTTTCTTTCTCGAGGGATTCACATTGTTTAGAGAACGGCAGTGCAGATGTTTGTTGGGTTGAAAAAAGCGAGAGAAGAAGATGATTTGTTGTGTCTGGACAATCCAATTAGTCCCGTTCCTGAGGAGAATTTGCCGTGAGAAGACTGCATTCTTGATCAGGACAATTTGGAACACCACTCTGATGTTGCAAAAGATGATATCGTTGAGCTGACTCAAGGGAGTAAAGGATGCAGCAATGACAATGCAGATCAGAAAGGCTGCAGCAATGGCAGCGTGGAGCAGCATCACAGCGAGGGTTGTTACTCGGATGGGAGCACATTCTTCTTGAACCGTCTCACGTGTATTGGGCCTGACGTGCGAGTGGAACCGCACAGTGGAGTGACACTTCCACAGCTTCTCCATTCCGTAGACAGCTTGGTGCGAGTATTTATCGCAACATTCACCTCCGATATTCCCTGGTGTGCCCTCTCTCCGCTGTTGTATTTTGTCTTTACTTGTAGCATGGAGAGAGATGATTGAATCGATGAATTCTTCATGGGAAATGCTAATTTGTATACGTCTCTCAGGTTTCTGGACTATTGTAAGATTCCCCAGCACCTGCCTGTAACAATAGCATGTCACAACAAGGAGAGATGCTGGAGTGTGAGCCGCGAAAGTAGAATGGCAGCTCCTTTTGAAAGCTGTCCTAATATGTTATTAGTGTAAGTAGCAAACGGGTTCTGTTTAGTTGCTGTTTCTGCTAATGTCCACATCTTAGTTTTGCATTTGCTGAGCTGTATGGTATAGCAAAACAGGATAAGAACAACATTCATGGAAGATGGATACTGGTGTTGATATTACTTTTCTCTTCAAGTTACCCCCAATTCCCGGAAGTGATAGCATTTGGAAAGGATAGGAAGAAGCAAGGAGTTGCATGCCACCATCCAAAGCTCATAGTGTTATAGAGGGAAGACAGCATGCGTGTCATTGTTACTTCAGCTAACTTAGTGCCTAGGTAGGTCAGTGTTATGCTGCACACAACAACAAACCCCCCCGCGCCAAAACTCTTGTTTTCTCCTGTTGGCGATTTTTACTGAAAGTGTAACTATACTTTGTGCAGTGGCATCTCATAACAAACACAGTGTGGTGGCGAAACTATCCTTGTAGGACATCCCCAGATTATTCAGCTCTTTTTTAGTGCAGTTGAGGAAACAAAATCTGATTTTGCTGCTCAGTTAGTTTCATTCATAGGATACCTTATAATTGAAGTCCCAAGCCAAGCATATTGGATAAATGAGATAGCTAAGTATGATTTTGAAGGAGCTGGTGGATACCTTGTAGCTTCAGTACCAGGGTTATATGTGCAAACTGCAAAGTCCTTCCTATTTGGAGTTCAACTACTGCCTTTCGGTAAGTCTAATTTTACCGATACATTACAGAATATTTTGTTGTTTACTGAATCCTCTTCAGTTAGAGTAATTAAACATATAAATTGTCTTGTACTAAACAATTTTTATTTATAATTTGCATACTTTCTCAGGTAGATACACTTGGTATAAACAAACTTTATTCTAAGATAAGAACGAGCCACTGCTTCAGTTCTTTATTGAAATAGTTTTGGCATGTTTCATGATGCCCTATTCCCAGACTAGTTGCTATCCATTATTTATGCAGGCAAAACATATTTTACACACAAAGTCTGCACATAGAACGTTTCTTGGTTCTGTCCAAGCATCTGTAGTTGGTTTATCCCATCGGTTTCACATACCATCTGACGCTGGCTCTCAGCTGAAAGCCTTGTCTCTATTTCTCGGAAAATGCCGTGAGAACATGCATGGAACTACAGAAGTGATCTTGAAAAGGAATACAAATATACTTGCAGATGCTAATGCTATGAGTGTCCTTGTTGCTGATCTGGATAAATTTTCTGAGCAAGGTATGCATACATCAAAATGTGTACTTTCACTAAACACTAACTCACATCCGGAAGTGCTTTGTGTTTCATGGTTCATGTGCAAAACGACATATTTGCTACCCTTTCTATTCTTGTAATCAGTAACCATGTCTAATGCCCTGAAGCAGATTCAGTCCAACTTGGTTTCTTGCCTAGAGAGGCCCCAAAATGGGTTTCTCCCCTCAGTGACTTGGAGTTCTTCAATTTTTCTGGATTTATCTAGCCCAAAGAAGCCCTGGAAGCTGCATTTGGAGTAACTAACACAAAAGTGCAGTGGCTTCTGTATGTATCAAAGGTATGTTAGGAAGTTCTTACAGGGATGCCTTTTCATATTTTAGTACTATTAAGAAATTTGTCCATGCAGATCTTAAACTCTGTCAATGAAATTCAGGGTCCAGAGTTTTCTCAAATTTCAGGGCTGATCCGGGATGAGCATCTTCCTCCATTGTTCTCACTATTAGCATCCTTGAAGCAGTGCCTTGGACTTTGGCGGTTAGAAGAGGTTCGTAACTTTATAGGATGAATATTAGTCCTTGATTTGAAGCATGTAATGTATAGGCTGAAGTGAAGTTTTATAAGATGATTTACTATTCCATATTATTTGGTGAATTAGTGGTGTACTTACTGTGAAAGGCTTGAAAAACATGACCACTAGCAGTGGCAGCATAATTTAAACTCATTTTTATCGCCACCATTTATGTGGAATAGTCTTCCAATTTTTGATTTCGTAGCTTGTTGCATTGTTGATTGCATTTAACTATCATGGGCTTAGACTGAATAACATTTTGGACAAGATTCACCCAATATATGATAAAGCACTCCATGAAACTCAAATAGTGCAGGAGTAGATGCAACAATGTTACATCTCCAATTGTTTTTTCTCCTCACTGCTCTGCATGCACGTGCAATGCAATATGACACTTTTGGTTCTTAACATAGACAGAGAACAGAAAATTCATCGTAATCAAATCAGTTTTTAACTTCTTGTCTCTGGTTTATACTTTACTAAGTTGCTTAATGACTGTCTAAAGTAATCCTTGCCACCTGTTCTGTTTACTGATATTAACCAAGTTTTTTAAACTGTAATTTACATTATTTCAAAACAGGTGTTATCACACTTGAAGTGGCCTGAAACACTCGAGACTGATTTTATCTACAGTGAGTAAAACATATATTTTTATTACTGAAATCAGTTATCTTATTCTGGGTTTCTCACTTCAGATTTTAAGTTATGTAATAGGTGCTTCATCTATTGGGGCTTCTATTAATCCACAGTTCATTGCAAACTTTGCTTCAGCAGCTGGTAAACGTTCCAATTAGGATTTTGACTATGAAGAGTCTGATCCAGAGGTAATATTTCACTGTTTCTTGAAGCTTACACTATTCTAGTAAGTTTCTGGTCCTTTTTACCATTCTTCATGGATATAATCAGCTCCAATGTCCCTTGATTTTCCTAGTGGGGTTGCTGGACAGCAGGCCATGAGCTAAAGAAACCATCAATCATGACAGGATAAAAAGGGGGGCTTGTGGAATTCAGTTATGCAGGCATTTGCTTTCTCTACCTAAGGTAGATTTCTTTTTTCATAACTTCAATTATTCACATATTTTACCAATAAGAGAGCTCATGATATATTTGCATTATATTTGAAGTGCTTATTCCCCAGTCTCTTTTTTTTTGGAATAAAGCTGCATATTAATCTGGGATGCTTTAGTTCAGTGAATTCTGAAGTTATACACAATGATTTAGGCAGGGCCTATTTCTCTAGTTAGAGAAGCAAGTGCTAAGAGGATATCCATAATTTATAGATGATGCTTGTACAACAGCGGAATTTGTCGGGACTCCGAGTCGCTGGACCTGAGTCCTCTGTGTATTCTGAACTAGTCCTAGATCAGTAGCTAGCTCACACAGTTATAATATTGATGATCATAACCATACAACAAGGTAGTTAATGAAACAGACAAATTAATATTACTTAGCAGCAAAAAGACCTTATGATAAAGTCTTACAAAGTTTGCCACACAGGGCTCAACGACAAAAGATACACTTGCAGTAGAAACCAAACAACTCGTGGTGGCCATTCGACATGTCCACAGACAATTGAGTGGAGGACACCTAGTTCGCATAGTCCTCAAAGTAGCCTTTCTCGTAAAGCTCGGAGTTCCCTGGGTCTTCTTCGGCGACTAATCAACAAATAGCGTAAAGCCGTGAGTACTTAAAGTGCTCAGCAAGTCGTAGGGAACAATATGCAAATAGTATTCATGCAAGGCTTAACAAGGATAGCTTTATGGCTATTTTGTAGAAAGCAATATTGACAGTAAATACGATAAGTAAATTGTAAAGCACAATTTGAAAAATTAATACATAAGTAATCAAGTTTCTTTGAGATAACTAGTGAACACCCTGTTCACTTCCCAGCCATCAACCAAACCAACTACTCGTATCCATCTAAACCAACATTTTTTAGAAAATCTACCCTTCGTGTGAAATCACCAGGCATTGTCCATAACCGGGGACACGGCTATTTGAATAGTTTTACACTCTGCAGAGGTTATACAGCTTGACCCACAAGAGATAATCGTCTTATACTGTCTGTTCACACACTTCCGAGGTGTGCGACTAAGAGATTATCACAAAACTTTTACAAAGCTCCGTTTTGACTCGGTTATGCTCGCTAAGGATTCGTCATTCTGGATCCCCTTTTGCGTCGTTCATCAACCCAAACAGAACCGAATCAAAACATTGCCAATTAGTTGGCCAAGTCCACCCCATAAATGGACTTGTGGTTGCACGATATGGCCCAGATCAATGGTGCACAAAGTTAAGTTCTTAGTGACTACTCAGACGAAACATCCTCATCCCAAATGTGCTTTCTGCACGCCTTTTACTGCACGATCATTCGCCTGAGTATGAAATCATTTTTGGTTCAACTCGACAAAATGACAACCCTTGCCATGGCACAACAAACAAGATTAATCATTATGAATATGTGATCATGAATCCCATGCGACTAAGCATGGCTAAGCATAATACGCACCCATGTTGGTATTATAATAATGTCCAACTAAGATTACCCGACCTATGGTGATCAAGGGTACATGTCAACATGACGTTCACAATTATTCAAGGAGTCATACTGTCAAGTAGGTATTTAACTATCCCTAAAACCATTTTTATACAACTTGCCATGCATGTTTATACCAAACAATATGATTTTATAAATTGGGTACAACATGATCAAAGGTCTACGATTTTTCTTCGTTGAAGAGTTGAAATGCTTCGGTCGTCCGGCCCAAGAATTCTTTGGAAACGCCGGAATCTATACGTGCGAAAAGAGCCAAATAAACACAACAAATCCAAATAAAATCCAAAAATTACCAAACTAGAACCAAAAGAAAGGTACTGAATTTAGAAGTTGAAAATTTGAATAACTCAAATCGGAGTTCGAACGAAGGAGAACGGGCTCTCGGAAGAAGGTTTGACTACAGGTGGTCGAAAGGAGGTTCGACTACCTGGTCGGAAGGAGGTTCGACTACCGGTGGTCGGAAGGAGGTTCGACTACCTGGTTGGAAGGAGGTTCGACTACAGGTGGTTGGAAGGAGGTTCGACTACCTGGTTGGAAGATTTCGGCTACCTAGTCGAAAGAGGTTCGACTGGTCGGATGGTTTCGGCTACCTGGTCGAAAGAGGTTCGACTGGTCGGAAGGTTATGACCGGCAGCGGCGAGGGCACCAACGGAGAGAGGGAGGCGAGGCGAACTCGAGGCTCACGATGGCGACGACGAGACTCGGCGGAGTGGCCGGTGGCGAGAGAAGGAAGCGGCGGCGGTCAAAGACGGCGCGGGCGCTCCGGTGAACTCCTGGCGAAGACAACGGAAGCCTCGGGTAGAATGCGGTCTTGCGAAGCCAGAGGTGAGGGAGATGGCAGGGAGTGGAGATGCTGTGAATGACAGGTGGGCCCCTACAAGGAAGTTGTTCAAAGAAGAAAAGAAGAAGAAGGCGGTCTGCTGGCGAGCGAGGCCTTCGGTTCTTGTGAAATTCGGGTAGACGGGGAGGGGTTAGAGAGTGGGGTTGGCGGCGATTTGAAGAGGAAGGAATGGGACACGCGGTGCTCCATTTTATAGGCGAAGGCGGCACACGGTTTGACGAGGAACACAAGCGAGATTCGCGGCAGTGTACGCGGTCGGCCGCGCACGGGGCTCCGACGAACCGGCGGTGCTTCAGAGAAAAGGAAGAGAGCACGGCGTAGAACATCGCGAGGCGAACTCAACGGAGTGGACGATGTCGTCGGGGAATTAACGGCGGTGGCAAAACGCGAGGAGGAAGGTGGTTCGGCCGTCTGTAGGAGAAGCTTTGACGGTGGTGTTAGAGGCGGTGGCGTGAGCTCCAGCCGGCGGTGGTGAAACTCGAAGCACGACGAAACGAGGGTGAGAGAGAGAGAGAGAGAGAGAGAGAGAGAGAGAGTTGAGGGGAATGCAAGAGGAGGGCGAGGGCTCCCTGGTGCTCCATTTATAAAGGAAGTAGGAGGACCGGGCGACAAGATAGAGCGGCGGGATTCGCAGCGGCCCAGCATGGGCGCACGCTCGGCAAGTGAGGAAGGGGATGGGGGTAGGTGGGGAGGAGAAAGAACAGAGGGGGTAGGTGCGGTGAAAGACGGGCAATTAAATGCACCTGCTGCCGAGGAAAATGAGGGAGAGAATCGCACTGGGGGCAACGACTTTGCAGCGGAGGTGACGCGATGGGAGGAAGAAAAAGGTGAGGGGGGCTGACAGGTGTGGCTGGTCGAAATCGAGAGGCGGTCGAATCGGTGCGCGGGGAAAGGAACAGGCTGACGGGAATTCGGAACAACTAGAGAAATGAGATTTTAAATACCAGAGAACTCCAATAAACTCAAAATAAATCAAATTTTGAATTAGTTGAAGTTTGATTAATTCATATTAAATTGCTTTTAATTTCAAAAATGTCTAAGTTAAGCTTTAGCAATTCAACAAAACCAAATGGTTATTTTTATTTTGAATTTTTTTCAAAAACTTTCAAAAATTGGGACGTTACAGTATTACAGTGGGAATAACTCTGTTCCATTCACCATTTTTCGTTGTCCAAAACTTTGTAGCTCATTTGTCAAAGACAACAATAATACTATTATTTTATTTGTTCTCCCTATCTCACATACTTCATTTTGGCAGAAAACATGGCAAAGATTGAGATCTACCGGCATATTTCATGATGCAATCCCACATCCATATGACAAGATAGGGCATCCTATGCATGTTAAGGTATACTCTTTTTTTTTGGAATATCATAGGAGTAAACATTCCTAGCCTTCTTTAGTTATTGTTGAAGTGTGGCTAGCATTAACCCTTACACATTCCTGGAAGACAGGCAGCCCCCTCGCGCGTCCACATCACCAAGAAAAGGCGGATCGTGCCTCGGCGGGCTCTGGGCCGTCCGATCAGCCCCGCTCCTGGGTTCGGACGGCGTCGGATCGCGCCTCGCCGTTTGTGGGCCATTCGATCGCGCAGGCACCGTCCGCTCTGCTCGCGCATTGCCTTTTTTTCGTGTGTGCCTTCGCGGCAGCATCCCCTTTTCCGCCACCGCCATTTCCTTTCTCCCCGACTCCCTCTGCCGCTCGCCCCAGTCTCCTCTCTCCCATGGCAGCCCGGCCCCTTACTCAGCGTTCGCTGCTCTCCCTCTTCCTCGCGCGCATCACCCCGGCCTCCTCTCTCTCTCATTGCCGGCCTCGCTCAGGTCGCCCGCCCCTCCTCGACCCCTGTCTCCTCCCCAACCCCCTCGGCCTTGCTCACATGGTGCCACTCCTCCTCTTCCAACCCCCGCCTTCGGTCTCCTCTGCATGGGAGCTTGATCCCATGCCGCTTGCTCCTCCCAGCGTTGCATTTTCGTCTTACCTTGCCCCTTGTAGTGTGCTCCTTATCCATGTGGCCTGACTCGCCTTTCATGGCGGCTCCCCCTCCTGCCGCCTCCATGCTGCCTTCATCCTTGTCTCTCCCCCGCCGTGGCCACCGCCACCTCTCCCTCCTCGCTCCATCTGGGGAAACGATGGTGCAGTCTTATCTCTTTCCCTCCCAAAAATCTTTAGCAAAGGGGAGAGGAAGAAGAGCAAGAATGGCAGCACCGGGCTCACTAGGATTTCTCTAGGTGCAGCCCTTCGCTGTGGCCAAGTGCCAGTCGGTGGCAAGCTGGTCAGCTACATGGCGAGCTCCGCGAGCTCTGATCGGCATTCAAGCCTCGGCTGCTGATGCCGCCACCAAGGACGCCGTCCTCAAGGCTTTTCGCCAGAAGAGAGCTCCCAGGGCCTGTCCATCTATCTCCTTATCCAGCTCTTGATGCCGGTTCTGTTAATGCAACGTTTAGGCTGCAGTAAGATCCAAATGTTACTTCTAAAAGAGCAAGAGCATTCGTGTCTGAAGTGGAGATGTGGTGTTCTCTTGGATCGAGCGAGAGATGTTATCTCTAGGTTGAAGCGTAACGTCGCGAATTGACATGCTTGCTTGGATGGACTTTCCTCGCTTAACTCGATAGTCATTGACCTTTGCTGCTGCAGATCATTTTAGGGCTTCAAAAGTACGATAGGGGTAGTGTTTAAATGCATTATCTGGCTGCAGATAAGATGGATCTTGTATAGCCATCCATCTTTCATGTTTTGTTCGTTGTTTGGTTCTTGAGATGGATGAAACGTTGTACCATTTCGATCTCTTTTGATGGATATAGCAAAACTATTTAGAGAAGAACCTTATGCAGGTAAATCTAATAGCTTTGCGAGACTTCTTTTGGTCTATAATCATGTCAAAGGAAAGTGAGAGAGGGTGCTTGGTTCACGTAAAATCCATCACACAACATAATAATGTTGAGTTGTCTGGCGATGTACTGGAGCTCTAAACAATGCCCAACTTATGTCAGCGATGTTTTGGTCAATGAAGAAGTCTACAAGGAGGCGGAGTAATGGCACTACTTAGCTTTAGAAAGAAATCAAAGTGCATGACCATAGGTATCTAGCATGCCATCATTATTGCACATTGTGTTGCTAGATTTTGCTATTCCTAGCTTCTTGGTCTTTGGTCATAGTACATGAACATATCTTTGTCTAGCATGCCATAATTACTTTATCAGTTGTCCTAGTCTTTCGTGTTATATAGAATTTTGCCTATCCTATTTTACTACTTTATCAGTTGTCCTAGGCTGCATCGCAAAATAGATTTGCTTTCATTTTCCCTTCATTATATTCCTTTGATGATGAGAATGTGTTTATAATTAAATCTAAAAAGTTATTTGTTCATTTACCTGACTGGATTAAGAGGATAATTGTGAATTTGAACTAACTGTGCTACTTGGCTTTGTACTAGACATGTAATCTATATTGTAATGGACTACACCATCGAATTGTTGTTTCTATTGTCTAAAGAACACTATATATGTATTCGACATGACCACTTTGCCCTTTTTGTGTGTTTATGTGCTGTTACTTCGCCCTTTGCAGCAAACTAGGTTTAAGATAGGATATGATTGCAAAAAAAAAAAACACAACCTTCAGTCTCACTATAGGTAAATAAAACTTTTGTTAGCGTCAGTACCCTCGAATCTTTTAGAAAATTTGAAGCCCAGGCATAGTACACTAGATAGCTACGATTATTTGGAATTTTTTTATATGAAAACTTTAGTTATTATTAACGCTGGTTTTGTCACAGATTGAAAATTGAGGGTGCAGATCCTCAGGTGTTTGTCGGGTTAGCGTGCAAGGTAAGTTCTTGAGAAAGTTTTTTTTGGTGGTATCTGGTCTTTTTCATTGAAATCTGAAATTGAGACTGAATTTTGATGGTGAATCACGAGGTTTTCGGCCCTAGGCGATGATTGGTACAAGAGTTCAATCACGGGGTACAATGAAGCAACCAAGAAGCATTCTGTATGCTCTCTAGATCCTTGGTGGTGTAAAGATTCTTTTTAATTTTTTGTTCTTGAAAAAATTGATGTGGTTGAGCAAATTCTCCAATGTTTTCATAGTTGAATTGGATAAGGCTCGCTTATTCTAATCTTTCCTACGTTTTCCTAATGTAAAGATTCGTTTTGTTTAGTTATTAGATGCTAGATAACATTTGACTTTCAGTATTCATATATTTATCATTCAGCTCTCCATCTGTTGCGTGAATTATGAAGTCTATAGCGCCAAAGATCATGTGACTGATAACTAGAGCTAAACGAACTACAAGTGAAGTATGATGATGGTGAAGCAGATGACCTTACTCTTGCTGATGAAAGGATAAAATTTTCTACTTCATCTGAAGAAATGAAGTGTTCGAACCTGAAATTTGGAATTTCTAATCTGGATAAGAAGGGATATGATGAGTTACTTGCGCTTGCTGTCAGTTTTCATGACTACCAAGTTTATATGCACGAGCCGAGCTGCACACGACCTGAGCAAAGCACCTGACCTCTTGCTTGCATATGATTGAAACTACTTAGCTTGACTACTTGCGGTATAATTACAATATTAGTTGTGATTGCGGTATGGGAAAATTGGTTTGGGGAAATGATGCTACCACTTTATCGACCTATGCACCCTCTTCCACCTAATGAGTTCACCCCTTGACCAAGGCCACGAATCCTTTAGATGAGAATATGTTACCCTTTGTATCATTCGGTTACATAAATTACATTGTTTGTTTGCTTAGAACATACAGTAACAAAACAAGTCAACTATACTTTTTATACAAAAAGGATGCAAGAAAATACATTGAAAATTATAGTGTGTGTGTGTCCTATGAGTTCTATTGGATTCTTTTGGTGTATTAAATTTAGTTATAAGTGTTTCGTTGAAGAGTGGAGATGGGAATGAAACTACACATGCCATCAAGCGAAGGCGATACATTAGTGATTTGAATTATGGCGGGTTAGGGTTAGGAAAAACATTTTCTTAAAGGTTGACTTGCTCTTAGACGTCACTTATGTAATATTCAGTTTTTGTGTGTTTATCCCGGCTGAATGCTCTAAATGAACAATTATTTTTGTTCAAGCCTTTGATGTTCTGCTGAGTATTGAAATAAGCCACTGGAGAAATAAAATATATCAGGTCCATTGGACATAGAAATCATTAGCTGCTGTTATCTCATTATCTGGTCATCGATTGTTTTTTCAAGAGTGGAAAAATCGAGCAAGTCATATATGAGTGGGATAAATTTAATTCTTGGCTAAATTTGTTTATGGGATAACATTTTTTATACGCAACAACAAATGTAGGAAGAATTTGGTGTGGTAGTATTGGTTAAGTGGAAAAATGCAAGCTAAACTATTGAAAAGCGCGAAGTTGCTACCAAACTCGGTGAATAAGCTTGACCATTTATATTGTCGTTCGGTATGAGACTAAGAGTTAATAACCAGTTGTTTGGAGTGAAATTACAAGTAGGCTTGAATTTACTTAGTTTTTTTTTGTACACACAAACGATAGAGCACAACTAATTGTGATTTCTTTTTGCTCTTATTCTTTCCTTGCAAACAATCTCACTCACAGGGTAACCGTTTGTATGCTCAGCATAGTGGTGCTATTCTTTAATATTTAAAAACGGTTAGATTATTGCTTAGCAATTTCCTATCAAGAAAGGATGTTAATTAGTTGTCACAATTTTTTGCCTTTTTCCTTACACTGAAACCAACTAGAGACATGTGACTATCAGGTATTTTCTCACATTTTTTTCACCCCTTTGTTTTAGAATGTGCAATTGCTAAAAGAGACTTATTAATTACGTATATGGATACTGCAAGGTTATGCTGAGGCTGGAGCACACTTTTATCTCTCAAATTCTCCAAGAATCACTGAGATCTAGGGTTTGTGCTTTCATAAATACGTATTAAATATTTAGAAATATAGTGTTGTCAGCGTTTTTTGTATCTATAAATAGCCTCATATTTAATGACGTGGTAAGACTAACCCACCACATATGAACATGCCAAAGGTACACAACAAACAATATAGTCGGTTTTTTTTTGTTTAGTCTCAATTTTCTTGACATGAAACCACCCCTCAAGTTATCAGGTTGTTCTTAGTTTCAAATAAGGAACCATGTTGATTGTTTAATCAAGCTAGCTACCTAGAGGTTCTCTTGATAGGTGACGTTTAACATACTTTACAAATTCGTATTCTGAACTCTTATTGTTTTTGTTATTGTGTACAAGTTAGAATGTAAAGTAACGAGTTTTCAAAAAAAATATTAAATACTATTTGTTATATTCATCTTTTGTTTTGCGCATATGTTATTTATGCGTGCGCTATGTTACGTAACATACTAATGTTTAAAAAGAAATAAATTCGTTTATAACTTTGACACCCGCGTGCAATAGCCACAGCCGTGCCAAATGGCGCGGGTTGCATTCTAGTGTGTGTGTGTGTGTGCGCGCGCGCAAGGAAGTTGCATCGACGATGGCAATTCTCACCGTATACAGGTCGATGGAGTGGACAGCTTATCAGATATAGATGATGATTCTGAGTATGCTGCCGGGTGATGACGTTAGTGAGGAAGAATTACATCCAGTTAATAGGACTCTGTCGACTTCTAGATGCTTGCTTCTTGTTCCATTGATTTTATTCTTAGTACTCTTGGTTATTTACACTGCATCCAAAGAGGCAGAAGATGATCCAGTTAACATCCAGTTAACGGACTTCTAGAAATGGTAAACTTAAAACACACATGAGGAGATTATTTACACTGCATCTAAAGAGCAAACTGGTGATGTTATTTTGTCACAGAGCCAAAACTGGTGATGTATATGAGTCCAGAACCTGATGTATATGATGTCCAGAGCACAAACTAAAGAGGTGCAAAGATCAAGATACATTGGTACAGATACATTGCAAAGATCACAGGTCCATACAACATATTACAACTCCATTGAGCATTGACCAAACATAGTACAAGTCCATACAGCATATTACAACTCTATTGAGTATTGACCAAACATATTCAAGTCCAACATACAAAATATTACAAGTCCATGAATACTGAACTCCTGCAATGATTCGAAAGTACTGAACTTCAACAAAGCAAATATAACAACTCATGCTTAGCCACCCCCTTTGCAGCCACCTACAAAGCAAACATGAATACTAAGTACTAGAAGCAAATATCAATGGAATTCTATATAGTGAGTACAAGTCATACCAAAATTCCATATAGACATGATTATTTTGCTTGCTTCCGTGAAGGGCAGTTGTGGCTGCCGTGGATGCCGATCTCATTGCATGTCCTACACATACGAGCGGTCTTTCCCTTAGACTTCTGCTTATTCTCCCCAGGACGATTCCTCTTGCATTTCCCTCTAGTGAGTTTATTTGTTGGCGGCAATATATCGATCTGATCAGGGATGCACACCCAAGATACGCTTCAACCTCCTCCACTCTACTTTGTTGGTGAACAGAAATTTTCTGGTTTATCTCATGCATAAACTTTTTAAGTTTCCCTCTAGTATTCTGCATGTAAGGAAGTGAAGGACTAGCTCGATGTATCAAATCTTCCAAGCCCTTTCGCATCTCAGAAGCCAACTTTTTAATTTCTTCCTCTGTGGGATCTTTGGGCTTCTCCTCAAGAACATTGCTATTCTCATCAAATACAACCTCCCTCTTGCAGTTAGCAGTCCACCTTTTCAAAATATAATGACTAGGAAGCTCATTCAAAAATGCACCTCGTAAAACAAGGATAATGTGTCGGCAAGGAATTCCATGAGTGCCAAACAACATGCAGGAGCACTGAGCAATCATGGTGTTAGTGTCACATGTCACTTTTCTAACCTGCTTGCCATCCTCATTGACCGCTATTACTTTAAGGTCACATACTTGCGCCGTGCTCTCGACAACACACTTGTCCCTGGCCGCAATAACCTCCTTCTGAAATTTAGAGAACACCATATGGGTGAATACTTCACTGCTATGCTGCTCTAATGCCCATGATGTCTTCAACTGAGGTTTAGTGTGAAAGGTGGCATGGTCTTCTCTTAGCTCCTTTTGCCTTTGTTCCTCCACTATAGTGTCGAACCTGATCCAGAACTCCACCAAAGCATGTTTGTAACCAATAAAGCAATTGAAAAAAAGAATTGGCGCTTTCAGACTTTGAAGTTGTTCTAAGAATTCCTGCCAAGAGTATGTCCATAAAGTAGGTTGGTACCCAAGAGGCCCGAATCCTAGACCGACCAGTGAGCCACTCATTATCTTCCAAACCAAACTCGAAATAATAGGCGCCTTTGTGACTCAAATTCTTCTGGAGTTTCTGAGGGATATACACATGAATTGACACGACTGTAAAACATTAGGTTATCCCTCAAATCCGGCCTTATCTTAGTTGGAAGTTTGTTCAATACGTGCCACATACATAACCTATGCGTGCTAGTTGGGAAGACAAGCTCAATTGCCTTCTTCATGGCCGCATCTTAAATCGATTATTATAAGTCTAGGGGCAACACCTCCCATACATCTTAAGAAAGTATGAAACAACCATTTGAACGTTTCAATTGTCTGATTAAGCAGCAATGTAGCCCCAAATAGAACACATCCCCCGTGGTTATTAATTCCCATGAACGATGCAAATATCATCTCGTATTGGTTTGTATTATATGTCGTGTCGAATGAGAGCAACTCACCAAAATCAACGTAATTCTTCCTAGAGGTTGCATCCGCTCAAAACACATGCACCAATCTACCATTCTCATCAACAACATAGTCAAAATAAAATACAGCATTATTCTCATTCTTTCTAGCTAGATTATCAAGAAATATCTGAGTATCTGATGACTTTATACTCTCACTCAAAGTACGATGATAATTTTGCAGGTTCCTCCTTGTGCATCCTACATTCTGAAATCCACTCTCACTGACATGAAGATATCTAAATGCCCCAGAAGTCCCAATGCTTGCCTAATGGCATGCGAACAGTGTAGTCTTAGCCTTCTCAGTAACTTGTCTATTAGACCGTATCAAGTCCTTGCTTACTAGGTGAGACAAAACCATGGTATGGACTTCGACAAATGTCTCTAATCTAAACTTATTGTCCTTAGTCATTTGATACCAAACATGGCCTCACAACCGCACCTACTTAATTTAGACTCATATGTCTTCTTCACTTTGACATCCACCTTGTCCTTACCTCTTTCTTCCTTCCACCCACGTCTGGCACAATAGTACCGCCTCCATTGTAACACCCCATTCGTAGTCGTTCGCTGTCCAATAAAAACGAGAAGTCCGCAACATGTGCGTATGCTTTGTAAAAGCTGTAGAAATTGCGTCCTCGTCTTCAAAAATCATCCCTTCGCGGTGTCAAAGACTCGGTAACTCTGGGTGTGGATGGCGATCCCTACAGCGGTAACGACGATTTAGCCCTAGAACGATGTTAATCATGCAAAATAAAAATTGAGCGCACACTCACACAGAATGGGATGCTAGCCGCCTTCAGAAGGGTTTTACAATCCGATATCGCAATGAAAGAGTGTCCATCGGCCATTTCGAGGGGTTCTGGACTAGGCAAAGCTAGTGGCCGCCTGAGTCGCCCATCTTCCATTTCGTCCATGCGGTGCACATCAAAGCAAAGCAATCCACAATCAAACACGAGTTCATATCAATTGTGAGCTATCGACAACGCAATCCAACAAAAGCTTACACAATGGCGTCGATGGAGGCGACTCGGGGCGAAGTCGGTGACGCTGGCGCCTGGCGAAGGCGCGACACGGGAGGAGGGCGAATGGGGCTAACTTCGATCGGCATGGCGGCGGCGGCGGCCAGCGCGATTCTTGGCATGAGCCATCATGGCGTGGCTGGCTTGAGGCGGCTCGAGGGCTCGCTTCAGGCGACTTCAGCGACTTCGGCGGGGAGGACAAATGGGGCGCGAGCGGTGGCGCGAGCTCGGGCGAGTGAGTGAGGGAAGGAAAACGGCGGCGCGATAAACTTTACGCCATGAGCTCGGGCGAGTGAGGCGGGGGCGAAGGAAAATGTTCACGCTCGTTCGTGCGAGTGAGGGGGGGGGGAACAAAAATCTCGCGCTCGTTCGGTGCGCACGCTGTCGGCCGTCGATTATGAGATGGAGGGTCTAGATCTCCTGTGTGCATATACTACAAAGTGTTCCTCACTAACATCTTCACCTTACAGCTTATACGGGATCATCTGTTTCTCGTAAGCTGTCCACTCCATCGACTTGTATCGGCTGACAGGATTGCCATTCACGACTTCCTTGCTACTGTTCTGCATTAGTCTTCATTCCCTAACATAGATGTTGCCTAACAACTTGAATGTTACCATTGCACATTTACAGCTGTAAGGCAAATTTGTTTTTCATGATTTGCTGAAGAAACTTTGTAACTGAAGATTTCACTTTAAATTTACAGCGTGTAATCTACGTTGCCCAGTTCATCAATCATTAATCTGTTATGTTCTAATCTCCAATTATAGTTCCATCTTTTACACCCGTTAGTTGCACTCGAGCAACTTAGAAATATCCCGGCCGCCCAATCAGATCTGGAGAGTGGTTCATATTTCCGTTACGTCTCCGACCAAAACCCACCGTGTTACAGGCCACAGGCCACAGCCACAGGAAAACAAGCGAGCGACGCGGCGCTGCAGCGAGATACCACAAGCCCCACAGCCACAGGAAACGAGACATCGCCCACGCGGCCGCGCCTTGTTCCCACCCGCCGCTGTCGCCGCCGTCGCCACCCCTCGCCGCCGCCGCGCCAACTCGGGGAAGAGTAGAAGCGGAAGGAGCGCACGCGGGAACGCCTCCACCCGCTCGAACCCCTCGAGCGATTCCCATGTCCCTCTCGCCGCTGCTCGTCCGGCCGCTGGCGCCGGCGAATCCGTCCCTTCCGCCTCGCCGGTGTGCGCCCGTACCAGCAGCGGCGGCGACGACCCGCACGACTCCTTCCGCCGCCGCCGTGGCCCCATTTTCTAGGTTTTCTCTCCCTCTCCCTTCCCTTTCCTCCGGTGTGTGCTCTCTTCGCTGTCTGGTTCACTGCAAAATTTGCATGTAACGGGTGGTGATTTGGTGTTGGCATTCTCAGTGACATGGTTTCCCTTGATCACGCAGGCTGCGTACCAAGTGCAGATTTGCGGCGTCCGATGTCAAAGAAGACTATTCTTCTACACCGATCGATGTTGTTGCGGATGTGAAAACAGAAAAGGCACGTAATTGAGCGGTCGATGTTCTGTACCATTCGGCCCTGTCAAGTACTACTACTCTTTTACTCTGGTAAGATACGAGTTTTCTGAAATAGTTCTCAATGTCTGCAGATTGTAGTGTTGGGAGGAAGTGGATTTGTTGGTTCTGCTATATGCAGAGCTGCTGTTTCTAAAGGCATTGAGGTTGTGAGCCTGAGCAGGTACATCTTTTCTCTTATTGTTTATAGAAACATATGTATCGTATGACATTGCCATGTATTGTCATGCACATTGATCGACTGTTAAGCAATAGCAATTGTCTCCATTCTTCTTACTACTTTTCAATAATATTTAGTTTAGCTTTCCCATCTCTTCATTTGTTCAATCAAATTGGGTCAATTAACTCCTCATCAGTCATCACAATGTTAACTTTGTAAAGGTCTTGCACAACCACTTGAGTGAGTTGACCAGTGTAGTACATGTTGTCAATCCAGCAAGCTCCTTTTCCAGAGAGCAAAATTGAACACTCACATGCCTCCTGAATCCTCCCTGCTCAGCACAAAACCATGACCCTTCTAATTTTGAGTCAGGTAGATAATTAAGGGTTTACAGATATAAGTTTTATTGAGAGGATGATTATTGATTATTGACATTTAAAGATAAGGGGGTCAGGTGAAGAATTTTTTTTTTTAAAAAAATAATTGGAATCTATGGTAAAAATGAAATTATTTATGCGTTATTCTGAGTACCATATCTGCATCCTGTCAACATTCAGACATTCTGCTTCATTGTGTGTTGATGTCAGGTCAGGGAGACCATCTTACTCTGATCCTTGGGTTGATCAAGTTACTTGGCTAGCAGGTATGCTTAGTTATGACATTAGGCTGTTACCTGCTTGGTTATTGGATTTGGGTATGAGTGTTTTTTTGGTAATCTGCTCCCTCATATTACTTAACCCCTCTAACCCGTAATTCATAGTGTTTACTGTTGATTTAAACTGGAACTATGATTAGGTGTTATGATGGTTTGACCTGCAAATCATGGCTTTATCGAATAGCTGAGAATACAACTGACTAATGGCAATAATAGGATTTTTTATCTGGAGCAATAGCGTTTTTTAAGAATAATCTGGAGTAATAGTTGTACATTAAGAAGTACATTATATATAATATCTGTGGACCTATGGTACTTAACAAACAAATCTTTTTTGAAGTGGCCACAGGAACAAGCAAATCATCGATGTTAGTTTTGCTTCTTTTTTGGACAATTTTGGATGAATTACAGATGTGAAGTTCTGTCAGTTCAAATACCCTTTTATTGTTGGATTGATGAAACCTATTACAGTATATTTCCTGTCCTGATGCTTTTGAGTTGTGACTTCTGAGACATGCATACACTGTTGATTGCAAAATAGTTGTGAACCAAGGTACTTAAGACCGTCTGTTTATTTTAGCTTTGTTCACTTGGCTTTTTACAAATCTTTATACCTGAGAAAATATTGTTTTAACATAATCCAACATAGAACTTGATATGTGACCTCGGTATTTCTCCCTTACCACCTTGTTCTTGTAACGGAGCCACATGTTGATATTGGATTTCCAAGAGTATTTTATGTACATATTGTGTTTCTTTTCACTCTAATATTTACTTAAGCATCTTACTGTGATGTAGGAGATGTTTTCTACGCAAGATGGGATGAAGTGTTGGTTGGGGCTACTGCTGTTGTGTCTACCCTTGGAGGATTTGGCAATGAAGAACAGATGAAAAGGATAAATGGCGAGGCAAATGTCGTAGCAGTAGATGCTGCAAGAGAATTTGGTGAGTACTGTACTACGACAGTGATATATCAATTTGCATGTATCTGTATTGACCTTTTCTGGGGGGAGATTGATGTGATTACATGTCTGAACTCTGAACTAAGTTCCGTCATGCAGCCACATTGAAAGATAGTATGTTTTGCTATGACGGGGTATGCATTTGGTGCCACTAGGATATTTGGGCGCACTACATTACCCGAAATGGTCTCTCATAAGTCCCGCAGTTGACAACTTTGTAATATTTTAGTTGGCAACATAAATTACTCCATGTTGGCACTTAAATCTTAGGAACCAAAGGGAAAATAGTACCAAACCTATTCGCTCTTTTGAAAATCGTTCACCCCTACTGTCATACATTTACTTGTAATTTTGGCAATTTAACAACAGTGTTTCTAATAGTGCAAACTAACACATGCACTTTTAACCACTGGAACTTAAATTATAGGAATCTGGAACTTTGAAAATTACAGGTGCATCTGGTGGAATATCAAAATTTACGTGATATTTAGGGAACTTGATGTCTTGATTAAACCTTCCCAATGAAAGATTGAAAACCTCAAACAGTTCGCATTTATCCTGTTATGGAAAAAGGCGCGAGGCGGCGCAGCAGGCCCGTGAACAGTACCACGGGTACTGTAGCGGCGCGTGAACAGTACCCGTCGGTACTGCAACGTGTATTTTCCATAAATGCTGATTGATAGGTTTCCTATAGATTATTTCTTAGGCGTCAAGTTGGGTTGCCTCTATAAAAGGGATAACATGTATCTATTATCAAGGAAGAAAAGAAATAAACAAAGATTAGTTCTTAACCGGTTGGCTAAAGGTCAGAGCCTCCTTGTTCGCCGGGAAGAATCCCGGTGGCCTCAGAGTCTCGCTACCTCGACAGGGAAGAGCCCTGCTGATGGTTAGATGAGGGCGAGTGTCCTACCTTCGGTCCTTGATCCGTACCCAACCAATGACCACAACATATCCTTTCTAGAACCATGTTGCCGGGCTCTTTAGCTTACTCTTTCCCTTTTGATTGAAATAAATAAAATAAAATAACATAAACATCTTGGTATATTCTTCTGCAGGAGCCCCAAAATTCATTTTAATATCTGTTCATGATTACAATCTTCCATCCTTTCTTCTTAACTCGGGTTATTTCACTGGTAAGAGAAAGGCCGAATCTGAAGTACTCTCCAAATACCCAACCTCAGGTTAGATATACTTCATATAACATTTACGTGCAGATTATTTTCCCCACTTTCTTTTTCATATATTCATGTCATGTATCAAATCTACTTTCTCCACAGGTGTTGTATTGAGGCCAGGCTTCATTTACGGTAAAAGGAAAGTAGATGGCTTTGAGATACCTCTTGATGTTGTAGGACAACCATTGGAAAAGTTACTCTCCTCTGTTGAAAACTTCACCAAACCATTGAGTTCATTGCCTGCTTCCGACCTAATCCTTGCACCTCCCGTGAGCGTGGATGATGTTGCCTATGCTGTGATCAACGCAGTCGTAGATGACGGCTTCTTCGGCGTGTTCACAATTGAGCAAATCAAGGAAGCCGCAGCAAAAGTAAGAGTGTGAACAGGGGAGTCTCCCTTTCAGGGCATATACAATGGTACAGACAGCTATTGTTTATAGCAATTCTCCATATCACCTGTAGACAGTATTAAAGACAGTTCATACATGGTACAGACAGCTGCTGTCTTTTTAGTTGTCTTTATAGAACACACAATCTTTTAATGCTTTTCGTATTTCTTGTGTCATAGCCGGCTACAGGATTTTAGACAGCATCTTTCTCTCTCTTCATTTTCTTTCATTCACATCAGCAAAAATCCTACATGGCAGTGACTATAGACGGCTGATATAAGCCTATTGTATATGCTCTCACACTTCTTCGGCGTGTTCACAATTGAGCAAATCAAGGAAGCTGCATCAAAAGTAAGAGTGTGAACAGGGGGGTCTCCCTTTCACAAGTGTAAGATTTCCAAAATCGGCAGTACCTCATGACTCATAGGGATATTCCTGCGTTCTACGTTGCAATCTTAGATCATACTCGATAGTTAAAAGTCTAAACTCAGTACAATGTATCTCCTTCCTAACAGAGAAACCATGTTCCATGGCATAAGAGAATGTCTTTCCCGAATCAATGTAGTGACAGCCTGCTCTCATCCGCTACAGTACTGGCAAAGGTGAATCGTGTTCCTGATCCTCTGAACTTGCAGCCTTTTTTTCAGATTAGCATCGTGTGATGAAAATGAATGGTAAAATTTTTATGATTCTGGTTCAATTGTGCTTGTGAGTGAACTTGGTAACCTATCACGCGACTGTGCGAGTAGTCACTTAAGCAGCACCCGGATAGTGCTGAAACATTTTGATCGTTTTGGATTTGAGTTTACATCCCGGTTTTATGTCTCCAGGCTTGCAAGTCCTGGAGACATAAAATTCCCTAGTATAACTGAACCAGAATCATCCATGCTTCCCTAGTCCCGCTACAGACAAAGTTGTCTATACCATTGCACGTGCTTTTAAACGCCGGATAAGAGGTGAAAAAATGGCAGATAATTCCTGCTTGATCCGATGTTGTATCAGGAAAAAATCTGCCAGGGGTATCTTTTTTAGTCTTGATCCGTATTCAGAAAATCTCATGTAATATGGGTTATGATATGTGGAGACCAATATTCAATCCGTATCCGTATTTTATAGGATATCGATAAACATCAATATCCTTTAATATCATCTATAGTTTTCTAGTCATTGACTAATATATAATATAAATTTATATTTGATTATGTTTATGTTGTTAAGTAGGATAAATAATTCTCTAATAGGTAGTATAATTTGACACTTTCGTTGGCGAAGTTGTATATTTTCTTTATGTGTACACTATCCGTTAAGTGTGATCGATATGAATCCGATCCACATCCGTCCTGTGTGCGAATCCCCAAAAATCCATATTTGTATATGTATCCGACTCCGAATCTAGGTAAAAATATGCAATAGGATATATCCGTTCGTATTCGACCCGTTTTCACTCTCTCCTCGGCCGTTGACGTAAAGGCAGCCACCACTGAAGCACAATCTGATTCAAGGATCGTGGGCACACGAATCCATTCATTAACCAACTGTAGTCCTTCTCTGCAAGCTAGAGCTTCCATCTCATCCGCGTCGGCGTAGTGACGGATAACCCGCCAAGCCGAACGGAGAACTTGCCCCCTGTAATTGCGCACGACCACACCGATCTACATTCAGCTTTGCCCATCCCTCCGGAGGGCACGACCTCCCCTTGCATCAACATGAAGTGTAATGGGATGTTACGTGCAAAGAAATCCTAAACCTGGAGCATGAACCATTGGAGATTGTTTCAGTTGCCAGCCAGTCTTGTGCACCCAACTGATGCGAAGTGAAGGATTGTCAGGACCATGGAGCAGAAGAACAATCTCACGATATAATCAGTAGATAAGTTTATAAGACAACGGAGCACACAAGCAAGCACATGCCGACTCTGGCTGATCAACGATGCCAACAGCAGTCGAGGAGGCGGCATGGAGGCACTCAGCTGAACTAGCCAACTAGTTCCATTTTTTTGCACTAGTGCGCATGACTCATATAAGCATTGAGCCAGATGCAGATACACAGCCGATGGCCGACACGAACGAACACAAACATGTGTTGCAACAGAAGGCAGAATTTTCACCGTCAAAATTCCACGTTTATTCATAAAGAACTTGTAAACTCGATCGCCTAGTACGGCTTGAGGCAATCAAAGAGATGGGGAACCGACGAGGCAGCTTCCTCCGCCGCCGATGCGCTTGCCGTCGGGGACCTGACGGTGGACGGTGACACACCGGTCGGTGTCAGACACTGGCTTGGCACTCTCGGGCTCTCCCGGCGTGCCGGCGACGGCCGAGACGCGCTGGGGTTGCCCAACGCCTGCTCCATCTGCAGCATCTGTATCTGCTTCCTTCGCTGCTCCCTCCTCACCTCGTAGCGCTTGTTCACGTACTCCTCGTGGATGAACACATCCATCCTCTCGTCTCCAACTACTAGTATGTAGTGTCAGAACTACTCCCAAAGACTCATGAAAAGTTTCTAAGTTCCTAAATAAATGACACGACGACTAATTCACTGACGCTAACAGTAATACAGACTCAGAGGAAGAAGTTAAGAGTCACACTGAACACACTGCATATGTATATAGGCGATTCAGGTGTCAAGGATGGAGATCGCCGTCAGTCGCTTTTACCTTTAACAATTTTTACAAGGCACAGCAGCTGCTATTAGTCTATGCCAAGTGTGTAGTCCACAATGCTACAAAAAAATATTGCAGCTTAATGGCATGACCAAAAGGTCCAAAGCTATGTATGCATGCATGGATGCTTGTGGGGAAAAAAAAAAAGAAAAAAAAATCTATGACACCATTTATTATGGCTATTCCTTGGTGTCATCTATTAGGATGCTTGTCATTCTTGTCTGCTCTTGTGATGGTAGTTCAATTAGGACGTTGCTGTCACGCTTGATGTGTCAAAACTCAGGAATTCGTGGTGTACATTGGCAGAGGAATAGTTCAACGGTGTGTTCCAGTTTGGACTTGGCTCAATCCCGGTCACCACCCCTGTCAAAGTGTCAAGGGATGGGAATTTTCCCTGCAGGGAAAAGAGGGGTGTAGTTGCTTGCAGCGACATGGAATTGTGGATCAGAAAAGCAAAGAAGAGCTAGCTAGAGATGTGGAAAAGTTTGGTGAATGTCATCTGACCTAGATTCATCACCCACCACATAATTTCTTCTTCAGATCAGTAACCAAAGATATATACTGCAAATTAATCCAACAGGGCCAACACACTAGACTGGCCTTTCGCATGGATCCACTCCAGGTTTCCGTGATATCTTCAGATCAGTAAACAGAGACATCAAGCAATCCCAAACCATGACTCACGCTTGAGGATTGCTAAATATCTTTTCGAAAATACTTTACTATGGCAACATTAGCTAATGAAAGCTGAAGGATATTCTATACTAATCATGCGATCGCAATACTAAAGAGGAGCCATGTGCAAAATTAAGCCAAACAAATCTCAGTGCACCTTTTGATTTGACAAAAAGGTTTGTTCACTACCAAAATTCCAAAAAGATATTTGTCACTCCCAAAATTCCAAAAAGATATATACACACTATTAAGTTTATTAACTATCACACCAGACTCCAAAAAAAACATTCATATGCGAACACCCACAAAAATATCAGCTGATTATCTTGTTCTTGAGATCTGCAATCTTTCATAGAGAAGTCGATGCAGTCATCGTCCTTTGTGCATTCCCAAGGATGATAACAATGATAGTCACATCATCGTGGTACTTTCTCCTACTCCCAACAGGTATCCTTATCAATTCTTCAGCTGTTAAAGCTGGCATGACATAGGAAGAAAGTAATGAAGAGTTAAAGTTAATGCACCCGGATTACAATGTATGGTTCCAAAAGGATTGCAAAGATGCTAAGTGCAGAAAACAAACAAATCATCAAAGTAGTTGTACTCTCTTCACAAATACTAATTGCTTCTACAAGCTACAAAACCTACAAACTGGGTTTCTACTTGGTATCATAGAGCTTACTCACTTAAGGTTGTTTTGGTTCCTAGTATAATATAAAATGCATTTCAGCATTTTGGTTACAAAATTACCAATCTACAGGGAAAACGTGTCTTAGCACTATGTCATATTTTCAAAAATAAAATTCATAACATATTTTGGAGTATACCTGCTTCCTTGGCTGCTTTGTGTAAAAGTTGCTCAATGAGATAGTTTGCAGGATCACCCATTGGATTATCGTGCATAAATTGATAAACCAACTGAACAACTTCTTCGTTACTGAAGAAATCGAATAAGCCATCGCTACCAAGCACAACAAACAAATCGTCCTCTGAAACTTTGTGACTCAGTGTGTGTGGATTTGTATATACATAAGGCGGGCTGCACAAATTACGAACTCGGAGAATTCCCATGAGTGCATCATTCAACTTTTTCTGCAAAGTTACATAAAGAGCGTGGGTATTAGTTAAATCATAAGAATGATATGAATTTTCTTCACATAACAAAGTATAATATGTTACCTGCTTTAGATAGCCAACTCCAAAAGCACGAGTAACCTTCAGCTTCCCTTTTATTTTGTTGCCCATCACAACTGAAGAATCATTAGGATGATCAGCTAAAAGTTTCTGGTACTCCAATGGATTTTCAAGTGAGTGGATCTCCGTCAATTGAATAGCCTTCAATGTATCGTTTTCTGCATATGGCATGGAAGCAAGCACAGCTCTACTGTCACCAAGATTTAAGATGCACAAATATGTTCCATGAAGAAGCACAACCAGAACACAAGAGCCAACTGAAACTAAATCTGGTCTATCATCCATCTCTTGTTCAACCATGCGTAAAAAGTCATTCTCAGCTTGCTCAACAGCAGTAGTGAGGCAATTCAGCACACCAGCTCGAAATGTTTCAGAAAATTTTACATCTTCATTTTCTGCAATTCTCATGGCTAGTGTTAACTCACTTTTAGCGCCATTAAGATAGTCTTCTGATGAATTATATAGACCATTTTGTTGTTTAATCCGATATTCTAACAAGTATAGGTAATATACTATGTTATCATATAGAGTTACTGCCAGAAAATCAGCTGCATCTCGTCCATTAAATCCATCATATATTCCACAAATCAACCATCCATTTTTCTCAGAGCACACAGCTTGCACTCTATCCTCTCCAGCAGCTCCGCCAGCCATTTTTACCTCTGTACTAGTCAGAAAATTAGATGATACAGTCGTTGGTGTGCTGGACCTCCACAGATTTTTACTGATTTCAAATATAGAGCTCTCAGTTGATACAGGGCTGCCTTGTGAGGTGGACAACAAATCCAATCTTGACATCGATGGGGAAGAAACAATTTTTCTAAAAGAATTTGGAGAATCTAGTTCTGGTAAAATTTCTTCCCCAATAAGACCCTTGCAAATATTTGTATTTGCCAGTGTGAAATTTGCACTAATTGCAGCACCAGATAAAGAAGTAAACGAGCCATTTTGTGATGTCATCATGGTATTAGTTTCAAACCTCTTCCCAGGAGAGATGTCATGCTCATCAGTGTCAAGAGGAAAACTCTGATAAGAATTACAATGGTATCCAAAGCTGACGTTGAGATTACTACAACTCCTGACAAGCAAGTCTTCTTCCTCAGAGTTGATGCTGTCATCATAGGTGCTCTTATAAAACAGTTCTTCGTCCACCATCTTTTTATATAAAAGGATAACACCAATAATAACGTAATATTGCTGGCAAACTCTGTTTTCAAGGTTACGATGCTACTCAAATGCCATGCCAAATACAGCTTCCTTTATACTTAAATGGAAATGCAAACCAGACCTGCAATATTATATTAGCTTAAAACATTAGCTAAATACGTTCTAAGCAAAAGAACTGTGTTTTAGAGCATAAACATGGTAAAACTGCTGCAGAAAAAATAAATGATTAAAACAAAATTTTAACTCTCATATTCAGCGATATTGGGAGTTTTTTTTTAAGTATATTCTAGCCCGCTACTCCAAGTGTTGTAGAGTTGTGAACAAGAGTTGTAAACTTGCAATTGATAGTTTGTAAACAAGGCTGCTTCTAGAATCGTGGTGCTAGCATGGTTTCTATAGTTGAGCAGTATTATCAGTCCTTTGAACTATTGTGGGTAAGTTTGTTTGACTATAATTCCATCCAAATTTAAGTGGGGAAGGAACTGTATCTCCCATTACATGCCGTGAATCAATGAGAAAGCTCCAGTTTTACAATTGGAACTTGTATTATTAGCCATTTCCAATCCCATGAATATTTATTATGACTACAACCCCAATCTGAGTTGAATTGTACAAGAACTGTACCTTCTTACCAAAAATAGATGGCGTCATTTTATACTCGATAGTATTTTCTTTTTAAGCTACCGAACATGAAAGAACACAGGTAGAGTTCTTGAAAAATGAGAAGACCACATCCCATACGCCACCAAGTTCCACAGGATCTAGTCTTATCAAATTTTTTCCACATCAGAACAACCAAGAACATCCTTAGTAAGAGCAGGACGGAGAGAGAAAAATAACCTGAAGTGAGAAGGGGTTGCTAATGTGTAAGGAGTGATCCCGCATATGGCAGCGCCAAACAGGTAGATGAACTTCACCACAGCGGCTATGACCGGTTTTTCCACAAAAATTAACCTTCTTGGCGTTCACCTATGTACCACAACAACATGTAACCGCATGAGGAGAAAGAACAAGGAAACCAAAAGGAAAAAAGAAAAGGAAAGAGAGAAACATGTGGGCGCGTGACATACAGATGCATCCATCTAAGTTCAGAAAGATGGGAATCGGGCCAGGTGACGCAGCCCCTCCTCTCCTCCCATCCCTGAACCCAATCCAATCTGTTTTAAATACCAAATTTTGCTCCCGTTCTTGAAGGACCTATCAAACAACAAGAATAAAAAAAATCAACATACGGGAAACGATAACAAATGAGTTTGCATGTATGCACATCTACAAAACGCAAACCAGAGAGAGAGAGAGAGAAAGGGAAATGATCCGTTCACCTTTGCGCTAATGATATTCCGGTTCCAATTGCAGTTGCGGCTGCGACTCGCAGTCCAGGAAGAGCAAGCTGAGGCGGAGGGAGTGGCAAACAGGAGGACTAGGAGGAGACGTGTGGTGCGGAGGATGGGGGGAAATTGGGAGGAAGGTGTGGGCTGCGGAGAATATATTGGGGTGGTGGGCGAGGGGGAAGGAGAGAGAGGGAAGCAACAAATTCACTCCTTTTTTAAAGTTTTTTTTAATTTATAATTTGAGATCTGACTGTTTCCTTGAATTGGACATGCAAATCTAACCGTGTCGTTCTCCACCTCGCAGTGTTATTTACTTTTTTTTTCTTCGCTCTTTTCGTCTTCTTTGAATTGGCTCTTTTTTTCTTTTTCTTCGGTTCTTCTCCGTAATTTTTGTTTTATAGGTACTTTGTCAAACCGTAAAGTTACCATGTGCTCGATCACTTTCCTGAGAACTCTGGGCATGTCGGATGATTGCCACATAAAGACATCTGCGTTTGTCCGGAGGAAAGTGATAAGGGCGTCTTCCTATTTGAGGTCGAAAGTATCCCCGATGCGAACAGTCTTCAAGGGCTCCTCTGGGTCTAAAGAAATCTTCTTGACCTGGTCGTTCGGCTTAGGTGCAGTTTTAGGCTTCGACTGCTTGGTCGAAGGTTGCCCTTTGTTTTATTCTTGAGCTGATATCTGGCCAATCATCTCGAGGGACCGACGGTCACACGTGTACGCCATCTTTTTATCACAATGAATTGTGATCACTCCTTTGGGACCTGGCATCTTAAGACATTGATACCCATAATGAGTAGCGACTAAGAATTTTGCCAAAGTTGGTCGTCCAAGTATGGCGTTATATGCCATATCGCAATCGACCATATCAAATGAGATATTCTCTGTCCTGAAATTACTTGGAGAACAAAATGTTAAAAAAAAAAGAAACTTGACCAATAGGTTTGGCCGAAGACCCCGGTACAATACCATGAAAAGAGTATCATACCGGTCTTACCTTGGTCCTAGGTACTTGCATCTCATCCAGGGTATTCGTAAACAGAATGTTTAACGAGGTACCACTATCAACCAACACTCGATTTACTCGATCGTTGTTGATGGTGGGCTTGACCACGATCGGAAAGCGACCTGGTCGAGTGGAAGGGATCGAGCAGTCACCCTTCTCGAAGGAGATGGTGACTTCCGACCACTTCGATAATTTATTAACAAGAGGAGGGTCAATGGAGTTTACCTCGCGTTCGACAGCCTTAAGTTGTCGTTTTGACTCGTATGCTGATGATCCCCCATAGATATACTCAATGGTGTGCTCGGGATCTTGGAATGGCATCTCCTCGTTGTCGTCTGACTGCGTATGACCACTGGCTTGCCCTACCTCTTCGAGGGTAGGAAGTGGTCCTTTGCCATTGTAATAATCCTCAAGTTTTCATTTGAAAACTCGGTAGTTGCGAAGGTCATAGCCTTCCTTTTTATAGAAATGACACCACCTAGACTTGTCGTTCTTCCGCTCGGGGCGCTTACATTTCTCTCGATCAAAGTATGGCTTGGAGCCTTGAGGATTTTTATCGCTCACGACCAAGACCTCCTTGAAACTGTTGGCTTGAAGTTTTTGGCCCTTTGCCTTGTTCTTGGATTTCTTGGCCTTTTAATCCTTCTTCTTACCACTTTCGCCCACCTCTTGAGGAACTTTATCATCTCGATCAATAGTGTTGTTCCACTCGACTACTTCAGCAGTGGTAGCATATCGATTGGCTATCTCGAAGAGCTTGACAACAGTGGTAGGAGGATTTAAGGCGATATCCTCCATGATCCTTCTACTACGGACTCCCTGCTTGAAAGCTCTAATGGCTGAAGAATCAGAAACCTCAGGAATGGAATTTTGAACTTGACTGAAGCGTCGAATGAACTGGCGCAGAGTCTCGTGGTTGTTTAGTCTCATCCTATACAGGTCGTCCTCCTTCCCAAGGCGATGGTAGGTGTCCTGGAAATTGGCCAGTAGGAGGTTGCAGAGGTGCTGCCATGAATAAATCGACTCGAGTGACTGATTTAACAACCTCGATCGAGCAGATCTCTCGAGCACAGTAGAAAGGTAATTTGCCATTACATGCTCTCCTCCTCATGTTGCTCGGACAGCGGTTGTGTAGATCTGGAGGAATTCAATGGGGTTTTGAGATCCATCGAACTTCTTCACGTTCACTGGTCGAAATCGAGGTGGCCAGCGGACTGCTCTGAGGAAGTTGGTTCCTCATTCGGACATAACGTTGTGGGGGATAAGGATCCCTCCTCAACTCCATCGGTGGTATGGTCTCCTAGAGAATGATCTCCGGAGGCGACATCACCATCGGATGACATAATACTCGGCTCGTAGTCGAAACCAGGGTTATCAATTTCGGCGAAATTTCGGCGAAATGGCCGAAATTTCGTTCATTTCGCTGGGGGCCGAAAGAATTACAATTCGTTCAAATTTTTTTGGTTTGTTTGAATTTGGAGGAAATTTAGAGGGTTAAAAGGAGTAAACACTAGTATTAATTCATTAGTAGTAGTAGCACAGTGGCGGCGCTGAGTCGTCTTCTCGATGACGGGATCGAATCCCAAAGCGACTTAATTTTGCGATTTTTTAATTTTAAATTCAAATTTGATTCAAACCAGTTTGAAAACCCACCGAATTTCAGACCGAAATTCTGAAATTTCGGTCATTTCGGCTATTTCGGCTACCAACGAAATTTTTTCAAAAACGAAATTGTTAACCCTGGTCGAAACCAACATTCATGTCGATATCTGCGTAATCGACCAAGTCGAACCAGTTCTCTTTGTTCCACTCTCCTGCCATGGGAGCATTAGAGTTGGGAAAAAGCGAAGGAAAGCTGATGACTCGAAGATCCCCACGGTCGACGTCAACTGTCGGTGTTTTAGAACTAAACTTACGTAAAGATTGTTTGATTCGGGGGGTCTCCAAGACTCAAATCACGCAGAGAGAGCGACACGGAGATTTTTATACAGGTTCGGGCCTTCTCCGGAGAGAATAACAACCCTACTTCTGTGTGGATGTATTGAGTATGTTGGTTTACAAATCAAGAGAAAGACTTGAGTGTCTTTGTCTCTCGCCTCGATTGCCTTTTCACGATTGTCCTCTTCCTTTTCCGATGATCCCGCCTTTTATCTGATCTTGAAGTGGTTCTTGTTTCTCGGTCCAAAGGCGCATTAATGCTTGAGATGATGGAGTAGCATTCTTGGAGATTATTATGGGAGTAATAACGTTCCACGTCGCTAAGGCGATTATCACCATGACAGAGAGTTAAATCGTGCCATTATTCCAGAGAATAACAGCGTAATTGACTGCACATATCATTAGATATGGTGCAGAAAATTCCCCAATCGACTAGGCCCACATGTCTGTAAGCCTTATCGACTAGAGACTGGTCGTAGAAGAACTTACGATCAGGTGGTGGTCGTAGTAAAGCTTACGACCACAGACCGATCGTAGGATGACTCACGATCAGGGGATAGTCGTAGAAGGACTTATAACCTCCAGCTTCTCCCTTATAAAGGTCAAGGGGTATACTCAAGAACCAGATGACGGTAATATTATCTATAATAAGAATTACAGATAAATAATTAAATGAGGATTATTAGATCATCGTCAAGAACTATGAACCTCCCTTGATTAGCCTTGTATTTATAATAATTGTATTGTGTGTTGGCTCGCGAGTACGGTTGTGTACTCATACTCGCTCTTTATATTCTTTTAGTCGGTAGCCATAAAAGAATGCTATATGGACAATTATGAGTATTGGTCAAGACTGAAGATCAAGAAGGCCAAGAACTAGGTCGCAGCCCCAGTCGATTGCCTGTGGGTATATCGTGAGGGTTCCACGTGTTGTATTTTAATTCCGCTTCTGCTGTTGATTTTTTAAAGGTATTTAGGTTGGTCGGCCATTCTGAAAGACAAACGTCGTAAGGTATATTTTTGCTTTGGTTATTATTATATAATAACTTTACATTTTCATGATATATGTTGATATACAATAATATAATTATAAGCACTAGCTACTGATCTAAAAACTAGTGCTGTGCAGATGATTTCAAATCACTAGAGATTCTGATCAGATAAGTTTATTGTTTCGAGGAGACTAGTCCACTTCTCCCAATAAGTAGCAGCCAACTGTTGAAAAAGCGAGCAAACAGAAAAGAGATGGAGATTTTTTTTCCCCGAAAGCATGCCTTGTGGCTATAGCCGATTAGCCGCCCGATTGCCAAGGTGGTGTTGCCAAAAAGAAATACAAAAGAAAAGCAAAAAAAAAAAAAAACTAGAGGATCAGAACAGATAGGATAAGCATAACAGCTTCAGATCAGAGATGAGATGTGGCGAGCTGACGCTTGACGGGTTGAATCGGAGTGAGGTCGAAAGGCATCGATCGCGAAACATCAGACTCTGGACAACCAGATCACGCACGCTGATGGTTAGATAATGGTACTATGATAATTAGTCATTCATTCTAGTATTAAAATTAGATTAGACAATGCTAGATGAAATGCAGTGTGTTTGGTAGCATGTAGCTAGCCCTCGTGGTCCTTGAGAATCCCCCAGTTTTTTATTCGATTACAACAAAGACAAACACACACACACAACACCACACACGTATACATGAGTGCATCTCCTTAGCACACAATTGAACGGACAGAAGCCGATGATAGATCTGGAAACATTATAAAATTCCTACTGAATTGTATTTACATATGTGTAAAAATAGACAACTGGATTTGAACCCAAGTTGTTAGAGTCGTATATCCGCAACTCCATCACATCAGTGCATCCCTCCATCGCATCAGTGCATCCAGAGGTGGTTCCCGGATTACCTACTTTCAGCTCCGTACTGGACTACTAGTCCGACTTGCATGTGCATGCAATCCAATTGGAGCATCCGAGGCATTGATCAAAAGTCAAAAGATTTTGGCAAAAGGTTGTCACTAATTTTTTTTTGCGAGAAAAAAGTTGTCACTACGAATTATTGTGGAAATCTAGTTTTCACTTCACCCTAACACCCTGAATTTTGCAAAACCGGAACAATTTAAACCTCAAAGGTAGTCTTCGTCGTGGCTAATTAATCAGTAGTTTTTTTTTTTCATTTCCTCTTGTTTGCTGACTCATCTTCTGAAAACAGTTAGAATCTCTATATATGTTGGCAGTGGCACCACCACGGAAAATCCACCATGGAAACCGTCGTTGTTGTCCGGGATTGAAATTGATCCGATTTTTAATTTTTAGAGGACTATTCGTTTGGTTTCATAATTGAGGATGGAAAGTAGTGATAGTTGAAGGGGTAATATTATTATTTTCGTAGAATATTTAATTGTAGCAGACGAAGAATTGCGAAGAAATTAATTATTTTGCGAACAGGAATGGAGAAGCCAACTGTATGCTACTACGAGAAAACAAGAGCACAGAGTTCAAGTGATGTGTAGCTTTAACCTCCACCATTAATCCAAAAATAGTCAAATTCAGAAGGGTAGCTAACAATGAAAACTAGGAATTGAATGTGATAAACAAAAAAAGAAAAAGGTGTTACATGTAATTTTCTCATTTAATAGAAGATCTTTTTTAGGAGTTCAAGATCAAGAATATTAGCTGCCACTGATTAATAAAAAAAGCTTGCATCAGTGGGAGATGCTATCCCTGATAACATATACAAGCCAGCAAGAAGAAATTGTACTCTGCAAATTAAGCTGATGAATTGCTGATAGGCTGATACATCCGCACCTTGGTGGTTCCAATCCAAGCCATGAAGCCAGCACGAAGGGACAGCAGCACATCCACATTCAGTGCACCTAGCTCGCCGGCGCGTGACCACTGATCGGTGCAGGCACGTGCATGTCTGCCGATCGATCGAACAAGCAAGCAAAACCATTTTGATCGTAGATTCCTAGATTGCCTTGCCTTCATCTATCCACATCTCCAGTGCACGTACCTTTCGGTCCGGGATCACGACGGTTTTCCAAACAGGAATCGAGGCCGTGGACGAGGCAAATTACCAGACCAACGCGACAGGGACGTGTATCATCGTTGCCGCTATGACCAGAGCGACGTACGTCCCAAATCGTTAGGTCGCTTTCAGGTTTCGCGCGCCATTCATATACATAGGATTGTGCATCGATCAGTGATTCAGTGGTGATGTCTGACGAAAATAAAACCGAAGCAAACCTTGTGCGCGGGCGCGGCTACCCGATTTGCCAAAGGTCAACAAACTTGCGTGGCGGGAACGGGCGGGACAGGCACCACGCTCAGGAGGAAGAAGAAGACAATCTTGGCGACGTCAGATACGAGAGAGAGAGAGAGATTGGAGATGCAGATTAGCTAACTAAAATGAGCAGAGGAAAAAACTGGAGCGACACAAAAGATATGGGACCTGTGGTCTCTGGACGAGCAGCATCCGTCTGCCTTTGCTGCTCGATCTCCTGGGAAGAAGGCGTCGGGATCTCGACGTGTGCTGCGCATCAGTAATTCAGTACACGCTGCTTGAACGACGTTCACATGAATATTATTGTTTTTTTTTCCCAAGCTTACTACGATGGTGCGTGCTATCTGTGAATGCTTTTCCTAAGCAACAATGGTTATGCAGCTAAATGCATGTTCAGTGCAGAAAAAATGTGCAACTGTACGTGCATCAATGCATAAGAGCTAGCATAGGAGTATGTTTTACCAAACAAGTTGCGAGCTATATAAATCTTTGTTATCTGCATGTCTAGTCTGAACATATATATTGAAATACACACAAAGAGATGGTTTCAGCAAAGCTGCCATGAAAATCCATTACGTCCGGATCTTACTGCTTGCAAGTTCCAAGTTGCTCTCGGTTAAAGATGATTGTACAGCCACAAAAATTATTCGTCAGCGTCATTGCAGATCGACTACTGTAAAACTTTAACGAAATAGTGTTGTTAATGATTGATGATGCAACTGACAAGATGCTCTTGTGCCTAAATAGTTGCAAGTGGACCAGTGGGGGGTATGGTAAATTCGCTTTCTTTTATTAAATCTACTACTTGTCACTTGTCCATTGGAACGTCGGAAGGGCAGCAACACAGAGGAAGGAAGCAGAGCAACGAACAGAGGAGGCACACATGCGGCTCGTGCAAGGCCTGACGCCGGCGAAGGCGCCGACGGCGGTGGCTGAAGACGGGGAAAATGAATTGCCGGGAGCGAGAGGGGGCCAGGGGGCGACACTACGGCCTGGGCCACACTGGTCTAAGCCGGCGGCGGGGCATGGCGGTTGGCCGTGGGTAAGGAGGAGTGGCGACGGCGTTGGATGGAGAGGGGGGATAATAGGGGAAGCATGGCTATGAGGAAGGTGCAAGGAGATCACTGGTGCAGTTTCTGGCGATGGGGAGCGACCGAGGTGGGCCTGCGATGGGAGCCGCGGTCGGCGCGGCCTGCTTCCCGCGGTGACAGCGTCTCAAGAGGTAGACTCCAAATCAGGGCCTGTGCATGAGAGAGGAAGGCATAAGGATGCTACCCACAGAAGGAATTGGAACGGATCTCGCCGGAGGTGAGGGCGGCGTCCAAGGCAGCGCGTTTGGCCAGTTTTGGGGAAGACGATGATGCTGGTTGCTCTCGCGAAGAACCCAAATCAACTGAGGGGAAAAGCGCGCGATGTGGCAGAACATGGCGTGATACGGAAGGAATCGACTGGAACTCACTGGTTCTCCAGAATAGGTGGGACGAGCGCGGTGGCCAGCGCAGGCAAAGCGCAACTTCACACTGGGCTTGGCTTGGCTGTCGGTGCGCAAGTGGGGAAGGAATAAATGGAGCGGGAGCGAAGGGCAAGAGGGCGGGGGAAGGAACCGAGTGTGCGGGTGGTGCAGGTAAGTGGCGGTGGGGTGGATTCAGGGGAGGGAGAGACGCTGTCACGGGCACGTCTGAAGGAGAGCGATCGGGCACCACACTTCACTGGATGGTTCACTGTGCAAAGGAAAAGGGAGGAGACGGTATGCCCAGCGCTCCATCGCCGATCGAACGGCTGACCATGCATGAGGCTGACGCTGGCAAAGAAATTCTAGGCACACGCGAGCGCGCGCGATTGGTAGAAAATGGCCGTGAAGTGCGGGGAGGCCAACGATTTGTGGCGCTATAAGGAGCTGGGGATAGTGTCGCCCATTAGGCCATCATGCATGCAAGCTTAGCATGTAAATCGGCTTAGCTTGTAAATCATGAGTTGCACAACCACAGCCAACTTAACCTTAGGTGTGCACGTCACTTCGGGGCTGTTGGGCTATATCACTCAACATGGAGATGACAAGAGCCCAGCACTTGTGAACCGTTGATCTTAGCTACAATCAGCGGTTGAGATGCCTCCTTGAGAGACCGTTGCCTGCTATACAGCGAAACAAAATCGCACTCGCGCGCTACTTTATAGCCACATCGGGAGGGAATCCTTCCCCCGCGCAAGGCAACGAGCCAACGATGGGATTAGGTCTTAAATTCCCACTTGTAATTCTGATCTGCATACCACGCATTATAGCCGCAGCGGGAGAGAATCCTTCCCTGCGAGAGGCAATTCCTGTATGTCGTCTCGTCGTTATCTGCAACATTTGCATGCATGCATTCTTGAATTGCTACTTTATAGCCGCTGCGGGAGGGAATCCTTCCCCCGCGCAAGGCAACGATGGGATTAGGTCTTAAATTCCCACATGTAATTCTGATCTGCATACCACGCATTTTCCTCAGTGGTTCATGTACAAGCTTATCTAGCCTGTGGTACAGTACAGTATTAAAGAATATCATCCATATTAAACTGATAAATTAAAAAAGAGTGTCCTATTTGATCGGAGTCCATGTGATAATACCCCCTCCTCCTTCATCCCGATTGCAATAAACCCGCACGTGTATCATCTAATGCTTATAACGCTTAAAATGTCGTAAATTTTATGTATGAAAAGTTACATTGCAACTCCATTGGAAATGTCGACACTCATTGTTCTCTGTTTTCATGTGGATATAGCACAACAGTACACACATAACATACAAAATATGCATACAAATATAGTAAAACAAAATCGTATAACATGGGATACAATATGGCTCACTCGTCTGAGCCACTACTCTCTGCTCACTGCGTCTGCGTCCGAGTGTGCATCCTTGTTTTGCGTCAAGCATGTCACGTGGGATACGTTAGCTGGTCTGGAGAGCGCATGTCGGATTGGATAGGGTACGGAGACCGTTGAGTCTGTTGAGTGGGCGGAGGTGCACCAGTAAGCTGAGTCGGAGGAAGCTGAGTCTGGTAAGCGTCGATGTCGTCCTGCTAAGACATGCTAAACTAGGGGCCACCTGCAATGAAGTCATGAACGAGGGACTGCATAAATCTACTCTTGAATTGTCCACCACCAAGGTACGATGTCTGCAACTCCGGTTGTGCAGAGGAGCTCCAGCCCTGAACAAAACGGTGTGGTAGCGACCCCGGAGGAGCTCTGCCCTGGGTGGTACGGTACTCCAATCCCTGGCGCCGTGTACTGCTCCTTGGTAGGAGCTGGGAGACCCGTATCCTCATCAGTGGACGTAAACTGGCTGTCACCCCCACGGTTAACTGAAGACTACAAGACAAAACAATGTTAGTCAAAATAATCACTCTGGACATAAACTAAAAATCTCGTACCTCCCGGTTGTGTAGCGTAGATGACCGAGGGGGAGCGCTAGTCTATGTACGGGGTGTGGACGGTAGAAGTGATGCATCCCAACAGACCTGTGGCAGGAGAACGACATAATGTTAGCGGAACGTAAGACATAACCAAAAAACAGAACGTAAATTTGTACATAACTTACCTCTCCGCTGATCTGGCTTGCGGATGACAAACGAGGAGTGCTACGACACCGGCCGGTCTCACTGGGTCATGATGACCTAGCGGGTGAGCATGCCCCCCCCCCACTTGGTGTCCAATGCATAGGACGTCGTCCGTCGAACGACCGTGGCTCAGGTTCTTTATTATGTTCTTCGACTCCGCGAAGATGTACCTCAAAGTGCTGAGTAGCCCCAGTACTATGTGTGGACTATGGATGGCGGTCTTCAATGCACTTGCGATACGCCGCGTCTGCTCCAACTGAAGTGACATACAGAACAGGTTAAGTAACGAAGAGTACAAACATCATCAATGAAACGACTAGAGGTTGTAAGTATCTTACGGTGTCGTCACGCCGCGAAGCGCTGTGACGATCGAACAAGTGGCGGAGGCTCTCCTGGTGCGTCACCTGCTCCGGGCGCTCTGGTGGAGGAAGGGTGAGTTTGGCGTGCGACCGTGGTGCGTACCACCGCAGGTACTCACCATACATATGAACGTCGTACGGGCACTGCTCCTGCAAGACCTCCAAGTGCGTTGTCTCCATCCATGCTGTAATCCGCTCGTGCTGGGCTACTTGCTAGTCCTTAGCATGCTGACCTGACCTCAATTGCCTGCATTTCCAGAAGGATCGATGTTAGAAAAGAAGATATAAGAAGTGTAAATATTACTCGGATGAAATTTAACTCACATGTGTACGGCTCGCTGGAGGACCCTGCCGTCTAGAGGGGGCACGACCTGGTACAAATCAAACTGTCGCATTACGCGCTGTGACGCGTAAGGCTCCACCATATGTGCGGACACCAGATGACAAGTCGTCGCTCATAACCCGACGTCCTGGGTGCATTGCACAAATAGCCCGTGTGACGCTATCGTGTGCACGAAATCTGGAGTCCATGTAGCACAGATGATGTCGTTGTCATGCAATGACTCGAACTCATTGTGGAATAACGAGTAGCACCTCACCGGTCTATCCTTGGCCCAACGTAGACGGGCAGCAGTCCACCGAAAGCCCATAGTGGGCCCGTCTACCGGGTCGTCCAACTCGAGAACGGTGCATCGCTCTCTTGATGGCGGCCGTATCAGGAAGTGCTTCCAACTCCACGATTGCAAGTGCACGTACAGACGATGCAGTTGGGGTAGCACCGATCTTTGCACCACGAAGCATCACAAAACCCTCGGTATGTGGCGCAAAGGATGGCTGATCCCCAGCTATACTGAGGCATCACCTTAGCCTCCGTGTTAGCCAAAAATTTGGCGATGAGCACCAATTGCCCTGTGTGCTTGGAAGCATGACCCAACCAAAGAGTTGAAGAAGGTAAGCAACGAGGTGCATCCTAATAACCTCATTAGGTGCATCATGCGGGCATTGACTGAAATGCCTCAGCTAAATCCGGGAGACGCCATGTGCATGCTCCGGGACAGGTATGCCGAACCGATGCCCTAGCCTGGTCTTCTAGTCCACCGGCGGACGGCCTGGAACAGGTGTCTTACCCCAGATTGGGAGACCAGTCAAGAACGAGACGTCTTGCAGAGTGACCGTCATCTCACCCCCACCGAAGGTGGAAGGTGTGCGTCTCGGGCCTCCACCTGTTGACAAGTGCCGACAGTAGACTGGCGTGTAGGGTGAACTGGCGTCCGACTAAGAGCAACCTCGCAAGGGGCAACAAACCCGTGTCCCAGAGGATTGTAACGCAGCGAGCGTTCAGGTCTCAGTAATCCCTCCCCGGCCAGTAGTAGGGGGCGAAGGGCCATCCGCGTCACCGGAGATCCACAGCTTGCACCGGTGGTTTTCATCGTAGAAGGGTTCCAGAAGCTCTGGTAGATACATGGCTTGTAGCAGATTTAATTATTAAGGCTTACTAAGGCCACAAAATTAATTACATCTAATTAAATACAACTAATTTAATTAGCACTAAGTAATGACGGTCGGTTAATTAAGACTTAATTTCAACTAATTGTTTACAACTAATTCATTCAGTTAAGAATTAGCTAAAATGTGTCCAAAATGTGTTGCTCTAATTTGTGAGGACCCCTGAAATTGAATATGTTCCAAATTAAAAGATTATACCAAAGGTATAATTTTTAACAAGGAACGAACCCAATTTCAAGTTCCCGGATGTGTGTCATACATTAATTCCTAAGATCAAGGATTAATGTACACACATCCTAAACAACATTGTACAAAGTCACACAAAGGCCATATATTTATAACAAAACTGTACAAGACCTGAGTTTTAGTACAATAAGTACATAAGGGACCAACAGTCAACTAAAACAGAAAACTGCAGCGGAAACTACTATAAACACCAAAAGATACCACCAAGTGTGCCCTAACACCCGCAGGCAACTGAGTGGAGGTAGAATCAGCATCATTCGTTAGCGTCACTATAATTGGCGCTAACGGATGTGTTGTACACATAATCGTCCTCACCTGCAACAAGTGGTTAAAGCAACTGAGTACAGAAGGTGTAAGATCGAGGAGGCCGACTAGAGAGGGGGTGAATAGGCGTTTTAAAACTTCTTTGGCTAAAACCAATTTCTAATGCGGAAGCTAATACAAATACGGTTTTGCACAATTAAAGCCTAAATCAACTAGGTTCAACTAAGTGCACCAACAACAAGTCTAATGATAAATATAACAATCAAGCATAGACTTGTAAGCAATTCAATTCTAACAAAGACAATAGCACAAGGTAATGAATAACTATTGCAATCATACACAATGAATAAGCAATTTAATTCTAGGAATATAAATTGCACAAAGTAAAACAAGCATTCATACACAACGAATGTAAATGCAATAGTGAGGCAAAAGAGATCACACCACAAAGACACGTTGATGTTTTACCATGGTGTTCAGAGACTTGCCGGTCTCCCCTAATCCACGTTGAGGCAAGCCCAAACTAATTGGACCGGCTCCACAAATTGAGCACCCGCCTCCGAGGTAAGTCCAACTACTTGGACCGGTTCCAAACCGAACCAACACATCGCTCCACTAGGGTTGCTCTTTCCTCCACTCCGGACAGTGGCGGACCCAGGATTAAATCTTAGGTATGGCGGTGTCACTTCCTCGCCGGACACCGCCTCGACGTGCATCGCTAGGGTTTGGTCGCTCGGTCCTCGCTCGATGGCTTAAAGCATTGCGTTGAGCTTTTGTTCAACTAAACTCTTTTTTAGAGAAAAGCGCTCAATAACTAATAAAATGAATCCTTTTGGAATACTCAAACATCCTAGACGCATTAAGCACTCATATTACTCCATGTACATCTTTTCATGGTTCTTATGAAATTGTGATCATGATTTAGGATGATTGCTTAGTATAAATCCTAAAAGAACAATTCAAAGGGAACACCATGCAAGTACTTACTGACCGCTTCATCGACACCGCCCCCCGCACCCCCCTCTGGCCTCGCAGCGCAATCGTGTATCTTTTCCGAATCTACCAAAGACAAGAAAACATATGTGTTACCATCCCATGAATTATTGGATCATATACTATTCAATATTTAGGATTAGGACTCTGTGTTGTTATACATACATGCATGCCTACTTCTTTGAATTAGTTGATTGGATAGAAACTTTGATCTCCATATACAAATTAAGAATAGAAAACAATACTACAAATAATGGGAAATATATACCATAACAAAACCTTTAGCAGGGTGTTGTGAGTTGATGAACCTGCTAAAGGTCATGACAATTTTTTAGGCATTTACATTAAATTAAACTAGTTGTGTCAAAGTTTGCGTTTACATTTGTTAGTCGAATAGCAAGTTTCATAAGCAATTCGATGTTAATTCTTTGTTTGATAGATGTTAGCTAGTATAGCTTAATGAGTCGAGTTTGTTTCAGATTAAGAGTCAAAGTCGGACTCTGTTTCTTCGTCGAAGCGTAAGAGGTTTTGAGTCTGTACCTATTCAAACCGACTCAAACTATAAACTTCGGTGGCTATAAATAACAAAGAAAAGAAACAAAAGATCGCAATGGTTGCAACGCAAACTACTAAATCTCGATTCCATATTGTTCCTCCAAGCATTGGTGATCTCAACCAAGTCTCGAACTTTCGAATCGTTGCTTGTCTGAATTTTGATTCGGTGGAATCTGTCATTTTCGTCATGCTAGTCTCATGAGATTAACACGATCGAAGATTGTTTTGAAGGAAACAACAAAGAGCACAAGTCAGTCAATCTAGAATGAAATCTTTAGAATTAAGATTGTTAATTTACATCTGCTCATCTTATCTGCAAACGCATTAGTGAGCAATTCAGAGGAAAACTGTATTATACAAAGCTGCATCTACAATATAAAATTCTCACGGTCTCACCTCACACTTCAGTCCGCAGTTGGCAGTTCGGCTCACCGGCTAGATTGGCTCCCTGCCCCACTGCTCCACCACACGCCCACGCGACGCCCACGCTGGTGTGCCGCCGCGCCATGTTCCGCCGCCGCTGCGTCGCTTGCCGCCGCCGCCGCCACCCTCTGGTCGCCATTGCGTCGCCGCCCACAAGGCCGCCTTCACCCTTCACCCTCTTCTTTGCATCGCTTCGCCGCGTGCCGCTTCGCCCGTCTTGACGCCAACGCCTAGGTTAGAAATTGGGGGAAATAGAATGGGGACGCCATCGCACGTCCACACCGCCCGCTGGCCAGGGGGTTGCCGCTCGCCGGCGTCCGGGAAGGGGGGGTTACCACCGGCGGCTACCTCGGGCGGCCGCCCAGCCTCGCCTGATTGCTGGGTCCGCCCCTGACTCCGGAGATGGCGAGCACCACACCACTCACAAACCGCTCGGGTCTTCTCACAAGTTTCTTTGAGAAGATCACCGACGCACGACGCCTCCACATCGTCTAGGTGTCGGCAAACACCAAGAGTAACAAATCTTAGACCCTCACTTGACCTAATCAAGTGTCTAAGCTCAAGTGGATACTGAATCTACTACCTAAGGCAACACATGCACTTAGGGTTTGCCTCTCAAAGCTCACTAAGTGCAACACATGCACATATGAGAGTAGAGGGCTTGCTCTTTGCTCAATGGAATGTCTAGGGGCACCAGCTCTCTTCCCACACACAGCCAAGGTGGGTATTTATAGCCCACACATAAAAACTAGACGTTGTGAAAAAGTCTGCTGAAAAATTAGCACACACGATACAACCGCCAACTAGGGTGCGGTACAACCGCACTTCCTCCAACGGTTATAAAACTAGCCGTTGGGCACTGGTTCGGTACGACCGTCAACTAACACGCGGTACTACCGCTTAGTCGTCGTCATGCCGCTCAAGCAGCAGTACTACCGATTCTCAAGGGAAGACACGGTCCCAAAAACATCGGTACTGTTTTATTTGAACCGCCAACTGGAAATCGGAACAACCGATGTGCGGTCATACCGCACCAAAATCCGGTTGAACCGCAGCGCGGTCGTACCGCCCATAACACGTTGGTACAACCGATTTCCCTAAGAAAACAGCAGTTTGCATCCAAAACAAATTCAATTGCAAAACACATTTGATAATTGACAAGTGATGCAAACAAGGGTTCAAAGGCAAGATTCTCAACAAGTTGCAAAACACATTTACTAACTTTTAGAATCACACCACAAATTGCACTCCGCTTCAACTCAGTTTGTAAAACACATTTCCCACCAAATTGACGCGCGATGCAAACAAGGATTCACGTGAGATTCTCAACAAGTTGCAAAACACATTTGCCAACTTATAGAATCACACTACAAGGAATAAGGTACATGGACTTACACCGTTTGCAAAACACATTCGCAAACCAAAGTCACATGCTACAAGGATTATCCACGAGCCACAACTATTTGCAAAACACATTCGCAAATATTGGCAACATGTTAAGGTGAGCTAGAGCAAACACAATGAGCTATCAACACATGACTAACTCAAGCTACTAGTCAAGACCACTCTTAATACTACGACAACCTATACTAGCAATCCAGTCTCCCAACCAAACACCGAGACCGGTAAAAGATTAGGAACATATCCTTAGCCCTAACTAGTCATACATTTTCCTTGCGCAACCACTTGAAGCTTGATGACGCACATCTTCACTTCAAGTCTGGGTCCTTGACTTGAATACTCATCAACACATGATGAGTTCTTCACTTGACCTTCATCAACACATGATGAAGCTTCACTTCGAGATCTTAACTTGACGCTCATCAACACATGATGAGCCTTCTCTTTACTTGATGATCAACTCATGATCATCTCCTCTTCTTGAACATCATCGACACATGATGATTCTCTTTTCTTGATACGCATCAACACATGATGCATTCTTCACTCAATCTTCATTAACACATGATGGACCTTCTCTTTACTTGATGATCAACTCATGATCATCTCTTCTTCTAGAACTTGACATGCATAACACATGATGCATCCTTTACTTCAAGCTCTTGATCTTCAATATCATCAACACATGATGATTTCCTCTTCTTCAAGAATCTTGACTTAATGATCAACTCATGATCATCTCCTTTTCTTGAACATCATCGACACACGATGATTTCCTCTTCTTCAAGAATCTTGACTTAATGATCAACTCATGATCATCTCCTTTTCTTGAACATCATCGACACACGATGATTTCCTTCACTTGAATTTTATCAACACATGATGGAACTCCTCTTAACTTGATGACAATCCTCACATGATGTCATCCCAAGTCTTCATGATCATGGAACCTAACCTGCTTATCCAACTCATGAAAAATGTTAGTTCCACAATATGATTATCATTAATTACCACATCATACCATTAACTCATAATGGTGGGACAAGATATCACAATCTTTCCATCTTTGGTAATTGATGATAATCACTTCAATAACAAATAATTGAATATAGATTGGTATGAGTATATAATCACTACACAAGTTGTATATACTCATATGAATATATATAACCACACAAGTTATATATACTCAAAGAATATATGAGCACACATGTCTCATATACACACATGAATATATTAACTACACAAGTTACATATATTCAAGGATATGTGAGTACACATGAACTACACAAGTTATGTTATATTCACATATAAGTATATTTAGACTACACAAGTCTTATATACTCACATGAATATATTAACTACACAAGTTAAATATATTCACGGATATATGAACTACACAAGTCTCATATACTCATATGAATATATTAACTACATAAGTTAAATATATTTAAAGGATATGTTTCAAAGTAAAGATCCCAAATAAATGTGGAAACAGAAATATGGATCAATACTAATGGAACCTCAAAATATAGAATGAACTCCCCCTATATGTGTGCATACACGAATGTGTAATGGAAATATATGCACTTATTCAAGATAACATTTTGGTGGATTTCAACCTATATTTTGGATCCGAGGAATGCAACATGGTATAAGAATACAAAGTAGAATGCATAGCTCTTTTGTTCTTTATATTCAAACGAGACTAATCATGAGAATCAATAAGAGAGTTAGTCTCACAAATAGATTTATCATTATGAATGCATACCTGTTTGGATTTTTCTTTTTGTTTATCCAATGAATTGGATTTGTCATTAATCACTTGCATGCCTTCATGATTATCACCTTTATATCCAAATAAGACTACACAATATGTATATTAATGAAAGTGTTAGTCTCACAATTATATTTGTCATTAATCACCAAAACTCCATTAACATATAATGGTTGGTCTAGATCCTTCAGAAGGTACTCGCAAGACTTATACAAAACTACTAAAAGAAAGTGTTTAGTATAACCTAACCAAAGGATTAGAATTTTTATTTATGCTTAAGGCTGTTCAAAGGAAAGGTTATAATGGCATTAGTTTTGCATTAAGCAACAAGTTTTACTTCTACACTTTCTAATTTTTGTAAAGGCCATTTTGTAATCAAATTTGGATTAAAAAAATAACAAGTAATTAAGAAATAATCATAACTCAAATCATATCAAAGTGGCTGTCCACTTTGACTTACTTAACATGCATGAATATCCATTCATGCCGATACCGAGTATTCCCAATTAATTTCTATTTCAGAGTCTAACTATGATGTCAATCAAAACAAGTGTCGTCCGTAACCGTGGACACGGCTATTCGAATAGTTTTAACCCTGCAGGGGTGTACATCTTTACCCACACGACTTGATCAGCCCGTAAGCCCCCGGGAGAGTAACACACCACCTTAGGAATGCCAGCCGGGTAAGCCAAGACTCAGTATTTTTCAGTAAATTGATATTATTGAGTTGAATCACCCATGTGTGATGAATCCCGCTTAGTATAAGCTACTGATAGAGCTTGCTAACTGGGGCACACAAGTTGTGTTGGGAATACCGACCCAAAAGAATTAAACTAAAACTGTGCTCACCCGCACATATTAAATTACAATCGGATCCTTACGAACATATGATCAAACACATATGTCCTCACTCCACCAGTTTTTCAATTCAATAAGACCCTCCCCTTACTTAACCAAGTAGCACTCATACACCGCGTATGGAAGTACGTAAGGTACTTGAATTGATAGCCTAAAGTTCGGTCCTTAATAATCCAGACAAGACTACCACATTGCCTAAATCTCGTGCACGAAGGCACCGTCACTATCAAGCACTTGTCCAGATCTAAAACATGTTTTTAATATACAATTTTAGACTTAGAATTTTAGTTTCAAGAATCTGAACAATTTTAATAAAAGTAACATAAATTCAGTGTCTCCCAAAATTGACAAGTTAATCTTGTCAACCAAACTACTGATTTACTGACTTGCATGGCTAAGCAAACACATAAAGACTATAATTCCAACACATGATTTCTATCTTAAGCATAGGTGTATGATCAGATTAAAGGTAAGCCACAATGATTTAGGATATAACTAACTAGCCTTACAAAATTATTGATATACACAAAATAGCATGCACACAATTACCATTGCATTTCAAAATACTTAAACTATTAAAACTGGGATCAAAATGATGCAAGAGGATACTTGCCTTGGTTATAATTCACTTGTACAAACTCAGGTTGATCAGAAGTATATTCATTCATGTCGGGAAAATCAGAATCTAAAATAACAAGAGCAAGTAAATACCGAGAAAATAAATGACCAAGTGAAAAAAAACACAGAAAAATGCACGATAAATATACAGTAGGATGCTTCCAACTTAAGTAATTGTTAGTGAAAATTTTAGTTTATTTGGAGTTCATTTGAATTTGTTATGAATTTTATAAGGTTAAAGACTTTAATGTGTAATTAATTTAATTAACGAAAATTTATGTAATAGTAGCATGTGCAAAAGTTATTCCATATTAAAGTTCAGTAAAAACTAAAATTAACAAAATTGATTTCACTCAAATTGGAGTTAAAGCGAATTACTTATAAATTTTTGAAATTTAAACTATTTTCAGTGCATAACTAAATCAATTCGGGAATTAAAATTGTATTCAAAAGCTTTTTGTACCGAGTCGCAGCTAGCCAGAGACACTGACGAGTGGGGCCTAGGTCCACGGTTGACCTGGTCAGCCTTGACCCAGCCCCGCCGCAGCGACCGTTGAAGGCGTACAATTGAAATTACGTTTTCCATTAACGAAGGCGAACTTTTGATTTTCAAAGTAACGGAATACATTTTCCTTTAACAGAACACGCACTAACTAACTTATGCGATCACTTAACCCAACTAAAGGGGCCCACACGTCAGCGTCACAGCACTAAACTTAGCGGCTAAAGCACGTGGTCCCACCCGTCAGCGAAATAGTTAACGACAACATTAAAATACTAATCATTTACTTAATCCTAACGACAGTGGTTAACCGTTAATGACCCAACTACAATGTTGTCGGGGCGTCCGACAACAGAGCAGCTTGGCCCGCGAGATTGGCCGGCGGCTAGTCGGAGCTGTGGTCCATGGCTGCTCAAACCGAAGACCAAAATGGAACCACAATAGGGCGGTGGTCCAGATGGTGGCCGGAATTTGGCCGACGGCGAACCCTAGCGGCGGCGCGACATGGAACAACGGCGACGCAAAAACAGAAAAAGCAGCTAGACCAATTTGATGACACATTGAACAAATAAAAGTGTGCTTATGCTACATAGGGGCCTAAGGGAGCTACCTGAACTGAAATGGCGACTGGAGAAGAGCTAGAGCTCGCCGGCGACGCGTGACCGAAAAACGGCAAATTGAGCTCCACGATGACCTCAACAAAGAAACCGACAATGGGTGGTCGGACTAGGTCACTAAGGCACATAAGAAGCTAACATGGGAAGGAATTGAGGAATAACTCACCCGGCCGGAGATGGAGATGAAGGGGACAGTTTCGGCCAGAAAAAGGGGAAATCCAAAATTCGACAAACCTAATTGACAATTTGCACAATTAGTTGAGGGGTTTTACTCCTCAAATCCTAGCACAAGATGTGACACGAAGAGAATCGAAAAAACTTTCTGAAATCAAAGTTGAACCGAATTTGGCATTCAGTGCATGCTTCGAAAAACCAAATGGCTAAACCACGGTTCCGAATCTACAAGAAAAAATCACGACCTCCCATTAGCAAGATGATTAAGGCATCAAATAGAAGACAAAAGGTGCAAGAATGGGAGGGTATGCCTGAGCGACGAAGAAGAACCGAATGCTTCGTCAGTTTGGCCGAGAGAAGTGAAGCGGGGTTTTGTTGGCTTTCTTGCTGGATGGAAACGAGGATGCCCGCGCATGGCAATGTGAGACCGATGATGGCAGCAATGCATTGCCAAGTGGCGCTTGCATGCGATGAAATGCGCAGTGCAACTCCATCTCGCTCTCGGCCTTGCCCGACGCTGGCATGGCGCGTGGAGAAGACGAGAATGAGCGGCTGACAAGGCGGGCCCGGGTTGCCAGTGAGACGAGCGAAACTGCGCAATTGGGCACAGGCGCGTGCGCGGGTTGGCTTGGTCCAGCCGAGTCCAATGGTGCGGGTCGCTACAGTGCAACGTGGTTCGGTCTGAGCCCAAAAGGTGGACTCGATTTGAATTCAAAACGTCTAGTTTGACCAGGGTGTTAAATATAGCAAATAAATTTGTAAAAATATGATGATTTTCAGGGATGCTCCTGGGATGATGTAGATCCCATAAAAATTTTGAAAAAAAATTGTTCATGTTTTAAAATACTAAATTAATTTCTTTAACCGAATATGTTTAATTAGAGAACAAAGATTTTTCTTAAGGTCAATTTGAGCTCTAAAAATTTGGAAAAAATTATCTTAATATGTGATAATTAATCTATTATTTGATTAAATTATTTTCTAGGGTTTTTATTAGCAAAACTTTGAAATTTCTTCTTGGAGTTTCAATTCAAGTTTTAGGTTTGATTTGAATTTGAGGTTTTTAATTTGTAACAAATTATGCACATGCTCCAAAATGACAAATAAGATATGAAATGCATATTATTACTGTTCACTAAAATGAGGCTGTTACATAATCATTAGCTACCCATAGCACGTCTGGGATACACAGAGCATATTTAGATAACAAGGCACAACAATACACCATAATTAATCTTTTCCTAGCACGCAGATGGGCATAGCAAATACAAACATGAAAAAGCCTTCATGAAGAATTGGGTTTCAATGATTTGATGAGCCTACATCATTCAATGATTTGCTTTATGGAATATACTGCAGTAGTACTTAATCACTAAAAGCAAAAGGCCTTCTAGATAAACTAACTGTCCTTAAGGGTTATAAACTCAGAAATCTGAATGGAGATTGGGATTTGTGGCATTTCCCTTGACACGCCCCCAATACAACTACCAAAGCAAACATCATAACAAGCAAATGACATGAACAACTCAGCAAACCATGACTACTACAATACTTCGATCCTCTCTACCTAGTTCTTCATCCAGGGAACAACTGAGCCCTTTTTTGTTTCAATGTTTTTTCCTCTCTGTTAAGAATTATGCATCTCTGTTAAAACTAATTAAATATGTACTATTAGTTTAACTGCGGCTAATTAATTATGACTAATAAAGTCATACCAATTTTGCTACAAACATTTCAAAAAGACTAAAATAAGTACGTCTAAAAAATGACAACTAATTAAGTACGAAAATTTTACTATGCCTAATTTAGTAACAATATCGTTAATACAGAATTTAGAAACAAGGAAAAAGTTACCTGCTAATACGACTGCAAATGACAGCGGTTAATAACGCTAAACCGTCCTCAAAAATAAAATCAACAGAGAACCAGAGAGCGACCGAGAGAGAGCAAGTGAGCGAGACAGCGAAATTAATTCGCGCTCGCTCGCTACTAATAGGCGCTGCGAGGGAGAGCTTGAATGCCTGCCTGCATGCATGCATGCTACAGACATCGACGGCGACTGATGGGACGAAAAGGTAGCGATGGCGACTGATAGGACGAAAAGGTAAAGACGACAAGGAATAAAGCGCGATGGAGGTGAAATGGCGCGGTGTGTTAGGGGGGGGGGGGGTAAAACCGCATAGTCACCGTGCGGACGAAGGTCACCGTGTGGTTTTCGGAGAAATGTACGGTCGTCATGTGGAAGACATGCTATTTTATTTTCGTAAATACGTGTGTGAACAGTGCCAATACAACAAAAAAGGGCCAAAAAAAACATAGCCTCTTGCCTAGACCTGCCATGGGTAGCCCAAGCCCGGCCGATTTTTCAGGCTCAAGCCTTGTTTTTTCAACCCGAAGGCACGGACCGAAGCACGAAAAATCCCGACAGTAATAATAAAGTATTAAATATATTTTTTTCTCGAAATAAATTAAATATTAATATTTATTCCAAAAAATAAAATAACAAATATTTTATAGAAAAACACGATTTTTGGGCTTCGGGCTGGGCTTCGAGCCTAGCCTTTGTTGGGTCGGCAGGCTTGGACTCTTGTTTTAGGGCCGAGCTTTTAGGGCGCCAAAGCTTGGCCGGGGTTTGAGCACAGTTACTCTTGCCCTATGCCTTAGTTGCTCCATTCTTCTTTGGTGATGAAGATTGAAGAGAGAGCGGCGAAAGAAAGAAACACGACACACAACCGATGTAAGAGAGGAGAAGAAGTGAAGCTCTGTCCAGCTTGGTGGCTCTTGCCCAATCTACTTCAAGCTCATGGTTGGAGGCTCAAACGTGGTTGGATAGCATCCAAACTTGGTGAATTTGTTCTACACTTAGAGCACTTCGATTTGGTCAGTTGGTTTGAGGATTGGTTAATTGGAGCACCGGATTTGAGAGAGGTTTAGTCAGTTCGAGTTGCAGTGTACTCAGAGGTGCATAGTCTTGGTAGTTAATCAATATGAGGAGTCCAATGGTGTCGGATAGAGCTGAAATTTTGACATCATGTAAGGACTCATTGAACTACATCTTGCCAAGTTTCACGCAATTTGGGTAAGTGGTTTGCAAGATATGAACTGAGGACCGAAGTGAACAGAAACAACACTACTCTGTTTTAGCTGATTTTAGCTACCTCTTGTTACCTGTTGTCAAGTGTGGTTGTTGTTAATGATGATGCCAAGTTTGTAACTTGATGTTGATGTTGCTGCTGTTGTAATCTCTAGAGGTTATGGAGAAGATTCCATTGTATCCATTGCTGCTGATAGTGGAAGTTTGGAGTGGACCGGTTGGTCCCGTGGTTTTTTACTCACCTTGACTATGTGGCCATCTTTCGCGGAGCCAAGAACATTCTCTGAGTAAAGATACAACATAGCGTTTGACAGGTTCTTTTACTTGCCGTCGTCTCAGTCTAGAGGGGGTATCCTCCTAGCGTGGAACTCAAGTAAGGTCGACTGTAATGCGCTGGTTGTAAGAATGCACTCCATTACAGTCGAGGTGTCCTTACCCGGTGGCTATCTCTCCTGGCTCACTGTAGTGTATGGCCCTACCGAAGACTCTCTCAAACCGGCGTTTCTGCAAGAACTCCGGGACATTCATGGCTCCAGGCAAGGCCCTTGGATTATCCTCGGCGATTTTAATCTCATTTTGCAAGCCAGTGATAAGAACAACAATCGTTTAAACAGACGAAGAATGAGCAGTTTTCGTCGGGTGGTTGATGACCTGGAACTCAAGGAAGTTCACCTTAATGGTAGATCGTTCACGTGGACGAATGCACGGGAGAGACCCACGTTGGAGCGTATTGATCGAGTTTTTCTCTCTTCAGAGTGGGACCTTGATTTCAGATCGTTTGCTTGGGCACTTCCTTCTGACCTCGATCCTTTGTCATTCTTTGTTCTCCACGACTGGTCTTCCGGGTCCCAAGAAACGTTTTCGTTTTGAGACATTTTGGACGAGAATGGAAGGATTCCAGGATACAGTCGCCGCGGCTTGGAAATGTGATAACTGGTTGTCTGATCCTCTGCGTCGTCTCCATCATCTCCTCACTTTAATAGGGCGAGCCTTGCAGAACTGGAGCCAGCGTGAATGTGGTAGCATTCGCCAGCAGATTGGGTTGTCCAAAGAACTAATTGGCCGGTTGGATGTGGCGGAGGAAAATCGGCATCTTTCTCCTTGGGAGAGATGGCTCAGAATGGCACTAAAGAGGAGGTTGTTAGGTCTTTGTTCCTTTGAACGGACTATTGCGCGCCAAAGGTCCCGTATCAGGTGGTTGCGTGAAGGGGACGCCAACACTCGCTACTTCCATTTGCATGCAAACCAGAGTAGACGTCGTAACTTCATCTCAGGTTTAAAGGTGGCAGATGCTTGGGTGCATTCTCAGGCTGGGCTGGAGGAGTCCTTCTATGATCATTTTGTGAATATCATGGGGACACCGATGGAGCGCGAACATTCTTTGGATTTGAGCTACCTTGATATGGCTACCCATGATTTAAGGGCTTTAGATGCTGACTTTACTGAGGCTGAGGTTTGGGAAGCGATTAAGTGCATGCCCGCAGAAAAGGCACCAGGGCCTGACGGCTTCTCAGGTCTGTTCTACCAATGTTGTTGGTCGATCATCAAGTCGGATGTTTTGGCAGCATTCCATGCTATTGGTCGCCTAGCTGGAAAGAGTTTCCACATGCTCAACAAAGCTCTGTTAACCCTTTTACCCAAGAAGCAAGCGCCACAGGAAGTGCGAGACTACCGGCCTATAAGCCTCCTCCACAGCTTTGCTAAGATCTTGTCTAAAGTGCTTGCTCGAAGGTTATCTCCAGAACTTCCAAAGCTAGTGGCTACCAACCAATCTGCCTTCACCAAAGGCCGTTCAATTCAAGATAATTTCTTCTTGGTCAGACATTCAGCACGCTTGCTCCATCATATTAAGCAATCAACTTTTCTGCTCAAATTAGATATTGCTCAAGCTTTCGACTCCCTGTCTGGCCGTTTTGTTAGAAATCTGCGGCACAAAGGGTTTGGCCCGAGATGGTGCTCTTGGCTCGGTATGATGTTTTTATCTTCCTCCACCAGAATTCTGGTCAATGGACAGCCTGGAAGGCCGGTTTGGCATGGTCGCGGGTTGCGTCAAGGAGACCCACTGTCTCCGATGTTGTTCATCATTGCGATGGACGCGCTCAACAGCATGATCCTCACTGCAGAAAAAGAAGCTTTGCTACAACCGATTGGAGGGCGTCGAGGTCTACCTCATCGGCTCTCGTTGTATGCGGATGACGCGGTCGTTTTCTTAACACCAGTGGGTGAAGATCTCTTAGCCATCAAGGAAATTCTAAAACTTTTTGGTGAGGCTTCGGGGTTGCGCACTAACATGCACAAGAGCTCATTCTCTCCAATCAGATGCAATGACCAACAGATCCAGCTCATCACAGATTATTTGCAATGTAATATTGCTACTTTTCCTTGCAAATACCTTGGCTTGCCTCTGTCCTTGCGGAAGCCGTCTCGTGCAGATTTTCAACCTCTCGTGGATAAGGTCGCTAACCGTTTGCAAGCTTGGCAAGCTGGATTGCTTTCTCAAAGGCGCTGATTACTCGTGAAAGCAGTGTTATGCGCCATGGCGATCTATAATTTCATGGCCCTGGATCCTCCGCGATCAGTTATCAAAGAAATTGATAAGATGCGTCGAGCGTTCCTTTGGAAAGGTTCGCAACATGTTTCAGGAGGTAATTGCTTGGTGGCTTGGTCGGTAGTCTGTCGTCCCTTATACCTAGGAGGTCTCGGAGTGCACAACTTGAGGGTGTTAGGGCAGGCCATGCGCATTCGCTGGCAATGGCTGCAGAGAACATGGGATGCACGTCCATGGGGTAGGTTGCATTTCCAGACTAACAAAGAGGAGCATGACTTGTTTCAGGCCTCCATCTTGGTGAAAGTTGGCAACGGAGAGAACGCGTTATTCTAGGAGGACCGTTGGCTGAACGGTTGCTCAATTCTAAGCTTCGCGCCGTCGATCGTCCGGTTGGTCACTCCTTCAATTCGGAGGAAGAGAACAGTGGTACAGGCCCTTAGCAATGATGATTGGATTTTCGACATTCAGGGTCAACCAAGCGCCCAAGCGGTTGAGGAGGTTCTACAGCTGGGAATTAGGTTGCATCAAATTCATCTAACTCAGGATGAGGTCGATTCAGTTTGCTGGCGCTGGGAATCCTCAGGCTGCTACTCTGCTAAGTCGGCTTATGGGGCTCTCTTCACAGGTTCGATAAGGTTTCCTTGTGCTGAGGCCATCTGGAAAGCTAGGGCGCCTCTCAAATGCAAAGTCTTCATGTGGCTGGCAATTAGGAGGCGGTGCTGGACAGCCGATCGCCTGAGGCGTCGCGGACTGCAAAATCAGGGAGTTTGCGTTTTTTGCAGGCTCTAGGAAGAGTCCATTGATCACCTTCTGGTAGGTTGCGCAGTCACTGCGCAAATTTGGGCTCGCTTCATAGTTCAGACTGGCTCTCGGTGCCCTGTTCCTAGTGGGCAGCATAACCTTCAAGACCATTGGTTGGCCGCTCGGCATTCCCAACCGAGGAACCGAAGAAAGGAAATAGATGAGTGTATTATTCTCGTCTCTTGGATGCTTTGGAAGGAGCGCAATCAAAGAATTTTCAACAACATGGTCAATTCCATTGATAAGATTTTCCAGCTTGTTCTCCAAGAGCATCAACAATGGCGTATGGCATTTGCGCCGTCGGTCAGCGGATTCGGAGGAGTAGTTGTTTGTTTTGTCGGTCGGCTTCGTCCGGCTTAGTCTTTCTTTCTTTCTTTCTTTCTTTGTTTCTTTAGCCGGAACATCTTTGTATTTTTAACTGGTTGTTTTTTCCGGTTCTTCCGGGTTCCTTTCGTTTAATAGAAGATGTGCAAAGCTTTTGCACATCCTTGAAAAAAAAACATAGAGAGCATGATCCGTCTTCCACAAAAAACAGAGAGAGAGAGCATGATCAGAATGATCTGTCAGATGCATGTGAAGTGAGGAAGGATAGAAGTTTTTTTTAATAAGAAATGGGAAGAGAATTGCCATTATTGCATTAAAGAAAGAGTTGTCCACAAACTATAGAAAGCAAAAAAAAAAGATCAAATAGAAAGCTAATAGAAAGCAGAACAAGGGGAGCATCTCTCCCCAGGCGCTCGGCAGAAACCGGATGTAGCTCGATGGAGCGTGTTCCAAGCCGAAGCCCCCAAAAGAAGTCAAGATATGCATCCAAGACGAAATAAACTTGATCCTTGAGACTCCAAAAGAAAAGGGGTTCTGGCATCAGATATCAAAATCTGCTTCAGAGTTTGGTGACTGTCCAGAGGCATGTGAAGCAAAGTTTCATTGGGAAAGCACGATGGTGATCATGTACGTGGTCCAATACTGAACGGCGCTTGCCTCAAGGCAACAGATGTGGGCTAAAATCAGATAAAGATCCTTTGCAGAATTGGTGCCGATATGAGTTCAACATAATGGTTTTCTGCTGTAGTTTGTACCTGTTTTTCGTACCCTAGAAAACAATGATACATTTTTTTTACATTGGATCTGCTTCTAAGATTCGTGCTCTAGCTTCCCCCTCTAGGGTGGATTGCTCATGTCAAGGCGGAAGAGACATTCTAGACGACATTTGATCGGATGGCCTATGATCATGATATATGAAACCCGGCTTGGTGGATCAGGATATATATACTTATGAAACTAACAATGTGCTAGATGATTCATGTGATTTGCAGATCGATAATGACCTGTTAATGCTTAGCAACTGCAACAGAGTCTGTGGTGCACTGGTGCTTGTCCGGTTGCTGTGTTATCATTATTTTCCAAACGAATCAATGAATTGGTAGAGGTGCTACTAGTCTGAACTGAAAATAGTATTTGTTCACCGTCTCAGAAGGTGTGATCTGAATGATATCTGATAACAGGCAACTGGTTACTGATCCAAACAAAAGGGTTGATCAGTTGAGCTGCCAGGGGATTCTCTAGAATCTTTTGAGTTGGAATTGTGAAGAACGGTATCCATTCTATTCATTGCGGACTGAAAATGCTGGGCATTATGAGCTGTTCTTGGTTTAATGAGTGATTAGAATTTAGAAGCATGATCTGGATGCCATGATTTGGAAGAATACTTAATTTAGCACGAGCTCCTCACAAAATGATTACGCATAAACTACTGTTATGCATGCCTCTCCGGAATAATCTAGAAGTTGGCCTGCAGTACTATTTGTGGAAAAAAAGGGTGAATGATCCGAGATCTGCTTGTCACTGTTAATTCGCCTGATTATTTCTGAATGCCCTGATGTATCTAAAACACATGATCTTCAGAGACCCTTCTTTTTGTTAACCAAGACATTGATTCGCTTAGCTGCCACCAATAAAGAACTGAAACTTTCCACTGAAAAGGTGAGGTCCAAGAATGATACGATTCTGCGACACAAGATCGCATGTTTCAGGACAGAAAAGCAGGCAGGCACAGATGGCTCCAATCATCCTACCTGACAGAAACACAGTACCTGAACATGATATCATATCTCTAATTGGAACTGCAGACCCCCATCTCTCCTTTCATTATAGCTTGCAGCTAATCCCTTCCTTTTGCCCGGAAAGGAATATGATTAGCAGTTTAGAACCATAGCATTGAATTTGATTCCAGAAAAAAGATCGTCCCTGTGCCGTCTCAGCACAACCACGACGCGCCGTGTCATTTCTGCAGCGCGCGGATCAAATCAGCAGATGCCCCGACATTAGCTGCGAATCTGCAATCTTCCCTCCCCCACAACGACTCCTTCCAGGCTTCCACACTGTGGTAGGCAGCAGCTAATACTGACGAACTGTACCCTAAATTACAAGTTTACAACAAAGAAAACGAGATATCTCTCTCACAATACATGTATCATACTCAAGAGAAACAAATAGCTTGCAGCTGCAGCCTCCAGGGATGCAACCAGGAATGCGAGTGGCATCTTTTCAAGGTCAGCGTGTGCGTAAAGATGGTCTGCTGTTCGTTGGTAATTTCAGCAGCTCAGGAGTCACTGGTAGCTGCTAGCTAGCTCTAGCTCAGGTCGCCGCTCCTTGAACGATGGATCAGTGCTAAGAACTCATCCAATCTGGTGCTCCGGGATGACACGCGCGAAGCACCATATAGGCAATAGTGCGGTCCTGTGATCGTGTCTAGCCCGCAAATCATTCCTATGTCTGATAGACTGATAAGGCTGTAATACCCCGAGTCCCCGACCCAACGCCCGGAATATCACCACACTAAACTAGCTACCAATCCAATACTTGATTAACACTAACTTTCAGCAAGCACGCATAGATAAAAAAAATCCATCAATGGATCACAAGATATACAATAACACAAAATAACTGTATAATAGTAAAATAACACATCTTGGTAACATGTCACCAAGACAGCTCAGAGCACACGTGCCTAAGAAACGTCCAGAATACCTGCACCCTAGGAACGTTTGGGATATCGTACCTAAGTCACACTTAAGATACCTGCACTCAAGAAACATCTAGACCATGCTCCCGGTACATAGAATGTCAATAATTAATAATAATCAACTATTATTAAGCAAAAAAGAATCCAACCAATTAACTAAGCGTTTAATAGAACAACCTTAATTGAACTGTTAGTTAATCTACCAAAGTTCCAACTATCAATGCCAAGATAATCAAGCCCAATCATGGATAAGTCTTGAATGAAATAATCATGTCACCAGATTATATTAAACAAGCTAATTGATAATGACTGTGTGATTGATGCATGTGATGTTCATGTGCTACTCCATCCCATGCATGTCGCCGTCAACGGTTACCTAAAAACAACAATAAAGCAAGAGTAAGTCCACGACTCAGTAAGCACAAGATTCAATGGTAAATACACAAGTTCATTAATCATTTAATGCAATATCATAAATCTCATGCTCATCATTCTCAAATCTCATCAATTTCTTTCTCATAAATACAAATGCCATGATGCACTTCTTTAAGCTTATACCAGTATAGCAAAATGTTCACCTGTCTATGACACACTTTTCTCCCCAACCTTCTTGAGGGTGGGGTCCCTACCTTTGTAGGATTTTAACACGGGGCACATCGGATTAGCCGTAAACATGACAGTACTCACCGCCATGGCTCTTATGCAAGTGAATGATGCAACAATTTATTAAACAGCAATAATCTCACCATGTCATCTCCATTGTAGTTGCATGAATATCACAATATATCTCTTTTCATCAATATTACTATGACAAATATTTAACTTAACATAATATAAATAAATCTCATGGCAAATAAACCAACATGACAACGGCAATAACCTATTATTCACCATTATACCAAGCACTTACCTCTTTAGCTTCCAGGAGCCGAATGATGCAAAGGCGATATGACGCTTGAGGCAACACTCACTGGACAACGAATTGACATACATTCAAAAACATGTCAAACACAGTACCAAAACATCACATAATCCGCCCTAGCATGATTACACAAAAATAATCCAAATAACCTGATTATACTGATCGACATACCCGCTGTCCCAGTAGTAAAATGACTCTAACTTATTCATCCGAACTCTAAATTCAATCATACAATATTTTCTGGAATCCTCACGAAAAAACCTACAACTTCCTAGTTATGACTAACCTTTAATTCTACCGTTCTCTGCCCCGTTTCTTTCTCCGAAGACCGTCTCAGAATCTACCAGGACAGTCCGCTTCACAATTTTATATCTTTAATTCTAAGACTTGAAAATATATGAATGATACCAGTTATGGAAACTACACAAAAATTCCTAAATTATTAAAGTTGTCACTATATCTTAATTTTGTCATCTACTATATGAAACTGATCCATCTTTACGATGTCTGTTAGTTACGTCCAGATTCTGGACAGCGAACTTTCTGATGTCGTATCTTTTCGTTTGCTACTTCGATTATAATAATCCAGAACTTCCTAGAAATATAACGATATTATCTAACTTTTATATAATTGGACCGATCTCTGAATCCGAGCCTAAATATCTCGAATCGCTCCCCGTAAGGTTCTGCGTCTAACCTCGACGAACTAGGGTAGGTTGAAAATCAATCTTTCTCTAAGCAAAACGATCTGCAATCTTAACAGCTACTAAACCATAGAAAATCCTAGGGATTAACATGGTTACCCTTAAAGAAAACATCGATGAACACGAAGCCCTTGATTTCTCCCTCTTCTTTCCCTTCTCCTCTCCTCCTTTTTCCTCTTGTCGGCACCTTCTCCTTTCTTCCTCCTTCTGGCTGATCTCCACTGGACCTTCCCCTCTTCTCCACTGTTCGGCAACAAGGGGCAGCAGCCTAGGAGCAGCAAGGGTCTTGTGAGTGAGGCTTAGCCAGGAGGCGACATGGAGGGGGCGGCAACAGGGGAGGGGCGCAGGGGGTGTGGTGGCGGCTAGGGCAACAGCTGACCACCCCCTGGCTCTCTTCTGTGGGGTGCCGGCCCCCTTGGGCCTTGGGCCTTGGCTGGCTCCCCCTTGGGTTGTGGACCTGGTGGCCCACTTCCTTCCCTCTCTTTCCAAAATTCTGAATTTCTAAACTCTAAAATTCCAATTTGCCAAAATTGCTAGTTTCTAATTCTCGATAATTAAACGGGATATTACAGAGGCAATAATCAGTGGCCTTCTCCACACACTTGCGTGACTGTTGGCGAGGCTATCATGCCCAAAAGAAAGAGTACTACGGTTTGGACACACTGTATTCTGATTATTCCGGAGAGGCATGCATAACAGTAGTTTATGCGCAATCATTTTGTGAGGAGCTCATGCTAAATTAAATATTCTTCCAAATCATGGCATCCAGATCACGCTTCTAAATTCTAATCACTCATTAAACCAAGAACAGCTCATAGTGCCCAGCATTTTCAGTCCGCATGCAATGAATAGAATGGATACCTTTCCTCACAATTCCAACTCAAAACACGTAGTGCTCCATACGGATTCTAGAGAATCCCCTGGCAGCACAACCGATCAACCCTTTTGTTTGGATCAGTAACCAGTTGCCTGTTATCAGATATCATTCAGATCACACCTTCTGAGACGGTGAACAAATACTTCTATTTTCAGTTCAGACTAGTAGCACCTCTACCAATTCATTGATTTCGTTTGGAAAATAATGATAACACAGCAACCGGACAAGTACCAGTGCACCACAGACTCTGTTGCAGTTGCTCTTTTTTTTTTTTTGACGTTCAGGATTTTCCTCATCCGACCTATATTAAAGAAGAAGAAATATCCTACCTCGCGAGACGCACACGGGAGCCAGTACTTAAACCATGATGGGTTGGGAGCCCGGAGCCCCCTTGTGCCAACTGAGCTCTGCTCAGTCCTAAAAATCCCTAGGCGAGACACACGCACCGAGCCTTGGGCTCGAACGCGGATGAGTGGTCTACACAACGGCAGCGCACACCACTAAGCCAAAGCTCAGTTCTTGCAGTTGCTAAGTATTAACAGGTCATTCTAGCACATTGTTAGTTTCATAAGTATATATATCCTGATCCACCAAGCCGGGTTTCATATATCATGATCATAGGCCATCCGATCAAATGTCGTCTATAATGTCTCTTCCGCCTTGACATGAACAATCCACCCTAGAGGGGGAAGCTAGAGCACGAATCTTAGAAGCAGATCCAATGTAAAAAATGTATCATTGTTTTCTAGGGTACGAAAAACAGGTACAAACTATAGCAGAAAACCATTATCTTGAACACATACGGCACCAATGGTTTGAGGCAAGCGCCGTTCAGCATTGGACCACGTACATGATCACCGTCGTGCTTTCCCAATGAAACTTTGCTTTGGACAGTCACCAAACTCTGAAGCAGATTTTGATATCTGAACAGATTTAAATAACAAATTAACAATCAAGCAGGCCAGAAAACTGATCTGCCCTGAAGCCTTATGCACTGCTGGTCTGCTGCAGCTCTGGTTTGCATTCTTTGCTGCTTCAAGTTAGTAACACTTCATCGTCATGAGTTCTCCATGTTTCAGTAATCGATCTTTCTCGGGACTCGGATTTATCATTCGGAACCCTATATGTATATCAACACTAGTCATTAGGTCAATAGCTAGTGCACACAATTATATCATTGAATATCATGTACATATCCCGCAAAAGTAAAACTATTGCAGAATACTCAGTGGCGGAGCTACAGGGTGGTCCCTGTGGGCCGCGGACCACCCTGCGCTCGGCCCAACCAAGGCCCATAGGTAGAGTCACCACTCGTTCAATCGCTCGCGTCCTTACGGCTGCCGCCGTCTGTTCGATTCCAATCGTATTCTTTCCGTATTTCCCGTGGTGTGCCGTGCAATCGTGGGGTACTGGGGTAGGTCGACGGCATGACGCAAGCTATGAAGCTGCCGCCGCCGGCAAGCACCATTCGACCACCGCCCATTGGACTCCATCGGCATCTCCACGAGGCCACGACGGCAAGCATAAAACAACGAGGCGATGGGTACTCAATCCTAAGCGGCTCCAAGCACCATTCGCCACCGCCCATTGGACTCCATCGGCATCTCCACGAGACCTTTATTGATGACATGAGAAATGATGAATTGTTCAAAGGCCTAAACAATCTTGTTGACCTCTAAGTAAAACTTGTTGAAACAAAGAGGACAAAGTTTATCATTGGGTCTATTTACTTATCAAGTTGGTATTGCTTCTCTGGGTGGCTACCGAAGTGTTGAAAGAATATTTTACGCAATGACCTTTATCAAGAATAAGTTGAGAAATAAGATGGGTGATAGCCTACGGATGATTGTCTATTGACTTTTATTGAGCGGGATATCTTCTTACAAGCGAGTGAAGAAGAAATCATCAACACTTTCATGGCTATTAGAAGCGCAGGGCGACAAGAAGAAGAAGAAGAAGTAGTGACATATTGTTTTTCAACTATTATGGGTGCGTAATATTTTAAATTTTTAATTCTATGTTAAGAAAGTTATACTCATCTATTTTATGAACTCGTGCGTCATTTTTTTTCTTAATTGTGTTTTGTAATTTATATACTTGTGTATGGACATGTTATATTTATAGCGGTCAAAAAAAAATTAGACAATGGACCACCATAGCTACAAATCCTAGCTACGCCACTGAGAATACTAAACAGTGCATAGATAGACTGTACGATTGCTTGACTTACACACGGGACGATTCGGCCAAATATCTTAAATATCTACGGCGAAAGTGGAAACGGAAACAACACCCAAGGAGAACTCTCAGGATATGCCCACAAGCAACCGGCTGAGCCTCGCGACTTAGTTCTTGGCATCTTTGACTTACAGTCCTATCAAACACAATTAAGTGCCAACAGAGTCTTCTTCTTCTCTTACTGAAGGACAATAATTGAGTAACAGTGAGTACAAATTTACTCAACAAGCCACCACACTGAATGCAACTGTAATAGATGCAAGATTGAACAAGGGAAGGCCTGAGGTTCTTTTATTTGCAAAAGCCATATTTGAATTAGATTAAATAGAAGACTTGAGACCTATCATTTCAACTAAACCAGTTTTAATGAAATTGAGTAATGTTGTAAAATAGTAGCGAATGCTTCAACCTCCAAATATTATAAAGTGGCTCCAACCACCCAATACCATAGGGTGGCTTCAATCACCTTCAACCTTTTTCATTGGACTACTACACACATTTTCCACTAGCTACAACCAGGGCAAATCAAAGCCTCGGGCTACTACCCACACTTTCCACTAGCTACAACCAGGACAAATCAACACTCCAGGCACTCCGGGCTGCAACCTGATATTTCATCCCTCCCACAAATTATTTTATAAAAGCTAAGACTAACCAAGCAAGTTGTCATGCATCACCCTTGACCGTGGGTACGAATATCCGGACAGTTTTCACTCTACAGAGGTTGTACAACTTTACCCATAAGAGACGATCATATTGTAATGTCAACACGTTACCGTAGACGTGCGACTAAGAAAATCATCACAAGGCATTTATAATGCCCCACCCCAACGCAGCTCCACCCGCTAAGGTTTTAACCGCCGGAGGCTACAACCCTACCGGAGGCTCCCTCTTGCGTCGTGTGGGCCAGTGGCTCCAACTACCCCCATATTCCACCAAATGGTGGAGCTAACGCCGAGGCAAAGTAAATTAATTACCCAGATCGATACCATTATAGACCTATAGTTGCACTGTTAGTGCCCGGGAGGTCATCATAAGATTCGGTTCTTAATTGGCTTGGCAGAGCTACCACACTATCAATCCTCATGCTCTTATCCGTACCCGCTCGACTTACCATTCGCCCATGTCAAAAACAAATTTTGAGTTTTGCTTCGAACATCTTTGCTAAGTTCAACATACCAAGCATCTCCACCTAATAGCTGCTCGAATCAAGTTTTCATTATTGAAATGATGTCGGACCAAATTAATGCCCACATGTCAATGCATCTAAGCAAGGCTAAGCATGACGCTTAGATACGGACTTAATGACTAATTAAGGTTACCATTATTCCTAGGGTAACAAAGGATGGTGTCCAAGATCAAGGAAGGGAATTTAATATCTCACTTAACATTAAGGCATTAACTACAAGCTAATGTTAACATAATTATAACAAAAGCATAGCATACAATTCTGTAATTTAAGACAATATAATTTGCATTCAAAATGTAGGTGCAAAATGATCAAGGTGTTGACTCGCCTTGCTTAATATTTCGATAATCTTAGTCTTGTCCTTGCTCTTGCTTGAATTGTTGTTCCTTTATGACTTCGAATTCTAACTAAACGAATTCTAACTACACAAAGTACGACCGAATTCAAGAACGCCTGAATACAACCAAATGAAACCCAATAAATTCAAAGGCATGCAAATAGATCCAAAGAGAATTCAAACCAACTCAAATAAATCCCAACATTCATACATTTAGTATAGGGGTGTAGATTTGGATTTTAGATGAATTTAGGATCAAGAATTATTTGATTCAGAATTAGACGAGAGAAATCGGGCTCTCGAAATATTCGCTGGTGAAGCAATTACGAAAAGAGAGAGAGAGAGAATATCCTCGGGAATACTCCTCTTAGGTCATTTGGATGAGTGAGATTTCATAATGGGTAGGATCTACTAATCTTTATTTATTTTACAAATTGTTTTTCTATTGGAAGAGGACAACAAAGGGTGATAGATGGAATCAACTTGACTTTCATTTGTTTTTGAAATATTATTGTTTCATTGAGAACACACCACCACGACTTACACACGAGGTCTAGCTCATTTAATGATTTCATTTATCAATTTCTATTTATAAGGAAGTTCCATGAGTGATAGGTGGGAACTACAGATAGTTGCGATGGTCCACATATGATAGATATAATTTTAATTAACCAGATTAACTCTAGGTTTTACGTCACTGGGATCCTATGCCATATTAATACTTAAGGTTTAATTACCAGCTAATAGAACGATTAATTTAATGACTAACTAAAATGTGGGGACACGACATTTTATTTTTGTTTCTATTTTATTTCCTAATTTGGTAAATGTCGATATTATACAACAAGTGGGTTAGCTAGGGTTTTTACTTTTTCTAATACCATGACCCGGGTCAGCTTAGTACTAATCCTCAATTAATCCCTAATTAACATTAGGTCTAACTTCTAGTTAACTCCTCGCACGCCTTTGTGTAAGTGTCTATTCCTTATGTTTATTCATCTCTTCTATTTTCATTTTTATAGTAAATAGTGGTGTCCATATAAAAGTGACTCATTTTATATTTAGCCTTAACTAATTCCACGTTTTACTGCTTTTAACCTACCGCTTAACTATAGTTTAATCATCGTACTAATTGCTAATTAACCTATATAATCGTGCCTAATTATAAAAAATACATTTCTAATTATCATAACTAATGAACTAGACTTGCATGTCATTGAAAGATGTAACTAGCTGTATTTACCAAAATTAAACTCTATTTATCATAGGGTCCATCGGTCGTTCCTAGGGTATTTAATTAAGCCTTTATTTTTACAACTAAGTGCGTGTGGCCTATATATTATTTACTTATTGTACTAAGTTGATTGGGTCTAGGGACGAAGACATGGAGACCAGTGGGAGCCTGGTTCTCCCATGGTTAATGAAACTCTTTATATAGTTTTTAATTTTCTCATGTAGAATAACAAAATATTCTACTTAGCACCCCCTCGATATTTAGTTATCACCATATGGCCCACTGGTTAAAAAATTTCTGGCTACGTCCCTAACTGGGTCCATCAATTAGTGACTCAATATCTAAACAATTAATGTGCAATAAAACTAAGGATGGAAGGGCTCACTTGTAAGCAGGCATATCAATTCTGTTCCATTCCAGTCAGAATGGCCGGAAGATTTCGTTTCGACGAGCAAAACGGAATGTCAAAGGCTAAATCCTGTACCAGCTAAAACTCCAGCCATTTCGGTCCACTACTACAGAAAAGGTATTCATAGACGGTTTCGTGAGCCGTTTGAGTTTATGAGTCAGTGATGACATGAGGTCATTCTGAGCGGTTACGTGATACATACTTAAAACCGTCATGATACATACTTTCCGAGCGGTTATTAATGGCAAACCGCTGTGATAGGTTAAATCGTGATAGGAACCTATCACGAGCGGTTTATAACTGAAACAAATCGTGATAAGTATATATCCTGAGACGGTTTTTGTGGCTGAAATAAATCTGTGATGACTTTTCTTTATAAAAAGCGGTGGTTGCTTGTGCCATTAAAACCGGCATCATATATATATATATATATATATATATATATATATATATATATATATATATATATATATATATATATATATGTATGTATGTATGTGTATGTATGTGTATATGTATGTGTATATATATGTATATGTATATGTATGTGTGTGTGTGTGTGTGTGTGTGTGTGTGTGTGTGTGTGTATATATATATATATATATATATATTGTTCGTAGTCTCTCAACCACTTTGGAGGGATCGTCCACGCAGCATGAGAAGGATGAGACAGTAGCCACGGGCAACCTCATTGAGCCCCTGCAAGTTTTAAAAGTATGGATGCAAGGAGATCATTAGGACATCCAATTACCTGGATGTTGTCGATAGGTAATTGTACGTCGCTATATTCAGAAAGTGACGTGGACGCGTAGGTATTCCGACTGGGAAGTGGCATCATGTATCAGCGACTAACCATTCTTGAGCATGTAATCATCTTTAAACCCAACAAGACACCAAGCAACCATTCTCACATTTCAAAAGAATTCTCAACTTGTTGCTTGGTGTTCTTGTTGGGTTTAAACGATTACATGCTCAAGAATTATTGGTTGTCGATAGATGATATCACCGGAGATGCCCACGCCACTTTCTCAACATAGCGACGCCCAATTACCTATCGACAACATCCGATAATTGGATGATAACGCCTCCTTGCATCCATACTTTTTAAACTTGCATGGGCTCAATGAGGTTGCCCGTGGCTCTTGCCTCATCCTTCTCATGTCATGTGGACAATTCCTAAAGTGGTAGGGACTATGAACAATATAATATATATATATATATATATATATATATATATAGGAAAATAGTATGGTACTCACAGGGAGTCACGTACTCCTTCTCATATACCACTTAAATCGTATGATGATACCTCTTTATCTATTTAGCATACTCCAATAATGATTATAAGATACCCCAAAGTGAGTTCCATGAAAAAATTAGATTTAAAGTCCACTTTTTATAGCAAATTTTGTGTATATACTTCTTTTATATATGAAAAATGGTATATAGCAAAAATAAAGGACTCAATGAAATTTTTTCAATCAAATCACATTAGAGTATCTTATAATTGATATTTAAGTATATTGAAAATGATAAAGAAGTATAATATGTTAGTTTAAGTGGTATATTGAAGTGGGAGTATGTACTCGAGAGTAACTATATATATATATATATATATATATATATATATATATATATATATATATATATATATATATATATATATATATATATATATATATATATATATATATGATGAAGGTTTTAATGACACAAGTAGCCTTTGCTTGGAGACTTTATAGAGAAGAGATTATGAATGGAATGGTAGGGACTATTAATATGAACTAATTATCAATTCGATTTGACATAAGACTATTAGCATCATTACATCATAGAAAGGGACTATGTCTGAAATAATTATCAATTCAATTTGACATAAGACTATTAACATCATTACATCACGAACAAGGGACTATTAATATGAACTAATTATCAATTCAATTTGACATAAGACTATTAACATCATTACATCATAGAAAGGGACTTAATATGAAATAATTATCAATTCAATTTGACATAAGACTATTAACATCATTACATCACGAGCAAGGGACTATTAATATGAACTAATTATCAATTCAATTTGACATAAGACTATTAACATCATTGAGCGGTTCAACGAAGAAGACGGTAAGACCAAGGGTGTCCAAACCCACCACACGATAGTAGTCCTCGGCATCCATCACAAAGCACTAGCCATTTTATCCACGAGCAAGGGGTAGAGCAGAGAGGAGTAAGGTAGGGTGATACCTCGATGCAGAACATAACCACGGCGGCGACTGTGGCGTCCCACCTGTGATGTCTGACAAAAGGTCAGGGAGGACCTTAGTTTTGAGTTGCGGTACTACGCATGGAGGAGCAGTAATACTGGCTCGGTCTTTGCCGAGGAGTGCCGGACCTCCCGGGAGGTCCTCAAGACCTCACGGAGGTCTTGACCACGGAGACCTCCCGGGAGGTCATCAAGACCTCTGGAGGTCTTGGCCAATAACTGCCGGAGCACCTCGGCGTATATCACAGGGAGGTCGACAGGATCTCGAGCCAAATCGTGGGACTTCACGGAGGTCTGCCTCTGCGCAAGAGCTAGTCCCGAGGATCAAATTGGCTAGCTCGCATAGAAGCGACAGGTGTAATCAAATCCATACAACAAGCTTAAAGAGAAGACAAACCAAAATAACACATATATTAACAAGTGGCTTTATGGCCAAGGTTTGTCTGAGGGGTGCCACTAAAGGCTAACAACAAGCGAGAGCGACAACACGGCGGAGGCGAAGACAAGAACACAAGGTTCATTCGACCAGCCCACAGGCTACCAAGTGGAGGGCGTCACCCTCTGCATAAGGTCTTCAAGGGTGCTCCCTCACGAGAACCTTGGACCACTGGAACTCCAACCTCTGCGATCAAGCGGCGGGGCACAAGCCAATGAGTACCTCGAATGTACTCGGACAAGCCATGGGTAAGGTATGCAAGTAATAATCATGCATGGCTTGACAAAGTGAAATTTGTATGGTTAGTTTGCGTAAAAGCCAAAGTGACGATAAATAACATAATATATTACAAAGCTTAAGTTAAGCGTAATACATAAGTACATTTGATTTTTAAAGGGACGGTGAGCACCCACTCACACCCAAGGCACCAACCCAAACCTCTCTGGAGCACCCACTCCAGAGCACCACAAGACCAGCCCTGGACCACTTTGTGAGCCAGCCATGACCCCTCTGGAGCCGGCCAAGGTCTCTTGAGGTACAAGCCATGACCTCTCACCAAAAGCGCCGGGAGGAACACAATTCCACAAAAAAATTCTACCCCTCATTGAAATCTCGGGCATGTCCATAGCAGGGGCCTTGACCATTGAGCGGATTTACACTCTGCAGAGGTGCACAACTTTACCCACAAGAGGTAGTAAACGATATTTCACACGTTACCTTAGACATGCGAATCAAGTGGAGACTACCCAGGGCTTTACAAGGTCTGCTCGACTCGATCACCAACATTAAGGTTTACGCCCTCACGGTGTGCGTCTAGCACCGCGGCCCCTCTTAAGCCATGGTGCTCCATCAACACCTCCTCTACCTTGGAACCAAAGCAGAACAAGACCAGTTATTACTCGGTCCACCCCATAATGGACATGTGGTTGCACGGTTTGGCCAGATCAATGGCTCCCAAGGTTCGATCCTTAAATGGTCGCTTTCGGTGAGGCATTCCACAACCCAAATGTGACCCGGCAACAACTTGGGGCACCGGGTGACTCCATGGCTACCACCCTTGGATCACCTAGGTGACTCCATGGCTTCAACCCTTGGAGCACCACTACTCGCCTCTGGCCAACTTCGCTTGAAACAAAAGCGACTTTTAGGTTCAACTGGCCAAAGACCACCCATCTGGCACAACATATTTTAAAGTGGTCTCGCACCACAAACAACACAACTATGGCTTCAACCCTAGTTGCTTATCAGTGGCACCAACCAAAGTTCCATAATTCATTAGTCAAGATTAAGTAATAAGGATGATTCATGAGGAGACCCACGTCTACTAGAGCAAGGCTAAGCAAGAACGATACCCAAGTTGGCAATAGCAATACAAGACCAACTAACAGTACCATCCTAAGGTTGTCAAATGTAACATGTCAACATATGGATTACCAAATAGAGCGAGGATGCATAAAACCAAGAGGTATTTAACTAGAGCCCAAACCATTTTATACAAATAGCAATGCAAGTTTAACAAATCAAAATACTTTTGCAAATGGGATCAAGATGGTCAAGGTCCCATGACTTGCCTTCAATGGCGAGATTTCACGAGCTTCAGCAAAATTCTTTGGATCTTCAAGCTCCTTAGTACCCACGGAATCTACGTTGCAAAGAAAACAACTAAATAAAGCACTCAAAAGGAACCCGAAAAGAACTAGCAAGAACAGAAAGGAAAGATCCACGAAGGGAGGTCCAACAAGAAGGAAGGAGGAGGTCAGAGAGGAGGAAATCACGGGAGGGAGGTCCAAGTAAAGGGCTCGGACTCAAGGAGGTCCGAACCGGAGAACTGGAGAGCTTCTCGGACAGAGAAAGAGGGAGGGAAGAAATGACGAGCAGGGAGCAAATGGAGGCCCACGGTGCCTATTTAAAGAGAAAGAGAGAATAGGGCACCCTCAAAAGGGCGTCAGATTTCAAGGCATCGATACAAAGGCATCTTGCCACAAGGTGCGAAAAAGGATAAAGAAAGCTAGGGATGTGACAAAAGTAGAAAAAAGTACAAAAGGTGGTGGTAGCATTTAATGTGACTCAACCACATCAAATGCACTTAAAAGCTGCAAGGGCGATCAAAAGGTGCCTGAACCGATCAAAGACATGGTCCACGGTCCAAGAGGAGGTCCTAGAACAACAGGGAGGTTTAGACCTCAAAGGAGGTCTAAACACAAAATGGAAGGTCTGAACCTAAAGGAGGTCCAACACAATAGGGAGGTCTGAACCTAAGGGAGGTCCAAACACAACAGGGAGGTCTGAACCAAAGGAGGTCCAAACACAACAGGGAGGTCTGAACCTAAGGGAGGTCCAAACACAACAGGGAGGTCTGAACCTAAAGGAGGTCCAAACACAACAGGGAGGTCTGAACCTAAGGGAGGTCTGAACACAACAGGGAGGTCTGAACCAAAGGAGGTCCAAACACAACAGGGAGGTCTGAACCTAAGGGAGGTCCAAACACAGCAGGAGGTCTGAACCTAAGGAGGTCCAAACACTGCAGAGGAGGTCTGAACTAAAGGAGGTCCAAACACAACAGGGAGGTCCTAGACCACAAAGGTCTAAACACAGCAGGGAGGTCTGAACCTAAGGGAGGTCCAAACACAGCAGGGAGGTCTAGACCACAAAGGTCTAAACACAAAGAGGAGGTCTGTGGACGAAGGTCCAAAGACACCCAATCACGGAGGTCCCATGGGCCAGGAGGTCCAAAAGACACGCATACGAGGAGGAGATCTGACGGTTAGATCTCCAAAGGGAGGTCTAATGGTCGAGATCTCAAAGAAGAGGACACAGACGGTCAAGATCAAAAGGCAAAAGGGAGGTCTGGCGCTCAAGATCTCAAAAGGAGAACACGAGCGGCCAAGATCTCAAAGGGGGTCGGCGGCTAAGATCTCAGAGAGGAGGTCTTAGCGGCGAGATCTCAACAAGGGAGGAATGCAGCGGCTAAGATCTCGAGAGGAGGTCTTAAGCGGCAGATCTCAACAAGGGGAGGTGCAGGCGGCTAAGATCTCGAGAGGAGGTCTTAACGGAGATCTCAACAAGGGGAGGTCTGCAGCGGCTAAGATCTCGAGAGGAGGTCTTGGCCGAGATCTCAACAAGGGGAGGTCTGGCGGCTAAGATCTCGAGAGAGGAGGTCTTAACGGCGAGATCTCAACAAGGGGAGGTCTGAACTACGAGGATAGGCACAAGGAAAAGGTCCAAGGATCAGAGGGGTTGAAACACAAACCTGAGCTGGTCTAAACCCAAAGGAGCCCTGGGCCGACAAGGAGAGAAAGAAAGAGGGCCGACAAGGAGAGAAAGAAAGAGAAGGGGCACCCAGACACAAAAGAGGTCTGGGAAGGAAAAGCCAAACCCAAAGGCACACAAAGCACAAGAGGAAGGAAAGGAACACACCAACAAACTCCCAAAGGGAACCGAACAGATTTAGTTCAAGTTTAGATTAGTCAATTAAAGCTTCTTTTGAAAACTCAGGTTAAGCTTTAAACCCTCACCAAAACCAAATGGTTATTTTTAATTTTTAAAACTCCGGAAAAACGGGACGTTACACGACCCCACCACCAGCACAATCCTCATCCATCTCCTTCACCTTGCATAAATCACACAAACATCAGGGCACAACTTAAGGCTCAAGCATAAAAATCAAACTCAACAAAAGACATTAAGCTAACAAATCTAGAGAAGAATAGAAGGAGGATGGGGAAAGCAAAGCCAGGGGGGCCAGGGCTCGAGCGCAGGAGGCCGAGTAGGAGAACCAAGCCATGGCGACACAGGCAACACGCGGGGCCAAGCCTAATGGCTTGGGTGGCGGCATCACCGTAGTTGTGGCATGACCCTGAAACTGCACAAGACACTACTATCGCACGAGTGTCTTGTGCGGTCTGAGCGGTGAATGTCTGGCCGGCGGCGGCAGCGACAGCGGCGAAGTCGGCGGCGGCGTCGGCGTGGGGAGAGCAGACGAGTAAGTAAGCGCTTAGGAGTGGCGAGTTAGAGGCGGACGCAAACCCTAGCGGCGGGCTCCTACTAATAAAGAGACTTATCACGAGCGGTTCTATTATGGAACCGTCGGTGATAATTATCCTGAATGGTTCCATAATAGAACCGTCAAGTGATATGTCACAAACGGTTCCATTATGGAACCGTCTGTGAAATGGTTTTTTCTCAAGTATATTTATCTTGTATATACACTTACATGATATGAAGAAATTACATGTTTATATATCAATTTTGTCATTTAAATACTGCTGAAAATTTACTTTAACTATACACACAAACATAGAGAGAGAGAGTAATAATTCAACATATAATTAATATTGTAACTTCACCTCCAAACTAGATTTTTTTTTTTACATTTTGGAATTTTCAACATATAACAAAGTTTTTCTAGTGGTGGAGGTAGGCTGCTATCTCCGTCTTCAATACTTCATTATCTTGTGGCGTCGGGCGAGCAGTTCGTGATCGAGCGAAGCTGAAATCGTCCACATTGTGGCGCTCGTTCGAGTGTCTCCCGAAGACCCTCGGACTGTTGAACCAAGAAGAATTGAGCCCATAGGATCTCTTCCCTTGCTTGAGGTGTCTCGGTCTGGTCGACTTGGTCACCTACCACCTCGATTAAGCAGTCCAAGTGACGGCAAGCCTCCTGAAGACGTGTAACGTCGTTTTGGAGGACCACGTCAATGACACGGTAAACTCGCCGGAAGTGGGAGATCACCCGGAAGACGCGGCGGAGGAGGATGTCAAGACGGCGGAAGGTGGCTGTCACCTGCTCCGGCAAATTCTCGGGTAGAGGAGTGAAAACACTATTGAAACAATGTTCTTCCGCAGCATGGTTCAACGTACAGCGAGAGAGGTGCTCGTACAGTGCGGCCAAGTAGGCCATCAATGCCGGCGACAAGGAAACAGAAGAGGCAGCCATTTCTTTTTTTTTATAAGTACTAGATCATCTATATGTGGGGATGATCATCTTCGATGGCAGATGATCCTTTTTTGTAAAACAAGGAATAAATTCGGAGCGTGAGACGAAGAGACGCATCGGGGAGCTGAAGCGGATGCGACAAAGAGACACGCGCATTGGCGAGGAAGAAACTCATCGGGCTTCAACTTATTATCACAGACGGTTATAACAAAAAACCGTCGTGATATATAGTAATATCACAAAGCGGTTCTTTGTTGAAAACAAATGCGTGATATGTAGAATTATCCTGAGCGGTTATTAACAATAGCAAATGCGTGATAATTCTGACGATTTTACTATGAACCGTCGTGATATTACCTCTTCACGAGCGGTTTTAAGCGCAAGCGATAAGAATACGCGGTCTCTAAACCAAAACCGTCTGTGATTGCATGTAATACAAACGATTTTGGTTAATCGTCTGTGATGAGACGTCCAGTATTAGCCTTTTTGTAGTAGTGGTCGTTCCAGTCCATGTCGGCCGGATCAAGCATTCCGTTCACCTCGGTACCGGAAGGAAGGAGGAAGTTGAGGGACGTCGTTCCCCAGAGAGTATGAAGAAATTGTGGCAGTGCGGAGTAGTCTTAAGAAAATGTGCACGTTGTTGTGATGTGATGTGCACGTTTTACAATCTAGTCACTAAAATTATTAATATTTGCTATATAACATTCCACATGAATTTATTAATATTTGCGGATATAACCTTCCACCTCATGAATTCTTCTTAAATAACGTTTGGTTGTTCTGTTGTACCGCAACTACATTAACATAAATATTATTTGGTGTGCATATAATTAAACAAATATATACTTATAAATATATATACTGGTATTATTATATTAAATCCAAAATGGTACGCTGATATGAACCGGTGTCAGAACATACCATTCCGAGAATCAAACTGGTATGCCATTTATGACAACCCAATAAGATCTCAACTCTCAATTCTTGCAACAAGCATGGATTTTACTGAAATGGTAATGACAGAAGACCACATATACTCTACCAATAGGAATCACTACTGTCTACTGCTTCCATTTCAAGAGAGGAGGGTGGAGGGAAGAAGGCAGGCAGGATGCCTAGTAGAAGTAGTGTAATTTCTTCTTTTGGAGGAAAAAGCCATTCAAGGGAGATCCCAAGCAAAACACGCGGGGGAAAAGAGAAAGGAAAGAGTAGGAATTTTCCAATGACATCGCATGAAGGGAGGAACAAATAAGCTCCCTTTCTTATGACATAGTACATGTTCTTTCCTTTTTCTTCTCCTCTCATCTTGTTGTTGGGCATTTCTTGATTCTCGAGACCGATGCTTGCGTGGCGTCACTGCGCCGCGACGGTGCGGGAGGACGAGGACGGCACGGCCGGCGGCGGTGCGGCGGCAGTGGCTGGGGAAGAAGGGGAGGTGGGGTGGTGGCCGTGGCCGTGGCCGTGGGAGCTGCTGCGGTGGAGCCGGCACTTGAATGAACCGGCGTGCGTGGCCGGCGCGCAGACGCACTTGGGCGCGGCGCCGTGGCCGCCACCGGACGAAGCGGACGCCGCCGACGACCAGCTCCTCCGCATCTTCTTAGGCGACGCCGCCGCGCCGGTCGGCGTCGTGCTGCTGCTGTGGTGGCCGTGGCCGTGGAACCTGCCCTCCTCCCCCGTAGTGTCCACGTAGTTGGACGCCATTAGTCCCGCCTCCTGTCCCCTTCCTGTCTCTGCGCAGCCGTCATCAAAAGGATGGTTTTAATGAGCGAGTAAATACAAGATCTTTTTTACCTGAATTAAATGCTGATAAGACTAAACCTTCCATTAGACGAAACAAATCTGATTTAAAAGACACAAGAACTGATGGCTTAGCCCGCAGAGAGAACATGTTACCAGCCGTCCTTTGCCCAGCAACTTTTTTTGAGGACTTTATCAACAACTCACCCAGTTGGTGATCAGTTTTGGGTTAGTACACCAGAATAGAACTTGTCCTAGGTAGGAGAGAAGAATGGAAAGGAGATTTTGCAGAGATGGCACCTAGGTGCTTTAGCTTACCAGAAGAGAAAACTGCGGACGGGCAGGACGAGTTGGGTGGAGAAGGGAGGCGAGGTGGCGAGAGCGGCAAACTGGGTATACCCTAGCGAACACCCCTCGCTTTATAGGGGAAACGGAACCCTGCCCGGGATTCCTCCCGCACCGCACCCCAAACCGTCGGTCCCGCCGCGCCCGCCCACCATCTCGGCGGGCAGTTTTGTCATCCCGGAAGCAAAAGCAAAGCAAAGCAAAGCGAGATGTCACTGGGTTTACTAGTGGTAATTCCCGTCCGTGGGGAGTGACGCCAGTGCCCTCGTCGCGGCACGGCCCGTCCCAGCCGGTGCGTGGGGCGCATCGGCGTTTGGTGATGGTTGGGGTTGGCGGTTTGCGCAGCTGGCCCGATCGGGGTTGGACACTTGGAGGTGGTGTGCCGGCCGGGAAGGAGAGATCTGACGCGCACTTTAGACGGTTCTAGAAATTTGTTCGTCTAATTGATCATTTTGTTCCGTATCTGTGGGCTTGGGAGCCCACGCCCACGCCCACGGACTTCGCGCGGCGACTTACCACTGAAGAACTCGTGACATGCTACACATGCAACATCGATTCGCCTCAGGATGATAGGCGCGGTGGCAAGCGTACAGTGGTGTGCCACGCACGCTAGGCTTGATTCTGCCCAACTCGCGCGTGCGGAACGTACACAAGATGATTGTTACGAAGAGTGACGGACCCGGATTAAAATTTAGGTTGGACGGAATAAACTAATAATATTATCCGATAACAAAACAAGTCATATATAATACACATTGCAATCACTTTCAATAGAGTATATGACATTAAATAGATCTCAAAACTACAATCCGCATAATGTGAACATACAAAGACAAGACAAATGTAGAAAATATACCTCATCGATGAAGTTTACAGAACAATTTGCCACCAAAATACCAAATTATTAAATTACTAGTAACAACCTGTCAAAAGTAGATGGATGGTGAGTATTTAGATTAATCCATCATAAATCATAAAAAAATATTGAACATAACAAACAGAAAGACATACCATTAAAGTACTAATTATATCTATGAGGCTGAGGCAATTTCATTCTTCGAGATTTCATAGCTTGAAATTGTTTTTTAATTTTATCATGATCAAGTCCTTTAAATATCTCCCGCTCGATGTAGCACACCATCAGATCATTGAGCCACTCATCGGATAGTCTATTGCGCAAATCGGTCTTAATAATATTCATAGCCGAAAAGACCCTTTCAACCGATGTTGTTGCCACCGGTAGGAGCAATGCTAACTCAATGGGGCGGTAGACCAATAGAAAAACAATATGTCTTTCTGTTTCAACCATCTTGATGGCCAAACTTGCAAAATCATGACAAACAATGAAATCATCAATTCTTCGGACATGAAGAATAAAGGTTTCAAGTTGATCCCTTATAGCTGCACGATCAGCAATGGAGAAATCCGTATCATAGATCTCCGTAAGTCGAGCAATCTTATCCATATCAAACTTAGAGAATGAGTCTCTTGGATCAAGACAAGAAAAGCAAGTAAGTAACTCCGAAGTAACTTAGAGAATGAGTCTCTTATACGAAGTGCTGGATCGGCAACAATATGAACATCCGGGTTAAAATCCTTAATACCTTCAGTTTCTTCCTGCGGTTGTGGTTGTTGTGCTACTTGTGCATCTTCAACATTGGCGACTTCAATGGTAGTACTTGCTCTTCGTAGCTACCATAGCATTCACCTTGCACGGTTCTCGGTCGACCCGCTCGGACAACGCAATGGTAAAATAGCTTTTCAAATCTAGCAAATTCAGAGCACGATGACACTATCAAATTCACAAATCATCGTATTCATTCATCAATAATCATTTATAAATTATAAATTATGATCACCGTAAGTAACTAAGTATCACACACTACTACGTAAAAGGCTTTCGCGCACGGTTCAAAAGCGTCATTACTGAGCGGTTTCATGAGCCGTCGAGTTTATGGGTCGATGATGACATGAGGTCATCATAGACGGTTTTGAACCGTCGTGATGTATACTTTCCTGAGCGGTTTGTGGTTCAAAGTATGCTGCGATAAGTAATATCACAGAGCGGTTTGACCACAAACCGCTTTGTGATAAGTATATATCATAGCGGTTTCAGCCACAAACCGTCTCGTGATAAGTACATATCATAGGCGGCTTGTGCCAGGTGGAACCGCTCAGTGATGACTTTTCTCTATAAAGCCCCAAGCAGTGGCTCATTGTACCATTAAATCCGGCATCATATATATATTATATATATATATTGTTCGTAATCTCTCGGCCACTTTGGGGATCGTCCGCACCATGAGAAGGATGAGACGGTAGCCACGGGCAACCTTATTGAGCCCTGCGCAGTTTAAGAAGTATGGATGCAAAGAGCGTTAGGACATCCAATTACGGATTGGACATGGCTATGTTCAGAAAGTGTCGTTGATCTTGCATATACTCCATCGAAGTGACATCATGTATTAGCAACCAACCATTCTTGAGCATGTAATCGTCTTTAATTGTTGCTTGGTGTTCTTGTTGGCTTTAAAGACAATTACATGCTCAAGAATTGTTGGTTGCTAATAGATGATGCCACTTCGATCGGAGAAGTTTGCGATCAACGTCACTTCAACATATCGACGTCCAATCTGTAATTGGATGTCCTAACGCCTCCTTGCATCCATACTTTTAAACTTACAGGGCTCAATAAGGTTGACCGTGGATATGCCTCATTCTTCTCATGTCATGGGCTAATTCCAAAGTGGCTAAGGACTAATAATATATATATATATATATATATATATATATATATATATATATATATATATATATATATATATATGATGGTTTTAATGGCACAAGCAACCACTGCTGGAGACTTTATAGAGAAGAGATTATGAATGGAAGGGTAGGACGTGACTGCACGCAAGAGGTAGGAGAACTTGACCCGCATGAGCAAGGGACTATCAATATGAACTAATTATCAATTCAATTTCAGCATAAGACTATTGACACCATTACATCACACGAGCAAGGGACTATTAATATGAACTAATTATCAATTCAATTTCAAAGATAAGACTATTGACATCATTACATCACACGTTGAAGAGGACTATTAATATGAACTAATTATCAATTCAATTTGACATAAGACTATTGACATCATTACATCACAGAGCAAGGGACTATTAATATGAACTAATTATCAATTCAATTTCATCATAAGACTATTAACATCATTGAGCGGTTCATCGACAAGAGAACAAGACAAAGGGTGTCCAAACCCACCACACAAGAGTAGCCCTCGGCATCCATCGCAGAGCACTAGCTAGCCATTTTATCACAAAGCAAGGGGTAGAGCAGAGAGGGACCTTAGTGCAAGAACCAACCACGGTGGCGACCCACCAAAGACAACCCTCATCCATTTCCTTTACCTTGCATAAATCACACAAATATCGGGACACAACTTAAGGCTCATGCATAAAAATCAAACTCAACAAAAGACATTAAGCTAACGGATCTAGAGGAGAATAGAGGAGGATGGGAAAGCAAAGCAGGCCAGAGCCCTAGCCGGCGCAAAGGGGTCGACGGCGGCGGCGACGAGGTCGAAGCGGCGTCGAGGTGAGGAGGAACGGAGTTAGTATGGCGCAAACCCTAGCAGAGCTAGGAGTGACGAGAGTTTGGGCATCATCAGAGTTGTGGCACAACGGTGTGCCGCAAAAGACACTCTTATCGTACGAGTGTCTTTTGTAGTATCACCGTATGCCACAACCGTCGGCGACGGGAAGAATGGCGGCGTCGAGGTGGGGAGGGGAACGGACGAGAGTAAGGCCGCTGGAGAGTGACGAGTTAGAGCGCAAACCCTAGCGGCCGGCTAGGTACCTCCTACTTATAAAGAGACTTATCACAGACGGTTCTATTATGGAACCGTCAGTGATAATTATCACAGACGGTTCCATAATATAACCGTCCGTGATGTGGGACATATCACGGACGGTTCCATAATGGAACTGTCTATGAAATGGTTTTTTCTCAAGTATATTTATCTTGTATATACACTTACATGACATGAAGAAATTACATGTTTATATTAAAAAAAAGCAGAAACCTATAATTAAACAGGTTTTTCTAGTGGCGGAGGTAGGTGTTATCTCCATCTGCAATACTTCATAGGCGGCGGTGTCAGATCGGACGGTTCTCGATCATCGTGAACGAAGCTGAAATCGTCCGCTGGTTGTCGCGCTCGTTCGAGTGTCTCAAGACCCTCGGTCGTTGAACCAAGAAGAATTGAGCCCATAGGCTCTCTTGCTTCTTGAGGGTCTTGGCCTAGTCGACTTCGGCCGCTTGCCGCCTCGATTACCTTGTCTAAGTGACGGCAAGCCTCACCGGAGACGTAACGTCGTTTTGAAGACTACGTCGATGACACGGTAAACTTCGCCGAAAGTGGGAGATCACCGGGAAGACACGGCGGAGGAGGATGTCAAAGCGGCGGAAGGTGGCGTCGCTGCTTCCCGCAAATTCTCCGCCGCAGAGGAGTGAAGACATCGTTGATCAAATAGTGTTCTTCCGCAAAGACAGTTCAACTTACACCGAGAGAGGTGCTCGTGCAGTCTTGGCGGGAAGGCCATCAATGCGGCGACAAGGAAGAGGCAGCCATTTACATTTTTTATAAGTAAGTGGGGATGATCATCTTGGATGGCGGATGATCGTTTTATAAAACAAGGAATAAATTGAGCGTGATCTGAAGAGACGCGTCGGGGGCGGCGGATCGATGCGATGAAGAGACGATCGGGAGCCGGCGGATGGCGGCAAACGAGCGCGATCGGCGATGAAGAAACTCACCGTGGATCACGAGCGGTTATTGTTAAGAACCGTTTGTGATACTAATTAATATTACCGACGGTTCTTGTTTAGAACCGCCTGTGATACTTCACAGACGGTTTTTAACATGAACCGTCTGTGATATTATCTCTTCACAGAGCGGTTTTAAGCGCGCAGTTTAAGCCGTGCCGTGAGCGGTCTCTAAACCAAAACCGTCTGTGATTGAATGTAATACCGACGGTTTTGGTCAACCGTCTGTGATGAGGTGTCCAGTATTAGCTTTTTTGTAGTAGTGACACATGACACATCACAACACAATATTCATCATTCAAGCATTCACAAATCACAATCCAAATCTTACCTTTTTCTTTAGACTTAGGAGGAGCCATCTTCAATTTTAATTTCTATTTCACCAAAACCAAACCCAATTTCTATTTCACAGACCAAATCTCCAGGCTCAATACCTCCTCTCCTCACTCAAAATCTCAAACTCAAACATTCACCACTCACCACTGTCACCAGAAATCCAGAATGACCAGACATCCAGACTGGCTGGGCTCCTCCCGACCTCCTCCCAGCTCCTAGTTCCCTCACTTGCCATGGCCTCCGCCCAGCGCCTAGGCCAAACGGTCCCTTCCGAGCTCAGCGCCAAGACAAGACTCCTCTCCCGCCAGTAGTCCCGGCGCCACCTCCTCCTCCGGGTCCGGGCTCCTCGATCTCCCTGACGGCGCCAGGCTCTCCTCCCGAGCCCAAGCCGCCTCCGGCCCTGGCCCCGCTCCTCGCTCCCTCCTCCCGTGACCCGGACTGCCTCATGATCGGGAGCTCCTCCAAGACTGGCGCCTCCGGCCGATCTGCTTCAGCTCTCCCGGCCTCGCGGTGCCAGCTTCTTCTGCCTTGCCACGCAGTAGGTTGGAGATTTTATGAATTGGGGATTTGGGAAGTGGGGAACCGGGAGAGGTTGACTATGAGATGATGGGCTTAAGTGGGCGGATATGGGCTGTTGGGCTTTGGGCTTTAGCGCTTCTTCTCCTTCCATCTCGCCTCCCATGGCGCCAAGTGCCAGCTCACGACGAGCTCGTTGGCGGAGTGACAGCGCTGACACAATAGTGGGTCGCGGCCGCCGGACCTCGGCGGCCGCCTGCCTTGCCCTATTGCTAGAGCCGCCCCTGGTTACGAAACCCTTATAGTAGGGTATTAGTGGGCAAATGCCGATTTTACACCTTGTGGATCTTACTTTATAAATAGAGCATTATCATTATATGATGATTTTAATAAAGAGCTCTACACTCTTGCTCTCTCTTATCTTGTATCTTGTGTTCATATGATTGTGTGATTCTTGTATGATTCCAACGACATGATGACTACCGAAAATTCAACGACGACAAGCAAGATAAGAGCAGCGCATGGCCAGTGGCGTCTCGCGCGCGCGTGGTTCGCGGCGCCCAAACTCTCCCCACCTCGCGAAGGATCCAATCATCCAAACAAAGGAAACCAAGGCGGCGAAGCAAGTGCACGGCAGCAGCTAGCCTGTGGCGCGCGCCGAGGATAAGATTTTTTTCCCCGCGAACGTGCTACGACACGCTCGGTTTTGGATATTCGCAGCGATATCTGCATGCGTGGCCGCGTGGGTGTGGTATAGTGCCGTAGCGTTTCAGATTCGATCGGCGACTTCTTGCGCGCCGCGCCAACGAAGATTTCAACGTCAACCGGTGCGTCGCTCGCTCGCTCGCTCACCTTGCAACTCCAGAGCGCGGGGGAATCGCAGGGCCGGACGCATCCGTGACCCGGGCCGTGTTGGCTACGTCCGACGCGACGGGAACAGATAGGCGCCGGACGAGGATACTTCTCCGTGTAGAGCTAAAACATGTATATTCTTGCATCGCGTGCGAACTGTGAGCTCGTCCATGTCGGATAATTGCTGCCGTTTCCTGGTTTTTTTAACTTCGCTCGCAGCCAGGGAAAATATCAAATACAACTACTCTGCTGCACAATATACTGTTGGATGATGAGGTATACTATAACAAATTTCTGCACCATGTTGACCAGAATTCAGAGGAGGCCATGCCATGCAATGATATGGTGCGCCACATCGACAGCACATCCGGAGGATTCCTGAGCCATCCTGCTGGGAGACCAGGACTCAGAAGTCATTCATCACTCGTCAGTCCATTCGTTTTAGGTACTGATCCCTTTGATCCAAAGACACCGAAACAAAGTGTCAACACCTTAACCCCACTACGACCAAACTCTGTCGCTTTCGCACCGGCCTGCATTATTATTAGCCCCGGGCCCCTTCGCCAGAATGTTCTCCCATGTCGACAGGTTGCAACAGCTTCTGCTATCTGCTACTCTTTTCTCCTTGCACACCTCCATCGCCTTGTCACAGCTCATTTTAACTTTCAAAGCAATCGTCTCCGTCTTGTAAAGAACGTCAATTATTTGTCTCCTTGACAATTACAGTACAGTAATTGTTTCTCTTTGCTTATCATAAGAAAAAGGGAGTTGATAAATTCCTGCGATTTGTGAGAGAGCACCGGCTTTGTGAACCAGGGTGCCTTTAGCTTCATAGTGAGCTAGTAGTATCAAGCTTTGTTTAAAAAAACAAAAACAAACAAACAAGTAGTATCAAGCTGTCACCGTTGGTCAGCTTCACTAAGTCTAAAGGACAGGCACTATAATACTGCGCTGATGGAATTTTAAAGGAAATGTGAACATCTGACAGAATAATCTGACCACCATATAATTAACCTTATCTATGACTTTTCCTTGGGGAAGGTATCAATCTAGCTTGGTAGTGAACGTAAGCAACAGGCCATGACCATGGATTGGATCGATCAAAGCTCTTGTACTGTTGTACAACGTGTCATAGTCTATCAACACCGACGCAAGACTTAGTTCTGAGATTGTCTAGAGTTTGTATCTACTTACAGTTCTTCTTTTAGCATGTTAGAATCTGTTTTAGCAGGGTTTTCCGATTTAGTCTGGAGTGGTTGAGTTCGGATCGGACTCAGGTTTTGTAAACTGCACCTATGAAATGTAAGATTGCAGAGTGTATTGGGTATCCGGGAAAATACAAAGAAGTTCTTGCTTCGCATCTCTTTCTCCGTTTTCCCATCCTCCTGCTGGCTTCGCGAGATCTGACAATACCAGGCCGCCGTCAGGGCCGACAACGTCATGTTGTTGTACATCGTTACGCCTTGAGGTCTTTGGGTCCTGACAACTTGGTATCAGGTATGCCTAGTTCTGATCCTGGGGAAGAGGCAAATTTCGTCAGCGCCATGTTTCAAGCAATCCAAGACCAGATGGCGGGAATTGCCCAGCAAAACGCCGATATGAAATCAAAGATCACCGATCTAACTCGGCAGAGTGTCGCCACCAATGCCAAAATCGCAGCACTGGAGTCGAGTGGAACTTTCTCCTTCTCAACGCCGGGACTGCTATTGATACCATCAGCCTCATCAATTTCCACGACGATCACGGGCCTTTTAGCATCTTTGCTCAACGCGCATCCACTGCAGTATACCCTCCACCAATGACATCGACCCTAGTCTACGAAGCTTTGGCAGCAAATTTTGTTCCGCAACAACAATACGATGCACCAATTTTTTCGTTTCCACAGCCATCTCCGCCTCAGCAATTGCCAATTCCCTCTCATCACCATATGAACACCAATCATCACCCTTCCCACCCAAGCGCTCCAAGGTACCATAAGCTGGAATTTTCGACATATGATGGCACGAACGATCCATTGTCCTGGTTAAACCGATGCAAACAGTTTTTACGGGGACAACGCACTGAGGAAGATGATAAGGTTTGGCTTGCATCATATGATCTCACCAACGTCGCTCAACAATGGTATTTTCAGCTCGAACACGACGAAGGACAACCGACATGGGGACAGTTCAAAGATTTCTGCCACATGAGGTTTGGACCACCACTCAGGAGCAATCCATTGGGGGAATTAACTCGTTTCCAGCACACTGGATCCGTCAGCGATTACCAGAACAAGTTCTTGGCTTTACTGTGTCGCATTGATCAATTATCAACAATGCAACAAGTTTAGCTTTTCACGGCGGGTCTCTCTGAACATCTTCGGACTGACGTTGAACTTCAACAACCAAATAACTTACAGGTGACAATGAGTTTACTCGTGCTTATGAGCGACGTGCTCAAACGACATCCAGTGCCTCCAACCCACCGACTCGACCTTGGCGACCACCACAACGCCCTTCTTTTCCTTCGCTGGTAGTACCACATTCTCAGGAGCCTGTGCCACCAGTGTCTTCAGCACCGGGGTATCGCCCTACTAAACCTTTTCGTCGACTCACACCGACGGAATTAGGGGAACGTCATTCCAAAGGATTGTGCTATAATTGCGATGACAAGTTTCAGCCGGGCCACTGTTGTAAGCAGTCATTCATCACCTATATCGATATGGGTGGTGAAGTGGAAGATGGAGAGGACGAGCTGGGATTACATGCACTGGACGCTGAGGAACCAGCTCCAGAAATCTCGCTTCATGCAGTGACAAGCACGTCCACGGGCGGGATAATGCAACTCAGGGTGACCATCGGCACTACCGCCCTCGTCGCTCTCATGGATTCCGGTTCCACGCATAATTTTTTAAGTGCTCGTGCCATCCAAGCCACATCCTTGTAGTTGCTTCCGTGACATGATCTTCGGGTCAAAATTGCTAATGGCGAACAAGTCAATTGTGCGGGGTTGTGCCGTAACCTGCCGATCAAAATCAATCAAGATCAATTTGAGATCACAGCGTATGCAATACCACTAGATTGTTTTGATGTCGTTTTAGGTGTCCAATGGATGAAAACACTGGGGCCAATCCTCTAGGATTTCGACGACTTGACGATGACGCTCTGGTTGGAGGGACGGCACATTCAATGGCACGTCTTATCACCAGATCGTCCCATGCAGGCTTTGGTGCACTCTGGCCAAGAGTTGATGTAGCCCTTACTGGATGACTTTGTAAGTTTATTTGATGAACCATTCGGGCTTCCTCCTGTCAGACTACATGACCACCGTATCATCCTTCGCCAGGGAAACGCTCTCATGTATCGGTGCGGCCATATCGTTATCCCCATCATCAGAAGGATGAATTGGAACATCAGTGCAATGATATGCTTCATCGAGGTATTATTCGACGCAACCAATCTTGTTTTTCCTCTCCTGTCCTCTTGGTTAAGAAGTAGGATAGTACATGGCGGTTCTGTGTTAATTACCGAGCACTAAATGAGTTGACTATAAAGGACAAATTCCCAATTCCAGTGGTGGATGAGTTATTAGATGAACTGCGAGGTGCTCGCTTTTTCACTAAACTTGATCTTCATTCGGGATACCACCAAGTGCGCATGCACCCAGATGATATCTTCAAAATGACTTTCAAAACACATGAAGGTTTTTTCGAGTTCTTGGTCATGCCTTTTGGGTTATCAAATACACCGGCAACCTTTTAGGCCTTGATGCATACGGTTCTCCGTCCATATTTGCGACATTTCGTCTTGGTTTTTTTCGATGATATATTGATTTATAGTTCATGTTGGTCGGAGCATTTACAACACATTCGCATGGTTTTCCTACTTCTTCAACAGCACGAATTGTTTCCCAAGAAATCTAAGTGCTGTTTTGGATTATCTTCGGTTTCATATTTGGGCCACATTGTTTCTGAAGGTGGAGTTGCCATGGATCCCTCCAAAGTACAAGCCATTACCGAATGGCACCAACCCAAGATGATCAAAGCATTACGTGGGTTTTTAGGTCTTGCTGGCTATTATCATAAATTTATTCGAGATTTTGGGAAGATAGCAGCACCACCCACAAACTTATTAAAGAAAGAGGCATTTGGTTGGTCTCCAACAGCCCAGCAGGCTTTTGAATCGCTCAAAGCGGCATTATCATCAGCTCCTGTTTTGCATATGCCAGATTTCTCGCAACAGTTTATCGTTGAGTGCGATGCATCAGGATCCGGTATTGGGGCTGTTCTTCACCAAGGTATTGGACCGATTGCACTTTTTAGTTGACCTGTGGTACCTCGACATTCTAAGCTACACGCTTATGAGCGAGAATTAATCGGCTTAGTGTAGGCTGTTCATCATTGGAGACCATATTTATGGGGCAGACCTTTTCTTCTTCGAACAAACCATTACAATCTCAAATTCTTGCTTGATCAACGTTTATCAACAATTCCTCAGCATCATTGGGTGAGTAAATTATTTGGATATAATTTCACAGTGGAATTCCATCCAGGTCGCTTGAATACTGTCGCCAATGCTTTATCACGCCATGAGTGCCCCTTGGCCAGCTTATTGGCCATTTCTTCGCCTGCTCTGTCTATCTTTGCCGAATCACACAATGAAGCTATTTCCAATCCAACTATGCAGCATATTAGTTCTTAGATTACCTCGGGACAACTTGGGGCACCGTGGTCCATTCAGGATGGTTTGGTAGCATACAACAGCAAGATTTTTGTTCCACCATCATCTACTTCGTTGCACCTGATTCTTACAACAGCTCATGTGCTCATGAGGGAATCCAAAAAACGTTATGTCATTTGCATCAGGATTTTCATCTTCTAGGTGCAAAACGCATTGTTCAAGACTTTGTGAAGGCTCGTATTGTTTGTCAACGAAACAAAACTAAGCATCTACATCCAGCCGGCTTACTTCAACCTCTAGATGTTCCATACCAACCATGGTCGGATATTGCAATGGATTTTATCGAGGGCCTTCCTCATGTTCATGGCAAATCAGTAATTTTATCTGTCATTGATCGTTTTTCTAAGTACGCTCACTTTATTCCTTTGGCTCATCCTTACTCTGCTACAACTATTGCTCGAGTTTTCTTTGATGAGATCGTGCATCTTCATGGGATTCCAACATCAATTACTAGTGACCGGGATCCAGTTTTCACAAGCAATTTTTGGCAAGATTTATTTCGATTGGCTGGGATTCACACTTACCCCAGTTCAGCTTACCATCCTCCATCTAATGGTCAAACTGAAGCTGTCAATAAGGTCATTGCAATGTATTTGCGTTGCTTAACCGGTGATCGACCTCATCAATGGTTGGAGTGGTTACCTTAGGCGGAATATTGCTATAACACTTCTTACCACTCAGCACTTCGGTAGGCACCTTTCAAGGTGGTCTATGGTCGAGATGCTCCTTCATTACAAACTTACGAGAAGGGCGACGCGACAGTTCAAGCTGTGGAGGTATCACTATTAGCTCGTGATCAATTACTTCGTGATATCAGAGATCGACTTCTTCAGGCGCAGGATTATGCGAAAAAGTATTATGATAAGAATCATCGTGACATTTCTTTTTCAATGGGAGATTTAGTCCGGTTGCGACTTCATAGACCAGCGTCTTCTCTGGGAGTTCATACCGTGGGGAAATTGGCGCAGAAATATTTTGGTCCTTATAAGGTCACCGAGTGCATTGGTTCTGTTGCTTACAGGTTGGCTTTACCACACGGAGCAAAACTTCATGATGTTTTTCATGTTGGCTTGTTAAAAAAATTTCAAGGTGATCCACCCTCCATTCCTCCTCCTTTGCCACCACTTCAGCAGGGTTGGGTGTTTCCTGAACCAGCGTGAGTTTTGAAATTGGCACGGCGTCAGGGTGAGCTGCAAGTCCTAGTCCAGTGGGAAGGGAACTGCTTTAGCTGATGCATCTTGGATTTCATTAACATCATTCCAAGAGAGTTATCCCAATTTTCAGCTCGAGGACGAGCTGCTTCGCAAGGAGGGGAGAGATGTCATAGTCTATCAACGCCGATGCAAAGACTTTGTTCTGAGATTGTCTAGAGTTTGTATCTACTTACATATCTTCTTTTAGCAAGTTAGAACTTGTTTTAGCAGGGTTTTCCGATTTAGTCTGGAGTGGTTGAGTTCGGATCGGACTCAGGTTTTGTAAACTGCACCTATATAATGTAAGATTGCAGAGTGTATTGGGTATCCGAAAAAATACAAAGAAGTTCTTGCTTCGCATCTCTTTCTCTGTTTTCCCATCCTCTTGCTGGCTTCGCGAGATTCGACCAGGGTTCACAATTTCGGTGAAATTTCGCCGAAATTTCGAAAATTTCGGTTCTTTCGGATGGTGACGAAAGAAATCAAATTCGTTCAAAAATTTTCGGTTGGTTTGAATTTGGAGGGAATTTGGAGGGTTAAAAGGAATAAACACTGGTATAGAATCAACAAGTCGAAGGCAGCCTAGTGGCAACACGTCTGCTAGCTGGTTCCTAGTGGCGAGGGATCGAATCCCGCCTGAAGCACTAATTTTTGCCATTATTTCAAATTTTAGTTTCAAATTTGATTCAAACTAGTTTGAAAACCCACCGAAATTTCGACCATTTCGTCCACCAACAAATTTTTTTTAAAAACGAATTTGTGAACCCTGGATTCGACAATACCAGGCTGCCGTCAGGGCCGACAACGTCTTGTTGCTATACATCGTTACGCCTTGAGGTCTTTGGGTCCTGACACAACGCATGAATAAACAAAACAAGGTAGCTGATCGCAGAACGCAATATCACAAATGTAATCTGCTCGGTTGAGTTTAGCCGTAGCTCGCTGCTCTTTCTATAAGTGGCGGAGCAAGGATTTCAACGATGGTTGTGCAAATTTAAGTACACTGCCGTCGATATGAGATTGGACAGTAAACTTGTCCCACCCTCAAAAGGGACCTCAATGAGAATTACACACAAAGGGGGTCGTACGTGTTGGAGATATGCACTAAATGCAATCATAGAGATGATTATATTTCGTTATGTTCATAATTTATTGGATAATATATTATCTTGTTCCTAGAATAATATCGTTAATATTTATTATCAAGCATGTGACTTGATTGTGAAACTCTATATTTCTGTGATGATTATTCTTAAACGTTCCCTAGTCGAAAACATATGAGGACACATATGAATAGACTAGCATATGTATTGGTTGATGACCATGTTTCATGGGTCATAGATATAGAGATATCAAACCAATAATATGGACACATGTTAGCGAACATAGGGTGGAACAACCCACCATGAGACACTACGAGAACGTTGTTTTATTACATGTCATTAGTTGGTCTCATTTACAATGCGTATGCTATGTTCTTAGACTTGAGGTTGTCGCACGTACTCGAGATGCGTAATGGCTCACTTAGGGGTTGCCAAACGCTACTCCATAACTGAGTAGTTATAAAGATAGCTTTCGGGTTTTGTCATGACGCATGCAACGAGATATGGTCGATCAAGATAGGATTTGCCCCTCCATGCAACGGGAGAGATATCTCTAGGCCTCTCGAGTGATTAGATTCCAGAAATGCATGGCCATACTACTCGCGGTTAAAGAGTTAACCGTAGTCGGGGAATTTGAGTCACGTAATCGAGAAAGAGTGGCCAAGCTAACCAACAAGGATGGCACGTACTCGCCTTGAGCTTGACCGATATCGTAAGGCAAAAGTAAATGCATATAAGTTTTTGTTGAGATTCGTCTGATATGATCTTTACATATACTTGGGAGTCGGCATGTCTTGCTAGGGGCCGCTACCGATTAGTGGGCGAGTAGGAGTACTCAGGCTATGTCCAAGTGTACGTGAACCTATAGGGTCACACACTCAAAGGGCGGGGATTTAAATTAGATGATGATCTGAATTCTTATGGGCCACGAGTTCCTAATGGACCTCAAAGTTCGAGACCCATCATGAATGCCTATATATAGAGGGTTGGTGGCATAGGGTTAAAGTGATTTTCGGAATCCCCAAAACCCTAGTAGCCACACCTTCCTCATCCAATACCACACCGCCAGCTCTAGCACTCTAGCGTGTAGTGTTCCTACCCCGTATGCGTGGATATCTTGGAGGTGTTGATGCGAAGCATCAGTACTAGGATGATCCGCAACTTGTGATGATCACAAGGAGCAGGAGGAGGAGACGTGCGGCTTGTAAGACTAACACTGCACTAACGCGCTACATCGACTCTACTTGCGCTATGAGTCTGCGCGTCTAGTGGTAAATCCCGTGATCTATTACTAACGGTGGTTCCATGTTTACGCGGTAGATTTTTTAATTTGTGCTAGCGTAGCCTACCCGTGTTTCAACAGTATGAATGTATTGCATATGGGTAGTAGAAGTTACAATTGGCATCCCCTCTCCCCATTTACAAGGGGTCCTATTTATAGAGGAGGGGGAGATCAGTGGAGTTACATCGCTGCCCTAGGGGTTTAGTTTACTCCGGTGGTAGTTTCGTCCATCGCGTCAAGCGGCCCGTCATGTATGCAGGTGTCAACGCGACCTTGCCACGTGGCTACCCCGGACCGGGTCCAAGGTGGGTTCATCGATGTGTCGCACCTCGCCAAGGTTAGACCTCAAACCCCGTCCAAGGTTAGTCCCCGGACGGGTGGTCCTCAGGCCCCGTCCGGGATTGATCCGTCCTGGGCGTCATGCTTTCACGAGGTTACCGTAGGCTCGAGATAGCACGGAGACAACGTCATGCCTTCACGAGGTTAGTGTCAGCTCGAAATAGTGCAGGGACTCTCACCCAACATACACATTCGAACGTAAAAGTTCAAATAATATACTCTGAAAGTTCAAATGAAACAAAATACTTGTTTCTGCATTCAACCTCACGTCCCATAAATCGAACGATCATAATCAGACGGCCACGGAGACCATCCCCACATTAGGACAATCCATATAATTCTTCACCTCGGTGTATTATCAAGCGGTGTCCCCTACAAACCTGCAAAAGGTGCATGCATTTTGGATAAGTTCGCCAAAACAATGGACCAAGTCAAACTGAGCGGGCTCCTAATCAAAGATTTTGGACGGTAGCTTGGGATGTGCGTATACGGAGTGGAGTACTTGTTTCTTCGGCATAGTAGGTCAGCGATACAGGTGCGAAGCTTACGAGACGTGAGGACAAAATATCATTTCCGATACTTGGAGTTCTAATTTAATGTTGTTTAACTTACCGCTCTTGACATGAACAAATAAGAATCTTATCACAAAAGAAAGAAAGAAAATGGATGCAGCAGGAAATACGTGCTATCACAGTAACTTGGCTAATATTGCATTACATCGTTGCCACATGCTCAGGGAAAATTTAGTTTCCGATCACTACTACTTATGGCTAAGTGACTAAGTTAGAACCGAGCGCTCCTGTGTGGTCTCTGAAGGCTTGCAGGCAGCTCTAAGCTGTTTCGTTCATCATTCGAGTCTCTTCTCTGCGTTGTTCTCAGCTTTTTTAATATAAGCATCTCATTCCCCAGAGTCAACAGTCAGGACTCAGGACTACCTGTGCTGAAATTTCCCCTGGTTGAAGAAAATATCTTCTGTTCATATATGATGGGAAACGCCCTCCTACCTTTGCAGCTTTGCTTTAGGTGTTCAAACCTATCGATCATTCGTTTGGAATCTGTTGCTGCCTTTGCCATTCTTGAAGCAAGCAAGCAAGCGATGCTTTCGACAGTGTAGTGGCTCATACGGAAGCTGATTACGACGTAAACTCATCATTTGTTTCGTTATTAGGATAGCCCATTATGCGGGCCTGGTCCAGCCCAAGAAAGAATTCTAGCTTCCGTGTGTTTCAAGCCGTGAGCTAGAGATTGGGCCATCTGGGGCTTCTCTGTGTGGGCTTCATAGGGTGGTGCCCATGCGTGGCCATGTTGATAGAGCTAAGAGCCTTTCTCGTTTTCTTTTCGATTTCTCCCTGTTCTCCGTAAGAGCCAACTGTGTATTATTGTGATTTTCTTGAAAGATTTGGATATTCCTTTTCAGGCCATTTAGTTTCGTCATCTTTCAACGATTCCAAATCGAAATGAAATTATGCAGAGAGGATCAACTGCCAAGTGCGAGCCATCAAACATAGATTCCTAAAGACATTTTCCCTTGCGCATACGTCTCTTTATTGATTATTAGCATCCAGTATGCATGTATGTATCCAATTTATCCGTAATCCAAGGGAACGCAAGAACACAGCATGCACACATGTACGATGTATAGTCTACAGCTTGCAAGAAGAACAATTCTGACGATTGGTATCTATGCCCCTTGATTGGTTGGTTCACTGCACGAGGAGCCCCCTGGCGATGCGGCCGTCGGCGCCCTGGGGGAAGAACCCGCCGGCCTGGGAGGGGTTGCCTGTGCCGTACACGACACCGAGGATCTCCTCAGGCGTGCGATCGAAGGCCAGCGAGAAGCGGTCGCCGGCGATGATGTTCCCCACGGTCTGCCCCTCGGGCCCCTGCCCCGGTGCCACCACCAGCCCCTCGTCCTTCACCCCGTTCCTGCCCAGCGCGTTCCGCAGCTCGGAGATGTGCGCCGTCAGCTCTGCCACCCCGACGCCGTAGCTCGCCACCCGCGACAGCCCTCGCTCGTACAGCAGCGCCCGGATCACCGCGTCCTGCGCCGACTCCACGCCCAGCAGCCCCGCCACCAGCTGCAATATATATTGACCGTTCAGTCCGTCACGGCGCAACAGGAACAGGAGCCATGACATGTGCATGCATGCAGTGGGTGTGGCAAACGATGAGTAGAGTGATCATGCGAGATGTGCTGACCTTCCTGGCCTGAGGGGTGAGGAGCTTGGGGTTGGCGCCGACGTAGCCGGTGAGGCCGACGTAGGGGATGATGTAGGAGGCGATAAGGAAGTTGACGCTGTTCTCGTAGGGGTTGAAGGGCGGGTCCAGCGTCGTGTTCATCGCCTTCTCCACGATCTTGCCGAAGTTGGCCGTACTTATGTCCAGCTGCGGCCGCGGGAACCCCCTCACGTTCTGCTTGATCGCCCTGCACACGTACGCACAGTCGATGCTCACATGCTACTTCTCGATCTGGTTGCAAGTTTCGAGAGGTATCGATCGAATTGTGAGGTTATTACGTACCTGAGGTGGCCGACTTCTTGGTAGCAGAACTGCGCGGCGACGTCGCGGACGAAGGGGGTGAGGGCGGCGGTCTGGCCGCCGACGGGGGGCGGCCCGCCGCCGGCGAGGTTGACGTCGATGCCGTCGAGGCCGTAGCCCAGGGCCGACCAGCAGAAGAACTCCGCCTCCAGGTACTCCAGGTTCAGCGGGAACTCCAGCAGGTCCACGTCCGACTGCGGCAGCAGCGTGCCGGCGCCACCGTAGAACCCACCGTACCGCGCCCACTCGTTGTCCATGTCCTGCGCCAGGCCAACGCCGCCGCAGAGCGCAACAACCACCACCGTGGCGAACACGACGAAGGTGGCCGGTGCAGCCATGGTTACTTGTGCCAAAGTGTCACGAGTACGTCGCGACTAGTATGCACACGCCACGATAAACTACTATAGCTAACACCAGCTGATCAGCCTGCAGGTTTGAGCTAGTGACTTGCGTGTGTGTGTGCAGTGTTCGTCTCTCGGGATTGGTGCACGTATATAGGCGGTGCGGCACGTGCGGAAGGCGGTGACGAGTGGTGGGTGACGTGGGCGTGTAGGGAAGAGGTGGGGGCGGCGCGCCAAGGGTGTGGCGTCCGGGGGAGTACGTGTAGCGTTGTTTAAACGCCCGGTCAATTTTCTTCTTTGTCTCGGAGTTTGAGCCGCTCGTGCATTCGGTGTGGTCTTCCTGCGACGTGCAAATTAGACAAAACTGTGTTGGTGATATGTCCAGCGGGCAAGATAGAGAGGATTGGATTTTTATGGGTTATAGAATAAATATTATTATATTTCTAGGATTTTTTAAGATAATAAAAGAGAAAAATATCTCTTAGGTTTTTGCATCGAGAATGCACATAACCCAATTTATTAAAGAGTTTAAAGTATCAAAAGAGCCATAGTAGTTAAAATTGGCTTGAAGCCTTACAACCAAAAGAAGACTGAAAAGTAAACTCAATCATTGCAAATCATGTGACTAAGCCGCCACCCAAAAAGATTGAAAATTTGCTTCGCCACAAACTCTAGCCTTTGACTTTCGGCCATCATGTACTTTTTCTGGTCCGTTTTCTGCAAATTTGTCCAAGCACTCAACTAGTACCCAGACAATAATTAAGATAACCTGTAAGGGGTTAGTGACAATCTTTTTATCAAACGCAACATCATTCTAACATAGCCAAATAGACCAACATAAGGCACTAACTCCCACCAGGAGTTGTGACTTTAATTTTTTTGGAATACCGGCTAACCAATTCCCGAACATATTTGCCATGCTCATAGGGGGGAATAAATTAAATGCACATTGCACAACCCACCATGCAAGACGTGCAAAGGGGCAGTCAATAAAAATATGTTGAATTGTTTTCTCTTTAATACAGAAACAACACTTTTTGCTTCCCCTCTAGTTTTTTAAAGTAGGTTATCTTTAGTTAATACTACCCCTCTTTTAAGATATCATATGAAAATTTTCACTTTTAATGGAATTTTAATTTGCCAGAAAAATTCCTAACGGGGGCTTGATAATTGCCAATTAGTGCCGCATAAAAAGACTGTACCAAAAAAATTTCAGCCTCATTCAAATTCCACTTGAAAACATCCTTTTGAGAGCATAATTGAAAGTTAGAAATTCTCAAAATTAACGCATTCCAAGCATGTAGCTTAGTCCCAATAATAAGTCTTCGAAAAGAAATATTTAAAGGAGTCGATATCAGAATATTCACCACTGTATCATTCTTTCTCCTCACCACATTATAAATGAGTGGATATTGTCCTTTCAGTGGAGAATCTCCCAACAAATATCTTCCCAAAACCTAGTTTGCATTCCATTTTTAACCTGGAATGAACCATAGCGTAAAAATTGATCTTTAATTTTCATAAGACTCGACAAAAAATGGGAAGTCACGGGCTTATTAACCACCTGCGAAAGACTCTTCTCACCCAAATATTTCTTTTAGGCAAAGATTGACAAACTCCTTCTTCATTAAGTAACTTGAACAATCATTTTCCTAGTAAGCTTTTATTTTTTATGTCTAAGTTTTGAACACCTAGCCCACCATGCTCTTTGGGCTAACACACTAAACTCCATTTAGCAGGCCTATATTTTCTTTTATGGCTGTCACTCTGCTAGTAAAATCTAGATCGATAAAAGTCTAGTCTTTTGAGAACTCTCTAGGAACATCAAAAAAAGAAAACATAAATATTAGCAGACTGCTAAGCACCGAGTTAATAAGTATTAAATGTCCACCAACAGACATATTTTTTCTTTCCAACTGCTAAGTTTTTTTCTCAACTCTATCCTCAACCTCTTTCCGATCACGATTCCTTAATTTTCTAAAGTGAATGGGAATTCCTAAGTACCTGAAAGGAAAAGCACCCACTTCACAACCAAATAATTGGGTATACTGAGATACGACGTCTTTGGCAAAACCAAAATAGAAAATCTCACTCTTATGAAAATTAATCTTTAAACCCGATAATTATTCAAAGACACAAAGAATAAATTTGAGATTTTTTGCTTGTTCTAAATCATTATTCAAGAAGAGGATCGCGTCATCAACATACTGTAAAATTGACAACTTATCATCAATCAAGTGAGGGACTACTCCTGATAAAAGACCTGCCGCTTTAGCTCTTGAAATAAAAATGGCAAGCATGTCCGCAACAAGATTAAACAGAATAGGAGACACAGGATCACATTGCATAAGACCCTTTTGAGTTTGGAAAAGACACAAAGAATAAATTTGAGATTTTTTGCTTGTTCTAAATCATTATTTAAGAAGAGGATCGCGTCATCAACATACTGTAAAATTGACAACTTATCATCAATCAAGTGAGGGACTACTCCTGATAAAAGACCTGCCGCTTTAGCTCTTGAAATAAAAATGGCAAGCATGTCCGCAACAAGATTAAACAGAATAGGAGACACAGGATCACCTTGCATAAGACCCTTCTGAGTTTGGAAAAAAAGACTTAATATCATCATTGACTTTTATTCCCACACTCCCACCCTTAACTAACTTTCCACCCATAAACACCACTTAGGTGAAAAGCCTTTCATTCTCAAAGTTTTGGATAAAAACGGTAATTTTACTTTGTCATAGACTTTCTCAAAATCAACCTTGAAAACTATTCCATCCAAATTCTGTTTATGTAGCTCATGGACGGTTTCATAAATGATAACAGCTCCATCAAGAATAAATCTCCCCTGCATGAACGCAGACTGGGATGGTCTAACAATCTTTTGAGCTACACCCATAAGTCTATTAGTAGCCACTTTAGTAAAAAAATTAAAACTAACATTTAGAAGACAGATAGGCCTAAACTGTTGTATTTGCTTAGCATCTGTTTTTTTGAGAAGCAATGTAATGATCCCAAAATTCAAGCTAAAAAAGAGGTGGTGAGCAATTATGAAAATCACGAAACATGGCCATCAAGTCATTTTTAATGACTTCCCAAAACACTTGATAAAACTCAATTGGGAAGCCATCTGGCTCAGGTGCTGTGTTATGTTCCATTTGAAAAACTGTTTCTTTCACCTCCTTTTTAGAGAAAGGTTCTATAAGGAAATTATTTTCCGCTTCGGAAACTTGAGATATATCATTCGTAAAAGCATCCATCATAGATAAATGATTAACTTCGGGTGGTCCAAACAAATATTTAAAATAATTGGTGATATACTTTTTTAATTGTACATCGCCCTGAATTATCCCTTTCTCTTGTTCGAGCTGAAAAATTCTTTGTCTTCTATGGTTCTCATTCGCAATCAAATGAAAATAACGTGTATTACTACCCCTCCAAAAGAAATTTCGCTTTGGACCTCTGGTACCACTTAATTTCTTCTTCTCTCAAAAGATGTGCCAATCCCTCATTAGCAACTTTTTTAAGATTAAGATCTTGATCAGACAACCTCGCAGATTCAGCTTTCTTATCTAGGTCATCAATTATCAAGTTAAGTTCTATCTTTTCATTTTTATAGGTCACACTAGTACTTTTAGCCCAACCACGAAGATATCGTCGAAGAGATCTAACCTTGCATTGCCAAATTTATAAGGCAAAATGATCTCTAGTTTCCTTTGTCCACACATCAACCACCATTTCCCTAAATCCCTGCCTACACAACCAACCTAATTCAAATTTAAATAAGGGTTGACTTCCTCTATAAGGAGCCACTCTCGTATTTAAAAGCAATGACGTGTGATCAGACAAAGACATTTCAAAAGCATTAACTGCGACCAAAGAAAATTTATGCTCTTATTTTGTGTATTCATTAAGACTCTATCCAGCTTTTCAAAAGTTGGATTATCTAACGAATCGGCTCAAGTAAATTGTCTACCAGATAAAACTATTTCTCTTAAATCCAAGTTATTAATCATAGCATTAAACAAGAAAGGCCATCAATACTCAAAGTTGTCATTATTTTTTTCACCCGAATGCCTGATGATATTAAAATCACCCCCAATTAAAATAGGAAGTGATTCTTTCCTACAGGCATGAACAAGTTCATTAAGGAACTTCTCCTTGAATTGAGTTTGAGCTGCACCGTAAACAGCCACAAGAACCTATTGGAAATCATCCTCTCTGTTTTTTAAATGAAACTTTACGTAAAAATTACCAACATCAATAGAGCCAATATCGTAAACCCGAGGATCCACCCCTAAAAGGATACCCCCCGACCGTCCTTGAGGCGGAGAAAAATGCCACATAAAATCCCGTCCACCACAAAGATGGTTAAGACTAGCCACTGAAAAGTCTTTTTTACCAGTTTCAAGAATGGTCACAAAATCTAAATGATGTTCCTTAACCACTTCACAGATATAATGATGTTTAGCTAAGTCTCCAGACCTCTGTTATTCCATAAAAGATCTTTCATTTTAACTTTAATTTGATTGGCTTATTATGAATTTTGTTTCTTTTTCGCCCTCTTTCTATTTGTCACCAATGTAAAATTAGAGTGGTCATCCTCCAAATCACCATATAAATCACTACAAAAATGATTAAGGGCTGAGATATCGTTGCAATCCAGATTCTCATCCTCCATCTCCTCTACATCTACAATTCCTTTATTTTTTTAATCTTCCAAATTCAAGAGTATTAAGATTGTTAATTGAATTACCAATCTCTGCACTCTCAACTCCTAAAGAAATGCCAATGCTAGCAATTTTTTCAACAACTTGCTCATCAGAAAAAGACATAAATGAAATCTTATTTCTAGACTTACTTGGGTCAACTTCGAGATTACGAACTTCCGCATGCCGTATAGCCTTTTGGATCAAGTCTTTATCACCTGATTGTTGCTTCTTGACGCGCTCACTCTGTCTAGGCTCCACCGGATCAATCACATGAGTCAACTCCGGTCAAGAAACTGGACTTGAAGCTAAAACATCCTTGACAACCATGGAATCATCCACCACCCCTTTGTTAGCCATGGAAACAACCAACCAAGGGACTTTGTCTGCTGTGGTAACACGAGCAGCTGCCTTGGTAACCAAGGTGGGCGAAGCAACAACTGGCCCCACGAATCTATCCTCAGCCGCAACCGGCTCCACCTGGACCTCCCCAATAGCTTGCGCACCAAAGCAGTCACCCAACGCAGAGAAAGCTGCTGGAATTGCTGAGGCACCTTGCGCTGTTGGCGAGCTTGCCATGACATCGGGATGACCTGGCACAACAGCGTGATTGCCTAGCTCGATAATGGCCCAGTCTGCTGGTGAGTTTGCCATGTCAACGGAAGGGGTTGCCTCTGTAGTGAAACCAGCTGGCAAGCTTGCCGTGACAAGAGCTGACCCAGCAATGGAATAGTCGGCAATGACATACCCTAACACAGAAGGACCAATGATCTCATCCTGGCCACCAAGGACACTTCCGTGACAGAGCCATCACCCGAAACAACTTTTGTATCATTCTTTTGATCTGTAAACAAGTTTTGGCAGTGGCCAAACTCTAACCCTGGATGTTCAAGATGGATGCACCATCCCCTCGAACAACAGTCTCAAACTCCTTCCTGTCCACCATCGGTGTAACCCAGATGGTATCCGATGTCAAGAGCCCTAAGGAAGTCCCCTTAGTAATTGAGGTAGACTGACCTATGCGATTATCAAAAACATTCGATTGAGAATCTGAATTATTCTTCAATCTCTTAGCATCTCTATCTTCCATCTCAACATCTTTGTCTCTGCCCGAATTGTCCTCCCCTCATAATCCTCTCTCCGATCAATGTCTTCGTCAACAACATCCACCACATCTTCTTCAACTTTGAAAAAAATGTCATAGACACACTCACCAACTACAATCTCTACACTAGCAGGTATGGCCTCTATGTCCAATACTCCTACCAGCATACGAACCAAATCATTCTTACGTACCTTTACCATGTCTATTCTCAATGCAATGCCGATGATTGAGCCTATAGCACAAAGACTCAGAAAGTCACGTACTTCATAGGGCACTCCTAAAACCTGAACCAATACCTTCTGAATCTGATACTTAGGTGTGGGCTTCAAATTCCATTCCACGAATTGCGTCACCACCTTATGCTCCTTCACGTGCATGCCACCAATAGCTGCCAAACGAAGTATATCTAGCCTGGTTGGAAAATGAACTAAAAATGCGTTGTCACCCTGAATCTCCACCTGTGGCTTCCAATTCATTGGAATTAGTATTCTTAGCTCTGCAATCAGAAGGTCTTCTGACAGTTGCTCACTAATAATCTTAACAAGCACTGTCTTATTATTCTATTTCTTCAACTTCTTCGACCTAGACGTTGGGATATGGTAAAAACCCCAACCCATTAGCACCGAACCCACACAAGTTAGCGATAAGTCTCGGCATTAGCAACAATGGGTACTTATTTGCCAAATGATCATTGCCCTCACAAATGTCACATATTACGATTGCTTTACAATTGGTTATTCCATGACCTTTCCCTTTACACCAAAAGCAGATAATGTTGGAGACAATACCTGCGGAACCGGTGTTGTCATGATGAATGCCCCTTCGAACCTACCACCACCCCAGCCTCTGTTGCCACCTCTGACCCTCCCTTGGCCATTGCTAGGTACCCAAGCCTAATGCTAATTAGGTTTGCTGCCAACACCAATAACTGGTAAGCTTCCCTACTCGCCGAAAGCGCCGCCCGACCCTACAGCCTGCCCACTGACACCACCACTAAATGAAAACTATCTAGCGCCTCCACTGCTCGGGATCAGACCCCCGCCAAAGCCAGACTGCCCACCATTACCACCGCTGACATGAAATTGGCCAGCACCACCGCTTCCCGGGATCCGTCTACCGCCGAAGACAACTAGGCCCAGCAGCTTGGCCTTTAGTGCCCCCACTGATAGAGAAACTTCCAACACCACCGTGACCTAGTAGATGCCCCCCACCGAAGCCGACAAAGCCACCATGCTCATCAGTCGAGCGCCCGCACCTCCGTTGATGGGAACTATTCATCGCTGAATCCCGACTGAGGGCACATGCACGCCTAGATCTTTTAGCCAATCTCCCTCCTGTGCAACCCTGTCCAAACGCCATGCCGCTGCAAAGAACCTCTGCAAACGTACGTCGATCACTGATTGATGTTCCCGGCCAACCACCAGAATCATGTGTAGGGTTCTGCCGAGCTGCATGCCAGTTACATCCAAGCAGCCGACGTAACCAGGGCAGACCTCTTTTTTGGGTTTGATCCGATTTGCTAATAGGAAAACATTCTTTGGTTGGGCCCAGTCCAATGATCTCAGAGACAACCAAATTTTGGATGGGCATCATAGCTGGCGGAACTCTCAGGATGTACATATTTTGAATGGATTCCAAAGCTAGCGGAACTGTTAGGACGTATGTATTTTGAATGGCTTCCATATCCGACGAGATTGACACGCTTTTAACGCTGCACACCGACCCGGTCTTCTGATTTCATCGAGTTCAATCCATGGCCGTGCCCATCATCATTAGAGGTGACAAGCGAGGAGATGGTACCGGCCCTTGCCATGGCCGATTAGCACCACAACACTTCCGTCCTGGCGATAGTCCTACTACACTGAGCTCCGCTAGAGAGTATCCCATCGTAATTGCATCGTCATAGACCTGCAAGGACCTATGGAAGGTAGATGAGATAATAGATTGAACTCTGTTGCCGTCAGAAGATTTCAAAACTTCTTCAGAACAATCAGTCGGCCGATTCGCTACTTTCGCTTCAACAGCCGCTTCCGTCAAGATAATATCCTCATCATCTGATGAACCACCCTCTTGCAACTGCCAGAACCTAGATCCAATCGCCGCACTAACAACCTGATGAACCTACGAAAAAAGGCACTAGGACCTCGCCAGTGTCTGAAACACCACCGACGCCAGCTTCAGCCCCCTCCAACTCCAGCCTCATCCCTCAGCCGCAAGGGTGATGGACGCCCATCTTCTGTAGTCACCAGTTGGCCTTCGACAAAGACATGAGTGGGAGGCTAGGAGATTTCATTATGTTCCTTAGATGAATTATCATTTATAAAGATTAACAGTATGTGACTTGTTGGTGAAGCTCTTTAACTTATATGATATCATTCTAAATGTATCCCTGGTCGGATGTCACTGGTCGGAACACTAGTGACTAATCGACCAACACATGTATTGATTGATGATCATGTTTCACTGGTCATGGATATGGGGATATCGAATCAATAATGTGAACACATGTTAGAGAACATGGTGTTGGATTGACCCATCTTGAGACACTATTGAGATTGTTATGATTTTATGTGTCATCAGTTGGTTTCAAGTAATGATGATGTATAATCCTTAGACCTGATATTAGCATGGTTTTCTATATGTGTAATATTAAACTTTGGGGTTGCCAAACACTACTCCGTAACTAGGTAGTTATAAAGGTAGTTTTCAGGTATACTATGAAACATGCGGAGGAATGTGACTGGTCTGATATGGGATTTGCCCCTCTAAACATAACAGGAGAGGTATCTCTAGGCCACTCGATGTGGTCGGATAAAGAAAGTGTATGACCATGCCACTAGTGATCGAAGAGTCGATCACATAAAGTTATCCGTCACTTGATTGAGAAAGTATTGAACAGTCCATGGATGATAAAATATCTCACCTGTAGTTCAACCAGATATTGTGAGGTAAAGGGAGAATATGCAAGAATAGTCGTTCGATCAGGCCGGATCTGAATTGGTCGATGGAGAATCTAGACTCGTAAATGGCCTGTGGGACATGATCACTAACTTGTCGTAAGGAGTTATGAACTGGTCGTAACTAAATATGAACTGGTTGTATGGAGATGCGAGCTGGTCGTAAGTGATAAGGACCTGGTCGCATATTATATTGCATAAGTTTCGTCTAATATAATATTTATGTGTATTCGGGAATCATTATGTCTTGCTAGGAACCGCTAACGACTCGTGGTCAGAAAGGAGTTTCAAAGTCACAACCGATTACGCATGAATCGACAGGGTCACACACTTAACGGGTTGGAACAAATGAGTTCGGATATGATCCATCATGAGCTCTTTATAAGGGGATGCTTGGGACTGTTGGGACGTATGTGAGTTGCTCCACAAAAAACTCTAGTCACCATCTTCTCGAAGACAAATGAGTTCAGATAGGATCCATCATGAGTATAAAAAGTATAAGCCTAAATAATCAATTTTTTACTAGTGGCGGAGGTAGAATACTATCTCCGTCTTCAAATTTGCGTAGGCGACGTCGGCACTGGACGTTTCGTCATCATCAGAGATAGATTTAGACTACATACACTTGGAGGATTGGCATGAAGCAAATCGCACACTCCAGTGTGTCAAGTTCAATGAAGTAGGCCATGGTTCACCTGCACGTTTAGGATGAATGCACAAGGAGCGAGCTAGCTAGCTAAATTTAGGCCTTAAGTTAGCTAACAAGGGACTACGAACTATATGTATATGTATATGTATATGTATATGTATATGTATATATGTGTGTGTGTGTGTACACACACATATGTATGTATGTATGTATGTATGTATGTATATATAAAGCCGGTTTTAAAGGCACAATAAGCCACTGCTAGGAGACTTTATAGAGAAGATATCATCACAGGCGGTTCATTAGGACAAACTTTCTGTGATACATAAGATACCACAGACGGTTTCATCTATAAACCGTCTGTGATAGTCAACTATCACATACTCTTCTGAGTTAATAGCCGTCTGTGATAGTCTGCATCACAGATGGTTCAAAAATCGTCTGTGATGACCTCATGTCATTATTGATCCATAAACTCAGACGGCTCACGAAACCGTATGTGATGGCGTGTTTGAACCATCTGTGACGACCTTTTCTGTAGTAGTGTGCGCTGATCGAGGACGATCCACAACCTAAGCAAGGAACGTCATAGGTTGCTGGATGAGACGATCGGTGGTGAGAATGTTGGACGATTGATTACGACTACTTCATCGACGCGCTCGATATTGGATCAGGCTGCTTCAACTTTTCTTCCGCTGCACTGTACATCTAGTGGTAACGATCTATGATCTTTTACTTGCATGACTTGCTGATTTACATGGTAAAATTTTTAAATTGCCAGTTAATATAGTCTAACCGTATTCTTCAAACCGAGCATGCGACGTGCGCATAAAAGAAAGGCAGAAGAGTGAAGAAACAAGCGTTGTATACCTAGATAAAAAAACTGCACACCATTCTTAATTATTTACACGTCCCAGGTTTAAATCGGACAAACATCCCAGCACGCTGGATTAATGACGCACATGCGATAACCCATTTGTATTTTTATTACTTCATTTATACAAAATGGTTAATCTATGGGTATTGCTCATGGGTATATTAGCCTTATATGTTGGTGATTTTCCCCATCAACTTGCAAGCTGGTACTAATTTTTGCGTAACATGGGCTTTTATTCTTCTTGGGCTTGGTTATCACAATACGACCACCCACATGGTTGAAAACCAGATCAACATGGCTAGTCGCTGTCCCAGCGTGCATGTTCACTAGCTAGTAGGTTCAACGACGTCGTCCACTCATGTTTACGTTACCTTGCCGTTCGCCAGTGTTTGTACTCCCTACGGTCACAAAAAAAAAATTTTAGATATTGATATGATTCCTAAAATACAACTTTAACAATTTATTTTTATTGTAATATATTTTAAAAACATAATATAGTTATAATGTTACGAAAGTACAAGACAAACTTTCATATACCATTTTCATGCGTCCATTCTAAATATTTTAAAAGATATTGATTGCCAAAGTTTATAATGTTTAAAAGATATTGATCGCCAAAGTTTATGATGTTCGGCTGCACGAGTAACTCGAAACAACTTTCCGAGGAGTAGTATCTAGAGGCTAGTTTGCAGCCCATTAATGCCATTTGTTCCCACAAACAGAAATCCGTTATGGCTCATTTTCTCATTTGTGATCCATGATTACTATAATTGTGCACTTAAAATCCCCCATTGCTCTACCGGTGTGGCACACATGTCTTTATGGATAATGACTCAAGTTCGATTTATTTGTATAGATTTTTTACATTGATTTTCCAGTATCTGAACATGTGGCCTGTAAGTTAAGTTGTAATCGACTACACTAGACAATTGTTCCCACCCACTTTGGTGGCTACAGTGTTCTTGCTGATGACTACACGCATTTTCGGTTTCTGGTGAAATCCTAGGTGGGAAGGGATAAGAGGATGGTGAAGAAGCATAATGGACAGGAATTAACGATAAAATCACTAGTACAGCAAACTTTGGGTGGTATATATTTTACAAACCATGTCAAGTTGAATGGTATTTAGCTAAAGTGGAAAAATAAGAGAGAGAGATGTATGCTAACTTTCCTATCATATTTGGAACGTAGAAATTCATAAAAACTTTACAGACACAGTATGAGACCTACAGAATTCTCATAAATTCCCCTTGTTCCAAACAAATCCCTCCTGTATACATGGAATGATCCTATGTGTTAACAATAGAAAAGGATTTGGGATGATCTTCTTGTTTGCCGAGTAGGAAGTTAGTAGCTAGTGCACGGCACTGTGGTGGCCGCCGCACCACTGTATTCGATCTGAGTCTGTGTAGGTACGCACTTTGACCGCTTAATAGCATGTCGGCGGCCATAAACGTGGGGTCAGTGTGCGTTTTTCCTCTTTTTTTTAAAAAAAAAACCCAGACGCAATCCTCGCAGATATACGGCGTATCCCACGGAAAGTGAGCTCAATTCGACAGTGCAAAGCAAAGATAAAGAAGAACGGCGTGCAGGCGGCGACTCACGCGAGAGGTAGTGTGCCGGAGTGGTGTATTACGTTGGCGCCGTTTGGAATAGTGGGCGATGATATTTTATCGAGAAACCATGCAAATATCGCGCGCGCAGGTGAAAACTGAAAAGACACCACTCAGTTCTACGGCGGCGACGTTATCTCATCTGCGAGCATTTTTTTTTCCTCTGAAATAAAACACGTGACGGAAAATTCGACTTTATATGCAAGTGGGGGCCAACAATGAGAGCGGAATGGATCGAATAGTTTTTGGCTAAAATAACACTCAAGCTAAAAAATGAAAATAGTTGAATAAAATAGTTCTTTTCGATGAATTGGTAAAAATAACACCTATTTTTAGCGCGGCACTGGTACTATTATTGTCACCAATTCATTCACAGGAGAGCTATTTTTGCTATTTCCTTGTGCCATTTTAGCACAAAAAAGAACTGGATTGAAAATCCACATTATCTTGTAGCCTTGTATGTATATATAGTTGGGAGTGTCTATGTTTTAGGTGATTAAAATTTATTTATCTATCAGTCACTTTTTCTCACCGTTGGATCAATATTCTATGAACCAGATTGTCTCTTTCTAAAATAGATAAAAGTATTACAAGAAAAATACAAAAAAAAATCTAAACTAGACAAAAGTAAATCTAAGTGAACCTACAACCTTACAAATACAAAAAAAACAAAAACAAAAACAAATAGAACTAAAATTACAGTAGAGCTGTGCTAAAATTGTACATCACTTAGTACTGTAATTTTAGACTTAATACTATACAACTGTAGCTGAACAATGGATAAGAAAATTTTAGGCAACTGAAAATTAACAATTCCGTATATAGTTTGGGCCAAAAGTTGGTGATATGGATCCAGTTATAGACATTGAGAAATAACGTCACTCATTGTTGGACTCGTGAATCTTGATTGACCATTGTTGGGCCGAGAAATAGTTTGATGAGCCGGAGAATGGTCGCCGCATTGTGATAGGGGCCAATGGATAAACTGGGCTAGGCCGAGCAGTAAAATATTGTAGGCCCAAGATGTTATTGGCAATTAGTGAGTGTCCCGAGAGCTTTCTCAAAAAACGAATGTGTCCCAAGAAACTAGCCATCCTAGGCTCCTAGCTACGCCCAACAATGCGACCGTCTGGGCCTGGTACACATCGAGAAGACGAGGAGTCGCGATTTTTTCTTATTAATTAACACTTTTCTTAATTTATTTTAAAGTTAACATCCGCGAATTTTATTTCCAATTCTGATCTCTTTAGTCACACCATTGATAATAGCGTGACAAAATAACTCTGTCACGTTAGTCCGTATTTGGGCAAACTCTTATCACGCCACGGGTGGTGACGTGACCAACACTTTTAGCGGATTTATCCTATGGCGTGACAGCATTGTTTTGTCACGTCACTAACCGTGGCGTAATCAAAGAGGTCAAAATTAGAAATAAAATGCACCAAAGGTTAACTTTAAAATAAAAATTTAAAAAGGGTTAATTAATAATAAAAAAGTTAACCCATCGACGAGTCATACCTGTATAAACATTAGATAGATGGAGTAGTAACAGAATATTTAGGATATTCATAACAATTTTGTTACTATAGCTTGTTACTAGAAGAGAGAAATTTTAGATATAATCACTCTAAGGTCATATACAATGGACTTACATTAGCTGTCTATAGCCTCTGCCACGTAGGATTTAAGCTGATATAGATGAAAGAGAATAAAGAGAGAGAAATGCGTTGTTTACAATTATGTAGCCGACTGTAGCAACAGAATCAAGAGAAGCATTAAAAGATTGTGTGTTGTCTACAATCATGTAGCCGACTGTATTACCACAACCTATTATATGAGCTGTCTTTAGTGCTGTCTGTAGATGATATTGAGAGAGGTTATAGACAACAGCTGTCTGTATCATTGTACATACCATAATAGTTTGTTAATGAAACTTATTACATTAAATGGCTACGCATTGAATTAATTATTGCATAGGACTCACATGTCACCATCTCTCCACTTTTCTTTTCCTCTCCCACTTTCCCACCTCTTCATTTTTCCTGGTTGAGTGCCTAGCTTGTTAGACATGTAAGATGCAAGTAGCAAGCGCAAGTGTCTTAGCTTGGCTCGAGTGTCTAGCTTATTAATGTAACTTGTCACTAAGGGCATCTCTAATAGTTAGAGATAATCTTGTCTTTAACATATGCTACATCATCTTTAGAGACAACATCTCCAATAAACAATCTCTAGCACACTCTCCAATATTTATATTTTATAACTTTTCTTTGAAACGGGTCTACATGTCAACTAGAGTAGATTAATGTATCATGTCTTGTTTCGCGTGCACGACAGTCTCTTCAGAAAGAGACGACCTGTGCTCTCTCTTCTCCTCCTCTCCTCTACGTAGGATTTTGTTAACGTGACATAGCTAAGAGACGACAATAAATATACTATTGGAAATGCCCAAAATAGGTACATCATAAATTAATTATTGCATAGGAGCCACCTATCATCATCTCTCCCCTTTTATTTCCCTCTCCCTCACTTCAGCACCCTCTTCCTTTTTCTCGTGCCTAGCTTGTTCGGTATGCAAGCAACAAGCATTTTCTCTTTTCCATCTCTCTTCTATCCTCACCGAAAATATAATATAGTATGGGCTTAGTAACAAGCAAAAAAGATTATTGGGAGTATTGTTACTAAAAAAATATTATTGGGAGTATCCTTAGTAACACTAGCACTGCAACCAATTAGTGAGAAAAAAGATCAAAGTGGTGAGCGATCGTGGCCATCACAAAATAAATATCTTTGTGTTCGGCCTACCTCAACAAGAACTGTCAAGAGATTTGTGTGCTCCTTACGTGACAGGACCGCTGCAACGGCATGCACTTTTGCGCTTATGTTACGGAATGGACCCTGGATCCTGCTTGCCGGTAGCTTGTTTCATTTCTAAGGTTTCCTGCGGCTGGAGCTGGACCATTCTGGGAACCAATAAAGCATGCTGGGCTTGCTAGTCAATTTCGCCACGAAGTCTTTCTCGTGAGCTGTGACCCGCATCACCGAACGGTAGACGTCGTCGCAAGTTGCCACGGGGAGGGAAGGCGATGCGAATTGAGCTGCAAAGTCAAGTAGATAGGGATGGCAATTGAACGCGGTAGGCACGGGTGGAGCTCCTCCATACTTATGCACGTTAGAAATTCCATGCCTGCAACTGCGCCCGTCACCCATGATTGGTAGATTTTGTCACCCATGTCCGTCGCCCGCAAGCGCCGGTCGCCCATGAGCATGCCCGCCAACCAGTATCTCAACAACAGCATAAGAAGATGGGAGGGGAGACGAATACATACATGACCGGCGGCGACATCCTCTTCTGGCGACAGCCACACCCGACGGCGATGGCGGCTTCTACTGGAACGGCTGGGTGGAGGCATCCAGCAGCGGCGACATCCTCCTCTCTCTAGATCCGGCGGCGCCATCTTTTAGTTCCTAGCGGTGACACCCTCTGTTGGAACTATCCAAAGATCAAACGCACGCACATTGTGGACGCAAAGACGAAGATGAACTCACGAGTCAAGTTTTAGTGCTGCTCAAAAACTGCACAGCTTTTCTCTTTTTCTTCTTTTTATTTATACTAGCAAATAATAAGTAACTTACATGTAAACGAGTAACTTAAGCACTACATGCACCTACAACCACCTTCCCACCTTCAGGCAATTAGCGCCATTAATGTTCGTGACTACCAATTTAGCCATGCAAACCAAAACTGAAACTTAAACAGTATTAAGGATTATTCAACAAACACCCCCTAATCCTTGATGCACTGACTCACCGTTACGGATCGCCTGCAACCTCTTGCCACGCGCAGAAGACTAACTCACGCCATGCATTATCTCTACTAGATGGATGCATGCATCTACTTTTAAAAGGAACAACTTATCCCACGTGTATGCCTTCTCAACTAACTTGAACACCACGATTCACTGCGATAAGAGTGTTTTGTATAGTATCACCGTCGTGACACAACTACGGTGACGCCGCCGTTGCCGGTCCAATCGACCTCCCTCCGGCCAAATCCACCTCCCTGCCGCCAGATCTGCATTCCCCTCTTCGTCCGCCCCCCCCCCCCCCGACGAGCATGACCCCGGCTACCTCTCCATCGACCTCGGCCTCGGCTACCTCACCACCAACGCCGTCGATGTCGAGGTAAGACAGATCTATCATCTATTGGTTTGTGTTGTTGGTATTCATGTGAACTGAGCTGTTGCGATGTGTGTTGTGGTGTTGTGGCGACGTCTAGCTGCAATGTGTGTTGTGGTGTTGGGAAAATTTTGTTCTTGATTCATGCTTGAAGATGCAATTTTGAGATGGGCAGAAGAGAAAGAAAATGTTGATGAGTCTGATAAAGTTTTTGTTAAACAATCTGATGCTTTCATTCTGTTGTGCTTGTGCTATTACCAAAACTCAAACATTAGTACCAACTAACTTGCCAAAATCAATTAGATCAAAGCGATTAGCTAATTAATGCAATGCTTCCTTTCATGGAGTCTTTTGCTGGCTATCATTGCATCAAAAACTGACTATGCTCTACAAAGATTAGGTTATTTATGTGTTAATATGGCACAATCACTGATATTTGAAATGTCCTTTTAGAAGTTAGAGAGGTCAAAACATAGAAATACCTCATGAACTATGAATAATTGAAACCTAGATACATGATTCTGTGAGAATTACAACCAAGTTGTTTCACCTGTGGGATTATTATCAAGGATTTCATGGTTCCTTAGATATGCATATACCTTTACTGTAGTACCTGTCCTAGCACTTGATGTCTAGTTTGGTTGTTCAATAGCTCCTCCCCGGTGGTGGCTCTTCTTCCCTGGCGACTTCTTCTTCCCTGGGCGACCCATTACATTCCAAAACAAGACCAAATGAGTAAAAACTACTATAATACCTCTTTATCCGCCTCTCACCATTCATTTCACCTTTGTCTGTTTAACTGTGTTCATGTCGGTCAATTCTCCCCACTTGCGTCCCATTGTCCTACCATTTTATTCCTGATCTTTTCTCTATAAAATCTCAAGCAGTGGCTGCTTGTGTCTTTAAAATCGTTATGAAGCTGGTTTTAAATACACAAGTAGCCACTGCTTGAGATTTTATTGAGAATAGATCAGGAATGGAATAGTAGGATCTTGGGACGCAAGTGAGGAATTGACCGGTATGAACACGGTTACACATATAAAGGTGAAATGAATGGCGAGAAGTAGATGAAACTATCATAGATGGTTCCTTAGGACAAACTGTCTGTGATACATAAGCTATCATAGACAGTTTGTAGATAAAACCGTCTGTGATACATCAACTATCATGTATCACAAACGGTTTCGTCTACAAACCGTCTGTGATACATCAACTATCATAGATGGTTTTGAGTTAATAACTGTCTGTGATAGTCTGCATCACAGACGGTTCGAAAATCATCTGTGATGACCTTATATCATTACTGACCCATAAACTCAGACGGCTCACGAAACCGTCTGTGATGACGTTTTTTATCCTTCTGTGAAGACCTTCTTTTTATAGTAGTGACTTTTTCTTGTTGTAAACACAATCAATACCACAAACACATGAGTAAGAACCTATATAAAATTTCTGTGTCGTTTTCTATGTGGTTTCGCTCCAAAAGAGCCCACATCATTCATTCATAAGATTGAACTAAACCATCAACATATGGCGATGTCCATAGGGAGCTTCTGATTTCTCCTTTCCTTTTCGATAAATTGTATTCATTTTTCAACTCTGATGCTTTCAAAGCAGGAGAGTGAAACGAGAAGAATTGATTCGATTTGGTAGACTACGTAGAACTTGACATGATGTCTGCTATGAGTATGAATAGAACATCATTTCATTCGATGACAACATCATTTCCATATATCTTTCACTAGACCTAAAAGACCATACCACGTATAAGTATAAGATTGATGAGGAAGCTCTACATTATAAAAAAAAACCAGACTCCTAAAATGGCGCAGAAGCTGTTCCAAAGATCGCGGAACTTCACAGGCGAAAGCAGATGATGCACTGCGGGAGTAATAATAAATTAGTACTAGCAGCGAGCAGGGCAGTGAAAACTGAAAAGCGGCGGCAGTGCTACTATTTCTTTAATCGGTCCTTCTAGACGCCCAGCTGAAACCGCCAACTGCCAACGTCGTCAGTGACGGCTGACGAAGGCCACGACGTACGCAGGCATCGCCGAAACGACCGAACGTACGCGACAAAAAACTAGGCACAGCCGCCCGTCCGGTCTGTCCTAACGGCGGACGCCGCCGAGCCAAGTCAAATCCCGCCCATCCATCCATTCTCCCACGCAACTTGCCGGCTTCTCGATCCCCACGCACGCATACAAGGAAATTGCCCCCGGCCAGCGCGCCTCCCCACCTCCGTTCCCGTCACCGACGACGACGACGAATCCAGCCCGGGGAAAAACAGAGTAGACAGTAGACTAGCAGCAGTAGCACTCTACAACTCAGTGCCACCAGAAAAAAAGGCGGAAACGCACAAATTCCGCCCGCCTGATTTACCTCCTCCACCAGAAGGCTGCACGGAAAGTAGGAAAAAATTGGCCCACGGCCGTGCGGCAAAGGCTGGTGAGGTGAGCCGTTGCCGTCATGGCCCAGTATATATACGCCACCACCAGCCGCTGCTGCTGCGCCCACCCCGCGACCAAGCTCCCGCTTCCCGCGCCAGCTCCCGCTCCCGCTCCAGCTCCAGCTTCTCCCTCCTCGTCGTCCCGGTCGCTTCAGGCGTCGCCGCTCCGGCGGAGGTGGCGGGCCATGGGCGCGAGCGATCACCTGACGGTGGCCGCCGCCAAGCCGCGGCCGAGGAGGCCGTGCGCGGCGACCGTGCTGGGCGAGCCGCTGGCGGCGTCCGACGACTACGGCCTCGTCCACCCCAGCGCCGACTTCGCCGCCCAGGCCCTCGTCTCCTCCCCGCAGCAGGTGATCGTAGATAGATATACCAAGACGTCTCCTTTCTTTTACTACGTTCCATTTTGATTCTGTTAATTCGTTCGCGAATGTGTGGCGCACGTTCAAAGACCTTCCCTTTCGAGGCGCGGAGTATGCGGCTCGTTGCGATCCATCGCTGCCGGCCGGATCAGATAAGGCAGACAGGGACTGGGCATAAGTAGTAGGACCGGGGATTGGGGGATTTTGGGAGGGTGTGGGTTAATTTCCATTCTCGCTCGTAGGGGCCATATACTGATCTTAGAACATTCCGTGATTCTGAATTTGATTTGTGGTATTGGATGTGATGAGTGATCTGGGTGTTTTTGCCATGGCCGGTGAGCAGTACCAGGAGATGTACCAGCGGTCGATCGATGACCCGGCCGGGTTCTGGTCGGAGATTGCAGAGACGTTCTACTGGAAGCAGAAGTGGAGCCCTGATGAAGTCTGCACCGAGAACCTTGATGTGACCAAGGGACCGATCAAGATCGAAGTAAGCGCCTGCCTAACTGATGGTTGATTGATTTCGATACTTGTTTGTGATGGGAGGATAGTGTTCTTGATGGTGGTTGGTGTATTGCAGTGGTTCAAAGGGGGCAAGACCAACATATGCTACAATGCGGTGGACCGCAATGTGGAGGCTGGGGACGGGGAGAAGATTGCGGTGTACTGGGAGGGGAATGAGCCCGATCAGGAGGGGAAGCTCACCTACTCAGAGCTATTGGACAAGGTTTGCCAGGTAATTACGCGTGCTCATATGCCAAAACAATTGCATGTGCTCTGTCGATGATGTATATATAGACGGGCTAATTTGTTGTGGTGTGTTTTGTGGCAGCTGGCCAATTACTTGAAAAGTGTTGGTGTCGGAAAGGGTGATGCTGTGGTGATCTACCTGCCGATGTTGATGGAGCTTCCCATTGCAATGCTTGCATGTGCACGCATCGGTGCTGTTCACTCGGTAATTGTTGCCCCAGTTTGCGCTGCTAATTATTCTGATTGACCCTACATATGTTCCCATGTTATGATGCTGAATTATGTCCAGGTTGTGTTTGCTGGCTTCTCTTCCGATGCACTAGCCCAAAGAATCATTGACTGCAAGCCTAAGGTTGTGATTACGTGCAATGCGGTGAAAAGGGGGCTGAAACTCATCCCTCTGAAAGACATAGTAGATCCATCTCTGGTTGAAAGTGCGAAGAATGGAGTCACTGTAGGTATGCGATGGAATCTGACTTCCATCAGCATTGACGATTTTGAGATTTAGTCCACTGGCATTTCTAGTCTAACTTTCTCATTCTTCTTGGTACTACCGTAATTGTCTTATCCTCTTCAGATATCACACAGATGATTGATAAAATATCTTGGGATGTTAGATACTTAGATTTACTGCCTTGGGTTCCTTATGTCCTTAGTTTTATACTGTGAGTAATTTATATTCACACTGTATAAGTAAAGTTGTCTTGATACCACATTTTTAGGCGATATTGCAATAAAATCAATAGTCTAGATTTTCCCCTCAAACACCTGTAGTTGTGGCTACAGTTCTTACCTCCTGGGTGTATATCAGGTCTTGCTACATGCACAAAATTGGTTTAAAGAAATCCAATGTGAAGTTCTCTTCTTTTTTTGAAAGAAAATGTCAAGTTTTTCTATGTTTGAGTGTTTATTGTGCTGAGCAGGCATTTGTTTGACATATGAAAATCAGTCAGCAATGAAGAAAGAAGACACACGATGGAAAACAGGAAGAGACGTTTGGTGGCAGGTATATCCAAAACAAACAAGTTTAATGATAACCTATTTACATAATATATGTTAGGCACAGAACCTCTGGAAAACTTCTGTGTCATTCGGATTATCTCCTTTCAAGTTTTAACCCTTCCATTTTGTGTTTATATCACAAGTATATGAATTATTTCTTAATATACGTTGATGTCCGCCAGGATGTTGTGCCCAATTTCCCAACTAAATGCGATGTGGAATGGGTTGATGCAGAGGATCCATTGTTTCTTCTATACACGAGTGGCAGCACAGGAAAGCCAAAGGTACCCTTAACCCACTAGATTGCTCCTCTATCCCTTGGGCCAAACATTAATATATTGTGAAGTATGCAGGGTGTGTTGCATACAACTGGGGGCTATATGGTGTACACTGCAACAACATTTAAGCATGCATTTGATTACAAGCCAACAGACATATACTGGTAAAATGCTAGTTTTTTGGGGTCTTCGGGTGGCAAAAACATGTTCCTAATGTTACGGGACTGTGGCAAAAACATTATAAACAAGCATTTTTCCTTATTCTTACTACAGCCCCCCTGTTTCACTTGCATCAGGTGCACTGCAGACTGTGGCTGGATTACTGGACATAGTTACGTGACATATGGCCCTCTCCTGAATGGAGCCACAGTTCTTGTTTACGAAGGGGTAACTTTCAGAAAGTTTTTTAGTTGATATGTTGGATAGAATCATGATCAATGGTGACCCTACGCTTTTGGAGCTTGTTTGATTTGGCCTATTTTTGTAACTTGTAATGTGTTTGTTGAATGCACTTGTAGGCTCCAAACTACCCTGATCCTGGTCGGTGTTGGGACATTGTTGACAAATACGGAGTGACAGTATTTTATACTGCACCAACACTTATTCGTTCACTCATGCGTGATGGTACTGAGGTACGCTGCTTGTTTCTTGTGTTCTCAGTAAAATATTTAGGCTCATTACCCAATTAATTGATGCAGCCATTCCATCACGCTAGGTGGTATTGTTGAGCTCCAGTATTTTATGATCTCAGTTAATCAACTCTAGTACCTACTGTTACAATTAAAATGAAACAGCTTCAACAAAACCTTAAGCCTAGTTGACCAAGTCGAACCAACCAGGGACGGAGGTTGGTCTGGGCCAACCTGGGCCGTGTCCCCCAGCATTTCAGAAAAAAAAAAAAAACATGTATGCAGTCTACAGCCAGCCAATTTGGTTAGGTGAGGTCCATCTAGAAGCGTCACTGTTGCTGCTTGCTACTAGCTACGATACTATTCAGCGAGACAACGATTTCAATCGTCGGCGGTGGCTAACTGAAAAGAAGCAGACGGGCGCTGGTCACCGTCGTCGCGGTTGCCGTGGATCGGGCCAGCGGTGACAACAGACAAGAATCTGACGCCAGAGAACCAAGTCCGTGTGTCGCGCTGGGTGTGTAGCCAGTAGTGAGTAGTGTGCTTTGGAATCTTATTGATGCTGTCTTGTCTTGGTTGATTGACTTGATTCTGTTATGAATGTTGTGTACGTATTCAAGAGGCCCAATGGGCAATATATATAGAGGACAAAAGGGACACAAGACTAAGGGCTTGTTTGGTTGGTGCCCTGGATTTCATGCATGAGAAAAAGTGGTGCCTGGAGGTAACCTGGAAAGTAGATAATTTCTGCGTGACCAGGCAAACCTGAAGATGAGTTGTTTGGTTGGAAGTCTGTACCTGGAATTGGTGAATGAAAAATAGACCGTTGGATTGAAGAAATTAACAGTGGATGAAGCTGCCAGGGAGGTAGGCTCCTAGGCGCTCGTTTTTGGCGCCTGAACCCGGCAGCCTGCCAGGCAACAAGCAAACGGCTTGAAGGCATGCTGTAGGTGCGGTCCTGGCCAGGCACTTTGCCACCAGGACCAGAACCAAACAGGCCCTAAACCCTAGTATAATAGAAAATACCACTAATACCCTTAACATCTCTCTCAAATGCAAGGCGTATGCAGTAGTATTGCATTTGAAAATAGTTGACACTAAAATAGGGAAAATCCGAAGTCCGAGTCTTAATAATGTCGTCGTAGTGTGCAGCTCTTGAAAAATATGCTGAGTATCAAAAGATCCCCCATCCGGGGTCATGCGACAACCCATGAAGCACAAAGTGCAGGGGTTGACGAAGTAGAGACAAGCGGGTGCAAAGTCGACAGCGACAACACGACGAAGAAGATAATGAAACCGACAAAAATAGAAAAAGCTGTCAAATCAAACCGAAGAGGAATAGATAGAAGCATGGTGGCGCAGATCGAAACTCAAGACGGCGGCGGCGCAGTGCACAAGAAGCTCAACGGAGGCGTAGTGCGGAAGAAGCGCGGCGGTCTTAGAAGCTCAGGGCGACGGCTAAGAGAGAAGCGAACACATCATAACAACTTCTATGATTTGCAGTGGCTCGGAGAGAAGAGCGGCGGCTGGTGCCATGCAAAAGGGAATTCCTATGATTCTATGACTGACAATAAATTTATGGACTCGCATGGTTTATGACGAACTCTAAGATAGAGTGGTACGGACTTGGATGGATGCAACGGAAACGAAGACTCTAAAGAGAAAAACTCAAAGGATAATAGAAGCATATACTAGCAACAAATACTGGCAGCAGCAAAAGACCCATCTCCTCATCCAACCAGCAAGCACCAGTGCAGCCCTCCCAGCTTGAAGCAACGTGATGGCCCAACCCATAAGTGACGGTTTGTTTTCTCCTAGATCCAGATCGAACCCGTGGGCCTAGAGCGAAGCGAAGAAGGTCGTCGCGACGATCGCTGCGGGCAGTCATCCACGAGCACCAAGAAGCGCCGCCCGAGGGGCCTCGCGCAGCAGCCTCGCGATGGCGTGGAGGCGAGCGCGCGAAGGAGAGAAGAGCGGTGAGGTGGCACGACGTCGCCATTGCAGTGGCAAGATGCGCAACAGAGGCGACGTCGCGGCAGAGGCTGGGCGTGGTCGTCGCCAGCGACGATGATGGATCCGGGCTCGATCCGCCAGATTTCGTCACCCACCGTCGGATTCGGTTGAAGCAGGGGCAGGCGCGGCGCGGCGGTCGCAGAGGCGCGGCGTGGTCGTCGTGGCCTGCAAGTAGGGAAGCTCAAAGGCTCCCTTCACCTCGTCGTCACCCCCAGCGCCGTGATCTGGAAGAAGAGCTCCCCCGAGGAGGAGGTCGAGCCGTCGGCCCACCGAGGAGGAGGTCGACACGCCGGCCCAATCTGGCTGGCATGGATCCGAATCGCCAGAGATCGACGCCGAATGATCAAGTGAGCAGAAGACCCGGTGTAGAGGACCCGTCGTGGTGCCCTAGATCGAGGCTAGAAGGAGGCCACCCTCGGGAGTGGAGATTGCTCCTCCCGGGGGCGGCAGTAGCGGAGGACGAGCGGAGGCTAGGCGTCGGCGGAAACAATAAACCCTAACCCTAAGTTTTGTTCTGATACTATGTTATGAATGTTGTGTATGTATTTAAGAGGTCCAATAGGCAATATATATAGGGCACAAAGGGGACACAAGATTAAACCCTAGTACAATAGGAAATACCACTAATACCCTTAATAGATTCTTCCTACAATCCTGAGTACTACTGGTGGTAATTTGCTTTGATCTTTGGCCCCCCTGAGATTTTGCTTAAGCTCCGCCACTGGAACCAACCATATTTTAAGTTTTAATTTGTAGTGTTCAGCTTGTTAAGTACCAATTTATTTCAGCTGCCGTCCACTGACTTTTTGGCAGTTTTCTATATTGAGTTTGCATGCATTTTTCTTATATGTTAGGGGCTGTTTGCTTTGAGGCCTAGCAGCCTTTTGCCTAGCTGGGAGATCACCTGGAGTCTGCCGGTAGTTTGTTTGGATGCAAACCTGCATCGTTGCAGGCCCAGGCGGGAGGTGCCAGGCGCAGGCGTTAAAATGAAGCGCTTGGGAGCCAGGCCTCCTAGGCTGCTTCGATCACCGTTCATACTTCGATCCAATGTTGTATTTTTCATTCACCAATTTCCGGCACAGGCTTTCAACTAAACAACTCTTCTTTAGCTCTCCTAGGCTGCTTCGATCACCGTTCATACTTCGATCCAATGTTGTATTTTTCATTCACCAATTTCCGGCACAGACTTTCAACCAAACAACTCATCTTTAGCTTTGTCTGGTTAGACAAAAATCATCTACTTTCCAGGCTACCTCCAGGCATCACTTTTTCCCAGGCTTGAAATCCAAGATACCAACCAAACAAGCCCTTAGTCATTGGACCAACTATGAGACTCGGCCTCTTGTCCGTGCACTGCATTTTTTCTGACAGAATGAATTTGTCTGACATAACAGGAAGCTTTATCACTGCAGAATCCTTTTTTTACAAAAATAATAGGACAAAACACTTCTTCCTGATTGCAATCTCTAATTGATGTATATCTGATTTTGGTGATATGTTCCGGAGAATTTTAAATTTAATTAGTTAATGCTAGCTAATATTGTCCCACATGTGTATCTCTCGTGTATATCCCTTTTGATTTTCTTATGTATTTTTGCAGTATGTTTCTCGGTACTCTCGTAAGTCTCTCCGAGTTCTAGGAAGTGTGGGTGAGCCAATCAATCCCACTGCATGGAGGTTTGCAATCATCTTTTGAGTCTTAAAATTTTAATGCACTAAAAATGTCTTACATGCACTATTCTTCATTTTAGATGGTTTTATAATGTTGTTGGCGACTCACGATGCCCCATATCAGACACTTGGTGGCAGACTGAAACTGGTGGCTTTATGGTAAGTGTGTCCTTACATTTTTCATGGGAAATTTCAGAGCTTTTAAGGTGAGCGCCATCTTATATGCCAAAGTGTACTGCAATGCTTGCATTTGTTAGATCACGCCTTTACCTGGTGCTTGGCCTCAGAAACCGGGATCTGCAACATTTCCTTTCTTTGGTGTACAGGTACGCATTACTTATCTGAAATGAAAGTTGTTGTATGATCGCATCACATCTCTTATGTTGTAATAACTGTGCACATGGTTCACAGCCAGTCATTGTCGACGAGAAAGGGCGGGAAATGGAAGGAGAATGCAGTGGATATCTTTGTATAAAGAACTCATGGCCTGGAGCTTTCCGGACTCTCTATGGAGATAAGGACAGATATGAGACGACATACTTCAAACCATTTTCTGGCTATTATTTCTCTGGTGATGGTTGCAGCAGGTAACTCATCAAATATTTCTTCAAATGGCAAAGCAGATAGCTGGTATAAATATGCCTAAACAAACTAAATTTGCATGTCAGGGACAAAGACGGTTACCATTGGCTGACCGGAAGAGTTGATGATGTTATCAATGTCAGGTAATTTAGCTATTTATTTGATTCATGCCATACATGGTTTTAAAAAGTTGTCAAGCTGTGAGTATATGACCCTTGTTTGGAAAAAAAATTATAGTGGACACCGGATCGGGACAGCAGAGGTTGAGTCTGCTCTGGTTTCGCATCCAAAATGTGCTGAGGCCGCTGTTGTTGGTATCGATCATGAGGTCTAATCCAGAACTTGTTTTCCCTCCTTTCTGCTCCATATCTTGACCCCCTAGTTTCATCATACCCAGGTCTTAAATTAATAATTACATGATTCAGGTTAAAGGTCAGGGAATATATGCTTTTGTGACTTTGGTGGAAGGTGTTCCTTATAGTAACGATCTACGAAAAAGCCTTATTATGGCGGTCCGCAGCCAGGTATTTCATTTGGACAGTTTTCTTATAGTGATGGGATTACTGGAAGATGTACATTTGTGATGGCAAAATAACCCAATGAATAGTGAAATCTTCTCATGCTTTTTCAATGATGGCACCTACAATATGCTCTACTGGAATATTTTCGACCTTTTCTTTCCAGAGTGGGTGGATTATTTTCCCTTGGAGAGTTTTAACTTCAACATAATAATACACTATGTCTTCTTTGTGGCAGATTGGCGCATTTGCAGCACCTGACAAGATCCACTGGGCGCCGGGGCTCCCTAAGACACGGAGCGGCAAGATCATGCGAAGAATATTGCGGAAAATTGCCTCCAGGCAGCTAGATGAGCTCGGTGACACGAGCACGCTTGCTGACCCCGGTGTTGTCGACCAGCTGATCGAGCTCAGCGATAGCTAGCGTGTGAGCACGAAGATGGCACCTGCACATCCAGCACGTCCCATTTTTTTCTCGCCTTGTATGATGAGTAAAAATGAAAAAAAAATCAGTTTATGTGCCGCGCGTGGCTCAGGATTCCCTTTATTTATTCAGTGCCTTGGGGTGTTGCAAGTCAAAAGAGAGACGTAATAATCTTAGTAGCGGCTTGATGCGGTGCCTCTGTAAATTGTTGGATCACAGCACAGATAGCTAAATATGCAGTATAAATGTATGCACTGGTTACATAAATGAGAGAGAAACATGTGAATGTTGTACAGACAATCACAATGTTTAATGGTTCACCTTTTTTTGGTTTTGCGAGGGAAATTCGGTCCTGGGCCTTAAACAGAGCTAGACTATGCTACTACTGCTAAACAAGGCAACTGCATCAAACGAAGCAAAGCAGACCGTACAATTTTATGTGACGCATTTGTTAGTGTTTATTGTGCCTAGCCAAATTAATTCGGCCGAATTAAACCAAAGCTGTACATTTTCGAACCATGAGCCGACCAGTCCAGTGCAACAGACGTATAATCTAGCCTTACGGGCTGTGCTAGGCTGCTAGCACTAGCACTAGCACTCTAGCAGGCCATAAGAGCTGGCCCATCTCCGTTTCATCCTTTTCAATGCATCCCTGGTTTCCCTGTGCTGATAAATTCCACTCTCATGCATGTTTCTGTTTGAAACTGAAAAATCTTTGCACTATATTCCTTTTAAATAGTAATTGTTATCATATACACAAAGCTTCTTTATCATATACAAAGTGCTCTCAGCGAAAGCAACCTGTGCAGCAACAACTAGGCCTGGCCTGGCCGTGTCGAATAGGCAGCTGCACATGATGATGCCCTGGCCGTATAGCAAAACGAGGCCTGCATACATCTCGCCATCTCTGTGCAAATAGAGTCCTGAATATCTCTGTATGTGTCTTCTAGCTCCATCATCCATCGTGCCGAGTTATTGAAGCTCATGCTCATCATCTCACGCCCCAACTCCAATGAACTTCAACTGCAAACATAGAGCCAACCAAGCAACCGTGTCGGGTGTCAAGAACTGCAGCGATTTCTGTTGTTTTCGGTGGAATCTGGCTGAAAAAAATGCTTTTCATCTACGTAAACTTACCAGGTTGTTCTTGGGCTCCCCCCAGTAGAAGCCATGGATGAAGATGGGAAGGATGTTGCACGCGATCAGGACATATATCATCAGTGCATGCATTCCCATCCATTCCATGGCGATGGTCGGCCGCCGGTATCCGTACAGGTCGACCAGAGCGTAGATTCCGGCGAAAAGGAGCCCCGCAGCGCCGGCAGTGGCAAGAGTGTAACTTACAGTGTACAATGGCTTGTTCATATGCATTCCTGGAAACATCATCAGCGTAGTGGTCAGTCAACGTTAATGTTTTTTATAATTAGGAACAAAATGTTAATGTTCATGAAATCCTTACCCAAGAAGTCCATTGAGAAGGCCAGGATTAACATGCTGAAGGAAGGGACAAACCAGTTCATGATTCTTTCCTTGTGTTTCTGCAAGTCAATTCAGGAGAGAACAAAAAATTCAGAATATGTTGCATTCACCCGCATGGTCAAGTGCTCACCAAACTGACATTGCAAGCAGGTATTATACCTGAAAATGTACAATTATGTGCCCGTATTGGAGCCCAATCAAGCACGTGACAATGGCCATCACGGAACTGGTGAGCGCAGAAAGAAAGAACAGTCAGAATTTACAATTGTTGCAAAACTCGTATTACAGTTTGGATGATAAAGGTTAAAGCAATGATGAAGGGTTCACTGACCTGAGAAGGCCTTCAGGATCAAAAGGGGCCTGGCACCACGAGGGAGCATCAGGGGGTAGCGGTCCATTTTCTGGTGAATTTATGCTGCATTGCTGTCACAGGAGAGAAGTGTTATTGGAGACTGAATTGAACATGAGACAGAAACACTAGGAAAGCTGTTGCACTTCAGTAGAACCTTCGATCGCGCGTAAACCGGTCGACCGTACAGATGCTGGATGCCAAAGAGTTTGCGGTCAATCATGCCAACCGCATTGCAACCTGGCCCGGTGTCACCTCTTACACCGCATTTCACCTGACAAAGGTTATAATATTTGAAGTTCATCAGTTCCCCCCCCCCCCTCATGTAGAATAGTACTCCGTAAATATTTCTTAGCATAAAGAAAAGGTGAAGTGACACTTACAAATAAAGATTTCTCTGTGGAACCAGGACCGGATATCTGATACTCCCAATCAGGAACGTAGGTACCATATAAGAGGACCATGTATGTGATTGCGACGAGCAAGCCTATGAAACTACAAGAACAAAAACGAAAAAAAAAATCAGAAAAAAGCAACAAAATGGTTCATTCTGCTGCTAATTCTTATGTCATGTAAATTAAATAGACCAAAAGGATATGGAAATGGTGATGAACTAATAAAATGCAACAGGACTATTCAGAGTTTAGAACAGAGAGTAACTAACGCTCATTGGTCTATCCATTGTGCAGTCACATATTGTCTATTCTCATCAACGTGATTATGTGCGGAAGAATAACCCAAGAAAATGGGAATGCTTTTGGTTTAAACTCACAGTTGATATCGGTATCTCTTCAGCAAATCAAATCCAGAATCTACATCATCATCTCCCTTGAGCCAAATTTCACATAGTGCTGTCACAAGATAAGTTATTGCGATTCTCTGCAACCAAGGAGATATGACATCAATATACTTATCACACAATGAGTTGTAGTGTTGATGCAGAACTATATATCGTATAAATGATGCATGTCGCGTACCTGCAGTATACCCATCAACCGTATTTTTTTAATATCAACCCCAAAAGTCAGGCTACGAACACCATGAAAAAATCCACCTGTGTAATGTGTAGCAGCAAGAAAAATTAAACATAAAATATTTTGTTGCATTAAGTGTTTTTTCGTTTAGTTCAAGAATAATAGTCATCATAATACCTTGGAGAACTAGACCAACACAGAACAGCTTCAGTGCACGAAGTATTGCCTTTCTAGTTGCCTCCAATTTGTCTGGCACTCTCTGCATAAGGTGACGCAATTAGGTTCAAGCAAGTCGTAGAGGTCACTGGTGTTAGTTCCAGAAATGAAGGTAAATGTCACAGTCTTTGCTTTGTCAGTGTGTACCTTGTACGCTAGAGCTAGAGCGACTCCAACGATGAAAAGGAAAAAAGGCATGACGAAATCAGCTATGGTAACGCCGTCCCATGGGGAGTGGTTCAATGCTGGAAGAAATGCTCCAGCGTCATCCACGATGATCATAAGCTGAGGCAAGGAAAACAACAGTTAATCTTATTTGCTATTTTCAAAAAAAGTATTTTTGATACATTTTGTCACCAGATAGAGCTTCAGGTGACAAGGGTCCTGGAAAAATGATGTTCTATTCCGTATATAGAGCTGTACCGTGCGTGTCATTAAACAAAAGTTTCTGTTTTTCCTTGTACTAAAGGTTTCAACGATAATGATTCGAGGACCAGTAGAAAATTTCCAAAGTCACTAGTAGCTAGCACTTTCCACTGGCTAAAACAAGTATCATTATTGTAGGTAGCAAATCTACAAGAGGCTACAAGCAAAACCCCACTTGTTACAGACTAGATCTGATCATGCTACAAAAACAAGCCAGATAATCAGATATGATTCCACTCTGTCAATGTTATTATATACTATAATCTGTGGTTCTCGCATTGTTTTTTTTAATGAAAAGTGGTTCTCGCATTGTTACCGCCCTTAAAAAGACCATTATAAATATGTTAGGAAGAACACGATGCTGGTAATCATAACAACTTCACATTACGGTGGCCTGGCATCAGATTCGATCTCCACATACACTTCATCTCGAGAGCCATATATATATTCTAATTGGGAAGAAAGAAAGTCCACATGATAAAAAGCCGGATGCACGTTAGCCATTGCTCCTCAACGTCAATCAGCTGACACCTGAACTCCTTGCCATTAGTCATTATTCTTTGGCCAGCGACCATGAAAAATGGACAGCACCACGGCAAGTCGGCAACAGCAAGACCATAGTAATACTACTTTTCAGCTAATGGCTACTCGTCCGAGCCGTCTACAATTAATTGGGGATCGGTGACCAATGCCAGAATAGAGCTTCCCATTGTCCAAGTACAGGAAGCGCCTTATTAAATTTGCATCTGGGTAGTAAAGAGCAGTAGGTGGAGAGATGAATCACCAAAGGTTTATAGCGACGGGAACCTAACGTTCCCTTGGCATTTAAAGCAGTGTAGTGCAAGCATGCACCGTGGCCTACCTTTCACGCAGTGGTGAAGGAGTAGACGAAAGACACTGGGACCCATCATACACAACACAACATGGGTAACCTTGACGTGCTCCGTCCAATAAGCTACCACTAAGATCTTCCTTTGATATCCCCCCCGCGGAAAAACTGAATTGAATTGCTCGACATTTGGAGACAACTTGTCTCAGACAAGGCATCTACATGGAGGCATGTATGTATATACGTGTGGTACTCTTCACACAAGGATGTCATTTTCGATCCACTGGACAACCTTGTCCCAGGAAGGATTGATACACAAACATCTTGGTTGGGGAGTTAACATCTGCCACATTAGGACCAGCCACAGGAGGTGATCTTCAGATCTCCTTTAATGACGTGCTAGCTGCACATGCATCCATAAAATGTACTCTTCATTCATGTCCATGCCCCATCATCGTGCTATCCTGCTCGCTACTTTCCTATCTAGCTAGTCATTCGTAGCTGGAATGGAAAATCAGAAACACCCTAGCTAAGCTAGCTAATATACCGTTTAAGATCAGGTTTTCTAAAAGTTCTTTCCTGCCAAAATCGATGGGCCATCGCATCAAAAGGCCAGTTGCTCGCCTTTTTGTACTGATCTGAAGACTTCAATTCGGACTTAGTGGATCTCGACTCTGCATGCATTTTCGTATGTCCTCCGGTACTCAAAGTGCCGGAGACCATCTGGATCTAAAACATGGATATTGTCATTTTGTGTGGTGGCGGTCTTGCGCCGTGTTAGTCTTACACCCACACGATTACCCAGCTTGCTGCCCGGTCATACGTACCAAGATGGCAGGATCCAAGAAAACGGCAAGATTCTCTCTCTCTCTACCTCTGCCTCGGCCTCGCCTGACAAATCCGGCCCCTGGCTGTACGCCGGTGGGGCGGCGTGTCGGCTTGCCGATGAGCCGATCCACCTTGCGTGCGAGCGATCGACGTCGCGGGCCAAACAAGCAAAAGAAAACTAGAGGAGAAAAGGGCGAGAACGTTGTAAACTCTAAACATGTGGAGCAGATGCGCCCGGCGCCGGTTGTGCGACGGGTGGAACCGATCCGCCAGTCACGAGCCCACGACTGCACCGGCCGTGCCGTTGGTTCACGCGGCTGGGGTACTCCTTTTTATGACGCGCGGCCGGTCCATCGATCGAACAGGGCCGAGTCACCCACCAACAACGCCCCAACCACTACGATCTAAGGCGAAAAGATAGCGTTCCTACTCCTCTTGGCACAGCCACAGCGTAAGCTTCGCTTACTCCTCTGGCTCTGGGCTTGCGGGCGGTTGGGTCGGCGCGCGACGCGTACGCGCGCCGGGGGATCGACACCGACCGCCGCGTGATGTAAAGCAGAGGAGAGATCCCTTGCGGCTTTGCGTCCCCGGCGCGAACGAGACCGTCACATGCAAAGCAAAAGGCATCGCTCGTCTCATGGGTTTGTCCCGACGTGGAGAGGCCAACAGCCGGCGCATATGGCGCCCCCTGGGGCAGCGAATATTGGCTCGATGCCAGATGTAATTCTTACGACTGTACATATGCTACGCTTTCAGTTACACACATGCTGAATTGGGCAGCTACCTAACATGCTTGCTCTTTTCTGTCATCTTACAAATCTCATCCAACGTCTAAAATAGTTTCTCCTGTTTGTGAATGATCGGGCCCATTTAGAACGCGGGAAATTCCCACGGGAATTGGGGAAAATCACTGTGTTCCAAACGGGACTAAACCGTACCAATACAAAGGAGTGATCTATCACACTACTAATAGCATCTTATATATGCTCAATTCTATCCTTGATATTGGACTCTTCCTCTGCTTGCTTGTAATCTGGGCCCTTCAACCTAATCTGGTATAACAGTTTGTATACATATCGTGTTGCTGATTGCACATGAATGTTTCTACCATTAGAACTTCTATTCGCGCACTGTCATAGCTGCATCTGAATGTGTACACGATATACTTTTTTAAGCGCCAATTATAAGGATACATGCGCTCGTGTACCTATCTATCTAAATTACAAGTACACATCATACATGCGCTCATCTACTTGTCTGAGCTAGCATGGACCGGTGACCTAGGGTTGGCATTTACTCTTTTTTCTATCCAACTAATGCAGGTAGCCATGCAACTCAAAGCAATATAAACTGAAACTAGTATTCTAGTGAGTCCAGCCCAGCCGTGCGGTGTTGAGTCCAATATCTGATGGAATTCCGTACGCTGGTGAGCAGGGCATTTCTTATTGCCAACGGGTAGGCCACGAGCACCGACGGCTCTAACCCCATTGGGTGGGTGACGGGATATGAGCACTCTTGAGCATCTGACGAGCCACTGAGCCAGGCCGGTAATTGTTAATGGGCGTCAGTTCTAAACAACCATATCTCCATAGCTAGCATCAAGATGTGCCACTTGATGATCTAAACTTATGTCCATAATGGCTACAATGACTGTCTACATAGCAGAGGCCATGGGAGACAGGCATATTTACTGTTTTGAAGAAGAACAGGAGCTAGAGATAGAGCTATGTTTTGTGGCAGCATGAATGGAAGCGCGAGCTGTCGTCTCCATCCGTACATGCCTCGCTGGCTGGTAATATTCCCTAAAGCTAAAGTTTGTATTGATGGGTTAGTTTAAGCAACTCTGCTTTCTGTGGGTTACTCTGGTTTAAGTACGAACAAAAAGGGAGAAGACAAGAAAAGGAAAGCTAACTACTACCGCGACCATGCATCATGATCCATGGAACATGTTTGGTTGGCACCAAGACCACCACAAGGTCGATCACACGCAGGAAGAGACCCACTCAGCAAGCAATTCGATTTGGTAGATTATCATCGTATCGTGAATTAAGCACGGCAAGAAAGAAGTGGCAATGACAGGAGAAAAATAAGAGCGAACGGATTAAAAAGGAACAAAGATTTGCAACGCACGTACCAGCACGGTGATCCCCCGGAACACGTCGAGCGAGACGAGCCGCTGCCGCGATGACGCCGGAGACGGCGGCCCCGCCGACGGGGAGGAGCCGGCACCGGCGGCGCCCTTGGGGTATCCGCACCGGCCGGCCTCCAGATCCACTACGGGGCCGGCCGCGTCGTCGCTCCGGACGAGCTCGTAGCCCCCCATCCCCGCCGCCGCCGCTCCTGCATTGGCCACGGCGCCCATCACTTCCAGCTCCCCGGCGGAACTATTACAACAACAACGAGTGCGTGACAAGATGAGGCGCGGAAGGCGCCCGCTCACCTGACTGCACAACCACTTGCCTTCCTCTCCTCTCCTCGCCTGTCCCTCCTTCCGGCTCGTGTTAACTGCCGCGCGCCGCTTCTGCTGCTCTGTATACGATCGTTTTCTTGTAACTTCGGCGCGAGATTGGCGGACGGGCCGGTATATATAACGCGGCCTCTGCTCTCCGTTTCGCTTTCCTCTTGATGGATAACGCGGCCTCTGCTCTCCGTTTCGCTTTCCTCTTGATGGACCTTCTGCCTGTGTCGAGGCTCTGTACAGCTCCACGCCCCGTCTCGTCGCTTCGATCACGTACCAACGTGCCGTTTCGACCGACCGACCGATCTCCTCCCGGCAGCTGGATCAGTTTTGTGTGTGTTTGGTGCCGTCCCTGTTTTTGGTCGCCTGGTCGCATGCAGAAGTGGTGGGGTGGTTAAAGGGCTCTAAAAACAGGTTATCGGAAAAAAACAATGTTGAGGGATGGAATTTTCAATAAAATTTGGCCAATTTGCTTTGCGGTCTGCGCTCATACATTATGGACTACGAGAAATACTCGAGTTTTTCAACACTCTGATTGTAATATGACAGTTCTACAACATAAGATTCAAAGTCTACTCAATCTTTGGATGCACCGGACGAAGCCCAAATATCAGGACGGTATTCGGCAATGGAACCAACTCTTGCTGTAATCTTCTTCTTTTTTTATTTTTTTTATTTTTTTTATCCTGTTGTTTGACAACCTTTGAAATATATTGATCATAAGGTAGAGATTTCTCTACCTTCTTACGTCAAAAAAAAAAACAAGTGCTGTTTGGAACGGCTGGATTTTTCTAAAAAACGGTATATGGTTGTGTTGCAGGGCTTTTCGACTGTGTGCTGAACGGCTGGGTTTTCTGATTTGGTGTTTGGCTGTCTGACTTTTAGATAGGCTGACTGTAGCTTCCTAGATGAAAAATATCTGAAACGCCCCTGAGGATAGTAACGGCTTATTTGATGTCGTTTAACGCAATTAACGACATTTAACGATTATTAACACAATTGACAACAACTATCGCAATTGACAAGAAGTACCGCAATAAACGACAACTACCACAATTGACCGTGATTAACAACAATATACCGTAAACAACGCAATAAACCACAATTAGCGTATTTAACATCAATTATTGCAATAAACATTTATTACAAGAAATAATTATTGCAAACAATTATTACATAAATAATTATTACAACAAGTAATTGCTACACACAATTATTACCATGAATAATGAATACAACAATTATTTCATTTACATAAATAATTCACGCCCCTCCACTTTTTTCGGGCTTGAGATCAACATCAGCAGTGTTAGGCATCACCACCCTCACATGTACCCCAAAAATAAAGAAGTAACAAAATCAGTAGAATGCTCAGATTTAGAATGTTTGTTTATTGCTCTCAAAAGTCGAGTTGCACAAGATGTAATCTTGGCCCTCACAACACTTGTGTCAAAATTTTAATCACAAATTGAATATGACAATCAATTGAGGTAAATTAGCCCTTGAGCTAAAAATAAAACATTGCTTGTCTAATCATTCACTTCATAGAAATCATCAATTCAAAGTCTACTGAACTAAAGATAGTAGCTAAATAAATCACAGTGAATCAGAATGAGCCAAATGAAGCAACTGAATGAAACACAGTGAATCATAGTGGACAGCTACTAAAGACCGAATGAATCACATGTATAGAACAAGCATGAATTGCATGACTCGATAAAAAACAAGTAATCTTTTAGCTCAAGACCAGATTGTACTGCATTGTCGTATTCAACCTCAATTTGACATCAATACATCATTGAGTATTAATCCGAGCCCACAACATCACTACGCAATATCTCATAGTGCTAGTATCAACTAAATCAATCACAATTTCAGTGGGTCAAAATCAGATCCCATGTCAAAAACTCTTGTGAATTACAAGCAAATCACATGTCACACCAAACTCCTCAGTGGGTGAGAATTGTCAAAGTAATCAGACAATCATGTTACTGCTTGAACAAGGACAGGTGCTTAGAATTGAGATTAACACATGACATGCAAGCCACACATCACAAATTCTGTTTCCAGATAATCCAAGGATTTTCCCTAATACCCATTTCTTCTACTCTACTAGATTAGAATATATCCCAACAAATTCTACCAATTCAAAATGAGATCACAATATCACCAGTTCATCCGAATGAAACAACATTTTAAACAATGGTAATCAAACAATGGCAAGGCCAAGTGATAAACAAACATCAAACGTAGAATTATCATCAGCATTAATGTTATTCATGAATTGGATGTATTCATGAATTGGATGTTGAATGCATAGTAAGGACAATGGTTTCAGATTGGATGAGTGGGGAGGAGGAGGGCTCAACTACTGGGGGGGCGGCAGGGCTCGGGGGTGCTCGGGGAGGAGGCTCCGCGTTGGGGGAGGTAGACGGCGGCGGAGGAGGAGGTCGGAGGCGAGCCGAAGGAGTTGAGTCGGAGGCACCTAGATCTAGGCGGAGGAGAAGACGGCGGCCGCTCGGGGGGAGGAGGAAGACCAGCGCGACGGGGGCGGAGGGAGGGGGAGGAGGAGGGCAGCAAGCCTCGCCGGTGCGGGAGGACGGCGCATGGGAGGAGGAGCAGGCGTTCAGGGGGGAGAGGGGAGGACGGAGGCGAGGGGGTTTTATTGGATGGCATTTGATGGGTAATTACCTCCAAAATTTGGGGGTAAATGCGGAACGAGGGTGGTGGAAAATTGCGGGAAGCTGCCCCGTGGCAGGTTCTGGCTTCCGCACGTTGAATGAGGAAGCTGCTTCGGTGAAAAGTGACTGTGAAAAGCGAGCTGTTTGGTTCGGCTTCCGTCTTTTTCGAGTAAAAGTCGGAAACTGAAGCTGAAACAAACGGGGCCAAAAGCAGCTGGTGTCGTAACGGAAGTGGGAGAGGGGGATGCTTTTTGTCCGGCTAGAACTCCTCTGGTGCCCGTACGACATAGGTGTTGATCTGGCTGCAAGCAAGCCTACAACCGCTTTGCTTTGGAATTTGGATCAAAATCAAGCATTTTTTACTACAAACTGGAGTTCGTTAGTCACAGTGGTATCAGGGCATACACGATGGTACATATAGCTGCTGTCTATAGCAACTCTCTATGTCACCAGTATACAGCACTATAGACAACTCATACAACATGTATTTTTTCATTTGTCTTTATAGATGATATAATCTTTTAATCAGGGATCTAAGATATTTTCTGCTTGATTCTGGTGATACAGTTGGCTACATGATTATAAATAGCATATGTTTCTCTTTTTATTCTTTCATCTACATCAGTTTAAATCCTACGTAAACAACAGATATAAGAGCATTGTACCTAACCTCATAGCACGTTGGCGAAGGAATGGATCGCGAGACGAGATCTCTCGGAGGCCGTACCGCTCGGCCAATCGGATCCGAATGGAGCACATGGTGCCGAGATCCGATGTTTTTGCCCATCATAACGAGTCCATGCTTCGAGGCTGAAGCGCTCTTTCACTACACGGCTGTTTTGAGGTCTTTCAGGTTGGGCCTTGGAAAGGCTAAGCGGAGGTAAATTATGAGCGTGTTTCGATGTTGATGTGTTGTTCAGATAGATTGTCTATTTGGGCACTTGTTACAATATGTATCGGGCCAAACGCCGAGTTTTTCTATGCTCCGGAAGATCTGTGTCAAGGCTAGATGGATGGTAAAGTTGGCCTGTGGGCTTCAATTCCAACTCAGTTAGGCCTTTTCACTGCATCTCCCATAGCATCCTGAATCTGTAGAAATGCATCGGATTATAAGATTCCATTTTCTAAAAACACAGTAGGGTGTACGCGGTGCAACAGAGTCCTAAAAGTTGGTGAGATGTATTCTAAACCGTGCATTAAATATCAATTTCTGGCGAGCACGTCGATGACGACGGTAGTGACCGATTGAAGATGTGAGGTCGGGGCTCGAGCCACTGCCGATGTGGGTCAACACCCTGTCCCCCTCGCCTCCCACCCCTCGTCCCTCTCTTCTCCAGACCTGTCGACGGCTCTATCTCCCTTTTGGGGTGGGCAAGAGAATCACGAGCAATTCAGATTTGTTGGATTTTTTTTTTGTATAAGGGGTGGAACGATCGTCCCGCTGCATAGGATAAACCTCTTCTTTTATTAGCTAAGATAATATTCCATTTTCTAAAAAAAGATTCCATACGAGGAGACAGTGTTCTAAAAGGTACACTACTAAAAATCACGAGTTTCCCTAGTGCTACATACACTAGGGAAGAGGCAAAACAAAAAAACATAGGGATAGTGCTCCCATAGTGCCAACCCTAGGGAACGGCCCCAAGAGACAGTCTGGTGGAGAGAGAAAACTTCCCCTGGGTTCCTTTCTCACAACCAAGGGCAATGATTCTTTCCCTAGGGATTGAGGCGCTAGGAACTAATAGTTAGGTTCCTCATGTGGCAAGGAGGGCCAACGTGGAAAGTACATACCACTAGTATTTTTTAAAAAAAATTCGAAGCAGAATTCTTTCCCTAGTGGTATCGACTTTAAACCCTAGGGTTCATGCATATATTACTTTTTATTTTAATAATACGTAAGTGGTGTTCCTCATGTGGCAAGGAGGGCCAACGTGGAAAGTACATACCACTGGTATTTTTTTTAAAAAAAAATCGAAGCAGAATTCTTTCCCTAGTGGTATTGACTTTAAACCCTAGGGATCATGCATATATTACTTTTTATTTTAATAATACGTAAGTGGTGCTATACATTTACAATACAAATAATTGCAACCAAATACTCAATCGTAAATTAATAAACCAAACACGCATTGAAAACAAATACTTCATAACAGCACCATTCAAGTGACAGTACTAGATCAATCCATACATTGGGATACTAAATCAGACCAAACACTTCGGCGGCACACGCCACAAAATTATGTTAACCATGCGTCCCAGAAATGGAGCAGCATGTACTACTAAGGATTTTTTTAAAAAATAATATTAATTTTAAAAATAATTAAAAAATAGTCCTCTTTTTTTTACATAAACAAGCCAATATCGCCATTTCACATGACGCCAAGAGCCGGTCGCCATTTGAAATGACTACAAGATATCATTTACTGTCAGTCGTCGTTCCAACTATCTATCGCCATTTGGACTAGCGATTTGCTTTGAAGAGTGTGCAAATTGCCAGTTAAACTGGCGACAAAGGCTGACTATATAGACCCCAAAAATGGTCAAAAATCATTTTAATCCGAAAAAAAGAGAAGAGAGAGGAGGAGAGGGAAGAAGTGACGTAGCGAAGCCCTGCCGGTTCATAGCAGAGGAGAAAGAGAGAGGGAGAAGCAGATCTGATCGCCCATTTTGCAGGTAAATATTCTTGTAACTTTGTACATAAATTCGAAACCTAGTAGATTAGCAAATAAAAATAGCGACATAGAATTCAGTGGATTAGATCATTTTAGTTGTATTGCAGTTTGATGTAGTACATCATTTGAGTTGTGTATAGTTTAGTTCATCGTGTAGATATTATTTATGGTGCAGTACTCGAATGATTTAGAATAAATCCGCAAAAATACTAAGTAAATTTTGTAGGTTTTTATTTTTACACCATAAATATTTTGTTAATGCCGAAAATACTTTTTAAACTAGCAAAATAGCAAGACACCTCTAAAAATTCTGTAAAAAATTCAATGTTGGTACATAGGGTATGTAGAGCTGAATATCAACTTAATTTTTGTTTCCATTTGTACACGGTAAATTTTTTGTAAATGCTGGAGATACTTTTTAAATACAAAAATAGCAAGATACCTACAAAAAATCTATAAAAATTACAGAGTAACTAAATAGGGTATTTAGAGCTGAATCAAAATAATCCAAACTTAATTTTAGTTTCCATTTGTACACAGTAAATATTTTTCTAATGCCTAAAATACTATTTGAACTAGAAAAATAGCAAGACACCTCTAAAAATTCTATTAAAAAAAACCAGAGTTGCTACATAGGGTATGTAGAGCTAAAATAAAATATTGTAAACTTAATTTTTATTTCCATTTGTACACGATAAATATTTTTTAAATCTGGAGACACTTTTTAAATAAGGAAAATAGCAACACACCTATAAAAAATCTATAAAAATTACAGAGTAGCTAAATAGGGTAAGTAGAGCTTAATCAAAATAATCCCAATTTAATTTGGTTTCTATTTGTACACGGTAAATATTTTGTAAACAAGAAAAATAGCAAGGTACCTATAACAATTCTATGAACATTACAGAGTAGCTAAATAGGGTATGTAGACCTTAATTAAAACATTGTTAACTTAATTTTGGTTTTCATTTGTGTACGGTAAATAATTTGTAAACAAGAAAAATATCAAGGTACCTAAAAAAATTCTATGAAAATTTCAGAGTAGCAAAATAGGGTAAGTAAACCTTAATTAAAATATTGTCAACTTAATTTTGGTTTCTATTTGTACACGGTAAATATTTTGTAAACAAGGAAAATAGCAAGGTTCCTAAAAAATTCTAAGAAAATTTTAGGGTAGCTAAATAGGGTTGGTAGACCTTAATTAAAATATAGTCAACTTAATTTTGGTTTCCATTTGTACACGGTAAATATTTTGTTAATGCCGAAAATACATTTCAAACTAGGAAAATAACAAGACACCTCTAAAATTTATATAACAAATCGAGAGTAGCTAAATAGGGTATGTAGACATTAATTAAAATATTGTGAACTCAATTTTAGTTTCCATCTATACACGACAAGATACCTCTAAAAATTTGTACGTCGATACAATTGTGTGCATACCAGTTTCATATGTGTCGCTAATCGTGCAATAATTGAATTAATTAGATTTGTATGCACTGAATTTTCCGGTATGGCGGACCCCAGAGACATTGCGCAGTGGTCGTACGAGTTGCTTGACCCGACCGTTGACGTGAGTCACCGTAGCTGCCTCAGTACCATCCTCCCCAGGAGGGTGAGGCGGCAATTGAGCCTGGAGCGTTGCGACTGCGCACGCTAATGAGGGCATGGAGGGTGGATCCACGTTGGGTTTTAAGGTACGTATAGTTGTGGACTTTGTGTACTCAATTGCAGTCTGACTAGTGTGGGTGGACTCACGTATGTTCTTAATCCTTTCGACATAGGTTGGAAGCGGCAGACCTCCTTCCACTAGCGAGGATGGTGGAGGTGACGTGGGAGGACGATCAGGACCGCTGTAGGATCAAGGATGACCGACTAGAGGGGGGTGAATAGGAGGTTATAAAAATTCTTGTGCTTTAATTGACAAGTTAAATAAATATGATGTAATTAAAGATTTTAGCACAAGTCTAGAGATTATTCCAAGTTTTTTTTTTACTAAAGCACCCCAAGGCTATGGCTATACTAAAAAACAATTCTAGCTAAGCAATTCTACACAAGTATGAGCTAAAGCCAAGAGAGGAAAAACCACAATGAAGATAGGTGATGTTTTTCCCGTGGTATCGAAGACTTGCCGGTCTTCACTAATCCACGTTGAGAAAACTTGAATGAATCAAGCCAGCTCCACACGAGCAGTTCCCTCGATCATTAGAGTTGCTCTTTCTCCTCTCCGGAGATGGTGAGCATAAGACCAATCACAATTGTTGCCGGGCCTCTTTACACTCTTCTCAAAGAGATCACCACGCAAACCTTCTCCAAGCCGTCTAGGTGCTAGCAAGCACCAAGAGTAATAAATCGCAACGCTTGCTTGAAGATTATCAAGTGCCAAATAGATCAACTAATGATGCAATGCACTTGAATGCTCTCAACTACCTCAAAATGAGAAATATGAGCAAATGGGTAGATGAGAGTGCACTAGATGCTCAAATGTATTCAATGAGGTCCAAGATCCTGAGATTTGTGCAGGGGGGGGGTATTTATGACCTCCAACCACAAAACTAGTCGTTTGAAGTCAATCTCAGAAAAATTCGGTATATGCGGTGGTACCACTGTACAAACCCAGTACTACCGCACTCTCTATTCAACGGCCTAAACGAGTGCATTAAATGCTTCTAAACTAGTCGTTATTGTGAGATGTGGTACTACCGTACTCACAAGGTCTGGTACTACCGTACGGCGGTAGCACCGCTTGACTCAAATAGAACTACCGATTTCCGTTCCAAAGGATAAAAGAAACCCAAAAACACGCCCTTTGAAAAATACGTACCGCCATGAAAACATCGGTCCTACCGCACCGCAGTAGTACCGCTCAAAAGATGCGGTCATACAGTTCTTTAGGGGAGAAGAAACTCCTAAAAACATACTATCTGGAATATATGTACCGCCAACTAGAATTCGGTCACACCGCACTGCGGTACTACCATTTTCGCTAAAAGACTTTTTCCAGAAGCTATTCTAAATGCAATGTATGACTCTTAGTTGATCAAGTTGGCACAAAGTTAATTCTCAAGCTACTAGCCATGATCTCTCTTTATAGTATGACATCTAGCCTATTAATCCAGTCTTTTCTCTAAACACCAAGGCCGGTAGGATCCTTAGACTTTATAATACCTTTGTCTTGAGCCATGTTGATCTTTCATCATCTTTGCATTGCCATTTCCTTGTCATCATTCAAACTCCGGGACTAAACCTTTAAAACATTTTAGCACACATATTAGTCCCATAACACATTGTTGTTATTAATTATCAAAATCATTTTTTGGGGCCTAGATGCTTTCAACCGCATGCGTAATCGTAGTCGTCGTCGGCGGTGATCCGTCGACCAGTTCCTCTCGACAGACCTTTGGTTGACGGTGGAGGCCGAAGACGCACACGTTCCACCTTCTGTGTGGGGAGATGTAACGTCCTAAGATTTGGCTTTTCAAAAATCTTTTGAGTAGTTTAGGTCCTTGGAAAATTTCACAAATTTTATTTGAATTAATAAGCTTAATTGGGAATTTTCCTAAATTAAAAATATTTAATTTGACTAATCTAAACATCAATTAAAAAAAAACCTGTGTTATTTGGCTTCCTTTTGTTTCAAGGAATTTTTGGGTATTTTCTAAGTTATTTTCGGATTTGTTTGCTATTTATTTTGTCTCCTTGATTTTTGGCCTTTTATTTAATTCTGTTTTCTCTCTCCTCGTTGCTACAGTACCTATCGGGTGCTGTTCATCTTCCCTTCCAACCGAACAGCAAGAGTCTAGTACGTGTACGTGAGCAAGCCAAAACTTTGAAAATTGATATCTTCCTCTTAAGGTGCATATAAAAGCAAACCGACCACGTCGAAACGTCCATCTTGATGTCCTCTCCCAATCCCCAAATTAATTTCATGGATTTCGATCTATTTTCGTCGCAATCTGCAAAAGACTGAGCTCCAACCGAAGGTCTTCTCCGGCAAATTGCGTCTTCATCCGACGTCCCCCGACCGAACCGTCTGCGGCGTTGACTTCGCGTCATCGCGTTCTACGTCATGCGTCCATCCTCTTCGCTCGAAGACCACCGGTTCACCATCGGCCATGTCGAGCCATGTCACTGAAACGCGTACGTCGAGTGCCATGCCTCCTCGGTGAGTTTTTTCATAATCTGATCGTATCATCTCGTGCCCCTCATCGATACCTATTTGTACCATCTTTTAGATTCAAGTTTCATCCATCGTGCGTCGAGAATCGAGCGTTCTCTCTCCTCTTAACCGTCTCCCTCCTCTGGCCAATTACTCCGCTACCGTTGATCCCCTGCCTTCAACTCCACTACCGTTGGATTTGCGTCGTCGCGTTATACGACGTGCTCTCATCCCTTTTTGCAGAGCATCGCCCAAAGTGGTACCCACCCGTGAGGCCGCCGCCACTATCGTTCTTCGCCTCGCTGCTGTCGCATGGTGCCGTTTCTCACTGTTTTGACAGCGTCATCATCTCCGCCTCGTTGTTACCTTTTCGTTTTGCCTGTTCGCCACAGCCGCCTCACCTTGGTTCGCCGACCTAGCCATGCGCTAGGAGCACTACTGCTGGAGGTCTCCTGTTGTCTTTGGTCTATTCTATTGTTCCTGTTTGGTTGCTTCCTGTTGGGTTCGGTTGACTTGGTCAACATGGTCAACACCGTCTCTCTCTTCCCTAATATATGGTCCCACTTGTCATTCAAATAATCCAAGACATATATCTAACTCTCCTCTCACTTCCATGTGGACCCATGTGTCATGCAAGGAAATAAATCCCTTCTCTCTCTTACATGTGGACCCCACATATCACCCACCCAATCAGCAGTAGTTGGTGCACAATTAAACTGCATATCAAGTTGCTTCAACCTTTCGAAGGCTTTATTATAGGGAATAGCAGTAGTAAGCATAACATAGGTTGAATTCCATCTAGTTTTGCAATCAAGACCAATCTTTCTAGTTATTTCAACCTTAACAAACCGAGCTGCTTTCACAAATTTTTCGTACCTCTTTGGTGTAGCTGTCTAATATGAAACACTGTCACGAACTCTCTTGATGCCATGCTCCATGACACTCAAGCCATCTTTCACAATTAAGTTAAGAATATATGCACAAAAGCTACGTAGCATCTTTCCACCCAATAAAAGATTAGATGGACCAACCTTTGTCTCTATTGCTTCAACTAATTTATCATTTGTTGAGCAGTTGTCCATAGTCAAAGTAGATAGCTTGCAATCAAGATTCCAATTCCGCGGGCTTTTATATAGTGCTTCACAAATAACCTCTGATGTATGTGGGCATGGCACATATATAAACCTACATGGTTCATTATAGCAAGAAGATTAGTATTTCAACATAGCAAGAAGATTAATAGTATATCAGCATAGCAATCACCTCAAAATGCAGCTTCTAAGCTTCCAAGAGTCATCAACAAAATGTTATCACTGCCATGCAGCCTCTCTTTTGATTATCAGCTGTCCAAAGATCAGTTGTAATAGCAACACGACAACTGCTTTTATCCAAGTAACTGAGAGGTCTCTCTCTAAATAATAATGATCCAAGATATCATTTCTAATAGTATTTCAAGTAACCATTTTAAATAAAGGTTGCAATGCACTAACAAATTTACGAAAGCCATGGTGATCAACAATGGACAGTTGGTACTCATGCAAAATAATCATGGAATAGAGAGCTTTCCTAGCAACTTCTTGATCAGAGACATAGTTCTCTACAGTTACTTGCCCATGTTCAGAAGATCCATACCTCAAACTGGTTTGTACCTTCCCTTGCCTCTTCTGATAGATGCAAACCTTCAGATGTTCATGCAAATGTTTAGTACCATTCTCCGTTTCTGCCGAAAGGTACTTACTGCACCAAATGCACTTTGCCTTCCAAGCACCGTTGACTTTCAGTCTTGTAAATTCGTTCCAAACAGGTGAAGTGAGTTTCCTCTTTGTGCCACGAGTCTTCCTCTTCTGCTTCTGCATCTTTGGCATGTTGTTCTTTAACTTGAGGTTCGGCTTCAGATCCTACTTATTGATCACAGAGTATTGAGCTTTGAGAAGATTGCCCATGTTGGCTACTACTTCCCGGAGTCGCCATCTGAGAGTTGAACACAAATATGAGAGTTGACAAAGTCACAAATACAAGACTTGAACACAAATCTGAAGTAATAGTATTTGACAAATGTGATTCTGCAATGTGCAGCTTTGGAATGGTCAGCAGCACAGAACAATAGCATAATAAAAAGCATTAATTGATTGCCTCCATAGTTCTTGGTGAACTTTCCGCCATCCTGAAGTTGATTAGCGAAACAACCAGCAATGAGAACAGTCATGGTTCAGAAGACTACGAATGGATAAAATTCATGACGGCACTTACCATAGGCAAAGGTTCCAACAATGCTACCATAAAAGCAAAACAAGAGTTAACTGGGACATCTTTAACCATTGCTTACAATTGCGGAACAAACATAAACAATTGCTTACGCTAAAAAAAAACGACCATGGTTCAACTAAAAATGCATCAGCACATCAGCATAAGAAATTCTCTGGCTTCCTTACATTTCTGATGAAAAAGGAAGGGGTGTTGGTAAATATGACAACTATGACAAATTGAAAGGAAAATGAATTTTCACACTTGAAGTCTTGAATAAATTAATCCACAAATTTGCTCTAGCACTCATCCAGATCTGCACCAAAAGAACCACCTTTCATTCGCCATCTTCTCCCAATTAACATAATCACACATTGCCAAATATAAATAGAGAATTACACGGGACATTACCAATAGTTTGATACATCCTAACACCACAATTAAAAAACCAGAAGCTATGCACATGTTCACCACGTACTTCACCGAGGAAGGATGGCTCCTCGGTTCAGTTTCGATGGCTACCTCGGTTCAGTAGAGAAGGATGGCTCCCGGGGGCCAAGCGACCGGGAGGTGCTGAGGAGGAGGCGACCGGGAGGAGGATGGGGGCGACGGTTGGCTGGGAGGAGGAGGAGGCAGATCTGGATCTGGAGGTGGAGTGCTTGACTGTAGATGGCTTCGTCCGAGACTGGAAGTGGTGGCCGCCGGGTGTGAGGAGGGGCGACGGCTGGGTGTGAGGAGGAGTGGCGGCAGGGTGGGGGCGGCAGCCGGCTAGGAGGAGGACGTGGGAGGCAGCCGGCCGGGAGGAGGTTGAGGTGGATCTGGATTTAAGGCTTTGACGCTTTGTGTTGGTGGCTGGCGGTTGGGAATCGGGACTCAAGGAGAGTGACTGAGTGAGTGAGAGTGACCGAGTGACTAACCCTACTAGGGTTTTGGTGGTAGTGTTGACTGTTGGCCCACCTGTCAGTGTATGTCACGGGTAAATGGGTGAGACGGGTATGAGTAGAGCTCACCCATACCCGTGACCGTTTACCCAACGGGCAGAGATCTTCCCCTATTTTCATGTCCATGGGCAAATAAAACAGCCCATGCTCGGCTTCATTAGGGTATTTACCCGCGAGCATGCATGTAATCGAGCACAATTGTCATCCCTAATCCAAGTGCAAGAGCCACTTCGCAACTTGCACGACACCCAGCCGCTTTCACGAGCGGAATCTCGCACTTGGAGATTGCCCAGCTCAGCTACTACAACTTGTTACTAACGAAACTACCTGGTTCAGTAGCTAGCTATAAGTTACAAGCACCCAGTCTCACAGAAAGAAAGAAGCGAGGTAGCCATGGAAAGTAACTCCGATGTTCCTGCATCTGCAAGAAAGTAAGAACATATATGCTAGTACCTTTTGTACGTACCATGTCCATTTTCATTTGATATGTTCTCTATTTAGCATGCATGTAACACGCGTAACGTGGATTAATGAGTTTTTAGCTAATCTAGCACGTTTACGTCCCATATTTACAAATCTAACCACGCGAAAATCGTATTTATAAAAATAGCACCGCCGACGACGGCCACCGTCGCGCCACGGCTCTTCAGAGTCGACACGGCGCCGGCGCGACGGTCACTATGCGCCCTCACGCCACCACGTGGCGTGTTGGCGCACGGTGGCAACGTGCCAACGCCTCATGCGTCGACACGTGTCGCTGAAAAATGATTTTTTGAGCTGAAAAAATTAATTAAATTGAATTTGGATGCACACGCGTGGCGACGGGCGTTGGCACGTTGCCATGCGGCACCAACGCGCCATGTGGCGGCGTGAGGTCTTGGCGACGGTGACCATGCGCCCGGCGCCGCGTGTCGGCCGCGGCGGCGTGGCGACGGCGGTGCGGCGCCCGGTGGTGTTTTTGCAAATACGATTTTCATGTTGTTAGATTTGTAAATATGGGGACGCAAACACGCTAGATTAGCCAAAAAATCTGGATTAATTTGTCACGTACGCCCATCGTTGTAGGCTGGAGGGCAAGGTGGCTCTGATCACAGGCGGGGCGAGAGGCATCGGCGAGTACACGGCGCGTCTGTTCGTGAGGCACGGGGCCAGCGTCGTCATCGCCAATATCCAGGACGAGCTCGGTGCGTGCCTCTACGCCGAACTCGGCTCGGGGGTCTCCAGCTACGTGCGCTACGACTTCACCAGCGAGGACGACATCGCAGGCGCGGTCGACCACGCCATCGCCAGGTTCGGGAAGTTGGACATCATGTTCAACAACGCGGCATCGGCGGGCGGCGTACAAAGATTTGGGAGAGCACCAAGGAGGACTTCGAGCGTGTCGACCATCAACTCGTGGGGCCGTTTCGGCACGGCACACATGCGGGTGATGGTGCCCGCCACGGTTCTGCATCATCGGACGCCGAGCTGGCCTCGGCGGTGGCGGCGGCCGCGACGCTGCATATCGCGGCGCTGGTGCACCCCGTGGGGTTGACGATGAACGCGGTAGCGAGCTGGGCGATGACGGATCCGCGTTAACTACGTCTCCCCTGCGGCGGCCGCCACACCGCTGGCCACAGAGTACACGGGGCTGGACGGCGAGGCGTTCGAGGAGGCCATGGAGGCCTTCGCGAACCTGAAGGGCGTGGGCCTGCGGGTGGAGGACATCGCCGCCGCCGTGCTCTTCCTCGCCAGTGACGACGTGCACTACGTGAGCGGCCACAACCTGCTCATCGACGGCGGTATGTCCGTTGTGAACCCGTCCTTTGGCATCTTCAAAGACTGATGAATTATGACGCAATCATGCATCAATGGGTCCTGGTAGCATTGTAGTAGACTAGTAGGACATCGTGCTGTGATTGGTTGACGCCGCGCCGCGCATGTGGTTTGCTCGTCTCTGTTTTCCCTACCATTTGTGTTGCTTTCCTGAAGTTTGAAGAAATGTATGCGACTGAGGACCTCTATTTATGTCTGTTGTCGGACTAGGCTTATCAATACACCGGTTAATGTGTACCATTTTACCACCTAAAATGATATAGATTAGTCATGCGTTTTATACTGGCTTTGATATCGGTTAATCACAGCTATACTGGCGGAATTGATAATACCGTCTATTAGACTCATTGAACTATATGTTATACTTAATTATACTTTTATGTATTTAAAATAAGGACGCGCCTACGCCACGCTATACCGTTGAGTTGTGTTTCTGACGGTATAGCATCTAGCCGTAGGATCGTATCTCCCAATCGAACAACCATAATGTGAGTTGTTGTTTCCTCGTGACGACACCGCCTCGTCTCGTTCTCCCTCGTTTAAGGAGCTTCTTCTTCGCCTTTCCCCCCGTGTGTGCAGTTCCCCCTAACACGCCGGAGCGCGTGCTAGCTCCCCGCCATCCTCGCACCAAACCACGCCGTGCCACCCTCCTTCGTCGCGCGCACGGAGAGTGAGCGACTCCGTCCTCCTCGGTTTCATGCGGAGCGCACTCGAAACCTTGCCGTCTGACTGCCTCATCACGCCAAGCGGCTCATCCTCCTCCGTCACGTGCGCAGAGCACGAGCGACTCTGTCCTCCTCGGGGCCAGACGCTCGTGTCCTCCTCGATTTAGCATGGGCACACGCGAAACCTCGCCGTCCGGGCGCCTACTCTTGTCGTTGGCTCCAGCCTCCAGCTCAAAATGTCTAGGGTGTGTACTGTAAGCCAGTTTAATTAAGTTTTCTCCATATTTTTGTAGAGCAAGTTTCATTAACTTTTTCAATAGTGGCATGCAAAGATAATACACAAGTTTCAAAAAAAAATCCATTAAGTTTTCGTTTAAGTTCGATCTATGAAAACTTCACATTCTTTTTAGGATTAAGTTTCATAAAGTTTCATACAATCCTATATAGTTTCATCAAATTTCACCAGTCTCGTACAGTTTGCTATGGTTTTCACTAAGCTTCATGCTAGTTTTTTTATGTGTTTTATGATGTTTCAATAGTGATATCGTGTTTCATCAAGTTTTAACTAGTTTTATTCAGTTATTTTGGGACAGGTTTCAGTAAGTTTCATCCAGTATCATTGTTTCTCCATATTTTGTAGAGCAAGTTTTACACAGTTTCATTAAGTTTCATCCCAAATAACTGGATGAAACTAATTCATATGTGTTTCATGAAGTTTCATCATAAGTCTCATGAAGTTCCTTCTTTTTTGTACAAGACAAGTTTTTCAATAGTATTATCGTGTTTCATCAAGTTTCAACTAGTTTCATCCAGTTGTTTGGGGCAAGTTTCATTAAGTTTCATTGAGTCTCATGCAGTTTGCTGGGGGTTTTCTCTAAGCTTCATGCTAACTTTTGATGTGTTTCATGAAGTTTCAATAGTGACATCGTGTCTCATCAAGTTTCAACTAGTTTCATTCAGCTATTTTGAGACATGTTTCGTTAAGTTTCATCCAACATCATTGTTCCTCCATATTTTGTAGTGCAAGTTTTACCCAGATTCATGTAGTTTCATTAAGTTTCATCGAGTTTCATCCCAGGTCTCGTGAAGTTCCATAAAGTTTCATCTTTTTTTTTTGTCTAAGACAAGTTTTCAATAGTGACATCGTGTTTTATAAAGTTTCATATAGTTTTATTAAGTGTCATGAAGTTGTAATCCCAAATAATTGGATGAAACTAATTCATATGTGTTTGATGAAGTTTCTTTCCCAAGTCTCATGAAGTTTCATCTTTTTGTATAAAACAAGTTTCAATAGTGACATCGTATTTCATCAAGTTTCATCACAAGTCTCATAAGTTTCATAAAATTTCATCTTTTTGTCTAGGATAACTTTTTCAATAGTGACATCGTGTTTTATCAAGTTTCATGAAGTTTTAATCCCAAATAACAGGATGAAACTAATTCATATGTGTTTTATGAAGTTTCATCACAAGTCTCATGGAGTTTCATCTTTTTTTTTTTGTATAAGACAAGTTTTTAATGGTGACATCATGTTTCATCCAGTTTCATCTAGTTTCATTTAGTTTCATCACAAATCTCATGAAGCTTCATAAAGTATCATCTTTTTGTTTAGGACAACTTTTCAATAGTGACATCGTGTTTCATCAAGTTTCATTAAGTTTCATGAAATTTTAATCCCAAATAATTGGATGAAACTAATTCATACATGTTTCATGAAGTTTCATCCCAAGTCTCATGAAATTTTATCTTTTTTTGTATAAGACAAGTTTTCAATAGTGATATCGTGTTTCATCAAGTTTTATATAGTTTCATCACAAGTTTCAACTAGTTTCATCCAGTTATTTGGGGCAAGTTCACTGACTATCATTGTTTCTCTATATTTTGTTGACAAGTTTTATTATGTTTCACAAAGTATCATTATTTCTCCATATTTTGTTGACAAGTTTCATTCCTTTTTAGGAGGCAAGTTTCATGTAGGCTCATCCAATTTCGTATAGTTTCACCCAGTTTCATCTAGACAAATCTTTTGTTATACATATTGTCCCTGCTGTCTTTTTTAAGTTTCTATGTTTTGGCAAGTTTCAAGAACGTTTTGGTAAGTTTTAGATTTTAGGATTCAAGTTTCGAGCATGTATTGACAAGTTCCAGGTTTCAATGCGTGTACAAGTTTTAGATTTCATGATTCAAGTTTCAAGCATATTTCGGAAAGTTTCAGGCTTGTTTCAAGCTTCAGGTTTTTGTTTCAACTTTTTTCAGGTTTTTAACGTACTTACGAAGGTTTTAGGCTTGTGTCAAGTTTCAAAACTAAAAAAATGCAATGTTTTCAAGTTTTGAGATTTCATAAGTGTCTGACTTAGCTTCAAGATCCAAAGGAAGATTAAAAAAAACATAACTCATATACAAGACGCACATCAAGCGATTGGAAATCAGCGAGTTTTAGCGAAATGATTCCAACGGCATACCAAGTTTCATGCCTCGGCCAAGTTTCGAGTCCATGTTTCACTCAAGTTTTAGTAGATTTCAAGAAGGGTTCATCACATTTCAAAAGTAGGTTTCCTCATGTTTCAAAGAGTTTCAAGCAAGTTTTCAGAGAGTCTCATGGTTTAGACAAGTTCCGAGTTCATGTTTCACACAAGTTTTAGCAGGTTTCAAGAAGGTCTCAGTGAGTTCCACGCAAGTTTTAGCACGTTTCACGAAGGTTTCATCACATTTCAAAAGGCAGGTTTCAGAGAGTTTCAAGTAAGTTTCGATGAGTTTCGTCATGTTTCATAGAGTTTCAAGCAAGTTTCAGAGAGTTTGAAGCATGTTTAAGAGTTTCAAGTAGGTCTCAAAGAGTTCCACTCATGCTTCATAAGGTTTCACGAAGGTTTCATCATGTTTTAAAAAGCATATTTCAAAGGGTTTCATCATGTCTCGGAGTTTCAACCAAGTTTCAACGAATTTCATCACATTTTATAGAGTTTCAAGCAAGTTTCGGATAGTTTGAAGCATGTTTAAGAGAATTTGAAGCGGCGTTTCAACATATTCACACAAAAAAATTTAGCTACCAGAATGTTTCTTACAAAATGCCGCAAGTAATACACACAACACAAGCTTCGATGTGGGGATTAGAAAACTGTTGTTTCGCTCATCAAATTATTCTAGAGCTGAACAACAATAAACTATATACTAATATGGAATTTGATCCAATAAAACGCAAGTTCTAAACGAATTATATATTAATATGGAATTTGGTCAAACAAAACACAATTTCTCCATTTTTTTCTTTTGCTTACACAAACCAATCTGTAATTTTGGGCAAGCAAAAACGCATGTTCTTCAACTTTTTGGTCGCACGACGAACCTATGTCAACTCTGTGAATGGGGATCTAGGTGGAGCAACATGGGGGCACAATGATGGGGGATCTCGGTCACCAGAAGTAGAGGATCCAGGAAGAAGAGCTCCGAGAAGGAGGCGCATTGGGGAGGATGGTCTCCTAGGAAGAGGGGCTAATGCTCGTCGCCATTGGCCCAATCATGGAGGCCCTCATCACGACCCTCGTCATCGTGCCCGCACACCGGTCGCGAGGAAGGAAGGGCTCCATGAAGGAGGAGGAGCTCGCGGTGCCCGCACGCGGCGGCCCACACGCCAGACCTCGTCGCCACACTGGCATGTCGGTCACCGTCTGCCTGGATGTGGTCGCCGAGCAGGAGGAACGCGCCATGGAGGAAGGGCTCAAGCCCTCACACCGATCGTTTGGATGTCCTGACGTAGCAGCCCTCGACGCCACGGCCGTACGCTGGAACCCTACAGGAGAGAGTGAATGGGTAGCGCAAATCGGGAATTGGGGTCGAGAGATGCGAGGAGTGGGGATGGAGAACGGTGGTTGGGATGCTTTAGGAGTCGCGCGATAGTGATTTCGTTGAACGGTCTGTCCTGTGCCGTCGGACGGATGGGAAACACTCTTAAAATAATATTATAAGTAAAACTTGATGAGCATATAATTAAATATATATACTTATAAATATATAATATTATATATACTTCGAAATACTACGCAGATATAGACGGATGCTGGAATGTATGGTTTCAATTGGTAAACTGGTATAGCCCCAGAATATTATTGCATGTATCACTCTGTGCCCTTCCGTGTGGTGCAAAAGTCCACTTTGATTGATAGAAGCGAGTCAGCAGGAGTGGATAGAACAAGACAGGGATGCTTTCCTAGGGAAGTTGGTGCATCCGTGCGTGGCCAGCTGCACGCTGCTAGCCTATCACTCGTGCGGTCACATCTAGGGAAAACGCTTCGCGTTTGAAGATACTACTAGACCCTGCGCGTTCTTGAACGCACCAATCAAGAAAGGCCAGTGGGGCCCGCGGCTTGGGACGTGTGGCTGGAAAAAAGAGCACCTGCACGAAGCGCGCCAGCCGCGCCCAAGCGAGTCACCGTGCGTGGGGCCCGCGCCTGTAGGGAGGAAGCATCGCGATGCCTCGCGCCTGCGCAGGCGAGCGCCGTTTGGGAGGGGAAATCGGGCGGCAGGGAAGCAACGCGCACTGAATCCGATGGTCCAGAAAAATAGATGACGTGGCCCTCTACCTTCGCTCAAACTTTCCCTTCATTTAATACCGGAGGATTTTTCCGAGGGACACCGGTGCTTGGTAGCAGTTACATCCATGGAAAACGCTTCTCGTTTGAAGATGTACTAGTGGGCCTGCAACGCGCTTGCGTGCTGTGCGCGTGAGTCAAGGCCCGGTGGGGCCCGCGCGTGGGAAAGGCTGCGATTCGGCCAGCGCGTTGGAGAAAATCAGCGAGTGATCCGACGGCCGAGAAACGATCGAACGAAGATCCGACGGCCAAAAAAAAAAGAGACGACGTGGCCATCTGCCTGCGCGTGAAGTTTCCCTTCACTTAATTTCCCTTCATTTAATACCAGAGGATTTTCGAACTTTTTTTATTAATTAACTTTTTTAAAATTTTATTTTAAAGTTAAACTCCGACGAACTTTATTTCCAATTCTGATATCTTTAGTCACGTCACCACCCGTGGCGTGGCAAAACAACACTGCCACGCCATAGGATAAGTCTGCTAAATAGCACTTTTGTCACGTCATTGGTCGTGGCGTGACCAAACAATACTATCACGTCACTGGTCGTGGCGTGACAAGAGCTTGCTCAAATACGGGCTGGCGTGACAGTGTTATTTTATCACGCCACGGGTGGTGGCGTGACCAAAGGGGTCAGAATTGAAAATAAAGTTCGTCGGAGGTTAACTTTAAAATAAAATTAAAAAAGGGTTAATTAATATAAAAATGATATTTTCGGAGGGGCACGGCCGCACGGGTAAGACCAAAATTTACGAATTTTGGTGATGGAAGTGTCAGTGCCCGCATCAAATCTCAAATAAACATATATAGATTCTAAACTTGAAAACCAACATACACAAGATAATTATCTATACATCTAAAAATTGCATTAATAATTTGTATCCTATCAACAAGTCATAAAGAGTCTTACCACAAACTATATGTGTTGATGATCTAATTGTCCATAGAATATCCTTATAATAGCATATGCATGTATGCATACATCTATTCACAAAAGATCTCACAAACTCAAGAGATAGATGATAGATCCACCATCACCACAAAGTGTTTCTTTTATTTCAAAAAAAAGCACATAAGAGTAGGTTTACGTAGCCCACAAAGAGTCACGAAAGCCATTTCGCCAACCAGAGGCTGACAAACGGACAATGGTGCCCCTGCAGGCCTTTTTATCCTTCACTAGCCGAGTGCCCATGCGTTGCAGCGGATTTTAAATAAAACATACTATTAATTTTAAACTTAGAAAATCAATATACATAAGGTAATTATCCATACAAATTAAAGTTTCATACATAATTTGCATCCAATTAACAAGCCACATATAATCTTATCATAAACCATAACACACAGATAATTTAATTATCCACAAAAGATCCTTCAAGTATCTTATATATATGTGCATATATTTATCTACAAAAGATTCCACCAACTCAAGAGGGTGTAGATAGTAGACTCGTCACCACCACTAAGTCCTTATTTTATAATAGTAAAGATTTCATACCAAATTTCGTTCCTTTTTTTAAAAAAAATTGAATGGTAATTTTGGCGAAAGTTTAGTTTTTTAGGAAAAAGTTATGAAATAGGTAGAGATGAACTATATATTGACTGTGGATTAAATTTGCACTACATTTTAAATTTAGGCCTTATCGCGAGGGGGGGGGGAATGGGGCTAGTAAGGCCAAAATTTGCCGATATTAAAAACAGTACATCTTTTGGGGAGGGGGGAAGACGCTGGATACGACGACCTAGATTTGATCCCGTCGGAATTTGATGCCACGCTCAAGTGCCAGTCCCTGCCAAAATAACGGGTTTAGGGTCATCCTTGACGGATTTTGGTCGTTATGGAAAATCTATATCCTGGAAGTGTGGTGTACCTTGAGGGTGCGTTTGGTTGGCGGAATCCTCTGAGGATTACTAGGAATCCTCTAGTAATCCTATGAGATTACCTTGTTTGGTAAAACATCAAGGAATCTGAACCAGGAATCTATGATTACCTTGGAAAACAGATTACCATCAATTCCAGGAATCTATTTCCCGTAGAAAAGGGTGTCTATCTTAGATTACCCAGGGAAAGTAATATTTGTTATTGCGTTTTTTTTATCATATGATTTTGATTCATCACAGTTAAATTTTGAACTTTCAGAATTCAAAATCAAAATCATGATTTATTTTAACATTCGAATATGAGAATTATGGAATTTAAAAATCATTTTTTCAACATATGAATTTCGAAAACAAAATATCAAAAAAATGAATCCTAAATTTTGGAATCTTAAATTTAGATAATTTAAATTCAAAATTTCAAGGTTGGGTTTCGAAAATCTTTTTTTCTTTCTTTCAAATTTCGAATTCTAGATTTCAGATATTCAAATTCCGAGAATTAAATTTTATAAAGCCGAATTTTGATAGTTTCAATTTTGAGTTTCGGAATTTTAAATACTGAGAATTTAAAATCCAAAACTCAAATTTTAAAATTTAAAATTTAAAATCCAAAATTTGAACTTTTGAATAATAAATTCTAAATATTGGAATTTTAAATTGTAAAATTTAAAATTTATAGATGTTAGCCTTCATGGTTTGAAATTATGATAAAGACTAATACATAGTTTCCTTCGAATCAACCGAACGTTGGAATCTTAGATTACCAGTAATGTGTATCTTAGATTACTAGTAATGTGTTTATCAGTAACCAGATTGAAAGGAATATTAGATTACAGGAGAATATTAGATTACAGGTACCAAACGCACCCTGAGGGTAAACATATTTAATAGAAAACCATCCAAATTAACTTGCTTCGTAACGGAATGGTGGCGTCTGTTTTAATCTGTAACGACCAAACTCCACACTGCTATACTGAAGCCACTAATGCACCAACATCAGTGGATCAGCGGCCGTGGGGTACTGCGCGAGGAAGATGTATGGCAACGTGCGCTGGATGGCTACACGCATCTCTCCGGTATATATTGTATTTTCTCACCCCTCCTATCTGAAAATGAGCTATCCTATCAGAAACCTCCCACTTATGTCTTCTACATAAAGAACGGGAATGATCGCACTTCAGAAATTTCGGAGCATCAGTCAAACTAGATTCCTTTGTAGCTTCCGTCCGAAACTACTTAGCAACAGGCAATAAAAAAGCCTTTCTTATCTAAAAAAAAGAGCAATGGCTCAAAAGACAAAATTGGCGGATCTGGATCTCTGTTGTACTACAGAGAATTACTGAATTACTGTGCGGGTAACGATTTTATTGTATTCTTGAGGCACTATAACGTTTGATTTAGACTGTTCATTTTTTATCGGACGGAGTCTACCCTGCTTCCATGAACTGCAACCGCCTGTTTCTCGCCGCGGAAATACCTGAAAAAGAACGTACTTTACGCCATCTGAAAACGTAGCCCAACGACCCGCCGGCCCAAGTAGAATCGGCCGATGTGATCCACGAGAGGGATTTGGGGTTTGGTGGAACCGTGGAACGGCTCGAGAGAAATACTACTTTGTTAGCGATTTAGCGGAGCATCCGAGGGAGGAGGGGATAAAGCAGCAGCGTAACCCAACAGCTATCTGCTCCTCCTCCCCCAACATTTCGAAACATCGGAGAGGGGAACGGAGACAGCTTGGAGATGGAAGGGATGGGGCAGAAGAGGCGGCCGTTGGTGGTGATGGCCTCCTCGCCGTTCGCGATGGCGCAAGCGGCGGCGCGGGGCGGGGCCAACCCGCTGGCCGAGCTGGTCGACCGCGTCAGGTCGCTGGAGGCCGGGCTGCGCGCGTGGTTGGCGAAGCAGCCCACGCACGTCGAGGCGGCCGTCGCCACCGCGGTCGGGGCCGTGCAGGGCGGCGCGCTCGGCGGGCTGATGGGCACGCTCACGCCGGACGGAGGGGCGCCATTCCCCGTGCCGCAGCCGCCGCCCGGGGCCGACCCCAAGGCCATGGCCTCCTTCAAGCAAGCGCAGGTACCCTCTTCCCCACATGTAGGCCTCCCGTGGTTACAAATTTAATTAGATATGCGGGGTTAGCGAACAAGTGCGAACTGAAGTCGCCTTCATTTGACACGGTTCTGTTGTTCAGACTTGGATTGATGGATTTGTCATTTGGAAGGAAGCACACTTTATTAAAGAGCAAAGGACCATAGCTGTTTTTTGTATGCATGCGATGGCATTTTTAAGAAAGCAAACACTCTTTTTTTTTATTTTAGTGTAGCAAAGCCATTCTTGTTCTTTAAGGCTGTCTGGAATAGAAGAGCCAAAAAGATGCATTATGTGTCGATTGCATCGCACATATCATCTAAATATGCAAAATATTATCGTGCTTTATGAAAAGAAAATGAAAAGTAAAAGTGTTGTTTTTTATTTTCCTCTAAGCATTCAGGTTAACAGAAAGTTTTAATTTGCAGGCATTGGCAGGTGGACCACTGGTGCAAGCCCGAAATTTTGCAGTCATGACTGGTGCAAACGCTGGCATATCTTGTGTTATGAGAAGAATAAGAGGAGTGGAGGATGTACAGGGAAGGTAAGGATTCAATTAGTTATTGTTTATTGTTATGTAAATGTTTGCAAGGAGCAGGGGAACCATCACATTTTTAAGTTACTATTTGGATCCCTGTGCATTGCAACAGATTCCTAAAATTTAAGAGAAGGCTAATAAAATCACAATACTACCATATGTTTCCTCTATAAACAAAATGTTTATATGTTTCCTATGTATACAGAACATACAATTAGCCAAATATTTTATATTAAGAGAATTAGCCAAATCAAAGGCATTGCCTCGCCTGAAAGAACACGGACAAACCAATTAAAGAGATATGGAAGGGAAGGCCGAAGCAAAAAAAAGGTGCGACTTGGAGGCAAAGAGAGAATGGACATCACCACTACCAACTGGATCTTTTTAAGTAGTATATAAAGATTATGCATTAATGTAGCACATGCTCCTTTCATGCAAAATTATTTACTACTTAAAAGATCGAGTTGGTGGTAGTGGTGGTAGGTTCTTCCACCACCTTGGATGAACTTTTGCGGATGGGTCTGTTATGCATGCTCATATGCCTTGGAGGATCTTCTGTGGAGGATGGGGTCATAATGCGCATATGTGTATGCATGTGACTTGTCATATGATTCTCTGTAGCATGCTGATCAGTACGAAGTTTCTATGCAATTTACAGATTTGGGGTTAATCACTTTGCATGACATGTAGGTCGGTGGGTACTATGTTAGCTAATTGATTATTAGTGCATGATGGATTTCGTATGGTTGCTTAAGTATACTGGTTTAGTGCAAATTTTGAGATTCTATTCCAAAGCACAAGCAACCTACTCATGTATACAGGATGTTGTGGACAAGAGTCCAGGCAATAGGAGCATAATGGCAACAGCAGCAGCACAGTCACAGGAAGAAGAGCAGAAACGCAGTGTAACGACGGCAAGGATGTCCAGCAGCAGGGCAGCAGTCCGAGCACAGCAAGAGTCCCAATAGAAGTCGGTAGGGTTAATAAGATTAGAGTCCAAGTACTTATCTATAGGAATTAGAAAGTAGGAGTTTGAACTACGTTAGCTATTGGTCTGTGTCCTATAGTCTGAACTAGTCAGGAGTTAAGAGTTCAAGTTGTTTTAAGTAGCAGCCTTTGTTAGGGACTCTTCTACATAAATAGAGGTGGTCAGCACGTATTGTTTAAGCAAGAAAGAAACAATCTATGCTCTTCCAAATATTCTCCTATCTCAATCTATGTCTATCTCCCCCTTCTAATACCCTAATCCCCTTCAAGCCATGCCGTTTGGCCATCTCCAGCACGGTAGTTATCCCATTGTGAACTTTTTTCAGAGTTTAGAACTTATAGCATCTTTTATTTGAGATCTGTTGTGACACATGGGCACTGGCTACTTGGCTAGTATCTGTAAGAATAGTTGTTTGTATATGTGTTGGACCAACTTATTTTGATTTCCATCTGAAGTCATCCAGCTAATTACCTTGCCAGAAAATAATTCTGTCTAGCTTTTATTTGGCCTCACTATATGACTTCGTTCAGAAGGCTGAGTTTTTTTTCCCCCAAACGAGGGATAAATCTATTACTGGAAACAGAACCAGCCATACCTGAGCTCACCTGGTGCAAGTATGTTTTCTGGTCTTTCAACCAGTGCAAAATAGAAACAGCAAAACAACGTCATATGTTAAGATAAACTTGAAATACGCACATGTTCATAATATAGTAAAAACTAGTACAGAGAAAACAGAAAGGGGAATCACATGCTTATATCTTCTCAGTCAATCCAAACCAGCGCATTGCAAGTTTAGAAGTCTGATTGTTAACCAGATGAATATAATTTTCTATAGATTTTTTTCCCTTCATGATTGACAAACTCTCATTTTTATAGCATGGCAGCAGCTTTTGGTTCTGGTGCTTTATTCTCCATTGTGAGTGGAATGGGAACTCCAAATCCAGTTGCTAATGCAATTACAACTGGTGTTGCTTTTGCAGTATTTCAAGGTGGCTTTTTTATGGTAAGAACATTTGGACATTTTGTTCCACTTGGATTAAGTCTCTAGATTTTAGTACTGAATGTCTGTAATTGTAAGGTTCATGACCGGGTAAAATACCGTACAGAAGAGGGCTGGGACAGCGTGGCTTGAAGGAGATGAGATACTAGAATTGGGAGAAATTGACCATAAAAGAGAGAGAAGATATTTGATGAGGAAAAGACTAATTATTTCTTCTTGCTTGATTCTATGAGTTACAATGCGGGGCCTTTTACAGGGCTAACTCAGACTTGTCCACTAAGACTCAAACTGTATCTCTAACAATCCAATCTAACTTAAAAAACAAGCCTGCTATTGTTGCCGCTGTACCTCGCTACAGCGCCACATGTGCTACAACAGTACATGCGCTTCAGTGCCTTGCAGTGAGCCCGCGCTCGTGACAGTACTTGACTTCACAAATATTTCTGCTTGATATGATGTCAGTGGACTAGGGCCAATTGATGTAACTTCTGATCCACTGTTATTATGTTCTAATTATGATTGTCAATCTATCTATTTTGTAGATTGGGCAGAAATTTTCGCAGCCACAGAGTGAAGATATCTACTATTCTCGTGGAAGAAATATGTTGAAAGAATTAGGCCTTCAGAACTATGAAAAGAATTTTAAGAAAGGTCTTCTGACTGATCAAACATTGCCCCTCCTCAATGACAGGTACATGTTTTTTTTGTTCAATTAATTTCCTGAAACAACTCAGAAGATTTTTTGGGGTTGAGTTAATTTCCTGCAACAACTCAGAAGAAGCAATCTTAAAGAAAATGGTCATGTGCTCATTGAAATTTGACTATACCCTTGATGAAATTCTACATTTATCTTGCTCCAGTGCACTCAGAGATGTGAAGATCCCACCTGGTCCGAGAGTTCTCATACTTGATCACATTAAAAGGTTTGGAATGATTGCGTAAATTTCTGGTGTCAAGTGTTTAGTTTCCTCGATCTAATGTCATATTCTTCACAAATTTTTGCAGAGATCCTGAGGTAACGAAATCAAATTGAAGTGATTGATTGTCACTGCCTGTTGGCACCATTTTTTTTTCTCAAGTTGCATAAATTATGTTCTCGGAAGTCCAATCAAGCTATTTCAAGAATGAGTTCTTTAGGCAGCAGCATGATTGTAAAAGATAACTAGTATATTCTTTGGTAGTAATTAGACTATGATTAATTTACATGCATCAATCTGTCAGTCGAACTATTCTATGCTGGTGTTATGGCAAAATTTATTCTTCAGAACACTTGAAGCTTACGCTGAGTAATCGAGATTTCCATTTGGGCAAGTGAAGATGGAAAGCTTTACTCTACGTGTGGATGTTAGTTATATTATCTTCGGTCGTTTGCAAGTTAACCCCATTCTTCTGTTTATTTGCTGTTTATCACAGGCGAAGTCAAGTTCTACTCTTTTTTTATTATTATCTTATTAAAGCAAAATGTCATCACGTTTGCATTCACTTTCAAGGGCTAGAAATTTCTATATTAATTGGTGGAATAAAATAAAAATATAAACCGTTGATTATGATGAGTGTAGATTGTAACGGTTTAGATTAAAAGAAAGAGTTTATGTCAAATAAAATAAAAGAGTCTATATCTAATACAATAAAACTGAAATTTGAAATAAAAATATATTTTTAGCAATTTCATTTCTATACGAATTTCTAAGTAAAATAGTTCATGTCAAGTACAATAAAACTGAAATTCGAAATAAAAATAAAAAATATCAATTTGATTTTCGTATGAATTTCTAAGTAAAATCTATAAATAATTATAATTCATAATAAAAATAGAAATTATATTTATATACTAAATCCAACAAAAAAACTAAATTTGGTATAAAAATAAAATAAAATTAGCAATTCGATTTCAATATGAATTCCAATAACTATAATTTGGAATAAAAACTAAACAATAATTGGCAATTAGATCCAGATACTGAAATACAACAATAAAATAATTGAATTTATGAATAAAAATAAAATAAAATTAGCCATTGATTTTAATACTAATTCTAAAGTAAAACCGCTAAATAAGCGTAATTTGGAATAAAAATTAGTAATTAGATTCGGATACAAATTCCAAAAAAAAAGATCTGAAATCCAGAATAAAAATAAAAAAATAAATTGCAATTTGATTTCCATATGTATTTCAACATAAAATCTCCAAATAAATTTTGAATAAATTAAATAAATTTAGCTATAAGTAGAGTCAAAAGAAGCCACCACGTTCACTCTCAAAAGCTATAACTTCTCACATTAATCGGTGAAAAAAGAGAAACATCTACATTGTCTATCGTGGTAGGTCTATATTATAACAGCCTAGATTAAAAGGAAGAATCCATGTCAAGTAAAATAAAGATGAAATTCATAATAAAATATAAAATAAAATCAGCAATTTGATTTCTATACTAATTCATAAGTAAAAGAGTCAAGAGAATAAAACTGAAATTCGGAATTAAAATAAAAAAAATTAGCAATTGATTTCCATAAAAATTCTAAGTAAAATTCCTAAATAATTATAATTCGAATAAAAATTTGAAACCTGGATTTGTGTTCAAAATCTAACAAAAAATAACTATTTTCAAAATAAAAATAAAATTAGCAATTTGATTTCAATATGAATTCCAATAATTATAATTCGGAATAAAAATTATAAAATAATTGGCAATTAGATTTGTATACTAAATACAAAGAAAAAAAAATAATTGAAATTTTGAATAAAAATAAAATAAAATAAGCAATTTGATTTCAATACTAATTCCAAAGTAAAATCCCTAAATGGCCATTATTTGGAATAAAAATTAGCAATTGATTCTTGACATTTAATTCCAAGAAAAAAATTATGAAATTCGGAATAAAAGGAAAAAAGAAAAAGGGCAATTTGATTTCCACATGCATTCCAACATAAATTCCCCAAATAACTAAAATTTTGAATAAATTAAATAAATTTGGCAATTTGATTTGTATACGAACTCTAATAAAAAATAACTGAAATGTTGAATAAAAATAAAAGTTATAACGAGGAGACACGAATGGTGTCGGATGAGACACAAAAGAAGCAACTACGTTCGCTCTCAAGATCATGTGTTTCCATTGTTACTTCCTATAGAATAAAAATAAAAAATAACTGGAATTTTGATTAATAATGCAAGTTATAACGAGGATAGCACAAATGGTGTCAGGAGAGACCACGAAAGAGTACAATGGCATCGATCTGTCCTACAAGAAGACATTGATTCATGGGAAAGCGAGGAGCCGAGACGGTGGCGACGAAGATGATGACAATATTATGTTGCTCGCCGGAGCCATTGAAGAGAAAATCCAATGTTGAAGGAGCCAAGAGCTACGATGACAAGTGGTGAATGTCGGCGTTATTGAAGAAGTTAGTGGCCAAAGAAGCTCAATGATAGGAAAATCCTAGCAGAGAAGAGATGAAGCTTTGTATTGAAGACGAACTATGGAGGACACTGGGCCATCGGGTAGCTAGGAGCGTGCCATCACTAGTGAGGGGCACGTTGTTGTCAGCGATGGCGAATAGATTCTCCATATCGTTAGACAACGGCTAAAACAAACATACCGACATTAATGAAGATGGGAGATCGCCACAGTTAGTAAGGAAGCCACAACGTTGAGTTGGCCAACGTCGAAGAAGAGGAGCGACTGACACGAGAGAAGAGGACGTCAAGCATGTATAACATCATGCATGCGTATGTACATGCATGCATCCGTACGAATAGAAGCGTGAATGTACAGAGGTAGAGGAGCAAAAAACTTGGAGTAGAGATGACGCAACCGTAAGGAATATGCTCGAGGTCATCGGAGAGCATGTCACGTGTCCCCAGCTGGGATCGGCGATGGTTGCATGTGTATGCACGTTGATGTCGCAATGGTTAGCATTAAGCAATAATTGGAGCGAAGTAGAAGATAACTATGTGGTAAAATATCACATTGAAAGGGGTAACAGCTGATATGGATTGATCAAGGTTTGGACTTACTATTGGGGGTTGAAAAAAAAACTGTGACGGTGAGAAGAGATAGAAGTCACACGGTTAGGTATGGTAGCCGGCGTATGAAGGAAGAGAAGTTCAAAGTTGATCGTCCATGGTGCATCAGTGTACGCGTAAGCAATGTACTCTAATACATTATACCATGTAAATGTACTCTAATACATTATACCAGGTAAACTAATAAGATAATTTGACGCACACATAATCAAAGTTCAAGGTTTGTCGTCAATGGTGCATCGGTGTATGCGTAAGCAAGGTACGATAATACATTATACCATGTAAACTAATAAGATAGTATGTCTCACACATAATCAAGGGATTGCTTGAGATTAAATGGAGGTACATGTACATGCATACAATTTGAAAAAAAAAAGTAAGAATAGGGACATGCAACTATATGATCTATGTATAATGAAGAGTGGCTAGCTTTTAAGAACCACCAACAATTTATTATGCTCAATGATTTTCTTCAATCAAAGTATATACTTCAATTACGTTCATCAGGTTGTAATTTCTTTCAAACTTCTATTATCATTTACAATGTTTATGATATCTTAAAAGTCTATTATCAAGTATTTATACAAACTTCAAAATGAATCTAACTCCGTAAATGCGCAGGACACCATGCTAGTCATGAGTATTAGAAGCTGCTTCTGCCAATGTAACATTCTCAGATTACAGTAGACACTACATATAGAGTTCACAGGGAAATGCAAATGCTGGATTGGCACTAAAATGTAAGGCCTTGTAAGGTCGCCATTCACCAGAAGATCCACACTAGTACATAATGAGGCACTTTACAGACAACACCGGCACTACTATTAATCAGTTAATGTTGAAAAAACTAGCAGATAAATCAACAGTCGAATTCAATGTTGAGATGGCTGGGTATTGGTGTTCAGGAAAGCTTACAGCAGAAAACAACTAGATGAACAACTCTGTAATTGTACGTAATAGTGCACATATTTTACATGATCTCCAATGAGCAACACAGCAGAAATGAAAATGTGTATATTTGACCGGTTGGCGTAAATTATGTACATGTTTTAGAAATTCAGTAATATGTACAGTTGATTTAAGATTTAAATTTACATTACATTCACAGAGAAATTCCGGCATCCGGACGCTATGTACATGAACTATGCAACCTATGAAACCTATGCACGAAAGAATCAAGAAGCTTATCGGTATGGAAGAATAAGAGAGTAAAGCCACTACTATACATTGGGTGCTGGAACCTTCAATGCGTTGGCGTGGGATCAGACAATTGGACGGTCTGATCATTCAGTCGGCTCAAGCAAGGTTTTCCTGTGGCATCAGTGTCCATCATTATGGTATCGCCAGGCTTGTACTGCCCAGAGAGAATTGCTTCGCTGATCACATCCTCAACCAGCTGGGTGACGGCCCTTCTCAGTGGCCGCGCACCGTAGCTCTTGTCATATCCTTGCTGAGAAATCAGGTTCTTCATAGCATCAGATACCTCCAAGCCAATCCCAAGGGCTAAAAGCCTACCCTTCACTTCTTGCAGAATTATATTAAGAATAGCCAGCATCTGCAAAATGTTGGGACTTATGAGCGCCTTATTTATGATCCAAAGTATGGCGGAACTACATGTAAGAGTATAATACAACGTTTTGCTACAAAGGGAACAGAAAAATCGGATGTACCTGATTTTACTCTAGGTTTAAGGGGATTGTATCAAGTTAGGTATTGTCATGGGCACGGTTACTGTTAATGCGTTTACTGTTCACCCGCAAATAGTTTCCTTTTGTCGGGGATTGGATTTAGTTAGTTTGGAAGCTTATCTTCAGTTAATTTGTTTCTATAATTTAGAGATTCTTTCTTAAAGGTCAAGTCAAGTTATCCCTATAAAAGAGATGATATTGTATCTTCTTTAAGCAAGCAATCAACAATGAAAAAGTATTTCTCAAGTCCCTAAGTCTAGCTCTGGTCTCTCTCCCAGGCCTGCTATTCTAGATCCATTTCTCCCCCAACCGGTGCTCTCTTCGTCTAGCATTGTTTTACCTTAAGTCATCGCCATCCGGCATCCCTCCGACGGATGTTTACCCCATCATGAATTAAGGTTCATGACAGTTATTGAGTGCAAAATCGAATGGTGTTTTTCTTGGATTTTGTAATAAAGTGATAGGAATTTAAAATCACAGAATATTAACGAAACAAATTTAAGTTTAAGATGTATAACAAAACAGACCTGAGTCTTCTCAAGAGGACGGAACACAACCACGTCATCCATTCTATTGAGCAATTCAGGCCGGAAAAATGCCTTCAACTCTTCCATTACCAAGGATTTCATCACAGCATATGTGCTTTCTACTGTATCATTTTGCGCCATGAAACCTATGCTCCTCCTTCCATTAGAAATTGATGAAGAACCAACATTTGATGTCATGACAATTAATGTATTCTTGAATGAAACCCTGCGGCCCTGTAGTTCTCATAAAAGATATAATAATGCATTTCAGAATGAGCCCAATCAAGAGGGTCAGGCATAGCATAACAATCATCTTATTGACTTTGCAAAATAGCGAATGTTAACTCTCTTGGTGCATGATCTCATAAATATGGTGTCAGAAATGCAGTATGCGTTTTGTTTAGACTTGCAGAAAGGAAGATCGCAAATATCAGGATCTAGCACCTGTGAGTTGGTCAAATGGCCATCTTCAAATACTTGGAGAAGAAGATTGAAAATATCAGGGTGTGCTTTCTCTATTTCATCAAGCAATACTAAATTGAACGGTTTTCTCCTGACTGCTTCGGTCAGAGTACCACCTTCACCAAATCCCATGTACCCTGGAGGAGAGCCTATCAGCTTGCTCACAGTATGCCGCTCCATATACTCACTCATATCTAATCTAACCATAGCTGACTCCTGTTAAATGAAAAAAAAAAACTTTATTAAGACCAATTCCATAGAACATGTTGTGCGGTCTAGAAATGATAATAGAATGATGTAGCCAGCAAAAGTAACCCACAGATCCAAAATAACTTGCTGCTAGAGCTTTCGCGAGCTCAGTTTTTCCAACTCCTGTTGGACCACAGAAAAGTAGTGTAGCAATCGGTCTGTCAGGGTCATTCAGGCCAACGCGTGATCTCTTCACAGCTCTAGATATGGCCACAACAGCGTCATCTTGACCTATGACACGCTTTCTGAGTTCATCATCTAGTCCTACAAGAAGTTTTCTTTCATCTGCAGTCAACTGCTGGACTGGTATGCCCGTCCACAATGATGTGACTCTCGCAATTTCCTCTGATCCAACCAGAGATGGCCTGCATTGTTAAGAGTATTATAAGGATCATCTGGACAGCAGGATGTGGAGTCTACTCTAGATGTCATGAAAGAACCTACTCATCAACTGAAGCTGACAGTGTAGATGTCGGACTCGTTTTGCCCGCATTCAGTACTTCAACATTAACATCATTCTCTTCGTCATTCTCATTTAGAGAATACTTCAACCTATTAGTCAGTGCCTGAAACGTGTCGGGCAATGAAATAATACAACATCTATCAGCAGATGGGCAAAAAAATTCTTTGCAGCAGCTGTATTGTAAATCTTCTATTACCACTTCATGCATGGCCTGGACAGCTCTAATCTCTTTCCAATATTCATCTGGGGACTTCGAAAGAATAGAGCACTGCTCTTCCTTCTTCCTTTTAAATGATTCCATCCGAGCTTTACTACCAGCTTCATCAATCAGATCAATAGCCTTATCAGGAAGATGTCTGTCAGGGATATATCTTGCTGACAAATAAACTGCCGCATTGATGCCTTCTAAAGTGTATTTGCATTTGTGATAAGTCTCATATTTTTCACGCAGACCAAGCAATATTTTCACAGCATCTTCCTGCGGAGAGTTCAACAGATGATTAAGAAAAAGCTGATACCCAAGAGCCCTAAGTAACTTTTGGAATTGTTACCTGGCTAGGCTCATTTACATATACTGGCTGGAAACGGCGGGCCAAAGCCTTATCCTTCTCGAAATGCAAACGGTGTTCATCCAGAGTTGTAGAGGCAATGCACTAAGAGCACAAACAAGCATCACCACAAGGAAAGGAAAAATAAACTTGGACGCCATTCTACATAGAAAACACTTCACATTATTTCCTAATCATGGATGTGGTTCATGTGGATCATGACCAGTGATATTCACGAACATTTTACACTGCTTCATAAAGAAGGAACATCACTCAAGTGACAAAGTACACAGTGAAACAACAGGAGTAAAAGCTATTGGATTTGAGCCTTTGATGATCGCCAGCGGTCGTAGGAAAGCAAGCTGAGAAGGAACGCTGGTGGGTGGAATCCACCCTGTCCAGCCCTGACTCTCTGGAATCCCGACGCTGTGGGTCGCCGGTAAGGTCAACATTCCCAAGTCCGGTCGCTAGGGGGCTTCGGTCGACGAGCCCTCCGAGGGCTCCTACGCAAGTGGCCACTCAAGCTAGAGGCAAGGCAGTCCTCTTCATCAACGGCGGGCTGTCTACCCAAGCGACAACCGCCGAGGTCGCTTCGGCCGACAGAGGCGCATCCGCAAGAGGTTCATCGGCGGGATGTCGCCACCGATGAGGCGCACTTGGCAAGAGGTTCGCCGGCGGCGCTACTGGCGCCAGAGGACCCAACCCCGTCGCACGCAAGCACCCGGGTCGCATCCGGTTCCACGCGACCTTTTAGGCCTATGCTTCAACTGCTTCGCCGGTGATCATGTCGCGGTGAGCTGCTGAAATCCAACGCGCTCTTTCCGTTGCAAGGAGGTGGGACACACGTCTGCTCTTTGCAAAAAGGTGACCAGCCCCACCTCAGCGCGGCCGGCGCCCATCGCCGACCTGCAGGATGTTCTACTAGCGCGTCCAAGGGTCGTAGCTAATTCGGCAATTCACTGTTCGTCATCGGCCGCCTCAGACAGTTAGGGACGCTCCCCTTTGCCTCAGCACCACCGAACTGCTTCTCAGACCCTAAGCCTCCCACCGGCGGCTCCCCGCCTCCAGTGGCCGAAGCCAATATCAGTTACCAAGACAGAAAGGGTATCTTTCCACCACTTTTTGGAGATGTAGATGACGAGTTCCCCCAGGGGAACCCCTTTCACCGCCCCGACAAAGAAATTTGTGTCGTTCCTCTATCGCCAGCAATGCGCGACATGGAGATATGCTTGCACATGTTGATCGTTTGCATGGAAGAGACGAGGCCAGAAGTCTCAGCTCAAGAGGTCGCGCGGGCTTTCTAGGTCGAGAGGGGCTTACCGCTTGATAGCTTCTCGGTGCATCCATATTTCCCTGAAGATTTTCTGGTGGTCTTCGACAGTCACTCAAGCAAAGATCGAGTGCTCCATGCCGGCACCATCAAGACAACAAGTTTCTCCCTCTTGGTTCGTCAATGGTCGCTATTAGCCCAGGCAATCAGTCTTCCTCTTCGCTTCCGAGTGAAATAAAGTCTAGAAGGCCTGCCTTTGCACGCTTGGAGTTTGGCTGCTGTGTCGGCCAATCTTTCTCCCACTTGTTGGATAGAAGCTTTCGACGAGTCGTCGACGACCTGTGCAGACCTTTCAGCCTTTCGGCTGGTAGCTTGGTCTTTAAACCCCAGTTTGATCCCAAAAGTAAAAGGGGTGGCTCTTGCTGAGCCAGACCTCCTGCCGAATGGCGCTATCCTGGAGCACGGAAAACAAGTCTTCCAAAAGCCATCGGGTTGTAGGGAGTTGCGGGAGGCCCTGCGTTACAACGTCATAATACACATTCATGATATTGAGGATTTCGCGTCTTCGGCCAAGCATCTCTCCTTTGCTCCGTCCAGTGACGACTCAGGCCTCGGCGGCCTCCCTCGCGATGACTCTGATGACTCTGGACCGCATCGTCATACTTTTCGCACAAAGTCGGGCGTCGTGGACGGTGAACACCGGCTCGCCGGAGGTAGGGAAGAAAGCTACCACAGATGAAGACATCTTGGGAGTTCCTTTGCTCCTTCCTGGAAACTCCCCCCGATGTCAGCAGTAGGCCCCAGGACATACAGGGCTTCTGCTCCCTCGGGCAATGCTTTGCGCGATAAAGGTTCAGCGTTGCAAGCCTGGCCTTGCCTTGTCAAGGTGGTCGCTTCAAAACCTACCCGCCGCTTGCCATTTTCGGCAACTCAATGTGACGTCTTGTTGCCAACAAAGAAAAAGCAAGTCTTAAATGCTGCCGCTACTCCTTTCAGCCCGGCCAGTAACCAGCGCGGCCTCGGGATGGAGCTAGCGCATTCGAACACACTGCTCGATGCTACCGCTAAGGCTTTTGTGTCTGAACCCATCATGGTTACTGCTGGGGAGGCAGCAAGGTCTCACGCTACGCCTAATGGCCCTAACCAGATGCTTCCGAGCTCACCCCCCCCCCCCCACTTTCTCATCAATAACGTGTGGCCTCCAATACAGGCTGCATGCGCCATGTAGGAGCATAGAGACTATCAAGGCCCACTAAGCCCAACTCTAAGCGATAAGGTCGACCTACTGGGGACCAATCTAATCTCCTCGGAGCTCATGCATACCATGCAATCAGCCGACGCGACTCTTTCCATCTCAGCATCTCCCTTGGCAGCAGGCCAGAAAGTCCAAGGCGGTTTGCATATCTTACAATCATCCGACGAGACCCGTAGCACCCCAGCGTCCCCTTCGGCTTCATACCAGCAAGACCAAGGCGGCTCACTCCCTCTTGATGGACAATCGCCGCTAAGCTCTTGCAAACTAATAACATACTCTCGTCGGGTCAGATGTGTACTGCGGGAGCCCCTCCTGTCACTGTCGGACGTTCAGCGGTCATGCATCAAGCAACTAGCAGTTTTCACGCCTAGACACAGCAAACGGTTAGCAGCCTCAAGCAAAAAGAAGGTCCCAGTGGCCGAGCGCATCCAATTGCTCCTAGCTGCCAAGCTGGGCCTCGATAAGGAAAGCGGTTCGGACCATCGAGTGATATTACGTAACTTCGCCAACCTATTTGACAACCAGCTCACGCAAGAGCGCATCGCAGCGCTGGTAGCCTTGTTAAAGATCCCTGTCCCGGAATCATTGCCTCCAGGATGCGACGCGCTTCTAGGCAACATCTTGGCTCCTGCAGCCCTCGTAACCTCTTGAGCTTCACGGCACAGGGCACCGGTCGCTTTGATAGTTTCCATGGATGGTTACAATATAAACTTCATCAGCTGGAACGTAAGGGGATTAAATATGAGAGCGAAGAGGGATGTAATCAAAGATTCTGTAGTCGCTTCACAAGCATCGGTCGCATGTATTCAAGAAACAAAACTAAGTGTAATCGATGCTCCTCTTGTATTAGAAACCCTCGGGCATTGCTTCGACAGGTTCTTCTATCTTCCTTCGTCTTAGTCTAGAGGTGGTATCCTGTTAGCTTGGAACTCAAGTAGAGTTACTTGTTCTGCATCGAGCACAAGAAACCACTCCATAACAGCAAAGGTCGTCCTGACATGCGGTTCTTATACTCGCTCTCTTGGCCGTCTATGGCCTTCTAAGACAATCGACAAACCAAATAGCGTTCTAAAAAGATCCGTTATATCCATAGCTCCATTTCTGGCCCTTGGATGATCCTCGAAGATTTCAACCTCATCCTACAAGCAAGCGACAAGAACAACACCCGCTTAAACAGAAGACAAATGGGAAGATTTCGTCAGGTGGTGGATGACCTAGAGCTAAAAGAAATCCACCTAAATGGCCGATCATTCACTTGGACAAACGCCAGTGAGAGACCAACCCTGGAGCGAATTGATAGGGTGTTCGTCTCTACGGATTGGGAGGAGCTATTTCCGGACTCCTTCCTTCGGGCACTACCCTCCACGGCCTCCGATCATTGCCCCCAGCTGCTTGCTTCGTCTTTCCTCATGGGACCAAAGAAACATTTTCGTTTTGAGTCCTTTTGGACAAAGGTAGATGGTTTCCAAGAGGCAGTCGCAGCGGCCTAGAAATGTGAGGACCTGATTGCCGACCCCCTTGGGAGGCTCAACACCCCACTCAGCCACAGGTCGCTCGCTTCAAAGCTGGAGCCAAAGTCGTTGCGGGAGCATTCGTCGGCAAATAGGGTTGGCAAAAGAATTAATTGATCGCCTAGACTTGGTTGAGGAAAAAAGAATGCTTTCTTGCTGGGAGCGATGGTTTAGGATGGAACTCAAAAGGAAGCTTCTCAGTCTATGCTCCTTTGAACGAACAATCGCACGTCATCAGGTGGTTGAATGAAGGGGACACAAACACACGGTTCTTCCATCTGCATGCAAATTACAGAAGGCGCATAAACTACATTTCATGCTTGAAGGTCGCTAACTCGTTGGTTACCACACAGAAAGGGTTGGAGGAGGCTTTCCATGAGCACTTTGTAAACGTTTTCGGAAAGCCGGTACATCGTGCATACACCCTCGACCTGGACTTCCTCAACCTGCAGGCCCATGAGTTGCGGAACCTCGAATCTGACTTCTCGGAACAAGAAGTCCGGGAGGTGATCATGAGCTTGCCATCTGAAAAGGCGCCCGGACCTGACGGCTTCACTGGCCTCTTCTATCAACTTTGTTGGGAAATCATCAAACCAGACATCATGGCAGCCTTACATGCCCTTGGTCGTCTAGCGGGAGCAAATTTCCAATTGCTTAACAGGGCTCTGCTAGCACTGCTGCCAAAGAAGCAAGAAGCGCAGGAGCCAAGCGATTACAGGCCTATCAGTCTGATTCACAACTTCACCAAAATTTTCTCAAAAGTTTTGACTAGAAGGCTTGCACCGGAGCTAGCAAAACTTGTTGCTCCAAATCAGTCCGCATTCACTAAAGCTCGCTCCATATAGAACAATTTTCTACTGGTCAGGTAATCTGCCTGTTTACTTCATCAACAAAAAAATCGGCACTTCTTTTGAAGCTAGACATCGCCCAAGCTTTCGACTCAGTGTCCTGGCCCTTTCTGCTGGAGATTCTACGATACAAAGGTTTTGGCCCAAGGTGGTGTGCCTGATTAAGCATTATGCTCAGATCATCATCCACCAGAGTGCTAGTTAACGGGCAACCTGGTCAATTGGTGAGGCATGGTCGTGGCCTTCATCAAGGAGACCCTTTATCTCCTTTGCTGTTCATCATTGCAATAGACATTCTCAATAGTCTCATTCTTACTGCTGATAATGCTACCCTTCTGCAACCGATTGGCGGATGTCGAGGTCTTCCACACCGCTTATCTTTATACGCAGACGATGCGGTCTTGTTCCTAACTCCAGTCAGTTCAGATCTACTTGCCATCAATGAAATCCTTCAGCTCTTTGGCGAGGCGTCAGGTCTGCAAACAAATTTGGCAAAGAGCTCCTTCATGCCAATTCGGTGCAACCATCAAGAACTTCAGCTTATAACTGACAGTCTTCAGTGTAACACCGCTGCTTTTCCTTGCAAATACCTTGGTCTGCCCCTCACTATGCAAAAACCGTCCCGTGCAGACTTCCAACCGCTCATTGACAAGGTTGCTAACCGTCTTCAAACTTGACAAGGTCGTTTCCTTTCTCAAGGGGGGCAGCTTGTGATGGTTCAGGTAGTGTTGTCTGCAATGCCGGTGTACACTTTCATGGCTCTTGACCACCCGCTTTCGGTCATCAAAGAAGTTGATAAGAGAAAATGAGCTTTTCTTTGGAAAGGATCTCAGAATGTGGCGGGTGGCCACTGTTTAGTAGCATGGTCTTCAGTTTGTCATCCTCTTCATCTGGGGGACTAGGCCTGCCCAACTTGATAATCCTTGGTCGGGCTCTGCACTTGCAGTGGCAATGGCTACAGCGAAGCTGGTCAGCAAGGCATTAGGGGTGGCTTTACACCCAATACAGCCGATTGGAGGAAAATATGTTTCATGCTTCAATTTCGGTCAAATTAGGGAACGGCGAGAAGTGCTTGTTTTGGGAGGACCGATGGCTGGACGGTCGATCCATTCATTGCCTTGCACCCTCCATTGCCAAGTTGGTGAATCTACCAATTAGGAGAAGCCGAACGGTAGCTCAGGCTCTTGCAAACGATGCCTAGATTCTGGACATTTCGGGGCAGCCACAGCCTGGGATCGTGGCGGAATTCCTGCGGCTACAGGATATTCTACAACCGATACAGTTAATATAGGGAGAGGTCGACTCGGCTCTTTGGCGTTGGGAAAGCTCGGGCTGCTACTCCTCTAAGTCGGCTTACCGAGCCTTCTTCACGGGCTCCATTAGGTTCCCTTGCGTAGAAGCCATTTGGAGAGCCAGGGCTCCCCTACGATGCAAAATCTTCATTTGGCTAGCGATCCGTCGACATTGTTGGACGGCCAATCGCCTCCAACGTCAAGGATTGCCAAACCAAGGAGTATGTGTCTTCTACGGGCACAGGCGGGAGACCATCGATCACCTTCTAGTTGGTTGTGCAGTGACGGCACAAGTTTGGGCGTGTTTCTTCAGACAGGTCGGATTGCTTTGTGCAATTCCGGTGGGCCAGCCCTCTCTTCAAGATCATTGGATTGCCGTCAGAAACTACGTTCCTAAACAAGGCAGGAAAGACTTAGATTCCTGCATCATTCTCGTCTGTTGAATGATCTGGAAGGAGCACAAGCAAAGGATTTTCAAGAATACAGCGATTTCCATCGACCAGCTACTTTTATGCATTCTTAACAAGCACCTCTTTTGGTGCATGGGGTCGGCAACGAATCTGGAAACTGCTGCTGAGGAGTAGTAGTTCTATTCTTTGTGTTGTTGTCATTGGAGGGTCGCACGCCTCTGGGTTGTGATTTGCTGTGTTTTTCTTTCCTAAACCTTTTGCTGCTTTTTCGCTACTTTATGTATCCTTTTTCGTCTTAATGAAATGATGTGCAAAGCTTTTGCACTTCCTTGGGAGAAAAAACAACAACAACAGGAGTATATGTAGAAGTTAAGCATTGGTCTAATGCTCTAGTACTAGCCCTTAGTGTTGTTAAGATATGCAACTATTCCCCATCTACATATTTTTTAAATAAAAAACATGATTACAGATAGGCCATGCAATCATATTTAATTTCACATATCAACATTCAACAGGTTACAGGTGGCATGGAATGCATACTTCGCTAATTAGACAGATAGTAAATCACAGGGTATGACCTGTATTACTGTATCTTTTATCTGTTTGGAAATTGCAACTAAACTGTTGGAATGAACCTCATTAAAATATACAAGTTATAGGTGTAGGTCAATATGCAAAGAGCACCCTATACAAGCTACATATCCAACATCTAACATAAACAAGCCACTTGATACCATTAGATGTTATAGACAGAAATGAGGGAAATGTGCAAATCGTACATCTAGACAGTAAGTAAAATGATGTATAAGCACCAATTGTTGCCTTTGCAGAAAGCGTCAAGTATAGTGAGAAGCAACATGGGGAACAAAGACAGGGAGATCTTTTTGTGAAAATGATACCTGCAATTCACCTCTAGCAAGTGCAGGCTTCAGCAAATTGGCAATATCAAGACCAGCTCCCTTACTTCCTCTTCCAGCAATTCCGGATCCAATAAGATTATGAACCTCATCAATGAAGAGAATTACATCACCTGCATGAAACTTTGAAGCTATTTGAAGATTGAAACCAAGAATAGAAGTTTTGAATCTGGTCTTTCATAATGCATTAGTCAGATTACCTGCTTTACGCACTTCACGTATTAAACTAGTAACCCTGGCTTCCAATTCGCCCCTCTCTTTTGCACCAGCCATAAGTAGAGCAACATCCAATGACAATATACGCTTTGCCTATATAACCACGTCAATGAGTGATAACTACAAACTACTGTTGTGCAAGCAAATTTTTGCAACTACATTATTGTGTATCCATTAAAGGTTGCTGAAACTTACCACGAGGAAAATAGGAACATCTCCATTGGCAATTTTAAGAGCCAACCCCTCGGCAATGGCAGTCTTACCAACACCTGCTTCGCCCAAAAGAATCGGATTGTTCTTTGTGCGCCGGCATATAATCTGAACTACCCTTTCAATCTCCTTCTTGCGACCAATAACAGGATCAATTAATCCTCCACTTGCTCGCATAGTCAAATCTACACAAAATTGAGCTAGTGCACTCTTCTCTGAAATAATAAATAAAACAAGTTCATTCTTTCTACAAATTACATTATAAAAAATATTAGCATACACTCCAATAAAGTAGCTTAACCCCTGACCTTTCTTTTTATTTGAGTAATTGACAATTGCAGACTTCCAACTTCTAGAAGTAGATTTCTCACGCACTTTGAAAGAAGATAATCCCACAGGCTCCCTGTCATCCTTCGCAAGCTCCCCTTGAACTCGGGCAAGAGCCTGCTTTGCTAGCTGACTTGGATATACTCCTAAGCTATAATGAACACCATTTATTGTAAACCCCACAAATAATTAAATGTGCAAGAGGACAAATGAATATTAATTTATCGGTTTATTGAATGGCAATTTCTTTGGAAAGCCCACATCCACCTGTCTGCTCGATGATCATCCATCACAATTAGAGCTTGATATTGGGTAAATTCGGTTACATTCCCCGCTGCTGGACTGATCATATACTCCTATTGTGCAAGTTCAGAAGACAAATGCCCTCTTTGTCAAATGAGCTTATTGTTTGAATGGCTCTAGTTATTTGTAACACTCCGGTGGATATCACCTTGCTTACTTATTGAGAAATGTGGAGGTTGTTGAGCATTGTTAGTTGATCACATTAGCACAGACCGCTGACCAATAGAGATGAGAAATAGCATGTTTTTTTGTGGCCGGAGACATGGAACAGGAGAACATCACCACCAACCTCTTAAGGATGCTGTTGGTGGTGGGATCGTCCAGGTGGAAGAGGCCCAGCGCAATGTGCTCCGGGGAGATGAAGTTGCACCCCATGTTCCTGGAGAACTCCACCGCCGCCTCGAAGATGCGCTTGCTGGCCCCGGAGAAGGGCACGTCCGTGGCCAACCCGATGGGCGCCTGCGCGGGCCCGCCCTTTCCCACGGCGGCGTGGCACGCCTCGCGGGCGCGCTCGACTCGGACGCCCGACGCGAGGAACCCCATCGCGGACCGGTCCTCGGCGATGAGGCCCAGCAGCAGGTGGTGCGGCGCCACCGACTCGTCCCCCATCCCGCGCGCCTCCCGCTGCGAGAACACCACCGCCTTCACCGCCCGCTCCGTGAACCGCTCGAACACCGCCCTGACGACGACGCCACCGGCCCGGCCCCGGCCCGCGCCGTCGCAGCGCCGCCGCGGTCAGCAGAACCGCGGACGCGCGGAGCGGGTGCGCCAGCGCCCTCACACCCGCTGCCGCCGCCGCCGGGGAGAAGCGGCGGCGGAGGCCGGCGCCCGTGGCGAGGATGGACGCGGACGGCACCGACGAGGACGAGCAGCAGCACGCCTCCATCGTCCGGGGTCGCGACGCAAACTCCCAACTCTTTTTTTATCGGATCGGTGTATAGTTGGGTCGGATGCTTTTTCTTCAATTATAGACTCGTACCTGCTGTAAGGTGCGGCTGTGAAGTAGCACGACATGGAGTAGAATAGTAGCAGTTGGTTGTGTGCTACGGCTGCTTGGGAATCTAGTGAGGAGTGAGGAGGGGAAGTGGAGGCGGCACGCAAGGAAGGAGGGGAGGGAGGGGAAACCGGCATGGATGCGATGCGGTGCGGAGCGGGGCGGAGGAAAGGAAGGGATGTTTTTGGCTTCGATTCCACCGCGCGGGGTATTCTCCGGACGGGGTGGAAGGCTGGGTAATTCGGTGGCCGCGTCGCGGCGTTGGGGCGGCCGTGCGATCGGGGATGGATGGGCGCGGTGCGGACGTGCGGCGGGGTTTTTGCCGGTTCCGGCCGTTTGGCCGTTATTTCTTAGCAGTTTGTCTGGGCGTGGTGGGATAGTGGCACTGGCAGTGGGCGGTGTGATCCCGCCGCGCGGTTTGTCTCGCCCGCGTTGCCCGGCCGGCCGGTCAGGTCTCCGCTCCTCGCGCGCCGGTTAGGCAATGTGCCGTTCGGGTTCTAGACAGTGTCACTGGGGAAAAAAATTCGGTGGGGGTGAGCTTGGGAGGCCTTTTCGTATCAACCGTCCATTCAGGATGATTGCGAAGGATCAGCGACTGTGAAGAAGGGTCTCACGGTGAGACTTTCTCCTAGCAAATTTGTTTCTGTGTCACTGAGGAAAAAAGGAGCCTGTCCCAAGAGCAACGTTTCCCGCACGAGTCGTGACAGCGGGGAAATAGCAAAACCGTGGAACAGATACGATCAGGTGCAGAAATTAACATGACATTAACATGCATGCGTTATGCGTTCTATGCCAAGCTTCAGACTACCACGGTACCACCACCCCTCGACATTGTATCATTCGGTTATAGCATAGATTTTTCTTTCACTTGTTCGGGTTACATGTGCATGTGATTTTGTGGGCCCCAAAGTCTAATAATCTTCATCCCAAGCTTTGTTTGGTTAGGCTGCTCTCAATGCTCTATCTTGGCTAGTATCTTAAGCATGCTATGTAAGCAAATTGATGATGTGGCACTATAGTTAATGAGGAGAGATAGTACTCTAGTATCTAATTTAGATACCAGTTTGGGCTCGAAATCCAACGCGTAAAATTTATTGTATACTCATGTATGTAATTAAATGAAACAGCCTAAGATACTACACCATAAGAAATCATGCATTGGAAAGATAGTATCCTAACACTCCTCATACACTAAGAAACTACACTAAGATACTGCCCATTGGGAGCAGCCTTAGGGGAATTCAAGGGAGGGAATAGGAATTTAGGTAGCAGGGTTTTAAAATGAGCTCTTTTACTGTACACTAATTAATATGGATCGTCCATTGTTTTCAAGCCAACAAGTCATATTAGCTAGATTATGTCTATACTTCACCATCAAGTATGAGGAAGTATAATTCTATGAAGGACAAATAAGTAATTGTAGATCCAAACAACCCCTGTAATTCCAGCTTACACCCCATGTACACCCTTTAATTATTGTTCAGACCGTGTCAATTGGTTGATTAATCAAGTCTAGTACTATGTTCGGCTGTTCCTAGCAGTCCGATAAGTCTGGCTTACAAGTTACAAGACACACAAGTGGGTGGGGAACGCAAGGCCGGCTCCGGGTCTGGACGGAGAAACCAAAGGAGAGCTCCATTGATTATCAGATGGCTTGATCTAATTATATATTACAGGTTGCAACATTCTAGGACAATGGTTGCAACATCTCCGGACAACGGTTGCAACATCCTACGACAATGGTTGCAACATCCCCGGACAACACTTACAACATCCTAGGACAATGGTTGCAACATCTCCGGACAACGGTTGCAACATCCTATGACAATGGTTGCAACATCCCCAGACAACACTTACAACATCCTAGGACAATGGTTGCAACATCCTCGGACAATGGTTGCAACATCTCCAGACAACGGTTGCAACATCCTAGGGCAATGGTTACAACATCTCCGGACAACGGTTGCAACATCCTAGGATAATGGTAGCAACATCCCCGGACAACACTTGCAACATCTTAGAACAACAGTTGCAACATCCCCCGACAACGGTTGCAACATCTCTGGACAACAGTTGCAACATCCTCGGACAACGGTTGCAACATCCTTGGACAACAGTTGCAACATCACCGGACAATGGGTGCAACATCACCTAGGACAATGGTTGCAACATCTCCGGACAACGGTTGCAACATCCTCGGACAACGGTTGCAACATCATCGGACAATGGTTGCAACATCCCCGGACAACGGTTGCAACATCCTAGGACAATGGTTGCAACATTTTTTTTCCTAGTTATAAGTCCATTTTACTGCCCATCAGTAGATTAGCCTTGAGATTTGTGCCATTATATTTGTAAAAAAACATGTAGTCAGAATACATCTCGAGAAGTCCAATCAAAGTTTTGTAAGTGTTGTACGTTCTTATGGCATTAAAAGCGTATTATTCAAATACACGTTTAGCTAAAAGTATTTTTTTACGCGAGCCAGTCGTTTTAACCTTATATGTACACGTGACTTAGTTCCGCTTTGTTTGCGAATACTAGCTAATTAATTGCATCCTAAGCGTACGGACGGAATGCTTATATCGGACACACGCCCCACAACGTTTCCCTACATATATACAGCGTACGATGTTACGCCAAACGTGTCGTAATGCCGGATAAATTACTCAACAAAACACTTACTAGCATGGCTGATTAAAGTTGGTTACAGTTCTTGTTCTTGGCTCTGGAGTAAATCAATAATAATTTGATAGGTCGTTTCAGCCTAAAAAAAAGCCAGCTCGACTCGCTTATATCGTGGTGTAAAAAGCATACGATGGGGACGTTAAGATCGGACGTCTTCATCATATCTATTCCCAATTAATATACATGTTCTTCTTCTTGGCTGTCGCACACCCGACCCCTATCGTCGTAGCCATTAAGAACTAACTTAACTAGTAGGATGCCCTTGTGTTGCAACGGAACCCTAAACCTTACAAAAAACAATATTTTTGTTTAACACACAAAGCAAATCAAGCAATTAAAAGATGGTGATACATATAGGCATCACATTTTAAACTCTAACCATGCATGCATCAAGAACATAACCATGTTCTTTAAAAGCTATTAGCAATTAGAAAACATGGACAAAGACCTTAACAATTATATTTTAACTTAACTGCGCTCTCTCTGCATATGAATCAAGTTTGGTATAACATGAAGCTGGACTGCTATTAGTGGAATCTAAATGCTTAACAAAATTCCCTCGTAGCCAAACTTAATAGGAGGTGCAATTTGTTGAACATGAAACATACAACGTTAAGAAGTGCACATTGTACTTGTAAAATAAATCATAAGACCAAACTGACTACATCGTAAATCCGTATGCAACTTATGCTTAAAGAGGAAGTAACATACAAAGAATGAACATAGAAATGAAAAAAAATTGAGGGGGAATTGCTTCAATTTATCAGTTTTAGTGAAACAAAAAAATTTGATAGCTGCTCAAATAAAGAGAGCAATGCAGCGATAGATCTTTTGATAGAACATAGTAAGATAACTATATAACTGTTGGAGCACATACATAGTAAAAAACAAGCAATTTTTGATAGAACACCACAAGGAAGCATGGACCCAAATTAAAAAATTTACCTCAGGCGTGCACATGCATATTAGATAGAACTACCGGAAAGATTATCTCAATCGCAAAAAATTCCCAAAGAAAATCTGCTATTCAGCCCTGCAGCTAGACAGATAAGCAATCTGAAAAACAGAGCATTGAAACAAATTCAATTTGGGAAAATATCCTTTACATAACTCATAGGTCGTGGTTAGCTCTGCTGTTGTACATCAACCAAAACCTTATGATCAGACATAAACATCTAGCTGAAGCTCTTGTAGTGTTCTAAAAGCTTATGTTGAGTACACGAGCTGAATGTAATTTCTTTTTGGCGTCATTGCGGGGATAGGTGTGGGCTCTTTCCCACTGTGCAACGTCTTCAATTTGTGAGGGTGGTGGCGGTAGGATCTCGTGCTCTACCATATCCCAGCCGTCTAAAATGTTGTCTAGTGTTCCACCGTGCTTTGCTGGTCTACCGGTGTACAAGAAGCTTGTGTCCGAGTTCAGTAGGAGGTTGTCTAGAGAGCTCGGCTGATTAAAAGTTTAGAACAGATATTCTAACAGGCAATGTGACGCACTGAAAGTAGATGCAATGCTAGCAAAAAACAAAGTAGTAGTTTACCATGATAGCTGTGTGCATGCTGTCCATAAAGTTGTTGTTGGATGAGATGACCGAACTCGCCTTCCACATTGATATGTTTAGCTGTTGTGCTTGCTTTTCTGATCTGCAAGCAGCCAAGCAGAATGTGGGATCAATATTTTCTTTTTGAGAATATATATGCTATCCATAAATATGTCTTGTCATCCTAAAAACGATGTATGTTGTACCTTGAAGCAATGTTCGATTCAAGAACAACTCGAAGGCCCTTTGATGATGATAACATGTGAAGCAACTTAGCAAATGCCTCAAAAGTAGAAAGATCGGATGGCACATCCAAGCCCAATGAGTTATAGTAGTAGGTAGTAATGGCGGAAACACTTGTCTTTAGTAGTGATATTCCTCTTTGCATGTCTGGATGCCTCTCCATGGAGTGAGAAGGATGCAACAGAAAGTTAAAGCTATTGCTTCTCTTGGAGTCAAAAAAGGGTTTCTTGTCAGAGTCCACAGAGTCAACACCAAAGTTACCCAAACCACTTTCTGTCCATGAATTTTCCTCACCAGCAGAGCAATTATTTTTCCTGGGTATAAAAGGTGGGCAAACCTTGCTGAAAAGAGGAAAACAATCTCACGTCAACAAGGATTTTATATGTTGATGAGATATAGAGATGCTACCTTTTCCCAGACATAGTACCTCTGGGACTGTCTTGTGCTCCAATAGGAACTCCGCTGCCATATACGTGAACATGAAGCCTAATACATCACATATGTAAATATATTAGCCATGCAACCAAACCGAATAACCAATAGAAAGATCATGCTGCTACATAACGTGCATAATATATTTGTACATAGTTTGCATAAAAATGGCATGTGAAGGATAGATCATGTCAAATGCAAGGTGCTATAGCTATCATGCTATGCTCAGACAGGTTAGAGATACTCCAGAATCCAACAACAGAGTGATTCTCAACAAAAATAACCATATTTACGGTAGAAGAATTAAACTTACAGTTCAAACTACAGTTAGAGGCTCATACTATTTAACTATTAGGATTAGCTAATTGAATCTGCTAATGTGGCATCCTAACTTCAAGGGCAGGCTTGTGATAATATATTAAGGGCACTGATTGGATCTTACCCCCAAAGCTGGATACATGAAGGGCTAGTGCAGATAGGACAGGAACTGCAATATTGAGGAGTTGTAAAATGTACCTGTAACAAGAAGAAACTTAAATTCCACAAAATTTAGAGCCAAATGCACAAATTATTATTTGCAAACTGCTCTACCAAATGATCTATCCAGACAAATAAAAAACAATATAGCAATAACAACTCAAATAGTTGTAATCTTGCTAACAAGGAACACTATTAGTCTCCATACATCACTATCATGCCCTAAATTTTACTTCCATAAACTAATGAAAATCGGTAACAATTCTCTATGGTCTAGAGTCTAGACAACACTCTGAATTTTTAGAAGCAAGAAACATTATAAAAGATTTTTTACATGAATTAGTGTGAGAGCCGCTGGGCGATTTAATTTGTAATACTTAGCCTTTCCATTGGCCCTAGCATTACAAATCAAATTTCCCCGCTCTTAGCATATATGTACTTCCTAGAATTGCAGTACACATACCCCGGACAAAAATTAAGCATCAACTCCATACACAATATTTTACATTATTGAAGTCTTCATAATTTACATCATATTCAACATACAAAAGAGAGTTTGCAGCGGAACAGTTGCCATAAGATGGTTGTAAACAACACCAACTAGTTTGCCCTTACCCACAATGCAACTGATAGGAAACGTCCAAGCTAGTCATCTAGAGTGTAGTTGACCTCACACTCGTCAACCCCTTGGGGGTCAACCTCCTCTGCAGTAAACAGACAAAACAGTTGAGTACAAAAACGTACTCAGTAAGACTTACGATTAACAAGCTTATACATAACTACATGCAAGCTCATTTCAATGGAGAAGTCTTTAGAGTTCACTTTCAGCGTAAAGCAATGTTTTATTTGCAATAGTGTAGTAGATTGGAAGCAATTTTAGCAAATCAGTTTTTAGTGAATCAAATAACCATGTGACAACAATAATAAACATAATTAACAACCTAGAGGTGACTTCCCACAACCACCACAACAATAGTACGAATTACCCATTCGTACCACCCAATTTCAAGTTTTATCAAAATGTTATAGTCTAACTCTCGAAAGACCTCCCCAAGCATGTCCATAACCAAGGACTTGGCTTTTCGAAAAGATTAAACCCTGCAGGGGTATACAACTTTACCCACATGTCAGACCGCTCCTTTTGCCACCGGATAAAGCACACTTCCAAAGGTATGCCGGCAAAGCTAAGTCCTATGAGACGTTTTCCAATGGAGTGATCTAATCAAGAGTCGCACGTATGAGGGTTAACCCTCTATAAACCGCTCATCCTGGCTCCCACAGAGGACCCATACGTTGTGTCAGAGACATTGGCCCAGCCGTAGCAACTGCCAACGCTCCTCGGGCGAAGGAACCTACCCAGAACCCCACTCGTCACATGCCCGACACAGTATAACACATTTCTTTTATCCACCTATACCTACCACCAGCGACTCATTAATTAACACTCCCCAAAGTACTAAGTCAAGAGGAGTTCCCAATACCCTCATGTGGATGCACGCAATAATGCTTGGTTTAGTGGGACGAGATGTTCGGTCCTTGTTGATTCGAGCACACAACCATGCACCCCACAATCACACCAACAACCATGTGCCCAAATCTAAATCCTTTTTATTTTCAGTTTTAGTTTTTCCAAATATGACATAATCATGAGTACCCTTACTTAAGTATATAAAGTGATGTTGTAATGACCATCGCCGAAGCGATGATCCCCAGACTACCGTTCTAAGCATGGCTAAGCGACAACAACTCGAATATTACAATATAAAGTGACTAGAGCCCATCCATCGAGCCCTAAATCACAACAAGTATAGCCTAGGCTCAGTGGTAAAAGATGGATATTTTGCCTATAGTTCAAGTAACTATTCAGGTGAACTATCGCGAACTGAGAAAATACTCGATAACATAGCATGCATACATCTAGTTGAAACATTTGAAATATTAACATGCGAATATAATGGGATCAACGTGCATCAATGGAAAACTGCTTCCCTTGCTGAAGATAGTCGTCTGACTGCTGAGGATCACTCTCGAATATACTCGTATCGTCGGAATCTAACGATTGATCAAAACAGCGAATAAGAACGAATAAAAACAGATAACATCAAAGATAATCAATAACCAAATTCATCAAACCAACATACACAGCAGGCAGAGTTTGATTGTTAAAGAGTTTGGGTTCAGTCCAAAATTAATTTATTTGGATTTCTCTAAATACTTAACAAGTTAAAAGCATAACTTCACAAATTTATTACTTAGAAATATTTTTTGGAACAGCAACAAGAGCCAAACTTAAGCCAAGTTAAAGTACAGGAAAAATAAGAATTAACAAAATTAATTTCACTCTATTTGGAGTTAGGATGAAATACTTATGAATTTTAGAAGTTTTAACCCATTTTCTAATGTAAAAACACATCTTTTAAATACACAAAACTTTCTGGAGCAGCAACATACTTGAAAGCTAAACCATTAAAAATTACACTAAAAATGAAAACTAAAAAAATTGGATTAATTCAATTTGGAGCAAAATTGAATTAGTTATGAATTTTCCAAGTTAAAAGAATTTCCAATGTAAAACTAATTCATTTCGAAATTACTAAAATCCTTATATTCTTTTTACACTGAACCTCAGCCGACCCACGGTCACTAACCGGTGGGGCCCGAGTGAATACGTCTTCGGTTTAACAAAACGTAATTTCTATTTACGCATAAAGGAAAATACGTTTCCATTTTCAGAAAACGTATTTTAACAAATGCGCAAAATCCTAACCAACCGAAAGGGCCCACATGTCAATGGCTCAGGGATTCAAAAGATTCATTTAAATTTCTAAACGTGATTAACTCAACGGGGCCCATAAGTCATACAGAGATTAAAAGAGAGGATTAACACTAATGACTGTTTTAACCTAACCGGCCGACGGCTCGCCGGCGTCTTCGCCCGCGGCCGCGACGGCGAGGTGGAGGATCTAGCGATTGAGTGGGTCTCCGGGCTTGAGGAAGACACGCACGGGTGCGCAAGGACCCGGCGAAGCTGGTGACGATGACCCGAGTGCTCGAGGAGGCCGGCGACGAACTGGTGGCGACCGGAGGCGGAGACAAAGGTCGGGTCTTCGCGGAGAAGACGCCTCGGTGACGTCGAGGCCTTGGGAAAACGCGCCTTGGGTGCACCTCGATCCCAGGAGCAAGACCCCCCAAGTCTCGTCTCCGATGGAGGTCGGAGGCGGCGGAATTTGAGGCGGCGACGGAGGACCGAGCTTGGAGAAGAAGGCGAAATTGCAGCGAGAGAGAGCGAAAGGGGGCAAAAGGACAGGCTCTGAAGGTTAAATAAGGGTCGGCGACTCCATGCGAACAGCCAGGCATGCTCTAGGTGGTGCGGAGGGGCCGCATGGCACGCATGCACACACACCAACGCTCGGCTGAGCGGCGACGAAGACGAAGGTGGTCCTGACAAGTGGGGGCCCGCCCATCAGTGGTAGCGGAGAAACGGCGCGTCAGGTGCGAGTCCGACTCGGCGCACGCGATTGGGTTCGGTTGAGCCAAGACGGTTGGCTCGGTCGCTACAGTGATGGGTCCAGTCGGAACGGCCACCCGGACGGTCCGATCGGCTCGACGAACCTCGACCGTAGAGATTGGATCGGACGGCCCAAAATCGTCGCAACAAAATGGATTGTGTAGCTAGGGTTAGGTTTTGGATTTAGTTTTGACCGAAAACAACCAAGTTTGACTTAGCCATTTAAAATAGAAATAAATTTTTAAAATTCTGAAATTTTTTTGTGGGAGTTCTCAGGTTCAACTAAGACTTAGGAAAATTCAAATCGGACATTGTTGGTTTTCCATTTGGCTTAAATAAATTCTTTTTCAAATCAGCCTTTTTGATTTGGTTAGAATTTTGAAAAGGTCAAGATAACTTCTAAAAATTCATGAATTTTTTTGATAATCTGTGATAAATAATATGGTATTTTATAAAATTATTTCTAGAGATTTTTATACACACATTTTTTTCTAAAATTGATTAGAATTTTGATTTCAAGTCAAAAGTTTGAATTTTTGAAACAAAATTTGAAACCAAGTACAAACTTATGACTTTCAACAAAAGTTTTTGAAACCCTCATACTTGTATACATTTGAAACACAAACCAAAATTCAAGATGTTACAACTAGACAGCAGGCATAAGGGTAAGGTTTATCAAGGACCACACAAGGACCACATAATGAGTCATAAAAGAGTAGCCATTCATTTAATCATTCCAACCAATAAGATCAGAGCAACAAATAAGTAATATTAGAGCAAAGAAGTACAACCCCAAGGAAGCCTATAGCTCTTCTGATGGAACTGTAAGTTGATCGAGACCTCTAGGTAGACGAGCACCGCATATTGCATCATATGGACTATTGTAGCCATCCTTCTTTTCTCCATCTATAATAACCTACACATTGAAAGACAGACATGTAAATCCTTATCTAAGTATTAAAATTCAGGTGACATTACATAATATCACTTAGTATAAAAAAGCATTCCTTTTTTAGGTAATGAAATTCAACAAGTGAACATGCAACAAGGGGCAAACAGCATAACATCACTAACATATGAAGCTAGCATGCAAAAGATGTAGCATTAAATTAGTAATAAACATGCTCTAAATAAGATCAAAATTATCAAAATTGAATATTGCCCAGTGAAGTTGTCATTAAGGATCTGAAATGTATATATACAGGAAAAAAAGGGAAAACCACTAAACAGCCAAGACGATAGAACTTACTCGTCGCATTGGGAACAACCTGCAAAGCTATTATAGTCGGCGATGTCGATGGGGCCATCATCGTAGTCGGCGAGGTTGCATCAGTCGATCCAAATGTGGGTGGTGTTGGGCTTGATCTGGACGTCGTCGACGTCGTGGCCGCGGCCATCCTCAAATTCGAGGTTGCAGACGATGACGTGGTGGCAGTCCTTGAGCTGGAGGCCTTTGCTAGTGAGCTTGACCCGCTGGTCGCGGCCATTGATGGTCTTGTGGGAGGAGACCTGGAAGTAGGAGTGGAGGTGGATGGTGCTGGAGACCTCGAACATGATCCAGAGCGACTCCTTGATGCTGCACGCCTCGTGGAGAGTCCCACAACTGTCGTCTGCAAATTAAGTACCAATTCTTTGTTAATTCCAACAGATCCCAGTCCGAAGTATTTTAGTTCCAAATCTCACGAAGAATTCCAAACCAAACCTTGCAGGGAGGTGACGTTGTAAAGTGGGCCATGGAGTCCCCCGATGGCATGGCGATCGAAGCCCTCGGCGCAGGCAGCGAGCGCGCGGAGGGTGCTATTGACGTCGTGGTAGGGTGTCGTGGCGGTTGCTCTTCCTCCCACGGCCGGCTGCGATGAAGGTGGTTGGGCCTCCGTCTCCGTCTCCGTCTCCATGTGGGTTTGGGGGTAGGGGAGGGAGTCGGGAGGAGGACGGGGAGAGGCGGAGGCGGAGATCCAACAACAGAGGCGCGACAAGCAGGAGGCGCCCACGAGGAATTCAATCGAATGAATTCATGGTGTCGTGCTATGTGGATCGATGATGTCTCATTGGTTTCTTGGCTCTGGAGAGCGGTTCTTGACGAGTTCAGTTGCTCCCCCATGTTAGTTGATCTAGTCTGTTGATGATCCGATCGTCGATCAGACAGACGAGAAAGATGATGGTAGAACGGACGACCACCAACTCCAATATTTAAGTAGTAGAGATAAACGATGAAACTTGATTAACGCTTCTTTCTACGAATTCTTTCATGTTGGTAACGCACTAGTAGGTTTCCAAAAGAAAAAAAAAATAGCGGTTTGATCATTGTTGCAATTCGGACATTTGGTCAGTACTTTTAATCAAACATTGACGTGGATAAGTTAATGATTTTTTAAAAGAAAAATATGTTGATTACGGACGCTTAGCAATTAATTGCCAGTGTGGACTTTGGTGACATGGGGGCTTCAATGGAGCCTTCCGCTGCAACCTCTCGTGGTGGCTTTGCCGGCTCCATCGTGGAAGGCTGCCACCGTCGACGGAGCATGGCTGGTGATGAGACAGGCTAGCGCGGCGGCAACGGCTTGTGGCGTCTTGATAAAGCTACAACAATGCCGACGGCCAGGAAGAGAGAGAGATTAGTGTAGGAATTTTCAGATTTGGGGGATTCCCTAATTTCTCGGTTTGACTAGTAACTTTCGCTTAAAAAAAGTCCATAATTAATATTTACAACACAAAGTCTATAATACTCTTTACAAATCAGTGATCAAATTTAATTTATGCTACCCATATTTGCTAGTAGTAGAATGTATCGCAAAATTTCTCTATAAAATATCTTGTTTGGTTAGTGAACATAAAAATTTAGACGATTCAGGATTGAGAGTTGTTAGAATTAATACGGGCTAGGCCCAATTTTAATTCTAATTAATTCCTGAAAAATCTCAAAGGCCTATGTGTACGTGCTAAAATTGTTTAGTCCCATATGGAGAGATGAAAGGGAGTTACACCACTTTATAAAGTGGAACGTGGTAGGGTGTGCGCGCGCGTGCAGGTGTGTCGGGTGCGAGCGCGTTTTTCTTTATCTATTCAAAAATTGAAACGCACCGACTCGTAGTAAATGGCATTAACGAACGGCTGAATGGCTACGGTTAACACTGGTTGATGGCGAATTAATAGAGACCGTTTCCTTGGCGAATTAAAAAGCCTCTGGCCTTTTTGTTTTTGGCTATCAAAAGAACAGAGAACTGGTTCTTTCTAATCCAATCCTCTCTGCGAAAGACTAAGACATAACTCTACAGTTTTGTTGCTGTCTCTGGTGATCTCCATCCCGGCGAGGCGCGTGTACGGCCGCACTGGGAGAGCAGGCAACTGGTTCTTCTCATCCTTGAAGGCTTGCACGAGCGAGGACGAATAAAGTTTTTGGGGAGCGTTCGAGCGACTGCTCGTTGCTTTCTCTTCATCCGATTCTCTGCTACGTATACATCAACTGCACGACGTCCACTATGCCATGACGAACGACGATCTCATCAAGACTCCTGCTGCTGCTGTTTCTTCCACTGGATCTGGGTATGGCTATCTCGCACTTGTTGTTTGGTTAGCTTTATTATCTGTTGTTGCCTTGAACACTGAGATAGGTATGCTAGTTTCTATTCTTATAGAAATTCGTATGGCTATAGTGTTATTGATTACCTGCTTTGTGAAAATAGCTAGAGTAATTTTTATGATTTATTTAACATATTTCTGAATTAAAGTAATTCGAAAAATACTTATATATTCAACAAGAGTTTTAGATTTACCTTCCACCATTTTAAAGTTGTGGAGGTAGCATCTTTCTGCTATTGGGTCCACTATCACACACGCTTTCCTCCCAATTACTATTTCCTTTCTCTCTCCACAATGTTAAGGCAGGCAAGAGTCTCCAAGCAGCAGCAATGGCGAGAAGGATCCAAGGTTTGTCTATACACCAAGGTCCAATGATCCAGTCATATCGATCGGCAGCCTGTTTGCCTCGGGAGTAGAGCTAGAGAAACAGTGAGGCTCCGCTCGCCGCTCAGGTTGCACTCGATGATTTTGCTGATCAATCAGGATGCATTCATCAACAGGAATAAAGAATGAAGTACTATTTTTCTAATCTTATCCTCAAATGAATTTCTGGAAGGCATGGGCTAGGATCGGTGACGTAAATTTGCTAGATTAATTCGAAAAGAAGCTAGTAATTAAATTTTGGGTTTGTTTATATAAGATTTGGCTGATTCCTCGGTCCAAAATAGTCAAATTTAGTACATTTACAACTTCATCTATTATCTTATTAAATCGTAGTAAAAAGAAATTATCATGTTCGTTCTTAAGGGCTAGGAATTCTCACATTATTCGGTAAAAAAAAGAGAAATATCTACATCGTCGATTATGGGCGTCTAGATTATAACGGTCTAGATTAAGATAAAGCGTTCATGTTAAGTAAAAGAAAATTAAAATTCGGAATAAAAAAATAAAACTAAATAAATAATTTGATTTCCATACGAAAATCCTAAGTAAAAGAGTCCATGTCAAGTACAATAAAACTAAAATTCGGAATAAAAATAAAATAAAATTAGCAATTTGATTTTCATATGAATTTATAAGTAAAATCCTAAATAACTACATTTGAGAATAAAAAAATTGGAAATTAGATTTGTATACTAAATCCAACAAAAAAATAATCGAAATTCGAATAAAAATAAAATAAAATCAACAATTTGATTTAAATCACTAATTCCAATAATTATAATTCGAATAAAAATTAAATAATAGTGGCGATTAGATTTGTATACGGAATACAACCAAAAAATAATTGAAATTCTTAATAAAAATGAAATAAGCAATTTGATTTCAATCTGATTCGAGTAAAATTCCTAAATAAGCGTAATTTAGAATAAAAATTAAAGAAAAATTAGCAATTGGATTCACATATGAAGTCCAAGAAAAGGAACTAAAATTTGGGATAGAAAATAAAGGAAAACTTGCAATTTGATTTCCATATGTATTCCAAAATAAAATCCCCAAATAACTAAAATTCGAATAAATTAAATAAATTTAAAATTTTGATTTGCATACAATTCCAATAAAAATAACTAAAATGTTGAATAAAAATAAAAGTTATAATCTGTAACACCCAAATCGACAAGGCACGGAATGCTACTAACTAACACGTTAACACAACAAAAGCGAAGATAAGATTCTAAATTTGTGAGAACCTCCTGTATAATTAGCTATCCGGGGTTCCAATGAATATATATAACAAGTCAATAAAGGAATCACTAAGTAACATGAACATCACAGGAATATAGTCAGGATTCAAGCCTTTAAATCAAAAAGATGATCGAAGATCATCCGCAGTACTCAATCAATCGTAACGGGGAAAAAGTTATCAACCACAACTCACTTTATTTATTACAGTTCATTAATTATCGAATGAATAGCAGAATCAATCTCTATTATTGAATTGGAAGTATGGTGAAGTGTACGAATGTGAGTGTCTACTCCCTCCCAATAAGGCCATTGTTAGCGATCACCTAAAATAAACAAACAACGCAAGGGTGAGTCCGAGACTTAGCAAGTACAGTAAATAAATGGTACATACAACAACCATGTTCATGATAAACATCATTGAAGAATATGAAATAAATACGAAACGAATATTTGAATGAATGGAATATATGTCTTGAATGAAATGAAGGGACTACACACATGCATATACCGATATAGCTGGTGACACACCCGTCGGTGTTCACCTAAGCCCGCATTTAACAAAATACGGGGATCCAAGCCCCGTATGAAGAACGTTTCATACGGGTGTTCCAAACTGCCCACATTGGAATGGTGGGATACTGGAATTGATGGGTCTTATAAATCCACTCCCGTGGATGAAACATGAATAGTGAATGCATGGAATGAATTATAAATATTGAAAAGACATGCTCTCTAATCATGGAGGTAACACATTTGGAATGAATATGAACATTAAATATCAACAAGGATCTTAGGAACACAATACCAACATCAGGCATTCACATTTTATAATTAAGAACGTTAAAGTACTTGCCCATGTTGGAATGGCGAGACTTCACTACCCATTTCGATGGTGAACACAAAAGAAAGAACGAATGTATATGTTGAGCGTAAACACATTATCGAAGAAGCGGTATAACGACAATGAAGGGAAGCAAGGAGTACAAAATTACCCATTTCGTAATCATCAATCAAGTGAAACAAACAACAAACAAGACAGATCAATTGTACTTGCCTCAACCGTGAGACGGAGGACAACGATGAAAAACTCTAGCCTTGGGGTTCGCCACCACCTCAGTGTTAGCCATAGCCAAAACACCACCACTACCCTTCCCCTCATGCATAAGCAAATAGCAACCCACGTACCACACCATCAAACATGCGCAACAACCAAGCATCAATCGGCACAAGTAAAAGGAGTCAACTCAAACACAAAGATGATCCACCTTAAGCACCCACCTTATCACGGATCCTCCATGACATAATTGCCACTAGGCTTAAGGTGCGCACGACAAGGAACTTGGTCATTTGCCATTCGAAAATCATCAAGTGATATATCTAACGAAGGTGAAATTATCCAACGTCTATCTCATCCCCACCTCCATATGATTATATCACAGCTCCCTATCTCAACAAAAATCCAATGGAGAAGAGGTATAAGATTCTTAGTAGCAGATTACATACTAGATTCTTTTAGCAATTCTCTTAAATTACACTAATTCAATCAACAGAAAATAGATCTACATAGCGATAGTATCATCCGATCACAATTCAAAGAAAACTCATTTATTGTCATTTCAAAAGATAATTCTCAAATCACCAATTTAAAGTCGAGATCATTGACATCCTACGGTAACATCATTAAAAGAGTACCTTTGGTTCCATCAACCACAAGCAAAGCAGATCTAGAGGTAGAGATCTTGTAACGGATCGATCTAATGGTCGGTAAGATTTGTCGGCCTCACCATAGGTAGCCGAGGATCTTGATCTTGAAGGAAAAGCATGGCCATGGTGTAGGTGATGACGATGGCGGCGACAGCCGAGCCGCCGAATGAGACGAGAGGCTCGAAATTCGGCGTGGTCGACGACGAGGTCGAGGAGGACGATTCCCATGCCGCCGAGGAGGAACATGAAGCCGGAGGAGAGGCCCTCGATGAAGTACCGGTCGTTCACGCTGCGGGGGAGGAAGACGACGGGGCGGATGGTGCCGATGGCGATGGGAGGCGGGCGAGGCGCAGACGGAGCGAGGTGGCTCGGCAGACCGGAGTCCGGGCACTACGGCGCTGGCCTGAGCCGGGCCGAGCTGGCCGGGCGGATCTGTGTGATGGCCGGGAGGTGTCCGCTGGGTGCGAGGAGGAGCCAGGAGACGGCAGGATCTGGCCGATTTGGCCGGCGCACGGAGGCGCGCAGTAAAGGCGGCGCCATAGCCTAAAGCGGCGGCAGAGGAGAGGAGACGAGCCCGGAGGCGATCGAGGGCTGCCGCCGTCGCGTGGACTAGAGCGACCCGAAGCAAGGGAGGCTTGACACGTCCTTGGCAGACAGGTCTCTTTGAGGCCGGGAAGAGAGACGCCAAGGGGGAGCGAAAGCAGAGGGAAAGGGGCGGCGACCTCTCCATGGGGAGAGTGGCGGCTCTGTGGGAGAGTGGGGAGGCGACAAGCTAGGGTTTAGGGGAAGGCCCCCCTTTTCCCCCTTTTCTCCACTAAGGGCCGGCCCATATGGCTAAATTGCCATGGGCTGCAAGCCCAAGGTCCCAAACTCTTCCACAAATGCTGAAATTTTACTTTTATTTATCATGATCCTCTCTCTAATTGTTATTGCACTCTCCAAAGATATTCGGGGTATTACAATAACGAGGATGGCACGAATGGTGTCAGAGAGACACAAAAGAAGTTACAACGTTCGCTCTCACGGTCACGTGTTTCTATTATTGCTTCATATGGAATAAAAATAAAAAATAACTAAAATTTTGATTAAAAAACACAAGTTATAACGCGGATAGCACGAATGTTGTCGGGAAAGACTACGAAAGAGTGCAATGGCGTCGATCTGTCCTGCAAGAAGACATTGATCCATGGGGAAGCGAAGAGTCGAGGCGGCGGTGACGGAGATGAGAGCAATATCGTGCTGCTCACTGAGGCCATTGAAGAGAAAGTCTAGTGTTGAAGGAGCCAAGAGCCGCGATGACAAGTGGTGAGCGTCGACGTTGTTGAAGAAGTTAGTGGCCAAAGAAGCTCGATCATGGGGAAGCCCTAGTAGAAAGCAGATGAAACTTTGCATTGAAGATGACCTATAGACGATATGGGGCTATCGGCTAGCTAGGAGTGTGCCATCACTGGTGAGGGGCACGTTATCGCCAGCAATTGCGAAAAGATTCACCATATCGTTAGACAACGACTAAAGCAAACGTGTCGATATTAGTAAAGATAAGAGGTCGCCACAGTTAGTGAGGAAGCCACAATGTTGAGTTGGCTAACGTCGAAGAAGAGGAGCGTCTAACATGAGAGAAGATGATGTCGAGCATGTATAACATCATGAATACGTATGAACATGCGTGCATCTATGCGAATAGAAGCGCAGGAGTACAGAGGTAGAAGAGCAAAAAACTTGGAGTAGAGATGGCACAGCTGTCGGGAATATACTTGGGTTCACCAGAGAGAGTGTGACACGTGTCCCCAGCTGGGATCGACGATGGTTGCATGTGTATACGTGTTGATGTCAAAATGGTTAGCATTAAACAATAATTTAGGAGAAGTAGAAGATAACTATGTTGTAAAGTATTGCATTGGAATTGGTAGCAGTTGAGAGGGATCGATTAAGGTTTGGGCTTACAATTGGTGGTTGAAGTAAAAAAATGTGACAACAAGAAGAGATAGAAACCCCCACGGTTTGGTAGGGTAACCGGCATACGATGGAAGATAAGTTCAAGGTAGATCGCCCATGGTGCATCGGTGTATATGTGAGCAAGGTATTTTAATACATTATACCATGTAGATTAATAAGATAATTTGTCGCATACATAATCCACGTATTGCTTGAGATTAAATAGAGGTACATGTGCATGCATACTATTTGGAAAAAAAACTAATAGAGTAAGAATAGAGGCATGCAACTACATGATCTATGCACAATGAAGAGTGGTTAGTTTCTAAGAACCACTAACAACTTATTATGCTTAATGATTTTCTTCCATCAAAGCACATACTTCAATTACGTTCCCCAGGTTATAATTTCTTTCAAGCTTTTATCATCGTTTTCAATGTTTAGGATATTAAAAGTCTAAATAACATACAAGATACGTAAATATATTATCAATCATTTATACAAATTTCAAAACAAATCTAGCCGCGCAATTGCACGGGACACCCTGCTAGTTATACATAAATTGCAGTAATTTTTTATGTAATTTTTGTTCTTTGTCACTGTAATTATTCTCGGATGTCTTAATAACTCATATTTTCATCACATGATTCAAAATGTAATCTATAGTTTGAGAGATTGAGCAAAAACAAAGACAAAGACAAAAAAAAAGAAATTATATACTAACAAAATACGGTAATGTCATGAACCCATTATGTTTCGAAGAAAAAAAACATAATAAATTTGGAACCAATTCATCATATAAGAAGTGAAAATCTCAAAACATATCGGACGGACGAAAATTCGACTATTTTGACCAGAGAAAACAGTTAAATGTTGTTTAACAAATCTGTTAAATTTTCTACGCGTCTCATCGATTGCATGTTGTTTGCCTCACATGTTCGCGTCTCTAGTCACAGGCTCACAGCGAGCAGCTCAATTTGGTGAGGTATGGCCGAGCAGCCGCGTGCTACCACCGCTCGCTGCTCGTCGACGCAAACGTGCAGTGTCACGCGGAGAATACCACAGGAGCCCAGGCGGAAGATGCAAAGTGTGAGCCGAAAACGGGGTACAGAGTAGAACCGCAAACCAGTGTCGTACGACTCTAAAACACGACCAACAGCGTGGAGAGTGGAGAGTGGAGAGTGGAGAGTGGAAATAATAGGGAGGGAAGGGAGTGGTAGTGGGACAACTGCCGAAAACTCCTAGCATTCGACGCGTTTAGGAGCACGGGTGGGCACACCCAACGGGAGTAGGGAAGCGGCGTCCGTGGAGGGTGTGAGAATTGAATTTTTGGCACGTACTAGTTATGTGTCTGTGCGTTGCAACGGATCTCAAATAAATTATACTAAAGTTTTAAACGGTAGAAAACAAAATATTGTGAGTTTCATGTAAAAACACATCAAAGTATATCCGCAAAATATGCAACATTTCATTATATCGAACAAGTACTCACATTTCAAAATAGAATATATAACACAGTTCACAGACTTTTTTTTAATGCTTAGGAGAATAAAAAACTAACAACAAACAAAAAGTGTACATGAGTAAATATAGTGTGTTCTCACAGCCACACAGCGGGCTACTCCAAACGCACACAAATGGAAAAAAAAACGACGTCTAACAGAAGGTTAGACCGTTTGACATTTAGAGTAGCAATCAGGCGTCCATTTCATCCTGAAGATATACAAGTCCTGTGCATCTCCACAATCTGAACTCTCTGGTCCTCAACACAATCACCTTGTATGCCAAGGCACATTGTGAAAAAAATCATTATATATATATATGTTGACAAGGTAAATATGAGTCATGTTTCTACAAAGATTGTTTCCTATCAGCTAAATCATAAAAAACAAATGTCTTTATGTACATGCTATGAATTCAGATTATTAAACTTTGCTATAAATTTCAGCCTTCAAACTGTCCAGTTACATGAAGCCAAGTGTTCAAAATGTGTCTTATCGGAAATGTCGTTATGTCAATAGAGATTAGGATAGAGATAAAGTGTGAGGCCACTAATCTGCAGAAAATGTGTACCTCAAAAACTCGACGACACTATCGTGGATCACCCGCTCAAACAGCCTCATTGAGAAGTCAACCTCCACCTGCAAATTCCAACAGTCAAGCTCGGCGTCAGGAAGAGAAGGCAAATGCGCGCGCGAGAGGAGGTGTGCCTTGGGGCGGCTCCAGTTCTCCTTGGAGAAGGAGAAGGCGGTGAGCACGTGGATGCCCTAGGCGCGGAGAGCCGCACTGTCTCCTCCAAAGAAGCGCCGCCACCTCGTGCCCCTGTAATGACGACAAAGCCCCGCGCCCAGAAAGGAGGGAAGAAAGAACAAACAAAAGCAAACAAATGAGCTAAACCAAGAAGGAAATGTGCTCAGTAGATAAGCCAACATACCTTGACAAAATTGCAAGTTCCACTAACTCCACGCCAACCGATTGAGCTCACGAATATCAAAATCTCATGTTAATGTAAGAGTATTGTTGTAACCGATGTGACATTAAAAGTCGCATATTTAACTAAAGTTACGAATCAAAATCAGCAGCAGAAATTAACAAATCAAATATGGGAGTGTGGTGTCAAATAACCTTTCCCTAGATATACGCTATTCGTTGTTGTTCAATCCGATGGCGAAGTGGAGTGCGGCGAACCATTGCAAGATCGATTATTTCTAGCTCCAAGTAATATATTGATAATGAAAGATGACAGAAAAAAAATCCCTTATCTAACTAACAAAGACATTCTGTTATGCATCTTCCTTGCAGGGAACAGATCGATGCTGATATATAAAAAAAAAACGAAAATAGTGTTCCAAGTTAACTATGAGCTAAGTTTTTCTCTTTCCCAAAGAAAAAGGCACATGGTACTTCCAAAAAAAACACATGATGATAGGTGAACTTGAAAAGGTCAATCGTACATGAAACTTTCCTGGGGCCATCTCTCCAAAATCAAATCACTACAAATTTACAATTTTAAGTGATAAAGATTGATAAATTCTGATACATTAGTCATGCATATGAAACGTTTGAGCTCAATGCATCACAAGCACGAAGGAAGGCCTGTGACCCAGTAATCAAATCTAAATCTGGCAATTTCTCTTAATGGTCCGCCTATTCCACATTCACGTCCGTAACCTACACCCAACAAATGAAGCAAATAATCTCTAGTTATTAATGTTTCATATTCACGTTATGTTGTAGCAAGAGCAATGAAAACCATTATGACATAGGTTTTAATGAAAAACCGACCTTCATTCTGGTTTCAACCCGAAACAGAGGGCGAGAAAGTGCTCATGTCGTTTGATGCTTTCCGTAAAGATTCTCTGTTCCATCTAAAATATCGAGGCACAAGGCAAGTATATTTCAATCACTATGAACCAGGTGACAAACAAAACCAATATTACTTTTTCACTTTTCCTTAGAATAAACACAACATGATATTTTTTTTCGAAAAATGAAAGATCAATTATTTTTTCCTTTCCACAAGAGAGTCCTCACCGTGAGCAAAGTGGAAGGATTCACCCGACCATGCTCATAGAAGCTAGTGGCAAGATCATAGTATTTATTGACGATAAGGCATCATAGTATGAGTGGCGATATTCAAAACCTAATGGGCAAGAAACAGGTCTCCCACTATCATGGACCATGGGGTAATGATCAAGGATATTTAGTAAAGCGTAATTGCAAGTTAACAAACATTTGGTTTGAATACATCAAGTCTGGTTAACTTACACGCTTATAGTCCTTCCATTGTACAACTAAACATTGCGCATAAATTTTCATAAAAAAATGCGGACAAATAACTTGAGTAGGTAGGCATCAAATTTACCAAAAAATACTACATGCAGTACTTATGTCTTCGGAATAAGATGATTATTACAATATCTTTCAAAATGTATCTTATTGGAAATCTTGAGTCTTAGGTCAATCTTCTTGCAAGAAAGGAGTTTCAATCGCTTCTAAGCAAGAAATTAGGCGCTTCTAAGCAAGATGGCTCTACACTTCATCGACAGCTTTCAAGCGCTTCTAAGCAAGAAAGGAGCTAATATCTACTGAGCTAGCAAATGAAGATAAAAGGAAGGTCAAAGCATATTTGATCACATAAAAGAAAAAAAACACAAGAATGGTGAATGCAAGGCGGCATGAAGAGTAGCCAGTATTATGATATTCGATATGACATATGCATGCACCATATTGTTCTGCCCTTCCCAAACAAATAGGACTTGGTAATCTCCTTGAGCAACTCTAAGTACGATATGTAAAATGGAAACAGAGCCGCTTACATGTATTTCATATTATTGTAGACTTTTGGTGGAGCATTTAACATCATGTAATCTAGTATGCACTTTGCACATGTTCCGGAACCACCACCGATTTCATATACCTGATCAGTGTAGGAATCCATTTCATATGGTTGGGTAATGAAAATAGATATGATAATGTGCCATGATATTAGAATACACATAGAAGTGAAATTGGAGCTTCTAAGACGAAGTAAGTGAATTAGGGTGCGAAACTATGTGACAAGAAAATGTTAAGAACATACCTTCAACGGATGAAAGATTAATCAGACGAGAATCGATGCAGCTATTGCATAGGCATACCATGGCTGCAGCAGAGAATAAAAACATGCATCAATGGCTAAATGGAAAGAAAAAAGGCACCCCATTCTCTTTATGAGCTAAAGTACAAAAAGAGTACCTTAAAAAGCTCCACTGAGTAAACCAAGCGATATCATGCTTCTTATACAGTACATGGTACATGGGGATAACATTAACACAAACTAAAATATAATCATTTGCATGTCCTTGACTCATATTCCTGCTGCTACGCTGCAAAGGGTACACAATTTCATTATGAATGAATAACTGAATTGGTGTCATTTCAAAAGATTAATATAATAATGCATCTAACCAGTAAGCAGCATCCATGTATATGCAATACCTGAGCCGATATAACAGGATAAAACAATTTAAAAGCAAGGGAGGGGAGGCCTTAACCAAATCATGGGACATATATTGTAATATGTGTTATCTTTTATGATGGAGTTATAGTGTTTTAGGCCAAGTTTTCTGAATCAACAAAACCTAGCTAGTTTATGGCACTCTAGAACTGTACATGAATATGAAGGTGAAACCAATGTGAACTGAGATTTAGGAAAAGAAAGCTGGTTGCTTCCTTTTATCTCTTATGCCACTTTCGATACAATTGCTCTACAAAAGCGCTGAAAAAGGGGTGGAAAATCAGTTAGTGAGCAATGAATGAACATTTACTATTTTGCAGTAATTGGAGCTATATAATCATATGAGAATAGTTCACAGCCGAAATTTGGTTCCCTCCTCATTCGTAAAAGAAAATCCAAGAGAGTAATGGGCACACAGCTAGGACTACAAAGCTAGTTGCGAGAATAGCATTCCTTCCTATTTGGGCTTTAGAGATCATGGTGATAGAGGTGGAGAACACGGAAACTAAAATATGGTTGGTATGGTTTGAGAGATCATGTTGTCAACAATAGCATGATCTTGGACGACAGGCTAACAACATAAGTATTTTGGATATATTAATGACAAAATAAAATGTTGGAATTTTCAAGTAAACATCAAATCAAGAAACAACGTTGCACATATGAAAATGTTCCCAAATACCAAGAGTGGGATCAACGACCAAAGATATGTCTTGTACACCTTTATGTAAAATATAAATATACATCGTTTGGTACATTTGTCATAAATCAAATCATTATTAGGACATAACGATAAAGTTCAATTATATGTAAGTAATTAATTGTTGGCCTAGTAACAACACAAAGCTTCATAATCATATCATGACCTTGGCATCTATTATAAGAACAACAATGGTAGCAAAATTTGTGAGCTAATTTAAGAGTTTTACAAAAAGGCAAACATGCATATTAGCGATTAGTAATGCATAAATAATCAAGATTATACTAATATGTTTTTAGATTTTGATTCTATCATCTTATACTAATAATCATATCTCTTATTCTTAAGATGGACTATATAGTAGATCTTTGAAATACAATTAGACTCAAAGAAAACATAAAGCCATCCATTTGGATATGTGGAGGTCTAATCGGATCCATCAACACATGCATGCTATCCGGATGAAACAATTGGCGACCAAATTAACTAACGTCTTCAAGTAGTAATTAAGGTCTTAACTATCAAAGTAATTAATGCCTTCAAATCCAATACACTTTCCTCCTCGAGAAAAAACACTTTCTCCATCCATCTATTGTAGCTAACAAATACATGTATCTTAACTACTTAATAAAAAAGAATTAAAATTGATGAAACAAAATCATCGTAAAAGGCTAGAAATCCTATATTAAAATTGAATTGAACTCTGTAAGGAATTGAAACACAAGTATCTCTATCTTATTCAGAAGAAGATGGACTACGTAGTAGATCTTTGAAATGGAATTAGACTCTAAGCAAAAATAATATCGGTAGAATCAAACTAACTTTGAATAAGGATGTTCGGCAACAGAGAAAGGAATCATAGCTACGAGATAAGGAGGAGAAGATTGTTGCGATCGGGAGGAGAAGTGGAAGAAAAATGATTAGTGCAAGAAGAGATATGAACCTTTTGTATTGTTGAAGTAGGCAACCTTGCGGATGAGAGTCTTGCTACTGGTTCTTGATGGCAACCGCAGTGCCTTCAACACGGGCGGTTTGCAAGGAATGTGGTTGCGGTTGGCGAGAAATGTGGGTAGCATCACCTTGTTGTCGGCTTTTGGCGGCGCAAATTTCTGGGTGCAACGGCGCATCTCCTCGATCATCGTCACCCGATCCACATTGTCACCCTTTCCTCCTCCCAAAGCGCCCTTTCCCTCCGGACGCTAGATCCGGTGTGCTCCTCGCCGAGGTGCGAGAGACGGTGGAAGCGCGGTCGGAGACGGATGGCGGCGGCGGCTGAGCACCCAATGAGAGACGAACGAAGCGATGGAGCGAGGCGGCCCGGCAAAGCGGCAGCGGCGACAGCGAGGAGGAGGCACCGGTGGTCAGATGCATCGTGGCAGTGGCGGACGAAGAGAGAGGCGATCCTCGCGGGGCTTGGGGAGGAGGAGGCGGGGTGGGAGTTACGCGAGAGAGGAGGGGGGCGGGGGGTGGGAGGGAGGGAGGGGTGAGGTGGGGTGACGGTTTCGATGGGAGACCGGGAGTGACGATTGATTGGGAGCGCAGAGCAAAAGATCTAATGGTTCATGTTTAATGAAGGAAGATGGATCTAATGGCTCATGTCGTATGAAGGAGGACGGACGACGGTAAACTTCTTCTTTTAAGTAGTAGAGAAATAGCACCTCGCGTGAAGAAATTACAATTTTGACATCACGTCCACACGGTGGTTGATCGGATTTGACCTAGACGCGACATGTGGAGAAAAAAAGGCCCGTGACCGATTGGATTTGGCACGTCCAGGCCCTGGCCCGTGATCGGCCGGTACTACGCCACATCGTCAAGTCCAGCCTGTGGCCGGCCGGACTTACCTCTCTCCTTCTCCATCCGGGGGAGCGGACGAGGGGTCGGTCGAGGTGGCATTGGGCTACGTCACCGGAGCAGGGTAGGTGGGTGTGGAAGTGTCAGGTGATGGAGTTGTGGTGGAAGGCGGCGAGGTGGTGGGAGCGACAGCCCAGGCCTTGGTGGCGCCCGGGGAGGGAGAAGGGGAGGACGCCATTGGAGCCTAATACCATAGTGTTGTTGCAGCTGCTATCTTCTTGGAAATGGAGAGAATCATTCCATACACCAAAATTTGAGAGAAAATTCAGGCTTTCTACCAGCAAATTTCGCAGATTTGCACAAAAAGTAAGCAAAAATCTTCTCCTTGTTTCTTCCTCTTGGCGGTGCAAAAATGCGGAGGTGAAATACCAAGAAATCTCACCTCGAGAACTGGGGGGAAAGCTTGTCACTCAAATCAGCAAGAACAACACTGCATTCCCCAAGAGCTAGGAGCACTCTTGAACACCAAAAACAACTGGAGAAAAATTCAACCTTTCGGGCAAAAATTAAGCCAAGATCGATCCCACCTTTGTCACGGATTTGGGGGAAAAGAAGCAAGGAAAGACGGAATTCTGAGGAAACAACTGTTGAAGAAGCAGGAACAAAGCGGCTTGGTTTCAAAGTCGGACGCGGTGGCTCTCTGAGGATCAGATCCAACAGTAAAGCTGTAGCATTGAAGGCAAGACAAAGGTTACTTCAAAAACAACAAAGCAAAGCCAAGCAAAGAAGAAGAAGAAGAAGAAAGAGAGGGTCTCCCTCCTTACCTCTTTCTATGCTAACTTCCTTTTTCTCTCTGTCGCCTCTTGCCTCCAATCCAAAGTCCTTGCCTTCTTCTCTCTTGTGAAACTGCCTGTGACAGACTGACAATCTGTAGAAATCTCATTTCCCACGAGGTAAGTCCGGCCGGCCAGACTTGGCGACGTGGCACAATGCTAGCCGGCCATGGGCCGAACGTGCCAAATCCGACCAGTCACGGGTCGTTTTTCTCAATGTGTCGCGTCCAAGTCGAATCCGGCCAGCCACTGTGCGGATGTGGTGTCAAAATGGTAATTTATTCGCGTCGGGCGCTATTTACGTAATAACCGAACACAACAATGCTATTTACGTCAAAAATTCATGGGAATTGGAAGAGAATTATTTTCTACTAGGGAAAGAGTAATAGATATCAACCCTTCATTATCACTTATATTAGGAAAAATTGGGTTGGTGCCATCAAAAGACTTGCAGTCTAGGAAAATACCACAATATTCTGCAAGTTCAGTTTAATACCACTGCCCTCTCACACCGTTCTATGAAATAACACCCCTGTCACTTCTCCTGGCTTTGTCGTTATTTCCCATATGAAATGACGCAATTACACCCAAGAAATTAGATGTAGATGCGCTAAGCCCAAGGTCTTTCCCTGTGAATCGCCTCGTTTGCACACCGCCTCCCTGGCTCCCTCCCCTATCTCGCTCCTCTTGTTCGCCTCTGTTTCAGCGATGAAGAAGGCGCATCTCACGGCTTGCGATTCTGAATCTCCGTCTAAGAGCAGCTTCTTGTTCATGAATCTCCGTCAAAGTCTTTGCGTCTTCGAGTCCCCGCATGCATCCTCTGAAGCAAGGGTGTCCTCCCAAACAATCGAAGGGAGAAAGCTTATAGACCACATCTACACAATTTTGCATCCATTTTTGCATAACAATTTTCATATCCACAACTGAGCTTTCATTCCACCACATACATCATCCAAACAAAAAATACATCTGAGTTTACTTGCCTACATAATCCAAACAGAAACAACTAAATCCAGAATACATGAAATTAACTTCATTCAAGCTCCCAAAATACATATGAGTTTACTTGCCTGCAATGGCTGCAATCAATCCAACACACACAAAAACACACCAAACATCATGGGGGCATCAAGCACTCTAATCGTCCACCACGCTGGAATCAAGAACCTCAATCAAGCGCTCAATGATGCAGGAATCAAGCACTCCAATTGCACTGTCCGGACGGGGAGACTTCTGGAGTCCCTGTCCAATCCGGGGAGAATGGGAATGCGCGGCGGCAGTGAGATCTAGGGCGTGCGACAGCGGATTGCGGCAACGGTGGCACCACCGTGGACGATGTGGATGCTTGCTGCTGTTCCGTTGCGAGAGACATTAAAAATGAATTGAGAAAGAGAGAGACAAATGAGTTACAAAGAGGAGATAACGAAGAGTGACAGTAGTGGTATTTCGTTGAACGGTGTAAGAGAGCGATGGTATTAAACTGAATCACTAGAATGTTGTAGTATTTTACTAAATTACAAGTCTTTTGACGGTACCAACCCATTTTTGCCCTTATATTAAGAGGTCTTGTAAACCCAAAAAACAATCGCCCACTATGTCTCATCCCTCTTACTCCTGCCAAACGGGGAATTGAGACTAAAAATCAATCTCCCTTACCTTATCTCACTACGAACTCCCTCCTCTAAACTATCGTTCCCCTTCCCAATTGTTGTCAAACATGCTATATAAAAGGTGTGCCTAGCTCGCGTAGGTGCATCTTGGTGGCTGACTTGCAGGCTGTGCAGAACAAGCGAAACAGAGCACATATCAAAGGAAGAAATCAAGAAGAATAAGAACACAGCAAAGGAGAAGAGGACTTGCTTGGATCTATAACACAACAGTAGAAGAGGAAGGGAAGGAGAGGGAGGTCAACCAGGAGGTGAAGCAGCCTAATCGTTTCTCTCCGCGAGTCTAATTCTTCTCCCTCTTTTTCCTCCAACTCTTCCAGCACCACCACCCCTTCTACACCTCCTCCTCCACCTCCAATTGCCCCTAGTTTGCTGTTCCATACCCTATTCGGTCGCCCAAACGTCGTGCCCAGTTCCACCCTACCGCCTAATTGCCGCCTTTGACCGCCTAGGATCGCTAGGTGGGCTCGCCACCTAGCTCGTTGATTTGGGCAAAAGCGCGGTGGGAGGGACTGGCACTACTAGAGCACTACATGAAGCAGTTCATCCAGTGTTGTAGGGACTATTTTCTCGTTCTTTCGCTCTGTTTTCCCATAGGTATATAGTTTCCATCTAAATCTGACATGCCATTATTTTACAGCATTACATACACCCTTTGTTTTGATTTCACAGGAGAGGTACAAAAGGAAAGTTGCAGAGTTAAATGGGGAAGGCTTTGATGGTTTGTGTAGTCCTGTGAAGGTATGTTGTGTTCATATATGCCTTAGTTTTGCAATCTGGGCAGTGGTGCCTATTTACTAACTTCCAGTCATGCGTTGGTGTTCTTTTCTTAATATACCACCACAGATCATAGGATTTTAGAACGCCTTCACCGCTTTCTCCACTACAATGGTCGTATATCTAGTGTTAAAGTGTTAAGCTAATACTCATCCCGAGTAGAGAAGAGAAGGGAGCAGAGCTGCATGCGGCCGAGCGCCGTGGCGAGCTCGCCGGCGACGAACGGCGTAGCGTCTTGGATCAGGGATGGGAAAAATGGATTCCCCTCTCGATGGCAATCCCACCGGGTGGTGGTAGAGGCCAGAGAGGTAGACGGAGACGACGCTACACCGGCGAGAAGCGGCGGAGTGCCTCGGGTCTGCAGTGGCATTTGCGAATGGGGCATATCAGCGACGAAAGATGGTTCATAATGGCTCTAGGGGGCAACAACGATGCTACTGGCAATGGCTCAGGGACCAATGGTCATCGGAGTGGCAACAACACTGTATTCTACCATGGCGCCATGATTGTCGATGATGATTCCTAGGCTAAGTTAGCTAATCTACTGATCTAATACACGTAGAAGCATTAGGGGACTACTAGAAGCTCACCAAGGCTGTTGACGACATCGGGGGATGGCCAGAGTGGCTTGGAGATGTTGAACAGCGACGACATAGAGGAGGCTCACGGCGACAGCTCACCACAATGACAGAGGTACTACAAGGAGCGTCGCATTAGTTCACTGACATTCTAGGGATGGTGTAGTTGCAAGGAATTGGACGGGGACTCACCAAGCTTCGAGGAAGATCGAAAATGGTGGCGGCGGCCGAAGATGAGGAAGAAGAAGGTGAGGCTCAGATTCACAACGACTGGCCTGTGTTAAGTGAGGGAAATAGATGAAGGAGTGTCAGAACACATGATGATGCACTCGAGAGAGGTTTAAACCTTCTGGAGTGGCGGGAATGCAACGGTTCTGATCAGGTGCACCCCAGAGTCGGGGACGAAGGAGAACACGATCAAGCTACGGGACTCCTAGAGCTGCATTGAGCAAAGGAGAGGGATGAGTGATGCATGGGAATCAAAATGACGTGAACGGCGTGGATGAGGAAGCTCACCAAAGCGGTGGAGTTGCAGAGACACGCTCACCGGCGTCGAGAATGACGTTCCCGTTCTCGGCGAAGCAAAGCACGAGATGCTCTGATTCTTTGCGGGAAGTGAGAATGGCGAGCTGAGGAACTCATGACGCAGTGAGGAGCTTAAATGTGGCCGTGAATGGCGCGAGAGAAGTGGCGAGAAAATGGCGATGTGAATAGTTTTCTCGCGCTGAGCTTCGGTCTCATTGTCCGCGCGGGATAACGCCGCGTCAACAGGGTAGCTAGCATGGGCGAGGGCTGGCGAAGGCGACATGGGCAGTTGGAGCACAAATCGTAGGCGTCGGCGAAACGATGGGCAAGCAAGCGGAGTGTGTTGGTGTCTTTGGCAAGACGGAGGCGAAGCGAGTGGGATTAAGGTCGCTAATGGGTAGGGCCAGCATGTCAGTGAGCGCGAGGAGCGGGGGTGCAAGGTGGGCTATAGCGGGCGAGATAGAATTGGGCCGAGCGAATTTCGGCCCATTAGCTCAGCGGGAAATTCAAATAGAGTTTGTAATTTCCAAAAAAAAGGCTGAGACTTTGCCAAAATTTTAAACCTATCAAACTTGCTCCAAAATTTATAATTTTTTTGGGGAGGCTCCTGACGCAGTCTAGTTCATTCTGTAAATTTTTTTAGAATTTTATGTGTTCTGTATTTTTCTCGAAAATGCTTTCAAGCTGTTGTTTGTATATAAATGCATTGTTGCTTTTGATGAAAAAATTAAAACATGCTCAAATAAATTTTCCGACGTATAAACATGATCAAAATTACTCCCATTTGTTTTCATTATACTTTTTCAATATTGTGATTTTTGGGATGTTACAGAAACCGGGCTGACTGGGTACCACGTAAGCAAAACCACCGAGAAAAATAGCCTCAGGTGGTTAAGTGCACTAGTTTTGCAACGTGTGGGGGGTTAAAAGTCCAGTTTTTTAGTTAGGGAGTTAAATAGCCGCATAGCGATACTTCAGAGGTCAATTGGACATATTACAACTACTTTTTTTTCTCAAAGTATTCAAGTATGGATAGAGAGTGAAAGTATTGCAATAACTGCACTCTTGATTTCGACAAATATTATGAAAATAGAGACTCCCGAGGCTACAGCCAAACATAGCACCGTTTTTTGTCAGCTAAAGGGTAGTCTCCATCGAAATTGTTGGATCATTTCGTGTAGATGTGCATAAGTGCATATTCAACCGGGCTAGCTGGTTGACTGCGACCCCAAAAAGTCGGCCTCAGCCATGCCGGCCGTCGAGTGTCGACGGCCCTTTGGGCTTTGTGCGAGCTGTGAAGTAGCAATCCATCATGGTATAGCGATGTCTGCATGATCCTGGTGCTCAGTCTGTTTCCAGGCCCAAAACAGAAACAATCAACTTGGATAGCCATTCTTGTTTGGGAACGATGACACGTCAGTCGGATTATTTCGGCTGATCCCAGCCCACAGATCAGTCGGTTTTCCCAACCGTTCGATCTTAATCCTTTGGTCCAGATCCTTCCCACATTTGTATACAAACTACGACCCAACTCTAGCCTCCCGAATCCCGATCGAGTCGCCTCCCAATTGCGCCACCCCGCCACCACCCAGTGTGCCGCCGCCTCACTGGCGATGCATCCAACGCCGGTGTGGCCCTCCGGCAAGTTCCTAACACGGTACTACCGCCGCCATCTCCCCTCTCTGCGCTTCCATCTCCTTTGCTCCACTCTTCTTCCTCGTCTCCGGTGGACGGCGACAGTAGTTGCCTCCTAATTGCTAGTCGTTCTCGTTGCCCCCTCTACCTCCGCTACCTACCACCCTCTTTTGACTTGTGGCTGGCGGCGCCACCACCGTCTAGTCGTTATCCATCGCCGGTCCTCCGTCGCCCCGACCTTCCTCTTAATCCGAGCCCAGTTAACTCCAAACCCTAACCGGTGAACCAGAGCCCTAATCTGATGGTGACGGGAGATGACGACGCCAGAGAGGAGGATGATGAGCTCACCGGAGCACAAATCTTTAAGCGGATCAAAAGATGAGAAGTTAGACTGATTAAAAAAATCATTCCATAGATTTTTTAGCAGTTCTGTTCTTGTTTTTTTTTTCACCATATCTGAATCCAAATTTTTTTTATTAAATAATCTTTTTTTAACTTTTATTTTAAAGTTAACCTCCGGCGCACTTTATTTTAAAAAAATAACCCATTTGGTCACGCCACCACCCATAGCGTGACCAAACAACACTGTCACGCCAGCCCGTTTCTGGGCAAACTCTTGTCACGCCATGGGTGGTGTCGTGACAGTGTTGTTTGGTCACGCCATGGGTGGTGGCGTGACCAAAGAGGTTTTCTTGCGGACTTATCCTATGGCATGACAAGAGTTTGCCCTAGCGTGACAGTGTTGTTTGGTCACACCATGGGTGGTGGCGTGACCAAAGGGGTTATTTTTAAAAATAAAGTGCGCCGGAGGTTAACTTTAAAATAAAAGTTAAAAAAAGATTATTTAATAAAAAAAGTTCCCTGAACCCTGATATACGTCATGGGCCCAATCATACAAAAATCAGGGCCTGTTGGGGTTTTTGGGCCTTGACTTGTTTCGCGAAAGCGTACATGAAAAGAGGGATACTCATACGATGATTTTTTTTTAAAAAAATAATATTTTATAAAAGATAAATACAAAAATAAATAGTCGCCCCCAAAAATTACAAAAATACAACTGGCGACAGGAATCTATCGCCACTGGCGATAGGGACCCTCTCACACCCCTATCGCCGGTCCAGGTACCTGTCGCCAGATACCTATCACCATTTGAAATGGCGACGGATGAACTGGCGACACGTACCTGAAACTCTAATATATTTTATCTACTTGTGATTTTTATAGATTTTGAACGGTACGAAATCTATTAAACTCGCAATAACATTTCGTGATCGTCGTATGTTGTTATAGTGCGGTGAATTTCTGAAGAATTATGCGAGGAAGATTGAGATATCAATGATTTGTACGTAGGAAGGTAAGTGATATTGCGATGCGCCCAGGAATTCATACACTTGCTCATGTATATGCACTGCATATTATGTAAGGAAACAAATGTGAACTTGCCACTACTATCAAAACTACGATAAATCACACTGATATTACATAACATTCAGCAAAATATCATAACACTTAATCAAAATGATAATTCAGAACATTGGCAATAACATATTACTATTGTCTGTGCTTTCTCGTGGTCGCAACCTCAACGTCCCCCATATGGATTGCCTCAAGTCAGGTGACCGGATGAGGTCCCCGCAGCGACGTCTGGAGTGACGATGTCTCCTTCGTCCTAAGGATTTCTCGCGGGACAATTATTGAAGGCGTGCCCAGACTCCTTTCTAATGGAGTACTTCTTTGTACGACGTCCAATTTCTGCTTTGTCTATGTCGTTCTTGATGCGTCGTACCTGTCGCCGACCAACCTTTCCCTTGAGCCTATCAATGTCTGCGGCCCAGATTAGTTGCTCCTAGGTCGGATGGCCAGTGAAATGGCCAACCACAACGTAACCATACATCTCCCTAGTCCAGATTTGCATCACCGCCTCCTTGGTGAAATAGTCAGAGAGGTACTGATCGAGATGCTGCGCCACCGTCGAACATGCGGTTATAACATGGGAGCAGGGCCTATGCAGAAGAAGGGGCTTGTTGCAAGTGCATATGCAACTACCGCGACAGTGTGATCTCGTGGGTGACCCTCTCGCGATTCGTCCCGCGACGTCCTTTATCTCTGCACATTATCTCGAAGCGAAGCTCCTTTGTGCTCATCTTGAATGCCCGGTGCATCTCACCCTTCTTGCTCTTCTCATCCATGTACTTGGTGACTATGGCGGAGTAGAGTATTCTGTCATTTGCCATGACGAGAGACGTGTTGTTGCTTCTGTCAACAAAGTAGTTCGTCGTACCGCGGAGAATTGCCTCCACAATACCCACCAAAGGGAGGCACCTTGCGCCGTGCATGACCCAGTTGTACACCTCAGCTAGATTAGTTGTCATGACACCATATCGAGCACCACCCCTGTCATGTAGTAGCAACCACTTCTCCTTAGACTCGTGCTCAATCCAGTTCGAGAAGCATTTCACATACGCCCTTGTCCTCCTCGTCAATCTGGGAGCATCTATGGGTAGCTGTGGCAATACTTCGGGGGCCTGATCAGCGCTTGAGGCAACCCTTCTTGCTGCCTCCCTTCTGTGCGTCTTGGTCCGCTCATCCAGCGTCTTCCAGAGTGCTTCGAATTTCCGTTGCTGGTTCTGGTTGCACAACCGTTTGAACAGGTTCATCAAGTCTTTGTTGCGGAACTGCTTGTAGAAGTTTGCACCTAAGTGCCTCATGCACCACCCGCTCTACAGATCCGGCCATGCAAGTGGTACGTTCTCTCCTTGTTGCAGCTGGGTTATTGCACGCAGCATGCCTATATGCCGATCATGTATGAGGTATATGTTGGGACGGCCTTGCACAACAGAAATCCTCACATTCTTCAGGAACCACAACCAGTTGTCCGTGTTCTCGCTTTCAACGAAAGCGAATGCCACGAGAAGAACTTGATTGTTCATGTTCGTTGCTATTGCTGTAAGTATCTGGCCCTTGTACTTCCCAGTCAAGAATATGCCATCTACGCACAAGATTAGACACCAGTGTCGGAATGATTGATGCATGGACCAAACGCGAAGAATGCTCGCTGTAGTACCCTCTTATTGGCCCACTTCGGATGCGTAGCGTCTTAAATGTCGATATGGGTGCTAGGATTTCTGTCCTGTATGACTCGAAGTTGCCCGGGGACGTTGTGGTAGAAATCCTCGAACGTGCCCCATCTTGATTCTATTGCCTTCTATTTTACCCTCCAAGCCTTGGCATAGCTAATTGTGTACTGGAATCTTGTCTCAATCGCCCGAATGATGGATTGTGGCTCAAAATCTAGATTATCCACGAACTCACTGTACATGAGGTTGGCGATGAAGCCTGAAGACAGGTTCCGATGGGACTGCACTGACTCAGAAACGACGCATGTGTGAGGGACCACTGTAGAGCACTTCCAGTAGGTATCCCACTTAGGCTAAATGCGTGCACTCGCCAAGGGTATCCCTCTATGCCGCACTTCACGTCGTAGAATCTTGGGGTAGACTTGACGACTTTGAATGTGCGCCGCACCGACAAGGCCCAAAATTTGACCGCATCCTGTACGGCCTCCTTGCATTTGTACATAGCTCCTAGCCTGACCTCACTCTGGTCGTACTCCCACGGCACACAGGAGCCTTCGTTGACGACAAGGTTCTCGAACTGGTATGTGTTTCAGTTGGATGGAACCGCATGCTGGTCCACATCATCCTCGTCGTCGGAACCTTCATCTTCAGACAATGTCATGTAGTCTCGGTCTTCGAGATCCATCCTTTGCTCTACGGCTTCTACCTCCTCACCCTCGTCAGCAAGACCACTAGCTTGTCTGACCGAAGGAGCTACTTCCGTAGGGTCTTCATCGACAAAGATCAAGAACTCATGAAGCTTGACCATTGTGTGCGTTCTTATTGTGGGTCGAGTCTCCGACTTCTTCTTCGGCCAAGACTTCTTCTTGTTCAGCCATGGATGGAGGAGTGGGTTTGGCATATGTCTGGATCAGAAGAACCAATTTCCACCCTCCCTCCCTCGTCATGTGTACATATGATTGCCATGAATTTATTCCCTTCAGCTGCATTAACTCCCAATATGTGGGTTGTGCTACCTGCGGGGCAAGGCAACTCAATATCAGATCATACACATCACGGTCCATTTGGAATGTGTGGAACAATCACCACATCATAGCGCCCCACGTACGCTGCTCTGGTCTTGGTAGGGGCACGGTTGCCGATTGGAAATAACGTGAATCAATCCCCTCGGGACCATCCATAATAGTCCCTTGACCATAGTAAATTTTAAAATTGGCGATGTCGGACATATTTGAATCACTTCACCATAAAGAACATTTCCACGATTAACCGCATATCTAAAACTAGACTACCCACCGAAAAGTATTATGTAAAACATACTGCACTACGTAACCGTACATATAAAATTATGTAATCCATTCAGTTAAAAAATTTACCTGAGAGGTAGGCAATCGGACGGGCAGCGCTTCGCTAGCTTCTCCTCTCCCCTCCTCTCTACTCTTCTCTCCTTCTCTTTTTTCTAAATAAAAGTGAGTCATGTGCCGAATTTTAGGGTTTCAAAAGGTTTTTATAAGGTCGGTCTTCCTGTCGCCAATTCAAATAGCGACAGGAATCTGTTGCCAGTTCAAGTGGCGTTAGGTTCCTGTCGCCAGTTATCTAAACCGGCGATAGGGGTGAGGGCATGATTGAAGCTGGCAGCAGGGACATATTTTTGTAATTTTTTGTAATTATCTTTAAAAAATATTATTTTAAAAAAAATCCTCATACAATTTCTACTCAAGACAACTAGCGACATGGGCATATTTTTGTAATTTTTTTGGACGTTTATTTATTTTTTTTTTAATTATCTTTTTAATTTTTTTTTAAAAAATCCTCATACGATTTGTACTCAAGGCCGTCAGATGTCGTCTCATCTAGCCTTCAGGTTCTCCTATTCTTACACGTAGTCTGATGCACGGAGACAGGCCAGGAGTCTGCAAGCATTGCTGCGGATATCTGACAGTCGTGAGAATATCTAAAAACTCCACTAGTCTCGATCCGTATGGAGTCCAAATACAATGCTCAAACAGCCGGACTCGCTACTAATCTTCTTCTTTTCCAATCAGTTCAGCAGCAAATCATTGTCGTTTTCTCCATTGATCTCATGGGAATATTATCTTATGTGGTCTTGGCTTAATTGACGAGAATTAGGTACGTATCAGCTGTGTTAAGCGTGGCCGGTTCATGCATCCATGGTTCCACACGTACCTGGCGCTCACAAGAAATAATTAATGATGCTCAATCATCGGACGTGGACAAGATGATCTCTTGGTCTGTGACAGCTACGCTTCAACTCGATCCTTACATGCATGATGCGCTCACGTCCACAACCCAAATTAGCAGCAGCAAATGCAGCGGTGGAGCCTGGATTTCACAAAACCTCGGGTCCAAAACTAAGAGGTTATAAGTCTATAACTAACGTCAAATACTATCAACATTGAGGCATAACAAAAGTACAACACAAATACACAATCGAAATAAAATTTGAATTACATGTTTAACGATACGACAGAATAGATAAAACATAGCAAAAAATAAGAATGTAGCATACCACTAGCACGAGATGATTTTTGCTTAATTAACAAAGATTTGGTTCATTTGAGGCTATCATATCTTCATCAATAATAGTACAAGAACCTGAACCTGCAAAGATGAAATTGCATATGTAAATCAGGGACATAAGACCAGTGACCACGATGTTATTTTTAATGCAAATTACGAAATAGGAATGTAACATATCACTAGCACGAGGTAGTTTCTGCTTACGCGTCCTCATACTTTGAAAACGTTGTAAAATCTTATTATCATTAATGCTTGCAAATACATCTCGCTCAATACAGCATATCATACTATCATTCATCCATTCATTACTCATCTTATTCCGCAACTCAGTCTTGATAATGTTCATAGCTGAGAAAGCTCTTTCTACTGTTGTGGTTGCAACAGGCAAAAACAAGGCCAATTCAATGAGTTGATATACCAATAGAAAAACTGTGTGTCTATCGGTCTGAACCATCTTCACAGCAAGATTACCAAGGTCATTACAGCTTAAGAAATTCGGATCAGCTCTCACATCAGCAGTGAATGTCTCAAGTTAGTTCTTAAGGAGTACACAATCATATTGGGAGAAGTCGGCGGCATAAATCTTGGCAAGTTCAACTAGTTTATCTTCATCAAAGTTGGAAAATGAATTCTTTGGATCAAGACAAGCAATGTATCTCAATAACTGAGTAGACCTTTCAGCAAATCGATTGTTTAACTCAACAATAATTTGATCATGCACTACATTAAATATTTCATGATTGAAATGATGGTAGTAAGTTACCAATTGGCCGCCACGACCTCTCAGACGACCCTTAACAATTATTGTATCCGACATATTTGCCACAATGATGCGATGTTGGAGATAAAATGTCTTTACCTCTTGAAAGAGTTCATCCCAACCATGCTGCCTTATGTCATTAATTTTCTGCAATGTGGTCCCAACCAATCCTACAGGACGAACAATGTTATGATCTTTCTTTTGCAAGCATTGTGGGGGTGGCGGAGCAAGGGGCTGTACTGGGCGATGGAGAGGAGATGAGCCGCTAACGAGGCATTATAGAGAGGGGGGCACCTTGGGTAGTAGAGAGGAGGTGGGCAAGGCGTCGGCCTCGAGGCGAGGAGAGGAGGAGGTGGGGGCAGCGTCGGCCTCCAGGCGAGGAGAGGAGGCGGTGGGGGCGGCGTCGCGAAGACGCAAAGCGCTGAGCGGTGGAGAGGAGGCAGGGGGCGGCGCCGGCTTCCAGGTGAGGAGAGGAGGTGGTGGGGGCAACGTCGCGGTGAAGCAGAGCGCTGGGCAGCAGAGAACTACTGCGCTAGGAGAAGGCAGCTGGGCAGGTGCTTGCTGAGTTGCTGGCGACCTGGCGTGCGTGCGTGTGTGTAGTGCGGGCTGCGGCTACATGAGGGAGACACCCAGACAGTGAGGAGGCGTTGGGCTACTCGGCTGTGCCGGCTATGGGTCTGGACGCCTGGGGGATGTTTGCCTTGGGCCGGTCCACTGTAAACTGAAAAATGGCTTATATGCATACTAGGGGTCTGCTTACTATTTGCTCCAGACCTCGGGCCGTTGCCCAACTGGCTCGAGGCCCATCTCCGCCCTTGAGCAAATGCAAACCTAAAATTGTTGATTTGTGTCCGAATTTTGATTATAAAGATGGAAGGACAGTTTGTGGGAGTGTAGACCAGCGGATTTGTTTCTAAATTCGTCTTGGGGTCATTTTGTACCTTTTGTGTATATTATATGCAGCTGCATAGGATAAGAGAGATGCCGCATTGTAAATGTTTCTTGCTTTGTAACTCTCCTCGTATAGTTGATCATCCTTCATTCATGGTTTCATTTGTTCCCCATTTGGGTTTTCCACTCTCTTCTTGTTTGATTGTATTCGCTATTTGCCATGTCTTTCCTAAAAAAAAGAGTTTGAATCTCATCTATTGTCTATTGATTATATTTACATATTCATTATTTCTCCCTACCATCATCACTAGACCTGTCTAGCTGTACTTGTACACTTAGGGTGTGTTTTGTTGCCGGCATACTCCTAGTCTGGTCTGTATAAATCATCCAGGCTGAATCTAGCCAAGCTGAGTGGATGCATAGTGGATTGTTTGGTTGCCTGTTTTTTGTTGGGCCAGACTATACTGATGTATTGTTTGGTTGATTGCATCAGGAGAGTGGATGCATGACTGCACACAATGTTGAGTTCTTTGGTTGACTGCATGTGGCAGAGTGTGCTCATCCCTTCTAATGGATGGTGAGAATACCCTTTGGTAGGATGTTTGAGTTGGATGAAAAAATAGCCAAGGGAAAATTGGTTTTCACCAATACATTGTATTCCAATAATACTGGCTACTGATAGAAGATACTATTTCAATTGAATGGGATCTTGATTTTTGAACATCTTTTTACAAACAAAGCTTGTATCATTATCACTTCCTGCAGTGAACAGAAGAAACGACTAGCTATCTTAATGTTTTGCTATCTGAAGTGATTGTCAACCACTATAAGAAACTGCTACGTCAGTCAATTTAACCTAAAAATAAATACATGAATGATACATATATATGGAGGTCATAGTTTCAGAAGTTACAAGTTACAACATGTTTAATATAACAGGACTTGTGGGGAGGGGATTAAATTTAGATCCCTAATTGCGGTGACAATCCATTTCTTTACTGCGTGTTTCATGCTTGCATTTCTTGGAAGCAAACACCATTCATTAGGACTCATGAGCTGGGCTATCTAAATGCATATCCACGGATGAATCATTTGATGCTGCAGAATTCGACTCATGGCTTCCTGTACAAAGAATGCCACTGCAAAGTATCCAGTGCCACCACCTTGCTGTAGATGGTATGGTTGCAGGCTCCGTCGGACAGGGCTAGATAGTGCATTGGAAAAGACCATTGAGTTCTTGGAGTGCAATCCTGGGTTTGCTGGTGCGAATAAGCTGAGTGATGGTTGTTGGTTGCTTGTGTTGGGGATGTGCATTGAAGCTTGAAGATTCTGGATTGTACATTGTGATCTTGGTGAAGCCAATACATCCTCACCTCCGTACTCAATCTCGTGCTACATATAAGAACAGCTCATAAGTAGATGGAAGAATCTGAACGCAATTTTGTATTGGAAGACACAGTCATCAAACCATAGAGGCATTTTGTTGGGTTATCCTAAAAGTAGTCACAAATTGCAACTTCAGATGGTGCCGTATATTAATGCCAGAATCATGCAATCCGAGCATAAATCCCTTCAAGAAACAATGATTGGTACAGAGTACGAGTAACTACAAAACCGAGCAATCAAATTATCGGGTCTAGCTAACGAACGAGGCAATCTTGCATCGCTCGAGTTAGACCCAAACCAACATACAGACAACTAAACAGTTGTTTCTTGTATAGTAAAGCCAGGACTACGCGGACAACCAAACCCACCTTTAGTTCTACCCACCTTGTGCGGGCTGCCACTGTTGATGCACATGCACCTCTCGCTGTTGCATGTGATGTGAAATGTGATCTCTGCAGCTGCGTTGCAATTGGCAACTGTGCTGCCACAGCTCCCGTACTTGCATATCATTCGTGCAAACAGTCTTCCTCTTTGCTCTATTTAGATTTGCATGTTTTCTACTGCAGGTAGAAACCGGTCGACTCAGTTAAATGGGATGGCTTGGCTCGTTAGAGACGATCTGAAAGCCATCGCAACAAGGCTTGTATTGGGCGTGCATGCAAGGGATCCTTTGGACTTTGGGACAAGACAAGCGAAAGCATATGCATGGAGCTGAATTGCGTGGCCAGATGCATCACGTGCCCGGGCCTGCCAGTTGTGGACACGCTATAGGGACGGTATTTGATTCCATTGTTGTGGAGAGAGAGATGTACGGTCAAGCAGACCAACCAGGAAGCGGCCAATTTGATAATCGGCCTATCACGATCACACATGCGATGGCCGGGACACTAAGGCCGGTCCACCACACCATCTTTAACTGACAAGTATACATGTACGTGCACATACACATGCAGCAGCATCGAATTTTGGTATTATTGTCAAGTTTTTGTCTCGTATTTATGTATCTGATGGCATACAAAAATTATTTGTAAATTTAGCCGCTTACCGTATAGTCATCATGTGGCATCTCACCGCCGGCCACCACGTGTTCACACCGCACGGCTGCCATGTGGTGGCGCCCAAGGCCCGCCACGTATCCCCCTCTGGAATTAGGGTTAGGGTTTCAGTGGTTTTCGATGATTTTTGTTTGAATTTTAAAATATAGCAAACTACTTCCAAAAAATATGAAACTTTACGTGGAGCCTTCCGACACAGTGTACTTACTTGTGTAAATTTGCTATAATTTTATTCATCCAGAATTTTTCTCGCAATTTCATATAAGTGTATTGTTTGTACAGATTTGTAAATGTAGAAAATAAGCTCTAAAAATTACGATTTTTTTATTTTGTAATGTTTCGATAATTTTATATGTGTTCTGGAATTGTCTTGAAAATTTAGGATTTAGGTCGCGAGAATTTGGATTTTAGGTTTCGGAAATTATGGTTTCATGATTTCATGTCACTACAAGAAAAACATACATACAACAACACATAAGTCGCAACGGATAACACATACGTTGTAAAACCAACTCAGCCCACCACCCCTACATCCTAATAAAACTGCTCGGTTACTCCCTCTGTTCTGATCTTATCCTTCCTTCTCTCCTCCCTTAGTCGGTTCTCTTCTGCAAAATCCCCTTCCGATCCTTCCACAAAAATCTGCCACCCCGTCTTCCCCAAATCCAGCGCTGTTCCCTCTGTCGCCACCGCCACCCCTACGCCCAGAACGCCCTCATGGCCGCCGACCATGCTAAATCTCGCCCATCTCCCATGCGCCGCTCGCCCATCGCAGAACGCCCTCGGATGACCCAGGATTGCATCGGTCCTTCTTCTTGGTTCCGGTCGGGAAAGGGCGTGGAGAGAAACCCATGCCGCCCTCTCCTTCCCATGTCGGGCGGCGGCGTCCGTGAGAGCCCCGTCTGACAGTGCCCCTCCTCCGCCTCCATCGAGGTATAATCTGGCGCTCTTGGAGATATTTTTGCTCGATTATAGCTTCTGTTTTGGACCTTTGGTATAACCCGCTTAGCACGCACGCCGTCATCGACACCTCCTCCCCACCTAGTCCCTTCTTCTTGGGAGGCGGGATGGACTCTTCGGCACAGAACCCGTTCGCGTGTACGCTGGGTCTGTGAGTCTTGTGGTACTGATGGTGGCGCTCGTGGCCACGATCGTCGCCGTCTCCTACTACACCGTCGTCGTCTACGCCTGGGGCCCGCTTCTCCTCGGCGGGGGCGTCGCCGCGGCCACGACCGCTGCCGTACTCGCCACATTCCACCTACTCGTAAGCGCCGCCACCCGTCCTACCTCTCTTAGTATCTATTCTTAGTATGCTGTGAGAAATCTGCAATCTGGTGCTAAGTACAAGTCTCTAGAATCAGAGGGATTCGATTCCCCTCGATATTCTTATCTCTGCGTCCTCAGAGATCGCATTGGGCATTCTGCGTCGAATCGCTTCGCTTACAATTTTGGGGTTCTAGGGTTAGTCAAGCTATGCTTGTCAAATGCGCCTCTAAGTCATGTCATTGTATATTAGAATTATGATGCATGCACACATTTGCAGGTGTTATTCACTTATCAGACCTGTAGTGTTGTGTAACTGAATCTGAATGACAATTATGCGATGTTGACCCATGGAATGAAAAAGGTTGCTTCGATGGAGGTGCTATATAGCACTGTATATGTTGGATGTGGTATCTGTTGTTAGAGGTTGGAGTTGGACTATATAACTATTAACTAATTAAGTGACAGTTTTTTTAGATGGATGGGGTTCACTAATTGGTGTCAACTGTAGGTTACATTAAAAGAAAGATCGTCTCATCTGATATGTTGAAAAAGAGTTTTCTAGTTAGGGATTTAGGTAACCAAAGAAGTGAAAATTGTGAAACAAGGTAGGACAAAGTTTGCCATTGGGTCTTAATTTAGGTGGAGACACATTTATGTAATTAGAGCTGACACATTTGGGGAAAGTTAAATCCCAGTTTCATATGCTGTATTTGTATCCAGTATATCTCAATTCTCAAGAATGGCCATGATGCTCTCATAAAATCATTATTACTGAGGGCCCTTTTATACTTATCAATTTGTGCATTGAAATAACTGAGTATATCTGAATATAATCATTTTGAAATGTACTTATATTGAACTTGTTAATGATTTTCCCCTCCAAGCTAGCTTTTGTTAGATGTTCTCATCAAACAAGTCGGTACTATCACCACGTTGTGGGAGTAGTAACGTTCAGGGGGCAAGAGGTGTGCAATGCGTATAGCCATATACTAGAGTTTGTAAGCAACACGTAAATAAATTCCTTATTTTGTTATTTACAATGCGGTGTTTACTTGGCAGGTTAGGTGATTTCTGGATGCTCGACACCGGTAAACCTCTCTATTTCATTAAGTTTTCTAAAATCCCCTTTTCCTTGTTTGTTTGCACTTATACTAGGGTGTTTCGCAATCACTAAGCCTTTGTTGTGATGCTTCTTTCATATTCGACATATGGCAATGGTCGGAGATGACCGGCTTTGGTGATTTGCCATCACCGCGGGAGTTTGCTGCTGCTTCAGCCATAGGAAACAAAAGTGAGCTAACTATTTCATTTATTCAAGCTGTATTGAGCATTGATTTTTTTTTCTTTTTTTGGTCGAAGATGGTAACAAAAGTTGAGCATTCATTTTTATTTTAAATTTCTCTGTTGGATAGTGTCACTTGAGTGGACAGAGTTATCGATTCATCGTTTGATTGCCACCTCCAAGATGTGGACACTCTGCCACCATGATTGAGAAGAGGTTGCTTATATTCGGAGGCAGAGGTAATTGCCATTTCTTGGTTTGGTTCGTGGGTTCTCTCAAAGATTGCGTTTGCTTAGATGATTAGTTAGTTTCTATTTCTTATGCTGCAATAAGCTAGTACACTTCCCATCCCTTCCACACCCGATCTTGATAAGCTGGCCAACACGAGAAAGCTTATATTCGGAGGCAGAGGTCATAACCATTTTTTGAAATATCTGCCAAATTTAACAGACGACTCAAACCTAATGTGCTTTGTTGCACTTGAATAACTTCAGCAGTGAAAAGCGACTATTTTGTATCGACACTTTATTCTCATTTAGTTAACCTATGTGGATTATGGATTATCTATTGATTTCATAATGATAATTTTCATTTATTTGACTTGAACAATCCTTAATGTCTAAAGAGCAACTTTGTAACATTGTTCTGTGTGATTTGATTTCCCTGTTGGTTTTCTGATGGAAAGAAAACTGAAGAAGGTATCTCTTCCTATTTGTCCGTAAATCTATTTATATTGAGAGAAAGATGTCATCCTAACTACTATGTACATCATATGCTTGCTCAATCGATTAGCACCCTAGCAGTGCACTTACAACTACTTCTTGTCTAACCAGTCTATGTTAATTTGGTCATGATCAGAGGTGGTTACATACCTCTGTTAATAATACATAGATACTTTAGGATGAAATCAAGAGTGCCATGCCCTCACAGCTACCTTGTCTCATATGTCCATACCGCCTCATTGAAGGACATGGAGTTTGAGATGGCCCATTGGTATTATTTAACCTGTCCGGTAGCCCTATTCCATCGAGAAAAGGGGAGATCACCCATTTTTTAGTTGATATATGCCAAATGCTTATAAAAAAATAGTTTGCCTTTGTCAATGTTTCTCCTATTTTCTCCTATTTCAATGGTTACTTGGTTAGCCCAAATTCATTTGTGTTTTAGTATGAAACCGCATTCCTCAGTTGATTTAAGTAACGGTTCATTGGAAATCTTAAATTTGAGTATTACTGTAATATTTGCAAATTTGCTATTGCCATTTTGCCAGAACGTGATATTGTTTATTTTGTAAGATAATGAGACACCAGGTTGGACACAATTGAAGCTCCCAGGACAACCTCCCTCAAGAAAGGCAGAGGTGGTGCAAAACAAATCGTGAAGAATGGAGTGACAAAGAATTCATCACATGAATCTACTAATGGAGGAGCTGCTTTTCTTGCAGTTTGTCGTGGGAAGGTGCTAATTCTATACATTTGTGTGTATAACTGTATATGAATTTATACACATGCTGAAACTTGCTTCAAATTTCTTAGTGCAGCATGTGCTTATAACAACTGTCATTGACTAGAGCTTTACTTACATTAGACGGAAATGCAAACCGACATGCAATTCTTACACTAGACCTCAAATCTTAACTTTACAGATACTGGCTCCTATGATCAAGATGGCAATTCTTTTGAGCTTTCTCTAGTAACTTGTAAGTGCATTGGAGCTCATGTGAAAAACAAGAAAAATAGAAATCAGGTACTTTCCTTTCCTTGGATGCACGTAAACACCTACATCTGTTTGGAAGGGTTGGAATGTTATATTTTACTTTAATAATGCACTAAAAGAACTTTATTTCTCTTTTCAGATTAGGAAGATATGTTGATGGTTTGGACTGTTTGGCAAACTTGTGTGTAGAATGGAGAATGCTGAGGAATGAAGAATTTTTTTTATAGAACCACAGGGGCATAGAGAACGAAGATTTTCCGCTAAAAGTATAGACATGTACTTACATTTATGTTTTAGGGCGTATTATGTTATTAGATAATGATGGTACCAACTGTGCACGCCTCCAGTCCAGATTTGTGAAGCCAGTTGGAAATTCTTTGTAATGAAACAATTTTTTGTTGATATCAATGAAATTTTTTTGTTATACACTTTGATATGTGTGTTTTGTTTAACCTCATGGGCCCTAATTGATAATTCTGACCTAGACATGAAAAGGACACCTTTTGCAATTATTATATGCGTTGTAAACAATCCTAAAAGCGATTTGCTAGTGTCCAATGCCAACGCATATATATATGTTGCCACTATTTCAAAATATGCGTTGCAACCTTACAACGCTTTTATTTACATGTTACCAACGCTTGTATATGTGTTGTCACAGACCTTGGCAACGGCATCGATGGCAACGCATACTAAATGCGTTGGTATAGACCCTAACAACATTTATTTGGACTTCTACCAACGCATATATGCGTTGCTAAAGGGGTGTTCTTCTTGTAGTGTGTGATTTGGAATGTATTTGAGATTTTACTGATGTTTCAAAGGAGGCCTGCCTGCATGTAAACATCCTAGGTTACATTTTGGTGATATACATGTCTTGACAGCAAGGTATATTAGCGGTCTAGAGGAGGTTGTTGGATATTCCAAATATGTTATACGTTTCCCTACTTTTGGAAAACTATTTGTTAGACTCGCAACAATATTTTGTGATCGTCATATGTTGTTGTGGTACGCTAAATTTCTGAATATTTTTGTGACGACAATAGAGGTAGCAATGATTCGTAAGTACGAAGGTATGTGATATTGCGATGCGTCAGGAAATTCATACACGGTAGAGAAATTTGGAGAAATGGCGCAACGATAACAACACGACAGTTGATCCGACAAGGGGGTTACATGGCACGCAGGCTAATGAACCAAGGACGATACACGCATGCCTTTAAGGAATTAGAAACACATGGGACGTATGGACAAAGAGGGTCGGACTACTGCGTGGACCGGGGCCATTTGCCCTTTCTTGCGAGCTCGGCGTTGTACTCCTCGTTGGCCGCCTTAGCCTCAGCCGCCATTTTCCTCTTTTTTCTCACGCTCCCTCTCGCAAGACTCGCACTCCTTGTGCCTGCACGCCTCAAGATGGGCCTGCGTCTCCCGCCGGATATGCTCGTTGTGCTCTTCGGTGCGGCGCTCCTCCTCCCTCCTCTCGTGGTCCCTGTTGGCATTCCACTCCTCGCAGTCGAGAGTCCATTGATCGTGTGGGTGGATCTCTAGGTCAATTCACTTGCGGTAGCCACATAGTGGATCCGGGGACTACAAGTAGACGGGAGAGGTTATTAGTGCATACTTTGAAAGAGAAATGGTAGGGGAACATACTGTAACTTGTCCTTATCGGCCGCCGATAGTGGCTTGTGTCCCAACGACAGTCGGGATAGTCGCAGGAGTAGTTCGCGCAACCCCAGTAATGCATGCCTTCCCGCCCGAAGCTATAGGGGTGAAGGGTGATCAGTGTCATCGACGATCCACAGGTTGCACCGGTGGTCCTCATCGTAGAAGTATTCCAGAAGCATCGGTAGAGACATGGCTTGCAATGCATGAAATATACAAAATATTAGTGAGAAGATTGATAATAACTATAAAATAATTAGCACGAAATAATTAGTTGCATGAATAACTAGCAGTGCACGCTGTCGTTATTTTTTAATTTTCTAATTGTTTTAAACTAATTAACTAAGACAAATTAATTATTTCGTAACTAATTAACCTCGCCTCAATAATTACACACGTTAACCCATGTTCTTTTCCTTTGCTAAAAAATATTAATTGCCTATGTATGCGTTCATTGCATGGCGCATGTGTAGGATCAAGGATAACTGACTAGAGGGGAGTGAATAGGAGGTTTTTAAACTTTTTAGCAAATTAACAATTTAAGCCAATTAAGAATAATGTCTAAACTAGATACAACTCTAGCTAAGCAATTTAACACAAGATAAATGCTAGAATTGTAATCGCGGAATAAGTAAAGACAAGAAATAACCACAAATAAGACAAGCGATGTTTTCCTGTGGTATCGAAGACTTGCTGGTCTTCACTAGTCCATGTTGAGGAAGCTTGAACGAATCAAGCCGGCTCCACGAATTAAGCCTTCCCTCGATCACTATTGGTTGTTCTTCCTCCGCTTCGGAGATGGTGAACACCGAACCACTCACAATCTTGGCATCGGGCCTCTTCACAAGCTTTTTGAAGAGATCACCTTGCTCTCACCACCAAGCCGTCTAGGAGTTCAGCAAAACTCCAAGAGTAACAAATCAATGATCTTCGCTTGATGGCACTCAAGTGCGAATGGATCAACTAGAATAAATACGCTTGAATTGGCTCAACTACCTCACAATGAATGCACAAGTGTATTTGAGGTGTTGAGTGAATGCTCTTGGCTCTAAGAATGTTAAAATGAAGAGTTACTCTGTCTATTTATAACCCCCCCACAACAAAATCCAACTGTTATGAGAGAAACCCCAGTTTTTCAGCGAAATGTGGTATTACCGCCAACCAAAGTGCGGTACTACCGTTTCTCACCAACCACTCTGTAATGGCTACAACAGGAGCATTAATTGCCTCTAACATAGCCGTTTTAAACGCAGCGCGGTACTACTGCCAACTATCATGCGGTCAAACCGCTTTGCCCGGTCATACCGCTCACAGGCGCGGTACTACCGTTCACAGGGTTTACAATCTCAAACGAAAAGGGTGCTTCTTTGGAATTTACGTACCGCCACATAAGATTCGGAATTACCGTGGAGCGGTAGTTCCGCCATTAAATCTCCGGTACTACCGCAACCCTTATTTGAACAGGACATCCAAACGCGTTGGCCACATGGATGGCTCAGATTAAATGGGCTGTTTGAACCATGTGTTTAAACCACATGATCTTGAATTTTTCGGACAGTCCGAACGGCCCATGGTAGTACCGCCAAAGGAAGTGCGGTAACACCACCAAGCGGTAGTTCCGCCAAGCAAGCATCGGTACTACCGTTTCCCAAGAGAGCTCAAGAGCACCAAAAAGAAGTCTCTCTAGAAAATACGTTCCGCTCCAATTTGCGGAAGTACCGTTAAAGCGGTAGTACCGTTTAAACAACGACGGTACCACCGTTCCAGGAGTTTTGCGAACTTAACCAAAAAGGAGTTTCTCCGGATTTTACGTACCGTCAACTATAAAATGGAATTATCGTGATGCGGTCGTACCGCTCACAAGGGCGGTAGTACCGCTCCACAAATAAGTTGACAAGCACTATTGGACTGCACACGTGGGGGCTCCAGATCCATTGGGCTGTTCGGACTATGCGTTTAAACCACATGATCATGTGCTGTTCGGACAGTCCGAACGGCCCACGGTAATACCGCCAAGTGATACGCGGTTATACCGCAAAGCGGTAGTTCCGCCCACTAAACCCCGGTACTGCCGTTTGTGCAGACAATTGCACAAAGAGTTTTCAAATTCTAATTCAAATGCATGCATGATCCTAAATTGTTCCAAATGGCACAAGAACAAGCTATCAAGCTATTAGTTATGATCTCTCTTAATAGTACATCATTTAACCTATAATCCGGTCTTCCAACCATTTCTCCTAAGACCGGTAAAATACAAAAAGGATCCTAGACTACTTGTACCTTGTCTTTTATCCAAAAGATCTTCATGTTATCTTTTAGCATGCATCTTCAAGACATTAAACTCACCAATGGGACTTAACCTTGTAAATACTCAATAAACAAGTTAATCCCATATTCACATATTATCATTAATTACCAAAACCATTTTTAGGGGCCTAGATGCTTTCAGCATGCATACTTGAGTACGTAGCAACTAATTGCTTGCATGGTAACTAGCAGTGCATGCTGTCATTATTTTGGCCAGCATGTGCATGCATACTAGAATAACTTGCATGTCATTATGAACTACCACAAAATAATTAGTTGCATGAATAATTAGCAGTGCATGCTTTCATTATTTTTCTATTTTCTAATTGTTTAAAACTAATTAATTAAGACAAACTAATTATTTCGTAACTAATTAACCTCGCCAGCTGTAAGTGCATCGCATGACATTTTCTTAACTACAAATTACGGATTTAGAACTAATTATTTACGCAACATTAGGTAAATTGGCTTCTAATGAAGAATTTACGAACAACAAAAAATTGCTACACAGTCAATAAATAATTTACGAACGATCAAGTTTGTGGTAAAAAAAATTGGCTTCCTAGTACAGTCTGTGGTAAATTTTTTTTGGCTTCTTGGTACATTGCTAAACCTAGCAAACTTAACTAATTAAGTACGCTTCTTGGTAAATTGGTAAACCTAGCAAACCTAGCACCTAACTACTTAAGTATGCAGTTAATAAATAATTTACGAACAACAAAAAATAGACGGAGATAAAAATCACCTGCTAAATTGGCTTATAATGAAGGCAACGGTTAATATGGCTAAAATATCCCCGAAAATATAATCAACACAGGGAGCGAGCGACTAGGAAATGAAATCGCGCTCGCCGCTTGCTAATTTATAGCCGAGAGGGAATCCTTCCTCGTGCGCGATCGGTTTTAATTTGCTTGCGACATACAAGGATTAGACGGGGGAGACATAGAATAGAAAGATGTGACGGGATGTCAAGATTGTTTGGTGGATCTTTAGGTGGAAAAAAAAAGACGAGAAAATTTTAATTAACACTAAGCTTATATGAAATTGCGAGAAAAATTCTAGACAAGTAAAATTATGGCAAATTTACACAAGCAAGTACACTGTGTCGGGAGGCTCCACGTAAAATTTTATAATTTTTTTTGAACTCGTTTGCTTTATTTTAAAATTCAAACGAAAATTGTCGAAAACCGCTTAAACCCTAACCCTAATTCTGAAAGGGGGACACGTGGCGGGCCGTGGGCGCCACCGCACGGCGGCCAGCGATGGGATGCCACACGGTAGCTGTGCGTTAAGCGGCTAAATTTAGAAATAATTTTTGTACGCTGCTAGATCTGTAAATATGAGACAAAAACTTCACAAAACTGTCAAAAATTCCGGCAGCATCAACCACACTACACAGTGTACACCAGAAGAATACTACCACTGTTACTCCATGGACGTACACCACACCAACTAGGGGGGTACTTCCTCGTCCCAGTCAGGTAGTCACGCCCACACGTACACCGCGCACAGCTGAGGGCTGACCACTACTGCACTCGCTGCAAGTCTGTAACGTGTCCCAGTGCGGCAGTGCCTCCTTTTACAGCAGGGAGGAGTAAAAGAGCAGTGCGGTGTGGTGTCGTGCCCCATGCCCGGTGTCTGAGACGTGCGCGCGCGTCCCATCCGCGCTTGCTTTTCGCTCGTGCTTCTTCGGGAGCAGTGCAAACGATCGCGCGTATCGGCGGTCGGCGCGGGGTGGTTGGTTTGCGCCGAGCCGTGCGGCGTGCGCAGTGCAGTCTGCAGTGCAACGCCAGTGCGTACCGGCTGCTGCTGCCCGCGCGCGCGGAGAGTCATGTGACATGTGGTACGCTGGTACTGGTGTACGACGGGGTAAAAAAGGTTGCAAGAGTGTGAGTTTGAGTGCGAGCGCAGGCGCAGGCGCGGCAACGGCAGCAGGCGGCAGCGCGGACGCCGGCGACGGTGGTCGGACACTCAAACTTCACAGGCGAGGCGACGTTAACTGGTAGCCAGCCATATGGGGTCAAACTAGTACGCTGTACTTACGGCCGGTAGCTCGCTATGTATCAATACATGTAGCTGCTGCTGCTTGCTTGCTGACAAAATGGTTCACCGTTTTGAATGCTGTGCTGGTAAATAAATCCTTCGATGTTTGGTCTGATTTTACTGTTCCCAACAACCAATCGATAGTAAAGTAATTACTCACCATTGTACGCACCAATGTGAGTAGACATCTCGTGTGTGAAAATTATTCGATCGCTACATTACCTCATGCCTCTTCTAAGGGATTACCACGAAACAGAGATCGAAACAACATCTAGGAGTATTTAGGATGGGTGGGAAGCCATACAACAGATCAATGATGATGCATTTACCAGAAGAAAATTAAACAGATCAACAAATTAATTCCCAAGTTTCTTTTTTCGATTCAAGGCTTAGAGCGGAGCTACAAAAGAAGAGCCAGCTAGAGCATAGATCCACGGCACATTTCACCGAGGGGGTTGCTTCTTAAGACATGAATGGACACAAGAGAACCAAGAAAGGAGGGCAAATTTATGACGTAGTATAGTTCAAGAAGAGGGGTGATTAACTGGCCATTGATCATGCAGCCGCAACCGATGAAGCTAACTCGTAGCCACCGCCGCTGACGGCGCCGTCGCCGATGCGGAGAATGCCGTCATCGTCGCCATGTTGCCGTCGCCGTTGTTGCCGACCGCGCGGTTGTGGGGAGCAGCCATGATGGTCTTGTTGGACGTGGAGCTCGTCGGTCTCAGCGCTCTCATAGGACTCGCGAGCGCCCACGCCCAGCTCCGGTGGCTCCGCGCGCCAGGGACCCTCGTGCTGCCGCCGGCGCCGGCGCCACTCGCGCCGTTGGCCTCGGAGAGCCAGTAGGAGGACGAGGGCGCGGGCGCGGCGCCGAGGCCGCCGAAGAACCCTGCGCACTTGATCCGGTGCTGCTGCGCGTACTCGCACTCCTCGTCGCCGTCGCCGGCGTCGTGGGCGCCGCCCAGGTGGCCGAGCGCGCCCGCCTTGGGCTTGGGCTCGCGGTGGGACTCGACGCGCCGGAGCGCGCAGTCGCCGAAGCCGGTGGAGATGCGCTCCAGGAAGTCCCCCGAGAAGCTGCGGCTGCCGCACCCGACGGAGCGAGACCGCGCCACCTTCCTCCCGAACGACGACGACGACGATCCCTCGCTCCGGCGGCCCGGGCTCTCTGGCTCCACAATCGCCTCCAGCCTCCGCCCCAGCGACGAGGCCGATGCCGACGCCACCGAAACCGACTTCCTCCTCGCCGACGCTCCGCCTCCCCCGCCGGCCAAAGACGAGGACGCGCTCTGGTGGCTGCTGGAGGAGGAAGAGGAGTAGAGGAAGGACCAGAAGCTCTTCTTGTGGGGGCTGTTGGCGGTGATCGCGGACGGAGCGGGCGCTAGTGGCGGCTCCTCCGGCCGCGGCGCGACCGACTTGCTCCTCTTGAGCCCACCCGCCGCCGGGGCGGCCAACGAGGATGAAATCTTCGCCTTCTGTGGCGGGATCGCATTGTGAGAGGCGGCGGAAGGGTGGAGAGGCAGCGGCGGCTCAGAGGCGGGGCGGTTGGACGGGTGGGAGGACGGTGAGGCGGAGGCAGGCGGCGGGTGGAAGGGGCTGGACTTGGACGACGAGACCAGCATCCCAAGCTTCTCCTGCAGGCAGAAGGCGCAGATGCCACCGCCGCCGCTGGCAGCCACCCCGGCAGCCGCAGCCGCCGCCGCGCCGGGCGGGTAGGGGTGCTCACTGCAGTACGTCAAACCTTCCTGGTCCCCTGCCACCGCCACCACAGCCGCCGCGACCGCCGCCGCCGCCGCCGCCGTCTCCGCCGCTTTCTCCTCCATTCTTCAACCCGCTCGCTTTCCTCACCCCCTCTGATCCCGGTAAGCTCTGCTGCGCTGCTGGATCTTGGCTAGGCAACCACCTTCCACATCGCTTCCCTGTTAAACTCGCTCGCTCTTTCTTGAACGCGAACAAAGGAACGGAGGGAGGGGGTGGCACGGGCACGGGCGCACAAGCGGATGCGGGGGCAGGGGAGAGCAGGGAGGAGGCAGAGACGATGTGGCTCCCTGCTGCGCTGCGCCTTATTTTAGAGCCACTTCCGCCTGTTTCTTTTTGTCCGGCTCGCGCGGCTCGGAGGCCGCGACAAGGCCCTATCAGGAGAGCACGTGGGGGGTGGGGGCGCAGCGCATCTCTCTGTGCGCGAGCGTGGCCACTCCACGCTCCACTGCTCCAGCCGCTGCCCCGTCCATTTGATGGTAAAGGCTAAACGGATCTTACGAAGTGGCAAGTCAAATTTACGGTGCTACTGGGGTGCATTTACCTCGTAACCACTGCATCGAAAATAAAATTTACAGTGGATGCTTGCAATGCACAATACCGAATCTTCTCTGTGCATGTCAAGAAAACTAATGCACGCAGAGGATCCATCTCCCCGTTTCATGGCACTGCAGACCTGCAGTGTAAGGCAGAAGCAATAACGGGCTCGTGTACATCAAGTTCGGCGGAAAGAATGAGATACGTATATATAGGTGTGGTTCTGTTGATAGCTACACATTACTGTAAGGCAGTCATATATAGCTAGCCTCCTATATGGAGTATATGATGGAATCAACTCCTATCTTAGCACAAACCGCAAGTGAGTATTGCTGAAGCTAGTAAGTAGCAAGCTGTTCCATATGACCATGCCATAGATGATGATTGGATGACCCGAATTGAGCGACCAATGTCTTAGGTTGATAAGCGTGACAAATTGCTAATTTCTTTGCTGACCCTGAGCTCATTTTCTAATTCAATAGGCTCGCATCCCTGTCGTGATCTTGCCATAGCAGCTCTGTCGTATGGGAGCAAAACCTGGAGAGGACGCGGGCCTCAGTTTTGGAGAAGGGCAAGCCCCGTAGAATGTGCACAGGAGTGTCGTATGGCCATTGCTCACTGGTGCCATAAGTTCCTTGTGTCCAGCTACTGACCTGACCGCCATAGGTCGAGGAGAAACTTGGGTATCCCATGTTGCTAGCTTGGAGTAAACAGAGGCCAAGTCAAGTCTCACCGTGCAATTCGTGCACTGTGTGTGCGACATAGGAGTAAAAGGCTACAGGCTATGTAATGCGTGCAAGCGGAGCATAGAGCACATGAGAATGACATGGATGATCCAAACGGTTGGTTAATCTGCAAACCGAGCGCATCCTACATAGCTGTTCCATCATTGTTCGCAAGGACAGGACATGTCGTGTCGTTCTCATCAACTCCACAGTTGCTATAACAAGAGCAGCCACATGTTGCTGGGAGGAGTCGGTCGATCGGTCGATGATCTGTAGCATCAGCCGTTGCATGTGCCAGCATGAGCTTGATGGGTAATTTCGACTGGCCAGTGGGTGCTAATGGGCTGGGTTCTCAATCGGGTTGGTTTTGGATGGGTGGGACCGTGGGAGTGGGTTTAGGTTGCTAACGGGTTAGGTTGGGTTTGCTGTAAAAATGAGTTGGGTTGAAAATGGTCGTAGTATTTCGGTTCCATAACGGGTTCAACCCGTGGGTAGAGATCGGGTTCCACACTTCCACCCCGTGGGTGCGAACGTGTGATCGCCCTCGTCCTTGACCCCGAGCTCCAAGCCTCCACCACCGCTTTCCCCTCCTCCCCTGATCTCGACCGCAGCCGGGCGCCGTGTTCACCTCCTCCTTCGGATCTCCGCCGCCCGCTGTTGCCGCATGCTCCTCTGCCCCAGGATCTCTACCGCCGCCGGCCGCCGCCTTCCCCTCTGGATCTCCGCCGCTCGCCATGGCCGCATGCCCTCTCCTCCCCTGGATCTCCACCGCCGTCAAGCCCCACTAGCTTCTTGGTTAGCATGCGCCTCCTCTTGTTTCTCCTTGCTCCTCCTACGTCTCCCCTGGATCCGGGATCTTATGTTGCTTTTTAAATTTGCAGGGATTTGATCCGGGAGTATGGTGGTGATTTTCTTGGGACCTGAAAGGAGTAGTGCTCCAATCTTGCAAGAGTTGGTGCTGATCATACAAGGAATCCATCTGAATTAAGGTAAGGAGGCAAACCATTGTGAGTGGCATGAAATGTCCTCGATGACACTAAGGAGTAGTAGTTCTGAATTTGGTGGTTCTAGAGTAGCATTAAGGGAAGTAAAGGTAGGTATACTAAAGAGTAGTTATAGCGATCAAAGCGGTAAGCTATGTACTTACAGCGATGTCTTTGAAGTATTCTAGAAGCTAGCCATTTCCATTTTCTCAATTTTGTGGTGCCAAATTAGTTGGGGCAATGTATTGTAGAGACTATGTACTTACAACGATCAATTTTAAAGTATATTTAATTGCTCGAATGCTCTTTTTAAATAAAGATGGTAATGTATTAACATGTTAGCTTTCAACAGTCTTTTAATGGAGCAATGTACAGAATCGTCTAGAAATAGTTGGTGATCAACAACATTCAACAATACCACTCAAATTGACAATACACATTAGAGTAGAATGAATGGAATTTTTAGATTAGAATGAATGGAATTAGGATGCCATGATGTAGAAGTGCTCTATTATTTTTTAGATTAGAATCCTGTGGTAGTACTACTGATGGCAATCTATAGTAGTACTCTGATTTCTGAATGATAAGAACGCATGGTGTTTGTTCTTGATAGTTGATATGCTCTATCCTTTCAGACTTATGGACTGGGACTTAATAGTTAACTAGTCGAGTGCCCGTACATTGTAATGGGTTTCAAATAAACATAATATAAGTTATTAACTTAGAAAACCAATATCCATAAGGTAATTATCCTACAACGAAAGTTTCATACATGATTTGTATCTAATCAACAAGCCACATATAATGTTATCTCAAGTCACAAGCATAGATAATTTACTTATCCATTGAAGATCATTCAAGTAACTTATGTATGTATATATATCTATCCACAAAAGATCCTACAAACTCAAAAGGTGGTAGATGACGGACTCACCACTACCACCAAGTCCCTCTTTTATAATAGTAAAGGTATGCTTCTGCTGACAATGAAATTTGATAGCTAGTTTGCAGCTGCTTATGATGAAAATTTTCAGATGTTTGGCAAGCAGAAGGTCGAGCCTGTGGTCAAGGATGGAACTTTTGGAGGTGGCAAAGCCAACATCAGTTGAGTCTCACTGAAGGGGTCCTGATCATATTGGGAAACAATTGTAAATCCTTAGGTGTTATATGGTGGACACTTGACAGATCTGAGGTCTTATCAACGAAGAGTTTTCTATGTCATTTTGTTCTTCGTAGTAGTTTGGACTTGGTTTTATCCTAGGTTCCAATGATCATTGTTGAATTGGCACTTGCACTGTAAATGTGACATGGTCTGGGACCTCTGGGTTGGTTCATCTCGGCGCCTTTTGTGCGTGTGTGGAATGTGATATTTTTTGACATTGAGTTGTGCACACGGTTATGTTTCTATTTTCCTGAGATAGAAACCTTCTTGATGAGACATTGCTAATTCTTGGTTAATGTGCAATTCTATTAATGTCGCTACTCAGGATAGTGTGAGGATGTATGAATGTGATTTGGACAATCATCTGCAATTTCGAATGCTTTGCTTCAAACTCTATTGTTGGGAGATATGTATGTTTTTATAATCGGATTTGCTAATTTTCAGTTGCCTGAAATTTTCTTATCCATCAGTCACCTACAGTTGCACAGTATTAAGTCTAAAATTGCAGTATCAAGTGATGTGCAATTTTAGTACAACTCTACTGTAACTTTTCGTTCTATTTGTTTTTGTATTTATTTTTGCATTTGTAGGGTTCACTTAAATTTACTTTTGTCTAGTTTAGAATTTTTTTTCTTGTAATATTTTTGCCTATTTTAGAAAGAGACAATCTAGTCCATAGAATGTTGAACCAATGGTGAGAAAATGTGACTGATAGATAAAGAAATTTCAGTCACCTGAAGTATAGACACTCTCTTTTATAATTACTCTGTTTCAAAAATATTTTCCAAAAAAAAAACGTTTTCTGTCTTTTTCGGACTTTGTTTGCACTTATTTTCTGAACGTTTCTTCACTTTTATGATTTTCGGAAATTCTCTCCCTTCTCTTTGGAATTTTTCCTAATCTGGGTTCCCTTCTCTTCCATTTCCCTTCATTCCAACCTTACGTGGGCTACCAACCCAAAAAAAAACCTTGCGTGTGCTATCTTCATTACGTGGGCTGCAGTAATGGGTCGAGGAAATGGGTGGAAACGGGTTAAAACCCATATAAGGAAAATTGGTTGGGTTGGGTTGGGTGAAAATGTCATGCGAGTTAGGTTGGATATGATTATAGTGGATTTTAGGTGGGTTGGGTTCGGGTTGAAACCCATACGAGAAAAATTGGTTGGGTTGGGTTGGGTGGAAATATCATACGGGTTAGGTTGGATAGGATTATAGTGGATTTTAGGTGGGTTGGGTTGCAATTAGGGCTGAGTTAGGTTGGGTTGGGTTGGGTGGAAATGTCATGCGGGTTAGGTTGGATAGGATTATAGTGGATTTTAGGTGGGTTGGGTTAGGTTGGGTTGCAAATTAGGTTACGTCGTTGTAGATTAGGGTTGAGTTTGTCCATTTAGCAAGCCTAAGTACTTGGCCTCCCCATTTCAACACATACAAATCCCAAGTTAAAGAATACTTGGTCTCCACGGAAGGAGCTACGACATAGACACACGTTGTAGTATCCTTGGGTAAGGGTGGAAAAAAAAAGCTCGAAACTTGCGAGCCAGCTCTGCTCGACTCAGCTCGAACTCAGTCCCTTAATGAGTCGAGCCGAACTGACAATTTAGCTCATTTTCTTAATGAGCCGAGTTCGAGCTGGCTCGCGAGCTGCTCGCTAAGCTCGTTTAGCTCGTTAAAAAACCAGCACAGTAGAGTAGTAGTACTAAGCCAGCCCAACCTAGCAGGTCCAGGGAGGCTCAAGCCCTAAGCTGCGATCTCTTGATTTTCTAAAAATTTTATTAGGCTGATTTTCCTTTTTAGCGAGCCTAACGAACCTAACGAGTCTAACGAGCCTAACGAGCTTCAAGCTGTGATCTCTTGACTTTCTTAACGAGTCTAATGAGCCGAGTTCGAGCTTTTTAACGAGCCGAGCCTGGTATTTTGCTCGTTAGCTTAAAGAGCCGAGCCAAGCTGCGCTCGTTTTCTGTCGGGACCCCGAGTAGCAACCCCAGGACCCTCTGTGCTTTCCGGACCAGTCCCAAGATTAGTAGCTAGTCCGCACAGTTTTCAACATCGATGTGATCAAAACCATACAACAAACTAAAGATGAAGCAGACAAATTAATCTTATTAACAGCAAAAGACCTTATGGTCAAGGTTTTTATAGGGTTGCCCCACAAGGCTACAACACAAGAGAGCTCGCAACAGGAAAGCAAAACACGCGCGGAAGCCACACGACGTGCCCACAGGCAATCGAGTGGAGGACGTCCCCTAGCTCGCGAGGTCTTCGAAGACCTCCTCTTGAAAGAGGTCGAATGTCCTTGGGTCCTCTTCAGCTGCTGATCAACCAGAGGGCACAAGCCATGAGTACTTTGAATGTACTCAGCAAGTCGCAGAGAAGTGAATACGAATAGTATTCATACAAGGCTTGACAAGGAGGTCTTTACGGTTACTTTGCAGAAAGCAATATTGAAGGGAAATACAGTAAGTAGATTGCAAAGCACAAGTTAAAAGATTAATACATACATAAACAATTTCTTTGAAACAACTCGTGATCACCTAGATCATGCCCAGACCACTCACAACTAGCCACGACCATCCATTTTGAGAAAAAGTCTACCCCTTGCGTGAAATCACCAGGCATGTCTTTGACCGCGGACACGGCTATTCGAATAGTTTTACACTCTACAGAGGTTGCACAACTTTACCCACAAGACACGAATTCTCTAGTTTGTTTGGCATCCGTCGATGCCACTGCTCACTACCTAAGGTAAGCAGTCTAGAGTACGTGACAAGGCCTTTACAAAGCTTCGTTTTGATTTGGTTCTGCCCGCTAAGGTTTCACCATTCTGGACCCCCTCTTGCGCCATGTGATTCCATTTGGAACTCAGAGATCACGCTTTCATGACAGAACCAAATCAAAACTTCTGCTAATTAGTTGGTCAGGTCTACCCCATCCTGGACATGTGGTTGCACGATAAGGCTCGGATCAATGGCTTACAAGGTTAAGTCCTTAGTGGTTGCTCAGGCGAGACTACCACATTCCAATGTGCTTCTGCACCCACCTTTACCGCACGATCCCTCGCCCGAGCAAAAATAATTTTGAGGTTCAACTCGGCCAATGACCACCCTGGTCATGGCACCACAGATTTCTTTAACAACAGTGGCCACGCCATAATTCCATATATCATTAAGTCAAGTTTAGCATCAATGAGACATGTGATCGAGAGACGTCGCATATCTAAAGCAGGTCTAAGCAATATACGCACCCGTATTGGTTATCTCAATAAGAATGTCCAACTAAGATTACTCACCGATAGTGTCCAAAGGTATATGTCAACATGTCGAACACAAGTATTCAAGGAGTCGTACTGTCGAGTAGGTGTTTAGCTAATTCCCAAACCATTTTTATACAAATAGCCATGCACGTTGATATAAAACAAAGTAGTTTTACAAACCGGGTTCGATACGATCAAAGGTCTACAACTTGCCTTTGATGAAGAGCTGGGGTTCTTTGGTGGAGGTTGCCGGGTACAAGGGCTCTTCCGCGAAGCCGAGATCTACACGTGCGAAAAAGAGCCAAATAAGAGCCACAAATCCAAATAAAACCAAAAACTACCAGACAAAAACCAAAAGAAAAACACAGGAACTAGAAACGGGCTCTCGGGAGGAGGTCCAATTGAGGGAGAGGTCGAGAAGGAGGTCCTGAGGAAGAAGTCCCGAGGAGGTCCTGAGCAGAGCAAGAAAGTTGGCGAAGGCTAATGGGGATAAAAAAGAACTACTCAGGTTTTTAAAGCCAGGGGATGATTGAGACTTGGAGGCGCCCAAGTTCAAGGGTAGGTGAAAGAGAAGATGAGAGCAAGTAGGGGAGGAGACAAGAGGGGGAAGCGGGTATTGCAATCACAACAGCATTTAATGCAACACAACAGCATTAAATGCACAAGGACCTTTGCGTCAGCAGTGATGCGACTAGAGGAAGGAGAAGGTGAGCAAGACTGACAAAAGGGGCCAGTCAAAAGGGAGGTCATGACCAGAGAGGAGGTCGTGACCACAAAGGAGGTCGGCCCAGGGGTGGTCGCGGACCAAGAGGGTGGTCTTTGCAAAAAGACCATGAGGGTGGTTTTTGCAAAAAGGCCAAGAGGGGTAGTCGTGACCCAATAGGAGGTCGCGACAAAACGACAAAAAGGGGAGGTCGTGACCCAGGGGGAGGTTGCGACTAAAGGACAAAAAAGGGAGGTCATGACCCAAGGGGAGGTCGCGACTAAAGGACAAAAAAGGGGAGGTCGCGACTAAAGGACAAAAAAGGGGAGGTCGCGACTAAAGGACAAAAAGGGGAGGTCGCGGCAAAACGACAAAAAGAGGGAGATCGCGGCCTAAGGGGAGGTCGCTAGGACCACCCAGGAGGTCGTGACCAAAGGGGGCGGTCTTTGCAAAAAGACCAAGAGGGAGGTCCAACGAAAGGGAGGTCTGGACAAAAGGGAGGTCCAAACACAAGAGAGGTCTGGACAGAAGGGGTGGTCTAAACACAAGGGAGGTCTGGACAGAAGGGGAGGTCCAAACACACAGGAGGTCTAGACAGAAGGGGAAGTCCAAACACAAGGGAGGTCTGGACAGAAGGGGAGGTCCAAACACAAGGGAGGTCGAGGCAACCAGCGAAAGGGAAACCCAACACTAGAGAACACCGACAAACTCCAAAACAAACCAAACTCGAATTAGTTGAAGTTGGATTTAGTCATATTAAACACTTTTATTCCAAAATCTCAAGTTAAGCTTTAGAACTCTCATCAAAACCAAATGGTTCTTTTTTATTTTGAAAATCTTCAAAAAGGCTCAGAACATTGGGACGTTACATTTTCTTAACGAGACGAGCCGAGCCGGCTTGTTATCCACCCCTACTCGCAACATTAGCTCCCTCTCTTTGCTTCCTGTGTACACCTCACTTTCTTCTTCCTTCACCGCTCGGCCTATAGAAGGGAGCATCACGATCGCCTCGTCCTCCTCTTCTTTTTGCCCCAAACAACATCCCCTACCTTGCCTCCATTTGGCCGGAACGCCTGTCGCTACCGCCATCTTCCCCAGGTCCGGCCGCGCCAACTTCGCCTTGATCTCCCTGTCTGGTTTGCTTCTTGAGATATTGAGCACATCATAGCGTGTTCCCCGCCAGGTGCTAGCTATCCCCCACCTTGATTTTGGGTTTCCCCTCGCCAGACCATGTTGTTGCCTTTACATCATCGTCTCCGCCACCGGCCATCGTCACCCCGCCACCTCGGTCATCCACCCCATCGACGCATTCCTCAGGCTAGCGCGCACCCTATGCTCACGCCATCCCTCGCCGGCTGTCACCGGAACGCCGTCGCCCTGTGCAACCCGCGCCACTCGTGCGCCTCTGGCGCCACTCGCACCTCCACCGGCCATCGCACCTGCCACCGTCACTTCCTAACTCCTCCTCACCTTGTCGGTGACTCATTTTGGTCGTTGCCACCGGCCTCCGCGAGGCGGCGGTGCCCAGCAGAGCCGCCTCCCCTGCTCCGTGCTTTGCTCTGCTTTTTCTTCTTTCTTTCTTTTCACCGCTTCCAGGTGGGACCCACTTGTCATGCACACAGACCTTGCTCTCTTTCCATCTCTCACTACCATAAGGGCCCCACAAAATAACATTTTCTTTTGTTCACTAATTCTGACATGAATTTTCTCTAGAATATTCCCTCCTTTTCCTTTTTCTATCATTTCATGTGCCATTCAAACTTCCGGATGTTCGTTCTCCTTTATACGAACTCCGATTACGTTGATTCTTATTCCTAAATTCATATAAATTCATAATCTCTCTATTGATACAAATTTTATGATTTTTAGATTTTATTAGATTTTTTGTTATCTATTTTGCCTTGATTTGAGCGTAAATAGAGTCTAACGCCGCCGAAGTCAGGTTTGGCCAACCGGACGTAGTGACCACAACCTTCGACGAAAACGAGTCTCCTTAGAACATTTTTACCTATAATTTTAAGATTACGTTTCCAATTTAAAAGTATTATGCATTTCTAATTCACATCACACAGTCCTTCCTCTCTTTCCATCTCTCTCACTGCCATATGGGCCCCACAAATCAGCATTTTCTTTTGATCCTAATTCTGACAAGGAATATTATATGTAATATTCCCTCCTTTTCCTTTTTCTGTCATTTCATGTGCCATTCAAACTTCCGGATGTTCGTTCTCCTTCATACGAACTCTGATTCTGTCGATTCTTATTCCTAAATTCATCTAAATTCATAAACTCTCTATTGGTACTAATTTAATAATTTTTAGCTCTTATTTGATTTTCTGCCATCTATTTTTCCTTGATTCGCATGTATATAGAGTCCGACGCCGCCGAAGTCAATTTTGGCGAACCGGACGCAGTGACCTCATCCTTCGACGAAAACGAGTCTCCTTTGAACATTTTTTCCCTATAATTTTAAGATTATTTTTTAGTTTTAAAATTATTACGCATTGCTAATTCACATAAAAAGCTAAGTTCAAAGTGTAGTTTGGTAGTGAAACCTAAAATTTACTAATGTCGTCCTTGATAATTGTAACCTATATCTTTGTAACCCTAGCATAGTAATTCTACAATATTGAATACAATATTGTGGAATAGTTAAACGCGGTAGAATTACTTAGACATGCTTTTCGATCTTGATCAACCTTTGGGGGGAAAACATTATTACCCTTTATGCTCTATTTGGAAAATTTATGACATTAGGTAATGTCAGTATTTGAAAAATAAAATCAATTGATGAAAATTTGTTTCAACTTGGGCGGATGGTAATATCGGGTCGGCGTAGCTAGAACAAGACAACTTGTATGGTGCTAAGTTCCACCCATGTCATATTAATGACCGACGCTTGTGACTATCAAAACTGAGCAATACCATACAACCACATGTCCTAAATGGGAAGGGCCTTGCCAACCAATTTACCGAGTCCAAGCATTGAGCTTGCAGGTTGTAGTTGGTAGGTGATTTCTTTATTATGGTAATCGTACTTCCATATCTTTAGACATACAGACTATGTTAATCGTACTTCCATATTTTATGTCGTGCAGACGATGGTAGAGGACTTCTATGTCTGTCTAGGCTTTTGTCAGGCAATGGTAATTGATGTCCATGTCCGGACAGGTTATCCCCCACAACAGTGAGCTCCAGGTGGATGGTAAAAGACATCCATGATTTGGGGTTAAGCTCATCGAGCGAGCTAATGTGATGATTAATTATTGTAAAAGTCTTATGATAATCACTTAATCGTGCACTTTCGGAAGTGTGACAATCGGGCATTATAAGCTGATTATCTCGTGTAGGTCGAGCTGTACAACCTCTGCAGAGTGTGAACGATGTTTCCACTATGTACACTAGCTACTAATCTGAGACTGGTGAAAGCATCTAGGCCCCTAAAAATAATTTTGGTAATTAATGTCAACAATGTGTTATGCGGCTAATATGTGTGCTAAGATGTTTTAAAGGTTTAGTCCCGGAGTTTGAATGATGACATGAAAAAGGCAATGCAAAGATGGTAAAAGATCAACATGGCTCAAAACAAATGTATTGTATAGCCTAAGGATCCTTTTATAGTTTTTACTGGTCTCGGTGTTTGGAGAAAAGACCAGATTAGTAGGCTAGATGCCGTACTATAAAGAGGGATCATGGCTAGTAGCTTGAAAGTCTATTTTGTGCCAATTTGATCAACCAAGAGTTATGCATTGCATTTAGAATAGCTTCTAGAAACTGTTCAGTAAAAATTGGTATGACCACAATTGATGAGCGGTACTACCGCATGCCGGTAGTACCGGATTCTAGTTGGCGGTATGTTTATTCCAGAGAGCTTGTTTTTTTGGAGTTTTCATCTCCCCTAAAAACGGTATGACCACATTTCTTGAGCGGGATTACCAGAGTGCGGTAGTACCGGATTTTATATGGCGGTACATTATTTCTAGAGAGGGTGTTTTTCTCGATTCTTTATCCTCTGGAAATCGGTAGTACCGATTGAGCCGAGCGGTACTACCGTCGTACAGTAGTACCGGACCTTGTGAGTGCAGTAGTACCGCATCACACTGTAACGACTAGTTTAGAAACATTTAATGAACAACAATCAATCGTTGAACAGTGGTTCCGGTAGTACCGGGTTTGTACAGCGGTACTACCACAAATCCCGAATTTTCTAGGGTTTTGGCTCAAACGGCTAGTTTTGTGGTTGGGGGCTATAAATATCCCCTCATCTGCACCAAGCTTAGAACCTTAGACCTCATTAAATATATATGAGCCTTTAGTGCACTCTCTACTACCCATCTGCTCATATTTGTCATTTTGAGGTAGTTGAGAGCATTCAAGTGCATTGCATCATTAATTGCCCATTTGTCACTTGTTCTCTTCAAGCAAACATTATGGTTTATTACTTTTGGTGCTTGCCGGCACCTAGACGGCTTGAAGAAGTGCTTGCGCGGTGATTTCTTCAAAGAAGATTGTGAAGTGACTCGACAAAGAATTGTGAAGTGGTTGAGTATTCACCATCTCCGGAGAGAAGGAAGAGCAACGATAGTGAACGAGGGAAGTGCTCGTGTAGAGCCAACTTGATTCGTTCAAGTTTCCTCAACGTGGACTAGTGAAGACCGGTAAGTCTTCGATACCATAGGAAAAACACCGCTTGTCTTCATTGTGTTTTTTCTCTTTTGTCTTTGCTATTTTCATATTTACATTTCTAACAATTTATTTGTGTAATATTGCTTAGATAGAATTGTATTTAGTATTGACATAGTTTGAGGTGTACCAGTCATATCTTGGAGTGTATCTTTTGAATTGTGCTAGAATTCCATCATTAAGATTACAATTGTTAAAATTGTTAATTAGAGCACAAGATTTTTATAAACCTCCTATTCACCTCACTCTAGTCGGTCATCCTTGATCCTACAACTGGTGCGGAAATACACAGAGGATTCGGATTCAGAAATCAGGTCCTGACATACAATGACCTGATCATCGATGGATTATCGTGTTACCTCTTTATAGTATACCTACTGATGTCAGATGGTTTGCGTTTTGTTACCTTCTGTGTTTTTTAAACAGATGAGCCCTTTTATTGTAGTGCACAATAATATACTAGACTACTGTTTTCTACTACACATTACACATAGTGTCGTACATTCTTTCATCTTGAAATGTATCTGAATAGTCTTACAACTTCTGCTTTTGTTCCGTATGGTTGTGTAAATAGGTAGTCTTTGTACTACAAATTGTTTTTTTAAGTAATACAGAGATCCTAAAAGTGTGTAGTTATATCATCATGTTGTCTCTGTACTACAGATTGTTTCTTAAGTGACACAGAGATCCCACACTACATATTTGCACAAAAATTAGATATCAATACAGCCTTAACACTGTATTTTATACCTTCATAATACTTCTACATACTACCAATTGAATCAGCTAAATTTGTTCATTATAATATTACCTCGGCAGGCAAATACACGCAACAGGCTACTAGTAGTAAATAAGTTGCCACGAGCCCACGAGGCAGCAGAGAGGCTTCCTGCTTGTCTAATGGACTTAAAAATGTCCCCTGCACGCTCTCCTTGGTCAAATATATTCGAGTCCTACTTACAACTTTACAAGGGAATCTAGCGAGTTTTACCTCGAGGTACAGGGTGGCACAGCGCATCGATCCTGGCTAGCTGATGGATGGATCATAGGCGCGAGTAATTTCCGGTCGGCAGGTCGCAACGCCATGCCCTTCTGTCTCTGCATTGCAAGGATTCGGCACATGGGTCCGCATGGCCTATCATGCTTCGTTCCAATCGAACGCATCGGCTCAGTGCCTTCTATACATCGCCTGCATTTTAGTTTATACTGATGCTACACGCGGAGTACTAGCTATACTCATATCTGAAGCCGTCCATGACTGATTCCATGAACATCGGGAGAGGCGCTGTTTAATACTATCTCGTGCGGCTGCTGCGGCACTTGCGTGCGTGCGGCGCGGCAGCCATTATGCTCGCTCGGCATGCACGCACGCCGGTGCCTGTCCGTCCACGCTTCCCGGCGCAGGCATGCCTTTTCGGTCTTGGCAGAGATCTTGCATGCCTGGCTGCCTTCCAGGCGACACCGACATAAAAGTAAGCAGCAGGATGGCAGGTAGCAGCAATTCAAAATCAATTCAATTTGCTGACATGATGGTTAACTAGCAATAAAACCCCTTCTTTCAAAAACGGGAAAAAAAGAGAGGGTTTACCAGCCTACTCACATGGATTTACGTCCTCTGCATTCCTTTAGCGAGGGTAGTATTTTCCTCCATAAACATGTCTGCGAAGGACGACAGGCAAAAAACCTTGTCTATGCTTATCGCCCGTGGGTACCCGTCGTACACGGGAATGCTTGTTTACCCGCGAACAATGCACCGCCGCCCGCAGGCATGCTCGTCACATATAAAAAAAATGCACACACCAAGTTCATCACAATTCACACATCAAAAGTGCATCACACATTCAACAACTAATCAAGTTCATCACAATTTATACATCGAGTTCGCCAAGACAACTATGATTCTGCACTGTGCAGCTCTGGAGTATCTATGGAGTATTTGACAAATATGAGAATTGAATACTTATATTTCTGCAAGGTCCAGTAACATTTGACATTTATGCAACTAATGTACTCGAACACCATAGAAAATTGAATCAGTACAAGGCTATAAGCCCTCCTTTTCTTTTCTGAATCGTTCATGGAACAATCCATGATCTTGCATTGCACGGACAACAGAATTCTTGCTGACCGATTCACAAAACGTTCTAGGATTGGTTCTGATCTCTGCATACTTGAAATCAGTACAAGGCTACCAGGCATGAAGTAAGTTGGATCTAATCTCTGCATTCTTGCCGAAGGAACATAGTAGCTTTCTTTCTAAGAAAATTTACGCATACTTGAAATCAAGAAAACTCACTGAGGAATTTCACTGAGCGAGAGGAAGTGACCGGGTGGGAGGAACTTCATCGAGCAGGAGGCGACCGGGCGGGAGGAGGCGGCCGAGCGTGAGGAGGCGACCGTGCGTGAGGAGGGGCGGCGGCTAGGAGAAGGCCGACCGAGCGTGAGGAGGCGACTAGGCGAGAGGAGGCGACCGGGCGAGAGGGGTGGCGGCCAGGAGGATCTAGATCTGGAGGTGGCGGTGCGGCCGGGTGTGAGGATGCGCTCCTTTGTGTGTTGTGGCAAGGATCGAGGAGTGACTCCCTACTAGTGAGTGACTGAGTTAGCCCTAGCACTAACTTGACTACAAACTAGTGTTGACTGTTGGCCCACCTATCAATGTATGTCGCAGGTAAACAGGCGAAATAGGTACGGGTGGAGCTTACATATGCCCGTACCCATTTACTCGACGGACAGAGAGTATCCCCTATTTTTATGCTTGTGAGCAAAGAAAATAGCATATGTCCGGCTCCATTAGGATATTTACCTACGGGCACATAAGTAATTGGGCACAGTTGTCATCCCCACATGTACTAAGAATGATAATCATATGATGCATTTTATGAATTTTCCTTTGCTACCAAATGACAAATTGAAAAACAAGTCGGAGAATGCATGCCATGTAAAATTTTAGTAAATTGAATTGCATATCTGCAGGCAGGACTCCTTTGAACCAGTTAGCGGTTTAGGGCAGCCATAATACATCGTTATTTCTATCCCTTCCTTACAAAAATATCTTCTTAGTTCATAAATTATTCCATCTACATACACCACACATTCCATCTAATTTTTTCATTACTCACAGTTCGTCAGTAAAATCCTGCCGAGGTTCACTGGTATTGCCTTTCCCATAAGCATCGTGGGTGATCATGAACGAAGCAGTCTTGGACCATAATTTGAAGTTATCCATGAAACAATTACATCCACAAGTGTGTCGACATCCTTTGATATCTGTGCTCGTAGAACTCCGGAGTCAGTACCCAAAGTGGTGCCTACCTCCTTACCAACAGCCTCCCATGGTGTGCCTGTTGTCAGATTTGTCAGGAGTTCACCTCCACGGTTCACAGCATCAGCCATTGCTGGTGGAACATCAGGAAGTACCTAAAGAAACAAAACATAATTACTTCACTGAGACAAGAGCAACAATTCATACATTAACTTCTAAATCTTTGTCAGAGTTATAAGATCTTTTGTGTAGCAATATATGGCTTTGTCAACAGCTCCGAAACATGAAAACCTGAAGAAAAAAAGCACCTGTTGTAATGGCAGGCCATGATCCCCAGGAAGTGATCGAATCGACATATCAAGCAGTGAGCTAATGGCAGATTCAGAGCTTAGTACTTGTGCAAGGATAGAGGTTTCATCAATTTGATCATCTTTGAACTTTATTAAGAGGTTCCGAGAAATTCCATAGTAGGATTTTATCTGCCAAAAAAGAAATGATGAACCAGCGAGTATAGAACAATTGTAAAATGACGTCACAGGTACATAACAACATGTCAGGTAGAGTTTATTGAAACCAAAATTCGCAGTTTCAGATTTAACCAACAAAGTTTCAACTCAAACTTCTGGATATAGTATATTGGACCAATACTGAGATTACAACTATTATTTTGGAGAACTAATAGTTTTTTTTGATGGTATCTGGGCACTAGATATGTCTGTGCTCTGGCCTACATTGTTTCTTCACAAACCAGATTCATACTGTAAAGAACTAAAGATGAACAATATTAGCACAAGCAGTACCCAAAGCAGGTGAAAGACATCCTTTACCAGTATACCTCTTTCTGTCACTAAGTATACTGCTCAATGATATCAAAATTCAAAAGTTTCATCATTCCATGGCAGCACAAGACCAATCACAACGTCACCATTATATTGGGCTTGCGGCACCTCCAGGATAACCTGGGAGTTTTGGAAGCCTCCATTAGTCAGCACTTCTATTGCACCTGGGTTGGGGAGTCTTTGGGAGGTGTGTAATTTTTACACCTAGTCCTGTACTGTAGTGACGACTCCTCAATGGGTTTTATATCAGCTCAATAGGCTATACCTGTTCCAGAATGCTTTATGTTTGAATGGAAGTCAGTAAATGGTTGAGGAAATGACATGATTTTCCTTTCAGTTTCCAACACTGACAAGGGTTTCTTTAGTATCCGGATTCTGCACTTTCTTACGAGGAAAACTTTCTGAGTCTTTCCTTTCTGTGTTTACGTTAGGGCGTCGATCCTGATTTCCCTCATTTGTGCCCTTCTTTGGTATATATTTCTTTCTTAGGAGGCATTTCTAAGGAAATTGGGGGTTTCTGTCCATAATTGTAGCAACTGAAGCACCTAATGTAAGAATTGCATTGAAATTTTGAATGTATGAAAGACAATGAAGGCATTATATGGGCTGATGTTCAGGGCCTATAGTGAACTCTAATCAAGGTTTAGATAACCGGCTGGATAGCATTTCCCGGAGGGGGGCCGGTACCGGTAACCGGCCCGGTTACCGGCCGGTTACCGGTAAATCTCGGTCAAATTTGTTTGAATTCAATTGAAATTCATTCAAAAATTGAAAAAAACCGCCGGTTTTTTTTTCCCCGGCCACCCTCCGGTATCGGTAACCGGCCCGGTTACCGGCCGGTTACCGGCGGGATTTCAATCCTTGACTCTAATATCTCAAGCACGGAAATACGCTAAATTTGCTCAGTAAGATGGTCCGAATTCTTTGCTCCTCCCTCATTGTCTGTGCTGGCATCTTCAAAATCAAAACAGTGGGGTCCTCCACGATCCACTGCCTGACCCCTTTCTAAAAAAACCTAATGTTTACTGTAAAGATAACTTACATCTGAAGTTTTGAGACGAGGATTCTGATAATTGCGAATAGATAGATATTGACATGGATGCCTCCAGTGTCATACAAGAGAATTTGAAATAACATTCACAAATTTTATCTCTAAGTGATGTAATTAAGTGACATAGTTCTATAAATGGTAAAGTAAAGAAAAGACCATCTTAGAAGTAAAGTACTTTGTACTTTTCACTATTACAATTACAACAGCTAGCACTATTTTTCACATGGGAAGTAACATATATGCCATGCAAGCTTTTCAAATGTTATAAAAGAATAGTGTTAACATACCAGCCGACGTGTCTCTTCTGGTTTTGGAATGAAGTCTTCTCGGCCTTTTACTAAGTCCATATACAGTGGTGGAAGTTGTTGAACTAAGGGAAGAAGTTGCTTAACAACAGGAGGGCTTAGATTCTCAAGTTGCTTAATAGCCGCTTCAGCCTGTTGTGCAAGAATTATAATCACTTTAGCTAAAGCATTTTATAAGAGGGAAAAGACATGTACCCAACTATTCTTGACGTGACAAAGCAACATGTGTTTTGTATTTGGGAGTGGCATCAATAACAATATTTAAGAAAAATAGCTAGAATAATCCATGTACAGTCTTTATTATTATATCCTTGACTCCTTGTTAATTAATGAAATTTCCTTTGTCAGCAATATGATATTCTAGTACTTTCTTCCATACTTACTGAGAATCTGAGATGGCCCTTCGCAGTACCGTAGCTAAATGGAAGACAAAGATGCAAAACAATAAAAGGAATGAAGAAAATTTTGGTCTTAAAGAAAAGTGAATATAACGTATGTTGGAATGAACTCTTGATCTATTCTAATGGGCCAAAGGCCCAAATATACATGTTACAAGTGTGGGTAAATATGCAAAGAACATCCTATACAAGAAACATATCTAACCCCTCACCCCTCCTCCCCTCAAAACTTATGGTGGGTGAACAACATTGAGTTTAGAGAGGCAGAAGCTGTGTTGAGCTCTAGTCTGTGCTTTAGTGAAGAAATTTGCTAACTGAAGCTCCAAAGGTACATACTGAAGATCAATAACTTGGTCTTGTACCTGCGATCTCATGTACAAAGCATCTACTCTAATGTGCTTGGTAAGCTCATACTTCACTGGATCTCGAACAATGCTGATTGCACTAGTACCATCTGAGAGGAGTCAGTGCAGAAGCTGAAACACCGAAATTCTCAAGTAGCCACCGAAGCCAAGTGATCTCAGCTGTCAACGCCGCCATGGCACACAACTCAGCCTCAGCACTTGAACAGGAAACGACAGTCTGCTTCTTGGTCTTCCAGGCAATCAGAGAAGAACCAAGAAAAACACAATAGGCAAAAAGAGACCGGCGATCAGAAGGATCGCTAGCCCAGGTCATTTCAGAGTACGCCTGAAGCTGCAGAGAGCTGGCTCAGAAAGAGCAACGGTTGCAAAGCCGTAGCGCGCAGGAGGCCCGACAGTGTGACGATCACGAAGATCATATCTGGGAGAAGGTGGAGCAGGACCCAACAAGAACGGAGAAGAAGAGCTGGGAACAGAGCCCAACAAAGATGAAGGCACAACTAGAGAAGGAGTGGACCGAGGACAGCGAGAGTAGTGTAGGGAAAGGGGGGAATATCAACAAAAGAGTTGGAAGGAACCTCCGGAGGAGAGCTAGAACAGGGCCTAACAAAGACGGAGGCTCAACTGGAGAAAGAGTAGGCCGAGGACGTCAAGTGTAGTGCAGGGGAAAGGGGATTGGAAGCAGAGGAAGAGAGAGGGAGGAAGTGGCGGCGGTGACCGGAGGACGGCAGCAGCGTCCTAAGGGCGGCATGACTCTCTCACAAACCCTAACCCTAGCTCTAATGCCATGTTGGAATGAACCCTTGATTTATTCCAATGGGCCAAAGGCAAAAATATACATGTTACAAGTATAGGTAAATATACAAAGAATACCCTATACAAAAGACATATCTAACAACATCATCATAAGTTTAGGGTCATCATACCATGCAATGGAAGAACACAGACATATGCGTGCCATGCTTAAAATTGTGAGACAGGGAAAGCCTACCAACCTGAAAATTGAATATTCTAGTAGTTTTGGGGTATTAAGTAAAAATTGTATTGACCAAATGCTCAGTTGGAAGCAAATAGGAAATTCCAGTTAATACAAAAGTGAATCAAGTCACGTTCTCTTAGACCGTTCCCTATCACTTCCACATATGAGACATTAATTAGTAACAACGACAATGCATCGTCAAAACAAGGCAGGAGATGTCCAAGTTAGAATTTACAGTGTAAACATGGAAAGAAAATAGTACCACTAGATATTTCAAGAGAAAATTTTGACATGAAAAACAGAGAAACACATCGTACCCCAAAACGGATTGTTGGATATGATGTCAGCTGGGACAATATCGGGCCAAAACTCTGTGCCATGGGAACAATTACAGGAGAAAATAAAGGGATCGCCAAGCTTGCCTCCTGCAAAGGAACAATAGCAAAATAACATGTAGTCTTTTGAGTAGCAGGTTTTTAAAGAATGAACAGCTTGAAAAGAACAAAAATGCTTGGGGCCACCTTCTCTGATTTAAAGTAGGAAAAAGAGATGGCAAATCATCCCATCCAACGTCTAAAGGCAAGTGGTTCATATCAGTAGCACTAAGATTTGCATGCCACATTCAACGAGCCGTGTCACACGCTAAACAATTGATATGCCTGTTTTATGAAGGACTCATAGTCTCATACAAAAGTTCTCACCTCACTTTGGCATTTGCATCACTTGAGGGACGACCAACCAATATAAAATACATAGGAAAATCTTGTCAAGTAAAGTGGCAAAATCTGGAATATCTGCTTCACTTATCCAAAGTTCCAAACTAATGAAAAAAAAACACCTAGGGATTTCAGGTAGAGGGCTAGTACGGTCCTACATTCCTACCTCCATTTAAAGGTGCTTTTGGAGATTTCATTGGCAAGGAAGGATAGACTACAACTACGTGTCACATTTGTAATTATCCATGCAGCTCAAATGAAATAATCAGTTAAACCCCCGCCACAACACAAGCACGCGCGCACGCACATACACACAGAGGAGAGAGAGAGAGAGACGCAAAAACATACCTTGTTGTTAAACGCCATCAGTACATTTCCATTTCGCTGCACAGCATACCTTGATCCTGGTACATCAATGAGCATAAGCCTCATATTGTAAAATTAATTGAACGGAAAAAATTAAAGGTTAAATAAGCAGTACTTCATAGACAATCAACACATTAATTGAAGTTCAATCCATGGTAAATTGTACCAATCAGAAGATGGATTACAGACCCCAAAGAATGCCCAACACCAAATGTAGGAAGGTCATTTACCTGAATAAAATTCCATATGCTTAGTATAATGGACAAGATTCCGAGTTACTAGTTTGAGAGTACTACTTACAGGTTCAACCAAGTTTCTCAAGCACCTGTCGAACTTAAATTGAACTTCATCTGCGATGAAGAAATGGTCAAAGCCGCTAGCATATGGTGTAGCAATCACCAAAGCTCCCCTGAATTTCAAATTGATAAATCATCATCTGTGGGCTGGAAGTAGGAATCCTAGAAATTGCAGCTATAGTTGCTATACAATAAATCAAAACAGCAGTGGACAAGTGTAGAGCTAGTACTAACAAGCAATTGAGAATTAGATGTTGAAATCAGGTAACTGCAGCTCCATGTCTTATAAGATTGTCGTATCACTAAATTCTTCATAAATGAACAAGTATCTCTCGCTTAGAACCACAGGAAAAGTGAGTATCTACGGATCAAAAGTCACTCTGGTGTCTGGTCCATGACAACCAAGGATCACAAAAACTCATCTATTATATACTAAAAGTCCATGGCAGACGTTTTATAGTTGCTAATAAAAAAGAAATATATGCTAAGAATTATATCAAAAAAGAAAAACATCTGGCCCTTAATTAGGTGGACCCTTATTATAGTTAACAAATTAGAACCATTGGATGCCTATCCAAAAGAACATTCTTGCACAGCACGTACATGGCAGATGTCGATGTCTTGTAATTGGATCATGTGTCAAGATTCAAAGCCTCCATAATCTATTACTTTAATTCGTCTCTCTCCATCTCAAACAAACCAGAATCTTAACATTCCTAATCTTTCAACCTTCCTAATCTAAGGCATTAGCATTAATTTAATACAACTCTGAACTCTCTCTCTCGGAAACAATAATATATGCACGTGCCTACACGTTTCAGAATCAAACAGAAGAAACCAGTAGAGTACGTGGGGGTCGGCCAGGAGCCTGTTGACAGAGAGAGAAGGATCGAGGAGACTTGCTCGTAGGCAATGGTGCAGTGATTAATTACGTGAAGAGACAGAGACCCAACAGCAGGGAAGGGCTTCGCCAGAACGATGGGAGGCCATGGCAGCAGCAGTGGTAGATCAGAACAGTCAATCTATGTGTATTGGAGTTGATTGCAACGGCCAGCAGATTCATGGGGAGCAGAGCAGAGGAACCTGCTCAATATAGAGCTAAAGATGAGATCAAGGATGGTGGTGTGTTTGCTGGATGGAAGGGTATAAGCGACTGGTACATGCACAGCTTGGTGTGACGACTATCGTGTTGGAGTGAAGCCTGTGAGGCCCTCATACCATGTAAGTTGAAATAATGTCCCACCTCCCACCAGCCCTCAATTGTATTGACTATTATAACATACAGCATTTACAAGCGATAACTTCTCAAGAAAAATTGCACGCATTTAAATTGAATTATAAAGGATTGATTATGTTTATTTATATCACAACTACAACTTTGTAAAGCTGTGCATACAATTAGGCACCAGGGTCAACAACGTTGTGCCGTTCTCATGCAGAGCAGAGCAAAAAGAGAACAATTTGAGCATCAAGGAACGAGGCACAGTACCAAAACAAGTTGCTAAAGGTTTGATTCTCTAATTGATACTTACTGTGTTACTATTTGCTGTTAATGTTCCAATATAAAGAAATCTGATGGATTTTATTTTGTTATCTTTCTAGTTTGGTGTACGCTTGATTCTATGCAACATTAGCTATACACAGATCGTCTCCCACCAATAGATCATTGATGACACACCATAACTGTGAGTCTGTGACTAATTCTTCTCTAATAAAAGTTGGGACACCCTAATTATGGTGATTATTTCTCACTATTATTGTGTACTCAACATCAAGAAACGTGCATAAAAAAATCACCATGCTCTTATCTACTTCATTCAGCCCTTCATAACTTCTTTACTGACGCTTCTGTTATGTTATATATGCTTAATTGCTGATAGCTTGGTAGAAGTTGTGGTCAAGCATGTGTAAATTTGCTTTGGTGGAGGCAAAAATGTGCAGCTATATAATTATGGTTATTCAGGAGCTATAAGCTATTTATTTGTTTAGACACACTGAGAATCCAGGCGATTGAAGGTGTGTCGTCCATGTTTGGATGATGCACATGTACGCTACACCAGTTAAAACTGTTATAGATATTTTTATTTCTTCCTTTCTTTGAGATTAAACATAGTTCAAATCTGATGAGAAAAAAATATCAATGTGTGTTTTAGAATTTTAAGAGTTATAAAACCATATATTGATATATAATAACTAACCATGAAAGTACATATGTACAATAGAAATTATCTATAATACCTCCCATCACAAATAAATGTTATTTCGTCTGCAATTTAATTAGTCTCCAAAAACATAACTTTGGCCATCTAAAAAACATAACTTTAGCCACTAATTTCTACTATAACAAATTGGTAAAACCTAAAAAAAATACTATTATGAAAAAAATTTCCAAAATGAATCTACTAATATTATTTTGATATATATCCAATCTAAATAGCAATAAAGATATTGTTGGTCAAAGTTCAAATAGTTTAACGGTACAGTACCCATTCTAGGACAACACTTATTTTTGACTGGAGGTATTATTACAATAAGAATGCAAATTCATTTCAAATTTTACTCTAATATCTATGTTTTCCCTACTAGGACCGGTTTGGAATGCAAGCATTACAAATGATATAGTTCAATTCCTTTTCTACTCCTATGTTTTCCGATTTCTTTAAAATAAATTTACCTCTCAAAATATATGATTTTATATATGCTTGAGCAGACAAATTCATCGATTATTAACTTTAATTTCAAAAATACCTTTTGGAAATAAAACTATACAGATGGTGCTACATCAGGCATTGCTTGTCAACATACCTGTCCGCGAGACGCTCAAGGAACAAGCGGTACGTGATCTGCGGCGCGGCTCCAACAAAAATCCCACCAACGAAATGAACAACAAACGAGGGCTCCGAGGACTTGGGTCTCAACACCCACGCTCCCTACCATGACAAGCAATAGGAATCAATCGGACTGAAAATAGAAGGCAGTCGCGATAGAGACGAGAGCTACCGAAGCACACCTCGATTTCGGTCCAATCTCCGGTCGAACCCGAGCCCTCGCTGGACTGCTTCGCTGCCTCCGTGATCACCCTACGCGCCGGCCGCAGCAGCAAGAGGTTAAACCAAGAGAGCGCGTGGTTAACAGATGGAACCGCGGATTTAATCATCACCTACCTCTCGATCTGGGAGTATAGCTGTATCGACCCGTCGGAAGGCGCCGCGGGAGTCGGAGGCGCCGCGCCGCGGGGCCCCTCCCCGTCCTCGGACGAGCAGCACGAGATGGCGCTCCTCCTCCTCCTCCCACCTGTCGCCGCGACTCTACTTTGGGATGCCCAGAAGAAGCGCACGGAGGAGGACGCCGTCATGCCGCCGCGGCCGCGTAGCTGCACGGCGGACGGAGGCGGCGGATACGCCATCCTTATCATCTCCCGTGCCTCGTCTAGTCGTCTTCCCCCCCGCACACTCACACTGCTTCTGTACGGAACCGTTGTTCTGTCTCCGCTTCAACTACAGCTTGCCCGCGAGTCCCAGGGGCAAGAAAATCTGACCTCATCAGCCGTGCTGATACGAGAGGAATTAACGGCCAGCAAATTTCCTTCTTTGCGAGGGTGCCGCTATCACGCGGCGCACGCCCGCACCACTCAACCGGCGCGGCCGCGGACCGCACGATGCCGCCGAAAAAACGATGCGTGGGCCGTCTGATTTGCCCCAAAACGGGCCCGACTCCTCGTCCGACCGGTCAAAATCCCCAAAAGCGCTTCGTGCCCGTTGGGCATTGGCCGTTGGCTTACGCTGCACACCACCCACTCGGCTACTCCTCCCCCCACGCACTTATAACTTGCGCCCACGCTTGCTTGCCTCGTCTTCGCAAGTTACTTGCGCTCGCCGCGCACCGACCAGAGCAGAGCGGCCGGTCGATCGATGCGGCCGTGTGAGCGCCGCGGTGACGCGGACGGGGAGGAAGGCGAGGAGGCGGGCTGCTCGAATACGCGTACTAACACCAGCAGCGCGAATGCGAGCACGGCTGCTAGCAACGGCGCGAGGCGGAACGGGGGAGCAGCGGAGGAGCGGGGGAGCAGCCCCATGTCGGTGGCGACCATCAACCTCAGCCGGGAGTACACGATCGCCATCCATACCAACTCCTACCACGAGATCTGGGCGAAGATCCACGTGGACGTGGACGTGCAGCGGGTGGACGGCGCCGGCGTCGGACGGGACGAGGAGGAGGACAGGAGCACACTGGCCGGCGTGCTCCGGCCGGAGGACGCGGTGGTGCAGCGCGCGCTGGAGGATGCGCCCGACACGGAGCTGACCCGCCTCGCCGCGGACTACCTCCGCAGCACGCATCACGCGTCGCTGCTCTGCCTCTCCCTCCGCTGGGCGCTCCACCGCGCGCGGGCGCTGTACGGGCCCATCACGGACCTTCTCGCGCTGATTCCCCACGCGCCGCCGCCCGCGACGACGCACTACGACTGCGCGTTCGACGCCTTCCACCTGTTCGACCAAATGCCCAACCCGTTCCCGTCCCCCGCAGCCGGCTTCCAGGGCATGCGCCGGAGCTTCGTGGGCCTCAAGAACCACCTCGACCTGCGCCTCCTCAGGGCCAGACGCAGGCGCCGGCTGCTGCGTTGCGCGACGCGCGGGTCGGGCATCTGCCTCATCGCCTGTACCACCGGCGCTGCCATCGTGGGCCTTGTGCTCGCGACCCACGCTATTATCGCGGTGCTGGCTGCGGCCCCTGCCTGCGCGGCGTCGCGTGGCTCCTGCTGTCCAGCTGCCGCTTCGATGAAACGCCTGCAGGAGCACATGGACCAACTCGACGATGCGGCCAGGGGTACCTACGTTTTGAACAATGATGTGGACACCATTGAGCGGCTGGTGGGCAGGCTCCACGCTACCGTGGAGAGCGACAAGGTGCTGGTGCGGCTGGGGCTGGATCATGGGAGGGGGCAGCACCACACCATAGAGGAGGTGGTACGGCAGCTCAGGAAGAATCATCCCAGCCTGCTACGCCAGCTCGACGACCTCGAGGAGCACATCTGCCTCTACTTCACAGGCGTGAACCGTGCAAGGTTGCTCCTTGTAGACCACCTCAATGCCCAGTTTGACCCTGACGCTGAGTTGCCTCTGTCATGATTTACAACTTACAAGTCAACAACCGTACCCACTGCAACAATGACTTGATGTCGGTGAATCCCTTCTAAGACACCAAATGAAATATATTGCAGCATGTTTGCACAAGTTTCTTGTTTCTAGCATGGTATTGCACATTCATTGTCTATTGCCTAACACAATCTGTTCTCATTTCTCAATGTCTTTTTCATCGTTGCTTAGTTTAGCACTCTTTGCAATTCCATACATGTCATCTTTTTTTTCGCAATCATTACGATGATGGCATAATAATGCTATGATTCCAAATTGACTTAAATTGTTCAATCCAGTCTTGTAATCTTGAAAGTTGAACTCCCGCTGTTCGAGAACCACGGTGCTACAAATTAAATGCTTCATAAGAACTTTGGAAAGTTGCCCAAACTTGACATTTTTCTCAGATCAAAATTGAATTGAGTTGCCAATTTGAACGGTTGCTTGCATACCATCATGTTACATGTGTCTATTCGCAGCTATTGCAAAATATTTAATATTTGCACTGTTGTTAAATCTGCACCTGGATGTTGAAACTTGAAAGTGTCATCTTGCTTGCATTATTGATATTGGATGGCAAGTTTAGTATGGAATTATGGGCCTGTTTGGCATAATAACTACTGCTTTTCCAAAAAACTTCTGACCGAGCTAAAGGACTGAACGACTGAAGGATTGAACGTTTGGTGTTTAGTAGGCTGGTTGGAGCTTCTGACTTAGAAAATATATGAAATATCCCTGAGGCAAATGATGACTTCTTCTATGTCTTTTAACGAATATTATAAGTGTATCTGATTTAATTTTTTCGCATGTTCGCATATAAATGTAAATTTAAGAATGAAACGTATTAGTTTCAATTGACAAGTATTAAATACAGAACGTTACATGTATGTGATCCTTGCTTTGAACTTCCACATAGTCATTTGCATTGCATCATCAGAACATAAGGATTGCACCAAGTATTAAATACAAAACGTTACATTGAAAATTGAAATCTTAACGACAATCAACAACAGTTTGCACACAAGCAAATCTTAATGACAATTAACAACAATTTGCACATAAGTAAATCCGAGAGGAAAACGAAGGAGACTGCTGGAGACTGCCGGAGGAGGTCGGGGCGGCAGCGCCGAGGGAGGAGGACTGGAGGAGGCTGGCCGGGGCGGCACCGGTGAAGGAGGAGGCCGGGAGGAGGATTACTGGCATAAGACAACAATCATTGTATGAATCCATGTCAGAAATATGAACACAACAATATCTATTTGAAAAACGTACACAACTTCTGGGAAATTCCCATAACAATGTAAGTAAAAAAATCATCTACTTCATAAACGACCAGCAAATTAATTCCATCTTCCAAGTGAATCATGTCGAGTCGCCTCTTCATATCAAAATTCCTCTCGTGTAGCATGTGATCATCAATCTGGAACAAATTGGAAAATGAAAAAGATTGTGTTCAGAACTGAAACTTGTTAGTTCTACAAGGAGCCGCTTCACAAATATATGATCAAAGGCACTGAAACTTGTTATGCTTAGCCCTACGGCATATCCTGCTAGCCATTAACCAATCCATCACCAAAATTCCAACCCTGAACACACATTTGAACTGATATGACCAGATGGTTCCTTTCTAAGTCTACACTGGACATGAATACTTAACATCCCTTCATTATATTTTACTGACGATTTGGATTGGACAGCAAATTGACTAGTGAAACAATTTGGGTTTGGCATGCTGTGTGTGCAAGAATCATAACACATTGTATTCTCCATATATCCATTGTTCAAGGATAAATGAGTACTAACAATTTCTCATGAATGCATTGAACCACATAATTGGTTTTTTGCAATGCTACTATCAGCAGCAATTTTCTGTAGTTTGCTGTGGGAATATATCATTCTACATCACAAAATGTAAGCACTATATGTCAGATCTGAATTTTTTTGCGAGATGAACGGCTGGGCTTGGAGACGGCGGGAGCGGGGCGGCGCAGACTGGGGAGGGGGCACCGTGGTCGGGCCGAGGCGTCGGCGGCCGCGCTTGGTGAAGACGACGACGAGTTAGGGACGCAGATGGTGGAGACCGACGTGAAGGGAGGCGGCGGGGGGCGCAAACCCTAGCACCGCCACTGCGTCGGGTCGATTCGCGGAGGCGCCGAGGGAGGAGGTCCGGGGCGGCGGCGCCGAGGGAGGAGAAGGCTCGCCGGGGAACACCGAGGAAGGAGCCCGGCCGAGGCGGTGCCGAGGGAGGAGGCCGGTCAGAGGGGGGAGGGAGTTGGCCCAATGAGGCGCAGGGTGGGCGGAGGCGGTGCTGTGGTCAGCCATTTTTTTTATTAATTAACCTTTTTTTGAATTTTATTTTAAAGTTAACCCGGCGCACTTTATTTCCAATTCTGACCCTTTTGGTCACGCCACCACCTGTGGCGTGACAAAACAACGCTGTCACGTTAGTCTATTTCTAGTCAAACTCTTGTCACGCCACTAGAAGTAGCGTGACAGTGTTATTTGGTCATGCCACAACCAGTAGCGTGACAAAAAATGTTATTTTGGGGATTTATCCTAGCGCGTGACAGTGTTATTTTGTCATGCCACCACCCGTGGCGTGACCAAAGGGGTCAGAATTGGAAATAAAGTGCGTCGGAGGTTAACTTTAAAATAAAATTCAAAAAAGGGTTAATTAATAAAAAAAGTTCTCGCGTGGCTAGGGTTCGGGTCCGGTGGGTGGGGAATGGGGATAGAGGGGTGGGATTATAGGAGGGGGGTAAATAATCCCGAACTGAAGGGGCAAATTTGGAATCCCATCCTGTCAAAACGGTGGGAAGCTGTATCAGATGGCTTCTCCCATCCCGTCAAAACAGTGGGAAGTTGTCCCAGGCGGCTTCTGGCTTTTCCAAAAGTGGTCGAAGAAAGCCACCCATTTGGGATGGCTTCCGGCTTTTCCTAGCGAAAAACCAAAGCCGAAGTCGTCCCATACAAGAGGGCTAGTTTGGGACGGCTTCGGCTTTTCATCCGGAAAAGCCGGTTCGCCCCAAACTAGCTTTTTTGAGGAAGCAGCCCTCGGGCGACTTCCGTGGCTTCCAAATGACCCTTCCGAATTTACCATCGAAGTTGAGTGGAATTTACCCGTGTTTTGCCATTCAACAAAACCCCCCAACCCTCTTGCACGAAACCCTAGTGCTGCGCCACTCCCCCCGCCCTCCCGCTCCTTCCTCTTCCACCCGAGCGCTGCCTCCCTCCTTCCCACGCGCCGCACCGGCCTCCTCCCCACGCGCCATTGGCCTCCTCCCTCTAGGGGTGACAACGGATCGAATAGTTTCCTGGCGATAAGGACGAAAACGAATTTGGATTGTCTCGGATCAGATTTTTCTCAGATAATTCTCAGATCGGAAACAAATACAATTTTTTTTGTTAGAAACGAATACGAATACGAATACGGTAGCCCTAATATCCGTCGAATACGAATACGAATTATCCAGATTGTGCCAAGGTCGGATATCCAGCAATTCAGCCGAACATTAGCAATCCTCCAACCCATTTCTTCTCTTCCTTTGTCTCTTTCTTTCTTCCTTCTACCTTCGGAGTTCTACCTTCATCTCTCTACTCCCTCCGGCTCCTCTCTTCTCTCCTCTGGTGGTAAGCCAAGCGGCCAGATTCGCCACCACCGCCGAAAGCACCGGCGCGTACGCCGCTTGCGCCACACCACGCTGCTTCTTTGTCGGCTGCCGTTAATGTATGCCGTGGTCTTGCTTGCGCCTCGGCCTCTCCGCTTCGATGTCGCACGGAGTCGCTTTGCCTTGGTGTCGTCGCGTCCTCGGCCGCCACGCATGCCTCTATCGCCTTGGCGCCCCGCGCCTTGGCCGCATGGAGCTGCCACTGCGCCTGCCTTCTTTCCTTCTTCTTCCGAAACATCCGAACGATCTCGCATGCGCGAACTGATTGCGAAATGGTATATCATGCCTGAGAGGATTTGTGAGTTTTGGTAGAGATTGGAAGGAGAGAAGTGGAGATAAGCTAGCTCATGTTTTTGGGGAGTTCTGTTGGGGGAGAAAAATAGCAATGGAGAATAAATGACAGTGGAAGGTAGGAGGAAATGGCGATGGGGGGGTTCGGTTGGGATAAATGAGGATGGGTAGGGAATAAAAAGGGGGTAGGAGAGGTTTTTACTAATGGGAGAGATGACAGGAAAAGAATGGAGTTTAGAAATTTCATTCAGCAACGAATAAACTTCAAATGAAAACCAACAAATTAAATTAATGAAATTAACTTAATTTTTCTTTTTAAACTAAACAAAATTTGGGTTGTTACAATATATGATGAACTAAGTGTACTGCTATGCATATTTTTTTGAGACATGTATCTACTTATTATCGAACTATGTATGCCATTAATGAACTAGGTATGATGAACTAAGTTTTATGTATGTGATGAACTAAGTGTGAATGTGTGATGACTTATGATTTATGAGTTAAATGTGGTAAACTAAGTGTCATGTCTGTGATGAACTAATTAATGCAGCTTGCAAGCGCCAATGTTATATATGGTTACTGAAAATGTGAACAATTCATGAATGTTTGGATCAAATAAACTAGTTATATGTTTCCGTTAATTTCCGGCATATAATTTAAGGGGTTATCATGTTCCGAAAAATATCTGTGACCGTATTCGTTTCGATTCATATTCGCTCCGTATCCGTATTCGACATTATCCGTATTCGTATTTGTATATGAGATATTCGTAATCGTATCTGCATCCGAGAAAAAAATATGAAAACAAATATGGCAGTCATTATCCGTTTGTATTGATGCATTTTCACCGCTCCTCTACCCCTTTGCTTCCTCGCCTCCTCCTCCTCTCACATTTGTTGGGTCACGGGGTAGGCTACGATAGCTACAAACAAAAATTTCTACCACGCAAAACCAGAAGCCATGCAAGTAGATGATCATAGATCGTTACCACCGACGCGCAGTGAGCAATGGAAGAAGGGTTGGAGCGACTGGTCCAACGAAGAAGCGTCGATGTAGTGGTCGTAGTCGATCGTCCAACGTCCAAAGAAGTCGATGTAGTGGTCGTAGTCGATCGTCTCCTCCAGCAACGTCTGCAGTTCCTTGTCAAGATCGCGGATCGTCCTCAAGCGCAACAATCGTAGTAACGCCTCTACGGTATCCACACGTCTAGGGAAGGAACAACCGAACGCTGGTGTGCCAGCACCAAATCGCACGGTGGAGCTCTAAGGAAGATGGCGGCTAGGGTTTCGGTGGTGTTTCACGCGCCTCTCCCAATAGCCTCATGCACCTCCTTATATAGTGCTCGTGACGGATCCTATCCGGACACGCCATTTAATCGATTCGCATCTTGGTTTGTTCCAACCCGTTAAGTGTGTGACCACAGAGGTTCATGTGTAGTTCGGTTGTGACTCGGAAACCCTTTCCGACCACGAGTCGAAGCGGCTCCTAGCGTAACATATCGATTCTCGAATACACACAAATTATATCGGACGAACCTTGATGCAATATGATCTACGACGAGTCTTCATCACTTACGACTGTGTCCTATCTATATCGACCGGTTCGTATGTGGTCACTACGATTCAGAACTCCTTATGACCGTGTTACGACCACTCGTGATTACGTTCGACCGATCCACGACTAGCTCAGATTTGCTTACGACCGCTTTGTAAGCTGATTCGACCTAAGCGACCTACTCGTGTATACTCCCTTTGCCTCACGATGTCTGGTTGAACTCCAGGTGAGATGTTGTGTCATCCATGGACTGTTCAATACTTTCTCGATCGAGTATCAGATAACTTTACGTGGTCGAACACTTCGACTACTAGTGGCATGGCCATGCACTTTCTTTATCCGATCACAACGAGGGGCCCAGAGACATCTCTCCTGTTATGTTAGGAGGGGCAAATCTCATATCCGACCAGTCACATTCCTCTGCATGTTTCATAGCATACCCGAAAGCTACCTTTATAACTACCCAGTTACGGTGTAGCGTTTGTCAACCCCTAAGAGTGCTTTTACACATGTAGAAAACCATGCTGATCTCAGGTCTAAGGATTATACATCATCATTGCTTGAGACCAACTAATGACACATAGATTCATAACAATCTCAATAGTGTCTCAAGGTGGGTCTTATCCAACATCATGTTCTCTAACATGTGTCCATATTATTGGTTTGATATCTCCATATCTATGACTCGTGAAACATAGTCATCAACCAATACATATGCTAGTCTATTCATATGTGTCCTCATATGTTTACGACCAGGGATCGTAGGAGAATAATTATTGCAGAAATATAGAGTTTCACAACCAAGTCACATACTTGATAATCAATATTAATAATATTATTCTAGGAACAAGATAACACATTATCTAATGTCATGAACATAATGAAATATAATCATCTCTATGATTGCCTCTAGGGCATATTTCCAACACCGGCGCCACCACCCCTCCTCCTACGCTGGCGCCACCACCTCTATCCTCCTCCTGGCGGGGCCGCCATCGCCACCTCCTCCTCCTGCTCTCCTCCCGCCGCAGCCCATCGCCTCCTCTCCTCCTCGCCCACGCCACTTCCCTCCTCCTCCTCCCGCTGCCGCCATCGTCCTCCCTCCTCCCGCACCGCAGACAATCAATTGCGGTAGTTGTCGTCAATTACGTTAATTGTCGTTAATTACAATCAATTGCGGTGGTTGTCGTCAATTGCGTTAGTTGTCATTAATTGTCATCAATTGCGTTAATTGCCGTTAAACGGTATCAAACAAGACATTATTTCCCTCAGGGGTATTTCAGATATTTTCCATCTCAGAAGCTGCAGCCAGCCTATCTAAAAGCCAGACAACCAAACATCAAACATCTTCAACTCAGCCGTTCAGCCGTACAGTCCAGCTGAAAGCCGATTTTCAGAAGAATTACAGGCTTACAGCCGTGCCAAACAGGCCCTAAGGTGCACAAGAACATGATTGCAAAAATTACTTGAACTGATAAAGGTTTGGTCAAAGGTTAGTGATTAATTTGTTTTTTGCAGTTGTTATCACGTTATATATTTCTTTCTGGCAGGCACCTGGTTCTAGGCTCTGCAACTGGAAAGAGTTAATGCTGATAATGTTCTTAATCGCAATGTCATGGATTTCGTATATGACGCGTGGCGCCATGGCCCTAGAAATAACAGTAGCATTCAATATACCCTTGGTAGAGACATTGAGTATCGGTTGGGGTTCTCAGATTACAGGTGCGAGTATTTATAGCACAATGCTACTATGCTAGCCGTTGATATTCAAAGTGCTAAGTAAATCTTTGTGCTTATCTGCTACGATTGAAGTGATTCAAATGTCAAATCCTATTGCTTAGGTAGAAGCGTAGAATATCTCTAATTATCTCCAAACTAAGTTTACGAGCAGAACAGCTATATTATTGTTGTGTTCCATGTTGGATTAATTTCCCGTTTGTGGACCCACATGAGTTAATATACATATTAGCTATCTATTCTTTGGTTGGCTCAAATATATAAAGTGATCAAATAAAGTATTTATTAAGAGTCCGAGTATCTGTTAAGGAAAATATGGACTTGGATATTAAATCTGTGTAGAGACCTATTTGGAATCTATCTCTAATTATAGGACGGGATATGATTCTATACCAAAGGCTATAAATAAGGGTTAGGTCCTCCCAGCAGGGTAACTTATGCCATACCACCTATTCCCATCTGTAGTTGGAATTTGTGGCTTACCTCTTGTTAGGAAAGACCAAACCCTAGGTAGATTGAGCACTAGTTCATCTACTGCTTCAGATCAGATCTACAACGAACAATGGCATCGTCATCATGTATGCTTCCGCGTTTACAGTTTATATAGGTGTTGCAATTACTGCATATATGATCCTGTTAGTTCTAATCATCCAGTTTAGACCAGAATTAAAGTTCTAACAATTGGTATCAGAGCTCGTATGTGTGTTTTGCAACCCGTTCATCTGTTTTTTTTTGCGATCTGATCTGTTCTTCGCATCGGGTCAGCTGCTTGCCCTTCATCTGTACGCATCTGGTCAAGCGACCTCGTGCCTCCGATTTTTCCCCATCTGGTCTGCTCTTGCACTCTGCATCTGCAGCGACCGGGAACACCGTCGCCTCTGCTTGTCTTGCGCCGCGACACACATTCACGTCGCCGCCAGCTGATCAGCGCTAAGCGCCGAAGCGAAAGCAACATCGAGTTCCCACCGCCTCCCTCGCCGCGCGAGTCGGCGCCGGTTACCTCGTCAGCCCTCCGGTCTTCGCGCCGCCTTCCCGATTTGACCAGGCTTCGCCGAGTGCCTCGCCACACCAAGATATCGCCCCGTCAAGCTTCCACCGCCCTTCGATTCCGCTGGCCCGCGATTCTTGGTGCCGCCGCTCGCCGCAGCCAAGCGCCCTCGCGCCTCTGCGTCATTGCTGCAAGCACCTCCGGGGTTTGTGCCGCCTCCATGCGACGCATCTGCTCCTGCGCTGCCTCTGCGTGTCTTCCACTGCCTCCCCGTGTGGCCAAGCACCTTTCGGTCACCGCTGCTGCTTGCCCCACCGCACAACCTCTGGCTTCCGCTATTTGAGTGACCACCGGCCTCAGCTTGCGCCATGCGCCCTTCGACCGCACCGCCTCCTTGCGCCGCTGCTCAGGCAACAAGAAGGAGATGGGATTAGCTCTTGTGATTTTTGAGTTATTTTGCGGATTAAGCTTGTGACATTAAGTTTCTGGATTATGAATTTGTGGTTTAGCTTTTAATTCACAGATTATTCTTTGCATCTATAGTTCATATGCCAGTTCTGGCTTGCTGTTTCTGATAGAATCAGTCAATTGCATATGGTTAAATCTTGCCTTTGGTTATGTTTCTTGATCTGTTATAAGATGCATCTTCAGTTTGTTAAGTTCTGGGATATGTTTTTTTTTCATATGCTAGTTTTGGTATCATGAATCAATTGCAATAGTGATAATCTTGCATTTAATTTTGTTCTGTGATATGAACTCTTGGAATAGTAAGTTCTGGCATTATCAATTAAGGCTTCAGATTAGCCAATATGTTGATTCTAGGTAGTATCATTTAAATGCAAGATTGGCTAAGTTTTTTTTAATTGCATCCGGTGCTTTGAGGATTATGTTGTGCATCTTGGTATAAATTGTGGACTTTTATAAATTGCCATCTTTAAAGATGATGTATTGATTCAAATTTGGCCAGCTAGTGTTCTGTATATGTTAATTGAAATTTTATGTTGCCAAAGCAACCCCTGTTATGTGAACTTTTTTTATTAATTAACCTTTTTTAATTTTTATTTTAAAGTTAACCTCCGGCGAACTTTATTTTCAATTCTGATCTCTTTGGTCACGCCACCACTTGTGGCGTGACAAAACAACATTGTCACGCCATAGGATAAGTCCCCGAAATAGCACTTTTGGTCACGCCACCACCCATTGCGTGACCAAACCACACTGTCACGCCATGGGTGGTGGTGTGACAAGAGCTCCCGGATATGAAATGGTGATAAGCAAGGTGTTGTTTTGTCACGCCACAGGTGGTGGCGTGACTAAAGGGGTCAGAATTGGAAATAAAGTTCGTTGGGGGTTAACTTTAAAATAAAATTAAAAAAAAGTTAATTAATTAAAAAAATCATGTTATGTAGGTTAATTTATTCAGAACAACTAGGCAATTTTTTTGTATGCATAATTCATGCATCTATTGACTGGCCTAAAGGAAAGTCAATATTTGGCCGAATTATATATGCAACTGTGGCAATAAATACATACCAGTCATCAAGTTTCCATGTGAACAATAAGTCGGACCAAAGTAAGGCATATTGTTTGACAGGATTTACTGTTAGTATTCGATTGCTACAACAAGGTTACCGCTTGCTAGTTAATATTTCTGTCCAAAGACTAAATATTAATGTAGCGCTAGGTATCTTGCGTGATGGTATATACCAAATTCTGAATCAAACCTTAAGTTAGTTATTCATGTCTTAATATGAGCATTTAATTTCTTTTATTTCAGCTACAAATCCTGCTTTCAATATTTCTGCTAGCATCAATTCCATACCTATGCTTACTGGTGCAAATTTTAAAGAATGAAAAGAGAACATTTCGATTGTTCTTGGGGTAATGGATTTAGACCTCACGCTTTGTAAAGAACAACCCACTGCTCTTGTGGCTAACAGCTCCATTGAGGAAAAGAAGGAGTATGAGAAGTGGGATCGTTCAAATCGCATGAGTCTTATGATCATGAGGCCTGCTGTTCCGGAAGTTTTTCGGGATAGCACATCAGAATAGGCCACTACAGCTAAGGATTTCCTTGACAGTCTTGAGCAAAGGTTTGTCAAAAACGAAAAAACTGAAACAAGTACGTTTTTGGTAAAACTTATCTCAATGAAGTATAAGGGTAAAGGAAACATAAGGGAGTACATTATGGAAATATCTCGTCTTGTTTCGAAATTAAAGGCACTCAAGTTAGAGCTATCTGAGGATTTACTCGTGCATTTAATTTTGATATCCCTTCCTGCACACTTTAATCAGTTCAAGGTGAGCTATAACTGTCAAAAGGACAAGTGGTCCCTTAATGAGCTCATCTCCTATTGTGTGCAAGAGGAGGATAGATGGAAACAAGATAGAACAGAAAGTGTTCATTTGGCCATGACCCCTAAAGTCAAAAATAACAAGAGGAAGAGCAAAGAAGCTGCATGTGTGCCATCCATAAAGAAGAAACAAGGGCCTGAATTGGCTTGTTTCTTTTGTAAGAAGGATGGTCACGTAAAGAAGGATTGTGCCAAATATCACACTTGGCGTGCTAAGAAAGGTACAATTCTTGCTATGGTTAGCTCTGAGGTTAACTTAACCGTACTGAACACACTTGGTGGTTAGACTTGATTGCAACATCTAACATCAGTGTGTCCATGCAGGGTTGCCTGAATTGCCGAAAGCCAAGTGATGCTGAAAGATTCATCTATGTGGGCGATGGCAAGAAGGTGGAAGTTGATGCTATAGGCACATTTAGGTTGCTGTTAAAGACAGGATACTACCTGGATTTGAAAGAGACTTATATTTTACCGTCTTTTAGGCAAAATTTGGTTTCTATTTCTGTATTGGACAAATCAAGTTATAATTATTCTTTCCAAAATGGTTTATTTAGTCTTTTTCAGAATTCCAATAAAGTTGGTACCGGTTCCTTAATTTGGCATGACAACCTATATTTGCTTGATACTATTGCCTCATATAATGAAGTCTTGCATACAGTTTCTCGTAGTATAAAGAGAAAATTTACTAATGAGAAATCAAGTTCCTTGTGGCACAAGCATTTAGGTCATATCTCCATGCAGAGAATTAAGAGACTCGTGTTAGAAGAAATTTTGGATCCCCTGGATTTCATAGATTTCAACATTTGTGTTAATTGTATAAAGGAGAAACAAACAAACATGAGGAAGTTAAGTGCTAATAGAGTTTCAGATGTCTTAGAACTGATACATACGGATATCTGTGGCCCATTCCCTACGGCTTCCTAGAATGGCCAAAAATATTTTATCACGTTCATAGACGACTTCTCACGATATGGTTATATTTATCTTATTCATGAGAAGTCACAGTCCCTAGATGTGTTCAAAAATTTTAAGGCTGGGGTGGAAAACCAACTTGGCAAAAGAATTAAGGTCGTTCGATTTGACTGTGATGGAGAATACTATGGCAGAAATGATGGATCAGGTGAACAACGTCCAGGACCTTCTGCTAAATTCCTAGAGGAATGCAGGATCGTCCCTCAGTACACCATGCCGAGATCTCCTAGCATGAACGGTGTTGCTGAGAGGGGAAACAGGACTCTTAAGGATATAGTGAGAAGTATGATTAGTCATTCTATCTTACCAGAGTCTCTCTGGGGAGAGGCATTGAAAACTGCAGCTTATTTACTCAACAGAGTAGCAACTAAGGCGACTAACAAAACCCCGTACGAAAAATGGATAGGCAAAAAGCCTAGCATCAGGCATGTACGTACGTGGGGATGTCCATCTGAGGCAAGGCCGTACAGGCCCAATGAAAGAAAATTGGACTCAAGAACTGTTAGTAGCTATTTTGTTGGATATTTTGAAAGATCAAGGGGTTATAAATTCTATGGTCCCACTACTAAGACAATTTTTAAAACGGGAAATGCTCGTTTTTTTGAGGATGTTGAGTTTGAAGGGGGGATATGGTTAGGAACATTATTTTTGAAGAAGATTCTGAAGGGGATTTATTTCCTCTTCCTTTTGTTATTCCCAATAATGATCGGGATTAGGTTATTTTACCCGGTATTATTGAGAAAAATACAATTCAAAATAATGTCCATGAGGTTCCTCCACAAAATGATGTTCCTACAGAAGAACAAACTCATCAACCTCAAGAACCAGTGCCATTAAGGAGATCCACTAGAGAAAGAAGAAGTGCAATCTCTGATGATTACATTATCTTTCTTCAGGAGAATGAGGCTTGTAGTGAAATTTTGGGAGAAGATCCTATCAATCTCCAACAAGCCCTGCAAAGCCCAAATTCAGTTAATTGAATCAATGCCATGAATGAAGAGTTAAAATTCATGAAAGACAATGATGTTTGGGATCTTGTCCCATTACCAGAAAGAAAGAAACCCATTGGTTGCAAATGGATATTTAAGACCAAACGTGATTCGAAAGGCAATGTGGAAAGATATAAGGCTCGTCGTGTTGCTAAAGGATATACTCAAAAGGAAGGCATAGACTATAAAGAGACTTTCTCTTTGGTTTTTTCAAAAGACTCTTTAAGGGTCATTATGGCACTTGTGGCATTTTTTGATCTTGAGCTTCATCAGATGGATGTAAAAACAGCGTTTCTAAGTGGAAACATTAATGAGACGATTTATACGGTGCAACCAAAAAACTTTGTGGTCGGTGACCCGAAGCAAATGGTATGCAAATTAAAGAAATCCATCTATGGGCTCAAACAGGCTTCCCAGCAATGGTGCCACAAATTTCATGAGGTTATTATCTCTTTTGGTTTTGAGGTAAATATAGTTGATGATTGTGTGTATCATAAATTCAGTGGGAGTAAGTTCATATTTTTGGTTCTGTATGTTGATGACATATTGTTTGCTTGTAACGATATAGGCTTGTTGCATGAAACCAAGAAATTTCTCGCTAAAAATTTCGAGATGAAGGATCTTGGTGATGCTTCTTTTGTATTAGGAATTCAAATATGCTGAGATCGCTCTCAAGGTGTACTTGGATTATCACAAAAGAACTATATCGATAAGGTATTGCAAAGATTTGGCATGCAGAACTGTAAACCTTTAGATAACCTTGTGGCCAAAGGTGAAAAATTCAGTCTTAGCCAATGTCCTAAGAATGATTTTGAGGCTAAGAAAATGCAGAACATCCCCTATTCATCTTTGATAGGGAGCTTGATGTATGCTCAAGTTTGCACTAGACCAGATATAGCATATATTGTTGGAATGCTAAGCAGGTATTTAAGCAATCCAGGACTAGATCATTGGGTCGCAGCAAAACGGGTGTTGCGGTATTTGCAAAAGATGAAGGATTTTATGCTCACATATAGGAAATCGGATCAGTTGGAGATCATTGGGTATTCTGATTCTGATTTTGCTGGTTGCCAAGATACTCGCAAATCCACTCCAAATTACATATATCTACTTGGTGGAGATGCGGTTTCTTGGAAAAGCGCTAAGCAGTCACTCGTTGCCCCGTCCATAATGGCAGTTAAGTATGTTGCTTGCTATGAGGCTTCAAATCATGGGATATGGTTGCAGAACTTTGTCACGAGTGCGAATTTTGGATCAGTCGACGGACCACTAAAGTTATATTGTGACAACAAGTCTGCGATTATGTATTCTAACAACAACAGAGCTCGTCAAAGTCTAAGCATATAGACATCAAGTTCCTAGTTGTGAAAGAAAGAATTCAGAGTGGTAAATTGTCAATTGAGCATATAGGTACAGACTCCATGATTGCGGATCCGTTCACTAAAGGCTTGACACCTAAAGTGTTCCATGAGCATGTTGCTCATATGGGTGTGGTTTCACTTATGGAATTCAGTTCAAGTGGGAGTTTGTAATTTTTTTTTCGTATGCTCATGTGACAATAACAGTTTAGTATAAAGACCTCCAGTTCTATTCTCTAGAGAAATAAAGTTTACGTTCTTTTACTCTGAATTCGTATCATCTCATTTGGCTCTGAGAAGATGTTTTGATCTCATAAGGTATAAGGTTGGACCAGTTGGAAATAGGCATGTTATGATCGCATCTCATGTAATTTCCATGCTACACATTCATATTTGATCCATGTCATTCTTTTATGTTAACATATGTGACTATTGATGGGTTTAGTTACGCTTTAAAGTGACGAAGACCGCTTTGATCCTATGTTGATATAATTGATGGACCAGATTGTTATAAAGATGCTCATGACATAGATAGCATTTTTGGAGCTCATAAAGTTTTTGATATATATTTACTCATTTAGTCCAAGTGGGAGATTATTGTATTAATTTCCCGTTTGTGGACCCACATGAGTTAATATACATATCAGCTATCTATTCTTTGGTTGGCTCAAATATATAAAGTGATCAAATAAAGTATTTATTAAGAGCCCGAGTATCTGTTAAGGAAAATATGGTCTTGGATTTTAAATCTGTGTAGAGACCTATTTGGAATCTATCTCTAATTATGGGACGGGATAGGATTTCATACCAAAGGCTATAAATAAGGGTCAGGTCCTCCCAGCAGGGTAACTCATGCCATACCACCTATCCCCATCTGTAGTTGGAGTTTGTGACTTACCTCTTGCTGGGAAAGACCAAACCCTAGGTAGATTGAGCGCTAGTTCATCTACTGCTTCAGATCAGATCTACGACGAACAATGGCATCGTCATCTGGTATGCTTCCGTGTTTACAGTTTATATAGGTGTTGCAATTACTGCATATATGATCCTGTTAGTTCTGATCATCTAGTTTAGATCAGAATTAAAGTTCTAACATTCCAAACATTGCTGGTACAGTGATTATTTCCAAGTACAGATAGGTTTATCTTTCAGTTCATTGGAGACGGACAGTTGTAGGACAGATTCATCTTTGAATTCATCTGAGTTTCCATCTCCAAAGATTATATTTGACCTTTGAATTTGCACTTGGTCGGGTATGAGTGATCAATTTTAACCAGATATTTCCAAATATTATAGTCAATTTATTTGTTGTCATTTCAATTATCTTGGGATATTTCAGTATTGTCATCCCTCCCTCCCTAGCAACCAAGCTGCACTAGACGAAATTTATGAGCCTATCTGGAATATCTTTCTAGCATTGAGCCATTGATAGTTGTAGCATCAACACAAACCCAGCAAGCTTGACAAATGAACTCTTCCCTTGGTGATATATTATGCTGCCATAGTGCATTTTTCCAATTTCAAATGGTGGGTAAATGGCGAGGATATTAATTACAACTAATCATGTAATTGTTCATTTAGTTGTTGTTATTTACAGTTTGTTAATGCTCATCTGAATATCTAAAATCATACTACATTTCAGGTTTGCAGGACCAAGGAATTATATATGCTGCCTGGTTGTTTATTCAAACTTATTGCATACTATTTTTGATGCTCCATCTCTGCGGAGGACAAGTGCAGTTCCGATTCCGAATCCAGTTCTTCCTTTGTCTCTTGGTCACTACAGCATCCTTCTTCGATATTGAGCGCAGCGTAGTACGCACCTATTTGGTCACTGGCAGTTTGACACCTTAGGCTCCACAGCACCGTAGTTGCACATTAGTTGTTTTGACTTGTGTATATGGCCGAGAGAGCTAATATGAAATTATAAAGATTCCGACTCCTCGAGGACTGGTGAATGGTGATGGCTAATGAGTGTGCTTGTGGTTTATGACCATGCCGGAAGTTCGCTTTTGGTTGTATCACTTATTCACTTCTATGTATGTTGTGGTTGTGCATAAATATAAGCACTTAGCACTTCGTTGTAACTACCCTGCATTTGAGAGTTGAGGCTGACTATATGACCACAGTTTATTGTATGTGTTTATTTCAGAAGTTTGATGTGTTCATTTGGTTGCATAATTTGCATTTCAGTCTTGGCCGATTTTCTCTGTAGAAATCTTTATAGCTTCAATTTAGGTAATTTAGGTCCGATTTGGAACAAAGGAAAACTAGAGGAATTTTGTAGGATTGAAATCCCGTGGAAAATTTTTCTCTGAGTCCCTCTGGAACAAGTGAATGAGCTCCTACAAGTCTTCCCGTGTGAGTCCCTTTGGAACAAAGCGTTCCGAATGAGCCCTTTGCACATGCTTGTGAAGAATATTTTCACTAGTACGACCACTTATAAACGTCAAATCCCGAAACAAAGCGAAGAACAGAGAAAATGGTTTCAGGGCTTTTGGTTTGTTACCAACGGTGAATCAAATCAAATTTAGGTAACATCAATAAAAATTGGATAATGTTTGGTTTGCTACCAATATTTTGTAATATCAACAAAAATTTGGTAACACCAATGTAACATCCCAAAAGTGCCAGAATATATATAAAAAAATGGGATTTTTAAAACTTTTTGCGTGTTATTTCATTTTTGCCTTGATTGCGTTGTGTTATTTCATTTTTGCCTTGATTGCGTTTTTTATAATTGTTTGAATGGCATTTTCTTTTTGTCGGCCTAGGTGATAATTACCGAAAACCCTAGAAATATAAAACCTAAGAATCGAAGACCTATTTGAAACCTAATTTTTTGATTGAACAAAAGCCCAATTGGAATTCTCTAGCAAATATTGGATTATGAACCATCATCACATGAGAATTTCTTAAAGCAAAAGAATTAGATACAAGCAAACCGTCATAACAAAGTTAACCTAAAATATGCTGTTGAAATATTGCATGAAGGGGAAACCCCGAAACCGAAATCATGTTTAAAAGTCCGATTAGAATTCTTTAAGCAAATATAAGATTGTAGCTATCATTGCATGAAAATAGGAACTTAAAAGAATTTTAGAGAAAAATACAAAGCAGATAAAATTCTAAAACAACTACATGATAATATACATAGTGTCGTAAACCTTCCCAAGATTTTTCATAAATTCTGAAGCTCAATATCCATATTTAACAATTCCCTTAGTGCTCTCAGCCAATTTCAAAAGTACTAGAGCTCAATTTCCTTTACTCCCTCACTGACCAATCGACCCCACGTGCAATCACCTTCTTCCACGCAGCCACCGCCCGTGCCCTGCATGCATGCACGCCACGCCCACGCCCGTCACTTCGCCGCCCATGCCGCTGACCACCATCACAACCTCGGCCGCCCACCTACAAAAGAGGCAGCGCCGAAGCCGTCGAGCCTCTCCCTGTTGTTTTCTCCCCTCCCCCCTCACTCTATCTTCCTCCCCCAGCTTGAAGCAAGTTCAAGCCGCCCCAGGCCGCCGTGTCATCCTCGTCTCCCCGCCGCTCTGTTGAACCTCAACGTCGGCCGACCGCGTCACGGAGCGTGCTAGCACCTGAGGAAGCGTTCCCCTCAAGCAATTTGGGGTTAAATCCACCAGAGCGCCGCGTGTCGACTTCTTCTTCCACGCTGGCCGAAACCGCCGCCCCGGCCACTTCTCCTCGCACGATGAGCTTCTTGTCGATTCTTCCCCAAGGAAGTACCCCCACATCTCCCTATACCATCCCCCACCACCGTCTCTGGCTTTATCCCTCCCCAACGCCACCGCCGTGTGGAACCACCACGTCGCCACCGGGCTTGTGCCGCCAGCCCTCCTCGGCACCTCCCCACCGCCACCGTTGGCTCCGGAGGGTTCCTCGCGCCCCACTGGTGCCCATGCGCGTGCTACCCTCCTTCCTCCCCCCACTCCCAAGATCGCCGCCATGATTGTCGTGCCGTCACCGTCAAGACGTCCTTTGCTCGGCCATGGCCGACCTCCTCAAGTAGCGTCATCACTGCCCTCCGGACCGCCTCAGCGCCATGGTTTCATTCAGGGGTGAAACTAGAATGAAAATGATCGGGGTTCATCACTTCACTATACATATAACAACATATGTAATTTTCAAGTAACACTGTACTAAATATTAATTTATGCGGCAAACATTGATAAAAATGCATCATTCGGCCTCAATGACCAATAAAAAGAGAACAAAATGACTAAAAATTTTGGGCTAGGGGTGCACAACTTTTGGGCTAGAGAGTGCACACATAGTATATACATGATAATATTTGCTATTTTTTTGGGACTCGGTGTCCTGTGACACCGGGTGAGCCTAATTAGCTCCGCCCCTGGTGTCATTTTGGCCGCCGCCGGCCGTTGATGTTGATCCCCTAGTCGCCGACGTTGGATGAGCCCGAGCCACCACCGATCCTCCCTTGCTTCCTCCCTCTGTGTGTTGCTCAGTGTGTGCCTCTTTCTGTGTTTGTTTAGATCATTGACAGTGGACTCTTACTCTTTAATGGTTAACTAAGTTCTGATAGTAGGCTATCTAGCTAATGGATGTTTAATCAACAAATGGTGTTAGTTAAGTAGATCAAGTGATCCACAGGATAACTAAAAGGATGGTTAGTAGCTGGGATATGTTCAGTTAGCAATAGGAAATTGTGCTGACAAAGAACTAATTCAGAATAGCCAGTTAAATAGTTGAACAACTAGCTCAGGTAAGTAGTATAGTGTATGTTATATGTGAAAACTTCAATCTTCAATAACAGTAGGGGTCATCTAGTTGAATGTCTAACCTAGATTAGTTGGTAGGGTGACTGATAACCAACAATTTAAATTATAATGTATTGTCAAGGGTTAGTTAAATTAATTAATAGGTCAGTACTAGCTAATTCAAAGAAGTTAGTGAATTTGAGATTACACCATGATATATTTGGTAGGATCAACTTGCAAGTCATTACCAATCAAATAGCATTATACCAAAGTAATAATAGCTATAGTAATGAGGAGTAAGAATCAAAGGGGCATTGCTAAACACTGTGTAGGTCAGCAAACACGTCTTTAGTTAGATTAAGTAGCAAGCGAGTATGGTGTCTAAACACAGTGATTAAATTATTAACTAGAAAGTAACTTAAAATGAATAGTATGAGGATATTAGTAGGTTAATTAGTTAGTTAACCTCAGTGAATGAATGTATCACTAGCAAATTGCAACCGCAGTAATAGTAACTAGTGATTAGAGCTTAACATGAAATCATCAATGAGCTAGTGTAGCTAAAGTAACAAAGACATCAATTAGATACTAATTCAAATAGAGAGGTTATGACCTAGTGATTGGTTAAAAGAGCAGTAGGACCATAGGCCATGGATGAAGTATTGGTAACAATGAGTTTGAGATGATCAGTGATTAGTAAAATAATATAGTCAGGTTTAGACATACACATACACAAGATCCAACACTAGTAAGTCCGAGCCACGCCAGTAATGAAACTAGCTAAAAATCACCATGGCAATAAACCCAAAACCGTAGATCCCCCTAATCAAGATGTAAGGCTGATATCTAGCCAATGCTTGGAAATTCTAGCTAAGGCTAATGGAATTTCCTTGATAAATATAAATTCAATAAAAGAATCTATTAAATGAGCCAGGTCCCATGTGTCGGTGAGACGTATGTCTACCCTATGCAAGCCCTGCGCTTATACATAGGTCTCACTTGGCTTTCATGGAACTTCTTCGGTAAATAGGAAGTAATAACTAAAATAATCATAAGAGCATATAAGAGGATTGATTTTGACTGTAAGATCATCGTGGATGTATACATAGAATGCCTAGAGAGAGTGTTTGTGAGTACTAGGTGGTCTGTTAAGGAAAACAACATCACCATCAGTGATTCTCCTACTAATTGTTTGACCGACCTTGAGTGCAGCATGTCCTTTTGGTCCTCCAGTGATGGCATATGTTATTTGGCCATCTCTGTAGGTCAAACATTGTCCCTTATCAACCACCAATCCACATCGTCTAAGCTCTAGCTATCATCCACCACTATACGTCCATAGTAATCGGACAATTCGTGATCCAAGAGCATATCTGAGAGTATTACCTAACTAGGTAATCTCTCCCATCCAGGTAACCAGTGAGGAATGTTCTTACGAACATTCTCCCTCTCCTTGTTAAATTTATCTAATTTGGTCTGAAGTATTTCCTTCATTCCAATTATCAGCGGATATATTTTGTCTGCAGTATGTCCTTCATCAGCTCCAGATGAGTATATTTTGATCTCATCTGAAGTACCCCTCACCCCTCTTTCAAGATGTCAGTAAGTATGTTTAGTTCTGTTTGAAGTATTTTTGTTTGCATTGAATGCTTTTGGAATTTATTGGATTTCATTTGGTTATTTTCAGACGCTCTTGGATTTAATCGTATTCTGCGTAGTTAGCATCTAAAAATATAATGGATCGGCAATCCCAACAAGGACGAGGTCGAGATCAAGATTATCAGAATCTTGCGGGCATTAATTTGCCCAAAACCTCATTAAAAATATTTGAAAAGGAATTTGGGCAATCGAGGTTAGAAGACTGGCTGGTATGTTGGACTAAAGGTTATTTTAAAAACAAAGGAAAACCTGAAAAATAAATTTCGACTCAAGTGGCTAGAAAGAGTGGCAAGTGCCAGGTGCATGAGATAAGGTTGGTATGTGGATGCACCGCCCGAGTCAATTAAGGACCGAATCTGGTAATGACCTCTCATGTAAAACAATACAACCACAAGTCTTAACACTTAAGACCTGGCTAACTAATTTGTCCACCTCCTCGCAATTTCACCACTGGTGGATGTGTGGAGTGTACAAAGGGCAAAGGGAGTCACCGATCTGCACGGCGCCAATGGGAGACCTCCTGGGGGCAAGGCCTAAGGAGGTGATACCTAGCGGCGTAAAAGTGCGATAAGGTAGGACATTGTAAAGGCCTTGTGATAATCATCTTAGTCGTACACCTACGGAAGTGTGTCAGACGGACATTATAAATTAATTATCTCTTGTGGGTAAAGTGTACAAACTCTGCAGAGTACGAAAACTATCTGGATAGCTGTGCTCACGGTCAAGAGCGGTGCTGAGAACTTGCTCGATATAGCTTTCCTTTTTATAAAAACAATTTGTGTCTGGAATGGAAAAAGGTGGGGCGGGACCCTAGGGATTTGAGATGGCTTGGTCGGGGACTAGTGGTAATTACGGGATAGTCTGAGCATTGAGTGGACAGAGCCACTCAATGGTATAGGAGACATAATCTCCACTAGTACTTTACAAACAAAAACTCAATTTATAAAACATGTGTTGGTTAAAAATGCTAATTCTCAGGATTTGCTATTACTTAATCTATTTCAATAAATGGCTTTATGCAAACAAAAGTACCACACGCCATTCCTTTGTTTAGCCTTGCATTTATAATAACTGCATTGTGTGTTGGCTCACGAGTACGGTTGTGTACTCATGCTCGCTATTTACATTCTTTTAGTCAGTAAGCATAAAAGAAGGCTACATGGATAATTATGAGCAATGGACAAGGCTAAAGATCAAGAAGGCCAAGCACTAGGCCGCGGGCCCACGGTCGATTGCCAGTGGGCATATCGTGAGGGTTCCATGTGTTACACTTTGATTCTTCTTCCGTTGCTGATCTCTGAAAGTATTTGGCCTATCCAACCATTCTGCAAGTCAAAAACCGTAAGATATATTTACTCTTTGTTTAATATTATGCATTAGCTTTACAATTTTGTGATATGTATTTGAACCAACAATGTAACTGTGCGTGCCAGCTACTGAAACAAGGAATGACACAAATATACACAGTAGGTCCCAAGTTCCAAATTTGGGGTCTAACAGCCAACGAAATCCAATGTCACACGCGAGCAATCCGTGGGTGAGAAAATCGCTCACCAAAATTTTAGTAACACCAAAATTTAGCTTGGCCGCAATCCAAACAACATTCATTTTGCCAAATTTTAGCTCTGCCTAAATTTTGGATAGGCCAAATTTTGACTTGATTCATTAGAGCCTTGAACCAAACAGCCCGAGTCTTTTGGATCAACTCAAACGGGGCTTAACAGTAAGGTGCAATTGGAGCGGATACGGGTAGATTTCGCTCATCCTATTTCGTATTTTTTTCTCGGAGTTAGAATCAGACACGAATAGTATCGGATACCCATTTATCCATCTCATATTCTCTTTGAGAGCCTTCGGTTGGTCAAAAATTATCCGCTTCTTTTGCATCCCTACACAGGACATTAGAACTGACCAAATGGGCTGGGCCTACCGGGCTAGCACGAGGCACGACACTATAGGTCCGGCCCAAGCAAGGCCTGGCCCACACTGTTCATGGGCCGTGCCGGCCAGCACGAGACCATGGGCCGTGCCTAGGCCGCCACCTCGGCACGGTGGGCCGGCCCGGCACGGCACGAACAATGCCAGGCACGGCACGGCCCAGACACGGCATGGTCGGCCCGAGAGGCACGGTTGTAGCCTCACGGAGACTGAGGACGGAGGAGGGGCACGGAGCGGAGGGAGGAGGAGCGTATGGTGTTGCGCGGTCCGCTGGAGCGGAGGGAGGGAGGAGGAGGAGGCGTTGCGTCGCCGCGATACTCTGTGATCCGGAGCAGAGGAGAGAGGAGGGCATCGCCATCGCCTGAGCTGCTGTGGCCTGTGAGAGAGAGGAGGCGAGAGCAGGCCGTGTGTGGCGGTGCAGAGAGCCGTCGAGGAGGCGGCGGGTCGTCGAGGAGGTGGTGGTCATTAACAAGGTGGCGCCATGACGACGCCAGCGAGGAGGCGACGGGTCGCGTCGCGGGAGCCCGGGAGGCGAGGAGGCGGCGGCGGCGAGGAATGAGGAGGGTGGGGTCGTCAACGACGAGGAGGCGGCGGGGTCGGCAAGGAGTCGTCTTGACCTTGCCGCATGCGAGTGACACGGATTGGGGAGGATAAGAAGACAGAGACAGGCACAACAGGGCCATGTCGTGCAGTGGGTCGCGTGCAAGACGCAAGACGGCAAAAAATTCGGTAGTTAGGGGTTTGACCGTTGGGGGGCTTAAAAATAGCAAAACAATTCCAAATTTTTTCTATAAATAGCCACCATACCCCCCTGTCATTCAGCACCCCTTCATTCTCCATTCTCTCTTTGAAATTGTGTTGTGAAAATTCAAATCCGTGTGAGCAAATTTGGCAAAATTCAAAAAATTTGTGCCAAAATTTGGAAATTTCAATTTTCGTTAGCAAGTCAGTGAAAGAGGTACAATACTATTTTTGTAATACTTTTATTATTTTTTATTGTTATGCTAAGATGAAATTAGTAATAGTGTTAGTTTCGATTTTGCAGTTTTCGTTATGGACAGTCCTTACGACAACTTTGCTCTTGGTGATTACGGACTTTCATCGGAGGAAATTGTGTCTATGGAGGCGGCTGCAGCTGCCTCAAACTAACCGGAGGTTTCGCTGGAGGAGCAAGGTGGAGTTCCGTCATCAGACTCCACGCCAGCATCAGGCTCAACGGCAACCGGAGCAAAGAGGTCGAGGTCGTCTACATCGGGAGTGTGGGAGAATTTCGATAGGACAACCAAGTAAGACGCAGCAGGAAATGAGGTACCATATGCTATTTGTAAAATTTGTCACCATGAATTGTCTGCAAAGTCTACAGGTGGAACGAGGCACTTGATTAGACATGCTACAAGATGTCGAACCAAGCAAGGATTGACGATGAGGCAGACGCAGTAGCAATACAATCCCGACGGTACGGTATCTAGCTGGGACTACGATCCTCAGGTAGCATGCCTATCTCTCTGTCGTTTAATTGCTTCTGAGGATTTATCGTTAGGCTTTGGCGAGTCTGCTTCTTTCCAAAATTACGTTAGGACTGCGTATAGTCCTAGATTTACTTCCGTTTCTAGACAGACAACAACTAGGGATCTAGTGAAATACTATAATGAACGTCGTAATAAAATAAAGGAACTATTTAGTATGTGCACATTTTTGGTGGCCCTGACCTCAGACATATGGAGTGGTCGGGCTAGGGAGGATTACCTTAGTGTAGTTGCGTATTATATTAATGACGACTAGGTAATGGAGAAAAAGATTATAGCTTTGAAATTAATTGATGTAGCACACACGGGGGAGAATATTGCAAACTGTATTACCAAAGTCGTGGAAGACTTTGGTCTTACAAACAAAATATTCGCAATTACTTTAGACAACGTCGCTTCAAACTAGGGCCATGGACATTCTTACTCTGGTGTTGAGTACATATGCCAATTCCTTCTTGCTACATCAATGATGCACTTATCATATTATCAACCTTATAGTCAAATGTGGTTTGAAGAGGTTGAGTCCGTATATTAAAGCTTTTCGCGATGCGATTTCTTTCTTGAATAATTCTAACGTAAGAATAGCACAATATAATAACTTCTACATGGCGATGGGTGTACGTCCAAGAAAGTTCGATTTGGACATGGAGGTAAGGTGGAACTCTACTTACCTCATGCTTAAGAATCTTTTACCATACAAGAGCACTTTTTCTATATTTATTCAAACGCACTATCCTAGCACTGACGGTACTATGCTATTAACTGAGCAACGTTGGTTCGTTGCTGAGAAGATACTATCGTTTTTAGAAATTTTTTATGAGGCAACCGTTGCTTTGTCCGCTGTTTGCTATCCAACATATCCTATCATTGTACATACTATTTTACGGATTGCTACTCAATTGAAAATGTTTGAAAATGACATAGTTTTACACAATGCTGTTGTTTCCATGAAATCTAAATACCTTAAATATTGGAGAGAAATCCCTTACCTATATGCATTTGCATTTCTTTTAGATCCTAGGGCTAAAATTGATGCATTTGGTACTGTACTTAATCTTCTTAGTGATGCTACGGGGCTAGATTATACCGACTATTTTGCAGAAGTTCGTTCTCGATTATACGAGGTTTACCAAAGGTATGAAAATAGGTTCCGGGGAGTCCGTTCACAATGACCTCCAGTAGCCCCCACCTCAAGTGGGAAGACAAATATGTGGGGCGCGATCTTCGGTGCCTCTTCCTCCAGGTCTAGGTCCACGGCTTCTTCTTCTTCTTCTTCTTCTTCTTCTACACCAACACACCTTTCGGCTAAGACCCACAGGAGGCGGAGAACTATCCACCTATCTCGGACAAACAATATGGTGGATTTCAACTCAGAAGGTTTCGACATCTTGCAATGGTGGCTAGCCCATAAGTTAACATATCCCGTGCTATCTATACTTGCACGTGATGTGTTAACTGTTCTTGTCTCTACGGTTTCCTCCGAGTCTGCTTTCAGTCTTTCTGGAAGAATATTGGAGGAGAGAAGAACAAGTCTCACAAGTGAGATGGTGGAGATCTTTCTAACTGTGGAGGACTGGAAACAAGCTGATTCACAAACACAAGACTCTGTGGAAAATCCAGAGGTGTCGGAGGTGTTCGAAAATCAGTACTTAGACAATGACATCGACACATAGAACAAAGATGTATCATGTATGTAGAATTGTAGAGCTATAGGCTGTACTCTTTTTCCTTTGTCAAGATTTTCTCATTTTGAGTTTTTACTTGACGAAGGTTTTAACGAGGTAGCCAGTTGAACATTAATAAAGCTTTTTATTACATTTTCAATATGATTGTCTCATTTTTTTAAAATTTTCATGCCTACTTATGAATTCTACACATTTTTCTACTTTTTCTGGATTTTTTGGTTTTGATGGGCCAAACGGACCACATTTGGCCCGACGGGTCAAACGGGCTCGGGCCGGTCTGGCACGGCACGAATGCCCGACGAACCGTGCTTGGGCCGCCACCTCGGCCCAGCCCGAATAGTACACGGGTCGAAACGGACCGTGCCTAAACGGGTCGTGCCTAGCCGGGTGGCCCGTTTGGCCAGCCCTGCAGGACATTGGTCAGTATGAGTGCAATCAGAGCGAACATAGAGAGACTAATCGGTGAAATGTCGAAAGAAAAACACCTAGTATTCTCTACCTGCTTAGATGCAACAATCCACTTATGTGTTATCCTAAAGTAACAACAGATTTTTCTCGTACTACCTGATATACAAACACACATAAATTGATATCGCCCATTCTGTATTATATTCCATATTTTTTCTCCAAGATCGGACACGAATAGCATCGATTATTCATCCCATCTATATTCGCTCCTTGTCGGACACAAATTCCCACTCAACCAATTGGACCGAACGGTGGGCCCCACTCCATTTCTTCCGGTATCCGGGTCCGGGGCACCCTCGCCGAAGCGGGCCCCACCCCACTCCCCCTTCCCCCGCAACGTGTAACACAGTAACGCGCCGCGGTGACGGAGCCGTGAGCGGAGCCGTTACGGCTCCGTGGGTCGCGCCCGCCCCATCCCCATAACCTGCTCCCCCAGGCCGCGCGCGCTGGGGTAACGTCGTCACCCTAACGCCGCCGCCGTGGCCGGGAGCGGAGCCCGCGGCGTAGCCCTAACGCCGCCACGAGCGCCATCCATGGCCTCCTGCGACGACGACTTCGGCCTCCTCGGTGACGATGCACACCCCGCTCCCCAGCCCTCCGCCCAGCCCGCGCTGCCGCAGCAGGCCCAGGCCTTCTGCTTCGCCGACGCCACCGCCGCGGGCGCCGGCGCTGGCTCCGGCCCCTTCGCGCCGGCCCAGGAGGCGGGCAACCACAGCTCCGAGCGAGGGAAGGCGGCGCACCACTCCAAGCGGGGGAGGGAGCGCGCGGAGGAGTTCAGCGATGGGGGCGAGTACTGCTCCTACATCAACAGCAGCGGCGGCGGGGGGAAGAAGGGCCGCGGCGGGGGCGGCGGCGCGTCCGACTACCGGAAGGACCGGGAGGAGTGGACGGACGGCGCCATCAGCAGCCTCCTCGACGCGTACACTGAGCGGTTCGAGCAGCTCAACCGGGGGAACCTGCGGGGGAGGGACTGGGAGGACGTCGCCGCCGCCGTGACCGACGGGCAGGGCAAGGGCGCCGGTAGCAAGAGCGTGGAGCAGTGCAAGAACAAGATCGACAACCTCAAGAAGCGCTACAAGGTGGAGTGTCAGCGCCTCTCCGGAGCCGGCGCCTCAGCGGTCAGCCACTGGCCTTGGTTCAAGAAGATGGAGCAAATCGTCGGCAACTCCCCGTCGCCCGCCGCTTCCAAGCTGATGGCGGCTACCGACGACGACAAGTCACGGCAACAGCAGCAGAAAAGGTGGGTCCTTTATACATCTTTGTTATTAGTTTGGGGATCTAATGGTCGAGATTCGAGAGACGAGCTAATATTTAGCAATCCAGGTACCTTCCTTCCGGCACTAGCCCTCCTACCGTGGTTGGCGGCTCCAGATTGGCCCCTCTCTCAAATCCAAGATGGAAGAGGGTGCTTCTGAAGATTGGGGGCACTGCATTGGCTGGAGCAGCTCCACAAAATTTTGACCCAAAGGTAGTATTTGTTAGCTATGCGTCCATCTAGTTCGATGCTGTCCTGATTTATTCACACACGACTTTGTGATCTTGCCAGGTAATTATGCTGATTGCCAGAGAAGTTCAAGTGGCATGTCGCCATGGTGTCGAGGTAAATAGAATACATCCATTCTAGAGATGCATCTTTCAAATATCAAGCGATATGTGCCAAGCTAATATTCTATTGGGCCCAATCAGGTGGCAATTGTCATGGGAGCTCGGAATATATTCTGTGGTGACACTTGGGTTGCTGCAACAGGCACTGATAGAGCTTCAACGTACCCGATTGGGTAATTTTCTCGGAATCAATGTCATTGTTAATGTTGTTTTTCTTTATTATTCATTTATTCACCATTGGTTTTTTTGTCCTATGCATGCTTCTTTTACTCTTTCATGCTACTGGGAGATAATGTTAGCGTGTCGTACAAAAAGATTTGGGAAGGTCCCTAGAGAAAGAGTACAAGAATGATCATTCATGTGGTGTTGAGTTTACTGTGACTTCTGCCAGCATTTAAACATTAATACCGCCTGCAGTGTTTTGTGCCAGTAAAGAATTAGTATGTATAGCGCATTTCCTTGGTCGTATTCCAGTGCACAGCTTGGTCAAAGACTGGTCGGATCTGGGTGTTAATAAAACCACTTTGGAATTGTTCTTCACATGCTCATTTTTGTGTATCATGGATTTGTGACTAATCATCTATATTGGCAAGTGCCAGTATAAAATCATAGATTTCTCTGAAGTGACAAGTGATTAGAGGCATATTCAGTATTTAATGTCAATGGAGGAGTCACCGAGCTTAAGAACCACAAGTGCTTGTTTCAATTAACGGGACATTTTAGTATTCCCAGTGAACTTCTCTGTATGATTCATTTATTACACAACTAAACAATCCAGAGCAAACCGTCTGGTTCAGTCTCTTCATTAGACCTTCCATCCTCTTGTTTTCATGAATTTTTGAAGTTAGGTAATTTGATGCAGAATTGGCCCCAATTAATTTCTCTAGGAGAATGGCACGATGTTTTGTGCTTCTGATCTTTACTATGCACTTTCCTTAGCTGTAGCTAATCCAGAGCCAACTGTTATGTTGAACCTCTTCATTTCAACCTCCATCTTATTGTTTCAATGCACATCAGAAATTAAGAATGGGTAGCTTGGGTTTGAGTGCATGTGGTTCAATAGGCAATTAGCTATTCACATATTTCATTTTTGACTTAATAATGACCAGTGGAGCTCAGTGTTCATGACTTTGTCTTGTTTTCTGCATCTTTTGCTATGAAATGTGAGTTTCCATGCTACTAACTATTCAGCCTGCATTATGCTGTTCTTGTGGATCCTAGCTTTCCTTCAGTACTATTCAAGACTGTGCGGTGAAATACTACTTCTGCTACATGTGTATATATTTATACCACTCCATTTGAATTTTGTCAGAATGATGGCATCAGTGATGAATGCAGTATTGCTTCAAGCGTCACTAGAAAAGATAGGTGTGGAGACACGAGTCCAGAGTGCACTCATGATGCAAGAGGTTGCAGAGCCATACATAAGGCGGCGAGCCATACGTCATCTTGAAAAAGGAAGGGTCGTTATCTTTGGTGGAATTGGTGCTGGAATTGGAAATCCACTTTTCACAACAGATACAGCTGCCGCCCTGAGAGCTTCCGAAAGTATGTCGTTGAATTCCCCTCCCAAACCCCATCCTATTCCTTGTAATAGCTTGTTCAATGGGCTTGCTTGTACATCTTCCTTTTCTTAAATGTGTAATTTTTTTTGTTTTTGTGAGAACTTCAGCTGTTAGGGAGAGGAAATCTGACTAGATGTGCTGTCAACCAGTCAATGCAGATGTTGTCCTTAAAGGTACTGCTGGAGATGGTGAATATGGCTGTCCTCCCAGGAGCAACCGTAATGCACCATTTGAGCACATCTCATTTAGGGAGTTAGCAGCAAGAGGATTCAGCAGAATGGATATGACAGCAATTACATGTTGTGAGGAGAACAATATTCCTGGTTAGTCTCTCCATCAACTAGTCATTACAAAGTTGTGCTGGCACCTTTTTTGGCTGTGTAAATAAGATGATTTTTGCACGTTCATTTCTTGCAGTTGTCATCTTTAACATGTTAGAGCCTGGTAACATCTCCAGAGCGATTTGTGGAGATCAACTAGGTACTTTAGTTGACCAATCAGGAAGGATTACTTAAATTACAGGGAGGATTAGCTACGGTAGAGCATTGGGACATGCCTATACTCTTGGGGCAGCATGCATGTTCTTTGCTTGCATGGATTTTTCTGGATGGGAGAGGGAGGCATGTTCCTCAGACAGAAGGTTCACACCTTGATTTGTCTGTGGGATGCTTGTTATGTAATATGTGTTGCAGTGGCAATTCTCCACAATGAGAAAAATTATTTATTTTGTAATATCTATTTGTAATGTGATTTGTAGATTAGTTGAAGGGCATGTAGCCTTGTATAAAGTGGTTCATTGGTACCCAGATCAGAATGTAGTGTTGTAACTTGTAACATTGTTGTTTGAGTTGTAGTGTTGTATTGGGAAAAAATATTTGTCTCATTTCTTGCTCTGATGACTGTCCAGCAATCATGCTGTCTTCTTCAATGATGACAGATGAAACAGTAGCTATTGTGAATGTAAAATCCGGTTGTGGGAAAATGTCACTTCTTTTCCCGTTGACAAATTCTGAAGTGGGGCAGCAATATTGACAATATTACCAGTTACCGCACGATGCAAATGTTGTAGAATGCTGTTCTGCTGAGAGCTATGTATCATTAGTTTCAATCAAGAACGCCTTCTCAAATGCGATTCGTCAATGTTGCTGTGGCAGCATGTGATGCACACATGTAAGTATGTTGGAGTGTCAATCTGGTCTAAAATACATGAATTAAACATTCTGACTGACTTCCCAGTACATATTATCTTGTATGCCCTTTTCTTTTAGATTAATCTTGTATGGGTTGGTATTGATTCCTCTAAAAGGGGAAAAAACTGTTACATCTATGATTTCAGCTGTTCTTCTCTTCTGTTTAGATGTTTGGTGTGCTGACAGTTAACCTTTTGGGTTCAGAAGATGGAGCTTGATGGTATTCTGCAACTGAAGATGGCACATCTGCTCTTCATGAAAGGGAGGGTCAAAAGCAAAACTAAAAGCAGGGCCAGTATGTAGATTTCCGTCCCACTTGCATAATCTATACAAGGTCAGTCCTTTTCATCTACTTGCTCCCAAAATTCGTTACAGATAACAACACCATTGTTCGACAAAGCCTTAAAGACTCCTGATCACGTAGACATCTAATTGACATTTCTGAATCTGGCGTGGTCGCGTGGACCAGGCAAAACACTTTGCACCTAGCAAGATATTGTTAACACACTACGGTCTTATCTTCTGAAGCTGTATGTACTTGTTGCTACTTGCCAGTCGCCACACAAATGCAAAATCAATTTGGAAATTCGCCCGGGCCATATAGAAGTCTTAAAAATTCTAAAAATGCAGAAGCGGCTTTTCAAGGCCAGAGCTACAAATACAAACCAAGCCGGGAAAAATGGACGACGATAACAATATATGCAGTCTGTATATGTAACGGTAGCAGCTCGCTACATCATCGGCCAGAACTGCAGGTAGCACAACCAAGCCGGTGCTTCGCCTGCTTTCGTAGGAGCCTCTCTGTCCATGACCCTGCTTGCTCCCTCAGCAGAGCAAGAAGATGTAGCAGGATGACCATTAGCTGAAGACTTGGGGCACAGGAAGAAGCTCCTGGATCCCAGTTCCATCACCTTCTCCCTCTGGTCCAAACCTAAGTAATCAAAAACATGTACATGATCAGTGGAGGATTGAAACTTAGGCAAAATTACACTGTCAATAGTTCACTACCTGAATATTTGTTATACTACTTGCAGTACATAAACCCTGCTACTCAGTACTTATATAGGTCTTATTCAATCTTTCAGCTAAGGCGTCAGTCATTGATGGTTGGGACCCACTTGCCACTCTGGTGGGAACCACAAGAAATAGGGGTGTCACTGACGCACGGCCCCACATGCATTGGTTGCTCAATACATGGAGGGAGTGGGTGAAATGGTCTGATCAGTTGCAGGTTGCAGCAGGAGACCAGCTTCAGCAATACTTCGAGACCATTCTACCTCCTCAAGTATCGATATACAGACATCTAACCTCTTAAACTAAAAAAATCGGTCTTTTGACACCGCTAAGTTGTAAAACCAGACAACCTACCCTCTCTGGTTGTTTCGTGCGGTGGAATTGCTGATGTGGCGTCCGAGTGGCCCGGTTTCACCAGGTTGGAAGCTGATGTAGCGTTTCTCTCCCCTAAGTCCATCCCTTACTTTCTCTCTCCTCTCGTTTCCCCAGCCGAGTGGTGCCTTCTCCATTTCTTCTCTTCCTCATCTCCTTCCTCTCTCCATTTCTCCATTTTTCTCCCACTGGAGTTTTGCTCCCTGGCCGCATCTCCTCCAGGCCGCCTCCGGTAAGCCCTTGCATGCCATGCCGCTGCGTCGCCTCCGCCCCCTCCTCACTGGCTTGCTCCCATCTGTTGCCTCACTGGCTTCGCTGCGTCCTGCCTTCGCCACAAGCATATCAATTGCGCCAGGCTATGGCGGCTCCACCATCGCAGCGCCATGGCTCGGCCGCCGGTCGAGGCGAGTGACTCGGTCCCACGCATTGAGGAGGTGGTGGTGGAACACCACATTTGGCGCAAATCGCCAAGATCCGGATCTTGCCGCCGTGCGAATCCACCTTTGGTCGAGGTCCGCCGGTGGCGCTACCTTCGTGCCTGCAGCTTCTCTGGCTGCTCCACCTCCCCATTCGGTTGCAGAGTAAGTTGATTGAAGACGGAAAAAAGGAGGAGGAGAAGAAAGAAAGAAAGAAAAATCCCTCGACCCTCGAACCAGCAGCGGTGACCATGGGGCAGGGCACACCGGGCGACATGGGCAAGCAGGGCGGCGCCCCCGGCGACGACGACAAGAAGGACCGCAAGTTCGGGCTGCCCGCTGCGCCCTCCCGCGTTGGCCTCAAGTAGCGCAAACAGAAGGGCCCCGAGGTGGCCACACGCCTCCCCACTGTCGCACCGCTCTCAAAGTGCCACCTCCGCCTCCTCAAGCTCGAGCGCGTCAAGGACTACCTCCTCATGGAGGAGTTTGTCGCGTCGCAGGAGCGCCTCCGCCCCACCGAGGAGGACCGATCCAAGGTCGACGACCTCCGTGGCACCCCCATGAGCGTCGAATCCCTCGAGGAGATCATCGACGAGAGCCACGCCATCGTCTCCTCCTCCGCCGGTCCCGAGTACTACGTTGGCATCCTCTCCTTCGTCGACAAGGACCAGCTCGAGCCCGGATGCTCCATCCTCATGCACAACAAGGTTCTATCCGTGGTTGGAATTTTGCAAGATGAAGTTGATCCTATGGTATCCTGTGATGAAAGTTGAGAAAGCTCCCTGGAATCTTATGCTGACATTGGTGGGTTAGATGGGGATAGAAGGCGGGGTCAGGGAGAGTCGGGGAGAGAGATTGAGGAAGAAAGAGGGGTAGAAGCTAAGTCATCGTCACGTCGCAGCCTAGTCAGTGGCCGACCTGGTGAAACCGGGCCACCCGGAAGCCATAGCAGCAATACCACCGCACGAAACAGCCGGAGGAGGTAGGTTGTCCGGTTTTACAACTTAAGGGTGTCAAAGGGCCGTTTTTTTAGTTCAGGGGGTTAGGTGTCCGCATGCCGATATTTGAGAGGTAAAATGTACTTCTTCCTTGTAAAAAAGTTGGAAGTAGAGAGACCGATGGACTATGGTGCAATTTTGCCATAAAAAAGTAGGAGCAGCAAGCGAAGACCAAAGAATGATGTGAATCATGTGATGCAGAATTGCAGGCAAGAAACGTACTCTCCAAGCTGAACTGGGAGTAGTGGAGGCCGAAGGTCGACGGGTCGGTGGACGGCAGCAGCGGCCGCCTGCCTTCCTTGACGTAGAGCCCCACGGCGGCCGCCACCAGGTCCGCCACGCTCCACTCCGCCGACGTCATGACGTGCAGCGGCCACAAGCTCCGCTGCACCGCAACGCTCACCAGCACCTTGCTGGGCGTCCTCCTACCCGCCGGCTCCGGCGGTTCGGCGCCGTCCGCGGAGCGGAAGCTCCTGCCCCTCACGCCGGCGAGCAGGTCCGGCTGCGTCTTGGGCCTCTGCTTCGGCAGCTGGTGCCGCTGCTCCGCCCCGCGCCCGTGGAACGACGCCGACCTCTGCCCCGGGCCTCGCTGCCCCACTATCTCCTGCCTCTGCCGGCCACCGGACCAGCTCTTCTCGGCGTGCGGCGCGAGAGGAGGCATTGCGCTAGCTGGCGGAACACAGGCACGGGTGCGGAAACAAGCTCTAAACGTCCGGGCGATCAGACGGCGCGCGAACGAGTCACGGACGCCGGCGGCAAGATGTACGGCCGGACGGTGAGGTGGTCCATGCAGAGCAGAGCATGCCGCACGAAGCTGCAGCTGCTCCTATGGCCATACAAGAGCCGGCCGAGACGAGGCAAAACAGAGCGCAATTAAAGTTCAGAGCCAAGTGACCAGCGACTTTTCCCGGGCAAAGGCTGAGAGCAGCAAGGAAACTCCATATATAGAGATGAAATGAAGCTAGCATTGGCTCATCAATAATTGGATTACTAATCAATGTACTGTACCCCTAGAATCTTTGAGATATATGGCTTGTTTGGTTGGAGGCACGAACATTTGCCTGGTAAAAATTGATACCGCTAAGTAACCTAAAAATAAGATGATTTTTATCTGGCTATGCAAACTTAAAGATGAGTTGTTTATTTAAAATTGGTAAATGAAAAATATAATGATAAATCGAAGCTATGAACGGTGGATAGAGCAGCCTGGCTCTCAGACACTAGTTTTTGCTCGCTTGAGCCTGGCAGCGAGGTAGGAAGGCAACCAAAGGAACACTCCTAACCAGGCAATTTGCCGCCAGAGCTCAAACCAAGCACGCCCATAGCACTAGGCTACTCCTATGTGCCTGAGATATTTCTTACGGGGCCCACGTGCAGGAGAGCTACCAGTAGTGTTAGTGTGTTACTACTGCGAAAGCAACGCACGACGGCGACCAGTGAACTCGCGATCCCGCGGCCTGTCTATTCACGCAATTTTCCCCCATACAAACGAGGAGATTCCCCCGATATGATGTGCTTAAATTAAGCGTCTGTCGTGTGCAAAACTCGGTCGTTTGGTAGTATATTCATTCGTTACAGTAACGCACAGGATAATTGGCGCTGTTTGGATTGGGATTGGAGAGGGGAAGAGCGGGCTAAGAACAGGTCAGGAACGCGCTGGAAAGCGAAGGGACACACACGGTGGAGCTCGCTACTGGGGGCGGGCGCGCGGGCTGAATGGCCTGATTGCTGCGCCGATGCCGACGACGTCCGGCCGAACAGGTAACAAACAACGCGCCAATCTACATCCCTCTCGTTGCAACTTGTCTAGTGGCTCGTGCTGCTGCAGCCCACGCGGAGACTGTTTCGACCGTGATCTCGCGAATCTTGAGGCACGATCGGACGGCTACGAGAACAACCTGCACGTGGGATCGATCCCATAGAAGTTTTCTCCTTGTCAATGGCCACTAACCACCGCCAATCCTAGCCCATGCTTGCTATACTATGCTACTCCCACATCATCTAGGCCTTGCCTGGCCTTGATTGATGGCTGGCCGGCCGGCTGCTCACCAAGAAGCATCAGTGAACATTGACAAGTGCCTAGTCTCTTCCTCGACCTCTCCTAGCTCTCTCCCCCATCTCTTTCTTTGTTCCTTCCTCCGCCGTTCCGTTTCACCCATCACTCCACACTTATCACCAAGACAATCGCAGAGTCTTTGACTAAAATAACACATTTTAAAATAAAATAGCAAAATTAGTGCTTTCTTTCGACAAAAATTACACATCTACTGTGCGAACGTAAGTTCCTGCCGAGGATTGGGAGCGTGGTAGGCGTGCTATTTCACGGCAAAATCGTATGATATAGATGTCATTTTTGTCATTTCAAGACGTAGAAGTAGGAGGCTAGTTTTGCTATTTTATTTCAAAAAGAATCTAAATGGCCAAAAACTCCAACTACGTGCTATTTTTGCTTTTGGCCGTCGTCGGCAAGCAAGGGTCGCTACGCCCATCTGGTAAAGGTCTTATCTTGTGTTGCTGTCGATGCAATGCGGCCTTGCCGGTTCTCTCTCTCTCTCTCTTTCATCTTTATTTTTCTCTGATGTTTTCCACGATTGCAACTTCAGGCAGGGACTATGGCATTGCGTGTACAGTTCCCCCATTCTTTAGAAATTGCGTGCAGTTTGGTTTGGCAAAAGGCGTACGCAAGGGCCACAGGGTCAAATACTTGGAGAGAGTGAAATGCACGGCGTATAACGTTAATTTTCAACTCCAGGGAAATGGTGCGTTGATTTACATACTCTGGTATAAAGATACAAGTATTTCAGAGCTGGCGCGATTTTTTTTTTTTTTTTTTTTTGCTCTAGGCTTCAGAAAATTGATCGACGCAACTAGAAATCTAGAATAGCCCGCTCACAAAAAGAAATAGAGCAGGGACTGTAGACTCTGCCGGCCCTTAATTTCAAAAAAAAAAACTCTGCCCACCTCCATCCAAATGGGCCTCAGGCAATGGTAACATGGCCCGCTGAAGAACACAGAGGCCATCGTGTTATGGGCCACGAGTGACAGGGCAGGATGGGCCGTCCAAAATCTGGATAGTAGCAGTTTCGTGTTCTTGTCTGCCATGCGAGCATCGAGCTGCAGCTTCCAAACTTCTTCAATTCTTGCTTTGTTTAGTTTCCTGATTCAATCAATTCAAGCACCCCCCCCCCCCGACAGTGTACATGTACTAATACCAGCACCAGCTGCCAAGAAGAGGACAAGAGTTGCACTAATAATTGAGTAATAACCCCACGTTTTTCTTCGAGGAACAAGTAGTAATCGTCCCACGTGTGTGCGCGTGTTTCGTGCACTACATGAGTATTTTGACTTACGGCCAGAAGTCACACCGAGCATCTCAATCAGACGACACGGTAGTCTGCTTCTTTACGCCTGTGTTTGCAGCATGCATTACTTGTTGCAGTTTTTATTTTTATTTTCCTATTCCCTCCTTTTATTTTTGTTATCTGGCCGATGCCAACATATGAGCCTATCTCATCATGTATTCACGGAGTTTTTTTTCCTCCCTAAATGGCAGGTTCTGACCAGTATTTGCAAATGTGGCTTCTCTCACGTCGTATTACCAAAAATAGCAGCACAGACATGCCTCCTGCCGTCACGTGTGCAATTCCGCTCGTCCTTAGCCCGGACAGGGTTTGTACGTGCGGTGCGTGCCCGGACACGCCAAAATCCGTGTGCCCCTAGCCTAGTTGGGTCTGCGCCTGACACGTGTCCTGTCTGCACTCCTCTCGCCTGGACAAGCCCCCCTGCGCACGCCCCCCGCCCGGACACGATGCTACCGCACTCCTACTGCTCGGACAAGCGCTGTTCGCACGCGTGTCACCCGGACCGTGCGCCCATGCCTTGGATGCAGTAGGTGTCATGCGCCCATACCCCGGATGCGCGCTGGGCACACATGTGTCGCCCGGACAGCTAGCGATGCCAAATGCCCATGGCCCAGACACAGCCGGACGCGCCGCGTGTCCCTCATTCGAGCCTCCCTGCCCTGGTCACGCCACCTCTCCCGCACTCCCTGCTTTATTCCATGTCGTTCGTCCATCTTTCATGTGGCACACGGCGTGCACGGACAAGGCTTTGTTCGGCCCTCCTCGCCCAGCGCCGCCACGTGGCCTGCTCCAGCACGCCCCGCGCCCGAAAGCGCCTCCGGATTTCCCGCTGTGCTCACTACTACAAAAAGGCTAAGGCTAATACTAGACGCCTCATCATAGACGGTTGACCAAAATCGTCTATATTAAACACAATCACGTGCGATTTTGGTTAGCGGTATGCGTGTTACTTCTGCGCTAAAACCGCTCAGAAGAGGTAATATCACGACAGTTCATCTTGAAAACCGCGTGTTACTTTACGTATAAAAATCGCGTGAAAAGGTAATATCACGACGGTTCATTTGAAAATCGCACGTGAAGTATCACGAGGCGGTTCAATAAGAACCGTCTGTGATATTTATCACAGGCGGTTTTTAACATGAATCGTCTGACTTCTCGCCCTCTTCATGGCATTGGTGTGCTATGGAAGTTTACAAACGCTTTGAAAAATGAAATAAAATCAAAAATTGGTTTGAACTTAGACGAAATGGATAGTTAGTGGGTGCAGGTTTATGCACGGGCTCAAAATGGAGAGGGTTGAGGCCTAGAGGTTATTTTGGAAGTCACACAAGTAGGTTAAGGATCGGTCTTCGAGCATATTTTGCTACGTCCCACTGTGCTACCACAAGTCCAGAGTGGGGATGACTAGGCTAAATAATTTGCAACATTTCACTGTGGTTGTGCCTGGTTGCGTGGGTGTTAGAATGACCTACTTTTATGTATTCCCACATGCCACAAGAGGGGGCTTAAATCCAGCGGGTGGTTAACCTAATGGAAGCAAAACCTTAGCAAGGCATAACTACGTTAGGATAGCGCATTGTAAAGGCCTTGTAATAATCTCTTAGTCGCACACCTTCGGAACTATAAGCAGATATTACAAGTTGATTATCTCTTGTTGGTAAAGTTGTACAACCTCTGCAGAGTGTAAAACTATTCGAATAGCCGTGTCCACGATCATGGACATGCTGAGTAAAGCCACTCAAAATTTGACTTTGATTTTGATTTCAAAATATTGTGACAAATGATTTTGGATAATTTATCCAATTGAAAAATTGGGCGGTTAGCCATGTGATAGGAGGGTATCCATCACCATATTTGATATGGAGTTTATCCTACTATAAAACTTGATAATTTATAAAATGAATTTTAGTTATAGAATAACTACTTTGGAATTTAGTACAAATATTTAAAGAAAACATTGCTTTATACAAGTTCAACCAATAAGCCTTCCTTTGATATATCCTTGCATGTATTATAATCTGTTATTGGGTGTAACTTGCGAGCACAGAAGTTGTGCTCACCCTTGCTTAATACAAATAAATTTCAAAGGAGAAGGACTTCGCTATCCATGTGGATCTTGGCGACTAGACCACTACCTCACTCGATTACCTGTGATAGATTAGCTAGACTCTACTACTTCTTCTTCGTCTTTCGCTGTGTTTGTTTATTGTTGGCTTGTAAGCATTTCTTGTATTCAAACTCTGATATTTATTAATAAAGATATGCGAATTATGGATGTTACCATATTTGTTTACTGTGTGAACTATCTACTGGTCATGGCACTAGTTCAGAAATACACAAAAGATTTGGGGTGTTACTCCTGGGTCCGACAAATGTCTCTCGGACCGAAGCACGAGGGGGTGGGCCATCCACGCCCCCGGTGGTCCATGACTTGCACCGCTGATGCACGTCGTAGAAGGGTTCCAGAAGCTCTAGTAGAGGCAGGACATGCAAGAGATGAAAGACACATATTATTAGTGAATCGATTGATAATGACGATGAATTACTAGAAATTAAAAATTACGACTAAATACATAAAACAAATTTATATACACTAACTAACTATGACCAAATTAATTACGACTAAATTAGTTGTGACTAAATTAATACGATTGATTCAATACCACAAAATTATATAGGACTAATTAATTACCTAAAATGAATTACAAATAAATAATTACGACTTAGCAATGACAACTACATTATTAGGGACTAAATTAAGTACGATGAATTAAATAGCACTAAATTAATTACAACTAATTAATTACCACCGATTAATAAAAAAATAATTACGGTTTAATAAGGCCACTAAATTAATTACGACTTAATAGGGCACTAAATTAATTATGACCGATTAATGACAACTAATTAATTAAGACTTAATGAACTATAACTAATTAATTCAAACTAATTATTTTTGACTAATTAATTAACTAACACTAACTAATTAGTTACTAATTAACTATGCCTAAATAATTATAACTAATTAATTACGTAAGATTAATTTAACTATGACAAATTAATTACGACTAATAAACTCACACAAATTTTATTATGAAAAAATTCGAAAACGTCTAAATTGATTACGCCTAAATAAGTACAACTAATTAACTAACTACACAATTAATAAAGAAAATACGTACGAGAAAAAAATTACCTGCTAATATGGCTGCTAATGACGGTTGTAAACAATGCTTAATCATCTGCAAAAACGAAATCGACAGAACTAGGGAGAATGTGAAAGAGAGCGAGCGAGGACGAGAGTTTGCGAACCGTCTCGCCGTCGCCTCGGAATTTATAGCCGTCTAATGCAAAACGCGACCGACCGTAACGCGACTGGAGGAATCAGATTCCCTTTCGCGCGTGAGGCTTGCATGCATGTATGCATCTGCATGCAAAGACATAGATGGTGACAGGGAATAAAGCGCGAAAGTGATGGATGGTGGGGAATAAAGCGTAGGCGTGAAGGCGTCTGGGGCAAGGAGGACCGGGTGTGGCCCACGTGGTGCGTCCGGGTGAAGTCCGGGCAAGGAAGGGCCAGCAGAGCTAGCCGGCCGGGCGTTGGGCGTGCGACAAAGGCTTGTCTGGCCGACACACGTGTGGCATGGGCTTATGGGGGTGGGGGGGGGGGGGGGCGTCTGGCGGATTGCTTTGTCCGAGCGGGGAGGGGGGGGGGCAAACTTGTTCGGATCACGAGTGAGCGAAGGCGGTCGCGTGTCAGCACGAGAGACGTCTGGGCTATGAGGGTACGGCCAGGATTAATGCTAGGTGCAAGAAGCACAGAAATGCACATATATCACCTACCAGCACGTCTGTACTGGTATTTTTGGTAATACGGTGCGAGACACGCTTCTGCTGTTAAAAACACGTGCAAAAGTGCCATTCAGGGAATAACTCTGTATTCATGTTGATGGGAAGACTTGTAGGCCGCACAAATCAAGAGGTGAGTACTGACTACTGAGTACGTCTCCTGCCCTCCTTGCATAGATCGGTAGCCCCACGACCCCTCCTATCTTTTCCTTTTCGGGCCAAAGACAGAGACGACACCGCAACTTCAAGTTCATTCAGTTTGTCCCTATGGAATTAAAGCAAAGCAAAACAAAATATTATGATAGTACATATGTGTGATCCTACGCTAATTTCGTGGTTCGTCGCACAGCCGGCCAGTTAACGACTGGTGCACTGTTCGCAATTAAACTTTAAACTTGGGCACCTAGTCTACCACAAGAACAGATTAGCTAACCATGCATTGCTCCAATTAATGCATCTAGTAATCGCCATCAATGTTTGCCGTGCCAAGATACCCTTGGATTACTGGAAAAATACCTATTATCACTAGCTTATTAAGAGTTACTAGCTTAATGCTGTGCGTTGTTACGGAATAAAATACATATTACATGTTCTAGAACTCTAAAGCCTGTTACCATGGGTATACATAAGTGCTCGCGCGTTTATTGTGAACTTAACATACAAAATAATTCCAGTAAAACATGATACTTAACATATAGTAAAGTTCTCTAGGAAAAATGCACGACAACAAAATATCACCCTATTTCTTTGAAAGGGTATATTAATAGCTTGAACAATAATAGATGATTACTTTAGATGACAAACTAACAGATTAAACATGAACCAAAATAATAATCTTTACTCAAGTGTTCGTACATTACAATATTCGTAAATAAACGACACAACCTCTTCCAAAAAAAAGTGACTTGAATTATTTGCATACAAATTGTAAGTTTCAAATCAAAGAACTCAAATATAACTTTCCTATACACAATATTACTTATTCTTTGTACGAAGTGTGCATAGTTGTATCACCTGTTCTCAAATCAAAATGCACTTTATACGTGGCATAGAAAAGAAGTACAATCAAATATATTTCCTGTACACAACGTCCATGATCGGAACTTTTTTATTATTAATTAACTCTTTTTTAATTTTTATTTTAAAGTTAACCCTAGCGAACTTTATTTCCAATTCTAGCCCCTTTGCCCCCTTTGGTCACGTCACCACCCGTGACGTGACAAAATAATGCTGTCACGCCATAGGATAAGTCCGCTAAATAGCACTTTTGATCACGTCACTGGTCGTGGTGTGACCAAACAACGCTGTCACGCTACGGGTGGTGGCGTGACAAGAGCTTCCCCCAGATACGGGCTGACGTGACAGCGTTGTTTTGTCACGCCATGGGTGGTGGCGTGACCAAAAGGGTCAGAATTGGAAATAAAGTTCGTCGAGGGGTAATTTTAAAATAAAAATTAAAAAAGGATTAATTAATTAAAAAATTCCCATGATCACAACTATAAGTTCCACTAATTTATCTGAACTATCCATTTAGATCATCCAGAAGGATGGTTTAGTGCAAAGTGCAAACACATAAACCCAAACATTTTTTTTCATGGTCAAGTAAGATAAGGAAATCATGTTAGTTAGCATTTATCGCCTTCACGCTTTCAAAATTCCAATTTCACATTTTCCCTTTACCAGCTTACTATGTCCAAATTGAAAGTTGTTCTCCGTTATAATTCCTAGCTTTGGTCTCTCCCTAGGCCAGCTACTCTAGATTCGTTCCTCTCCCCCAATCGATGCCCTCTTTCATCTAGCGCCGTTCTACCTCAAGTCATTGTCGTTTGACCTCCCTCTGACGGATGTTTATCCCTTGTCATGAAATAGGTTCGTGACATAGCTTTTGATTCACTACCAATTCAAAAGCAATAATGAGCCAATGAGGTTGCAACAAGATCTAGCTAATACCCAGAATGATTGTTATTATTAGCCAGCAATGCAATATTTTGCTACTATCTTTGTTGTTATTAGCCAAATTACTATAACATTGACATAGGACTATTCCAGAATGAATAGAAGGTATGTTGTAAACATGAGTTTGATTTGTTTGTCTCTATAGGCAATTGAAAAGAACCTCAATCAATGAAAACATGATGTATACATGGAAAAAGTCTGCTTACTGAATTCAACCAAAAGTTCCAATATGTATTTTTAATAGAATGTTCTAACAGGGAAATTAATAAATGTATGTCTTGCTTACCGCTACGAGTCAAACAAGTGTTTCCAATAATCCCCCATGTCTATTTTGCAACATCTAACTTTTCTTCGCTCTAATTCTGAAACGTTCTAAGATAACAACTATTTTTTCTTCATTATATCCAATAATTCAGTTACACAAGTAGTGGCATGTAATGTCAGTTAGAGCAATAGTGGTATAGAAGTGAGCTAATTTTTTTGTTTTCATATTGAACAGAAGCATTGTAAAATACAATAGCAATTAGAAAGATTGTGCTAGTATGATTGACACTAAAGAATCATATTGAATGGATCACAATCCTTGATGGCAATTATTGGATACACAACCAGACATCTATTTACCCATGTACAGTGCTTCAAATACACTTACATCAAGTAATTTGATGAAAGGAAAACATTGTAGGTCGGGTTTTTACCTAGACAGTAGTGTGTAGTTTTCAGTCATAAGAAACCCAAAAAATCGAGAATTCACTAACCATGTCAATAACCTAGACAGTAAAGAGAAGGACACCGTTTGAAACTTCTTGGTCCCAGGAGGCCACGAGAAGCGGTTACTACTCATAACCACAAATTCAAATCTAACAGTAGCCTAAGTTATTTGCTTAACTAACGAAAAAGAACACAAATGTGAGATTTTTCAGCATGGAATCCAACAATTAAAGGAATTCAGAACATAAAAGTACGACTCGAAGTCGGGAACAAGACAAGAACACAATAGAAACCTATTAAGATTCAAATTGAAGAACACAAGAAGACCCAAAAATTTGAAAGGCCAAAACAAAATTTACCTAGTGAAGTGCAAATTCATGGTTGTGACGATGGTGGGGTCGCCCCTGTAAACCACCCTGTAGCGGTTTCCCCAATCACGTTCTCGGCGACGAGGCCGTTGGTGGCCTCCTCCAACTCCCGGCACGTGTACCGCCTCCCCTACCCGCGCCGCAACACCTTAGACTCCGTGTCACTGCTGCCACCGCTACTTTTGGTGCTCCAGTCACGCGCACGCTTTCGCCGCTGCTTGTCGCTGTCTCGGCACAGGCATACGGTGAGGAGGAGCATGGCAAGGACGGTTGCGGCGGAGCTGGAGATCTAGAAACCATGCACTCGGGAAGCCGACGCTACACACGGACACCATTACCACTTCTTCATCATGGAGATCTGGTCAGATCCGAGACGCCATCTTTAGATCTAGTAGGATATAGCTCGGGAGGCTAGTGTGTGGCCATCTTCGGTGGCCGAGAGGGAACTTGGGAAGAGAGGATGCAAAGGGTGAGCTCAGCAGGTGACGACAAAGGAAGGAGGAAGTGGCAGCGTGGAGTACGCCGGCGAGGGGGCGGCAATGGCGGTGTGCATGAAGGAGGCAGAGGTGGATGTAATATCTTGAAATTAACCCTTGAGGGTCTATGCGTAATTAGATAAAAGGGGATACGTGAAAACGGAGTATTTTGGAGTTTTCAGGGAGGAGTTAAGTCTGTCATTTAAAAGAATCGTGGGGTAGTGGATTCTAGAAAAACCCTAACAGCCTTTTCTTTTTTCCTCCGTGCGCCGCCTCTCCCGATCGCCAGCCGCCTTTCATCTCGCTAGCGATTGCCGTCGCTGTCTTCGCCTGGTGCATGGAGACCAGTGCTGGATTGCCGTGCCACCATCTACCTGGTGCGCGCTCGAACATCACTTGCCTCGCTCGCGTCGCCATCTTTCAGGCGTGCAGGCGTTAAATCGGCCCGTTTCAGCGCCTGCCGTGTGTGCGCGTTTGCCGCTGCGTGAAACGTTCCCAATCTCCTGAACGAGTGCAAGGTTTGCGCGTGTCCTCGTTTCTTGGTTTCTGGCATTAGTTGATTAGTTTAGTGCTGCGTCCTTTTCTTGCATGCAGGCTTGATTAGAAAAAAAGGAGACATTTGACTGTGCTGCATGTAAGCATTCGGTGGAATTAGTATTAGATTTAATTAATGGTGTACTTTCTTGAGTATTTAATTGCTAGCTACTGTGTGGTAGATGATATGCATGCGTGTGTTCCATTGATTGTAGTAGAGAGAGAGAGATTAATTAGTAGTTGGATAATAGGTGCACTGGTTAGGGATAGGTGAATTAAATATTAGTAGTTGGCTGCATGCGCCATTGGAGAAGTAAGGAGAAAGAGAGAGAGAATTAAATGGTGCTAATTATTAATTAGCAAGCTTTGTCTCGTAGCAATGCGTGTATGTGTTTATTTAATTAGAGTAGTTGAGGAGAGTGATTAAATTGTTAATGCTGCACGAGTAGTTAATTAATTTGATCCATTTTGTTACTTGCTTTCCTCGCTGCTACGAATATTGGAGATGCATGCATCGGCTGGTTATTTAATTGGGATAGTAAAGAAGAGAGATGAATTAGATAGTGCTAATTAGTAATTACTAATTTGGCCACATATGTTTTGCATGCATGCATGTTTAAATAGTAAAGATGAGATAACAGCTAGTTAGTGCTGCATGCTTCGTATTTATGTGTTTCTCTGGAATATTAAAGGAGAGAGAGAGAGGAGCTAGCATGTTTTGTTGGAACAGCAAGGGGTGACGGTTCGGTATTGGGGAGGCGTTGCGGATGTGGGGAACGTGTAGGAGCGATGTCAATTAACTGTTGTTTCTTGTGATGCTGTAGCTTGTATTGAAATTTGGGTGTTTATTGTAGGAGAGACATCGTGCTTGTTGCCATCTTCTAGCCAGACCGTGCGTCGCAACTAGTAAAGACAAGTGCATGGTAGACAGCGATCAATGATTGATCACAGTATTTAATTATCGTTCATTACCATTATTGTTGTGCTTTTATTTTTATTTAATTGCAAGCAATGAAATGGCATGACTATATCTTGTTGATGAACATGAGGAGAATTGATATGATGAATATGACGAAATTATGTATTTTTGCATTCATAAGCATCTTTACATATGAGAAGGTGATCATGATTGATCACAACTCCACGGGAGTGGAGGAGGTCCCCGATCCTTAAGGAGGAGCGGGCTTGAGAGTGAACGTTGTCGCGAGCGTTCACTCATGCTATACCAGTATACGCGAAAGAAGTGCATGTGGACATGTAGAGTAGAGTTGCATTGAGATATGAGATGAATGTGTGTGAAAACAAAGAGAAGAGAATGACATGAGGATATTAATAGAAGGACATGTGATGATAATGAAGTTATTGAATACTGTTGTTTTATCATTATTTGTTGTTTATTAATGTATTTGCTGAGTCGTGGACTCACCCTTGCTCTCTTATTGTTTTTAGGTGATCATTGAGGGCGCCACGATTGAGAGGGACTAGAGCACATGGACTAGTTTCATACTTCAATCACCTGAATAGTTGCCATGAGAACTATTTGATTCACTATTGCTAGGATACTTTTAGGACATGTTTGAATTTGAATAAGCTTAGATGGATGTTTTGGACTAGTCTATTTTTGTTCCAAGGTTTTGGATTTACGGGTTTGGTGCTGTTTTAGACTTATTATCTTACTATGTTTCCCTTGTTTATTTATTCATGCTTATCTTGTCTTTATCCTTGTTCTATTGTGACCCATGGATGAGTTTTATTAATGCTTTGCTTGCTGAAATTCTATAGTGTGTTAATGAATATTAGTTGAAAAGGTAGTTTAGTGGCATTCCAGGCTCAATGTTGGGCTGGGGTGTTACAGCGAAGAAGGAGGTGTGAGAGAAGTAGGATGCGGCGGCGACAGAGGAAGGGGATTGGAGGAGGCGAATTGAGAGGGAGAGTAGTTTTGGCACTCTTTTAATAGTTAAGAAAACGAGTAGACGACCCCTCATATATGATCTTCGGTGTGTCCTAGAGCGAATATTACAGCTGCATGCATTTCACACCACATGAGCTAGGTTACGTCACGAAAGTTTCCTTCCTACCACCAGTAAGATTAGGTGAATAAGAAATCTATTAACAAAGTTAGCCGCCTAGCACTAGTTTATGTGGATCAATTGTTGTTTAATTCACCCAATAACCCTAGTTTATGTGGAACGAATCCTCCAAGACCAACAGTGCTTGCACTCCCTCCGTTCTTTAAAGCTTGTCGTTGATTGCATCATTCGCTAGGTTTGGGACGTCAAGTATTAAAAACCAGAGGTCGTACTATTTTCGTAGTGTACTTTAATCACTAGCCAGCCACAACTGGGCCAACACCTGTACAATTTCACGGCACGTCTCGTTGCCGTTTCTCTCGCTTTCCCGTCTCGCCTTCCGCTTTCGGTGGAATACGGATAGTGCTCGAGCCCATACGTCCAAAGCCCAGCCAAAACAACGGACGCTCCGCTCCTATATGCCCCACAACACACTCGGGGTACTACAGGGTCTTTCATCATTCAATGTATTCGTACTGTTTACTCGGGAGCGACCTGCGGGGCGTAGCACGGGGGCTGGAAACGAGTCGGGTCGAGCCAGTAGGCTCGGCTCGAATGGGCTCGTTTTTAGAACAAGCTAAAAGAACGGCTCGGCTCGGCTTGAAAAGCGGCTCGAGCCGGCTCGCGAGGGCTCGTGAGCCAGGATCAAATGCTATGCGAACTATGAACTGCAGTGCAGAGTGCATCCATAATCCATTCAAATTCAATCAAAAAAATCACAAAATCATCAATCAACAAAATCAGTGCATGTGCATCCATCACATGCAATCCACACCCAAAGCATCTCAATTCAGAAAAAAATGGAGGAATACAACTCGTGATGCAAGAATCAGCCAAGACCAAGAACGAGAAGCTCTTGGCGACGCTGTCGAGTACGCGTCGCGAAGTCTGGCGCCAGCGCGGACGTCGCCGAGCACGGGGTCTCGATTCCCGAGGAGGAATCGATCCGGTGGCGGTTTCCTCGGGGAGGTCGGCGGCGCGCCGGTTCGGCATTGGACGAAACGGCGGCGGTGATGATCTCGATGAACAGCAGCTTCGATGCCTCCTTGGGCTTGGGGTTGGGGGATCGGGTTCGGGGGTGGGAGCAAGACGGCGGAGGGGAGAAGAACGGGAGGAGGTGATGCGAATGGAGGAGGGCGGGGCGGAGGACTGGAGCGGGAGCCGAGGAGGGGGGGGGGGCCTGGGGAGGACTGGAGCGGGGAGGACGAGGAGCGGGGAGGACGAGGGGAGCGGAGAACCGGAGCGAGGAGGACGCGGGGCGGGGAGGACTGGAGCGGGGGCGGGGAGGATGGGGGCGGCCTGGCGAGGAGGAGGGGGGATTCGGGAGTACTCGGGAGGAAATTGGGCCTGGGGAGCTTTATTTACTCGGGAGGAAATTGGGCCTGGGGAGCTTTATTTACTCGGGAGGATCAAGGTCTGGGTGGCATGACAGAGAAGCGAGCAGGCTCGTTGAAGCAGCCGAGGCCATGAAGCGGCTCGAGCTCGGCTCGAAAAATTAGCGAGCCAGGAGTGGAGCTTGGCTTGGCTTGAAAATGTCCGATCCTGAGCTGAGCCGAGCCGTAACGAGCTCGAGCAGGCTTACATGCCTCGAGCTATTTTTCCAGCCACCTGACCCAATGCCACTACCACTCAACCCTGATTTTTTTAAATAATATTATTTTAAAATAAATTTACAAAAATAAATAGTCGATTTTTTATTCTTACAAAACTAGGCTACTAGGCTACTGACGCTAGTAGCCTAGAGAATGGCGACAAGTATCTTGTCGCCAGTTGTAATGGTGACATGCACTACTAGAAAATAGAGCAAACCTGAGGGCCACGAATTACGCTGATGGGCCCGCTCCGACCGTCACGTTTACCCAAATTATGCTGATAGGCCCGCAACGACCTTCAAGTTATACTATTTTGGTCATGGGAATAGTAACTCCCTCAGTAAAATTCCAAATTTCCTGACGGTTATAATAAAACCGTCAATATAATATATTTTCCTGATGGTTAAAACCGTCAGGTTAATTGTTTGAAAATTCCTGCACTTTGCACGTTCGCGCGAAAAAATTTGGGTAGCGTTTGGATGGGTGAAGGTGGGTATGGTAACCCTCTCACTAGAAGTAGTGAGTTTACCCTTCAAATAGTAATTCTGACAATTCTCATTATATTTGAGCAGTCGTAAGTGATTGTGAGGACCCTTGCTATTGAACTAGTGCTCGAATAAAAGATTATACCCAAAGTATAATTTTTATAGAGAACTAACACAATTTTATGTTCCCTAGTATATGTCTTACAATAGTTCCTAAGATCAAAGACTATTGTACATATACCCCAAACAACATTGTACCATGTCATACAAAGGCCATATATGCATAACAAAACTTTACAAGACCTGATTACAGTACATAAGTTACAAATATGAACAACTATCAACTAAAAGTAAAAGTCTGCAGCGGAAACAATATAAACAGCAAACGGACCACCAAGTGTGCCCATCATCCCAAAGGCAACTAAGTGGAGGTAGAAACAGCATCATTCGTTAGCGTCGCTGTCGACGATCAAGTCGCCGATCTTACGAAATAAAAGAGGAAAATTATGCAATATTTCCTGGGAGAGAATGGGACCGCTCTTTATTGATATGAACTCGATTTACAGTGGATGCTTACGACCCGACTAGGGACTAATCCTAATTATACTGAGTGTGAAGATTGCTATGCTAACCAATCAGACTTAAAGCACGAATTTAAGACTGATTGCACTGCTTTAATCTGTTGATCCTGTCTTGCTTGTCTCCGATCCCCCTTTTGTCTTCTGCGCTCCACCCTTAAATAACTTCCGAAGAGGTGGCAGTTACTCTTGGAGAAGACGTCCCTAGTGAAGCGTCGCGACTGGTCGGAGCGAGGTGTCAGTTGATAATGTATCAACTGCTATGCGATTAAGTGTCTGTGAAACACTCAACTGTTCGGTGGTTATTGTCAGTGTCTTAGGACTGTGTAACATCGCGTGGTATGGAGCATGTATCACGTGTTGCATTCATCACACGGTAAAGGATATACCTGGAATCAGATCCAGATGCCAGTTCATAGCTTTTCTAAGCAGCTACCTGGTCGGAGACTAGGTACAGGACCTTGTCCGACTAGGATACCCATTATGTAACCTCTAGAATCCTTACGACCAGTGAGGTCGTTAGCCTTAGGGGTTACGACCATGAAGACATATGGTCTTTTATTATGTATTAAAGTAATACATAGAGATTTTAATCCTCGTCAGCTAGCCCCTGAACTTTAAATGAACAGGTCGTGTGAACACTTTCTTTCGATGAAGTCGACAGGCGAGATCCCATTTAATGTCGTGATATACTGAAGTGATGCGTGTTTACTTTAAAGTTGAGAACTTGCCTTGGGAACCTAAGAGTTTTTCTGTCCGTTGGACAAAAAGGTTTTTGTCTGTTGGACTTTTTAGATAACTCCCATTTGCAGTTAAAGATCTGAAGCTATAAAATCTCCATTGCTGGGCTTTAGAGTTTTTACGCTTCCAGATCTTCCTTCAATCCTCTTCAGTTCTTTACCAAGGAGCACTTCCGACCTCTGTTTTCTTTCCGACCTCAAAGCTTCCTCCGACCACTACTCATCCCTTTGAGAAGTTTCACCATGTCAGAGCAAATCACAAAATGGATGGCTTCGGATCTGAGTGAGAAGAAGCTTGAATCGCTAGAGAAAATTGGAATGCTCCCGAATAGGAATCTGATCGAATGGAGGTCAGCGGCCGAGGAGCACTTTTCGAGCCGCGAAGATGGGGAAATTCCAGTCTTCCTTGCCCACATCGAGTGTGGGCTGAGGGTACCGGTGCACAAGTTCCTCCCTTGCGTTCTAGAGTATTACGGGGTGGAGTTGGTGAATTTGGCCCCTAATTCCATCACCAACATTAGTATTTTTATCTACCTATGCGAGGCGTACCTGGGAGTGCGTCCAAACTTGAAGCTCTTCAGGTATTTCTATCGGATGGCGATGTCGGGAAGATCCACGGCGGCTCCTGGAGAATGTACATTGCGCCTTCACGACGGGAAGGCCAATGAGTACATCCAAATGTACTCGAAGTTCTCGTGGTCGTCATGGAAAAAGAACTGGTTTTACATGACGGTTATGAGGGATGATGGCCTCTACTTCGCCGGACTGAGGGCGAACGAGAATTCCAAATGGAGGAAGATCATGGAGAAGGCAGGGGTGGTCGGAAGATGGGTGGATGCCATCCAAGATCTGAGGATCAAGGGTTTGACTTCCTGGTATGTGGTGAGAGATTGCACCAAACGCCAAATTAGTCCTCTGAGGCTCTGGGCTCAATCCCTGCTCTGGCCCATTGGTCATGATGAAGCTATCATGGACTCACGAGATGGTAAGTCTTTGAAGAAGCTCCGACCAGTATGACTTATTATTTGATTATCGTAAAAACTTAAAATCTACTCTATCTCCCTTTTTTTAAAGCCCTTTCTCCTGAGGAAATTAGAGAGCGGATCAGGATGATCTACGCCGGGGAGCCTGGTGAGAAGGCTGCATTCCCCGACATCTTGGCAATAGTCTTTGTTGAAGAGAGACTGGCAAGACTTAAGGTAGATAATCAATTGTCCTTTATCACATATACATATTCTCCAATCAATTTATTGATCTTGCTCTATTTTTGTAGTCGGTTGGACTGAGAGTCATACAATCCAGTGAGGATCATAATCCTACCGTGGTTCCGACTGATTCGTGCCCAGAAGCACTGGAAGAAGATGATTCTTTCGAGGTAATAGAGCATTTAAAAGAAGAATATATATATTTTAGATAGAAAATTTCATCACCTAACCAGACTTGTCTTGATTTAGGTGGAGAAGATCAAGGCCCGCAGCAGTAGTCTGCGGAAGTCGAGAACTCAGATTGGTCGTTCACGACCTAACAGTTGTTACTGAAACAACTGATCTGGAGGTTGATGAAACCACCCCCTCTAACCCGATGGTCAGGAATGCTACCCTCGATCAGTTGGTCGAGGATATTTCTTCCGACCTAATGTTGGAGGATGTGAGGGGTTTAACCAACCCTGCCAGTTTAGAACCAGCGAAATTGGTTGAAAAGAAAAGGAAGGCTAGCGGTACAGAGTTCACTCTACTGCGTTTTAAAGTCAAAACCAAAAAATCAACTAGGTATGTACGAATGAAAAGGTTGTATGAGTGCATACCTTTAATAGTTTGATTTGGAGTTTTGAGCTTTCCTTCTTTGTTTTATATAGGTCTTCTGGTGTTCCGGTCGTTTCCGACTAGAATCTTCTTAAGGACCAGGCACCTGTGGAAGTCCTCGTCCAAAGCACTTCTTAGGACAGAGTTCCTGAGAATAAAGTGGTCGAAGAAGCCCCCAAGTAGGTGTCAATGCCAACGGTTGAGTTGGATCCAATAGTGGTTCTAACTCCTTTTGCGGAGGTAGATGCCCCTAAAGGCCCTCAACAGGTTCCGACCTCTATTGGTAATCCCTCTCATCCTAACAAGTTCCCTTTTTGCCCCCGATTTATCGAGGATAAGGAGCTTGATGAGGCATGGGGAAGAATATCGGACCATCAAATCAAGATAGGTCTTGATATTATTTTTGCCAATTATAATGATGTGGTAATCTGGGTAAGTATCTACGACCAGTTTCATAGTTTCTCTTTAAAAAGTTTACAGGAAACTTAAAAAGGAAATGCTATTTGTGTAGCACATGGTCGAGAATTTTGATGTGGTCGGAGGATCCACCAAATAATTAAGGACTTGGAGCGAAAACACTCCGAATTGGAAAGTAAGAACTTTTCTCTTAACCTTTTTCCTTTTTCAATACTTTGTTCTTCTCTAATTATTCTCCCTTATCATATTTGATAGATTTGGAGAAAATAAAAGAAGAGGTCGTGGCTGATAAGGCCAGAATAATCCAGCTTGAGGAAGAGAATCAAGCCAAGGACCGGTCAATTGTAGAGGCGACTACCAGGAATGAGACTCTTAACAAGAAAATTGAAGGTAATAGGTCGTAGACTTGACTTATTATCCTCCTCTAATCATGTTGTACTTACTGCTTGTTTTATTCTTGTAGAGCAAACTCAAGCGTTGAATAGAGCTAAGAAGGCTCTAGAATTTGAGTAGGGTAAGAAGGCGGCTCTTGTATAAAATCTTGATGAAAAGATTCATGCTTTAAACAAGATGATATTTGATATGGGATCAGGTTCAAGTGTGCCTGACTTAAGAGATCCAATAGAGAAAATGAACTACTTGGACCAACTTCTAGAAGATCTCAGTGGTCTGCTCAAGACTACTCGAGAGAATTATGCCCAGACTATGAAAGAAGGCGTTGCCAATGGAGTTAGTTTTGCGCTGGAAAAACTGAAGGCTTCCGACCCCTCCATTGATCTCCAAGCCGTTGAAGACGACTTCAACTGCCTGCCTGATGAGGCGACCAAGTTTATGAAAGAACTAAGGCCGCTTGGAGAAAAAGTTGTAGAGGAGATGGAAGTCGGATCTCCATCAAGTAGTAATTAGTCTGGAGACATTCTGGAGTAGGACATTGTACTATAAGAATTATAAAATGTATAAAACTTACCTTTTTGCCATCAACAAGTCTTTTGTTTATCCTTTTGACTTTTTAAAGTACTCAGATATTCCCTAGCCCCCAACTGATTTATAGTAGAAAAACATTACTATAAAAACAGTAAGCTAAGAAAAGGAGAATTTGAAGTCTCAACCATTCTTTTTGTGTTTGAAGGTATATACTGATTATATGATAAAACTGATCGTAGTAATACTAGGAAATCAATTTGGTCGGAACCAGTGTATGATTTCAACTAGTTGTAAATCTGTTTTGTAATAATCAGAGTACCAAACAAAGCAGTATATGGTCGGAAAAAAGACTTGTGTTGGCAAGAAAAGAAAATATGCAAGAATGTATGCAACAAATGGTAAGTGAACTTGTTTATATCTAGTATTTGAAACCGGTCGGACAGAATGTTAAGAACGGAAGATATATAACACACTTCGCGAAACGTACTCAGGCTCTAGTTTGACTGGCAGCGAGGATCATAAGAAAAGAACCATCGCTAGGAAGCTTCTTTCAGTGGGCAGGACCACGTGCGAAAAAGGAGAGACTTCGACTATGAGGTTTTCCGTGTCCCGACTAGTAGCCAAACAAGAGTAGAACAGAATTTTGAAATGAGGAAATATAGTCTTCACAATCTTAGTCATACGAGTCACTATGTTATTTTTTATCATGCTCTGTTTACTTGTATATTTCTTTAAGAAAAGAGTGTGGTCGCGCGTGGAAATCATTCTTGGAATGAATCACGACTAGGACCCATTCAGCGTATGACTTAGAAGTCGTTGCTATAGAGTAATCAGAGATCGTTGAAAAAGGATGTCGGAGAGAAAGTTATCTTCTCCGACCAGTTGGAAATAATAATAGTAGACGACTAGAGTATAGGTACAGATATATAAGCAATATCACTCACCAAAATAAATAAAGGCATGACTAATCTCTATTTAAATGAAAAGAATTGGAAGAATGTAAAAAATAATTAAACATAGAACTTACGCAATTGATCAATGTTCCAAGAATTTGACAAAATTTGCCCATCAGACATAGCTAGTCGTACAGAGCCTGGTTGGGTGACTTCGACCACAGTGTAAGGATCTTCCCACTTCGGAGAAAATTTGTTGCGATTTACTTGATTTTGAATTTTTCTAAGAACCAAATCACCTACAGCGAGGCTGTGAGGTTGCACCTTACGACTATGGTACCTTCACATGGCTTGTTGGCAAACTGTAGATCGTACTAGGGCTTGATTTCATCGTTATTCAAGAAAATTGATGTCGTCGAGTCGTCGTTCATTCTTATCGTTTTTGTTGAAACAATTAGTTCGAGCAGAGCCAAGTTTTAGTTCTAGAGGAAGCATGGCTTCAGCACCATAAACCAAGAAGCATGGCATTTCACTGGTTGCACGACTGGTCGTGGTTCGAACGGCCCATAATACAGAAGGAAGTTCTTGAACCCAAGCTCCTAACCGTTTGATCAACTGGCCGAACACTCAGCGTTTGATCCCCTGCATAATGATACCATTGGCTCGCTCAACTGCTCCGTTACTTTGCGGATGAGCAACTGAAGCAAAATGAACCTTGATACCAAGTTTGTGGCAGAATTCTTGGAATTGACCGCTTGAGAACTGGGCACCATTGTCTGTGATTATACGACTGGGTACACCAAATCGTGTGATCACATTTTTATGTGAGAAATCTCTTAGCAATCTCAGTTGTTGTTTTAACAACAGGCTCGACTTCGATCCATTTTGTAAACGTGTCAATCATGACGAAAAGAAATTCGAAGCCCCCGGGTGCTCGTGGGAAAGGTCCCAGAATGTCCAGTCCCCAGGTTGCAAAAGGCCAAGAAAGAGGAATAGTTTACAAAGCTTGTGCCGGCTGATGTATTTGTCGGCTATGAAACTGACATTGTACGCACTTCGTCACGAGCTCTTTTGCATCATGAAGGGCAGTTGGCCAATAGTATCCTTGCCTGAAGACTTTACCGACTGTGTTCTGTAGGAATGATGTGCTCCACAGACTCCTTCATGAATTTCGGTTAGCAACTTAATGCCATCCGTTTGAGATATGCATCTCATCAACACTCCGTGAGATCCTCGTTTATACAAGATACGTTCAATCAGAGTGTATGATTTGGCTTTTCGTGCTAGACGATCAGCCTCTACATCATCTCCTGGAATTATATCATGCTGAAGATAATTGTAGATTGATGTCATCCAATCTCTACCCTGATCGTGACAGCACCAACCGTCAACGACCTGTGGAGCATCCATGTTCTCACGATCGGTTTGTATGACCTGTAAAGAATCATGTATGTCCTCGGAATGCTCACCCACCGAGGGTGAATCGAGTTGCTCAAGAAAAACTCTGGGCGAGACGGTCGACCTCGTGGAGGCCATCCATGCCAACTGATCTGCCAGAAAGTTTTCCTTTCTAGGAATATGTTGGATCTGAAAACTGAAGAAGTGCTTTTTGAGTTTCCGTACTTCTGCCAGATAAGATGTCATCTTGGTACTCGAGCATTAATACTCTTTCCCTACTTGATTCGCTACTAGTTGAGAATCCCCTTTCACTAGTAATCCGCGAATCCCGAGTGAACGAGTTGCTCGAAGTCCTGCTAGTAAACCTTCATATTCTGCCACGTTGTTTGTGGCAGGAACATTTAACTAGATGGCGTACTTAATGTATTTGCCAGTAGGGGATATCAAGACAACTCCAGCCCCCGAGCCATTGAGCATCAAGGAACTGTCAAAGTATATTGTCCACTCGTCGTGGTGTTCGTACTCGGGCCCTTAGGTGGGTTTAGGGTTTGACCATTTGGCAATGAATTCTGCTGTTGCCTGGGACTTGATTGCTGTTCGTGAGATGATATGGAGGTCGAACGCCCCTAGCTCAACCGCCCATTTTACTATTCATCCTAATGATTCTCTATTTCCAAGGACTTGACCAAGGGGATACTCGGTTGGTACGACCACTTTGTGGGCTTGAAAGTAATGCCTTAGTTTCCTTGAAGACAGAAGGAGACCATACAACAACTTTTGTACCTATGGGTATCTTTTCTTTGGTCCATGTAAGACTTCGCTTATGTAATACACTGGTCATTGGATGTTATCCCGTTCTACGACCAGTACACCGCTAACTGTTTGTATAGTTGCAGCCACGTAAATTAGCAATGCTTCTCCCGATCTTGGAGAAACTAAGATCGGGGGGCTCGTAAGGTACTTCTTAAGTTTTTCAAAGGCATCGTTTGCCTCTTTAGTCCACTCGAAACTTCCATGTTTTCGAAGAAGCTTGAAGAAAGGTAATCATTTTCCCCCCAACCTTGCTATGAAATAGCTTAGCGCTGCCATACAACCGGTTAATTTCTGGACTTCTTTCTTCGTGGTCGGATGGCGCATCTGGTCGATGGCCGATATTTTTACTGGATTTGCTTCAATACCTCTAGCAGAGACTATGAAACCGAGCAGTTTTCCAGCAGAAACTCCGAACACACACTTTTCCGGATTCAACTTGAGGTTATGTCTTCTCAAGTTGTTGAAAATTTCTTGTAGGTCAGGAATGTGATCGCCAGCGTTGGTGCTCTTTACGACAAGATCATCAACGTAGGCTTCTAGATTCCGACCTATTTGTAGATTAAAGGTTTTTTTGCATTAACCTTTGAAAAGTTGCACCGGCGTTTTTGAGACCAAATGGCATCTTAACATAGCAGTAAGTGCCATATGGGGTGATGAAGGAGGTTTTCTCTTCATCTTCTTTACACATATTAATCTGGTGGCACCCTGGATATGCATCTAGAAAACTTAGTAACTCACACCCGGAAGTAGAGTCTACAAGTTGGTCAATGTGTGGAAGGGGAAAGTCATCCTTTGGACAAGATTTAGTAAGATCTATAAAGTCAATACGCATTCGCCATTTCCCATTATTTTTCCTAACCATTGCAGGATTGGCGGGCCACTAAGGGTGGTCGACTTCACGAATAAACCCAGCTTTGAGGAGCTTGTCAATCTCCATCTGGATTGCCTCCTTTCGATTAGGTGCAAAACGTCACAGCTTCTGCTTGATCGATTTCTTGTCAGGCTGGAGAGCTAGCCTATGCTCGATCACCTCCCAAGGGACTCCGGGCATATCGGATGCCTGCCAGGTGAATACATCCTGATTTGCTCGGAGGAAGGAGACGAGCGACTCTTCCTATTTGTGGTCGAGTCTTGCTCCAACCAGAATCTTGCGGGTAGATGAGTCAGTGTTTCCTAACCCAGGTGGCGACTTGGCGCTATCCGGAGAAGCGCCTTTGTCGAGTGGTACCTCTTTTGTCTGGTCGGATGACTTTGGTGTCATCTTTGGCCTTGAGTGCTTGACCTGCACGGTAGATGGATTAGCCTCTCTGGTCGGAAGTTCATCGACCAGTTCTAAGGATTTCCGACCACGCACGTAAGCCATTTTCTGATCTCCTCGAACCGTAATGACTCCTTTAGGTCCCGACATTTTCAAACTTTGATAACCGCAGTGCGTGGCTATCAAGAATTTTGCTAAAGCCGGATGACCCAAGATTCAGTTGTATACAGACTCAAAATCAACTACATCAAACGAAATCTTTTCGGTTCGGAAGTTGTCAGGTCTTCCGAACGTGACCGGTAAGGAAATTTGTCCTATCGGTTTTGCTGTGGAGCCAGGGACTATACCGTGAAAAGCATATTTCACTGGTTTTATCTTGGACTTGGGAACTTGCATGTCTTCTAAAGCTCTCGCAAATAAAATGTTTAAAGAACTACCACCATCTATTATGACTGGATTAACCCTACAGTTATTAATAGTAGGTTCAACAACAATAGGGAACCTACCTGGTCGAGTCGAAGGGATGGGGCAGTCCTCTTTGCTGAAGGAGATTACAGTGTCCGACCACCTTGATGGCTTGATGATGGTCGGAGGCTCTACGAGGTTGACCTCCCGCTCCATGGCCTTGAGATGATGCATTGACTCGTACGAAGATGACACACCAAAGATCATGTTGACCGTATGTTGAGGCTCCTGGTACTCCATTTCTTCGTCGCCATCTTTATCTTTTTTGGAACTTGTTTCACCGAGTTCTTGTATTGCGGAGAGTGGTCCTTTTACCTGCATAGTAATCCTCCAGCTTTTTCTGCCAAGCTCGACAGGTGCGCAAATCATGCCTTGCCTGCTGGTGAAGTGGACACCACTTCTTATTTTTCTTATATCCTTCGGTTGGAGCTTTTACTTTGCCTCGACCAGTATAGTCCTTCTTTCCCTTCGTAAACTTTTCAGAAATCGCAAGGACTTCCTTCTCGTCGGGTCTGCGGTTCTTCTTCTTCTTGAGAGCCTTCTTATTTTTCTTCTCTGGTTTATCCAAGCCAGGTTGGGGGATTTTGTCCTTCTGATCAATGGCCTCACACTACTCAATTGCTTCACTAGCAGTGGTGTATTTATCAGCCATGTCGAAAAATTCAACGGTTGTTCACAGAGGATTCATTGCTATGTCCTCTGTAAACCGTCGATTTCTTAGACCTGTTTTGAAAGCTTGAATGACAGATGATTCTGTGACCTCTGGTATGGAATTACGAAGCTGGCTGAATCTCTTGATGTATTGACGGAGAGTCTCATCAGAGTCTTGTCGGATTCGGTGGAGATCGTCCTCCTTTCCAGGGCGGTCATACGTGCCTTGGAAATTCGCAATTAGAAGGTTGCAGAGTTGCTCCCAAGTATAGATTGATCCGACCGGTAGGTTAAGTAACTATGATTGGGCAGACCCTACGAGCACTGTGGGCAGATAGTTCACCATCACATTTTCATCACCACCAGCAGCTCTGATGGCATTGGTATATATTTGGAGAAATTCCAATGGGTTCTGAGTCCCATTGAACTTGTCTAAGTTGGCCGGTCGGAACCTATTTGGCCAACGCACAGCTTGGAGCCCTGCAGAGAAGGCTCGACAACCTATGATTGATTCATGACGCCTTCTTTGAAAAGGTGCCGAATTATAATCGGTCGGAGACCGGTTCCTAAGATTGGAACATTGGAGCTCCGGTGTTCCGATCCGGTCGTAGACATTGGTATGATGCCTTCGACCACCTGCTTAGTTTAGATGATGTCAGAGATCGTCAGATCCAAGTGATTGTTTCTCTCGATGTGGTGAAGGTGTGGCTGCTTGAAACAACCTTCTCCCCTCGTGACTCCTTGGTCGGAATCGTCGAGGAGGCCTTGGTATCGGTTGTTCTCCAACATGACCATGCTGCCCTCTACTGAGGGAGGAACATTGGGACGAAGTCATAGTTTTACTTCCTGAATTCCTCTGTTCCCGGTATGCTTCCGCTCGTTGCATGGTCTGCTGAAGAATCTCCGATACTTAGCCTACTAGTTGTACAAAATCTGGGGTCTCTGCTAGAGCAGAGTTAGAATTATTCAACATATCTTAAACACGTTTCAGGTTTTGTACAGTTACCGAAGGTCTCATAAGATTCATACTGGTAGTAGGTGTTCGAAGACCCGAACCTTCCCCCGACCTCCTGATGAGGACATCACTTCTTCGGATACACACAACAATCCTCCACTTGACATTCAAGGACCAATCACTAGAGCTCGCGCCCGACAATTGAATTTACAGGTGAGCTCGTTCCTAACTACTTCTTTTTGTTCATTTGAGAATCGATTGCTACCTAATGATTTAATTATGATTAGGAACCATGGAGAGGACCTGGAAGTACTTGGAGAAGGACTACGAGGCGCACAAGTCCAGCGAGGGCGGTCGAATCATGTTGGAGTCCCAACTCAAGCCGACTTCGAATCCAATTCGGAGTCCAGATCGTCCGCACTAAAACGGACGCCCAGATCGCATCCGGGCTCCGTTTTGGACGTTCCACATATGTATGGAAAGCTGAGAAGACGACCTTTCCAATGGCTCTAATCCCATGTCAAAATTCCTTCTGAGTCAACGGGAATCGTCGAAACAAGTGGGCATTCAGAATCTATCGGTGCAGCGCCACCGTCTTTTGGGCCGCTCGGCTTTGTATCGTGTTGGAGCCCATTAGAGGCGCGTCCAGGGTTTTACACGCCTCAATCCTTTATATCCAGCCGCCACCCCACCATTAGGGTTGGGTTTTGCTTAGATTAATTCTGTCTTGAACAGTTTAGCCGTTCATCGGTTTGTGAGACCCCAACTTTCGAAAGTGCTAAAACAATACATCTGCAATTCCGTTGTGTTCTTCCTTGTTCTTGCTTGTGTTCTTCGATTCGCAGCGAGGATTAGCCTTCTTGGCGAGTCAGGTCAACCGGCGCCGACGTTGATAACCCGAGAGACGTGGTGCTGCGATTGCGGGGTTCGAACGTGTTGTTGGAAGCGAATCGATTTGTGTCGCGTCTCCACTAAATCGAACATATCCAGAACCTGTTGGAAGATCGGGACCCCGTTCCCATCACCTCCTGGTTTGTTCCGTCCGATCAGCTACTCTTGGTAGGGCAGAGCCAGGCGAGTTAACTGATGGACGTCGATCAGTTCTGTTGCCTCTGGAAGTTGGTGCTTGATGGCTCGTAACAGCTCTACCAACACGTGGTGGCGTGGCAGAATGTGAAGGACCGTGCAAGGTATCTTGATTTGCATCTCCGATCGCATTGACCTCGTGCCTCCAGCAATGATCTTCCGACGAGCTTCCATCGTAACTAATGGAGAGCTTTCCAATACTTCTGCTAGAAGTTTCCACAACGGAGAACGATCGGAGATGAGCACCTCTGGAGGTCTTCTTGGTGGACTCAGCCTGATCCGGCGGACTGCCGATCGTATGCTGACTCTTATCATCCCCACATGGCCTACGACCAGTGGAGGTTTCATCGACACCGTTACCAGGTGTCGGTTGGCTCCTAGAGTTGTCAGAAGCCGTAGGTGAGTACCTTTCAGCCATGATTTCGTCGAGAGTATAGAGATTCTCGACTTGCGGCGTCAATTTTTGTCACTGTTTTGCGGTCGGAAGGGCCGGGCTCGAGTGGTCTTGAGACATTACGAATTTGGTTGGAATGGCTGAAAGCGCCACTTGTCGTACTGGTGGATCCTCATCCATCTGGTCGATTTCGCTAACGTCAGCGACGTGCGAACCGGCGGAGGATGAGGAGGATGACATGCCGTTTTCTTGCATGGCACGGATGCATCCTTCCATGTCGAGGTCGGCGTAGTCCGTCAGGTCGAACCAATTCTCCTCGTCGCAAACTCCGGCCATAGTCGCATGAGCGATTACGAGGAATGAGCGAGGATTTGATGAGCGGAGAGTTTCTTCAGGAAACTTACGTCGTCTTCCCCACAGACGGCGCCAGCTGTCGACGATCGAGTCGCCGATCTTACGAAATAAAAGAGGAAAATGCTGCAATATTTCCTAGGAGAGAATGGGGCCGCTCTTTATTGATATGAACTGGATTTACAGTGGGTGCTTATGACCCGACTAGGGACTAATCCTAATTACACTGAGTGTGAAGATTGCTATGCTAACCAATCAGACTTAAAGCACGAATCTAAGACTGATTGCACTGCTTTAATCTGTTGATCCTGTCTTGCTTGTCTCTGATCCCCGTTTTGTCTTCTACGCTACACCCTTAAATAATTTTCGAAGAGGTGGCGGTTACTCCTGGAGAAGGCGTCCCTAGTGAAGCGTCGTGACTGGTCGGAGCGAGGTGTCAGATGATAATGTATCAACTGCTCTGCGGTTAAGTGTCTGTGAGACACTCAACCGTTCGGTGGGTATTGTTAGTGTCTTAGGACTGTGTAACATCATGTGGTATGGAGCTTGTATCACGTGTTGCATTCATCACACGGTAAAGGATATACTTGGAATCAGATCCAGATACCAGTTCATAACTTTTCCGAGCAGCTACCTGGTCGGAGACTAGGTACATGACCTTGTCCAACGAGGGTACCCATTATGTAACCTCTGGAATCCTTACGACCAGTGAGGTCGTTAGCCTTAGGGGTTATGATCATGAAGACATATGGTCTTTTATTATGTATTAAAATAATACATAGAGATTTTAATTCTCGTTAGTCACCCTGATCGACGCTAACGGATGGGTCGTACACATAACCGTCCTCACCTGCAACAAGTGGTTAAAGCACCTAAGTACAGAAGGTACTCGCAAGACTTACACAAACTACTAAAAGAAAGTGTTTAGTAGAACCTAACCAAAGGATTAGAATTTTATATGCATACGGCTGTCAACAGAGAAGGTTATAATGGCATTAGTTTTGCATAAAGCAACAAGTTTTACTCCTACACTTGCTAAATTTTGCTAAGACAATTTTATGAACAAGTTTGAACTAAATAGCAACTAAACATACAACACAATGTCAAAGTGGCTATCCACTTTGACGAATTAACATGCATGAACAACCATGTTCATGCCGGTACAAAGTATTCCCATGTCAAAAAATTTCTCAGAGTCTAACTAAGATGTCAATCAAAACAAGCGTCGTCCAAAACCGTGGACACGGCTATTCGAATAGTTTTAACCCTGCAGGGGTGTACATCTTTACCCACACGACCTAATCAGCCCGTAAACCTTTGGATGCATGATCAAAGTTATTAAAGTGCAAGTGAAATAACTAACAAAATACTTATGTTTTAAACTATTTGTAATAAAGGAATAAACGAGGGAAACTCATGCGTGGCAAAAATGGCAGCAAAGTGATGCCAAGTGGCGATTGCATGCGGCGAAATGCACGGCGCAACGCCACCTCAATGGCGATGTGCTCGGAGCTAGCGAAATGGCGCAGAGAAGATGAAGGTGAGTCACTGGCTTATGGGCCCAAGCTGTCAGTCTCAGCGGCGAAACAAAGCAGTTGGCTCAAAAACATGCTGATCGTCCGATCGCAAATGAACGGCTCAGATTGAGTGGGATGTTCGGACGGTCCGAACATTCCCAACTCATATTGACCGTGCGATCAAAATCCAACGATCACGAAAAAGAGGCGCGCTTTAGTTTCAAACGAATGAAAAGCGGCGCCATTGGATCTGGATTCAACGGTTGAGATCAAAGGGATGTTCGGACAGTCCGAACGGCCCACTTGATGCAGACGGTCCGATCTAGATCCAACGGTACAAAATCAAGGCGCGTTCGGATGGTCCGAACATCCCAATTGATCCTGGCGGTTGGTTTTGAATCTAACAGCTCGCGCGCGTTGGGCTTTCCCATTCGAAAAATGGCATGACCTGAGAAAATTGCGGATGGTCTGATTGAAAATCGACAACCTAGATTGCATGGAGCGTTCGAATGGTCCGAACGTCACAACTGATCTGGTCCGTCTGTTTCAAATCGAACGGTGGAGATCGCGTGGTCCAAAAGGATCTGAATGGTCCATTTCAAATCGGATGGCTCGTGTGCACTGGAGGTTGGGCTGGGCCCTAAGATGTGGCTAAGGGTCAGTCTGATTGGCACAAGGTTGGGTCTAACCAAGTTGCTAGGGTTTGAGTCGCTACAGTGCCAAAAGGCTTGGGCTGGGTCTAAAGTCACCTAGAACTTAAAATCAAACTTCAAAAGTTTGACCAGGGGTTTATAAATATCAAATAAATTTATAAAAATACGAAATTTTCCAAAGAAGCTACTGGGATGATATATGTCCCATATAAATTCTAAAAACTCATTACTCATTGTTTAAATACTTAATTTTAAATCCTTAACCAAAAAGGTTTAAATTCAAACTGATTTCTAAAAATTTGACAAAAATAATCTTAATTTGTGAAAATTAATCTAGTATTTGATAAAAGTACTTCTCAGGCTTCAATAGAAGTATTGACTTGTATTTTCTTTGGAAGCATCAAAACTAGTTTGAAATTAGGGTTTGGAAATGAGGTTTTAAAAAGTAACAACTTATGCACATGCTCTAAAATGACAAAAATGATATGAAATGCATATTATTACTGTTCACTAACTTGAGGCTGTTACAGTGACGCAAGTAAAATTTCAGTTGTCCGAGAATGCAATCCCGATTATTTTTTCTTGAATTTAATTAAAGTTTATTTTATTCATTTAAAATGTTTTTCATTTTCTGGAAACATGGAAAAATATCGTAAAATTCAAAGTGCTGAAATTTTGTGGAACAGTGGTAGGGATAAGGATTACATAGATAAATATAAAATAAAATTATAATACCAAAATAACTTGGTTCACCTCAATTGCAGTTCACATGAATTAGTTATGAATTTCCAAAGTTAAAAGCATTTTGTAGTGTAAAAAATATTCGGTTTTGGATTAATTTCAAAAACTATAATTTCTCGGATAGAGATAAGTTTGAAACCTGTTCCAAATTAAAGTTCACTTAAAAAGAAATTGATCAAAATTGGTTTCACTTGATTTGAAGTTACTTTCAATTAGTTATGCAGTTTTGAAGTTATTCTATTTTGGACCGTCAAATCGCGATTCGACGGTCCGGAATGAGTGAGCTGTTCGGACGGTCCGAACGGCCCAATCTACGTAGATGGTCCGATTAGATCTAACGGTCCAGATCGCGTTGGTCATTCCGACGGTCCGAACAGCCCAAACAGTGAGCTCAAACGAATGTGGATGGTCTGATCGCAAACAAACGACCCAGATTGAGTGGGACGTTCGAACGGTCCGAATGGCCCAACTTATATCGACCGTGCGATCAAAATCCAACGATCACGAAAAAGAGGCGCGCTTGAGTTTCAACGAAGGAAAAGCGGAGTCGTTGGATCTGGATTCAACAGTTGAGAACGAAGGGATGTTCGGACGGTCCGAACGGCCCACTCGATGCGGGCGATCCGATCTAGATCCAACGGTCCAAAATCAAGGCGCGTTCAGATGGTCCGAACGGCCCAACTAATCTTGACGGTTCATTTTAAATCTAACGGCACGACCCGATTAAAATGTGAATGGCCCGATTGAAAATCGATGGCCCAGATTGCGTGGAGCATTCGGACGGTCCGAACATCACAACTGATCTGGTCCGTCCGTTTCAAATCGAACGGTGGAGATCGCGTGGGCCAACAGGATCTGAGCGGTTCATTTCAAATCGAATGGCTCACGCGCAAAGGAGGTTGGGCTGAGCCCTAGACGCGGCTAAGTCAGTCCGAACGGTACCTGGTTGGGTTAAACCAAGTTAGTTTGAGTCGCTACAGTGCCAAGAGGCTCGGGACGGGTCTAAAGTCCACTAGAACTAAAATCAAACTTCAAAAGTTTGATCGGAGGTTTAAAAATATCAAATAAATTTATAAAAATACAAAATTTTTCCAAGAAGCTACTAGGATGATATAGATCCCAATTAAATTTTGAAAACCACTGTTCTTTTTTTTAAAAAATACTTAATTAAATACTTTAACCAAATAGGTTTAATCAGAGAACAAGGATTTTTCTTAAGGTCAAAATAATCTCCAAAAATTATTTTTATTCAAGATAATTTATCTAGTATTTGATAAAAAAAAAATACTTCCCCGATCTCAATACAAGCATTGACTTACATTTTATTTTGAAGCTTCAAAACAAGTCTTAGATTTCGGTTGAAAATGGAAGTTTTTGAAATGTAACAAAATGCCCATGTTTCAAAATGACCAGAAATGCTATGAAAAGCATTTTACTACTGTTGACTAAAACTGAGGCTGTTACATATTCCAAATTAAAGGAAAGAAAATTATCACAATTGGTTTCACTTGATTCGAAGTTACTTTGAATTAGTTATGCAATTTTGAAGTTATTCTATTTTGGACTGTCCGATCGCGATTCGATGGTCCAGATTGAGTGAGCTGTTCGGACGGTCCGAACGGCTCAATCTATGCGGATAGTCCGATTAATATCTAACGGTCCAGATCGCGTTGGTGCGGTCTGAACGGCCGAAATGACTTGGACAGTCCAATTCAAATCTAACGGCTCGCGCGCAACTCAGATGATTCAGTTTTGCCTAGGGAGTGAAAAATAGCAAATAAAATTATAAAAATGTGAAATTTTTCAGAGAAGCTACTGGGATGATATAGATCCCATATAAATTTCGAAAACTTACTGTTCACGATTCAAATACTTAATTTAAAATATTTAAACCAACTAGGTTTAAATAAGGACATACAAATTTCATAAGGTCAAACTGGTTTTAACTCCTTTTTGGGTCAAATTGCATAAGTAATTCATTTTAACTCCTTTTTGGATGATTCAAATTTTGTTGGCTTCTATTTTAAATATACTTGAATCTAAATTTGATTTGAATCTTGTTGCTGTTGCAAAAAATGTTGTTAGTAGAATTACTTTAGGTTTAGTGTTATTGTTGCACTAAAAATTGCTTTAATTTAAAAAATGCATAAGTATTTTGCGCTTTTAAAGTTTGATTTTGGTTCTAGTCACTGTGCAAGGCTGTCTCCTTTGGCCTTGTCACTGCGCAAAGCTGCCCCATCTGGTCTTGTCACTACGCAAGGCTGTCTCCTTTGGCCTTGTCACTGCACAAAGCTGCCTCATCTGGTCTTGTCACTGCGCAAAGATGCCCCGTGTGGTCTTATCACTGCGAAAAAGCTGTCCCGTTTGGTCTTGTCTCTGTGTAAAGTAGCCAGCCCTGTTTGGTCTTGTTATCTGCAAGCTAACACATTACCCACTTTGTTAGCCTCCCCCTACGGGCTATAAAATAGGACCACTGGACCCTTGAAACCGTAGGAAGAAGAACCTTCTCTGTCGTACAGTAACATACTATGGCAGACGCCAAGGCACTAGTCCAACTAGGGTTGCCGAAGTAAGACCTTCCCCTCGAAAGGAGGGAGGACTTCGGCCCTAACTACTGGTTGATGCCAAACAAGTGTGCTCAACCGGTATGGCCGAAATGCGGACATAGAGAGGACGCTGTCGTGCAGGTCACGGACAACCCTTTCGATGGCGGACGATATTTCTTCCGATGCCCACACTCTGGGGTACAATTAGCAAATAGTTTTGTTCATGTTACTGCTAATACATCTTCTATGCTAACCATCCCTTGCAGCAGATGGCGAAATGCGACTTTGTTTGCTAGATCGATCCTCCCCATGAATGACATGTTGTGATGTACGTGGATAGATTGTGGGACTGAATCTTTGAGTTGGACGCGTGGATTGACAATCTCAATGAGCAAAATGATGACCTCTGCCAACAGATGAAGTGTGAGAGGGGCAACGAGAAGGTCGTGAACATAGGAAGTTCCTATGATCCCATAGCTGCTGCGCGAACCCTAGCTGTATATGCGCATGTCACTACAATGACGGCTAGCCACGTCCGAGGCGCCCCCCTGTAGAACACTCTATGTGGGTAGTGCGAGGCACCTTCTACCATTAGGCACCGGCGGAGAAGCTTGTACCTCGGTAGTCTCCTTTTCTGTACGTAATTATGTTCGATCTCATAAAGCATGTAACTAAATGGTGGACGCGTCATTGCGGTTGCCTTTTATCGAGTTGACTGTTGCATCGATGTGTCGCATGCATTAAGCTATAGGTGTCTATATGCATTGAACAAACATGCATTATATGAAGGAGTACACCCAACATCCCCTAAAACCCTAAACCCTTAACCTAAACCATAAACCCTTGAACCCTTAAGTCGTAGAAAGAGGAAGACTGTTCAGTTTCCTGTCGCTAGTTGAACTGGCGATAGGTGCTTGGACCGACGACAGGCGGGATGAGGGTCCCTGTCGCCAGTTCAACTGGCAATAGGTTCCTGTCGCCAGTTGAACTGGTGATAGGAACTCATTTTTGTAATTTTTTGGGGCGACTATATATTTGTGTAATTGTCTTTAAAAAAAATATTATTTAAAAAAAATTCCCGCTCCTGGGAGGTACATACTACTCTGAGGCACGGGATATCTGGTTTGTGATGCTAGGGTCAAGTGGATGGCTAAGCATTACAAGTTAAATACCCCGGGTTCTCACGGTAAAGAACTCTGGTAATTAATATACTCAAACACTAGATAAATTATCTTGATTAAAAATAATTTTTGTCAAAATTTTAGAGATCAATTTGACCTTAAGAAAATCCTTGTTCCTTAATTAACCCTTTTCGGTTAAAGGATTTATTTAAGCATTTTAAAACGCGATCAGTGAGTTTTCAAAATTTATTTGGGGTCTATATCATCCCAGTAGCTTCTCTGAGAAATTTTGTATTTTTATAAATTTATTTGATATTTTTAACCCTCCGGTCAAACTTTTAATGTTTGATTTTGGTTGCGCGCGAACAAAATTTCCATCGCGTGCCTGTGCCCACCGCCCAGCGCAGTCAAAGCCCTTCCTCTCCCGTCAAAATACCTAGAAATCTCATCCCCAAACTGCACGCCTCCTCCATGCCAACTCCAGCCACGCCTGCCGCCCCCGTCGCTTCCACGTCATTGTCGGCTGTGCCCACCACCTCCACACCATCTCTGGCCACCACCACTCCCTCCTCTCAAAATCCCTAGCTCCACATCCTCAATCCGCTACCTCCACACCATCTCCAGCCGCGGTGGTCCACATCCTCAATCTGCCGCCTCCACGCCATCTCCGGCCGCGCCCGCCGCCTCCACGCCATCTCCGGCCATGCCCGCCGCCTCCACGCCATCTCCGACCGCGCCCGCCGCCTCCACGCCATCTCCAGCCACACTCGCCGCCTCCACGCCATCTCCGGCCGCGCCCACCGCCTCCTCTTCAAATCCGCCTCCTTGGTAAGCTTTCCCCCCCTTGGTCTAACTAATGCCCTTTTATTGTTTCCTTTCATGCTTTTACTAAAATCTATTGTTCGAATGATGCATAATAAGTAATAAATATTGTACTGTGACTAATCAAAATTGTTAAACACAGAACTATTTAATGGCAGACCATGAATGGATGTATATTGGCTGGCAGCGTGGTAGAGCTCCCTCTAATGAATGGATTGATCACACCACACAATTCTTGGATTGTGCATTCTCTGATCCAAGTTTAGTCGAAGGTGACACCATTAAGTGTCCGTGTGCAATGTGTCGGAACTATTTTAGGCACAACAGCTGCACTGTCGAGTTGCACTTGAGTAAATATATGTTTAGGGCAAATTGTCCAACATGGACAACACATGCTGAGAGCCTTATCGTTAGGAATGATGAATTCAATGAATCTGATCAGATGGATAATATGTTGGGTGACCTAGCCGGTGATCATCCACCAGCAATTGATGAGGAGCCAAATGCCTCTGCCTAGGCTTTCTATAGGATGGTTGCTAGTGCTGACGAACTAGTCCATGAGAACACAACACATTCTTGTCTATCTGCTGCTGCTCGTTTGCTAGCTATGAAGTCACAGTACAATATGTCAATTGCACACTATGATGATGTATTACAAATAATTCATGAGCTTTTGCCCCTAGAGTCTAAGTTGCCTGAAGACTTCTACCATTCGAAGAAGCTATTAGAGGGCCTTGGTATGCCATATATGAAAATTGATGTATGCTATAATAATTGCATGCTTTGTTGGAAAGATAATGAGCATGAAAACAAGTGTAACTTTTGTAATACCTCTCGATACGAGGTAGGCAAGAATAAAGTTCCACGTAAAGTACTACGTGATCTCCCCATTACAAACAGACTGCAAAGGTTGTATGCACATGAGGAGACAACAAAGCTAATGCGATCACATAATCGCTCCACATCTGGTAAGATGGCGCATCCATGTGATGGGGAAGCTTGGCAACAATTTGACGAGGACTTCTCAGACTTCGCAAGTGATCGTAGAAATGTGCGACTTGCTATAGCAACAGATGGTTTCACACCATTTAGTTTGGGTGCTGCTCCTTACTCATGTTGGCCAGTATTTGTAGCTCCATTGAATCTTCCCTCAAGCAAGCTCTTGAGGCTAGAATACATATTCCTTGCCCTTGTTATCCCTGGTCCTCAACATATTGGAAAGAAATTAAATATTCTAATGCAACCTTTAGTTGATGAACTTATCAAGTTGTGGGAGGGGGTAGAAACATGGGATGCTTCACTCAAGCAAAACTTTATAATGCATGCAGCATATCTATGGTCAGTCCATGATTTTCCTACATATGGTATGTTTGTTGGTTGGAGCACACATGGTTCATTTGCATGTCTAGAATGCGTGTGTGAAGGCAAAGCATTTCAACTTCGTAATGGTCACAAGGCTTGTTGGTTTGATTGTCATAGACGCTTTCTACCTAGGGACCATGAATTCAGAACCCAAGCTTATGCATTTCGAAGGAACACAACAGTGCTTGAGGAGGCACCTAGGTATTTAACGAGAGAGGAAGTCGAAGCCCAAATAAACAAATTTGTAGCTAATACAAAAAACTTTGGCAAATTGCACAATTGGACACATAAAAGTTGCTTTTGGCAACTTCCATACCATAATAAATTGAAGCTCCGACACAACATTGATGTGATGCACAATGAAAAAAAATGTAGCTGAAGCTATATGGAACACATACTTCGATATACCTGATAAGACAAAAGATAATGCTAAGGCAAGACAAGATTTAGCTAAGATTTATCACCGTCCTTCACTACATTTGGAGATAAAGGACAATGGGAAGTGGCACAAGCCTAGGGCTCCGTTTTGCATCAATAAGAATGAGAAGACCACTATCCTTAAGTGGTTTCAAGACTTGAAGTTTCTCGATGGATATGTAGCCAATATTAGGCAAGGTGTTAACATGATGCAAAGGAAGATTTTTGGCCTCAAAATCCATAACTTCCATATATTCTTGGAACGCTTGCTCCCAGTTGCATTTCGTGGGTTCCTTCCGGAGAATATATGGCTATGCTTGACTGAGCTTAGTTTTTTCTATAGGCAGAGTGTGCTAAAGAGATAAGCAAGGATGTCATAGTCTCACTAGAACAGAATGTTGCAGTGCTTCTACGCAAATTAGAGAAGATATTTCCTCCCAGTTTCTTTAATCCTATGCAACATCTATTCATACATCTTCCTTATGAGGCTCGACTAGGTGGCCCTGTTCAGGCCCGCTGGATGTATCCATATGAGAGGTAAACATAAGTACTTCCACTATTTTTTCTTTCTAGCCTAACAATACATCTAATTAATTGTCTGATCCTTGTAGGTACATACAAAAACTTAGGAAGAAAGTATGGAATAAGGCTCGAGTTGAGGGTTTTATTGTTGAGGCTTACCTAGTTGAGGAGGCTACAAATTTTCTATCACTATATTTTAACCCGAAAGTTCGGTCAATTAGAAACAAGGCACCTCGGTACGATGATGGTTCCTCTACATTTCAAAGTTCATGCAACCTTGACATATTCCAATACCCAGGTCGATGCATTAGTCCTCGGGGTTGTTGTGATCTCACAATAGAAGAGTACAAGGTTGTCTTCTTGTACATACTGAGGAACTTATCAGAGATGGATGGTTTCTTTGAGTATGTGCTTAAGCTATACAACCTAACTCACTTTTCTATAATTATATTTGCATCATTCTAACTAATCTTGTTCATGTAGTAAATTTTCTAAAGAACAACGGAGGAGCAGAATGAAACCAACTGAAAAGCAACTTCAGGAGTTGAGGTTAAATGGTTGGAAATCAAGCCGTCCTATGCATCATGGACCCAATTTTTCCGATTGGTTCAAAACTCAAGTAATTATCTTAAACGCTAGAACTTGAAAAACCTAAAAATCATCTTTGTAGCAATCTGAAACTAATACAAGTAATTGCCTACTTGCACTGCATGAAGTCATCTACCATTCCTAATGCTTTACGCTAAATGTCGTATGGTTTTCGCAGTAGAGTTACCACTTATGGATGTTATGATGTGAATGCATATAGATTCTGTTCATCAAAGTATGAGAGTGAGAAATCTGGATTGACTACAACCAAAAGTGGTGTGTGTGTGTGTGTCTAGTTATGACGACAACAACAATGTGCTAGAGTACTATGATGTTATTGAAGACATTTTAAAGATTACTTGGGAAGGCAGCATGCAGCTTGAGCTGGTTTTATTTGATTTTCGTTGGTTTGATTCAACACCTAATGGAGTTAGGCGTACTAAAAATTTAGGCTTGGTAGAGGTCAAGCACACATCTAGGGTTTCAAATTTTGATCCATTTGTCATGGCAAGTCAGGTTACATAGGTCTATTACCTGCCATACCCATGTAAGACCAGGCTGGATCTATTGGAATGGTCGGTTGTATATCATGTAGCTCCACAAGGTTATATTCCTCTAAATAACAGCAATGGTGATTTGACCCCCCGTAAAGGACCAACTCAACAAATGGAGTTCTACCAGGAGGATGGTTTGCATGGCACCTTTATCATTGACTTAGGGGATGACTTCGAAATTACTCCTCCATTGATCTTAGATGAGATAACAAATCCAAGAGATTTGGAATTTTTAGAACGACAGAATGTTAATCCTCAAGAAGATGAGCAAGAAATTGATGAAGATGAAGATGAAGATGAACATGAGGATCTAGATGACGAGCTTCAGCCTCCAACTTATGATCGAAATGATTTCTGACTTTTGTATTGTTGTCCCTGAAGTGTTCCTTTATAATACCTTGTGTAATTTGTATCTGTGTTTGATGCTATGACAATGTTTTGATGTTCTATGTTGTTCTAACAACTGATCCTTTAATTACACTTGTTTTCATACTATGTATGTCTAAAATATTCTATGTTGTTCCATTGACTTGGCACTAATGTCATATTGTAATTATGCAGGATATGAATCATATTCCATCCAAATGACGTGGAGGTCAGCAGCATGGAGGAAATGCCTCCCAAAGGAGTAGTTTCGTTGGTACCAACAGCAATGTGAATGCCTCACAAAGGATTATTGTTGGAGGCACTACCTGCATTGGCAATGGCTCTCAAAGGAGCAGTGATCATTCCACTAGTGAAGTCAATGGAGCTACTACAAAAAGGGGAAGGAAGAAGAAGTCGCGAACTCAATTGAAGATGCCTTCGCGTGCTGGGAAGATTGCCTTGAGACCTAATGGTGACAAGTAAGTATAGACATGTGCACTTCAGCATAAAGAAATGTTGTTATATTTTTTTCTTGATTAGATTAACATTTGCATGCTTAATTCATGTACTGTAGGCAATTCAAGTATGTCAATTACATGCCCTAAATGGACTACACATATCAAGCACAAGTTGGAGTTATTCTTAGACATGAGTACCCATTAGTTGTAGAGGACAAGGATGAGCAAGGTAGAACCTTTAATACTCGCCCTGCGTTGACATAGGATGATTACTTTGTCAATGAAGACGATGCTGGAATGACTGCTGCAGATCGAGTGAAAAATGAGTTTTGGGTAAATAAAATATGGTAAATCCATTTTTCCACAGCTTTGAGTCACCTTAACTTTATTGGTAGTTAAATGGCAGAGCTACTTTTCAATCATCTGCATGTCTACATAGGATGGGTTAACCAAGAATATGTGAAACAATTGAGATGTCTACATTTAGCTTCATTGCATGAAGCGGGCAGTTATGCCAACAGGATGACTGTTAGATGCACACCCATGGCAGGCTTTGCTTTCCTAAAAAAAATCTACTATGAATACAATATCGTACTATTTGTGCAGTACTATTTTATTTTTCGTTCTTTTAAGTTTCATATATTATGACTCATAAATGCAAGTTTTTTTGTCCCTATATGTAGCATTTATTCAAAGTCAGCGAAGATGACGAGGCAGAAGCAGATCGAGTACTTGAAAATTATGCTTCGGATTGTGTGAAGTAAATGAAGTATAATGCTCGTGTTGATGCTGTCAAGGAGTACTACAAAAAATAAGGAGAGGAGATTGATGACACGCTGGCACGTCCAAGAGAATTAGAGTATGAACAATACTTGATTGGCAGGATTTGGTGGTGCAATGAACAAGTATGGCCACATCTTTGTCGTAACTAGTGCAGCAGCCAATTCTTGACAAAACGAAAGAGAGGTCAGGAGGCACGCTTCAAATATGAAGATGTTGCTCAAAATCGATCAGGTTCACGGTCATACTCGGAAACCCAACAATACCTGGTATATTATACATGTTGTTCCCTCTCTTTTTTTTGCATCTTAGATTTTTAGTTATGCAGTAACAAGTCATTGTGTGATGCATATGCCTTTGCTTAGAGCTGGAAGTTTTCGTGTTATCTTCTCACGGCAACAATACGATAGCTATTTTTGTAGTATATTTATTTTGCTGTGCATATTATATGGATAATTTAGTTATCACTAGTCACTATGAGCATGCATCCAAATTTTGTTTATGTGGTTTAAGTTCTCAAGCTACCCAAATTTAAGATAAAACTCATCTGCCCTTTGCATGGAACAGTGGACATAATCAATAACCATGCTAATGTAATCATATATTTGTCTATACTCTTTGGTGCTTGGTGTCCTCTTCCATTCTTTCTACCAAATGTGGGGAGGGATGTTTTAGTTAAGGATAGCTATGGTCTATATCTATCCCTTTACTTTTGCAGATGCATTTGCTCTTATTGTTAATCCCTTTTTATTCATTTGGTGGCAGTCTATATCAATTAATGGGCCATGCATGCACTCTAGGAGGAATGCATAACAAAGAGAGTCAATTGATCATGTTGTATTGCCATACCAGCTAGATATAAGATCAGCAGTATAGGATGCTGTGCTACTTCAACCACATTGGCGAATTCAGCCTGCAATACTTTAGGAATCTATTGAAAAATTAATTAATAGTGAAAACTTTGAGAATTATGACATGTATCTTAGCTAATAAAAGTTATAAACACATGACATAATATGCAAGAATACAGTGCTTCAGTGCACTTTGCATTGTCAGGAGAGTACCGCTTTTCTTTACATATTTGCACTTTGCTGACCTTCAATTCACATATACTATGTCTTCCTCACATATTTGACTAGGTTAATTGTGGATATCATGAGGATATGCCCACGATCTTAGGATGATGAGACAATTGGCAATGACGTTGAGGGTGTGTGCAAACACGTGTTTTCGGCGAGGTTTCAGCTTCTGTCAGGCCTCTGGCGGTCTGACCGGCCATGGGGGCGGTCAGACCGGCCATGCCTTGGTTTGGTTGGCTGTTTTGGTTGCTGGCAGTTTAACCGGCCAGGGTAGTGGTCAGATCGGCCACCTTAGGAACCTTGGATTTTGGAGCTGAGCCAAAAATAGAGGGTGTAGGCAAAAGAGAGGATTCTTCTGCACTTGGTCTCATATTTTTTAGAGCTTCCAGTAAAAAGCTCTATTCGTTTGAAAATTCCAAAAAGGTTCGGATTTTCAGGGTTGGAATTTTGGCTAAGTCCCAGTTGGGCGGTCGATCGCCAACAGTGGCGGTCGAGCCGGTTTGGCTTGTTCATCGGCCAACTCGGTGGCGATGATTGTTTTGTTAGGTCAAGTTCATGGGTTTCATTGCATAGATGTTGCATGATGCATGTTTTGGCTAACATGGGTCAAGTTGTGAAGAACTTGTGCCCAAAAATGGTTGCTTGGTCTATTGTTGTGCAGGTGGCTTGGAGTCAACTATGGTCAACAATGAGGAGGACCGGGACTTGGTTAGGAGAACCAAGGTCCAGAACGGTCGTGGATGTCGGGTGAGATGGTTGGACTCAAGCAAGACGTAAGATGGACAAGAACCATAGAAGGCAAAGTTTGAGCAGAGGCCTTTGTGAAGGTATGTGCTCATGCCTCATCAATTATGAGAATTGATGATTGTGCGTATCGTGCGGTGCTACGTAACGGTTTGCTTGTTTGTGATGGTTGTAGGACACCGGAGCTAGGTCATGGTGAGGCGACTAGATCGACTAAGTTAGAGAACCGAGGTCCGAACGATCGAGGTTGTGCTGGAAGATGACTAAGGCTAGCGGAGTGCTTACAAGCCGAGAAGACAAGGAACTGGAGCGGAAGCTACCGGTGGTGAGACATGTGGTGCGCCAAGTGACTTGGTCCCAGTTGCAAGCAAGGACGGTTCGGTGGCATCTGGACGCGTGAGAGGCTTGGCGGGAAGTCATTGGGATCACATGGATGAAGACGGAGCATGGGAGATGCTTCGAGGCGAAGGAATCACAAAAGGTCGGTAGATGGGCATTTTGGGAAATTGCTCTATACCGAAAAAGTGGTAAGTGGTGGTGTGCGAAACCACCTTCTTGGCCTTAGCTAAACTGCGGCACAGGACGGTGCATGGAGAAGCGGTTTAGGTCAAGTGAAGATGAAGACGACGCTTTGAGATACGTGCGTGTGTTGAACCCGTTTGTGTGTGGGCTTAACGGGTCCCCTAATGGAATATTCTCTAGATGCTAGCCTCTACTATAAATAGGGATAAGTGCTGGTTGCATTTGAGAACCCTTTGGCTATTTGATAACCCTATTTTGTGTTTTAGGGTTTTGGGGGGGAGAAAGGAGGAGAGCTAGAGTTTCTAGGGTTTCGATTGAGTGTGTGCTCATGCGTTGAGTTTTGTCCTCCACGGTAGAGTGGCTGTAAAACATCCATCTATCTCAAATCAATCCAAACATCACTTCTTGAGATGAGTCTCTTTGTGTTCTTGTTCTCTATTTTGTGATTTTGGGGCTCTTTTTGATTCTCAGGTTTTTACTTGGTTTTTTCTCCTGATCTTGCTTGCTGGGATATGTGGGAACCCATCTAAGATCATCTAGATCATCAATCAACCGCGAGCAAGCTTTTGGATCTAAATCTTGTTTTTGCCCGGTTTTTGTGAAAGAAAGGGTGATTTTAGAGGGTTTTGCTCTTGAGGGCTTTTGGCTTGATTCTTCCTGTGATTGAGGATGCTAGGACGTATGGGAGACTATCCTTAGCCATCTTGGATTGATTCCTCCCACGAAATCATCTCAATTACCGTTTTCGTATTTGGCTCTGTTTTGAAGCAACCTTCACTAAAACAGATAAAGGTCTGAACTTTGGCAACGATCTTCACGATTGTTGGTTGGAATAGGTTCCTGACATCCTAAGGAAGGTATGTTTTAAGTTTCGTGAAGTTTGGAGTAACGAATCAAAAGTTAGACATTTTTGTGTTTTGGAAGTTCAGGCTGATTTCACTGTTTATCAGGCTGGATGTCAGACCGCCCATTTGAGAGGTCAGACCGCCCCATGGAGTGGTCAGACTGATAGCTGAGAGGTCTGACTGTCCAACTCATTGTGAATTGAGTTTTTGGTAATTTTTTGTTGTTTTGCTTCGGGGTTTCGATTGGATTCAATACAAGTCTTCCACTGTGCTTGTATATTGATCTTCATAGCTTTCATAGCTATTGGAGTGAAATTGGTATTAAATCCGATCTAGGAGAAAAAGAGATCGTGCTCCTATTCACCACCCCTCTAGTTGCCTTTTCGGTCCAACATTAATTGTGTTCTTCACCGTGTTGTAGGAACACAAGTTTGGACCAGAAAATGCTACCTGCTTGAAGACATATGCTGTGATGAAGTCTGGCATAAAAAATATGGACAGTAATGGTAGCAGTGGTCCAATTCGTAGCCAAAAAGCACAGAAACACATTGTAAGTTCTGCCATTTTTGTACTCAACTCAAGTGAACTCAGCTTCTAGGAAAGCAAATCATATTAAATGTTGCTTTTGTTCTAGGATGATTATTGTATAGCTGCTAGTGCTCAACATCCAGATGGTGAGTGGGAGCAGCAACCACTAGATGGAGCAATACTGTACAACACCAATGGTGGCTTGCCCCATGGCCGTGTACCAATAGGGAATGGTGCTATCAAGAATGCTGATGTTCTATTAGCAACTAAATTAAGAAAATATAAGGCCATCCAATTCCACCTCGTATCATAACGTGCTCCGACATAATCAAGAACTACTCCAGACACAAGAAATTCACCGCCAAATGATTGTGGTAACATTGTTACTTCACACACATTAATTTACATCCAATGTCATTGTTGCATGGTTCAACTTCAAATTGTTGCTTTCCAAATGTAGATGCTTTTCTAGAAGATGGGTGAAGAGCCACCACCAGAGATGCTATGTCGTGAAACACCTGCACAATCACAGGTAAGAATATTTACCAACTAAAATTATTGCCAATGCTACCAACAATATCTCATGAATGTGTGCTCTCTCTTTGTCATTAGCGGTTATTAGTTTGATCTTGTCAGAATTGATTATAAGTTTGATCTTGATAGAAGTTAGCCCCAGATTCATCATACTCATCCTCTATTTGAGCATGTATCCACATTTTTACCTAGACCTTGAGTATAGCTCAGGCCCGGCTTATACGCAATATAATTTACATTAAACATGTAACCTGGACATATTTAGATAGGTCAGACTAGGCTTAATTGAGCCATAGATTTGGGTTTCCTTGCCCAAGCATGACGCTGAACTTAGGTCTAGGCTGAACTTAATTTGCCAAGTCTAACTTTACCCAAAACTATGATATATACTGTGACATCGAAGATTAGAAACCGAGTCCTTATATAATTATTTTCTCATTTGCAATGTCAATGTGTCCTTCCATCCAAATTATATAATCTAGAAATGTGCATGATTATCACCGTAGAAATTTGGGTCTACTTGAGAGCAAAGAATTAACCCATTGTGTCAAGTCGTAATGTAACTCTATTGCGAGAATATGCCAATAATTCGTGAGAATTATATCATAAAAATCACAGTAGGGAAATATGATCGTGAAATGTAACAACCGTTTATTTATCTATCAGTAATTATAAGAATCAAACCATTAAAGATCCCATATTTAGTAGTGTTACAAAGAAAATAATTTCAATACATATAGGAAATTGCACTTGCAGTGCATTTCCCAATTGTCAGCTGCAAGAAGAAAGTGCAACTATCAAAGGATTACAGCAGAAGTATTTATAATACTACATATTGGAAATGTGTGGGTGGCTACAATGTGGCCCCAATGGTACCAGGTATTGAAGATGAATACATTTGTTGAGATATTGATATAGTTTAACAGGTACCTTGTCTCGATGGATCAACGAAAGTGGAGGCGAAGGTTATAACAACGAGTCCTGCTAGCTCACGCTAATTCCAATGCTATAATAGTTTCATGAGGTTTCATGGGCTTCAGGCTTCATGCGAAGAGCGACGGGTAGAGAACCTCGCCCATACCCATTGCCCACAGGCATGCCCGTGTGCCCGCCACACTACAGAAAACGCCATCACAAATTCACAATCCATTCACAAAACAAAAGCACCATCAAAAGTCTAAACCATGGCATTGTGTCTCCATTCCAGATCTGAACCAAGGAAATACGCGATGGATCAAGGAGGCCGCCGGAGCTGGAGCGGTAGACGACCTCATCAAGCGAGTAGCGCTCGTCGGAGTCGGAGTCGCCGTCGGGCGTCAGGGGGAACAACACGTACCACGTTGAGAAGTTGTGTGTCGGGTCGCGGACGCGGGCCGCCTTTTCCCGGATGTTCTCCTCCGCAGGGCGGCGGTGCTTCGTGGCCATTGTGGAGCCCAATGCCGAGGCGTTGGAGGCAGTGCAGTGCGTGCGGTGGGGCGCGGCGCGGGGCGGGAGGCAGAGGTGGGACCCAGAGAAGCGCCTGCGGGTGGAAGAGGAGTGGTGGGAGTGGGGGTGCGTGAAGAGGATGGAGAGGGAGGAGGTTGCGGTCGCCTGGTGTTTGGGGGCGCGTCGGCGGCGAAGGAGAGGTGGGGAGGGACCGGGAGGAGGGAGCTGAGGGAGTAGATCTAGGAGGAGGGAGCTGAGGGAGTAGATCTGGAGTTTGGGGTGTGAGGTGAGTGCGATGCCGAGTGGAGGGGTTATATGGGCCTACATGTCAGTTGCTTTGGCGGGTTATCGGGTGAAGCGGGCACAGGTAAGGCTTTCCCATACCCATGCTTGATTACCCATTGAGTAGAGTTTTCTTCCCACGAATATGCCCATGGGCACAAAATGAGGAACATACCCACCTCCATTAGGGTTTTTGCCCGCGGGTAATCGGGTTATCGAGCAAGATTGCCATCCCTATTTCTTACCATGAACCTAAGCACATAGCTAACTAGTGACGTGGATTGAATAATCCTCAATTAAAGCTCATATTTAGGAACATAGGTAGAACATTTGATAGAAAGGTTTCAGATCATGTTATTGTCCACTGCAGAAAATAGACCATGTGATTAGTACAGAATATCTTTTATCCATACAAACTTACAAATGTTGTAATGTTGGCACACTCTATTCACCTTACAGGAAGGGGCTAGGACTGGGATTGGATCCTCCCATGTGGGCTCAGCACTGGATGACAATGCCATTGATGGCAACGATGCTAACAATGATGGCGACAACTGCAATGGTGGCAACAACCATGATGCCAACAACATCGACCGCGACGGATGCAACTAATTATCCACATGAGTACTTTGATGATATCTTGCTAGCTGTTTTGAATAGTTGAACATGAATGTTATTATTGGACCTTTAGATGGACTTACATCACTTGTATGTGATATTGGTCTTTAGGTGTATTGTGGTAGTACTGGACTTTTAGATGTCTTTTGTGCGGATTACAATGTTGCTTTCTACAAGTGAACCTCATGAATGGTATTGGGTTTGAATTGATGCTAATTTAAGCTTGAACATCTTATTTGTGTGTGGAGTAATGCATGGATGTGTATTGTGGATTATATGATGTATGGATGTGTATTGTGGATTATATGATGCATGAATGTGTATGAATCAAATATTAGTGTGATGTATATGATGCATTCTTGGTTGCTAATAATTTTGTTGACAGCCACAAAGTCATTTTGGTGATGGGCAAAGAACCGTCACGTTTTGTTAACCTGGCGGGCTAGAAACCGTCACATTTTGTTTCCTTCACGGTGATGGCACCCTGAGCCAAACTCCAATACCTGACGGGTCGAAAACCGTCAATTTTTGTTTTATTGACGGTGATGGCAAAACCGTCAATTTTTATTTTATTGACGGTGATGGCAAAACCGTCAATTTTTATTTTATTGACGGTGATGGCAAAACCGTCAGGTATAGTTTTATTGACGGACATTCCCTGTCAACCAAATTCTTTTTCTAGAGGGTTCACAAAACCGTCAGCAAAATAGGGAAAACCATCAAAAATAATTTTCTTGACGGTGAACCATCAAACAAATTGGATTTTCTCGACCACCTAGACCTGAGGGGATTTTCCTGACGGTTAACCGTTAGGAAAATAAAACCTGACTGTTTTTTCTATTTTGCTGACGGTTTTCAACCGTGGGGAAAAGTACTATTTGGAGTAGTGAGGGTACTATCGCCACTCCAATTGGTGACAGGACCTTGTTGCCATTTCTACTAGCGACAAGGATCTCGCAAGTCTCTAAATTTTTTAATATTAAAATTTAGGAAAACTGTCATTTCAAATGGCGAGAGGGATCCCGCAAATCCCTGTTGTGTATGATCTGAGATTGAGTTGTCTTGTCAACTGAGCACAACAAGGAACATATTGGGAGTTAGTGCGGTTTAAGGGAATAAGGTCATGACAGTCATATGTACTCAGGGCGAGGGAGGGACGGTGGGATTTGGTCCTTCTGGCCCAGACATATACCAAGCCCGCTTCTGCATTAGTGGCTGAACAAGAAGGGGGTGGTGATGCCAAAGAATAAGTCGGGGACTCTAGCCACAGCACGGCGTACAGAATGACCAAAGGTCCGGGAGTTGCTGATGTTGTCGATGAAGACCCTGTGGAAGGAGCTCCTTCAGTCAGGCAAACTAGTGAGCTTGCTGACAAGGGTGAGGAGCTGGAAGCCCTAGTCCAAAGGATGGATCTCAAAGACCAAGACTATATGGCATTGTCAGAAGATGAAGGGTTCGACGACGAGGATGCTGTGGAATAGCAGGCGGTTCCATCCGAGTGGAACACATACCAGTTCAATAACCTCATCGTTAACGAAGAAGTGCTCCTTTTTCATAGAGTCTGAGTACACCTTCAAGAAATGTCCTATGAGAAATCCACATGATGAAGGAGACATCGGCAGTCCGGACGACACCGCGAGGACCTCATCCGACCACCCCACTCGAGGTGGTCGACAGGGCGAACGTTGAGGTCACTGTCATGAGAAAGGTTTGTATTGTTGAAATATATGGTGCTCAATGCTTTGTAATATCATTTTGATTTGTCAAAAAACTAGGTGATGACATTGTGCTGAATATTTTGTAATATCAGTGTAATTTATCGACAAAATATGTGAGAACGTTGCGCTGAATGTTTTATAATATTATTGTGATTTGTCAATAAAAAATGTGACGACGTTGTGTAGATTGTTTTGTAATATCATTGTGATTTCCCTATAAAATATGTGGTTAGAAATAGACAGTAAAAAATGCAGGCAGAGGTTTCTGTTGCCAGTTGAAATGACGACAGGGTCATGTTGCCAGTTAGAGTAACGATAGGGCTCTGTCACCATTTCAACTGACGACACGGACCCTGTCACCATTCTCTAGGCTATTGTAGCCATTTGGAACGACGACAGGGCAATTTCACCATTTCAAATGGTGACAGCAGCCTAATTTTGTAAAAAAAATGACTATTTATTTTTTATAAATATCTTTTTAAATAATATTATTTCAAAAAAAATAATCAACCCCTTACTAAACACTAGTGCCACTTTGCTCTCTCCTCGTCCAAAAAACTTCCCGAAAGCCTCGCCCCGACTAGGCGAGCTCCTCAGGGGATGTCCTCCTGATGGTGTTTGAGCGGCTAGGTGTGGCGGAGGTACTCATGGGCGCTAGCATCGTGTGCCACAACCGGCTCCACGTCGCCACCCGCGAGCCCCGGCTCTGGCGCTGTGTGGACCTCTCCAAGTCCGACTACTTCGACCCCACCATCTACATGGAGGCCATGGCGCGTGCCGCTGTCGATTGCGCCAACAGCTGCCTCGAGCACTTTGCTACCTATTGCTTCGCCAGCAACGTGCTCCTCTTCTACATCACCAAGAGGTTGTGATCCTTTTTTGCTTCACTCTACGGTTTGGGGTGTTATATTTTGCAGCAGGTGTTTGCTCAATTTGTTGCAAATGTTGGTTCGAAATGTTGCATTAAGTGTTTTTTTATTGTCGTGATGTTGTTGCATCAAACGTTGCGGCAAGAGATATTTGTTGCAATGGTATTTTTGATTTGTTACACAAGAGTAAACTTTTGTTGTGGTAGAGATGTCTATTTGTTGCATCGAAGAATCCATACTTGTTGCTTCGAGTTGAGAATTTATTGCATTTTTATTGCATTCGATGGAGATTTTGTTATAGGCTTAATAAATAATTGTTACGCCTCACCGAATTTTGTTGCGCTCGATCGAATGACTGAGATCAACTATTTTAATTCAGATCATACGGTGGAGACAAACGTACGATCTGATAGTATAAATAATTGTTACGTCTCATCGAATTTTGTTGTGTCCGATCGGATGGCTTAGATCAACCATTTTAAGTCAGATCCTACGGTGAAGAAAAACGTACGATATAAAACATACCATCGTACGTCTTAGTGCTAGTCCATCCCATCGAACTCACAAGAAATCCAGGAGGACCACGACGGGAGAGGACTCGAGGAGTGACGGCTATCACCAGACGCGGTCGTTGGAGGACGACAAATGAAACCATTGCACACACCATTACACCACTACAACAGTGCTCATAATTCACAGATCAATTTAATGACGCTGCGGTACGTAAGGCCGGCCGTGCATGCCGCAGTAGTATTGGCCGTTGGCCCGCCGGGGTCAGCCCAGCCACCCCCGGTCGGTCAGGGCGTTCCATACGAGCGCGCGCCGCGCGTGCCACGTTACGCCGCGGTGGCCAGGCATGAGCGCGCGCTGGGGCAAAGGGTGTCGACTCCTACGTACGTGGTACGTCCTAGCTAGGCTGTCTGCGCTGCGCGCACGCTCGTGGCCTCGTGCAGACGTGCACCCACGGGGCTTTTGGGCCCTTTCTCTCTCCCTCTCCCGCGGCGACCAGACCTCAGCTCGGTGTCTCGGTTGATTGCTCGGTCCCCACGTGCATACGTACGTTCTAGATACGCGCGCGCGCGCGCGCACTGAGCTTTTGGCCCCGCGCGCGCCGCGACCGCTCGGCTCGGTCGGTCTTCGGTCGTGTTCCCGTCGGTTTAGTGCGTTCGCACCCGGCTGGCTGGCTCGACTCCAAATCGAAGGACGAAACTAATGGCTTTCATGTCTGGTCCTCTGGACTTCCATAGAGTAAAGGATGGTTTAGCAAGAACACGTGAGCCTTGTTTTCTTGGAAGGAGGACTAATTGGTGGATGGCAAGCAGCTGGGCGGAGCCAGCTTGGGTGTCGGCATGCACGGGCACCTTCATATTTTTTTTGAAAATTATGTACATACTCTGGCTAGCTATATGTTTCATTGAACTTGGACTTTCTTGCAATTTGATAACTCTTGAAGGAGTTAGATGCAAATTGTATTTTATATTCTCTATTCCGGTTTTGTAGATAGTCTAACACTCCTCTTTCACTACCTATGTGGTACTGTATGAATGGTACAAAAATACTTTATTTATTTAGCTCTTAGGAACTTCTTTAGTTTATAATTCACAAATCAAATATCCAATTCTCTATTTGTTTACACCGTTGCAACCATCACAATGAGTGCAATGATTCGAAACTAATATTAGATATCTTATATGAGACATTTTACATACACATTTTGAAGTCATATGTGACATAAATAGGTCTTATCAATACTAGCGTACTATGTATATACGTACTAAAAAAAATACGTGTTTCTCAAGTGGTAGGATACGCGAATTTTCATGTGGGTCATGTGGCATACTAATTAAAATTTATGGAATTGCTATACGTTTTTAATAATATGTTCACATATATTTAAATTTTGTTCATCAATATTAGTATTTGTTATCGTTATCACCCATATAATAAGTTATTTTCACAACTAATTGTGTAAACTAGCCAATTAATTGGAAAGGAAGCCTAACTAATTATATAGGAATGTTAAGTACCATATGAATATAATATTTATAATGTATGGTTTACTCGATGGTAACATTTAATCAGCTGATAATCACGTAACAACCATTCTTTTACCCTGTCTTTTAGCATCACCCCCAACACAAAATCTTCTTGGTCAGCCACTGGCAGGCAGGAATGGCTCAGTTGGGATAGGTAGAAAACGATGGAAATGTACCTATCTAAACGTCTTAGACTAGGGCCAAGTCATCCATAGTGTTTACAGGCTGGACCAAGCGCAATTTTCTGCAGTATGTAGTGGTTACTACTATATCTAAGATGGAACCACAACTATAATAAAGATATCAGAAGAAAAAAAAACCCTACTCCAACTACTATCCATCCCAACTGACAGGTGGGGTCATGCCATTTTTTTATTGGTCGGAGGCAGACTCTAGCCCTGTAGGCAACTGCCAGAAAATCTGCTTGGAGTATTTGGAGGCAGCCTTCAAGACCTTCTCTCTTCTTAGAGACCACAAATTCGTCGCACTGTGGATGCTCTAACAGTACTCGCGTCCTGTGCCGTGGCTCAAAGGCTTTCCTTTCCTACGGAATTGCTGCCGTGTGCTACGACCTACGAGAGCCTTGAACCAACCATTTCGATCATGTGGGAATAGAGTTTCCAGACCTCGCATTATCACGAGATGTCAGTCACTATTTGACAATGCAAATGATAAGAACAGCGTACCAATGCTAGGGCCCATTAGGATCGGAAGATTCGCAAACGAACTTTGGAGGATCTGTATTCATTCTTCCTGCGAAATCACGTTATTCTAGACATTACCTCATCGACGAGACTTAAGAGTTGTATTCCGGCCCTGCTGAGATGAAAGCTTGATACTTAACTCCTCTTTTGGAGTGTAATTCAACTCCGGATTCCCAATTGAGAATACTTAACTCCTCTTTTGGAGTGTAATTAAACTCGGGATTCCCAATTGAGCCTTACTCGAACATACCTTCAACTGAGTTTTAGGTGACTAATCGGACGACTCGTGCACAATGCGATCCAGCTGAACTTAGCTTGTCAAATTTGTCGAGTCTAGCTCCTTTCTGCGTTATTAAGGCTCCATTTCGAACGTGGAAACTTTTCTTGACTATGGCAAAAAAATCGAACTTTTTTCCCTGTAAAATTCCTGGATTTCAAGCGGGCACTAAAATTTTACCATTGAGATGCCGAAAGCCGAACCTGATAAGCTAAGCATAGCACAATTTCGTACACACTTCACAGCTACCTGGGGCGTGATTTTCCGGTCAATGTAGGAAATGAGGGCGAAAAGGGGAAGCAGGCGCAGGTAACAGACAGGGCAAAGCGAGGGGGGATGCACTGCACGTTCCGTTCCATTCCAGTATTCCACCACCACGGCGTTGGGTTGGGTTGGTTGGTGGTGAAGAAGCGAAGATATATTTTGACGCTGACCCAACCAACCCCTTCCCCGCTCCCGAGTCCAGAAGGCCCAGGCTTCCCCCACCGCGCCACCAACCCCCTCAAGCTCCAAGTCTCGAACCCACCAAAACCAAACCCAATCGCCGCCACCTATATATCCCCTTCCACCTGCCCGTTCCCTTCTCAGCTTCTCGCTCTGAAGCTTCAACTACCGGTTTTAGTTTTCTCGTGACCTGTAGCTAAGCTACCCGGCACGGTTAGTTTCACCAGACAAATAAGCCAAGAAACAGAGGAAGACGAGAGCTAATTGGTGCGGTCATGGCTACTGCGAGTTTGATCAAGGCGCCCATTGGGCAGAATCCTAGGCTGTTGTGCCACGCCCCGGGAGGAGCGGTGTCGTGGTCAGGTGCTCGCTGCAGGGCGCGGTGGTCGGCGGCCGCACGGAGTGGCAGAGCAGCTGCGCGGTGCTGTCCAGCAAGGTGGCCGCGCTCGGCTCCCACTCCAACGATGGCCAGGTCGCGGCGGCGGCGGCGCCGCTGAATGGGGCGGTGCTGGACTTGGTCCCTGTGAGCAGTATTAATGGCGACGCCAAGAACCTGCCGCAGCCGCTGCGGATCTCGGACCTGTCCCCGGCGCCGATGCATGGGTCGCAGCTGCGCGTGGCGTACCAGGGCGTGCCGGGGGCGTACAGCGAGAAGGCGGCGGGGAAGGCGTACCCGGGCTGCGACGCCATCCCCTGCGACCAGTTCGAGGTGGCGTTCCAGGCCGTGGAGCTCTGGATCGCGGACCGCGCCGTGCTCCCCGTGGAGAACTCGCTGGGTGGCAGCATCCACCGCAACTACGACCTCCTGCTCCGGCACCGCCTCCACATCGTCGGCGAGGTGCAGCTCCCCGTGCACCACTGCCTCCTCGCGCTCCCGGGGGTGCGCAAGGAGTGCCTCACCCGCGTCATCAGCCATCCGCAGGCGCTGGCGCAGTGCGAGCACACGCTCACCCGCATGGGCCTCAACGTCGTCCGTGAGGCCTTCGACGACACCGCCGGCGCCGCTGAGTACGTGGCCGCTAACGGCCTCCGCGACACGGCCGCCATCGCGTCATCCCGCGCCGCTGAGCTGTACGGGATGGAGGTTCTCGCCGATGGCATCCAGGACGACTGCGGCAACGTGACGCGGTTCGTGATGCTGGCGCGGGAGCCCATCGTACCTCGCACGGACCGGCCGTTCAAGACCAGCATCGTGTTCGCGCAAGACAATGAGGGCACCTCCGTGCTCTTCAAGGTGCTCTCCGCCTTCGCCTTCCGCGACATCAGCCTCACCAAGATCGAGAGCCGGCCGCATCGCCACCGCCCCATCCGCCTCGTCGACGACGCCAACGTCGGCACCGCCAAGCACTTCGAGTACATGTTCTACGTCGACTTCCAGGCCTCCCTCGCCGAGCCGCGCGCGCAGAACGCGCTCGCCGAGGTGCAGGAGTTCACCTCATTCTTGCGGGTGCTCGGGAGCTACCCAATGGACATGACCCCCATGACCGCCGGCTCCTCGTCCACCATTTCCTCATCCGATTCCTCGCCGCCGTCTTCCTCTTCTTGATTACTCCCTAGAGCTATGGAGGAGAATTCGTCGAGTAGTGACATTCGTTTCTGGTCATGTCGTCCTGCTCCTCCCTCGTTGCCGGGAGTAATTAATTTTGTTTTTTTTCTTGTCATAAACTCATAATATATGTAATTGTGCAATTTCGGCTAGTTTATCTGCAGTGAATATACCTGCGAGATAGATGAACTCCTGTTCTTACGTTGAACCGAACACTTGGTAAGTTGGTATGTACATTGTACAACCTGGCGGGGTAAATCAAAGTAAAAAAGCTGCTTGAGCAATTCAAAGCTTGCAAGGCAAATGGCGGCCATGTTGACGTATCTTGATTTTTTTTTTTGGCTGTTTTGGGGCATTTTCGTCTCATATTTACAAAAATAGTTGTTCTCATAATTTTTTTTGTCGTCTGCCACGTCGTCTGCTGCCGCACGGCCACCGTGCAGTGGCCCGCCGCCACATGTCCCTCCGCGATTAGGGCTTCGGCTATGTTCGTATGATTTTTAAAATATAGCAAATGAGTTCAAAAAATTATGAAATTTTATGTGAATGTTTCTAACACGGTGTACTTTCTTGTATAATTTTTCTATAAATTTACTCGTTCTGATTTTATCTCGCAATTTCATTTTAGTGTACTGTTTTTGTACGAATTTGTAAATGTAGAAAATGAGTTCCAAAAATTATGAATTTTGTGGTTGATCAGCGCCTTGACCCCGAAGACTGAGTCGGAGATCTTCGCTCATTGAGCTCTGATCTTGCCAGGGCAACATTCCATTACGCACTTCATTGTGTACTTTCCTGGGTTGGACCGGTGCACTCGGTACACACGACTGATAGATAAGACATACCGTGCTATAGCTTGTTGCACGACCATCTTGCTAAGGAAGCGCTGCCCAACTAGGAGGGTGTTGACATCAATCCCCCAGTGGGAGCTTTCTTCTTGCGGCAATACGAGCGAACACACTACGATATCATCAAGTCTCGATGCCACGTAAGGCAACTCCGATGATACAATTCCCCTGGTTGGACCACCGGCCGGGTGTGCGCCCTCGTCGCTACCATCCGAGCTTGAGTTTGCGTCCTCGTCAGACTCCAACCCGAGAGGCTGGTTTGGTAAATACTCGTGGCAGTCAACGCGGACCGACCATCACAATTCCGTCCCCTTATTTCACACGAAATTATGTGTGAGTCTTCTCTTCGAGGCAGCACATTCCATGCTACTATCTTCAGGCTCGGACTACGCTTGCCCGCTTATAGAGGCTCCAGCATCATTAAGGTGGCCTGACGCCCTACGTACGAATTTCACGTACACCATCGGCCACCCGTAAATGGCCACCTCGCGCTGGGTGGCAATCTGTATGTACTGGCTTCATGCTACGCTTCCAGCCACCTTGACGAGCTCCCACACAACATTCGTGCAGGTGATCGTCTCGATCACAACTTTCTTCGTCGTCGCCTCCGTGTCGAACTCCCTCCGGATACAGCTTCGAAGCTCATGAGTATTCATCGCGTCGAGTCCCTCCGTCCGGACCACCTTGTACTGGCATCTCGACAGTTCTAACCCATCGGGTCCGGCCCGTATGAGACTATCGCCATAAAACACTAACAAGTCTTGCATGTTCGAAATTACCTAAAGCCACAACAACCCCATCTGCAGTAAATATGTGTAATTAAATATGACAAATTACATGCATGTGATGGATTACATATGTGTAATTAAATAGGAATAATTAATTAATTACCAAAAAATTCCAAAATTAATTACGAGTAATTATTTACCACTAAACTAATTAATTACGAATAAACTAACCAACTACGACTGAATAATTACCATTAAACTAACTAATTACAACTGATTAAGTACAACTAAATAAATTACGAGTAGTTAATTTGTCGGACTGATAACCATTAAACTAATTACGACTAATTATTCATCACCAAACTAATTAACTATGACTAAACTAACTAATTACATTGATTAATTTTCACTAAACTAACTAATTATGACTGATTAATTACTACTAAATAAATTACGACTAGTTAATATGCACTAATTTAATATGCTGGATTGATAACCACTCAACTAATTACGACTAATTATTTATCACTAAACTAACTAATTAATTACCAGTGAACTAACTAATTACCAGTAAAATAACTAATTATGACTAATTTATTACCACTAAACTAACTAATTACGACTAATTAATTACCACTGAACTATTTAATTACGACTAGCTGACTAAGACCGATTAACTATGACTACGGTAATAACGACAAAAGCATCCGACAAATTACCTGCCCTTCGGGGGTAAGCTATCAAAAAACGCTGAGCTACGAATAGCAAGCAAATACTTAATCTCCGAAAAAATTTAATCATGTTAAGTTCTCTGAGTTCTCAGCGACGAGCGCCAGAACGAGAAGCAAAACGCAATTGAGATGAGCGAAGAACGACCGCATCGGTATTTATAGCTGAGCAAAGGAGGAGCCACTGCGTTGGCACCGAGAATTTCGGATGCATTGTCTACGCGCAGCATTGCGGGCAAGGGGGACAATCGCGAGAAATCGACAAATGTGCGGAGGAGGGAGGATGGGCGGTTGGAAAGGTGGCCACCGCCCGGTTTTTTGTTTCTTCGTAGAACCGGACTGGTATTTTCGGGGGTATTTTAGGCTGTTGCGTGGACCACCGCATGGTGACTGTGCAGGGGGGGAGGGGGGCTGGTGTTAGGGGGCCGTGTGGGCGGGAGGGGGAGGGGACAACACGTGGCGGGCCACTACACGGCAGCAGGTGACGTGCTGGGTGGGAAGGGTCTATCGTACGGTGACCATACGATAGGGGATCAATTTTGTAAAAAATATTCTGAGAACGACCATTCTTGTAAATACAGGACGAAAATACAAAAAAAAAATCACGTACCTTACCATGTGCTGTTGCACCTTGCAAGGCAAAATGGGTAGGTGGCAGTGGGTCTATTCTTCCTTCTCCTTGTACCCTTTTGTTGTGGTTGTTGGCTGCGTATTCTTGGCCTCGTCTGGTGCTCCCCGTGGCAAGATTCCCTCGAAATGGAATGGTCAGAAAATTTTGGAGACCACGGGTTGATATGGTCAGAGTGAGCATGCGCGTAGGTTACTTTTCAAAGAAAAGGCGGTGAACTACTCCTACATTAACTTATAGCCTCGTTATCCACGTGTTTGTGGTGCGACAAATCACTAACCAGCCGGAGCCCAATACAGCGACGTGACATCGCAGCCACAATCGTGGACTATTTACGCTCGCGACAGAATGAAGGAGCGCCATATAGGCGGTATATCGGGTTTACATGATCATATTTATGAATATATGGATATGGCTGATCCAGGCCGTTCATTGCGAGTACAACGGCTAGGATCGAGTCTTCTTCTCACTTGCCGCCACTTTGCAAAAACACCCTTGCTCGAAGCAACTTCTCAACGAGTTCTGGAATCGCCGTCTCGCCCCTTCCTCCATTCCCCAACCCCCCCCCCCCCCCCCGATTCATTTGAAGCCTTGCGAGCTAGGGCTCCTGGCCGCCATCCATGGCTCCTCCTCCAGCCGCCGCCGCGCTGGCGGTGTCGCTCCTCCAGGGCCTCTCCTCTAGTCGCCGCCTCCCCTCCAGCGCCACCACCATCTTCGCAGGGATGTCATCCTGGCCACCCCTACGCCGGCCCCGTGTGCTCCTGGTGTACTGTGTCGGCCTCATGCTCCCGCTCCCTGCGTCGCCCACTGCTCCTGCTCCCTGCACCAATTCGCTCGAAGCCGCGATGGTGGAAGAGCATTTGTGGATTTTTTTTTATGTTTTACATGAATGTATCATTGCAGATTGTATGGTTGCGTTCTCAAGTGAAATTGTGATTACAAAAATTGATAGAAATTTACCTTGTAGTGTTCAGTTAGTTTGATGAGCTTGTAGTTTGCATTGCATTGTCCGGTTGTATGAACTATGTTTTTATTGTATAAATGTGAATGGAAGCATGGGCCTCAATGTGGTTATCAATGAGAAATTATGTTGTTGAGAGCTTGTAGTTTTGCAATTCAGAATTCTGTAACAATGAGGTATGAATTCTGGTCATTGTTACAATTCAGAATTCTGTGACAATGAGGTCTGAATTCTGTATTAAAAATGAGCATGTTGTTATTTCTCATTTATATTCAATGCGTATGTGTGGATGGAATCTCTGAATTGAGGTTATTTATATTCTGTATTCAATTTTATATTCAGGTGAAATGAGGTGTTGATTGATGCTGTGAATCAGTTGTAACTTGGGCTAGTAAGTATTATTTGATCTGAAATATATCCATCTGCCTGTAGCTCTTAGATCCCTAGAGCAGACAGGTCAGAACTAATAAGCTTGATCTTTATCTGGGCTAAACAAAGACAACCGAGTAAGCTGTGAGATGACGTTGAAGGCTAAAATTGTTCATGGGAAGTATCTCAAATGGATGAAAGTTTCTGTCATTGATGAATTGTTTAATTGTTGAATGCAAAATAAAATGCAAAATGATTCCTATAATTCATGAGAATGACAATGTATGATTCATAAACAGTATCAGGTGAATTTTGGGTAGGAATTCAACTTCATATTGTGCTCAGTGTTCATCTCATACAATCAACAATGACCTCATATAATGCTCAGTGTCCATATTGCTTCTCAGTGTCCATATTATGCACTTGGAGCAGTACCTCATTAAGCAATTGCTCACGGCCATGACCTCATTGTCTCCCCAACAGAACTCCAGAACTAAAAGCAAAAATGAACTTTAGAACAACAGTGTCCATATTGCTTGTATTGTTACCACAAAAAGTCAGACAATGGCATTGCTTTTTCTCAACACAAATTGCTTTCACAACTCTCAAAATTCTTTTATTTGAACACAACATTTTTAGTTAACAGATCAACCACACACATTACAATAAAATATGATCACAACGAGATAGCATTCACATCCAGTTTCAACAATCATAGTAGCATATCTAACTAAAGATATCAACCATTTCCTAAGAAGAGAGAAATAATGTTCTAGACTATGGCTGCATTGGTATTTCCACAAACACGTACAAGAGCACTGAACTTAATTTATATAATAATATCATTCCATTCAGTGATCACACATCAATCAATATAGTGTCACAGTACATCTACAAATACAAAAGCACTTTGCTACACTGCTACATCTAAAATGTATACTTCAGTTGCTTGACACCGGATTCTTCCATGTCCTCCTCTGCATCCTTGCTACAGCAAGCAGTGCAATCATGTAAGAACCAAAATGGGATATCACTCAAGATGGCTTGTAGTATACAATTTCATTAGAAGGTGCCTACTACAAGCACATTGACAACCACATTGAGGCCCTCGCTTCCATTCACAATCATACAACAAAATCTTAGTTCATAGAAATCGCCCAAATCTTTGGCATGGAGCAAGTGGTAGCTCACATGAAGCACACGTCAACGACTCGGAGTGCACCTCAGCGTGTGGCTTCTTCTTCTCCAATTGTGTTCACTGGCGATGGGAGAGTGAAGAATCTAGACCCACCATTATGAGTTAATAGAGTATTTTGGTAATTAATAACAATCATCATATAGAACTAACATTTTCCATGGGTTGGATGAATAGATTATGTTCCATAATAATGGAGACTTTGGATGACATCATGAGTTGATCGTCATCAAGTCAAAACTCGGGATGAAAAAATCATCATGTGTTGATGATGTTCCAGTCAAGATCCCAAAGTGAAGAAGATCACCATGTGTTGATGATATTGATTGAAGTCAAGAGCTTGGAGCAAATGAAGCATCAAGTGTTGATGTACATCAAGACCTCGAAGAAAAGGAAATCATCATGTGTGGATGATTATCAAGTCAATGACCCGGTCTTGACGAGAAGATGTGCGTCATCAAGCTTCAAGTGAATATGTAAGGCAAATGTATGACTAGCTAGGGCGAAGAATGTGTTCCTAGTCTTTTAACGGTCTTGGTGTTTGGTTGAATGATCGGATTGCTAGTATAGGTTGTCGTACTATTAAGAGGGGTCTTGATTAGTAGCTTGAGAGTGTCATGTATTGATAGCTTGTTGTGCTTGCTCTAGCTCTTGTTAGCATGTTGCCAATATTTATGAATTTGTTTTGCAAATAGTTGGGACACATGCATAATCCTTGTAGCATGTGACTTTAGTTTGCGAATGTGTTTTGCAAATGGTTTAAGTCCATATACCCTATTTCTTGTGGTGCGATTCTAAAAGTTGACAAATGTGTTTTACAACTTGTTGAGAATCTCGCCTTTAACCCTTGTTTACATCACACATTAATTGGCAAATTTGTTTTGCAAATTGAGTTGAAGAGAAGTGCAAAATCCTTGTTTCTCAGCTCTGGCGGTCTGACCGCAGGTCTTTGGGCGGTCTGACCAGCCGTTGAGAGTTTGACTAGGCTGTGTGCCGGTTTTTTGTTTTGGTGGTCTGACCGCTGTGGTTGACCGGTCTAACCGCCATGTGTTGGCCGGTCTAACCGGACCTCCAGGTCATGCGACCCAGTCAGGTTTTTCTAGAGAATATGTTTTTCTGGTTTTGGCTTGCTCCTTTGTGGAGCAGTACGACCGCCCCTCTAGAGGTCAGATCGGCCATTGGTTGGCGGTCAGATCGGATGTGTGTCCAACGTCTAATTTTATAGCCGTTGGAGGATGGGCGGTTTGATCAGCTATTAGTTGGCGGTCAGACCGGGTTTCGTTGATTTTCAACATATTCTCTTCCAAATGGCTAGTTTTTGTGTATGGGCTATAAATACCCACCTTGGCTGGTTGTGGGAGAGATGTTGCTAGTGATTTTCATTCCCTTGAGCAAAGAGTAAGCTCTCTCATCTCTTATGTGCATGTGTTGCACTTAGTGAGCTTAGAGAACAAACCTTAAGTGGATGTGTTGTGTTAGGTAGTGGGTTGTGTATCCATTGAGTTTAGACACTTGATTTGTTTAAGTGAGTGTCTCCGACTTGTTACTCTTAGTGCTTGCCGACACCTAGACGGCTTAGAGGAGTTGCGCCGGTGATCTTCTCAAAGAAGGTTGTGAGAAAACCTGGACGGTTGTGAGTAGTTTTGTGCTCGTTATCTCCGAAGTGGAGAAAGAGCAACCCCAAGTGGATCGAGGTGTTGGTTCGAGTGGTGAACCGATCCAAGTGGTTGGACTTACCTCGGAGGTGTTGGCTCAAGTTGTGGAGCTAGTCCAACGTGATTGGGCTTACCTCAATGTGGGTTAGGGGAGACCGGCATGTCTCCGAATACCACGGTAAAACATCATTGCAACCTTATGGTTTGTTCTCTTGTGTTTTACTTTGTGAAATTTACTTTCCTGGAATTAAATTGGTTACATATCTTTATATGTTTGCTATCATTATCAATAAACTTATATTGTTGGTGCACTTAGTCATGACTAGTGATATAGGTTTTAATTGAGCAAAACTGAATTGATTTACAATTCCGCATAAACTCGGTTTTAGTCAAAAGGTTTTTAAAACCGCCTATTTACCCACCTCTAGTCGGCCTCCTCGATCTTACGAGTGGTATCAGAGCTTGGTCTCTCATTTATTAGACTTAACCGTCTAGAGAGTAAAGGATGGCCACTAGTGATATAGTGCACCTCGGTGAAATACCTCTATTTGATGGCACAAATTATGATAGTTGAAAAATCCGCAAGTCATGTTATTTTAAGACCATGAGCCCTAAAATCTGGCGGTTGTAGACGTGGGTTTTTCTCCTCCAAAGGATCCTCTTGCTCCAACTATTGAGGCAGATAAATGCACACATTTTGACGCTCAAGTAACTAACGCTTTATTTAGTGCTTTGAGTATAGAGGTGTTCGATGTCGTATGCAATCTCAAGAGCACACATGAGATGTGGACACAACTTCAAGATAATTATGAAAGGTCCACCTCAACCAAGGATGATTGCTTAGAAGAGTGGATGTCGGGGGAAGAATGGTCAATCTCTAGCTCTGACAACGATGAGATCACAACCCCATCCATATCAACTCATTGCTTTATGGCTAAAGGTAACAAAAAGGTAAATAATGATGAGCCCACATATAATGAGTTGATGGATATGTCAAAAGAGCTTAATGAATATCTTGGGAAGGAGACGACTAAGTATAAGATTTTGAAGAAAGAATATGTATCTCTTCAAGGAATGCACTAGCTCCAAGGTAGATATAGTCATTACATGTGATCTACTAGATGATATGCCATGTGTTGCTTCTAAATCTTGCATTTCGTCTAAGGTTACCATATCCACATCTTGTGATTATTTGCTTGATATGTCTTGTTGCTCTAAAATAGACACTTTTATTTCCTATATGTCTTATGATACTAATCTTATAGAGGAAAACAAAGAGCTCAAGGCCTACGTCACAAAATTGAAAATTGACTTGGAAAAAAGCTTCAAATGGAAGGTCACTCTCGATGAGATATTAAGCAAGCAAAAATACTTGAAAGATAAGAGTAGAATTGGCTTCACTCTGAAGAAGAAGGAGAATAGCAAGACAAGACACAATGCAAGACACACGAAAAATATCAAGTGCCTTGGTTGCAATGAGAAGGGACATTTTTGCCTTAGTGTGCCCAAACAAAATAAATGACAAGCAAATATCATCAAAGAAGAGGCAAGCCGGCAAGGAGCAAGTAAAGAAGACAAAAAGGGGGAAGTAAAAAATCCAACTTGCTACAATTGCCAGGAAAAGAGATATTTTAGTAAGGATTGTCCCAAAGGTATCACTCCTAAGCCTATTATCTATAATGATCATTATTTGCTTAGGAATGCTAAAGATGGTATGGTGATTGCTAGATGTGTTAGTTCACCTAAGACTATTGCTAGGGCTATTTGGGTACCCAAATCTATTATGACTAACATTCAAGTACCCAACCGAGTTTGGGTACCAAAAGGTGCTTAAAATGCTAAATAGGTACTTGGAGAGGCATTGAAGGCTTGGCTTATTCATATAGATGTGGATTTCATCATATATCAAATTGGATCCAAGCTTGAGGATACTCATTTCACATTAAGCACCAATGCCGTCACGGTAACAAGTATTTACATTGAAGTATCTAGCATTTTATCTCTTGTGTAGGTTGCATTCTATGAAAATCTTTTCAAAAGGGTGTTTTTGCACTTGTTCAAAAACATCATTATTGAAATCTTGAGCAAGATGGTAAGTGGCACATTAAGGGGGAGTGCTAAGTCATATACATGTATATCACATCTCTAAGTGAGCCCAAATAAATTAAGTGCTAGTAATTTTTTTTCAAATTTGAGCTTTTTAGTCAAAAGTAAAAAAAAATTCATAAATATTAGTAATCTTTTGAAAAACAAGTTTTAAAATGTATACAAATGCTATTCAAAGGTTTTCCAAATGTTTTGGTTCAAGAAAAACCTATTTTAAGCTAAAATGAGTTTCTAGCCAAAATTCTAGAACATAGTATCTCGTTTTTGATATAAACTAGATTTTTATGTAAAATCTAATTTATAAAGAATTAAAAAACCTTCCCAAAAGAAATATCCTAGAGTTGTCTATTCTAAACCTTTTTGGTATTCAAAATATTTCCTAAAGGTCAACCTAGCAAAAGTTACTTGATTTCGAAACTCGTCCAAAATCATATTTTGACCTAAGTAGTCACTTTCTAGCACTTAAGTGAGTTTTGCCATTTGAGCCAACATTATTCACATAAATAGGTTCATAATGGTATTCATGACTCATACATGCAATTGGATGCTTTAAATACTATCAAGTGCTCAATTTGGCTCTTTTGGAGAAGTTTCATAAAATTAAATCTTTGAACGAAAACAAAAGTTTAATTTATAAAAACTATTTGAAGAACAGATTCTTAAGGGATATATTAGTTGGAAATGCTCCAAATGTGTTCGTTTAGTTGATTGTATGAAAGTTTGGAGCAAAATACAACATTTCCATCTTTTCTCCAAAATTAGAACTGAAATCTGCTGACAGATTCAGTCTCAGCCGTTCTGATTGGCTACCTCTCAGCGGTCTGACCGTTAGCCCACTGGTCTAACCGCCCCTTGAATGCCGATCTGATCGATAGTTGTTGTGAGCAACAAGAAATGGTCCATTTATCGATTTCTACTTCTTTCGGCCACATTGTTTGCTACCTTTGGTCAAGATATTTATTGTTATCCTTACAAGCTACCATCTACTGTTTTTCCTTGATTTCAAATGCAATTTTGTGATTCAAGTGATATTTTTTCAAATGGTAGCTTATCTTAATCATCTTGACCTCGGCATGAGATTCATCCTTACACGTGATATCATCTTATTCCTTCAAAGTGGTATCTAATTTCATTCCTTGCTGATCATACTTCTCTTGACCAAGCTTAAGTACTCTCTGTATACGAGTGGATTCTCTCTTTCCCTCTTCTCTTTGGATGCTTTCTTTGAAGATCTTTGCGAGAGAAGTTCAAGCACTTTGCAATTTCAAGTTTTATCGACACGTGGTATCCAAGTGATGTTTAATGACTATCTTTCACGAATGATCCACATTTTTGACATTTTTGGCGCTTAATGTCAAAGGGGGAGAATTTGGTTTCAAATAATGGTCAAATGAGAGAGTTTGAAGTCATCTTGAGTTTTGGATGGATATATTTCAAAGAGATGACAAAGAGAGAGATATTGATTAGATGAAGAAAGACTTTGTGTGTCAAAAGAGTACAACCTTTGTGTAAGGGGGAGTTTTTCCTAAAAGGGGTTTTCTTAGTGAAAATGAAAAACATTTTGGCCTTTGTTTAAAGTGGGTAAACTATTATATGGGAAACCTAATTTGCAATTTGCCCAAAATGGTTTATGGATCTTTATGAATGTACGTTTTCTCATGAGCATGAGCTAAATTGTCATATACTTCAATTGTTGTATTCTTTGGATCCAAAATATAGAATGAACTCCTCCAAAAGTCAAATATGAATATGTGCATTTGTTTCATTCTATATATATGAATGCACACATTTAGGGGAAGTTCACTCTTTGTTTTATCATTTCACTAGTATTGATCCCATTCTCCCATCCACTTATATTAAGGATCTCTAATTTGAAATGTATCCTTGAGTATATAAAGCTTGTGTAGTTGATATATACTCATGTTAATTCAATTTCAATTATTTGCAAGAGGATTTTCATTAATCACCAAAAAGGGAGAGATTGAAGAATCTAGACTCGCCATTATTAGTTAATAGAGTATTTTGGTAATTAATGACAATCGTCACATGGAACTAACATTTTCAATAAGTTGTATGAATATGTTATGTTCCATGATGATGGAGACTTTGGATGACATCATGAGTTGATTGTCATCAAGTCAAGACTTGGGATGAAGAAAATCATCATGTGTTGATGATGTTCAAGTCAAGATCCCGAAGTGAAGAAGATCATCATGTGTTGACGGTATTGAAGTCAAGAGCTTGGAGTAAAGGATGCATCTTGTGTTGATGCATATCAAGATCTCGAAGAAAAGGAAATCATCATGTGTTGATGATTATCAAGTCAACGACCTGGTCTTGAAGAGAAGATGTGCGTCATCAAGCTTCAAGTGAATGTGCAAGGCAAAGGTATGACTAGCTAGGGCTAAGGATGTGTTCCTAGTTTTTTTACCGGTCTTAATGTTTGGTTGAAAGATCGGATTGCTAGTATAGGTTGCTATACTATTAAGAGGGGTCTTGACTAGTAGATTGAGAGTGTCATGTGTTGATAGCTCATTGCGCTTGATCTTTCTCTCGTTAGCATGTTGCCAATATTTGCGAATGTGTTTTGCAAATAGTTGAGGCTCATGCATAGTCCTTGTAGCATGTGACTTTAGTTTGCGAATGTGTTTTGCAAATGGTTTAAGTCCATGTACCTTATTCCTTATGGTGTGATTCTAAAAGTTGGCAAATGTGTTTTGCAACTTGTTGAGAATCTCGCATTTAACTCTTGTTTGCATCATGCATCAATTGGCAAGTATGTTTTTCAAATTGAGTTCAAGCGAAGTGCAAAATCCTTGTTTCTCAGCTCTGGCGGTTTGACCGTAGGTCTTTAGGCGTTCTGACCGACCGTTGAGAGTTTGACCAGGCTGTGTGTCGGTTTCTTGTTATGGCAATCTGACCGCCGTGGTTGACCGGTTTGACCAGTGGGTGACCGGTCTAACTGCCATGTGTTGCCGGTCTGATCGAACCTCTGGGTCATGTGACTCGATCAGGTTTTTCCAGATAATGTGTTTTCTGGTTTTGGCTTGCTCCTTTGTGGAGCGGTCTGATCGCCCCTCTAGCGGTCTGACCCGCTTGGTCTGGTCTGACCGGCCATTGGTTGGCTGTCAAACTGGATGTGTGTCCAACTGCTAGTTTTATAGTCGTTGGAGCATGGGCGATCTGACTGCCCATCGCTGATTTTCAGTAGATTCTCTTCTAAACGGCTAGTTTTTATGTGTGAGCTATAAATACCCACCTTGACTGGTTGTGGGAGAGATGTTGTTGGTGCTTTTCATTCCCTTGAGCAAAGGGCAAGCCCTCTCATCTCTTATGTGCATGTGTTGCACTTAGTGAGCTTAGAGAGCAAACCCTAAGTGCATGTGTTGCATTAGGTAGTGGATTGTGTATCTATTGAGCTTAGACACTTGATTCGTCAAGTGAGCGTCTCCGACTTGTTACTCTTGGTGTTTGCCGACACCTAGACAGCTTGGAGGACTTGCGCCAGTGATCTTCTCAAAGAAGGTTGTGAGAAGACTCGGGCGGTTGTGAGTGGTTTAGTGCTCGTCATCTCTGGAGTGAAGGAAGAGCAACCCTGAGTGGATCGAGGTGTTGGTTCAAGTGGTGAATCGGTCTAAGTGGTTGGACTTACCTCGGAGGTGTTGACTCAAGTTATGGAGCCAACCCAACATGGTTGGGCCTACCTCAACGTGGATTAGGGGAGACCGGCAAGTCTCCGAACACTACGGTAAAACATCATTGTGGTTTGTTCTCTTGTGTTTTACTTTGTAAAATTTACTTTCCTAGAATTAAATTGCTTACATGTATTTACATGTTTGCTATCATTATCAATAGACTTATATCGTTGGTGCACTTAGTCGAGACTAGTGATATAGGTCTTAATTGAGCGAAACCGAATTGATTTACAATTCTGCATAAAACTCGGTTTTAGTCAAAAATGTTTTTAAAACCGCCTATTCACCCCCCTCTAGTCGGCCTCCTTGATCTTACAGAGGGGGCTCGGCGCAGAAGGGAGCGTAGTGTGTGGCGTGGCGCTGGGGATGGGAGGCGGCGCATGGAGTGGCGGCGTGGCGCAGTCCCTCCAAACCCTAGTGCACAGGGGTTTGGTTTGGGGAGGAATGAGTCGAGTGGGAAGAATGCACGTGCGGGGAGGCCATGGGCAGGGGCATCACCGTAGCCGATTCTTTGCATGGAGCGGCAGCTAGAGGGGGAGGTGGCGGCTGGAGGGGCGGCGCCGCCCGCGTGGCGGGGGATGGAGGAGGAGGCGCCATGGATGGCGGCCAGGAGCGGCGCCCTAGCTCACAAGGCTTCAAATGAATCGAGGGGGAATGGGGAATGGAGAAAGGGGCGAGACGGCGATTCCAGAACTTGCGTGAGAAGTTGCTTCGGGCGGGGGTGTTTCTGCAAAGTGGTGACGGGTGGGAGGGAGCCTCGATCCTAGCTGCTGAACTCGCGATGGGCGGCCCTTATCGGCCATGTCTATATGTTCACAAATATGGTCATGTCCACCAGATATGCTGCCCGCCATATATGCGACATCGCTTATAAAAGCACTTGAGCTCCGGAATGTTGGATCGAAATTGCAGTATTTGACGTGTGATTTGCAAAAATAACATCCTCGCAGTCGCAATTGCAAAAATGACGCTCTCATCCGCACAGTCACCGTGCAGTTTTCGTCACGACGCGACACATGGTGGAAAACTGCAAGGCCACCGAGTGGTTTTCGCCACGACACGACACGTGGCACCGTGTCTGCACGGTTTTTTGCCACGACATGACACGTGGCGGAAAACCGCATGGCCACTGTGCGGTTTTCGCCACGGCGCGATACATGGCACCGTGACTGTGGTTTTTTGCCACGTGTCGCGCCGTAGTGAAAACCGCACGGTGGCCATGCGGTTTTCTGCCACGTGTCAAGCCATGGCGAAAACCGCACGATGACTGTGCGGACGAGAGCGTCATTTTTGCAATTGCGGCTGCGAGGATGTCATTTTTGGAAATCATGCGTCAAATACCGTCATTTCGTCCAAAAACTCTGAGCTCCATCCAGTCAGGCCTCTCTAAATACTGAATATAAGAGACAGGGCACTTGAGCTCCATTCAGTCTGTTCAGACCACAAGCAACTGGAGTAGGCACCACCTACTTCAAGCCAATCAAGAATTCACAACAAGGCATGCCATGCATTAGAAATGGAAATTTAATGATGATTAATCCAAGCATTTTCTAACAGTTCACTAGCTTTCCAAGCCAATCATAAAATAAGGGAAATGATAAATGCAAGCATCTCCTGATAGTTCAACATCTATCTAGTAAATAGAAGCATCATGCAAGTCACATGCGCGCGCTTCATAGAGGTAGCTCTTCTATTAAGGAGAAGGCTCGTTAGCACCTGTCATCAGCGTTGGACCTAGGACTAAAATTTATGTTAGATGGGACAGACCAACGGTATTATCTAATAACAAAGCAAGACCTACACAATCCACATTGTAATCACACTAATAAGAGAATAAGACACCAACTGAAACCTAAAACTATAATCCGCATAGGAACATATAAGAGGTAGAATATAGAAGATGATACCTCATTAATGAAGTTTACACAAATTTGCCACCGAAATACCAAATTATTGAACATATTAGTTTGAACAAAAGATTAATTAACAATGGATTAGTGAGTGTTAAGAGTGATCACAAATCATAAAAGTTATTGAACATTGACAAACTGGAAGACATGTCATTAAAGTTCTAATTACTGTAGGAGGCCAAGACAATTTTATTCTATGAGATTTCATGCCGTGAAATTGTTTCTTAATTCTATCACGTTCAAGTCCTTTAACTATCTCCCTCTTGATGTAGCACACTATTGCACAAATCGGTCTTAATAATATTCATAGCCTAAAAGACTTTCAACCGTCGCTCCTCAAATCTAGCAAATCAAGCAATCAATCAATCACAATCCATTCATTTTCGACTAATTTCCTTAAATCCCTATTCTTATCTTTGTATTTCAACTTCTTGTTTTGAGGTTGATGATGAGCCATGCTACTCAGCTGTTGTGCCTGTACGTGCGTGCCCGCCAACCTTGCTGCCTCGGTCCTCAACTGGCCGTTGTCCTGCCGCTCGAGCCCCTCGTGGCAGTGTCCCAGCGCCCGGCCGCCCACGCGCCACTCCTCGCCTCCCACCTGCAATGCTATGCGCCGGCTGCCAGCACACGCTTAGCCTCTTCGCTTCTCGTTGGCCCACCACTACGGCATGCTGTCGGCCTGCCGCGCACCGCCCTCGCTTCGATAAGGCTAGAGACAGATGAGTCGTCGAACAAGTCCACAAAAAAGTCTCTCTGGTCTTTGAATTCTCACATGCTGGCCACTAGGCATGCGCTCTCTAGTGAGCTAGGTCTTCACACGAACGCGCCAAGCGGCTCGAGCCCAACACTGCCTCTGCCTCTGGCTTCTTCCTCCTCGATAGGGGTGAAAACAGATCAAATACAAATGGATAATTACTTTACCATATTTGTTTTTATATTTTTTTCTCGGATGCGAATACGAATATGAATACGAATATCCCGAATACAAATACGAATATGAATAATGTCAAATACAAATACAGAGTGAATACGAATCGAAACGAATACGGTCACGGATATTTTTTGAAACATGAAAACCCCTTAAATTGTACACCAGAAATTAACGGAAGCACATAACTAGAGGTGTTCAAGGCGGCACTGCCTAGCTTGCCCAACCCGAACGACCTGTTGGCCGGACACAGGGATCAGTTTTGACACAAGCCCAAGCCCAAAAGCCCGCAGGCCCGAAAAAACAGTGAAAATCCTTTTTTTATTCTGAAAATGAATTAAATATCACTTTTTTATTCCAAAAAACGAGTAAAATATTATTTTTAAATCAAAAACTGATTTTTTTTGGTAGGGCTCGAAGTTCGCCCATTTTCGGCCGGGCTTTTCAAGCTGGCCCGTTCCGCCCGACCGCCTTTTGAACAGGTCTACACATAACTAGTTTATTTGATCCAAACATTCATTAATTGTTTATATTTTCAGCAACCACACGTAACATTGACACTTGCAGACTGCATTAATTAGTTCATCACAGAGATAACACTTAGTTTATCACATTTAGCTCATAAGTCATCACAAATTCACAGTTAGTTCATCACATACATAAAACTTAGTTCACACTTAGCTCATCACACCTAGTTCATTCATGACATACATAGTTCTATAATACCTACACTTGGGCCCATAGGCCTTGTAACCCTAGCGGCATGCGCCCACCCCCTGGCCATCACCCTCATATATTCTCATGTGTGCGACACTTTAGAATTCGGATTTCATTTAGTTAAAAGTTAACTACATTGCAACTTCGTGTATTGACTTATGTCGATTAGACCAACCATAATACCACTTCGGAATCCCACCTTATTGAGTATTTCAATCCTATTTACAATTTCAGATTGCTTATTAACTTGTTCTTGCTTATTCTTCGATTGCATGTAGAAATAGACCTTCGTGGTCAGGTCGGTCGTGCTTAAGCAAGGTCGATAATAATCACAGAGTTGGTTCAGCGATTGTTGGGCATATTGGTTGTGTACGATTGGTAGTCAAATCGTGATAGTCGTCTCCAACAAATCGAGTTATCCTTCTCATCGAAAGATCAGGACACTCATTGTCGCATCACATTGCCAAGCTCGTGAAAACATTGCTCAATGCCCACCATGTCCATCTCAGTGAGGATAGATCCACCAATATCTCCACCTTCATGTTTGTCAAAAGATTAATTATGCTCAAAGATTTTCTCACATACTACACATAAACCAATAAAGCACAAGCGTAGAACTTAGCATTACCTTTTTGAGATGCCACAGTCCAATCTTTGGTACAAATCAAAGCATGAACGACTTCAGGATCAAGGCGACTGCGAAATGGATCAACAACACGTCCGCCACCACTAAAAGTTGACTCCGAAGCAACAGTCGACACTTGAATAGATAAGACATCACGAGCAAGTCAGGATAAAATAGGGAGCTCAGGTTGCTTGAGCTTCCGCCATGACAAAGCATGAAATACTTTTTTGCCTTTTGTTTTTCAATCCACTAGTGGTTGTTTCATGTACACTTCTAACTTAGTTTTGGTATCTTGGCCTACAACACTTCTATCATGCAAGAACCTTTCAAGATCTGCATCAAGATCATCATCACTCTCCTCATCCTCAACTTATTTGTCTAACTGTTGGGGGCGCATTTCACATATTTCCTTTTGTGTTGAAGAAAAAACCTACCAAAAGCATGCCTATATTAAATAGCTTGCTTCAACATGAGATATATGGAGTTTCACCTTGTTAGAACATACAAGGGGAGACCATTTGTCACATCTAAGTCACATTCTGATGCACACTTTAAAAATTACTCATATTACAATGGAGAGTTCTTCACCATTGCCATTGTATTTCTAATATTTGCAATAGCTGGTGCAATTTGCTTCAAACCATCTTGGGTAACGAGGTTTAAAATATGATCTAAACATCTCACACGAAAAAAGATACCATCACAGATCAAGGAAGCTGACTTATTGAGCAAATTTGGAGAAGATTGTGAGGAGGAGGAGATGGTGCGCTTACCTCGATGGTAGGCTCCCAAAGGGTGAGCGGAGGGCGGCGTCGGTGAGCAAGGCAAGGAGTGGGCGTCAGCGTCGATGAGCAGGGCGGGCGGAGTGTGGTGCCGGTGGGATCGATGGGTGGAGCTAGAGTGCAATGCTAGCAAGGTGGCGAGGCCACGGCTGGACGTGGGGGCGACGTCAGTGAGCAGGGTGTGGGGATTGGACTTGGAGGCAGCCTGACACCCTGAACGAATGGGGATTGGCCTAAGGAAACCCTACTATGTTGATGTGTAGTGTGTTGTGTGTTGATGATGATGGGTTGGGTTGGGCTGAACTGTTGAAGCCTTGAAGGGGTAATGAACTCTGGATATCCAGTCTTCTTAAATTCTTGATAATCCATATTCGTATTCATATTCGACGGATACTGGGTCTACTATATTCGTATTCATTTCCGACAAAAAAATCCGTATTCGTTTCTGATACAAGAACTATCCGAGAAAATCCCGAGCCGACACAATCCATATTCGTTTTCACCCCTACTCCTCAAGACGACACCGAGCGACATAGCAAGGCCATGGCCATGGCGGGTAGGAGTCGGGAGAAGAGGGGGAGGGGGTACCAGGCGGCTTGAGTTACCTCGGGTGGCTGCCTAGCCTTGCCCGATTTTTGGGTCTGCCCCTACCTGTCATGGTGCTTTTTGGTTTTGATGCGCCATTGCCTAAAACCATATCTACATCCCTAGCAAATGATATGAGATCATGGTCAATCAGAATGTTTAATTCTTGCGGCTCTATACCCTGATCCTCGTCGCATCCCCGAAGAAACTCAGTGAATTGGATGACCTTATGAGAATCATTCAGGGCTGGAGGAGAATCAACCAAAACCTTCCTTCTTCACTCCAGCATGGTACAGTGAGCCTGACGCGTTAGTGTTAGAGTCAACAACCATGTTGAGCTTTTTTTTACTCCTATCATGGTGATCTCCATCGGTGGTCCGGTAGGTTTGATCTTGATCCGCTGCGGTGCAAGGCTAGGGCTGGGAGTACAGCTCTGGAGGGCCTCTCTCACAGTCACATATGCCACTTGTTTATGCAAGTTCTTTGTGGATCGCAGCTTCTTCTGATCCATAGAGGTCATCCTGCTCGTCATTTGCCACTGCAAATAAAGTTGGAAATATTGGTATTATAATTACTAATTTAATTTCATATACTAAAAATGAGCTATTCTACAATAAATTACTATATCAACAATGAATGTAAAACAACATATCCTGTACAAATGACATGTAAATGAAAAAAAAAGTAGCAAACTACATATGATACTAACTACGAACATAATCCAATGTAGTAGCACATGCTATATATCAGAAAACGCTATGAGCTTACCCATGGGCATACAGATTATCGTCTAACACCCCGTGGCAACCTGACAATGCTACTACCTCAGATAGCATGTCAGTCTATGGTCATCACCAGATAAAGTATAACTTTAACACACACACCAGCATCACAACAAAGCAATAACAGTTAGAGTACAACTAAAATGTATTTTTTTAAGTTCATGCCAATACTCGCCTCGTAGAGCGAACAAAAGCCACTCTAACTACATGACTCTCATGTCTCGTCTTATTCGTTGAAGGTCAAACCACCGAAGCAAGGGTCTTCTTGAGCTTCATTCATATCCCATTGGAGATCACCTCCATCTTCCTATTCGGCAATGAAACTTTCAAGATCGAATTCCCCTAAGTGTAAAAAAAGAATTTATGATATCAAGAGATGAGTACAACAATACTCAACAAGTTCAACAATAGCAAGCCAGAAGTACATGTTCTAACTATCCAATTATATCAAACCTATGCTAATGAAGGACTCACGTCCTTTTAAAAAGGTGCTAACTAGTTTTATACGACATTTGTTGCCAACGATCAAGTTTTAGTTTCAAATTCTATTGTTCATTAGACACCACAGGCAGAACCCCTTCTAGGTTCTATTTCTTGCCATGACGTAGTTTCTACCTAAAACCAACGATTGGCAGTTACATTTTTACTCTGCAGAAGTGCACTACTTTACCCACAAACGTCTTTAGTTTTTTTTATGTCACCAGGATATACTGTAACATTCTGATTTTCTAAATCCTTTTTAAATGTGTAAAATAAATTAAAGCTATTTTATTTTAATGAGAATTACAAGTTTGGTTCGGTTGGAGAGGTTTGAGTTGCTGAGACCTCCTTTTGGTGTGCTTGAGAGACCTCCCTTAGCATATCTTCTTTGGTTGTGTAGGTTTAGACCTCCTCTGTGGTCTAGACCTCCCCAGTGGCACGTGAGGTTAAGCCTCCCGTAAGGCTTAAACCTTCTCTGGCCTGGACGTATCCTTACGTCGGGCTTTTTCTTTTGAAATTGGTCACTTGGACCTCTCTGTTGGTTTGAATCTCTTAGGGTTCAGACCTCTTTTCTGTTCAGACTTCTCTTAAGTCTAAACCTCTTGCTGTCTGGGCACCTCTCTATGCCCAGACCTCCTTTCATTGGGACCTCCGTGTGTTCCAGTGAGCTTCTTGTTCGCCTGCGGACCTCCTGAATTCATATAAACCCCCTTGATATCCTTTCTTGGCCGAAAGGACATCCCTTGTACTTGATCTGGCGGTCCAGACCTCCTCCCATTTCCAATCCAAAGTTCCAGACCTTCCATGCATTATGTCCCTTCGTGGACCTCCCCTTTGTTTTGAATCCAACGGTTTGGACCTCCCCTCACTTTGAATCTGAAGGCCCAGACCTCCCCGTGCATCTTTTCTCTCTGGGGACCTCCCCCTTCGCGTTGATCTTGGCTGTTGGACCTCCCTCTCGGAGATCCAACCGCCCGGACCTCAACTTGCCTTTAATCTCAACCACGGGATTTCGTGAAGTTCCTGGACCTCCTATCCGAGACATCCCCGTGGCCTCTTAAACCTGGCTCGGGACCTCCTCGCCAGACCTCCTTTGATGAGATCCTAACCGTCAGGATCTCCTTTGTTGATCCTGACCGTTAGGACCTCCCCACGTTCGGACCTCCTTGGTGTACATCAGGACCTCCTAGCCTTCGGACCTCCTCAAGGACCTCTCCTGCGGGGCAAGACCTCCCTATTTTGACCCGACTGTTTCTAAATTGACTGGCCCCACCTGCCAGTCTTAACCATTCTCAATTCCTCCGCCACGTTATTATATTGAGCATTTAATGCGGGTCTTGTCACATTAAATGCATCCATATACGTGGTGTTTTACTGAATTGGGTCACTTAACCGCACTACGACATTTTCTTTGTTCCTTCCCAAGCAACATACATTGTCCTTCCTCGTACCTTTTGCCCAGAATTGTAGTGACACCTGCCCTGCCACTACCTACCTTTGACCCATTTCTATACTTATCCTTGACACGTATGTTTCTAGTTTTCTTCACCATTTTGATTACAATTAGACCAAGAAATTCCACCATATCACCTTTCTTCACACTCTATTATCCTGGCTCTCGACCAGTGGCTCCCAGGGAAAGCCTTGCTGCTCCCGACTTTCCCTCCATCCATTGTTTCTTCTTTTTCTGGTAAGTCCCTTGGTGATCTGCTCCACTCTTGTTCTTATCATTTGCCTTGGTGATCGTGTCCTTCACAGGGACCTCCTTTTGTGGATTTCTTGTGGATTTCTATGGACCTTGTGTGAGGACCTCTTCTCTGGACCTTGCGCAAGAACCATTGCTCAGCACCTCTTTGCCTCTTGCTAGGTCACACCCACAGGGTCTTTTGCCAAAGACCGCCTCCTCCTCTGTGAGTTTAGACCTCCTCCCTAAGAACCTAGTCTGGAGTTTAGACCTCTCCTGTTGGTTGCGTTTTGGACTTCCTCTGGGGTTCTTTTGGTTTTCTTATTGTTCTTAATTGGATCTTTATTTGAACCTTCTTTGAAATTGCTCCTTCATACGTGTAGATTGTGAAGACTCCAGGGAGTCTGAGTGTACTGAAGAGGAGGATTCACAGGATAGTGAGCAAGGCAAGTTACACTTTTGATCATATTGCACCTAGTAATTCAAATTATTTATGTCCTGTTTTAACATGTACTGCATGCCTATTTCTATCAAGATAGTTCAATACCAGTTTTAACTTCATAGTTATACCCATTTCCTTTGTATGACCCCTGTTGATTTTGGATTGAGCTTATTGTCACCATTAGGTCAAACTTGGTTGATCTGAGAGTGTGAGCCAAGATCATTTGAAAAACATGTGCTTAGTTATGCTTAGATCAAACTTATTGATTTTGGGAAATCTTTACCAACATGACCAAATAATATTTTAAATGTTTTCACTATGACATTGGGATGTCATGGAGGTATGAAAATGTTGCTGGGTAAGCAAAGAAAATGAAAATGGGTTTTGGTACTGGGCAAATTGGTTTGCTTGGTGGTGCAATGTTTATGCACGGACTCTATTCAGCTAAGGTGGAGGTCCGGGGTTTGTGGAAGTTGCCCTAGTCATGTGAGGACCGGTCTTTGGCGACCAATGCCATGCCTATAATGGGCTATGCCACAATCGTGCAACCACATGTCTCCAGAATGGGGCGAGGGACCTGGCTGATTAATTTGTAAAACTCTACCATATGCTGCTCCATTAGAGGTGTGGGAGGTCTTGTTTGGCCAATAGTCTTTTATAACCTACTGTTCCCACTGGTGCAAGAGGGGGCTTCCCGCCGGATTGCTATCCACAGGGGGGTGAAACCTTAGCAAGGAGAGGCTGTGGTGGAGCAATGCATTGTAAAGGCCTTGTCATGAGCTCTAGATCTCTTACCTTTGGAAGTGAGAGGTGGCATTGACGAATCTTGGGACAAACTAGAGTACTCATGTCGTGTGGGTAAAGTGCACAACCTCTGCAGAGTTAAATCTATTCGAATAGCCGTGTCCACGGTCATGGACGTGCTGGCAAAGGCCACTTGAAGTTAGATGTTGGATTTGGGGTTTCCAGAAATGTTTGCTAAAAGCTGTTTTGGGATTTTATCCCATGGGTTTGGGCGAGGAGCCTAATGTCAGGAGGGTATCCTTCACCAATTCGTTGATGAATGCTACTCAACTGAAAAACTGCTTTGCTAAATGAATTTTAGCTATTAAAGATCTGCTTTGGAACTTAGTAATGGTATTTGAAAGAAAATTGGCTTTGTGCAAAATAACCATATCATGCCATCCTTTGATTATCCATCTATGCATGTCATGTTGCTAACCCACGGTGTAACTTGCGAAGCACGGTTGTTGTGCTCACTCTTGCTCATTGCAATCTTTGCCAGAGAAGATCTTGTCGATGAAGAAGATCAAAGCATGACTAGGTTGTGCCCTCGATCATTTATGCGTGGCGTGTTGATGGACCCTTTTGAGTTCTTTTGCTTTTATGTATTTATGTTTGGCCCAAGGCCACCTTGTAAACAACTTTGTAAATGCTTTGTTTGAATAAAGGTGTGTTGGATGTCACCACCAATGTGTTTGTGCTCTGAGCTAGCCATGATCCTTGGGACTAGCTCGAGTTTCCTGAGAGGACCACGGGCGGGCTCCAACCTCTATGTCCTCACAAAGGGATGGCGTGTGAGGTTACGAGAAGTCCCAGATCTCCACGACCTCCTCTCGGAGGTCGTGGGTGGTCTTAGTGAGCCCTCGGACCTCCTCGTTTGTTCCTAAGTGTGGCTATGGCGGTCGTGGGTGCTCCACGGTTCTAAGACTCTCTCTCGGGCCATGTCCTCTGGACCTCCAGGAGGTCTTGCTGGACCTCCTGGGAGGTCTTGGTGGACTGTCCGAGAGATCCTTTATGGACCTCCTGGGAGGTCCTGGTGGACTTTCCAGAGGTCATGGAGGACCTCTCGGTGCCCTAGAGTTGGGTCGTCACATATACACACTTCTTTTAGTATGTGCGTGGCTGAAGGATCTAGGCCCCTAATTTCATTGTGTACAAGTTTTGGTGATTAATGACAACCAGATGTGTGTGACTAACTTTTTTCGTAAGTCGGAGTGATAGGTTTGGTCTTGGTTGATGGAACACTATGGATGACATGATGTGTTGATTGTTACCAAGTCAAGATCCCAATATTTGGATGTATACACAAGGCAAAAGTATTTAGGGCATGCTAAGGATATGTTTTTTAGTCTTTTTACTGGTCTTGGTGTTTGATTAGAAGATCAGATTGCTAGTATAAGTTGTCATACTATGTGAGCACCCGGATGTTTATTAGGCTCATAATACTTAGTCATCCAATTGACCCTAGTATTATCAACCAAATAAACTCCGTCTCGAGAGATGTATACTTCCCGACGCAAGTACACATACCTCACAACAAAAGAATGCATCAATTCCATACAACACATAGTACATAAGCAACAAACCAGAAGTTAATATTAATAAGGAAAAGCTATTACAAAAGAGGGGCCCTTAGGCCAAATAGCAACAAACTACAAAGATACACAGCGGAAGCAAAAGTGCCATAAGATGGCCATAACAAAAGCCAATTAGTGTGCCTTTACCCACAAGGCAACTAACAGGACCGCCAAGCTAGTCGTCAAACCGAAGCACATCTCAAGAAGAGTGAAGCCCTTAGGGCTCACCTTCTTCCTCTGCAACAAAAGCCACAAAATGCCACAACCACGCGGATGAGTACATAAAGTACTCCATAAGACTTACGTGTGAGATAACAGAACTATAAATAGCTACATGCAAGCTTTATTTAAGTGGATGAGGCTTTGGACTCATTTTAGCATAAAGCAAGTTTCATTTGCAATAATATAATAGATTGAAGGCAATTTGACAAAGCATTTTAATTGTTGAAATTCAACGAGGTAGTAACATAGTAACAACAACAAGAACAACCTAGAAGTGACTAACCCAAGTCACCACAACAATAGCATGAACTCCCCGTTCATACCAACCATGTCAAGTTTTAATTAAAGGTTGTAGTCTAATCTTGAACGACCTTACCAAGCATGTCCATAACCTAGGGCGAGGCTATTGAATAGTTTTATCCTGCGGGGTGTACCTTTGTACCCACACGCCGACCGCCTTTCCTTTAGGCACACTACCATAGGTATGCCAAGCACGGCTAAGTCCTACGAGACAGTTCAATGGACAATGCTAATTCGAGTCGCACAACCCACGGGAGAAGGAGACATCACACAACCTTCCGGAAGCTAATGCTCCCTCCCACATCACACACACATTTTATCTTTAAAACACACCAACCGAAAGCGACCCCAATTAACACCGCCCAAAGTACTTAGTCAAAGGGGTTCCATATGCCCCTCGTGTGGTTAGTGTGAAATCGCTTGGCTTAGTGACCCAAGTACTCGGTCCTTAGGGACCCGGGCATACCACCACATCCAAAAACCGCACCATCCATCCAATATGCCCAAGTCTAAATCAATCTTTTATTTTCAGTTTTTGATTTTACAAATTAATCAAAGCACAAGTTTGGACATATAGGAGTAATAATCAGTTTTGAGTGATCAAGACCATCGACTAAGTCGATGATCGCCCATTACTACCGTTATCTAAGCATTGCTAAGCATAACACCGTAAAAGCAATAAAAGAGCATAATTAAATCACCGGCCTCTAATTCACCAGCGATATTAGTAACTTATGGTTTGTGGCAGGGGTAACAATTTAGGGGCAACTATGCAATAGGAATAGCTACCTCTAAACGATAACATACTTTGACACAAAAGCATGCATACATACAAGTTAAACAAAATATTAGACTTTAAAGTAATGGGACAATGATGGAAATGATCAAACTGCTTGCCTTTACTGTTGCTGGACAACTTGTTGCCGAGGATCGCTCACGGGATCAATACACTAAATCGGCACCTAATCGGAAGAGCGAAAACAATCGATAAAACGGCGAAAATGACAAAGACAGCACAGCAAACGAACTCCAAACACTCTGAATTTTCTACAGCAGCAAGAGGATGATTTTTAGGGAATTTAGCAATAAGAACCAATTGATTTGGATTCTCAATGCAAAAGATATGAGCAAAACAATTCTGCTCAGCCCTAAAATACCAAACTGCACTATTCACTAATTTAATTATGAGGCAACATTTTCTAGAAAAGTGGTGATGCTGAGATTTTTACTGTAAAACCAGCACCTCATGAGATGAATAACACAATTGAGTTCATCCCATTTGGAGCTATTATGCATTTTCTATAATTTTTCAAAAACGAGAACTTGAACAAAATTATAATGCTCAAGTCCTCCTTTTTATAACAGCAACATGCTCAAAACTAATTTTCTTAGTGAGTTCACTAATAGAGGAAACCAACAAAGTTGGAATCACTCAAAAAGAATCTACAGAGTATTAGTTGTGTATTTTACAAGTTAAACATTAGTTTGGGTGTATATTTGAAGTTAGTTTTAAAATCTATTTGCAAAACTGTGCTCTGGAGCTGAACTCAACTTACAATCATTTTTGGATTAAAGTCAAGTTCAAGACAGAGCTAACACAATTTGAATGACCTCATTTGGATTTAGAATGAATAAGATATGGAATTCTAAAGTTTATACCTTATTTCAGTTTATAATTAAGAGTTCACTGGAATTTCTAAAACCAAAAGAGAGGGGGAGGACGTGAACCGTTGATCTAAATCAAACGGCCCAAGACCTCCAGAGGAAAACGCGCACGCGCCTGCGCAGGTCCAGAGAACACGGGCCGTTGATCTTGGATCCAATGGTCCATGTCCTCCCTGCCACGCTAGCATTGCAAGAGAGGGGAGGTCGTGGCCGTTGATACCGCATCCAACGAACCACAACACAAGAGGAGGACCGGACGGTCCAGATCAAACGAGGGAGGTCTGGACGGTGAGATCTTCCAAAGGAAGATCTAAACTATCAAGATCTCCCCAAGGAAGATCTACATCGTCAAGACCTCTCGAGGGAGGTCTGGGACGGTCCAGATTTTCAAGGAGGACCTTAATGGCCTAGATTGTCCCGGGGAGGACCTTAACGGTCAAGACAACAACAAAGAGGTCTGGGCGGTTCAGATCCACTTGGGGTGGTCTGAGCGGCCGGGATCTAATAAAGGGAGGTCCTAAGCGGCTCAGATTTCCACTAGGAGGTGCAGGCGGCTAAGATTTACCCGAGGAGGCCTACAAGGTTAAGAGGACCTCGGGGAGGTCCTACACGGTGGAGATCAACACAGGGAGGACCTCAACGGCTAAGATCTCCCACAAGGAGGTCCTAGCGGTCAAGATCGCAAGGAGGAAGGTCCTGGGGGTTGTCCCTACAAAAGACCGGGGTGGTCTTTGCAAAGAGGACCCAGGGGAGGTCCAAGATGGCTAAGATGGCCCCAAGGAGGTCTGGCCGAGACCTAAGATGGACGGCACAAGACCTCGCACTGTGACACTAAGGACACATTAAAAGCTACAATGATTGGAGGTGATTAGCCAAAATGGGGAGGTCTTTGTCTTAACGACAAAGGCACGGTGCCAAGGTCGTCCGACAAAATCCCGAGAGGCTACCAAGGCTCGACGCCGGCGATGAGGACCTCACCGGCGCCATCTAAGGACACCAGCGTGTGCGCAATAGTGTTGCAAGACACGCCAGACCATTCATTGCGGGGGTGGCCTGAGCGGCGACGAGCCGTAGATTGGCGGCATAAAACACACGGCCAAAACACAAACAGCGATAATGAGCTCCGCGTGAACATTCAAGCGTGTGCCAAGCTCATAACAACATACATGCAGTGCGGCATCTCACGGGACTACCGGGAGGGTTACGGAGGTCGCGGAGGTGCTGAGGAGGTTGGGGACGTGGAGGACCGGAGTTGGGGAAGAAGGGTTGCTCCACGGCCAACTCCAAGCTCCAAGCTCCAAGCTCCAAGTTAGGCCTCTCTGAAAATGTCCCAACCAATTAAGTTAGGGCTTTTGGTCACAGAGGGTAGTGGCTTAGATTGAAGCAAAGAGACGGAGAGGAAAAGCCACGGGAGCACTGAGCCACCGAGGAGCTCCAAGGGCAACAATGGCGGCCAAGGAGGTCGGGGTGGTTTGAGCTCCACAGAATCGAGAGCAAATGGTGAATGGTGGAAAAGAAGCCAAGGAAAACAATGGGGAGGTATTATAGCCCGAGGGGAAAGGGTCATGAGCTAGGGTTAAGCTCATGGTGAGTTTAGCCCATGGCTCGGTCCATGGCTTGGACAGGACGTGGAGGTGACAGGAGCAGGCCTGCACAGCGACTTTGGGGCGAAAAGCTCTGACCCGCATTAAATGCCTGCAGGCAAAGAGCCGTTAGACAAGACAGATCACTGCCTCCTCCACTGCCATGGCGTACGCGCGCGCCAGAGCTAGGAGAAGAACAGGAGTTGCCCACCACCGTCCGATTAGAAATGAGGGGGAGGTCATGACCCTCGGATCTAAAGCGAAAGCAGTAAGTTTTAAAAGGAGAAGGAGGAGATCACAGCCATTGGATGCGGGTCGGGAGGTCGTGACCCTCCGATTTCCATAATCTTGAATCTTGCGTGGAAAAAGGGACGGGGGTCCACGGCGTTGGATCTCAATCAGCAGTGCGGACCTCTGTGAGGTCTTAACCGCATACGAACTTAAGAACATGCGGGGAGGTCATGGCCTTTGGATTTAAATCAAGGCGCACAACCAAAGGGAGGTCTTAGCACTACGGCGTAGCGCACAAGAGGTTATGGCCATCAGTTAAGATCAATGGTGATGAGAGGCGAGGAGGTTTGAGGCGTTGCGCAAAAGACAAGGGAGGTCGGGACCTTTGGATTTTTGATCCAACAGTTACGATCAAAAGAGGGGAGGTCTGAGCTTGCTAACGCACTGAGGAGATCATGGCCTTTAGATTTAAATCTAAGGGCTCACGACCTCACGTCTTGTGAGGAGGTCTAATCGCACAAGACAAGGAGGAGGTCGTGGACTGTGGATTTTAGATCAACGGTGCACAACATGAGATGGGGAGGTTGTGGTATTTGGATATTATGAGGGAGGAGGTCGTGGGCTGTTGGATCCGATCCAACGGCTACGACCTCAAGTGAGTGCAAAAGGGGAGGTCAAGGTGGTTTGAGCTCGCGGGGAGGTCAGGGCCATGGATTTTTGATCCAGAGGCCAAGACCTGATGAGGTGGGGAGGTCCTGACTGAGTATGTTGAGGAGGAGGTCGTGGGTCATTGGATTTGATCCAACGGCCACGACCTCAACAAATGGGATGACCTCATTGCGATGGTTTAACGACTCGAGGAGGTCTTTGAGGTTTAACACACGGGGAGGTCATGACCATGGATCAGCGATCCAACGGCAATGACCTCATGAGGTGGGGAGGTCTTTGCGGTGTTGATCCGGAGGAGGTCGTGGCGGTTGGATGTTAATCCAGCGGCTACGACTGATCAAATGGAGAGGAGGTCGACAAGCGGGGAAAAGGTTGAATTTGGACCACTTTGGGAAAGTGGCTAGCCCAAGGAGCAGTGTAGGCTTTTAAGTTTAGTTTTTAACAATGAAACTTAGCAGAATTATTTGAGATAGCAAATGAACTCCAAAATTCATGAAATTTTAACTGGAGCTTGCTGACAATGAGATTAACCTCACATAAAATTTCCAGAGGTTATTATGCAATGCATTTTTCTCAGAAAATTCATGAAGGTTGTTCAAGGATTTGTTTTTCCTCCAAAATTTATCAAACAAGTTTTACAACTTGTGATATTTTTCAGAGGGGTCCCACATTAATTTTAGGACCAAGGAAAATATTTCCAAAGGTTTGGCACAAGATTTAAGATAAACGGAGAATGAGTTTGACTTTTGGTCAACAAGAGCTTTGTGTTTTTGGATTACGCAACTCTTGGACTAGAATTACACGAGAGATTAGGGGTTTTCAAGATGTGAGAAAAAGTTTTAATTTCTACACATATAATTATACTTGAACAAACCCTAATTATACATTTGGGATGTTACATACTACTAATAAGGGTCTTCTTGCATGCATTAGCTCCTCATGGCACGATTAACTTTGCAATTTCATTTTGCAAATTATTGAAGTTCATGCCTGTTGTTTTTGTTATGATTCCAACATTTCGCTGCATCAGACCAACCATGACTTCTTGGCGGAACGGATGGTCCGCGTTCGCGGAGTGTTTGTGTGACGCTAATGGACCAAGATAGTCGATGTCTTGGGTGACCATCTGGCGAATGGTCTGCGACTGTGGAGCGTTTGCGAAGTTGGCGGACCAAAGCCTATATGTGGTTGTTGATGCGCGCCTGACGGCATGGGCGGATCCACCGTCCCTTCAACCTGGGCAGTTGCCTAGGCTTACCGGTGATGCGTCATAGTAGCTCCGATGAAGTTCCATGGCAATCACGACCGAAAAATGACGTCCTGTTCAGGCAAAACAAGATGACTGATACATAGCTTACGGCTTGCCTAGGCTTTGAAAAATTATTGGCTCCGCCACTGCCTGGCGGACTGTCTGTGGCCTACTGCCACGGACCAAGACATCCAGAATTGGCTCTTTTTGTAGCTGGATAGCGGAGGGTCCACCGTATATTGGCGGACGGTCTACTTATCACGGACTAACCGTGGCCCATGTGGCGGACGATCAATTCATGAGAAGAAATTTTTGGGGATGAAAATATGCGAACGGTCCTTCATGTGTTGTGGATGTCTACAAAAACTCAGATGATTCGAATATGGTTTCGAGCAAACTCACAGAAGTTGTGTGCTTCGGTTCCCTGTGGCAGATGTCCATGTTAGTGTGGCGGACGATCCATGGGTCTCGCAATGACTAGTTTTGTTGATTGAGAAATAGTTGTTGGAGGCTAGAGTGGTGGACCGTTCGCCATTGAGGTGTGAATCGTCCGCCGGGTCTTTTCAGGCTAAGTTCTCCAACGGCTAGTTTTTGTTGGTGAGGAATACCCTTTTGTGGCTGGTTGGGTTAGACTTTTGCCACTTCATTGGACATCCTAAAGTTATTGCAAGTCCTCTCTCATACTTGTGCATGTGTTACACTTAGAGAGAGTTAGAAGCAAGATTCAAGTGCTTGTGCATTGACATTGAGCTATTGTGCACTTTGTGGGAATCAAGTGAGTCTTGGCTTATTACTGTAGGTGGTTTGGTGAAGTTGTTGGCCGATGATCTCTTCAAGGTGTGTGAAGAGACTCGAGTGTTTGCGAGTGGCTCGATTATCTCCATCTCCGGAGTAGAAGAAGAGCTACCATAGTGGATTAAGGGAAGTGATCGATCATTTGGAACCGGCTTGATATGTTTAAGCTTTCTACATAGACTAGCAGAGACCATCAAGTCTCTGATCACCACAGGAAAACCTCTTGTGTCATGTTTTGGTTGTATCTCTTGTGCGTTCACATTTGTGCTATTTAGTCTCTTAGAATTAAAGTGCTTACTTATCACTCTAGGATTGTAAACCTTGACATAGACATAGGATATTGGTGCACTTAGTTCAGATTAGATTATTTAGGCTTTGATTGTGTATAACTGGTTTATTTAAATTACTTATAAAACTCGGTTTTCGCAATAACAAAAAAAACCGTCTATTCACATCCTCTAGTAGGCCTCCTTAATCCTACATTGGCCCAGAACAAGCGTTCATAATGCTTTTCCAAATTTTATTAGTATAGTATAACTCTGCTCGGTCAACGAAGCTCCCCCGTTGTTGTCAGATGCCCCTAGCAAACTGGGCCTTTTCTACCATAGTTAATTGATTTGTCTCCTTGCATGTGTTCAATGTTTTTTAAAGTTAATATAACCAATCTTATATGTAATGCAATATTATATAAATTCATGAGGTTCATAAATTTCACATGTGAAATTAGGTGCATGTGAGCCATGACCTCTACAAGAATAAAGATCACCTCGTGCATTCTTTATCTATTTTGGATACCCAAGGTATCATTTTGTTGCATGCCATAAAATCTTCTATGAGTTTTAACTCCTAGGTAATTCAGTTAAATGATAGTATTCTCCTAATAGCATCAACCTTGCCATTTAGTATATAAACAAAGTCTGCATGCGCCAAACCAGAAATTTTAACGAACACGTATTAGTTACTTTAGATACAAACCATTTATGCATGTGGCTGAAGGCCTGCACACTGTTGCGACCATATAATTGTATTCCAAGTTCCAACTATCTCAGTCTCTGTCGTATAATAGTAAGTTCATTTTATTGAACAGAAATGTAAAATAAATATTCCACTAGTTTCTTTAATAAAATCAATTGAATTTGTCGCCGTTAAATTTGCCCGCATTGGCAGCATCTCCAACTTTGACTCGAATGAGACTTTTGTCCCAGTTAAGTTTATGGGACCTGACCGTAGATCTTAGTAAGTGGCGAGTGGCGGCGGGATCAGAGGAAGGCAATGAACAATGGAGGTTGGTGGTTGGTGGTGACAACAACGAGGAGATCGGGTTAGGTTTTAGGTCGGCGGGATGTTGTAGACGGTGGTGGTGGCACCATTAGATCCGGTGAAGTAGATGGTCGCTGGAACATGGACGATGGCGGCTAGTTAGGGTTAGGGGTGGGACCGAGGAAGGAATATGGAGGGATGGACAAGAGATTTTTTGGATCTAGATCTGAATTTGGACCACTCACAAAATAAGAAGAACAGCTAAATCGGAAACTTAATCGTGAGAGGTATATCTCCAACACTATTGTCATTTTTCCTTCGCGAATATCCCCAGTCCAAGGAACCCTTTCCATCAATTTCTTGACTTGCACGCCGCTGGTGCCATGATTGGCACTGCCTGTACTGCAAAAACGCCGCGACCTCCAGATCTGCTGCCCCACTCGATGTATCACTGGCGGACAAAGTATGATGGCTGTTTATTGCTACATTTGGAGTAGTATGTCGAGGAACTGTTGCTGGTAAGTCTAGTCCAAATGATTACCTCATAAACAAACTCAGAATCGTAAGAACGATACAAGATCGTAAGAACAGAATAATAAATTAAACACAGAGATATGATATGACTTCAGACTTCTCTTTGTTACTCTTCCAAAAGATCGATTACAATGAGGGGCCTCATCTCCTTTATATAGACTACTGGATGATGAGCAGTCCACCTGGGCCATGACTCTCCGGTCCTGGGCCCGGTTTCTTAACACTCCCCCTTGGACACTCATCCAACGTGTTCATGTCTCGTCAAAACTCCATAAAAACCCAGTGGGAAAATTTTGGAGAAAAAGTACATGTTATGCGTTCCGTTGTGTTGCACGAATTACCTCATTAAAAACATTAGCCGAGAAACTTCAGAAAAACTCGTCAAGGGAAAAAGAGTACAATCCACCCAATTTCATTTAATCTCTAGGATTTATTCTTTGGGTACTCGATCTTCATGATCAAGATTTAACAAAGAGTTCATAAAGGTTCTCCCCCTAAATTCTGCACTTCTCTAAGTCTCATCATTCCAATTCCACGTATGCATCTTTCAAAGCTAGACGCTGGAAGTGACTTAGTGAATAAATCTGCAAGATTTTCACATGACTTAGTATGCAGTACTTTAATTTCATCCATCTTTTGCAATTCATGAGCATAGAAGAACTTAGGGTTGATATGCTTAGTGAGAGGACTCTTCACATAACCCATCTGGACTTGTGTAACACAAGCTGCATTATCTTCATAGATAATAGTGGGGGTTTGCGCGGTATTCAATCCACACGACTGCTAGATGTGGTGAATCATTCACCGAAGCCAAGAACATTCTCATGCGGCCTCGTACAGTGCTATAATTTCTGAGTGGTTCGTCGAAGTCGATACAAGACTTTGCTTAGATGATTTCCATGAAATTGCAGTTCCACCACACAGGAATACATAGCCTGTTTGCGACTTAGTTATATCTTGGTCTCGACAAAGACCGACATCTCGTGATCTTGATCATAGTTAGGTCTTGGTTCTTTCTGTAGAACAGTCCAAGATCTTTACTTCCTTAGAGGTATCGGAAAATGTTTTTTATTCCCTGCTAATGCCTTTTGGTAGGTTCTGCACTATACCCTGCTAGAAGACTACAAATACAATGTCCGGTCTAGTACAATTTGCTAAATACATGAGTGCTCCAACTGCGCTCAAGTATGGGAATTCCGATCCTAGAACTTCCTCCCCCTCTTCTTTCGGTCTGAACGGGTCCTTGTCTTACTGCAAGGATCTCCCGACCATCGGCACTTTTGAAGGGTATGCCTTTTCGAATCCGAACCTTTCTAACACTTTCTGAGTGTAGGTTGAGTGATGTACTAAAATCTCTTAAGAGGTATGCTCAAGCTGCAAGCCTAGGCAATATTTAGTTTTACCCAAATCTTTCATTTCGAACTCCGACTCCAGATAAGAGCTTGCTTTCTTGATATCTTCTAGGGTCCCGATGATATTCAGATCATATACATATACCGAGATTATACAAAATCCATCCTGCGATCTTCGTATAAATACACAGGGGAAATCCTCATTGTTCGTGTAGCCTTTCTTGTAGAGAAAGTCGCTTAAGCGATTATACCACATTCTGTCTGATTGCTTCAGTCCATACAGTGACTTTCTGAGTTGCACACTGTACAGATTTCTATTTGCTCTGTCTTGGTTTGGGACAGGGATACCTTCATGTAAATGTCTGAATCCAAGTTTCCATAAAGGTATGCAATTACCACATCCATCAATTTCATTTCTAAATTCAGGTTTACTGCCATTGAGATTAAATATCTAAAGGTAGTTCCGCCGATGACTGGTGAATAAGTTTCTTCATAATCAACTCCTGGTCGTTGAGAGAAACCTTGTGCAACAAGTCTTGCTTTATGTCTTACAACTTCATTGTTTTCATTTCTCTTTCGAACAAATACCCACTTATGCCCTACAGGGTGCACATGGGGAGGTGTGCGGCTTACAGACCCAAACACCTCTCTTTTATTCAGATATAATAATTTTGCTTCTATTGCCTCCTTCCAATATTTCCAATCTGATCTTTTCTTACATTCAGCGAGCGATGCAAGCTCTGGATCAAGATCGATGATTGTGGCAATTTTCTTTACAAAATAAATATCGACATTGACTGTTGTTCTATTTATAGATTCTCCCGTAGTCATATAATTTATAGTTATTTCTTCATGGGACGGTTCTGCTAATGCTTCTACTCGCTCACTGCTACTTCCAATTGCGGGGGCAAGTCCCTTTAGTATTTCAGCTCTAACATGTGCGCACACACTACAACATGAACACCCCTTTAACAACGCATATATGCGTTGGTAGAAACCCAAATAAATGTTGTTAGGGTCGATACCAACGCATTTAGTATGCGTTTCCATTGAGGCCGTTGCGAGAGTGTATTACAACAGATAAACAAGCGTTGGTAATAGATATGAAAAAGCGTTGCGAAGTAGCAACGGATATATTCAGGTTGTAACTACACTTGTATGCGTTGGTAATTACCATGCGTGGATGACTTTTACTATTTTGACAATGGATATAATTATATTGTCACAACGCATAGAAGCGTTGGTTATTTACTATACAGATAACTTTTGCTATTTTGGCAACAGATATAATTTGGTTGCAGCAACGATTATAAGTGTGTAGAAATCAAAGTAAAAAAATCATTATTGGTCATAGCATGGTTAAAAAGAACACTCATATATTAAAAACAAATTGTTACATTACATAGAGAACCATCCATATAAGACATGATATATATAAATATTTTAGTTGAACATCATTTCCTAACAGAATGAAATCTAAACATAATGGAGATCATCTGTCTATGTCACCATTCTCCACCTTGCATTCGACATGTCATCCATAGCATCATCCATTTATATTATCAACCTACAATGAAAAATTTGATTCCATTAATGCACAATTGGGAAGAAACAAAATCACAATATTAAAGTAACAAAACTTAAAGGAGCATCGTTTGGAACACAGGAATTTCGCAATATTAAAGTAACCATACTGTCCCATTCAGAAAAGGGCCCAATGTCACCATTAAGCTTGGAAAACAAGTTCGGATTTTTAAAATCCAACTTAAAAGCATGTTTGGAACACATGAATTTCGCATGAATTTTGTAGGAAACTGTTCGATTCTTGCAGAAATCGAAAAAAATCCCATGTTCCAAATTTGCAAAACTTTCGTATTCAGGGAAGTGCTGGCCACTGAGAAATTGCACCCATGGTTCCATAATCCGCCAGTTACCAGCCATGTATAAACACCTAATTTGGTTAACTTGGTATAAACACCTCCAGTTCAACCCTCTAATATTCCTCTTTCAAATCAACTTCTATAGTAAAATACTCCAAATTACTTCTAGTATATATCCCAAACTTCGAATCTTCAAAAACCTAAAATTTTAACCAAAAAACAATGGCAAAGAAACCCTGATTGCACCTCATAGAAGCGGTAATGAGACCGGTCTAGCCATGTACAGCAAAATTTAAGGTACATGAGCTTATGTTTTGCATAGGCAAAACAACAGTGAGTATTGTTTACTTGAACAAAAGGTAATACCTTCAGGACAAGTTGTTTCTCTGATTCCTCATATTGTAAGTATCTGAAAATTCAAAAAAAAAAAGCTGTTAATACTAAAATTGCCAATTAGAATTTGCAGCATTGTTATTACTCAAACATTTCTCCTGAGACCCAAGCATTAAATAATAGCAAGTATTTGAACTTCAATAGCACAACAGAACAAAAGTATACAACTGCACATTGTAAGCACACAACTGGCAAACAAGGCACAGTGCAATTAAGGCAGTAATTAAACTGGTATTATAATAGAACCAGATGACTATGTGTCTGTGTGCCTAACGCCCTAAAGTGAGCCACATTAGCAGATTGTACTTTGAAGAAGCCTTATCTTTTTATTCGTATGTAAACTTTCCATTTGTTTGCAAACTACCATGACATTGCTAATGGAAGCCCAGCACCTCGGACAAATGTGCTATTGATAACTCTCTTATCAGCAAAAACCATTCATATTCCTCACTAACTACATCAACAGTAAGAGATGAATTGCACATGGGAAAAGGCACTATAAATTGCTTTGAACTCGGTAGTTGTTCCTCAGAAAACAAGGAAGTGGTGGTATTGCACTTACTCGTCACGCAACTTATAATTCTCTAGGGTCAAAGTCTTGTGTTCATTAAACTATTTCTGTTGAGAAACATCCCGATACTGTCAACCAAGAACAACAAACTGGTCATGTAAGAATACTTTTAGTATTTTAAAGACATTTAGTACCACACAATGTGCTTCTATCATTTAAAAAAGGTTGCTTCTTGAGTAGTTGATAGAGTAAATTTTAGGCGATCCATAAATCATCGGCTATTATTAGTCTTCCTTGCCTCGTGTGGTGATTATTTACAACTCCATCCATGTGATCTAGCTTTGTCTCGGTTAGCATTGTGCGACATGGCTCCAAGGGCATCAAAATTTCTCTTCACTCCCGTCTCTGTTAGAGTCGAAAAGCATTAACAACGCAGTGACATTTGGATGAATGAACCTAAAAGATGGATATAACTCATCGCCGCTTGTCGTAATATCGTGACCAAGATGGCGATCTGGGATTCTAGTTGGGAACTACCAGCATTCATCTTTTTGACACGATAAAGTGCATAGGATACTTTAGGTAATTTCTTGTTGTCATAACCAAGACGATGGCAATGCAAGCCCCTACAAAAATAATTACTATCAATTATACAGCATACCAAGTAAAGGAAATAGAGACACAAGGGAAGATTTAGATCACACGGAGTAGCAGATATCAAAAGGATGAGAACTTTGAACAATGCCGCAAGCAACGTAGTTTGAGTTTCACGTTGTATCAAGTACAACATTCCTGCCAATCAGAAACAGGAAATGTCATGTAAAAATGAAGCTATGACTAAAGTTGAATAGGTTGGTGGTGGTGATGATAGGTAAGTGTTGTTCTGGAGTGATGTTTGACGTGGTGAGGCACCAGTATACTTTGAGTGACCACTGACCACATGGAAGTCATCCATACGAATCTGGAACTTGTGGCTTCGAATACATTAATCGGTGTAGCCCAACATACCCGATCCAAAGAAAACTTACAGGTGGGAGGGCAATGTCCTTTGCTCATCGATTGGAACATGCTGATCCCTCCATGGCCCCAAAGCAAAATACTGAAGGTGTTCAGAAGACGAAGATTGGAGCTTATGATGTACTGAGGCTGGGCATTAACAGGTTTTGATGTAGCAACTTATTGTTGCATTCTGTCCTTGTACTCATGCGGTTGTGCACTCGTGTAAGCTTCTTTTGTCATTTATCAGCATCTACGAGCATGTTTACCATTGGAGAACAGAGCAACAGACTGTGTGGGAGACCATCAAAAACTAAATACTGTGCAACAGCCAACAGAGACTCATCTGTTTGATAGAGATGAATAAAAAAAATCCATGTAACAAATTACTCAGACCGAACTCTAAAAGCATGCTAACAAGAAACATACTGACAATGGAATACGATCATACGAATCTAGGCAATACAAATTGCCTGAAGAAATTAAGTAGATCTTGTAGCACATCAAAATAGATGTTGAAAGATGCATTAGAATCTGCACTATTAAGTAAATAATATACTTGGATGACTTAGTTCTCTTACACACAAGGAAAAACAACTAACTTACTTTCATGTTTTCAGATAGAGGCAAATTAACTGAACAAAGTCTGAGTTTTCGGGGAGAAGGGGCGTTACCTTTGGGCGTCAAGGAGAAGGGCATCAGAGGCGGCGGTGAGGCGTTGGGAGCAAGCAGCCATGAGGTGGTGCCAGGAGCAGCGACCAACAAGGGCATCGGGGAGCAGGGCGTTAGGGAGAAGGGCGTCGGGGGAGCGGCGACCAGAGGCATCATCGAGGCGAGGAGGCGTCAGGGAGAAGAGGCGTTGTGGAGCAGCAGGGGCATCCAACGCCTTCTCTTGCACCGGCGCCTTCGAATCCGCAGTCATCTTCTTAAACAATGGCCCTAACCACCACCGCAAAAAAAAACACCGCCCTTCAGATCTAACATCAAAAGGTCCCGCGGAAATCTCGAAATGAAATCGCACGAATCAAGCATAACGCAAACCTGAGCATGAAATGGGGGCAGATCGGGAGGTGGTGGGAGTGTATCTCACCGAACTCGCGGAGGCGGGCGTCCTTGGGGTCGATGATGGAGTCACGGAGGGCAGCGAGGTTGATGTTAGCGTCGTTTCGCACCTTCTAGTTCTTATGCTGCAGCCGCTCGTCCCACGACAGCTTCTTCGCCTCCTTGAGGAGCTTTTTGTCCTCCGTCGACATGGCGGCCGCCACCGTCTCCGCTCGACGAACGCTTCTGACCAGCAACCTCCATCTGTAACCTTGCCCGGATCGATCGGCGGCCTAGGGTTTCAAATTAGGCGATGGCGTTCAGTGAGGAGTTTGGGCCTGAGGTGAGGGAGAGAGAGGAGGAGGGAAATAAAAAGCGAAAAAAGGCGAGGCAAGGGCGAGGCTCGCTGGCAGGCGAGCGAGGGAGTTAGGCAAAGGCGGGAATGGGAGGTAGGGACAGGCGGTTAAGGCGAGTGGTGATGATGATTGCGTCGAGACGGGAATGGGAGGTAGAGAGGCGAGGCGGCCAGTGGAAGAGGTGAGGCGAGGGCGAGGGCGGCAAGGCGGCGGTCGTGGTGGCGGGGGGCAGGAGGAGAGTCGGGGAAGTGGAAGGTGCGGGAGCCGACCTGCCGAAGGGGATAGCGAAGGGGAAAAGAAAAGGAAACGGGGTGGGGTGAGATGGTTACCTTATTTTTGTGCGAGGCAGCGAGGTGGGGTGGAACGGTTGTTAAGTTCCGTTGCTAGCTATACGTTGGGATATGAGTGTTCATGTTGTAGTGACATATCCATGTTGATGTCTCCCTCCGTGGGAATATTCAAATCCGGTATGCCTTTTACGGAAGGTTCCATACTGGTGTCAGGTCTCAACTGGCTCCCCTTCTTATTCTGGGGAACTTCAGTGATTGGCTGTGTCAAGTTCTTCTTATCCTTTTTCGCTAGGCGTCCCTGGTTACTTGGGATTCGAGGGGCCGGAGTTCTCGTCCTTTTATTCTGAGGCCTCTGGACGGTATTAGGGATACCTTCAATTTTTTTTGGTATTTCAACCCTCTCTGGTGCATTGCGTGCAGGCACATGCAACTTGGTCACGCTCTTCAAATCACTAAAGTAGTCAGGTAGTTGATTCGCTAAAACTTACAAATCAATTATCTTTTGGACTTCTCTATTTGCTTCACTAGTACGCGGGTCATGTGCATGTATTGCCGTGGCTTGCCACGTTAATTCCCGACATTGTTTATCAAGAGGTTGATTTCCTCCCCCTAATGACGGGAAACTATCCTCATCAAATATGCTATCAGCTAAGCGGGCTGTATGCAAATCTCCAGTCATAGGGTCCAGATACCTGATTATGGATGATGTCTCATAACCAACGTATATCCTAGACTTTCGGAGAGGTCCCATTGCAGTTCACTGTGATGGTGGTATAGGTACATAAACCTTGCAACCAAATCTGCAGAGATGAGAGATTTTCGGTGCTGACCCTTGCGCTAGTTGCATAGGTGAATGGATGTTATATGCCGATGGTTTAAAATTGATGAGAGTTGCTGCGTATAGGACTGCGTGTCCCCAACATGTAGTTGGTAAATTACAATTCTGCAAAAGCGGTCGGGCAATAAATTTAATTATTTTAATTAATGCCTCTGCTAGTCCATTCTAGGTGTGGACCTGTGGTACTGAATGCTCAACGGTAATTCCCATTGCCATGCAATAATCATCAAATGCCTTTGAAGTAAATTCTCTGCCGTTGTCCATTCTGATGGACTTCACATGATGATCAGCGAAATTACTCTTAATTTTAATTATCTGCGAGATCAGCTTTGCAAAAGTGTGGTTTCTCGTAGATAATAAGCATACATGCGACCATTTCGAGGAGGCATCGATGAGCACCATAAAGTACCTAAATGGCCCTTACAGGGGCTGTATAGAAGCACAAATGTCTCCCTGGATACGGTCTAGGAAAGCAGGGATTTCATCCTTTACTTTCAGAGTAGAAGGTCTAGTAATTAATTTTCCAGTGGCACATGCGGGGCACACAAAATCTTCTTGATTCGAGAAATTCTTTACATTAACATTATGTCCCTGAGAATTGGTAATTATATTTCTCATCATTCTAAGACCGGGGTTGCCTAATCTATCATGTCAGAGACAGAAAAGTTCAGAGCTTCTAAAAGTGGTTTTCAGGACAGTATAGGCTGCAGGTGCCTTTATGTTAGTATAGTATAGCCCAGATTCATATGAAAGAAGTCGTTCTAATACCCCTTTTTCATGTTCTTCACGCTTTGTAATAAGTAGGTATTCCTTACCATACTCTTCTTCAGTCTCTACATGGAGACCGTTAGCGCGAATATCCTTAAAGTTTAAGAGAGTTCTAGTCGCTTCTGGGTACAACAAGGCTTCTTCAATGACAAATGTTGTGCCCTTCGGGAGTTTAATTGTGGCTCTTCCTAAGCCTATTATACAAGTATCGCTTCCTGCGATTGTCGTAAGACTACCAGCATTCTTGTTGATCGACTGGAAATTTTTTGTCTCTCTCAATGTGGTATTCGTTGTGCCGCTATCTGCTAAGCACACTTCCTCTATAGGGCGCCACACGCATTCTGATATATAAAGTATTTATTAATATGGGGTAGAAAGCAATCCACACATAAATAAAATACTTCAAATAGAACATAACTTGCTATTATTAATACGGAAAAAAATCTTGCAGGACTCATTATAAGAATGTAATTCTTTGCTCTCCTAGAGCTTACAACCTTTATTCAATAATTCAAAGTTCTATTACAACCATAAACTGCAAATGACTATAAAAATCTAAGTGCAATGCGTGCACTAGATCGAATCAGTGAAGTATGAAGAAACTTCTGACTGAATCTACTCTATGTCTATCTTTTCTTCTTCGGCAACTACAGCTGTTGCCGCTGCGATATCCAAAGAGGGTGTAATGGGGGCTGCTTCTAGACTGTCCACATCCATGGGTGCAACCAATGGCTGTGGGTCCTCTGTGCCTGCAATGGCGAGGTGTGCCTCATGCTGTCCTTTGCCCTTCTTCTTAGCCTTAAAAGCATCAATCATGTGCTGCGGCTCACGGCAAACACGTGACCAATGTCCCCAAGTGCCACATTTGTAGCAACTTTGGTCCTACTGACCATAGGGCTTCTCATCACGCTTCTTTTCTTCGCCCTTCTTGGCTTGAGCATTCTGCTTAGTCTTGCGACCCTTATCCTTCTTGCCTCTTTCTATTGAGTGAGGCTTTCTCACCTTGTAGCTGCTAGCGTTGACTTCATAGCCAACTTTGCTACTAGGTGACTGTGAGATGTGGTTCTTCCTTAGAACCTCATCTTGAGCTTCCGTAATTTGCATAATGTCAATCAGTTCGGCATACTCCTTGTAGCCATCTTGGCGGTAGTTGCGTGCGGATTGTACCGCATTCGGGTGAAAGGTAGAGAGGGTTTTCTCAATCTTCTCCTCGTTCGTGATTGCCTTACCATAGAGCTGAAGATTGGTACAAATTTTGTGCAAAGCAGAGTTGTACTCCCCCACTGTCTTATAATCTGCAAAACGTAGTAGGTTCCATTCTTGCTCTGCACGAGGAAGGATGGTGTACTTCAGCTTCTCGAACCTCTTCTTCAGGGTGGTCCATAAAGCTAGTGCGTTCTTCTCTGCCATATACTCATTTTTTAGCGTTAGGCAAAGATGGTGTCTGAGGAAATGAAGTGCTCGATCATTCTCCTCAGCAGTTGGAATGACATCCTTCGAGGTGCCAAGTCCGATAGCAGCACAGAACTTCTTGGCTCCAAGTACAATTTCGACATCTGATACCCAAGTCAAGTAATTCTGGCCATACTGTGCCAGCTCTTCAAACTCCCGGTTCGTAATGCCAGTCATCTGCATATTCATGCATAAAGTGCATAAGATTACTATTGGTAATTTACATAAAATGGTTGAAAAGATTGTCATAATGTTCCCGTATTATTCTATGCATTTTTCATGATTTACTGCTATTTTCAGTGATTAAAAGCAATATAAACAATCACAGATAATCAAAAACAGTAACTACAATAAATAAATTGCATAGAAATAACAATAACAAAGTTAAACATGCTTCAAATGCAAAAATTGGTTCAAAATGTGAATTCCTGAGGCCCTTTTCTACTGGGAAATGAATTTTTCGGCGAATTATGTAATTTCCAGGGGTTAAAACACGAAATTTCAGTTCTGAGAAAAGTTTACGCGTAATTTTTAGATTTTTAGAGGGCCTATTTGCAAAAACTGGATTTTCCACCGCCTTTTTTTTCTCTTTCACTCGGCCGACCTTTCACGACCCATATGCGCCCGGCCCAAAAGGCCTATCCAGGCCGGCTTCAAAGAAACGCACGAGGGAAGGGTTTCCCCTACCCCAGGATTTCCCCTACCCCAACTTCAGCGGCAGAGTAGCGTGATAAGCGAGGGAGCGGGCGCGGCTCCGTCGCCGCGGCTGCAACCATCTATGGCGCGCTGCGGCGGCGGTGGCCCCGAAAAGTCGTCTGGCGACCGGAGGCGGCGCAAGCGATGGCGCGAGCCATGTGAAGCGGCCGGCCTTGTGCGCGGCGTGGCGGCGGCGCTCAATGAGCGGACGGAGGCATAGCGGCAAGCAGCGGCCCGTGTGCGTCGGCCTAAGCGGCGGCGGTCCCACGAGCGCGCATGGGGTGCACGCGCAATGCCTAACAGCGTGGCTTTGGCGGCGAGGCGAAGCGCGGCGCCGTGGCGGCGGCGACGACCACAGTGCGGCAGCCGGATTCGGCCCAGCGGCGTCTTCACGCGGCGGCAGCTCCGAGCGGCGGCAGCTCAAAAGCAGCGATCGGCGGCGGTGGTGCGCTCTGGTGCGGCCTCCCAGATACGTCTGGCGGCCGGGTGGCCGTGGTGCCGTGCGGTAGGAGCGGCGCTGCGGGCATCGGTGACAGCGTGGCTCCAGGCCAACGCTGTTGGCCGACGGCTTCAGGCCACATTTTGTTTTCATGCAATTACTGTTCATGCATGCATACTATTCATGGGATGCAATGCAGTGCAATCAACATCGGTTCTTTCATGCAACCACGGATCTGCTTGGCTGGCGACTTCAAGTCGACTCACGGTAGGTTAGAACGGATTTGCAACTTTCAATCTACAGTACAATCGACATCCAATCTTTCATGCAATCCACCGATCGGCATTGTGTCGGCGACTTCAAGTCAGCTCGCGGTAGATTAGAACAGATTTGCACTGTAGAAAATCAATCTAGCAAGCAAATTTGCATAATTGAAAGCAATCTAGAAAGAAAAACGATTCAATCTACGAGTGTCGTTCTTCGACGGTTACCTTTCTATCCGAGGAGAGTCGATCGTGTTGATAACGTGTTGAGGAACCGTCGCTAGCGAGTCCAGTCCGAGCGATTATCTCGTAGACAAACTCAGAATCATAAGAACGATGCAAGAATGTAAGAACAGAATAATAGATTGAACACAGAGATATGAGGGGGACTTCAGGCTTCTCTTTATCGCTCTTCCAAAAGATTGATTACAATGAGGGGTCCCCTCTCCTTTATATAAGCTACTAGATGATGAGCAGTCTACTTGGACCAGGACTCTCCGGTCCTGAGCCCGGTTTCTTAACATAGCACATGGAACTGCAATATGCTTTAAATATTCTTCCACCTAGACACCACTCCTACTAATTAACATCCTAATTTCACATCTCGTCTGTTGTCTTCACTCCTACCACTACCAACTAACTGCATTTGCAAATATACTGCCTTACAGTTGCACCACCGCCACCAAGGGTGCCACAGCGTAGACCTATTCCGTTGAAGATCAAATTGTGCTTATGCCCTTCGTTTCCAAAACAAGAACATAGTAAATCTAATTAGGGATGACCATGGTCTGCATTTCTTCCACTCCCCCAGTCTCAGACCTCTGATGAGTAGTGGATGATGGAAAAGTGTATGTAAAATGTATAAAACACAAATACATGTAACATAGTCACTTCTATCTAAATATATTCTTTTCAACGATACATTTGGCTAGTTTGACACATTCTATTCGTGATGCCACTGGTGCTCTCTGTTGGACGCCATGAAGTCTAACAACAGCCAAAATAGACAATTTCGTGACAAAATTAAGGGGAACCATATATGCGACATCACTTATAAAGCTCTCTTAAATAGTGATTTTTTAATAAAAAAATAGGAGAGTACTCTTTCAATTTCGTAGTTCAAGTCAAAAGCAGCTGTAGCACCCATGACCTACTACAAGCCAATCAAAGATTCACGCTGAGGTATGCCTTAGATTAGATCTGAAAAATTAACTATGATTAGCGCAAGCATTTCCTAACCGTTCACCTGCTTTCCAAGCCGATCACAATATACCATGTCCTTAGTCATGAAATAAGTGAAATGAATCAATCATAAACGCAAGCAGATCCAGAGAGTTCACCAGCTTCCTAAGTGGAAGCGTCAGGGAAATTGCATGCACATCATATATAGCTAGTTCTTCCTCTAATTAAGGACACGGCTCATTTGCACGCACCTATCATGGTGTTTATTGGTTCTGACACACTGTCTCCTGTGTAACCACCTTGGAATCCAAGGAAACCAACGTGAGATGATGTTGATCACAATGTCTAGTCCTTGCGCTCCATGCGATGAGCCTCGTTTTTATCCCTGAAGAAACTTTGCGAACTAGATGACCTTCTTAGGATCATTCATTGCCAGGGAATCCCTGAGGACCCTCATCTTCTCTCTACCAGGGTACACCGGGGCTAACGTGTTGCTGTCAGAGTCACCATCCCGGATTATGGGAGCTTTCTTTTTACTCCTATCATGGTTGAAAAGGAAGAGAGTAGCAGATTGATTTTGGGAGAGAACCGCTAAATGGGGACTGCTGTGTCTCTGTATTTATAGTGCTGTATCTGCTACTGTTACAGAAACGGCAATGCCTTACAGAATCAGCAATGCCGAGAGGGATTTCAGGAGAGATGTCAGGAGATGATTGCAACTGGTGCACCCCAAAGAAGTTTGGTTCAACGGTGCGAACCGCACCGAACCACTCCCACTCCTACTTAACAATACCCTGCAATTTCAGCTGGCACGTGAAACCGCAATCAAATGGAGGTTATTATGTGGTACAAGGCCTTGACGAGCACAATGTGTACTCGGGTTTTTTTTTCTCCCTCGAACAAAACTATTGGACTATAAATCCTATCCTCGCGTCAAATCTTCGTTATTATTGAAAAAAAAATTATGCTGATGCTAGGTTAAGATTTCCACAAATACGTGCATGTCGAACCCGGGAACGAAGGATCCTGAATTCTCTGTATTCATACACTAGTCCAGGATTTCAAGTGGATATAGTCATACAAAAATGATATCACAAACATATCACGCATTCTATTAATAATAAATTAGAGTTTAATACAAATTGGGCTTGAGGCCAAATAAACAAATAACACAACGGAAGCAAAAGTAGTAGTAGGCCACACGATTCGCCACAGGCAATCGTCTGGGGGCGTAGCCTAAGCGTCTGAGTCCTTACCGCCCTGATAGAAGTCTTCTCCTGAATAAAGATTATTCAGCAAAAGTGAGCACAACTTCCGTGCTCGCAAGTTACACCCAATATTGAATTATAATGCATGCATAAAGTAAACAAATGAGACTGGCAGGGTTTATTTTGCATAAAGCAGCATTTTCAGTTTAAGTAATCATAATAATTTCCAAGGCAGTTTTAGTTTAATTAAAAACAAATTCTTATTTTGATTCATCAATCTCAAGTGCAGGATAATCTTTCATACAAAAATGGTGAAGGACTACCCCCCTTGCACTAGGCTTTCTGCCCAAAATTCCCATTTGGATAAAAATATCCAAAACAATTGAGTTTGAAAACAAAACCTAGTCTAATCTATGAAAAGCTTTGCTCAGTATGTCCATAACCGCGGACACGGCTATTCGAATGCATTATTACTCTGCAGAGTTTGTACAGCTTTACCCACAAGAGATAGTTTACTTAACATGTCGGTCACTACACGCTTCCGAAGGCGTACGACTAAGCAACTATCACGAGGCCTTTACCCTACATTATTTCAACATAATTATGCCCGCTAAGGTTTCGTAATCATAGGCTTCGCACCAAACGATGACCCCCTCTTGCGCCATGTGGGTATTAACAATAAGTCTTCACGACACCCACATCTTTCTATGACATAAACATGGTGAAATAATATAGTTTAATTAGCCAAGTCTGTCCCACTCCAAACTCGTGGTACAAGTTTGGCTTAACAATCCGCAGCTCGCAGACCGGTCCTTATATGACTGGGCGACTTCCAAAACAAACCCTGGGCCTCAAACATTCACTGATTTGAGCCTGTGCATAAACTTGCACCCACCAACAGTACAATCCGCCCAAGTCTAAACCAATTTATGTATTTTTCCTTGTCAAAACATTTTTCAACAATCTATGGTAAAAACAATACCATAGTCTCATTTGTAATTCAACTTTGTATTTTGGCCAAATTCCCCAAATCAGCTTTTTGGTCTAAGCATTTGCTAAGCATAATTCTCTTAATTATTTTTTTTACTAAGGTGACAAGGGCATGGCAATCCAAACATCAATATTGGCTATACAAAGGAATTAGCATATCTAAGAATTTAAACAAGAATTTAAAATAACTTGAATAAAACTATGCATGCAATAATAACTTTAAAAACAGAATTTAATAGAATTTAAAATACTGGGAACAATATGGTGAATGGTATAACTTGCCTTCATTGACGTCTTGATACTCTAAGTCCTCTGAAGGATCGAACTCTCCGGAATCGTCGAAGTTTATACGTGAGAATACGACAAATTCAATTGAAATTCAAATAAATTCAAAAATACAAATCAAACTAACTCCAAATCAAATAATTTTAGTTTATTTAGCTATATATATATATTATACAAATTTAGAAATTTGAATCACCCAAAACGGAGTTCGGATGCAAAAGATATGGGTTTTAGAAGTTTTAAACCTAAATAAAACCTTAAATCTGAAATTCTTGATTTTACTGAATTATTTTTCTAAAGAGAATTCAAATTATTGCGCATAGATGACGTCAACCCTCAAAATTTCAGGATTAAAAGAATTACAATAAAATCCTAACATGCGGGCCCCACTTGTAAGTGGCTCGGCCCTAATGGACCAAGTCCACCTCGGACACGTCATTGCCACATGGGCAGGGGAGGTAAGGTGGCGTCTACATGGTGCAGTCAAGACCGGATCAATGGTCGTCGGCGTTGTCTTTGCCGGCCGGCCGGCGAGGCTTAATAGAGAGGAAGGTGAGGGGATTGTGATGCACTCACCCAAGTGACGAGAGGAGGACGGAGGCGGCCAGCGGTGAGGTGAAAGCGGCGGCGCGGTACGGGTCAACAGTGGCGTGGCAATCCCGTGGGGTTCCGGCGAGGCGGAGGTGCTCACCGGGTCGGTGACGGCGTGGTGAAGCAAACGATGGCGGAGGCGAGGTCGCGGCGTCGACGGTGGCAGTGCTAGAGGCGGCGGGGTGCTTGCGGCCGGCGGCGACCAAATCTCAAATTCCGGCGAGACGGACGCGAGGGAGGCGAAGTGAGTGAGGGGGAAAGATTGAGTGAGAGGAGAGCTACCCCGTGCTCCCTTTTATAGAGGCCGAGGGGCACCGGGGCAGCATGGAGGCATGGGGATCGTGGCGGCGGCGGTTGCAGAATTGTGGGTGAACCGTCACGGAGAAAGGGGAAGAGGGTGGAGAGATAAGGCGGGGGCGGGCGGTTGGGAGTGGCTGTTTGGGAGCTTTGGGCGCCCAGCAATGGCGGCGGCGCCGAGTTGGTTGCGTGGGGAAGACAGTGAGGAGGAAGAAAGCAGGAGAGCCCACATGGCAGTGAGAGAAAAAGAAGGGAATGAAATGGGCTAGCCTAAATCGAACGGTCCACAATGAATGGGCCGTTCGGACTATCCGAAAGTTATAACGAATCCTGGCCGTCTATTTCAGATCCAACGGTTGATGTTGGGTGGGACGTTCGGACCATCCGAAGGATCTAGCGAAATCGGGCCGTTGAGCCTTGATCCAACGGTTAACGTGCGTCGGTGTGTTTAACGCGCGGGCACGCTGGTGAAGTGGGTGGCTGGCATGTGGGACTGGGGTGAGAGAGGGGGTGTGTGGTGCGAGCCGGCTTGGGCCAAAATGAAGGAGGGTTGGGCTAAACAGTAAAGGTTTCGGCCCAAAGGTCGTTTTAGGATTTAAATTGTTTTGTTAATTTAAGTAATCCGATTAACTCAAAAAGACTTTAGAAAATAGCAAATAAAATCCAAAAATTCTAGAAAATTCACAGAAATTCCTAGAGTTAATTTGGACTTAAATAAAATAATTCCAACTTAAAATTGGTAATAGTTTTTGCACATAAATTTATTTTGGCTTTAAACAATTAAGGAAAAGCTTTTAAAATTTCAGAAAATCCACAAAATCAATTAAGTTTTAATTTCAACTAAAATTTGAAATTTTGTGCTCAAACAACTTCAGCTTTTAATCCCCTAAAAACAACCACCAGGCTCACAGAAAAATAATCATGCAAATCATGTCGAAGGAAATGTCAATACGTCACATAATCACTAGCAAAGACGAAACCAGAAGAATACTTACATGCATGTCTAGCTTTTCGATGAGAAGAACAGCTCTCAGAAATGAGACCAAAGATATGGTGTCAACATCTTTTTCAAAGAAAAACAGCAATTGTAAATGCTTCAGCCTAGAAAACTTGCATGGGTTTTCTATCAAATAGGGCATCTGGAAGATAAACAACCAAAGGTCATGACATGAGAAAATATGAGTCAAACAGAACCATCATTTAAATGGTGTTCAAAGAGCTAACCTTTGGTGGTTAAAAAGCAGCATGCAAGGTCAGATTTTGCATGTTTGGAAGCGCATTAGGAAATGTGGCGATGACAGGCTCAAAAGTTGACAAATAAAAGTATATATCAGCATTTTTATATATCTGAAGCTTTACTGAGGTTAATAGGCACCGCCAATCCTTTGTACACAAAGTTCAGAGTTCCACAGAATGTAGTTATGTTTTTGTTATCACAGAGTCCTCATTCCTCAACAATCAAATATACCAGGCGGGGCAGCGGATGATCCACTTTAAACTCATTATAAAGAAGGCACTTTACAATACTCAAGTACTCAACCACTCAAGACTACAGAAATTTGACAACATAGCTTGAAGATCCTTTCCATTGGCACGCACTGCATGTAGGTCAAGCTTTTTTAGGTTGGGAAAACCTCTGAACTGGGTAGGTGGTGCGAAACAGACAAAGGTAAGCTGAATATGCTGTACACGGGATGCGCTCCCACTGTCTAAAAGTTCGAGAGGAAATATGTACCGATCATCGCAATCTCGAAAACTGGCTGGGCCTAAATCAAAAGCTAGGAACTTTGTCCATGATGATACAGCAAAACTAACCCAATTATTGAGATGATCAACCAACATAGTATCAAATTGGAATTTGATTCTAAGTTCCTCAACCACCCTCCCATGGTGCTACATCAAGACTGCGTTAACATTGTCAATGAACTTTCGAGTATATTGTTGTCGTCCCCAAAACATGTTGCTGCCAGTGCCACACATTGTAATGCCATCAAAACTTTGTCTTGGACATACTATTCACAAGCATCTCCATTTGGTTGATAGAACACTAGTCCTTACAACCTCTTCCAGTGGTAATTTTGATAAAATTGTGCGTAGAACATCCTGCGTAAAAGGGATATATCATAGCATGAAAATTCAAAATTTGCTCTTACATTTAATACCAACCCAAAAAAACTGAAGTTCAACATACCTCTGGAAGCTTTTCAAGTTGATCAATTGCTCTCCTCCTTTCGTAGATTGGTTTGGGACAGCAGCGGTTTGGTGCAATTTTGCTAATCATATCGCTCCCCAATTCAATGTGATCATCTATTTTTCTCTTCCGATTGATTGGTTTGGGATGTGAATCATTTGATGATCATCTCCTAAAAAACAGACTTGTGCTGCAAACCTGCAATGAGCAGCAGCCAGCAAGGTCAGGGTCCTTATTTCATCCAATTATTGGGGAAGAACAGTATGCTTCGTTCTTTCTTAACCGACAGGAAAGGATATGAATTCCAATAGCGATTGCCAGATGAGGTGGAAATAATCAAATAGAGTTACCACCTTTATTGAGACCAGGGCAAGTGTCCCAAATCCTAACAAACAGGGCTATCTTTTGAATCATGTAGGAGTATAAAAGAAAAAAGTGCTAGCTACGGGATCATGGCATCATGCAACTGTGTGTCGATAAAAGGGACAATGATCCATATTGTCGCCGTTTGCCATTTATAATCTCAGAAGGCTAGATTATTGACAAGCAAAAACACACCTAAATTCCTACTAATTTGGATGCTGATGGCATGCAAGACCTGCAAGAGGTTGGATGTACAAACCACAGATTGCTACCGGGTTAAACCAGAGAAAGAATCATTACCTAGACGATTGCGGACAGCAAGATGCAAGCGAGGTAGTCTTGTGCGTCGCCGTCCAGAACAAGGAGACCGGAGGAAAGGGTGTTTGGTTTGATACGGACTCGAAATCGAAAGCCCCCGCAGAATAAAAAACGCCTCCGCCTCTTGCCATGGACGCGGGAGGCGCAGAGTCCGAGTCGGAAGCCCGCCTTGGAGGAGGAGCATGTCAAGACTGTAGTTCGTAAGGTGCAAACGACGGGGAATTTCAGAGCAAAGAAGAGAAGAGTTATGAAGATCTGACGCTCCAGATTATGACTTACCGATTCAGTTTTAGCGGACGCTCAGGATTGAGTCAGTACTCTTTCAGTTGGAGACCGGATAAGAAGACAATTCAGGAATTACTGTTACTTCGGCTATTTACTTTACCTTGTCTGAACGTTAGCTTTTACTATTTCGGAACTGAATCTGTATTAAACCCGACTTGGATGTAATGGAAAGCATATCCCATTATGCTAAATATCTGTTCTTACTTAGGTTTAGCTTAAGCAACGCCGTTTTCCCCAACTATCGTTCTCCTGAAATCTGAATCTCCACTGTGATTTGTCAATCCAAAACCGGGTTGTGACAAATTGGTATTAGAGCTGCTCTTTCCTTTGAAAGGAGTATATCTGAGGAAGGAAGGTTGGTGTTCTACCATAAAATCCCTCTCCTCAGCCTCAGGTTTCGGCGGTGGCAGGGAGTCGCAGTTCTACAAGAAGAGTCCAAATCTGGTATGTGGCAAAAAAAATCCCTGAACTAATTATTCAGATTTGATAATGATGACCAGAGGGGGAAAGAAAGATGGTACCGGCGATGGCTCGGAAGGCTCAAAGGCAGCAGCCATGAGATTGGAAATAAATGACATGAAGTCTCAGTTGGAAGCCCAGATGGGAGCCATCCAAGGAGATGTGAGTGGACTGAGAGGTGAACTTGGAGAGATCCGAGAACTCTTAAGATCCCTGGTGAAACCTTCAATGGGAGATACTAACTCAAGAATCATCAATACCGAAGTGCGACAAGAAGCAGACATTGAGGACGCAATGAGAAGGAGGGTACGTGCGTTGGCAGATCTAGATCTAAATGGTGATGAGATCCCAACGCAGTCCCAACAAGGAGAGTTCCGTGCGAGCAATTCACCTGGAGAACAATCAGCAGCTCTTAGGTTCAGAGGTAATGTTCAGTACACCCCCGACGCTCCAACCTTAAATCTTTTGAGTGGCTTGGGAGGAAGAAGAGACACTATGGGTAAAATAGTGAACCAAGAGGATAGGGCTAATGAGTTTTTGAGGTCAATTGCTAAAGGACCTCGACTGGAATTTCCAGTTTTTGATGGAGACAATCCTCTGGGTTGGATTAGACAATGTGATAAATACTTTGAACTAGCTCGGGTTCCTGAGGAGAATAGGAGTGATCTAGCAGTGTCATATATGACTGGTAGAGCTGATAACTAGTTGCGAGGTTCTGGACTGTTAGCCAATCCTGTTACATGGTCCATCATGAAGTTGAGGATATGTGATCGATTTGCGGCTCATAGTATTTATGATATTATTGAAGAGTTTCATGCAGTGCAGTAGCATCATTCATCAGTGGCTCATTATATTGACAAATTCGAGGAACTCATGGCTATTATGAGGAGTGAAAATCCTATGCTTAGAGAAGATTACTTTGTGAAATATTTTGTTAAGGGGTTGAGAGAAGATATCAAGCACTATGTCAAGCCTCACAGACCTCAAAGTCTTTGTGAAGCCTACTGGATGTCAAAGGATTTGGAGAAGGGAGCTAATGCCAATTCAAAAAGATCTGGAAATGGATCGGGATCAAGATTCCAGAGGGGTGGCTTCAACAAAGGAAACTTTCAGAAACCTTTCTTCAGAGCAATGACGGCTAACGAACCTGGTAATGTCAGGGACAACACTAAACCGAATAGACCATCTTATCCTGTGGTGATTACAAGAGAACTGGGAAAATGTTGGTATTGTGCTGATAAGTGGGTCCCAGGACATTCTTGCAAACAATCCAAGGTACTTAATATCATGGTGATGGATCCAGAAGAAAAAGAGGAAGTTGAATTGAATCTGACCCTAGAGGTTGAGAAAAAGGAGGAACAAGAGGATGAGGAGCAGACACCCGTTGAAGAGGAGTTGTTACAAATTTCTTTGCAAGCTCTTAAGGGATGTCCTACAGTGGCTACTTTTTTGGTGATTATAACTTTAAAGGGGAGAACAGGAGTGGCTCTTGTAGACAGCGGGAGCTCGCATACTTTTGTCGATTTGAAGTTCGCCACTAAGGCTCAATGTATAGCACAGAACAACGACTTGCAGAAAGTGACCGTGGCAAAAGGTGGAGTCTTATACACGGGAGCACATTTAGCCGAATGCGAATAAAAGATACAAGGAGAACGGTTTGTTGGAACCTTTAAGGTGCTGAAATTACAATCTTATGATGTCATATTGGGATGTGATTGGATATACACACATAGCCCAATCAATTTGAACTTGAGAACCAGGGAATTGACTATTAGAAGAGATGGACAGCAAGAGATGACAATTTGTGACTTTACTGCAACACCATCTGAAAAGTACATCAATACAGTACAGTTGAACAAGCTTTGCCACAAAGAGGTTATGGGATTCCTGATACAACCAGCCGAAGAAAAGAATGTAAGTGCTGACCACTCTTTACCACCTGAAGTGCAGTTGCTGTTGGAGAATTATAACTCGGTATTTTCTGAACCGACTGAGTTACCCCCTTCCAGAAATTGCGATCACTCCATACCACTGAAACCCAATTCAATTCCACCGAATGTGAGGCCCTACAGAGTTCCCTATCAACAAAAGAATGAACTTGAGAATCAAATTCAGCAATTGTTGGAATCGGCTATCATTAGGCCTAGCGAAAGTCCATATGCTTCCCCGGCCATATTAGTAAGGAAGAAAGACGGGAGTTGGAGAATGTGCATCGACTATAGAAAATTAAATGCACAAACGATGAAGAACAAGTTTCCAATCCCTGTGATAGAAGATTTGTTGGATGAGTTACATGGAGCACAATTCTTTTCAAAGCTAGATTTAAGATCGGGGTATCATCAAGTGAGAATGAAAGAAGAGGATGTGTTCAAGACTGCCTTCAGAACATATTTTGGCCATTTTGAATATTTAGTTATGCCATTCGGTCTCACGAATGCTCCCGCCACTTTTCAATCATTGATGAATACCATTTTCAAGGATTACCTAAGAAAATATGTTTTGGTTTTCTTTGACGATATTCTAATTTACAGAAAGGATTTAATGAACACGTCATACACCTGGAGTCAGTGTTGAAATTGCTGCAAAGGGAGCAGCTGTTCGCCAAGCTGAGTAAGTGTGCCTTTGCTGTAAGACAAGTTCATTATTTGGGTCATATTATCAGTGGAGAGGGAGTGTCTACCGACCCTTCCAAAATCGAAGCTGTTAGGGACTGGCCAAGACCAGAGAACGTAACTCAGTTGAGGAGTTTCTTAGGCCTCACTGGATACTACCGTAGATTTGTGAAGGGATATGGTTTGATATGCAAACCACTACATGAGATGTTAAAGAAGGGAGCTTTCCTATGGGAGAACAAACAGGAAGAGACTTTCAGCACACTCAAAGAGCACATGACGACCACTCCGGTGTTAGCCTTACCCAATTTTGGAGAACCTTTCACTCTGGAGACCGATGCATTTGGAAGTGGTATAGGGGCTGTTATGATGCAGAAAGGAAGACCTATTGCGTATTATAACAAAGCATTGGGGGTTAAAACAGCTGCTCTGTCGACTTATGAGAAAGAGGCCCTGGCCATCCTTGAGGCTTTAAAGAAATGGAGACATTACTTCCTTGGAAACCTCTTAGTCATCAAAATAGATCAGAAAAGCTTGAAGTTCATCACAGAGCAAAAGATCTCCGAGGGAATTCATCACAAGCTCATGTTAAAGCTTCTTGAATTCAATTATGCTATTGAGTATAAAAAGGGAAAGGAGAACCGAGTGGCTGATGCACTTTCTAGGAGAGAACACTGTCATGCTATTTCGGTTGTCACTCCAACCTGGATGGAAGAGATAAGTAGCAGCTATGAGAATGATTCCTACTGTCAGGAATTATTGGGTCGGTTGGCGATTAGTGTTGATCCACAAGACCCATATACACTGAAATCGGGGATAATCAGATATCATGGCAGAATATATGTTGGAGATGACTCAGCTTTGAAGAAGAACATTCTGGATTCTTTGCATGCCTCTGCCATCGGAGGGCATTCGGGCACTACTACAACCTATCACAGGGTAAAGAGGATTTTCTTTTGGCCGGGCATGAAGAAGGAGGTTCAAAAGTTCGTGAAGGAGTGCGCTATCTGTCAGAGGTCAAAAGGAGAACATTGTCATCCACCCGGACTACTAGAGCCACTTCCAATCTCGGACATAGCATGGACTCACATTTCTATGGACTTTGTAGAAGGGCTGCCCAAATCTAATGGGAAAGAGGTAATCTTAGTCGTCATTGATAGACTCACCAAATATGGCCACTTCATACCCCTGTCTCACCCTTACACGGTTCGGTCAGTAGCTCAAGCTTTTATTGACAACGTGTTCAAGTTACATGGACTGCCAAAGGCGATAGTAACCGATAGAGATCGTATTTTCACTAGCCAGTTTTGGCAAGAAATATTCAAAACATGGAAGGTATCTTTGCGTTTTAGTACCTCTTATCATCCCTAGACCGACGGGCAAACGGAGAGATTGAATCAATGTTTGGAATCCTACCTTCGCTGCATGGCATTTTCAGAACCTAAGAGATGGTATTTTTGGCTAGCATTAGCGGAATGGTGGTATAATACCACATACCATTCTTCTCTGAAGACTACTCCTTACCAAGCATTGTATGGGAACCCTCCACCCACTATCAGTGAAGTCTCCACACCAGGACCTGAGGATACCGAAGCTAGGGACTTCTTGTCCGAAAAGGAGAACATGCTGAGACAGATTAAGAACAATTTGGCACAAGCTCAAGCTCGGATGAAGAAGTATGCTGATCAAAACCGAAGTGAAAGAGCTTATGATGTCGGGGATATGGTATACTTGAAGATGCAACCCTACCGATTGGCGGCTTTTGGTCTCAGGCAGTCGCTGAAATTGACCAGCAGGTTCTATGGACCTTTCAGGGTCTTGCAGAAGATAGGAAAGGTGGCATACCGATTGCAGTTACCAGCCGGAGTGAATATTCATCTCGTGTTTCATATTAGTCAGCTGAAGAAGCACTTGGGACCCCGAGCCATTCCAGACCCTCAATTGCCTCTAGTGGATGAAGAAGGAAGGATTAAGACTGAACCAATAGCCGTTCTGGACACACGGGCGATGCCCAGACCCCCTCGGTTGGTTACGCAATGGTTGGTTCAATGGATGAATCTGGCGCCCGAAGAATCGACATGGAAGATGCTGATTTTATCAAAGGAACTTTTTCTGGATTCTATGCAGATACGATCCGGAGCTGGTTTCCTGTCGCTGAATCTTGAGACAAGATTCATTTCAGAAGGGAGCATTGTCAAGACTGTAGTTCGTAAGGTGCAAACGACGGGGAATTTCAGAGCAAAGAAGAGAAGAGTTATGAAGATCTAACGCTCCAGATTATGACTTACCGATTCAGTTTTAGCGGACGCTCAGGATTGAGTCAGTACTCTTTCAGTTGGAGACCGGATAAGAAGACAATTCAGGAATTACTGTTACTTCGGCTATTTACTTTACCTTGTCTGAACTTTAGCTTTTACTATTTCGGAACTGAATCTGTATTAAACCCGACTATGGATGTAATGGAAAGCATATCCCATTATGCTAAATATCTGTTCTTACTTAGGTTTAGCTTAAGCAAAGCCGTTTTCCCCAACTATCGTTCTCCTGAAATCTGGAATCTCCACTGTGATTTGTCAATCCAAAACCGGGTTGTGACAGAGCAGCAGCAGCAAGCAAGCAGCGCTCCAACCCAGGTTACTCAGCTGGTGATGCAACGAGCGCGCGCAATCTGTAAACATCCGCAAGATCTCCCTGGCAGGGAGAGGATACCGCCGTCTGGAGGGGACGGGACGGCCGGGTCCGTAGCTCCATCGAGATCTCGGCCTCGCCGCGCCGATGGATCGTGGGCCGTGGTGCTTGTTTCGGCTGGTATCTTCCTACAGTTGTTTATTGGGCCTAGGTCATTCATAGGCCCAAGATGCTCTCTTTCTTTCCAAATTTTTTTTGAAGCATTTAGAAAATCACCACACCAATCAGGTAGTCCTAATCTTATTTCGTACTACGTCATAAGCACAATTTCTCAAGGCATTAGCAGCGTGTCTCATACTCACGTTGCGAATACACACAAACCATGTATTTTGAGTGTGGTCAAAGCAAATTTGTGGTTGCGCCCTTTACTAGCATTTTCCAAGAAGAGCATATAAGTATCCATTAGATCTATTTATATTCGTCGGTTTGTTAAAATCGTCATATGAAAACTATCCGTACAATTATATGGGCATTTGGCTAACTTGACACATTGTTTCTGAATATCTAATGATCTGCCACTGCTGCCACTTACTACTAACAACTAAAGATTCTTGTATAAACAACAAGTATTTCTGGATCACTGCTTGGAAGTGGCCAATTGCTAAGAAGGTTCTTGTATTAATGAACTACTATTACTGGATCACGGTTTTGTACTTATTTTATCATTATGTTATCTCTGCCTTCTCTGAAGGATTCCTGATGGGCAGGCACATGCATGCACTGCAGCAACTGCTCAGATTTTAGAACTTTTATCGTCCATATAAAATAAGAAGAAAAAACAGGTACAATGCAGAAGAGGCTAAATAGGACATGCGTAGTACTTGCCACGGTGGTTGCAGCAACTATACATAAACGAGAGCATGCAGCTACTTACGAGTACAAAGTTTTAATTTTTGTCGCCGCTCATTTGTCAATGATTATGGCAGATCGATCGGTCAGGGAACAAGACAAAAACAGATCGTACCTCGCCTTGCTCTGAGACATGCTGATTATATGAGCTTTATTTTATTTTATTTTTCCTGTAGCACAATAGTATTTGGTGACGCATCGATCTTGCGTGTTCCAACGCCCCAGCTTAGCCCAGACGAACCGGTCACATGGCCATGGCCTAGTGTCGTTGCTCCGAATTCGCAAAGGCAAAAGCCGTATTCGTTTACTACAAACGCGTAAGGAAATCTGAAGCGTGCAGGGTTCATGCTTCTCTAGGAGAAAGAAGAACGTGCCGACCGGCCGGAGCTGAACTTGAACCATCAAATTTATTTCCGCGGGATCGGTAGGCAGAGAACAGAATGCTAAAAAGAGGATTTCTTTTCAGTTACAGAACACGATGCATTCCCATTTGTGCCTTCTTCCCCTTTTGAGTAGGGGTGCAAACGGAACAGATACGGACGGATATCGCTCATCCCGTATCTTTTTTCATATTTTTTTCTCAAATTTGGAATCGGACACGGACAGTGCCGGATACGAATACAAATGCAGATAGTCTCGGTCACGAATATGGAGCGAATACAGGACAAACCGAATACGGATTGTCTCGGTCACGAATACTTATTCGGATATTGCGCGAAAACAGAAACCATATATGTCGCACAAATAAAGATCAATCAACCATACTACATGTCCAAAATGCAACTAGATTAATAGTTTAACAAGCAAATTTAAATAGTTCACACGATGACTGAGGGTAGTTAATTAGTTAAGCAAGCAGTAGTAACTACTAACTAGCAACTAGCAAGTAGCAAGTACATGACAGAGGCTAGTTAAACAAGTAGTAACTACTAACCAGCAAACTACCAAAGAAATAACGTGTTCAGAGAAATGACTATATTCAATACCTTGAATCTGTTACCAATAAGGGAGGCAATGCGCTGTTGGTAATTTTCCTATCCCCAATAGAAGATTCCAGGTCCCATTCTAGATCAGGCATCGACGTAAATTCATATCAGAGTTGATCAGAAGGAGGCTTCAGATATATGCGCAAGATACCCCGGATAGATGAAATTTTTATCGCCGGAGAAAGTGGAACCTGTGCAAGAAGAAAATGTATCACATTTGAATATTTCTGGTGATTACTAGTAACATGTAAGCTCTTGAGATTAACTTTCTTATGTGCTTTCACTAGGCTAATACATAACAGGTCTACTAACATAATGCATCAAAAACACATAGGCAAAACACATGCGTGAAAACAACAAAGAATACAAAATAAAGGATTCCTGTAGAATTCATTTAAATCATCATATTATCTACTAACAGCAGGGAACTCCCCTGTTGTATTCCCTAAAAAATATTATCTATCATCATCACAGATCCAAGGGAAGCATAAACATTAGTGCACCCCAAAAGTTGGCACTCAAATTTATGTCCCACCTACTTCTATAATATTATCATCACATCAAAGTTGTAATCACTAGCTACCAAGCTCTTTGGCACTAGCTTTTTATTGAATTTTTTTTTCAAATAATCTATTTTTTATTATTTATTACAACATTATACCTGCAATAATATTTTTTACAGAAATATACTCCTGTCGCTCAACCATTAAGCGACTGGATCCAGTAGCTCAACCATTGAGCGACTGGGACACTTGTCGCTCAACGGTTGGTTCTAGTGTGCAGCCAACTTATCTAGCAGGGCATGCATTGTGCTGGTTGGGCGACAGTGTCGATCGCTCAACCGCTGAGCGATCGGGACCATCGCCAACGGTTGAGCTTATTGTGAGTATATTTCTATAAAAAATATTATCGTAGGTATAATGTTGTAATTAATAATAAAAAATAGATTATTTGAAAAAAAATTCCTTTTTATTTAATAATTACAGATATAGTGGTCAATAAAAACTGTGCAGCCCAGATTCCCAAAAGACCCAACAATTTCTCAAGCAATGAATCAGCAAAATATATGGGTAAAAAGTGAAGCTTTGGTCTACCTTCTCTTCGATGGAATGGACAGTAGAATCAAGCCTATGGCCTGCATTAAATTTACTATCATTTGCAGAACCAATATCTGCATCATCATCTGAAGGAGACTCCTCAGGGGATTCACTCTTGAGCCCTGAGATTTGAGAACAATCATCAGATTCTGACCCTTTTGGCGCTTCAGACCCATCAGGGCGACTAACATGCTCAGCATCTTTTTGTCGTTGTACAGCTTTCCCAATTCCTTCAAGAAGCTCATTTGCTTTGTCAAGGAGCATTTTCAGGCGTTCATTCTTGCTCTCCTCAACCATCCGCATATACGCTTCTTGGTCACCTGCTTTCAAAACTTGCAATCTACTTTTTTCAGGCCGAGTGATACATTGACATGCTCGAACATGCCATGCCTACGTTCAATTAGTATAAATGCTCACAAAAACTTAAACCGATAAATCCAGGAAAGGAATATAGATAGGAATAAATGAATATAATAACTTAAGAAATGTAACAAACTGTGAAAAAATACAATGATGTACTAAGAAAGTAGCAAACAAGATGGTAAACATCTTCTCTTGAGGCTCGACCATACCATCCACACAAAAAAACATTTTTAATTCAGCATTACACCATGCACAATATATTTCATCATCCTTATAAAACACTTCACTTTTGTTCTTGTGATTTCATACATGCTATTTGAAATATTCACCTTTAATAATCACCAGCAGCATCAGAAATATTATTCAGAGATATGGCATTAGTTTACTGAGGCAAGACCATTTCAGATAGACCAATGGATAACACATAAACAAATTTTAGAGTTATACTAAAGAAGCATTTGCCCATATGAGAGGGTCATCAAACGGTACTGTAGGAAAGTTTTTTTTCTTTATTTTGGAATCTGTTGATTCATGCAACACACAACAAGCCATTGCTGAAATTTTACGCATGCATGACAAGTTCAATCCACAAATTCTTAATTCAGTGAGCTCTATGGAGATTGGAGAATATCTACCATAAATCTAATCTATTAACACTATACTAAAATTTAGATGGGAATTACGATAAACAATATAAAATTACTGATGAAGAGTGTATTTGAAAGCTGGCAGTTACTAAAATTCCTACAAGAACAATATATTTGGGAAGCCCCCTTTTTTAACCAACAAAATCCCCGTGGATGCTCCTTACCTCTCATAGTTCCAATGTGGCACTTTGACAAAGATAACCCCAGCAAGCATTTCTGACACGTTCTCCATGACTACCATAATCTTGACTCTCTGCAAACAACTATGAACATTAAGAAAAGAATAATTCCAGAGAAAAATGGTTAAGGAGGAGACAAATTATGATTATTTCATTATAAAAAAATGTTCTCATCAATATATATGATCCCAAAGACAAGTCATTTAACAGTAATGGACTAACCTGATATTGTAAAAAGTTTGAGTCCAAAGCTCAGAAATTATAAAATCTGTACATATTTTACATAAATCCTGCAGTAGACCATTTGTAAGTACAAAATAATAACCAAGAACTGAGGCAAAGAAGAAAACTCTCGAATATAGTAGACCTGACAGTCATTTGTATACAGAACTTGTTTAGCAATTTTAATTTTTTTTTAACCACAGTATCAATCTGGCAAAATTTGACTATGCCACTAGGAAAAGATTATAATCCAGCGAAATGAAGATGTTTGGGCTGTAAGTAGGTTCCTTCTATATTGAATGAACAACGAAGGCATATACTGAGGATATAGGCATCGATATCTGACTTATTTAAGAGCGACAGTTACTATACAAACCATGCATGTCTCTTGCAGGTTCCGAGGAATGCTCTACAAAGACCTAACTAATCTTGCATATCAAGGGATCTAGATATGGTAGGATATCTTCACCCATATTCTCACAGAATGCTGCCAACACATAATATGATTTCTCCTGCGAGATCGCATCACATTAGTTCATTATTGCAGAAAATATCATCCAAAGTTGCTCAATTCAGTAGAGGATTCCTAACCAAATGCTAAAAATGCACAATAGGCCACTCAAACATATTATGATTATAACAATAGCTTGACAAAGATGTGTAAGTCGTAACATTGTAAACAATTTCGTGGTAAACATAACTATCGAATTTCGTGACGAAGTTTACCTTAGTCGATACATAAGAAACTGGAATAATGCGGTTTGGTTGTGTGCAGAGAAACCACTCCTAGACCAAAGAATGGATTACCCGATTATGTAAAAAGAACCTCTAAATACGGTCAACTTTTCCACGGTTGAAGCTTCATGTGAATACGCAACTCATGACTAAAACCGCCGGATAGTGAATAAACAATGTAAGATTCTACCATCAAGTGGCATAAATGGCGAATGCATCAAAACCACGACCATCAAAACCTCGCAGCAATGAGGAGGATGGATGGCCGCAGCAGCAGAGAGCTTGGTGGGGGAGGCGAGATGAGGACAACACCTCACCTTGAGGAAATCCGTGAGCGCCGGACTGCCTGGCGGCAAGATTTCGACCTTCCCAACCTTGTCGACCTCTAGCCCACCCTCGCCTCAAAGATATGCACGATCACTGACGCTAACTCCTTCCGCTCTAGCGCCTCGACCTCCTCCTCCTCGAACTCGAGCACCACCTCCCTGACCCTCCATTCTCCTCACCCGACGTGTCCTCCCCTTCCCTTCCCTTGGCCTTTCGGGGCTTCATGAGCAGGGAACTCGAGGAGCAACTGGCATGACGGCGCAAAGATTCGTGAGGAGCGGCGGGGTCATGGTGGCATGGCGAGAGGAACGCAGTGAGAAGCGCTGGAGGCGGGTCGGCAATGTCGAGCACGGCGAGGAGGCGGTGGAGAGGGCGGACGAGAGGCGGGGAGGCGGGCTTCGGCGGGCGAGGAGGGGAGGAGCCTGGAGAGGAAGGGCGTGGGGCGAAGGACTGCAGCCTGAAGGACGGTGACAGAAGGCGTGGGAGGCCACAAAGGTGAAGAACGGGCGGGAGCGACGCTACTGGGATGCCCAGGGGAGGAGGCGCGCGAGGGCGATGAGGAGTGGAGGGCGCCGCACGCTTGAGGGCCAGCCGGGTGGTCTGTGGGAGGAGAGCAGTGAGCTTGTCGGCGAGGAGGAGATCCGGGTGCGTGGCCACTGTGTCGCAGAGCTCGTTAAGCGCCTCCATGGGGTTCCATGGCGGCAATGCGGTCAGATCATGGGCCGCCACTGGCAGACGGGAGGAGGAGGCGATGGGGACGAGGCGGAAGCGGAGGCGAGATGTTTTATTTTTTTGACGCGAGAGTAATTTTGTGGAGCCGAGGCCACGGGAGATGTCCCGCCGTGTTAGGAGCTCTGTGCGCGAAAAATTCGGATAATCGTCGGATATATCCGAATTTAATTCCGAATTTGAATATATCCGACGATCATGCATGTAATTAAATGAAACAGCCTAAGATACTACACCATAAGAAGTCATGCATTAGAAAGATAGTATCCTAACATTCCTCATGCACTAAAATACTGCCTATTGAGACCAAATTTTATACATTGGCATCAGAATAATGGCCTCCACCGGTAGTGGAAGAGAACAATGAAAGGGGCCGCTGATCGCCATTGATTGGAGGCCCCTGTTCCCTGCGCCACAAGCAACAGCGCCGCTCCCAATTTATTACACGCATTTCGGGCGCCCCGAGGGTCGAGATCTACCGCACAGTTCCCAATTTAAGGGCACGCACATGCGCGACCGGACCGGGGACGGAAGGTTCGGCTGATGACTGATGGGCTCTGAAACATGTGATGAATGCCTCGCCTCGCCTCGCCTCGCCGGGTGGACGGGCGCTGGTTGGGTGGGATGGGAGTGGGACGCGTTGGAACTTGGTAGGTCGGCGACGCTGCTGCAAGCGGCTGCCGCCCGGCGCTGCTGTGTTGCGTGGCGCAGCCCTCCCATACGTGTCGGCCGCCGGCGGGACGGCTTGGCGGGCGCGGGTCCAGCACGGCCGGCGGTTGTGTTGCTTGCTTGCTTGGGACTTTTTCACTTTTGGGGTCCTGGCATTCCTGGTCAGTACCAGTGTAACACGGTCCACAGAGACACTGCTCCGTTTCAAGCTGGATACCGGCTAGAGAAGGCTGTCGTGACAGTGTTTCAGTTACTTGGTTTAATGGTACATTCGGTGTTCCTCATGTAAATTCGACCTATGTGGAGACTGCAATAACGGTCTTGCTTAATTAATAGAATGGCCTGTGCCTCTCAGCAATGAATGTTGGAGATTGAAGTTGTGGGGAAATGCTCATGGACTGAGATTCTGTGATCAAGGTATACTTCGAAGATCCGTGTGAAACACACAAACTCTACGGGGAATTTTGTGGTGAAAAGATCAATTACTCAAGAATCGCCATAGAATTATTATGTTCCGAACAGGGGCTGAACAAATCCACTGTTGTGGTGCGTACAATTTCTCGCAATCCAGTGCTCTCGGAATCCATCCCTTTTTTTCGACCAAGGGCAAAGCTTAGAGCCCATCCCAGCCGTTGTATGGAACGCATCTGAGGGTTAAGATGGCAACGAGAAGGCTCTCATGCTACAGTACCTGACAATTGCTACAATACCCTACTGGCTATTGCACATTTTCAATGCATGCGTTATAGACTTGTAGTCCCAGGGAAGATCTCACATGTCACTTTTTGATCCAATGGCTACGAGCGTACTGCATAGTACTGCCGCGATGTGATTTTCCTTTATTCGTCCGTACATGGTGCATGGACGTGGCCATCTCGGTCTATATACTCGGCTGTCCTTTATCCTTTTGTTGCTACAGGCGCCGGCTGTTTCGTTTGGGAAATTTCAGTGGGCATTTAGGAAAGCAGTAAAGAAAAGATGCGTTTTTTCTCCCTCTGCCTCACCTCGGTTGTGTGTTTATGCTCTCCACACCTACAGTTACAGGAGGAATGGAAACAAAGCACAGGGGGCAGGGGGAAAAGGCATAGTTTAGGTTTAGCCTCTCTTCCTTTCACCCTTGGGAACCAAAAACAAAATCATGAGAGCATGATGCAAACACGATCGATCTGCTTTGGACGCACCGATGGAATTTGTGTTCCACTGGTGATGAGAATTAAAGCATACTAGGGAATAGTATATGCTGTACGTACAGGGTAGTAGAGAGAAGAGATGAGGTGAGCTGAGGGCCTGAGATGGAAGAGAAAAGAGAGAGATTTTATACCAACCTTGCAAGCTCCAGCCTATTGCCTGTCAGGCTTCCCAATTAAGAGATACCTTTCTCCTGCGATTACCGAATCATTGCCTGCCTTGCTTTCCCGTCTCTCTCTCTCTCCTGAGTCCTAAACTCCTAATGCCCATCGTCATCAGCATAATGCCGGTGCGGTTGCTATCCCCAAAGCCATCCCAGCACGCCCGGTAGTGGTAGGCGGCCAAAGAATTCCTCCGGGGGGCCGTCCAGCGAGTGGCATGAAGGACCTGGTGTCGTGCTTCAGCGAGCACGCCGTGCGGATCTCCGACGTCGCCTGCTCCGGTGGCGCCAATGCGACGGCGGGCGCGGCGGGGCCCGCGGAGGGCAGCAGTGGTGGTGGAGGGAGGGCGGCGGTGATGAACGCGGTGACGAGCGTGTACCGGTCAAGGCTCTCGGCGTCCGGGAAGGACCTGCTCATCGACGTGACGTGGTCCCGGTCCCCCGACGGGCTCGCTCTCTCCGTCGCCGTCCACGACGCCACCTCGCGGCACCGCGAAGGCGGCGCGGCCGCCGCGCCGCGGCACCTGCACAAGAAGAAGGGAAGCGGCACGTTCACCGCGGGCAGCTGCGTGGTGGGCGTGTTCTGGGACTACGCCGCGGCGCGGTACGGCGCGGGCCCCGAGCCCGTGTCCGGGTTCTACGTCGCCGTCGTCGCCGACGTGGAGTTCGTTCTCCTGCTGGGCGACATGAGCCGGGGGTACGTGGAGCGTCTGCACGCAGGGATACCGATCGCCGGGTCCCGGATGGCGCAGCGGCGGGAGCGGTTCGTCGGGTGCGGGTGCTGGTCCACGAAAGCGCGGTTCTTGGAGTCCGGCGCGGAGCACGAGATTGGCGTCGGGCTGGAGGGCGACGCGGAGGCGTGGGTGAGCGTGGACGGCCGGAAGGTGGTGCAGCTGCGGCGGCTGCGGTGGAACTTCCGCGGCAGCCACACTCTCTTCCTGGACGGCGGCGCGCCGGTGGACATGACGTGGGACTTGCACGGCTGGCTCTTCCACCCGGCCGAGACCACGGCCTCTTCTTCCTGCGCCGTGTTCACGTTCCAGACACGGGGCGCGTCGGAGACAAGGGTGTGGATGGATGACGACGGCGGCGGCAGCAACGACGAGCAGGAACATGAGAAGCCGCCGGCGCCGGCGCGCGGCCAGCGACAGAAGCTGGGAGGCGGTGCGCCGTCCGGGCAGGGGTTCTGCCTGCTGATTCAAGGCTTCAGGAGCTCTTCCAAGATCACTTAATCTGTACATGCCGTGAGAGATTTACCGTTCTTTTCACTTCTTGCTTGGCGTGCTTGGAATTTAGGATCGATATGCTGCTGGTCGCTGTTGATTGATCCGATGCATCATCACAGGAGTGTGAAACTGTGAATGGTAGGTATAGGAGGGGAGGTTAATTGACACATAGAACGAGTTGTTTTTCGTTTTGGTTTGCTGCGTCGCCGTGCTGATTTGATACATGACTGTAACTCTGTTCTAGTTTTCAGAAATACACCAAAGGTTGCAACATTTTCATGAAATGGTTTGCGCTTCTCCATTTCATTCTTTGTTATTAACTTTGATTAGCATAGTAGTAAGTTGTGAACAGTGACCTGGTCTGCCGCTCTGTATGGAGTCGTATCATCTCTCTGCGGACACGAGGAAACTGAACTAGCTCAAACCTCAAAAGCACAATATTTGGGATACTGAACTACTGATAGGCAGGAGTAATACACAAACTAAGTTCAGAAAACATTATGGATTTGCCGGGTCCAGTGGAGATAAGGATCGCAACACTTTCTCTCTGGTGCCGCACAATTGTTGTCATTTTCTTGAGGAAGCTGCACACATCCGTAGCCGTCGCAGATGTTGATTGCTCATTTGGTAATAATACAACGTATGTCTGACCGATCAACTCAGTTTGTAAAATGGGTATCAATGCACAACACGTAGTACAAGCTTTCCGGCATCATCGGTATAAAGAAATGCGCGTGACAACATAGGCTGCTGCTCTTAAAACTGCCACACCTGCTTTGTTCTTGCCGGCTGCCACAATCTAAAAAAATTAGAGGGGCCCTTAGATAAAATAGACCCGAGCAAATGAAATGAAACCTGGTCCAACGTTAGTGTACTAACTTCGGCCAACCTTTTCCAGGCCTATTGGACTGGCTTTAAACATTTTGGAATTTTGGGAAATTCTCTGCACAGACATGTTTACAAATTTTGGCTATGCATAGGTTGCACAAAGATTAAAAAACTTGTACAAGTTTTTTCAATTCTAAGATAGCATAAAAGATGTGTCCAAGTTCAGGCTTACCCCAGTCTTCTAGGCCTCAGAACAGCTATTGACTCTTGATAACCACTTTCTTGACCATGACAGCTTTGCTAAGTTATTGACCCTACTAGCCCTAACCATGGCAAGAACTTTATGTAAACATGCTTAACAATGCTATGTTACTTGCCTGTCAGGTCGACATGTTAGGTTAGTGAGAACTAGCCGAAGTAGTCGGCCATTTAAGGTATGCACGCTAACACAAGAGTACCCTTCAGAAAGGTCTTCCCAGTTTTGATTGTGGATGAATGATGATAGTATATCTCACCATTCGTAGATGAATGCAGTTTTTTTAATAAAACATTTTTTAATCATTTTACACAATTAAACCACGTTTTAATATTTTTTTTACAAAAATAACCCACAATCGTTGTGCCACCGTGCAGTTACGCCCAATCGCTCGGGTAGCCCAGCGATTAGCTAACATGGGCAGTGGGAGGCACACTCACACGATAGAAACACGACTCGGGCCTTGGTCTGTCACGTGTCTTAATTGTGAGCTAGTGGCGCGACTAAGGCCCGTGCCAGGCACAGTCGTTGGGAGCCTAGTCGTGTTCTGGCCCAGCTACAGTAGGCTAATTTGTTTAACAAACAATTTAAATAAACTAAGTTTTAATTTTACAAAATTAAATGGTTGGAAAAGTTATGTGTGAATAATTGTCAGTGATAAAAAGCTAGAGTTCGTTGACTGCAATTATTTATAAATAAATCATGTTTTAATTGTTTTACCTAGATGTTCACCCTTTGAAGTTTTTATACAAATAACCCAAAATTTGGCAAAATATTTTGTAAGCTTTGGTTTGAACGAGACGAGAATAGAGCAATGAAGATGAGATTAAAGTCGGACATAACACTTGACCATGAAGGTGGGTCTGTTTAGGTGCATATGTTTGCCTCGTTGTTCTTATGGTACAAATTACTATATGCACGAACCTTTGATCCGAACTACAACTACGATACAAACACACCTTTTTTTAAAAGGAAAATACTTGACGAATAGAAATCAAGCTAGGCTTGCGGACATACGTCCTCTTCCTCCTTACTAGCGCGAGCCTTCACAGGACGTCTTAGCACTTGACCCAAAGGTCTTTTTCGGGTCTATCCTCGTCCAGAATAATCTTCGGTACAACAGGGGCATCAAGGACCATCGGTACCTTTCTCTTGTCTTCCCACTCCCAGTTGAGTAAGATTTCCAACGTGTAAAGGCCTCAGACGCAACTGCGTAGTTCAACATGTATTTCTGCTGAATGAATGATGTGTCGTACTTCTCTAGGCTGTCGATCCATTGGAAGAAGTAGCAACGCTCCCATGACTGCTATGCATGGATAAAGTCAATGGTATTTAAAATGCAACATGCAATATGAAATATCGATGTATGGCCGCACATGTAGTAATCACGTACGGCGGTACTAGGATGTGTAGATTGAATGATGCATGTCGGGTTACCAACAACACGAAATCCACGGATCTCTCCGCTCCAAGTCTGAACCATATTTTTCTTCATGAAGAAGCCTGACATGTACCACGCTGAGTCCATCTTGATCATGCCACATGAAGCCAACACATGAGAGCATGGCTTATGGAGTAGCATCAGCTTGTTACACATGCACTGACAAATGTTGTTGCTCTCCTGTCTAAGGCTCACCTCGTGCATAACGGCGCCACTCGCCATTCCCAACCCACTTCGATTCCTTAGCAATACCTCGAATTGAAGTTTAGTGGTGCCCATAACGAAGGTTGAGCGTATTCGGGCCTTCTTGCTCTTCTCGGCCATGTACTCTATCATCTTGGTACAATAGGGTGCATGTGCATTCAACATATGTAATGCATCAGCACTATGTCTTTCCCTGAAGTATTTGATTATACCTTACAACATACCCTCGATGATTTCAACGAAGGGCATGTCGTGCAGGCCCCTGGTAATCCAATTGTACACCTCGGTAGATTGGTCGTCATTACATTGTACCTTGTGCCGTCGGTGTTGTAAAGCAATGCCCACTTCTCCACTGGCTCAGCCTCGATCCAATGCAAGAAATATTTGATATTCCTCGTTGTCCTCCTTCTCAAATCGGGTGGGTCAATCTAGGGCAACGGCGCCAACCATTTCGGTATATCTGTTGTGTTTCCAGCAGGTTGTTTATTTCTCTCCTCGACGTGTGATTAGTGGTGAACTCATCAAGATTCTCTCAGAGTGCATCAAACTTCCTTTGCTGGTTCTACTTGCACAACCTTTTGAACAGGTTCATCAACCTCTTGCTCTTGAACTGCTTATAAAAATTGGCCCCCGGGCACCGCATGCACCAACGGTTTCGTAAGTCATGGCATGGAAAAGGCTTATCTGGATCTTCTTGCAGCTTTTTGATGGCCTTAATCAACGTGGCATGTCGGTCATGTATTATGCAAATGCCTGAGTATTCACCAATGACTCAAACCTTCAAGTGCCTGAAGAACCACAACCAACTATCAAAATTCTCACTCTCCACACATGTAGCAGCCACGGGAAGGATATGATTGTTGGCATCCACATCGATTGCCATCAAGATCTGCCCCTTGTACTTCCCAGTCAAGAATTTTTCATCCACACATATGAGTGGGCAGCAGTGACGGAAGGCAGCAACGCAAGCACCAAATGCAAGGAAAGCTCATTGCATTACTATGTATACGCCTTTGGTTTTTTCGAAACCTTGTCCTTAACAGCGATGTATGTTCCAGGGATTCTGTCCTTTAGCACCTCAAATAGTCGAGGGAGATTATCATAGGCCGACTCAAACATGTCGAACCTTCTCTCTATTGCTTTCTGCTTCGCCGTCCACGCCTTCGCATAGCTGATCTTGTACTTTGTACCTCTGCTCAATAGCCAGCATGATGTGTTGCGCTTCCATGCCTTTCTTCTCCGCAATCTCCCCATACATGACAGTTGCAATGAAAGAAGAAGTTAGGTTGTGGTGCTTTGGCAGTATGTTGCTTAAAACACACGAGTGGCCCTGGCCCTCCGGTCTTCCCACTCAAAGTCATCCACTATAAATTCAATGTCCTCCCCTTCGTCTGCCAGTCCACTGGGATCGACATGCATGTCTGCCGCCACAATAGCATCTGCACCACAATCCTCTATCCCACCATCCTCAACTTCCACCTTCACACCCGTATTACTCTGCCCCACTTCACAGGTAATGCCAAGTGTACTTGGACATGCATGCACCAACAACACGCATTCATAGCCACGACGCCTGCACGCTTCCAACCATGTATGTCATGACTTCGTTCGCTCCATGGGCCCTGACTCCCAACGGACCACTTCCAGCGAACTACTCCACAAGCATTTAATGGTGACACCATACAGTGCTGGGTCCAACGAGAAGCTACGTGTCATCCAATGCAACATCTCCCTGATTTTAAGATTATCCGAGTTCGGGTGATATAGCGTGGTCTGTGGAAAACTGCTCAAATCAACCCCACATGGCCCCTCACGAACTTCTCCCTGTCCGTAAAACACTATGAAAAAATGTTGACCTAACATGTGTCACATGACTCAATATATTTAGAATAGATGCTAATTAAGGATGCTACGTCGAGTCTAACGAAAACAAATCGTACCGTGCATACCAAAATACTCTTTGTTTCAATTAAATTATAAAATATAAATAACCAAAACTAGTATTCCTAGGTCTTGCCGATCTAAACCTAAACAGTCTAGATCTTCCAATAATCGATCTACTAATGGAGGTGCCCTAACATTTTTACGCTATAATAAATACATAAATATCCTATATTGTAACACTATATGCGACATTAACCCTAAAATTACCGATCAACAACTGCAAATCCTAGTTCTAGGGGAAATATCTCTCGCACATGAATTCTCCTTGTGCACATATGCACACAACAAATCTGGCCGCCCATCCAAATTCCACGGCGTGGATCGGTCGTCGCGTCATCATGCGCTGAGCTCATGAGCGGTGGCTTTTTGTGTTTTGCCTCGCCGATCCGTCAGCGTCGCCTCTAATCCCCTAATCCCACCAGCGCGCCGCCCTAATCCCCAATCCGCACCGAATGCTCTCGATGGAGGCGACCATGGCGATGGAGGGGACGTGGCGGCGCGCTGGCTAGCCTCAGGCGACGCTCCGCCTCCGTGAGCGACGCCCGCCTCCCCCTCCCCCTTGTGCTCTCTCCCACCCTGTGTGTCTCCCACCCGGCATGTCTAGGGTTGGGGATCTGGCGATGGAGGGACTGTGGCGCGCTCGGCTAGCTCGTGAGCGACGCCCGCCTCCCCGCCTCCCCCTTGTGCTCTCTCCCACTGTGTACATCTCTCCCTTGTTGCGTCTAGGGTTGGGGATCTGGCGATGGAGGGACCGTGGCGGGGCTGCCGGCTACCCCGTGAGCGACGCCCGCCTCCCCGCCTCCCCTTGTGCTCTCTCCCACCAGTCGCTCTCCCACAAGGTGCGTCTAGGGTTGGGGATCTGGCGACAGAGGGGGACTGTGGCGGCGCTGGTCGGCTAGCCCATGAGCGACGCCCGCCTCCCCGCCTCCCCTTGTGTCTCTCCCACTGTGTGGGGGGCGGGTGGTGGCGCCGGCCGACTAGACCGTGAGCGCCTCCGCCTCCCCCTTGTGCTCCGTTCCTCCGCCTCACTCCCACCTTGTCTCCTCCCCTTGTGCTCCGCTCCTCGCCTCACTCCCATGGTCTTGCGATCAGGGTTAGGGCGGCACTGGGGCGCGCCGGCCGACTAGGCCGTGAGCGCGCTCCGCCTCCCCTTGTGCGACCACGGGCATTGGCGCACCATGGAGAAGCTGAAATCTCGCAGACACGACTCCGAGTGGTCAACGCCTGCCCTACCGGTGGGCTTCCTCTCGCCCCATGCCCGGCGCAAAGCGACGATGGTCTGGCCGTGGTCAGGAGCTCAAGAATCAAGGAAAGGAATACTACAAATGCCCTAGAAACGACGGTGTAAGAATCGACCTTTTTCTTGATTTTGATGTTTAACCTAATCGGCGCTTGATGTTGAAGTTGGGTGCTTTTTTTGGTCCAGACGTATTCCAAACAATACGACACATTCTTGTGGAAGGACCAATACAAGATGCTTTTGAGTGCTATGCATCCCGCTGAACAGGCGTAAGAGATGACCATTTTGATTGTCTGTGAAGTTGATTGACCACCATGTTTTGCAAGAGTTAGCGCCATCAAAACCTCATTGCATCGATTGACGACCGATCACCAAGTTAATCCGTAAATCCAAAGGTCTTTGCAGATGACAAGTTAAAATATTTGTTGTTGCATTTATCTTCTTGCTTGTAGGAATGTACATTGGGAAGATAGGGAATCGAGTCTCATGTAATGTGGTTGTCTCGAATCAACCTTTGAATTATTATCATGCCATTACTATTCTTGTTCTCTCGAGATCCGTGAGAATGTTCTCATGCCATTATCGTTTTGTTTGTATTATTATCACGAAATATGTGAGAATGTTGTCGATATGACTTGAAATATGATTGAATGTCGGTATCTCTTGAGAATGTTATCCGAATGCTTGTATGAATGTTGGTATTAACCTAATCTGGAATGTTGAATGCTTGTATGAATGCTGGTATTAATGCTTGTATGAATGCTTGTCTTAACCTAATCTGGTATGAATGATATGACTTGAAATATGAATGCTTGTATGAATGCTGGTATTAACCTAATCTGGACTGTTGCCATGAAGCAAGTGCAGCCATGAAGGCTTCGTAACTCGACATCAGAGCAAGTGGCATTCCAGCTTTTGCTTGCAATCAAATGCCACAACCTCGATCATATTGCTCGATACCTGATCTACATAGTTGCACACATTCCAGATTTCAATGCTTGTATGAATTGAAATGCTGGATCAGTTTATCTCATTCTATAACTTATTGGGAAATGCTTGTATGAATTGAAATCTGATGGAATGTTATCTCATTCTTCAGTTTTTCTTTGCAAGTGCAGCCATGAAGCAAGTGCAGCCATGAAGGCATCAAAACCTGATACTGTAGCAAGTGGCATTCCAGTTTTGCTTCAGAACTGCAGTGTGGAAGCATTGCTGTTCAGAGCATTGTTGTACCTAATCTGGAATGCGCTGACAGAAGTTGATGCACCACCCGGTGATGAGCAGCTCAAAGTCTGATAACAAACCTCATGCACCACCAGGCTCACACAAACCTGAGACTGTAGCAAAGCATCACCATGCTTACGACAGAAACAAGCAACATGGATGATTATGCTGCCAGTTCAAACACCTTACAGGCAGCAGCAGTAGCAAAGACCTTTCCATCGAAAATGTCATGCATCACCATGCTTACGACAGAAACAAGCAACATGGATGTAAAACTACTAGTGCCCTCACCTGAAAAAAATCAGTTAATCTCCCGTGCTGCTGCTTTTGAGAGAGCGAGAGAGATAGAAGTCAAGATCTCAATACTCCCACTGGACCTGTAGGTTACATACACACAAGCATCCATGCTGCTGCTTTTGAGAGAGAGAGAGAGAGAGAGAGAGAGAGAGAGAGAGAAGTCAAGAACTCAATACTCCCACTCGACCTCTAGTATACATACACACAAGCATCCATGCAACAGACAGAGAAGTCCAGAACTCAATACTTAAGAATCCAGACAATAGTTTAGCCCATACAACATGTGAAATGCAACAATTTCAGGCAACATATTACAACAATTGAATAGTTAATTGCCTCCTTGTGCATCCAACATTCTGAAACCCACCCTCACTAACATGAAGATATCTAAATGCCCCAGATGTCCCAATGCTAGCTTGATGGCATGCAAACAATGCCGTCTTAGCCTTCTCATTTACTTGTCTATTAGAACGTATCAAGTGTTGCTTACTAGGTGAGACAAAACCATGGTTATGCACTTCCACAAATGTCTCTAACCTGAAATTATTATCTTTAGTGCGTTTGATACCAAACATGGCCTCACACCCACACCTAGTCAACTTAGACTCGTATGACCTCTTCGTTTTGACCTCCACCTTGACCTTACCTTTTTCATCCTTCCAACCACGTCTGGCACAGTAATACCGCCTCCATTGCAAAGCACCGTTTCTGATCGTCCGCTGCCCAATACGAACAGAGAAACCGCAACATGCGATATGCTTTGTAAAACTCGAGGGTCGTGATCCTCATCTTCAAAAATCATGCCCACGGCAGCGCCAGTCGTCATTAACTCTTTGGTGTGGACGATGAACCTGCAGAATGTTTGGAACAATTAGCATGACATCGACATTACTCATTCTAATTTAAAATTTTCAAATAACCATACACTCACACGAACGGAATGCTCGCCGCTTTTGTGGTGTTTACACAAACCGCCAAGAACGAGAGAGTGTGCATCGACCATTTTCGACATGGCAATGCTAGTGGGCATACTGAGCTACTCACATCTTCCGTAGAATCCATACGACACTTGGGGCCGAACCAAAGAAGAACAAATCAATTAACCTCCCTATTTCATCTCATATCAAGCGATTCCAAGAAATAAGCGATTTATGGATGTCCTACAAAGTGCACTCACCTCACTTTGGTGCAGAGGCGGCGCCATGAGCAAAGAATCCTGCCTGGTCGGCGCGAGCAAAGAATCTGCAACAGGATGATGGCGCATGCAACCCACGGCCAAGGTGGATGAGCAAAGAACGGTCAAGGCAGAGGGCTCTGGCCTTGCCTTCTCAAGGGCGGCACACAGAGAGGGCGGGCGGACCAAATAGGGGCGCAGGAGGAGGCATGAGCAAAGAAAGCGGCACAGAGAGAGGGCGCATGACCAAAGAAAAGGCAGAGAGGCATGGAAAGAGAAGCGGCCAAGGCAGAGGGCAGGAGCAAGAGGGCGCGAGGAGGGCGGCACGGTGCCTTGTCATGGGCGGCAGCCAGCAGGAGGGCGCATGAGCAAGAGGGGCGCAGGAGGCGGCTTGATGCCTTTTCGCTTATCACGGCACAAGAAGTGGGCAAGGAGAAGAAAGCCAAGGCCAGAGGAGGAGGCGTGAAGCAAGGGGCGGCGCAAGCAACCCTAGCTCGTGCCGGGGGTTGGAGGGACAGAGAGTATCGCGGGCTTTTTGAAACCGCTGTGGCGGGGCGGCCGTCGGCGCCTGCAAGGATCGCCGTGGAATTTCAGATGGACGAGCAGGATTAGTTGTGTGCATATGTGCACAACAAAGGCTGTGTGCAGGAGATATTTCCCCCTAGTTCTACCACTAAGCTATGTTTATTGTTGCTCACCTAACATGTTTTTATCGAAGTGACCGACAAATTATATGGGCATAGTAAACTCACTGCAAAAGGACGAGTACACGAAGGCACGCCGAACCGAGAGTAGAGTCTCCCCCTTCCTTCTTCTTTCCTCTCCTCTCCTCTCCCTTCTCCTCTCTTCTCTGCCATCTGCGCTCTCCTCTCTCTCTCTTTATGTCGTGTGAGTGTCAAACGCCTACGAGTCACATGACGAAGGCGCGACTGGGCGACGTGGCATACGCACTTGACTAAGTATTGACAGGCCTCAGTCACACGACATGTCCGCGGTTGTGGGCCGGCTGGGCTTAAATTGCTGGCCCACCACGTGATTGAGTCTAGTCGCTTGGTAGGCCAATAACCGAGGGTTATTTCTGTTTTTTTTTTGTCTTGATTTATTTGTGTAAAATGTAAAAAAAAAGGTTTTATTTTGAGAGAGAAAAATCGATGAATGCAAATGCAACTCTGGGTGGTTAACTCTTAAATTGCAACAGCAAAAACACGCGCACAATAAAGCTGTAATTCCGGTACATGAAGGATGATGCCACACAGCATCTCCAACGTTCATAGATTGCATAAAAGCAAAGGAGCACGTTCGAGTGGGTGTTCTACAAGACCGCGAAAACGACACCATAGGTTGCATAGTACGTCATCTTCGGACGTCATCTCGTCTATTGAAGAATCACAAGCAGACAGAGAGAGAGAGAGAGAGAGAGAGAGAGGGTAAAGCAAAAACAGAAGCTATGAGGCAGTACTTGCAGCTCAATCAGGAGGTGAGTGATCGAGTATGCAAAGCAGATTACATGTGGTCCAGGACACGAACAATGAGCAATCTTCTTCTTCCATTACTGCTGAGCACGATGCATCTCGTTCTGTATAGAGGATAGCAAGGCTGATGAACGTCGAGGGCTACAATACATTCGTGAGGACAATAACACGTGAATCGCGTACAGAACAACACAATAATCTGAAAGGAGGTACAATGGTACAAACTAGAATTGAATATGAAATCAATGCGCTTTCCCTTCCAGTTTCCCTGTCCTTTGATTGTTATCATTAGAGCACCTGTATCACGACAACAACTCGGCATGAATACAAGAGACAGCGAGCAAAATACAACTGGTGACAAGAAGCATCTTTGCTCAGTGATAATCCCATATGCATGTCTGAAACTGGTAGGAAAAATGAAAATGATAGTCACAGGTTACCCTTCAACTCAGGAAAGCAGAGAACGAATGATGTCAAACTATGAGACCATGTACAAACTTGATGGCTGGAATACAAGAATCTTGAAGAACCTGGTAATCTTCGAATCGCACCTCAATTTACAAATATACAGGCTCACACATTAATAGACTAGATCAACTATAAACTAAACTGCCTAATTACAGGGACAACTACAAACTATCTCCTAGTTGATGTTTAGAAAGGCTACTAGGAATCAGGAATGGCACCCCGGTAGGAAAACAGAAAAGAATGTTAGAATGCGTCCCGCGTGATTCCTTGTTCCAAGTCTCTGTTTGGAAGAAGTGTATTTTTACTCCCCGTCAAAGAGCAGCTAGTCAGTCACGTTGATAATATGTTCAGTCCTGCTCAGTCACCTAAAATAGAAATGATTTTAGATCAAAGAAATACCGATGAGTACCGATCTCATCATAAGCATATTTTCCTACCTTTGTTAATATCAAAATTACGCTCGTGAGGTAATGACTGGTGACCTGCCGGAACAGTAGGGTGCTGCCGGAAAAAAAAAGTCATGAGTTTTACATTGTATGCCAATTAAAAGTGCAGCATCATAGTCTAGAATATGAACATTTGGAACCACATGAGACTCAGCCATCCAATTAACAAAGTTCCGAGGTTGACTGGAGATACCGGGCATGGTGACACCACCTGAACCCCTTGGAGTGCACCATGCCATGTTAGAATTGCTTGACGTTTGTGATGCTATACTGTGAAGTAAATAAAGGTTCCTGATAAACAAGAAGCAGCAAAATTAGATTAGGATGCACAGAACAACAGTTTATTGATAATAGCAAACAAGCAAGCCTGATTTACTTGGGTGGGCATGATGGCTTCTGGAGCAAAAGGGTATTCTGAAGGGTGCAGTGGCATGTGGTTACAGTACGGTGCGGCCTCATTTCTAGGGTAAGAAGCAATATGTGACGAATCATTAAGCATCATTTGATCCGCAGACTCACACAGCCCTGCAGAGAGATGCATGAGATGAGTGGGTGGAACATATACATAGTATGCTTGGGAAAACAAATCCACAATTTACAATTGTACATACTTGTATTTCCTATGTCTTGAGGGATATGATGGGGGATGATATTATGATTTTGACTGGTGAAGGCTTGGGTTTCTCTTTTTTCCTTCTCAGCTCCCCCCTTGGACTTCCTACCCCTCTTTTTTCTACCGCCTTCTAGAACAGTCTGCTGTACATCATTAACTACACTGACATCTTCAACATCAGTTTGTTTACTGAATGGAGAAGTCCGTAGAATCTGCTCTATGTCTATGGTCAACTTTTCAAGCTCAATTTCAAACATCTGCAGCGCGTCCTCAGAAAATGCATTTTTCACAGCAATTGAAATGGCCTTTCGCCAGACCCTGCTATATTGCGATGTCAGAGCATCCTGATCTTCCCTCTCGGCTATTGACTGGTTTTTATCAGATATAACCCCTACATTGGCATGTTTTGTCCACCTTTTCAGGATATAATGTGGTGGAAAATGAAGGATGTTGTTATTGTTAAGAACTTTTAGCGCGTGCATACATAAGATGCCCAAGGTCTCAAACTTTCTGCAGCTGCATGTGACTAAATTACTGGATGTGTCAAATTCAACTACACCAAAATACTGCTTATTGGGCGGGGAAACATTAAAACTGTACAAGGTGCCATTGACTGCAACTGGTTCACAAAGACAGGAAAGTTGGCTCTTGAATTCACCCTCAAAATCACTGTACATCAGCCTTGTATATGACTCTGCAGCTTCATTCAACATTGGCACATCCACCAGCAGTATTGGTTTGGATTGTCTTGACTTGTGATCTTCATACAGTTCCTTCTCACGAAATCGTATGAGTGTCTTATAGTACTGTTCAATGAATTTAGAGAGGGGTAACTTCCTGTTAAAAAGCTTCTTGAAGTGACTCCTCAGATTCTCAGTCCACTGCAATGTGTCCATGGTAGCTGAAAAGGGGCTCTGCTGGTAACAAGATGCCCATTTATCTCGTACTGCATATATATCTTGCAACCAAGGATTGTTGCCAAGATTATATTTCTTGATCATACTAATCCATCCAGCATTGAGGTCCTCTTCAGTACCACACTCATAAATGCAGTGTATGAAATCTTTTTGAAAATTAGGCTCACTATTGTAGATGTGCGAGACATATGCACTGACATTTTGCAATATATGCCACAAACAAAGGCGGTGGCAGCACTGTGGCAGGGCCATGTTAATTGCTCTAGATAATGCTGGGCAATTATCGGTAAAGATTGTCATAGGTTGCTTGTTAGACATTGCAACCATGAAAGTTTTGAACAACCACACAAATGATTCAGTTGTTTCATCCAACAAGAGAGCAACACCGAAGACAGCAATCTGCTTGTGATGATTAATACCAACGAAGGGGGCAAAAGGCATCTCGCTTTTGATTGATCGATAGGTTGTATCAAACAAGACAACATCCCCAAAGTAATAATAGTCTATTATCGATCGTGCATCAGTCCAGAAGAAGTTTGTTACTTGTTCCCTGTCATCAAGTTGTACAGCATAGAAGAATGATGGATCCTCCAACTGCTTGGCTTTCAGATATTCCAAAAGAAATTGAGCATCTCCTTTTTCAAGTTCTCTCATTCTTCTTGTGTGCAAATAGTTGCTCCGATGCTTTAGAAGAAACCCAACTGACTCAGCCTCACGGGCAGCTTCTAAGGGAAACTCTGGTGCTTCAGCAGGTTCATTAGAATCCTCACCTGTTTCATTTTGCTGAGCGACGGTCGACTTTCGGTGGGATCTTAGCAGGTGTGCCTTATGTGGGCGCACAAGAAGATGGTTGTGCTCATATATGACTTTACTAACAAGCCAGACACCATCACGGCCAACTTTAAACTCAATCCTAGCCATACAGTTAGTTCTGGCATTCTCTTGTTTCCTCTTAGTTGCATGAGTCCTATGTATCTGGCGTACACCTTCCTTGCTGCATAAGAACACCCTGTCGCGCACACTCCCATCCTTTCTCCTACCAAGATGGCCCTTGCGAACACTGAAACCCTTTCTCTGGGCATAGTAATTGTAGAAAAGATAGGCTTGGTCTTCTGAATGGAATACCATACCAACTTCTGGCTCCATATTGGATCTAGCAGCTTCTCTTTGTTTTACAAAAACTGATACTAAAATATTATCTGTCGTGTTTGGCCCTTCAGGTACATTTTCAGTCCCATTGTCAAAGGTGCTCTCATCATTTGAAGCATCCTCAGCAATCTCCCCGGTTCCATTGTCTGAAGACGAAGCACACATTTCCATTCTAATTGTAGATATTAGAAACAGATAAAAGCATTAGCTGGGTGAAGCATTACTATTGGACAACTAGATTGTGCAAATTAGAACCAAACTGCAAATTGAACCATCCAGATGATTAGCTCACGGGCCACACATGTGGTTGGCAAGTCACAACATTGGCTTTTCAAATTCATTTTATTGTGTTGTGTTGCTAAAAATTATTCCGCATAGAATTAATGAAAGCAATGACATTATCGCATGGCCTAATTAAACTGCACATACCTTATCATTTGAAAACTAAACAACATGCTGGAATTAACAAGCTAGGGATGCAACTTACCATGCCCAAGCTACAATCCTTTCACCATACCAAAAGATTTCCACTTCCCCGCTGGTAAACGTACTGGAAAGAGGAAACCATGTTTTGTAGCACTTAGCAAACTACACCCAACCCCAACATAATCTATCTCTTTAGGGCGTACTCCAGTATTGCGCTCCTCTTATTAGCAAGAACAAGAAGTGAAATTTCCTTGCAAACAATGAGCAGGGGATCATCCCGAGGACCAGAGCAGCCACAAACGGGTGGCCTGGCCTCTTCCCGGCGGGTTGCAACACTGGGGGACGGAGCTTCACCTCGGCTAACCTGGCACGTGGCCCCCAGCATTTCAGAAGAAGAAAAAATAACAGCAGCAGCCAAATAGTGAGCAATGTGCTTCTGATTTTGCTTTGATCTTCGTCCCCCTTGAGGTGCTTCTGAATTTGCTTTGATCTTTGGCCCCCTTGAGATTTTGGTCAAGCTCCGTCGCTGCCTACCCCGCAGATACAGCTAGAAGTAATCTCAAGCGCAACTAAGGAACGAAGCTAAAGAGGCGTATGCACACACATAGAAGAAGCAACCACGCCTTGTAAGGAGGAGGGAGCTCACGAACCACGGGAGCAAGTACCTGACGAAGCAGAGCGCGCGGTTCCGCGCGCAGGCAGATCCCCAAATCCGACGACGAATCCGGCCCGGAGGAGCGGAGGAGTGGGGTTAGGCTGGAGCAGCAAGAGGTAGGGGTAGACGGCGGCGGGCGGAGCGTGGCGCCGAGGGGTGGCGGGCCGCGGGCGGGTGCGGCTGCGTCGTCGCGGGCGCGGCTGGGTGTGGGGAGTGGGAGTGGCCGAGTGGGATGGATGACACCACAAACAGCGGGCGCAGAAACGACTATGGGGAGAGGTGCCGCACGGTCGCACGCTCCCCCCGCACCCGATCCCCCTGGCCACCGGGCTGTGTTGGGTTGGAGTATACACCAGGCCTGTCTCACGGGACGGTCCGCACCATCTCAACCAAGGCTTCTGATGGGCTCTATGGCTCGGCAGGTGTGGCCCAAATCCAACTCTGCCTTTCCGCGGCCTGCACGGTGCGGAAAGGCGGCACCCAATCAGCCCGCTTGCCCGCGCCGTTTAGCTCTCCGGATTTTTTAAAAGATAATATTAATTTAAAAGATAATTACAAAAATAAATAGTTGAATTTTTTTTACAAAACTATGCTCATGTCATCACTCCAATTGGCTATAAGGACTTATGCACTGACGACAAGGAGCTCAACAGTACAAAGAGATCCATGCCGCAAATTAGAATGGCGACAGGAGCCTGTCACCATTCCAATTGGCGGCAGGCACCTAGTTTTGTAAAAAAATAAATTTGACTATTTATGTTTATAATTATCTTTTAAATTAATATTATTTCAAAAAAAATCCGAGCTCTCCGTGCCCGCACACGGCACAAGGCTAGCGATACCCACAAGCCCACGAGTAAATACCTAATGGAGGCGGGTATAGATGTCTTTCTTTGCCCACGGGTATGAAAACAAGCATGGTTCCTTGCCCATCGGGCAAATGGGGCGCGAGCATGGGTGAACTCCACTTGTGCCCGCTTCGCCCATTTACCAGCCATCACATTCCCCAAGCCACAAGTCCACGACCCACCATCCCATTCGGCCTGCCTCCAATCCTTCCCGCACTCGCTCAGTGCCTTGGTCACTCTAGCTCCCTCCCCAATCCTCTTCTCCTCGCTCCCTCCAGCCACCGTCGCTCGCCTCCCTCCCTCTCGTGGTCGCTAACGCCACTCGCCTCCCTGGCGAGCACACGGACATGCCCACAGGCGATGAGCATAGGTGAACTTCTCTACCCATCGCCCTTCGCGGACATGCCTATGAGCGAAAATATAGCGGTGGACATGAGTATGGGCAAGCACTACCATACTTACAAATTCCATTTCGGTACTGACCGCAATAGCCAGAACATACCATACCGGCATCCAAACCAGCACACCGTAGCCTCAATCTCGTACCGGCCTCAATACCGGTCAATACCAGCCATTCCGGCCACTCCGCCAATCCTATCATTCTGGTACCGGTCAAAAAATCAAAATTAAAGTGACCACTTCTTTGAATCAGCTCGAAAGGCCGAGTCCAAAACTACTCATTCGGTAAGTGAAATTATGCTAGACTAGTATGCTAAACTATGGTAAAATATATGACATTATGAACTCATGTTGTATTATTTAACTACGTACGACCTTTGTATTTATGAAGTAATTGAACTATGTGTCATTTTTATTCTATGGTTATGTATTTGAAGAGAGATTCCAAGTGAAATTATGTGTGCACATAATTACACACACACACACACACACACACACACACACACACACATATATATATATATATATATATATATATATATATATATATATATATATATATATATATATATATATATATATATATATTATATTAAAATCTGAACGATATCTTCGGAATGGATCGGTACCAACAGATTTCATACCAAGAGGCAAACCGGAATGGCGTATGAAATGGAATTGATAACTATGAGCACTACTCGTGCTCGTCGTGCTTGATTGCCATCCCTACACGAGGTGCGTACGTCTCGGTTTCGCCCAATCGACACGAGAACCAATCTTATCAATTTCATTCTAGCACCAGTCGGAACATGCCATACGGGCATCCAAAATGGCACACAGCAAGCTCAATCCCATACTGGCCTCAATACCGGCCAATACCGGTCATTCTGGCAATTCTGGTATCGGGTATAATTGAAGTGACCCCTCCTTTGAATCAGACCCAAAGGCCCAATTCAATACTACTTATTCAGTAAGTGAAATTATGCTAGACTATGGGTAAAATGTATAAAGTTATAAACTCGTGTTGTATTATTTAACTACGTACGAACTTTGTGTTTATGAACTCATTGAACTATGTGTTATTTTTATTCTATGGTTATGGATTTGAAGTGAGATTCTAAGTAAAATTATGGGTGCATATAATTACATATATATATTTATAAATATATTATTATATTAAAATCTAAAATGGTACACCGGAATAGACCGGTACCGACGCATTTCATACCAAAAGGCAAACCAAAATGATCTCCGAGATGGAATAGACAACTATGACTGAGGACCGCAGCAACAACCGAGGAGGAGATAGCAGTGCACAAGTGATGAGCCGCGGCTGTCGTGGAAGTAGCGTCATGTCATGCAAGACGCACGCCGGTGCTAGCTAAAGAAGTGCGGGGGCTTGGACACACGGCTCGACAAGTTCGGAAACCGGTTTCGCTTCTCGTTTGGACCTAAATTACGCCGGTTTGTTGGCATAGGTGATTCTGGCTATTGGTTCTTCTTAGGGCATGTACAGTAGTCCACCATCAGCTGTTTGTAATAGATGCCACCTAGGATTTTTAACGAGGTGGGGGAAAGAGAATGAAGAGAGAAAAAACGGCCGTCTATCATGTAATCGATGACCTCGTCCCAAAAATCCCGGATGCTATCGACACCTTTTTCTCTGTTGTACGCACTTTCTGTCCCAGGCTGATTGGTGCTCCCAACCTCCTCGCGCACAATTTTCCCCACACCCAGCCTCCTCGCACGCAATTTCTTCACCACACCCAACCTCCTCGCACGCAATCTTCTCCACACCTAGCCACTGCACGCCCGAGATTTCTTCTCCACTCCTGCATGCATGCGATTTCTTCTCCACGCCTGCACCCAGTGCACACGATTTCTCCTCCACGCCTTGCCCCCGTGCGCGAAATGAAACGGGGATCAACCTCTTCTCCACGCCCTTCTTCTCCACAAAGCATGCCTTGTCCAATCCCAAGCGTCCCCATCACCTCCCGCAGGCCGCACACTAGTACATACAGCCTTATCACAGACGGTTCGGAACCGTCATCACAGACGGTTTTTGAACTGTCTGTGATAACGTTCGGTTATCACAGACAGTTAAAAAACCGTCTGTGATAGGGCATATCACAGATGGTTCTATTTACAAATCGTCTGTGATATGTCACGTATCATAGATGGTTCAATTTACAAACCGACTGTGATACATGGGATATCACAGACGGTTCTATTTACAAATTGTCTGTGATATTATCAAATCACAAACGGTTTATAAATAGAACCGTCTGTGATATCCTACAAATCACAGACGGTTTTTAATGGAAACCGTCTGTGATACTGCCTTCACAGATGGTTTCAACGAAAAACCGTCTATGATAGTTCTTTATACAGAACTATTTTTTTAATTTTTGGCTAGCCTTAGGAATTGCTAGCCATGCCCTCTGAAAGCAAGCATGCAGAAAACAGATACATCACAGATAATCAATTGTTGACAACTCGAAGTGATCATTACTCAAAATAAATTACAAAAGAATTTGTTCAAGTATTCTCGTTATAGTTACAATTGAGTCGATTGTTTGCAGGTGGTTGAGAGGTGTCGACGGGGTGAAACTCTGGGTCGGCGACGGAGTGAAAGTCTCCATTGGGGTTAACGATATGTGTCTTGATGAAGGCGTAGATCTTCCCTTGAACCTCCATGATCTCTTGCGGAATGAGTCCATATAAATCTATCATCAAGGCCTGTCGCTAGCAAGAGTAAAGTGGTAAGCATATATATTTAAATTTATAATTAGGAAACAATTATTTCGAGATTGACAAACCTCGAGATCCTTCTTCTTAGTACTAATGATTTGCTGCATATGATGGCAAATGTAGAATGCACATAGCTCATCATTTTCTTGCTGGCGGCACTCCAAAAATAGAATTACATATATAGGTATAGTCAGTTCGAGATGCATTAATATGAAGTATGATATAGGATTATTGTGTTATAGCGCGTACCAGAAATTTCATCCTATGTGTTAGTTTCGCGCTCGATCCATTGTATGATCCATCTTTGGCAACATAGGCGATGAACGACCTACATGATTCTAAAAAGTTATCATCGGCCATTTCAAACGAAGGAAGACTACAATAGAGTTATGTATGGAGGAAATGAGCGTACCTCTTGAGTATTCCTTGCAGAATGCTGAAGTTGTGCTTGTTGCGGACTAGGGAATCAAGGTATATCACCCTGTTCCTCCTTGGTATAATGACTAAAAGGATCCAGTGGTACCTACTCATGTATGTCACTATAGTCATTAAACCTAAGTTCGTGATGCGTATAAAGTACAAATAAAATTTGTATAGCAAGTAGTGAAGCACTTACCCCTGGTTGTAGGGCACCACTATGTACTGCTTGTTGTCCTGACGAAGCAATGCCGCCGTTATGTATTCCTCGATGAAGGATGCGTCTTGTTCGATGGTTTGCATAGAGACCACGTGTGGGTCGAGGAAACCCACCGGTTCGAACCATTCCTCGGCTTGTTTCATCATGTATCTATACATAAGCAATGAGTTGTGATATTTATCGGTATTACGTGAATGTAGAACTTGATTGTACACACTTACAGTGTCCAACATCGTAGAAGCGAGGCGTCGAGGGCAGTGAGGTTGAATAGTTCGTATAAGTCGCTGAAGCCCACGACGAAGTTGCCCAGCCCGTTGAAGAAATGCTCATCCTTGTAACTAACGGTGATTCCAGTATCGCACCCCTTCTTTTTGGTCTTCCGTATGTACCAGAGATGCAAAGACTGACAACCAAATCCAGCGTGGGCTAATACTGTGTCAGAGCACAGCGGTTTTTCGATGGAGTATTTCGAGGGCTCGAGAGGTGCCTTAATGTTCTTCGATTTCGATTTGTCCTTAACGACTTGCCTGCTACACATCTTTCTGCGAGACGACTCGGGAACCGATACGACGGCAGGCTTTTTTTTGTTCCTTCGGCGTCTTCTCCACGGGAACCGATCAAGTGGCCTTCTGAAGCGAAGGTTCATGAGGTGGAGTCATCGAGGGTCCCGTTGTGGTGGCCTTCTGAAGAGATGGAGTCATTGAGGGTCTCGTTGGAGAGGAATGGCCATGTCGAGATCACGGCACTAGTGGTTCTAGGGCGATGTCCTTCTTGGGCCACTGGATAAAAGTGTGCACGGCATCCCCTAGTGTTCTGATGTCTTTGTTCAGGCGAATCTCCCGCGGGACGGTCATGAAATTGTCATGTACCATGTCCACCTGGACCCTGGCGTAACCCTGCGGTACCGGGCACCCGTCAGACCGCTTGCCCCTTCCGGTATGGATACAAAGATCCCCGCCCAAATTCAATAGAAATGGACCCAACCATCCTCACTTGGAGCTTGCAGGGTGTCGGCTCCTACAAAATGATACACAATTAGCTGAGGCGTCCTATAGGTCCATCTTTGGTGCATTCCATAGATGTACATTACCTTGATGTCATCTATCGGTAATTGGACGTTGTCATGTTCAGAATTTGGAGTGGACGCGACGCTACTCCGATGTTGAGGAGGACTGGCTCCCAAAATAATGGGGGCGGCTTGCGACTGGCTGAGGAGTTGATTCATTTGATCCTGTAATGCTGTTATTTGTCCTTGAAATTTTGCAACAAACACCTGTTCCTACCGGACGTCGTGCTCGGCCTTGGATCTCTTCCTACTCCTATACGTGTCGCAGTCGCCTTGGAATCCATAACTCCAAGGTACGTTAACCCCAAGGTTCACGCATGCACCCGGTACTCCTTGTTTCCTGTCGAGATAGTATATCCTTCTTCCTATCTGCTTGGAATAAGCCTTCGGAAGTTTGGGCAGTCAATGCACGCTGCAAGAGGTCATCGTGTTATTATAGACACTATGAAATTATAGACTTATTAACAACTAGGTAGTTCGACATATTTACCACACGTTGGGACACTTCTTCGTCTGCCTGGCTTGGGAAAGAGATGCTGCCCGAAGACGTGACTTTTGCCCTTGCTCTTAACCAGCTTAGGGAATGCTCGTCTATGATATCAGGAAATGGCCTGGTTGCGTTCTCGTCCTCCGCCGCCCATTCCATGGATTTACCCGCGTACCCAGCGGTCCCGAGTCTGTAGGGGTGAGTGTTTCGTGCCTGGAGAGCTTTGTGCACCGTACTTTGCTCCTTAAATTCGACCGTCGTCTTCATGCACACAAACTCATCCCATATATCCCGCGACAAGAATGGATACTTCGCGAAGGGCGTTCGACCTGTGTTCACGTACTTCGTGACAAGAATGCTCTTGAAGGTCCTCCACGTGTGACACATCGCAAGCAATGCGTGCCGTTCCACACGCGCCTGGTCTGCTTCTAGGATAGTGAACGAGGCTGAAAGTTCTGTCCACAGCGCGCCTCTCTCTACGCTCGTCAGAGATTTCCATTTTGGTGCGGTGATGGGGACCCGTTCCCTTGCAAGTATCCCGCAGATGGTCCAGAATCTCGCCGCTGATCTCTGGGGACTCAGAGGGACCCCAACGTCATTGACCTCCATAATGATCAGTCGGCCCGTAGGCAATTTCGATTTTCCTCTGCCATCTCGCCACGATCGCTATCGCCGACATGCAGACGATTCGGCGACGTCGGTGGATACGGTGAAGACGCCTCGCCATCTCGCCACTTGCTATCTATATAAGTTACATACGCAATAAAATGGATTGCAAGTGTCCCAAATCAACATATACATATGAAGACGGTTCTGTTTACAAACCGTATGTGATATGTCATGTATCATAGACGGTTCATTTACAAACCGCTCAGGATACGTGGATATCACGACGGTTCTATTTACAAACCGCTCGTGATATTAATAAAATCATAGACGGTTTGTAAATAGAACCGCTCAGTGATATCCTACATATCACAGATGGTTTTTAATGGAAACCGCCTGTGATACTGCCTTCACAGACGGTTTCAACGAAAAACCGTCTGTGATAGTTCTTTATACAGAACTATTTTTTTAATACTATTTTTGGCTAGCCTGAGGAATTGCTAGCCATGCCCTCTGAAAACAAGCATGCAGGAAACAGATACATCACAAATAATCAATTGTTGACAACTCGAAGTGATCATTACTCAAAATAAATTACAAAAGAATTTGTTCAGGTATTCTCGCTATAGTTACAATTAGATTACAATTGAGTCAATTGTTTGTAGGTGGTTGAGAGGTGTCAACGGGGTGAAACTCTGGGTCGGCGACGGAGTGAAAGTCTCCGTTGGGTTTAACGATATGTGTCTTGATGAAGGCGCAGATCTTCCCTCGAACCTCTATGATCTCTTGCGGAACGAGTCCATCTAAATCTATCATCAAGGCCTGTCGCTAGCAAGAGTAAAGTGGTAAGCATATATATTTAAATTTATAATTAGGAAATAATTATTTCGAGATTGACAAACCTCGGGATCCTTCTTCTTAGTACTAATGATTTGCTGCATATGAAGGCAGGCAAACGTAGAATGCACATAGCTCATCATTTTCTTGCTGGTGGCACTCCAAAAATAGAATTACATATATAGGTATAGTCAGTTCGAGACGCATTATTATGAAGTATGATATAGGATTATTGTGTTGTAGCGCGTACCGGAAATTTCGTCCTATGTGTTAGTTTGGCGCTCGATCCATTGTATGATCCTTCTTTGGCGACATAGGCGATGAACAACCTACATGATTCCAAAAAGTTATCCTCGGCCATTTCAAAGGAAGGAAGACTACAATAGAGTTATGTATGGAGGAAATGAGCATACCGCTCGAGTATTCCTTGCAGAATGCTGAAGTCGTGCTTGTTGCGGACTAGGGAATCAAGGTATATCACCCTGTTCCTCCTTGGTATAATGACTAAAAGGATCCAGTGGTATCTACTCATGTATGTCGCTATAGTCATTAAACCTAAGTTCGTGCTGCATATAAAGTACAAATGAAATTTGTATAGCAAGTAGTGAAGCACTTACCCCTGGTTGTAGGGCACCACTATGTACTGCTTGTTGTCCTGACGAAGCAATGCCGCCGTTATGTATTCCTCGATGAAGGATGCATCTTGTTCGATGGTTTGCATAGAGACCACGTGTGGGTCGAGGAAACCCACCGGTTCGGACCATTCCTCGGCTTGTTTCATCATGTATCTATACATAAGCAATGAGTTGTGATATTTATCGGTATTACGTAAATATAGAACTTGATTGTACACACTTACAGTGTCCAATACCGTAGAAGCGAGGCGTCGAGGGCAGTGAGGTTGAATAGTCCGTATAAGTCGCTGAAGCCCACGACGAAGTTGCCCGGCCCATTGAAGAAATGCTCATCCTTGTAACTGACGGTGATTCCAGTATTACACCCCTTCTTTTCGGTCTTTCGCATGTACCAGAGATGCAAAGATTGACAACCAAATCCAACGTGGGCTAATACTGTGTCGGAGCACAACGGTTTTCCGATGGAGTATTTCGAGGGCTCGAGAGGCGCCTTAATGTTCTTCAATTTTGATTTGGCCTTAACGACTTGCCCGCTACACGTCTTCCTACGAGACGACTCGGGAACCTATACGGTGGCACGCTTTTTTTTGTTCCTTCGGCGTCTTCTCCACGGGAATCGATGAGGTGGCCTTTTGAAGTGAAGGTTCATGAGGTGGAGTCATCGAGGGTCCCGTTGGAGAGGAATGGCTGTGTCGAGATCACGGCACTGGTGGTTCTAGGGTGATGTCCTTCTTGGGCCACTGGATAAAAGTGTGAACGGCATCCCCTAGTATTCTGATGTCTTCGTTCAGGCGAATCTCCAGAGGGACAACCATGAAATTGTCATGTACTATGTCCACCTGGACCCTGGCATAACCCTGTGCCAACTGGGCACCGTGCTGTAGGGGTGCAAACGGAGCGGATAGTTCCCGACCGACCGACCGAATAAATGTGGGCAAAATTTGGTTGTTTTTCCGGATATCCGGAGGTCTTTTTCGGATTCGGGTATTTTTCACCGGATACGGATTCGGATTCGGATAATCAGATATCCGGTTTTTTCGGAACTATCCGGCATTAAAATCGGATATAACCGAATAACATCCGAACACTATCCGACTTTTTCCTGCCACGCCCGCGGTCCTGCCCGCGGCTCCCGCCCCCGGCCCCAAACCTAAAAGGCAAAACTAAAAGGCCTTATTCACTCCCCTCTCTCTCTCTCTCTCTCAGTCACAGGAGCTCAACCCTAGGCTCACCTTGCCGCCACCGCCTCCCTCATGTCCCTCCTCTCCTCCTCACCCCACCCGCCTCCTCCCGATCCAGTCCTCCCCCACCTGTGCCTCCCGTCTGCAGCTCTGCCTCCCGCCTCCCTCTCCACCACTGCCGCCGCCCTCCCCTCGCCGCAGCCCACCGCCTCCTCCTCCTCAGAGCCGCCGCCTCCCTCCTCCTTATCTCTGCCCCCCACTGCGCCCTCCGCCGCAGCCCACCAAATCCTCCGTCGTCGGCTTGCTGCTGCAGCCATTGTCGTGCTCAGAGGGCATTACATGGGTATGGGCTTCTCCCTTGGATTCATTGAGGTTGGGTTAGCAGAATTTTATTTTGCATAGTGCAGTTGGAGGCTGTGATGCAGAGACAATTGATTTTGAGTTTTGCTCACAAGTATCGGCTTAGTCTTTGGAAGCCCCAAGCAGAACGTAGGAAAGTGCAATGAAGTTGGTCTGTTCAAGTGCCCCACTTTGAAAACTGTTGATCGTGTGAAACCGAAAACAAGTAAGAGGGCGGACGTCGCCCGTGCTACGGGCCTACGTCCACGAGAGCGAGTGTAGCACAAGGATTTATACAGGTTCGGGGGTCCGGGAGGACCGCCCTACTCCTGTCGGTGGCCTGCGAGAGTTCGAGGATCCCTCCAAAGGTTCACCTAGTGACTTGCTTGTATGTATTGCTCAAGAGTTCCCCCTCAAAGGAGGGATACACGGGGGTATTTATAGGCTCCCCAGCCTTTACAAATGACCAGAATGCCCCTATGCGGACTTCTATCCTATGAGTACAAGCGATGGGGTATTACAGTCTTTCATAAACCTCGCAGCATTTCTTGGATCTGTATGCGTGTCTGCTGCAAGGCGGGCCCTAGGTCTAGGATTGATAAAATATTTCTCCAACAGTAGCCCCCCTGCCCCTTGGCGTTTCGAAGGAAATGCCAAAGGTGCAGTTTCGAATTGTGCCTTTTGTGCGAGAATCCATGCTTGGGGTTGTACGGTGGTCGTGTCCTCTCTGTCACTGTTCTGTCTGAGCAAGGCACTTTGGTGAAAGCTGTGTCTAAAACTGTGTCTCGAAGACAACATATCTTCAGGCTTAACACACAAAGTCTAACGAACCCAATTATGTCACGGGCGCTGTGCGACACGATGGCAGGAGGCAACGACCACTAAGGAGCAGATGTAGCGTCCAGATTCCTTGTTGTACCAGATTGGATAGAGCCATGCTCTGGCCGCACCTTCCTTCTTGGACTCAAATGAAATAGATGACCACCTTTAGACCGGATTGGACATCTCTTTTAAACATATCCCTGTAGACTTGTCCGGCTCTTTGAGGACCATTGGCATCGGATGCTTCTAAATAACTGAGCCAAAGCCTGTTGGGGCTGCCTCCTGCTCCTTTTCCGTTCTCTCTCTCTTAAAGCGTCGTTGCCTGCTGTCGATTCCCTCCACAGCCCAACAAAAATCCCCCCGAGCGGACAAAGCGAAGCGGCTCCCTCCTGATTCGAGCGGAGAGGCGCTGCCAGGTCTTTGCGTGATTCAGACAATACCGATCCGTGGCGCCGGAAGAGAGCGGCGGTGCTGCCGCCAAGGCGCCCTCGCGGCGTTTGGTCGCTGTGGTCCGAGACGCCTGGGAAGACGACGAGCAGTGCTGTCGCCAAGGTGTCCCCGTGCGAGTCTGCTGATGGAGCGCCCCCGTGCCGCTCCTCCGGCCTCCTTTCGTCTGAAGCAGCCGGCCGACAGTCAGCCGGATCTTGGGCGTCGTCCTCGCGGGGAGCCCGGCTTGGAGCGTCGTCCGCGCGGGGAGCCGGGCCTGGAGCACCGCCATGGCACTGGTGCGGTTGGAGCCTCGGACAATCACCGACCGGAAGAGCCACAGCGCCACCACGCAGGTGCCCTCGCAGCTCCGCCTTTTTGTTGTCTTTGGTTTTTCCTTTTCATTATTTCTTCAGCGATCTGCGGGCGGAAGCGGCGAGGCGCGCAGAGGCCGACGACGGCTGCTCGGTGGGAGCATCGTGTCGGCAGGAGCCCCGCCCGGAGATGCCGGCGCGAGCAGCTCCTCTCGACGGCAGCCCGAACACCTAGAGCGCACATCACCGACGCGTACAGCGCAGCCGACCATGCCACCTCAGGACGCACCATGGCGGGCGCCCCGCCCGCCACAGAGTTGTACCTGGCAAGCATGGATGCGAGCCAGCTCCACAACGGGGAGAGCAGCGCAGTGCCCACGGAGAGCAGCGCGGCGCCCACGGATGCGAGCCTGCTCATGGCCTGGATCAGGAGGGAGATCCAGAGGGGTCATGCCGACGGGCCCAGCTCGGCCACCTCTTGATCCGCCATGGATGAACTATAGAATCTTGGTTGCTTGACTCTGTGATTGTAATTTTGGGGGTTTTGGCTTGGTTGGCTTGCCTGGGTGTTGAAGTGAGCGGAGCACTGGGAAGTGGGAAGGCAAGGGACGCCGCTCGGGAGGTGTCGGCCTCCAGCGTGGCACGGCCTCGGCTGCAGGACGGTGGTCGTCGTTGCTGCCAAAGACCAAGCGGCGTTAAGGTCTGTCCTCCTGCCCGCTTCGGTGTTGCACGCCGCCTGCTTGATGAAATAACTCCGCATTTGTTGCAATAGATTTCTTTTTTGTATGTATGAGCAGTGATTGCGGATGTGCTTTGCTCATGTATACGTGCAGTTTGCTTGTTTATGGTGATCAACAGGGCTCGGGAGCGAGGGTTTCGCGAAGGTCTCGGGCGCGAGGGTTTCGCAAAAGCCTCGGGCGCGAGGGTATCGCGAGGGCCTCGGGCGCGAGGGTTTCGCGATGGCCTCGGGGGCGAGGGTTTCGCGAAGGCCTCAGGCGCGAGAGCTTCGCGAAGGCCTCGGGCGCGAGGGTTTAGCGTAGGCCTCACGAAACGAGGGTTTCGCGAAGTCCTTGAGCGCGAGGGTACATGGAGTGCGTGGGCGCACAGGGCATGCTTGGTGCGAGTGCAAGGGCACGTGATGGTGCGCGAGGCATGTGGGGTGCGCGGTCGTACATGACGTTCATGATGTCCTTCATGTCCAATCTATTAGCAAGATGTTACGTTCCATATAATCTATGCGTCTGCCGGTGTTCCTTTGCCAAATACTTATCGATTTTTTGCATTGTTGTCATCGTAGGTTCCTCTCGCTTCGTCGCCGCGGCTAAGGACTACAGTCTCTTCCACCGGGGAAACGGAGACAAGGATCGGGCTAAGGCAGCCATGATGGATACGCCATGCGATGATCTTGATGAGGACGTCGAGATCCTCGACGACGTCCTCGGCAAGGAGGCTCCTGTGGGGGTCGAGCCATCCTCACTCACTAAGGCAGAGAAGGCGGTGTTGGTGGCCCCTGTGGGCCGCCTCACACTGGACGACGTCCGATGGCTGGGGCCAGACGAGCGCCCCTGCACCCCGAAAGGGTACACAGTTGCACTCAAAGCTTGGTTTGAGGTCGGCCTGGGGCTTCCTATCCACCCCCTTCATTCGGACCCTCGTGAGACACTACCAGGTTGAGCTCTCGCACCTCTCACCCAACCTCCTTGCTAGGGTGAGAGTGTTCATGTGGTCAGGCGAGAGGCAATCGAGGGCAAGCGTCTGAAGCCTACCATTGCAGCCTTTGACCACTTCTTTCGTCTCCAGCGGTCGAACGGGAGGTTTGGACCGCTAGGCACGCTGACCTCGATTGCCCAGAACCAGGGTGAGTATCCAGTCCATGCCACCAAGTACAACTGGAGTCGCCCCGGGAAGAAGTGGTTTTATTTGAAGGTAGAAGGCTTTCCATACACCGGCGGCCAACCTAAGATAACCCAGGATGGTTATCCTGAGATTCCTCCTCTCTCGGATGCCGATTGGGAGCTTATTCGTGCCATATCTGATGTTCGCCAGTGGAGCGGCGTTCGGGATTTGATGGAGGAGATGACCCTTCTGGATGCTAGCCCCCTGGTTGCTGAGAAGCATGACTATTCTACATTCTCCAAGAAAAAAGGTGGGCCTGGTTTGGCTAGTTTTCTTCTTTACTTGTGGCTTGACTCTTGATTTGTGAATCTGAATCATCTTGTTTAACTTTGTGTAGTGCGCCCTGCTATGAGGGCAGTTGATGAGGCCGACTGGATTCTCGGGGAGATGACCGTAACTGAGTATGAGGCTCTTGAAGAGGTCGGCATCTTTGATGGTAGAGGGTGGAACAGCGTTGCCAATAGCTTGAAGTTGATGATGCCTCCCTGAGGCAAGCCTGTCCCTGATCCGACGAAGAGGAAGAAGGCCAAGGCCTCGGATCCCGAGGGCATTGCCAGGGGCCCTTCTTGAAAGGGTCAGTTGGCAACGAAGCTTCTGCTGTGGGCGCGAGGCCTCCTCTGACAGGTGGTGGCCATCCTCGTGCTCCTGGTACCGCACGACCTCCCTCGGGGCACCCTATACATCCTCCTGCCTTTGGTCATGCTTCGCGTAGGGAGAAGGCTCAGGATCCCAAGGCACTTCAGACGTCGTCTTTGCAAAAGAGGAAAAGAGAGCCCTCTAGTGGTGATCACTCTCGTGTTCATGCCACTGAGCCCGAGCGCGGGGTTGCTGAGGAGCATCCTCAGAGCCGTGGGACTTCTCAGGCCACATCCTCTTCTTCGGGCTCTAGCTCCCCGTCTTCCACCGGCTCTAGCTCTGTCGGGTCCCTTGGACGCAAGGTGGAGGAGCAGATGGAGGAGGGAGAGTTGGGCTCAACTCCTCGCGGTGGTTCGGAGGCACCCGTTATCCAGTATCGTGACGCCTTCGACTCTCTCTTCGGCGCCAATGAAGGTCAGACGCATTTTTATTTTTGTTTACCTTTTTGTTCATTTGTTGCTCATTGCCCACTAATGTTTTCTGTTCGCTAGATGTTGCAGAGGTAGGAGCACAAGCTGGGGACGCGGGGGATGTGATGCCAAAGGCTCAGAGCCCAAGAGGAGAGAAGGCCCTTCCTAGCCTCGAGATTCAGGTGCACGAGGATCGTGATGAGGCCGCGAGCCACTCCTCCAGCATATTGCCCTCCTACGCTGTCCCGCTTATTGATGATGATGATGCGGCAGCACAGATCCGTCGTCTCACCGAGGGGCGTGTCAACAAGTACATGGCTCGCTTTCGTGATACGCGAGACGTTGGAGAGTTCTCCCAGCTTCTCAAGGACCACTGGTACCGCCAGAACCTCTACTTCCAGGTACCCTTGTGGTTATTGCCTTCCTTTACTCAAAACCCGCTTCACAATCATCTTCTAACGCTGGCATTTTGCATGCTCCTTGTAGGCCACTTCTATCTCTAACATCATTAGGGATGAAGCCCCCCGAATCATAGAGGAGATGTTTCAGGAGGCAGTAGCTGACGCTCGACGGAGTGCCCCACCGTCAGATGATGAAAAGCTGGCATCCGCAGAGGAGAAGCTAAAGGCTGCAGAGGATAAACTGCGGATTGCTGAAGACAAGCTGAAAGCTACTGAGGAGAAGTTGAAGGTTTCGGAGGAGAAGGCTAAGGTCATTCGACATGTCAATGTGAGCTTGGAGGAGGATGTGACTAAATCCTGGCAGCGGCTGAACTACTTCTTCGAACTCCAGGAGATCACCCTAGCTGCTCAGAGGTCCTTGGAGAGTTTGGGAGTGAAGGTTGCCCCAGTCCCATCAGGGGTGACGCGGCCAGAGGAGTGGGTTCCCCTCCTTGCGGAGCGAGTTCATCTGTTCTCCCAGGCTGTAAAGGACCAGAGTCAATCCTTCGCCACAACAGTTTTGACGGCAGGGGCCCTTGCTATCTCCCACCACTGTGACGATTCAGGCAAGGAGGCGGTGCGCGAGGGCCTACGCGGCTCCTTTACCCCAGAGGTGAGGAAGGCGTCCCCAGGGGAGCGAGCTGCGCTGAGGCCCCTTGCGGCAGAGTTTGTGAAGAGCGTTGCTTCATCCTTGGCACCGAGAGCTCACGTGCCTGCCCCTGCAGACGAAGAGCGTGACGCCCCAACTAGCGTATGACTTCTGCCGACATGTTCTCGTTTGTCTAGACTTTGTAGTGATATCATGCAAGGCTGCTTAGCGCTCTCTTTTTTGTAGATGAGTTAGGCCTGAGGGCTTATGCAGCCTCCCATGCAAGAGTATGGTTACATTAGCATTTATTACTATTATGAAAATGACATGACGATGTTATACTCCATTCAGGGCATGTTTAAGAAGGTGATTGGCATCAAATATAAGCGGTGTGCGCGGAGGGGCCAAGCGCCTGGCCGATCGAACCCAGCCTTATGAGGATAGCCCACAGAGGGTGGGCGGTTTAGCCTTGGGTATGATCGTCGCGAGGCGCTTCGATCCCCAAATAGGTCCTTTCCGCTCCAAATTTTAGTCGGGCGAGGTAACTGGGAGTTTTAAACACTTCCTAAAAAGTGTGGGTGCCTTGTTTGTGAGGATTTTGGTACGCCAGATGTAATAAGGAAGCGCTTAGCCCACTGAGAGGGCATGCCTCTCAGAACCTGTAAATGTTGTTGGCTTGTATTATTGTTTTGCTCGTAGGTATATGTTCCCGAGGGATGTGAGCGTCTTAGGCACAGCAGGCCTTTGCTTGCGTTGGAGCAAGGCGAGAAGTGACCCGGGGGTCGTTCGGCACGTAGCCTGGAGGCTGAAGGGGGACTAATCCTTAGCACATCCATAGACTCGGGCGCTAGGCCCAAGCCGTCACTTGCGCCCTGGGTCCAGCAGGACGCAAGTCGCCAAGCAGAGGCGGCGGACGCCCAAGCTGCCTAGGACTTAGTTAGGGGAGACCACAGGGGTCGTGCGCCCTACACACCACGGGGGTGACACCCTTTGTAAGGGAAGGGTCAAGCAGGACTTATGAGATTACTGGGTAAGGACAGCTCCTTAACAGCAGCGTGTTAGGAGCAAGTCCTTACAATTGGTTGTAAGCGTGCTAGTTAGACGATCTCCTGAAACGGTGCAACCTCTTGACAACATTGTGTTAGAGGGTGGCCTTCCAACAGCAACGTGTTAGAAGGCAAACTTTTCAATCACCGACGAGCATGTATTTGGGAACATACACACAAAACAGACATGTCCCTTAACAGCAGCGTGTTAAGGAACTACCGGAATTAGGACCCGCCCTTAACAAAAATAGTGTTAAGGGGTCATCCTGAAATTGTAGCATAATTGCATACATAGAGGGATCGTGCCGGAATCTCATGTCTTCATTTCATTGAGCAAGATGGTGTTTACACTTTGATAGGTGCCACGGAGGGCATACAAGAGGGTTTTAAGCGTAAAACTTATGAGCTTATCCGCGCTCCATGCATGCTTCACCGATTGTCTTCTAGGGTAGCAAGTCGGTAAGCGCCTGATCCTAGGACTGAGGAGACGCGGTAGGGCCCTTCCCACTTGGGGTGAAGCTTCCCTTGAGCCGTCGGATCGGTGACCCTTTTGAGGACAAGGTCGCCAAGAAGAAAAGCACGTTCCTTCACCCTGCTATTGTAGAACCGGCGGTCTCACTCAGAAGCGGCATGCTTAAGGAGGGCTTGGTCGCGGATCTCCTCAACGAAGTCCACCTCAATCCTATGGTTGTCCTCATTTTGGGTGAAGCTAACAGGTGATGGCCCTGAGAGCATTTCCACTCGGAGGGAGCGGTGGTGGATTTCAACAGGGAGGACAGCTTTTGCCCCGTACACCAGCGAGAACGGAGTTCTCCCAGTGGCACGACTAGGAGTCGTGCGTAATCCCCATAGGACGCTGAGGAGCTCCTCCGCCCATGTTCCTCGCTTGAGGGCACTTGCCTCGAGACGACGTCGTATGCCTTGCAGAATTAGCCCATTAGCTCTTTCCACAGCCCCGTTGGTTTTTGGGTGAGCCACCGATGCGAAGCAAAGGGTGGTCCCAATGGAGTCGCAGAAATCCCTGAAGGAGGAGGCATCAAACTGAGTGCCGTTGTCCACTGTGAGTTCCTTGGGAACCCCGAAGCGACACACAACATTCTTCCAAAAGAACTTCTGTATGGAACGAGATGTGATGGAGGCCAAGGGTTCCGCCTCAACCCACTTGGTGAAGTAATCCACTGATACCACCACATGCTTTAGCCCCTGCCCGGTGGGAATGGTCGAGCAGGTGTCCATTCCCCATCGCAAACGCCAAGTGATCGGTATGGTGCAAAGAGGGCTAGCAGAGCGTTGTGGTTGGTCGCCATCCTTGGCACCCCTTGCATGTCTTGAGGACGCCGAGGGCATCTTGCACCATCGTGGGCCAATAGAAGCCTTGACGGAGGGCTTTGGCTGCGGTTGCCCTTGGCGCAATGTGAGAGCCGCAGAGGCCCTCATGCACATCAAGGAGAAGAGAAATGCCTTATTCTCTTGTGACACACTTGAGAAGGGTGGATGCTCCGTGCTTGTAAAGCTTTCCTTCAATGATCACGTAAGCCTTGGCTTTGGAGTGTAGCCTACATGCCATTATTGCATCCTCAGGCTCTTCTTCTCCCTGTATGCATTTGATGATGGGAGTCATCCAGGAGGGAGGAAGGACCGAAGTCTCGTTGACCTCTGGGGGTAGTTCGGGATTAGCCACTTCTTCCACTGATGGCGTTTTTAACACTTCAAAGAAGACTTCTGGAGGAAGGGGTTCCTGAGAACCTGCGGCACGAGCCAGGCGGTCTACTCGGTGATTATCTCCACGGGGGATCCGACGGGCTTCAAGTCCGGTAAAGTGGCATTCCATCTTCCTTACTTTGTCCAAGTATTTGGCCATTTTTTGATCGAGGCACTGATATGTTTTACCCATCTGATTGACAACCAACTGGGAATCCCCTAAGATGAGAAGGTGTCGGACGCCCATGGCCTTAGCAAGGCGTAGACCCAAAAGTAATGCTTCATACTCGGCCACATTGTTTGTGGGGTTAAAGGATAAGTGGGTCGCGTAATCAAGTGCCTTCCCTTCCGGGCTTACTGTGGGGACCCCAAGATCAGGTCCGTGTCAAGCTAAGTAATTACGCTGAAAGAGCATAATACTTAACCTGAAACGAAGACGATTCCGAAGTGCAGGATAGGTGTCTCATGTTAGCTCCCAAGGATCGCGACTAACATGCACATATCCAAACACAACATTGTATTCACATCCATACACAACATACAAGAATAATTGGAAACGTAAATACAACATCATTGAATAGAAACATAATATACAAGTTTGCATAAGAGGGCCATTCGGCCAAACATAAATATCAAGAATAAATTGCAGCGGAAGACAAACTTAAAATAGTAGAGAATAACCGAGTTGGCATGCCCACAAACCCACAAGCAACCAACTGGAGTTAAAGTCGAAGGCTCAAGAACTTTACCCAATTCGAATGACTTCTCACCTGTAATAGCAAATTTTTAAGTACAAAGTTGTACTCGCGAGACTTTTCAAGAAAAATAAGGATGCATGTAAGTATCAAAGGAAGGCTACTACACTAGTCAATTTTTAGCATAAAGCAAGTTTTGCAATTAGATAAACTATATAGATTCAAAATGCCATTTCTAAAACATTTAGAAAACATTGCAAGAGTAAGTAATGATCAACAATAGTACTATCTCCAAATATAAACAACACATGAATATACCATTCATGACACAATTCAATCCATAACCAATTAACATGTAACATCGCTCAAGGTATCAATTCAGATTTGAACAAACTAACATAATGACACACATTTTCAACCATAACCCCAAACTTAACTTCCCATACTTTAAGCGTGCATGCTTTCCCAAGCGATGTCCATAACCGGGACACGGCTATTCAATAGATTTATTTGACTCTCGCAGAGTTGTACAACTTACCCACACGATATGCATTCCTCGTAGTGTCGGCCAATGCACTCTTCCTTTGGAGTGTGATCGAGGTAGCATAACGAGGCCGTTATAATGTCATGTCCTAACTATCAACCCACCCGAGGTTCAGATCCCGTAGCGCACTAAAGTCGCTTAGCACCACAGTGAACCCTTGTGTAAGTAAGTCCCTATCAACTAGAGACCCTTAGGGCAAGATAAGGAAAACATGCCCCACCAGATTGACAAGAGAGCCATTAAAACCAACAACAACAATTGCCAAACCGATTGTGTTTTGATAGCTAACACACAACAAATTATTAAGCCAAGCCATCGCCCATAAACCCGGCGTGTGGTTGTACGTAAGACTTGGTTCATCACACCACGCATCGGTCCTCAAATACCCAGACGGGCTACACGAATCCGGACCACCCTTCATCACCCTATCACCCGCCCAAGTCCAACACATAACAACAACCCATCAACAAATTCATAATATTTAGATACGAAGATCTGGACATTCTCCTCAATTTCAATATAATCAAATCCATAATATCCTCAAATTTCATTTAAGATTCAATTCGATCCATCGGCAGCTCCATCAACCATTAACGACTACAACTACTAGCATGGCTAAGCATCGTTCTACAAATTAGCAAACAATCCCATACAACATATAACCTTAATCATTCAAGGTAAAAAGGATAATCAACATTCAAAGGAGGGCCAATGCAGCAAGTAGGATATTAACTACTTCTACCCATGAACATATTTTTCAACATAGCATGCACTTTAGAGATTAAAACCATACGAAATATTTTAAAATCAATAGGAGCAATATGTTCAAGAGGAGGGTGCTCGCACCTTTGCTGTACCACTTGTTCACTCTCAGGTTACACTCATGTATACGTCAGATTGCCGAGAAATCTATCGAAAGAACGATATTGCAATCAACACCAAATAAGCCAAAAATTCAAAATGCTCAAAAATGCATGAAACTTATACATGGGGTAGATCATGATTTTATATGAATTTAGGTGAAGGATTCATTCCATTTGGAGTTAGTATGTGAAAGTTATAGCAGTTTGAAAATCAGTTTTTGGAAAAATGCTGAAAATGGGCTTCGGTTACTGTTCACCCGAAATTAATTATTTGGTGAAAATTTGTAGAATAGTGGTGGGAAAAAGGATTACATAGATAAATATAGAATAATATTATAAGATCAAAATAACTGAGTTTGTTTCATTTTGAGTTCTAAAACATTTTCTATGAATTTTCAAAGTTAAAAGGGTTTTCAGTAAAATTAGTTCTTTTCGAAATTTCTATCACAGTGAAATACTTTTTAAACTTGGGTAACCTAGCCTCAGTCATAATCAAAATAGCCTCTCCAACCACACAATGCCCGCATTCACGATCTTTCAACTATACAACATATCCAATAAATGTACTAAATCCACCAAGTTATGGGTATATGACTATAATCAAATCTATCAATTGTTCTTTGCTAGACTAATTAAGCTAATACTAACTACTAGCTCTACTAGTCTAACCTCGGCAAGTCATAATCGCATACACTCAATTTTCCACCGATCGAGGTTTAATTGACTAACCGACACGTAATGAGCTTAACAATTTAACAACACACCAAAAATCTAAAGACTCACCAATCGATCAACTCATATCCATACCACCGAACTTAGTCGTGAATAACCTCTACCAATCCAATTATATAAGTGCCTCTACGATCAACTAATAATCATTTATCTACTAATCCAATTGAGGGTACAAATGTATCAACTCGGCACATAGGACTCAACTACTAATTACATGGCAACCCAAATATTGATCCGCAATCAAATCATCCATTCTACCATCACCCAAATCTAGCATGAGTGACTCACAAAGCTATTACTTAAAACATCTCATCAATTTACTCATGATTAAATAATTCATCCGATTCGATCTCTATATCTCCATAATATCATCACAAGAGCTATCCATCAAGTAATAATTCATAAAATCCTTATGTGCCCTAACTCCAAAAATTACTAATCCAACGCAAGGAAAAACCACCGATTCAAGGAAAAACCACCGATTAATTTATCATCCAAGATCACCACCAATTTTCCATGCGACTCCAAAATCATATCATCGATCGAATGATCCAATTTATATATATAACCTAGCATCCACCGACCAACAATACATATATTTCGCCACAATAATCTAATTATTCACATCCACCGATATATATCGATACATAATCATGCCTACGCACAAATACGACCTAACCGGAGAATTATACCCGTCTTAAGTTACCAAATCATTTTTACAATTAAAGATGCATAAATAGATGCCATGCTCATGACTAATATGCAACATGCACAACTAAAATCGTAACGCGGTAACAAAAATAACAAGAAGATTTTACCGCAACGCTAGGTGTGCGAATCGCCACCGGCGTTGTCTTCGCCACTGTTCGCGCCCACCGTAGTCGCCATCTGTTTTCGCGTCCGCTCGGCCTCTCGTCGCGTCCACCTCCTACATGCAAGCACACAAACCTATTCTTAAGCCATATACATCGTGGCCTTAAACATCTACATGCACTTAACTAACACACGCACACTTAACATGCATGCAACTCCTCTACTGAACACATGAACTAATTGAAGCTCTAAACACATGCCGTGTAGACTAACTCACGTCACTAGCCCCTGAACTCTCGGCTTCATGAGTCCAACTAACTTGACTAGCACTGGGGATTACTTTGACTCAACGCACGACATCAAACAACTAAGTACTTGGTCCACTAACAAGCAGGACCGAAATCTACGCCATGACCACAACATGCACCTGGCCAAAACATCTACATGTGCGAACTAGTCCAACATGCAGCTACATGTAACACACTGGATGCAAAACTACTACTTTGTCCAGATTAAATCCAACATGGGCCACCGCCGCCTCGGTGCTTCGGTGCTGCACAAAACGCCGCTCCTCCGTGCCGGGCCCCAGCGCCGCACCACGCCTCAGGGTGAGCCTCGCGCTGGATGCACAGCTGCTGCTGGCCAGCGCGCCAAGCGCTGTGCCCACGGTTTGGCTCTCTGCTGCCATGGCTACAGCTAGCCTCCACCGTCTCGGCTACTCCGCCTCTACCTCGCCTTCTTGTCTTGGTCGCCCCAGGCTCAGCCACCTCCACCTTAGTGTCGCGCCGCTGCACACCATGCCGCACGAGGCGCTGGCCACCCGGGCTGCAGCACCACGCCGCGCGCCGGCTCGTCGTCCTCCATCCCCGTGCCTCGGCTTCCTCGGCCGCGCCACGACCGAGCCGCTGCCAACGGGCCGCTGCTGTGCGCCCAAGCTGCTTCTCCACCTCCATCTGCCGCATGCATGCGCCACCGAACACCACCAAGAATCAGGCACTGGCCACACCACCAAGCCGCAAGGAACAGCAGCTCCGCACAGTGTATCTCTTCTTTATCCTTTCTTGCAAAGTGCTCAAGAAAGCTTGCATGTGAAAACTAATGGTATGGATGGAGACCTTGTGTGATGGGGAGCTCAGCCATATAACATGCATGCTGTGATTTTCGGTTTTTGATTGGGTTTGGGAGGAGAGAAGTGGAGCTTGAGTTTGTGATCATGAAGAGAAAGGAATGGTGCTTGCTCTGTTGGAGGAAGAAGGCAGTGGGGGAAGAGAGTTGGCGTGGGATGGGGCTGTGTTGGGAAGTGAAATGGCAGTAGGAGGTGTGGTACTACCTACAGGCTATTAGGTTGCCGGCGACTTGTTTCCTTTTTGATGTGATTTACTAGAGGGGGCAGCACAAATGCATAATCAAGTGCTAGTGCTGCTTGTTTTTTTTTTGTCTTGGACGTGAGATCTTTTTGGGTGATCTTTTGGCTGCTGTGATGTCCTAGTCGGGTAGTGTACATTTTGATAGTTTTTTTTTGTTCGGTTGGGGCAAAGTGAATGGCAGGGAAAGGGCTGGTCTAGGTAGTGAGCAAAGAAAATGAGTGGTAGTGTGAGATGAAACAAATGGGCAGTGGCAGTGGTCTGAGAGTGGTGCTCTCGGCTGGGAATAAATAAATGGGGAGTTGGCAATAGAGAGATGAAAAAAATAGAAAGGTGGCAGTGGGATGATAGACAGAAAAGAGCAGTGGGGAGAGGTTGGTTCAGCTATGGGCACTACTAGTTGGCAGTGGAATTAAATAGCAGTGTATTTCTCTCTTCTTTTCTCTAACTCGTCCAAACGACCTCGCATGCGCGGACCAGTTGCTAAAATAGAACGCTTTTGAGACGACGATCGCAATGGTATAACATGCGTTGCATGATTTTTTGGTTTTTTAGTTGTGATTGCGAAGAAAGAAGCTAGGGAAAAGAATGGGCATTCAGGCATTTCATCAGCTACTTCTTTTCGCCTGTTTGCGAATTTGCTCAAACGGTCGTGCATGCGAAAATGAATTACAGAAATAGGTTGGGCGTGCGATGACGATCACGGTGGTATGACATGCATGGCTTGGTTTTGAGTTTTTAGATGATATTTGAAGGAGAGAAGCGAAAAGAGTTAGCAGGGAAGGGAAAAGGGACACATGACCGAAAAAGAAGGAACAAGCAGGTGTTTCGCCTGCGGTCGGTCGAACTAGGAAAGAAGAACGATGATACTAATACATGCATGTCAACAAGATTTTTTTTTAAACTTGCAAAAACAAGAAATAAAAATTTAAATTTTTTTTTAAAAGCTATTTTTCAACAATTCGATTTTAAAAGCAACATTTTAATTAAACATCGGAAAAATTTTAAAACGTAGTCAAAAATTTAATAGATCACCAAATTAAATATTAACATCCTGATTATGAAAATCGGGGTGTTACAAACCTACCCCCCTTAAAAAGAATCTCGTCCCCGAGATTCAAACGGAAAAGAGTTGGGGCAGAAAGTGTTGGTCGCTTTGTTAAAACCAAACTTCTTTCCAAAGACTGTGCGACTCGATCTAGAACCAATACCACTACAATCTCAACACCTTAGGTCCGGCAACCTCTAATTGTTGTTCATCCAATTAAAATCCACCGATCACATTTAGTCTATGGCAAACACACTCAAATCTATTATTCCACAATTTATACATTTCCCACCGAAATCGCTTGCTTTGATGTAATCTTCCAATTCCCACTAAAAATTTATAGGTTTGATTTGATTTCTAATCAAGATACCGACTTACTTTCAAAGTTTAGCAATTCAAAGGTGGACACAAACTACTATTAATCCACTCCCACGGTATAACTCATGGTTTAACTCCACTCTCAATCACATTCTTGGGAACACTTATAATCCTAAGTGAAACCACCATATTGCTCATATTACAGTACACTTGCTTTATAAATTTCTATCATAGGGTATGTCTAATATAACTCCCAATTCATGAGCACTAGAGAAACATATTTCAATGCCCATAATCCACCCATAAATTATTTGTTGGTTTCTAGCAATTTTCCTCACAATAATTTGAATTCCAAAAAGAGGGTATGTCTATGCAAGATCAAATTGCATCTTCAAGCAATGTATCTAAATTTATGCTTCTCAAACCTTTTGTTAGCATGGTCAATACACCAGCACTAACCAATCCACCAATTACTTCCAATTAATCTTTTAAGGTCTAATCCACTCATCCCTACCATGGGATCTAATCAATCACCAAAATCAACACAATTATCCAAGGTTAAAGATATACATCCTTCATCCACAGTCAACTCCAACCTAGGTAAATCAAATCATCAAAAAGGTCATCCATTTATGGTGAGTTCGTAATCAAACTATAATCCAGATAATCAGAATCACTAACTCTGTCCAGATCAAGTTATCCGCAATAATTATCTTAGTTCGATTCAACAATATTAAATCAATGTCTTCCGAAATCTACTTATCCTCAAGTGTCATCTAAATCCAACCGCCACATTTAACCATCCCTAATTAATCTAATTATATCATCCTTGGAACAACTATTCCCATAAAAATAAATCTAATATTCAATCCTCATAGTCATCCACTACATGACTATTCAATCACCTAATTATTCTCCATCTCTAGAAGTATTACGATCTGGTCATATGCTCACATACAATTTCACAAATATCAAAAGATCATCATAATCATCTATCAAAATTTATAATATCATCACAGTTTCAAATTCTAACTCTATCACACTAAACCAAAATATGACTAACAATCTTATTGCCATATTGACTAAGATATATCTTTTATCCAAAACTCCAAGTGAACCCATAAATTAATTATTCAAGCCTACTACATGTGTTCCATGAGTTCCACCTACATATCCTCCAACATAAATCCAACATCACCCATAGGCAGGATTACACACTACCATAGTTCCATCTATACTCGTAACACAACCTCCTATGGTAACCTCAACCCTAATCCACGAATGATCCCACAAAGGTTAATGTCTTAAGGTGCAAAAATCAAATTGACTCATCTAAAATCATATTCGGGGACTATGAGTAATAATCCAATCTCTCGATTATCAAACATCACTTTGATCATGCAAGTCCACCAACATCAACCTAACATAAAGGATCTCAATAAAGATAAAATAGTGGTTACTCGATCACATCCTTCTCTTTACCAATTCCGCTATTAATCTCTTAATTAACAAGCAACTTCCATTCAAGAGAAGAAAGGGAAAAAGCATAAGGTAGGGGAAACAACAGGGGTAAGGTCCTTAACTTAACTTAGAGATTTTAATCTTCAAAACACAGAACCGACTGGAAATAATTGAGAAAGAAAATAATAGGGACAGCACACAAATTATTATTAGTATTATTTTAACATAAGGCTAGGTTTTAGTTTGTTTGCAAAATACAATGTCTAAAGGCAAACCGGCAAACACACCTTACATACTTTAGCAACTACATAGAACAAAAGAGAGCAAAGATCAAAGTGTAAGAAATAAGATGCCTAATACATACTTTGAGGTATCTTCTACCCCCCTTAAAAATTTGATGCCTAAAAGATGCGGCAAGGAAAGAATGAGCATTAGGGGAGCGAACGGGCAACATGTATGAAATTTAACCCTAGCATGTATGCACACATGTAACATTCAAAATCAAGATCCAAATGAGTGTGCTTAGGCTCAAAGGTCAGCACAAGATGCAAGAAAAGCAACCATAGATTTCCGACATAATTGCGAGTCAGGTTGCCCGTAGGCGACGCGCAACTATTCGGAACAAAAGAAAGCAAAAGAGCACACTACAAGGTCCAGCGTCTACAAGATAATGAATAAAATTATGGTGTATAATATCTAAGGATAATTCCTAATTTAATCCTAATATCGCAGCAAGGCGTCGTCTTCTCATTCTTCCACCAATGGTCTTCACTAGTGACTATTTAACGTTTCTAGTATTGGAAAAGAGAGACGAGCAATAGAGAAAATGATTCTTCCCAAATCAAATGAATAGTAAGGTGAGAAATAGATGCTGGGATGGGTAAGAAAGAAAGGAATTTATATTACTAGCATTTTTGCAAAACTTTTGATAGCTTGAAAGTATTCTCTGCAAATCAAAATCCTAGTAACGTCCATTGCTACGGCTTTTAACCTACAGTCAGTATGGCTCTGATACCAACGCTGTGGGGACCCCGAGATCAGGTCCGTGTCAAGCTAAGTAATTACGCTGAAAGAGCATAATACTTAACCTGAAACGAAGACGATTCCGAGTACCCGGATAGGTGTCTCATGTTAGCTCCCAAGGATCAGCGACTAACATGCACATATCCAAACACAACATTGTATTCACATCCATACACAACATACAAGAATAATTGGAAACGTAAATACAACATCATTGAATAGAAACATAATATACAAGTTTGCATAAGAGGGCCATTCGGCCAAACATAAATATCAAGAATAAATTGCAGCGGAAGACAAACTTAAAATAGTAGAGAATAACCGAGTTGGCATGCCCACAAACCCACAAGCAACCAACTGGAGTTAAAGTCGTAGCGTCTGAAGAACTTTACCCAATTCGAATGACTTCTCACCTGTAATAGCAAATTTTTAAGTACAAAGTTGTACTCGCGAGACTTTTCAAGAAAAATAAGGATGCATGTAAGTATCAAAGGAAGGCTACTACACTAGTCAATTTTTAGCATAAAGCAAGTTTTGTAATTAGATAAACTATATAGATTCAAAATGCCATTTCTAAAACATTTAGAAAACATTGCAGTAGCAAGTAATGATCAACAATAGTACTATCTCCAAATATAAACAACACATGAATATACCATTCATGACACAATTCAATCCATAACCAATTAACATGCGAACATCGCGTTCAAGGTATCAATTCAGATTTGAACAAACTAACATAATGACACACATTTTCAACCATAACCCCAAACTTAACTTCCCATACTCTAACTGTGCATGCTTTCCCACAAACGATGTCCATAACCGGGGACACGGCTATTCGAATAGATTTATTTGACTCTGCAGAGTTGTACAACTTTACCCACACGATATGCATTCCTCGTAGTGTCGGCCAATGCACTCTTCCTTTGGAGTGTGACTGAGGTAGCATAACGAGGCCGTTACAATGTCATGTCCTAACTATCAACCCACCCGAGGTTCAGGATCCCGTAGCAGACTAAAGTCGCCTAGCACCACAGGTGAACCCCGTTGTGTAAGTAAGTCCCTATCAACTAGAGACCCTTAGGGGCAAGATAAGGAAAACATGCCCCCACCAGATTGACAAGAGAGCCATTAAAACCAACAACAACAATTGCCAAACTGATTGTGTTTTGATAGCTAACACACAACAAATTATTAAGCCAAGCCATCGCCCATAAACCCGGCGTGTGGTTGTACGTAAGACTTGGTTCATCACACCACAGACCGGTCCTCAAATACCCAGACGGGGCTACACGAATCCGGGACCACCCCTTCATCACCCTATCACCCGTCCAAGTCCAACACATAACAACAACCCATCAACAAATTCATAATATTTAGATACGAAGATCTGGACATTCTCCTCAATTTCAATATAATCAAATCCATAATATTCTCAAATTTCATTTAAGATTCAATTCGATCCATCGGCCGATGGACTAGCTCCATCAACCATTAACGACTACAACTACTAGCATGGCTAAGCATCGTTCTACAAATTAGCAAACAATCCCATACAACATATAATCTTAATCATTCAAGGTAAAAAGAATAATCAACATTCAAAGGAGGGCCAATGCAGCAAGTAGGATATTAACTACTTCTACCCATGAACATATTTTTCAACATAGCATGCACTTTAGAGATTAAAACCATACGAAATATTTTAAAATCAATAGGAGCAATATGTTCAAGAGGAGGGTGCTCGCACCTTTGCTGTACCACTTGTTCACTCTCAGGTTACACTCATGTATACGTTCGTATCGTCGAGAAATCTATCGAAAGAACGATATTGCAATCAACACCAAATAAGCCAAAAATTCAAAATGCTCAAAAATGCATGAAACTTATACATGGGGTAGATCATGATTTTATATGAATTTAGGTGAAGGATTCATTCCATTTGGAGTTAGTATGTGAAAGTTATAGCAGTTTGAAAATCAGTTTTTGGAAAAATGCTGAAAATGGGCTTCGGTTACTGTTCACCCGAAATTAATTATTTGGTGAAAATTTGTAGAATAGTGGTGGGAAAAAGGATTACATAGATAAATATAGAATAATATTATAAGATCAAAATAACTGAGTTTGTTTCATTTTGAGTTCTAAAACATTTTCTATGAATTTTCAAAGTTAAAAGGGTTTTCAGTGTAAAATTAGTTCTTTTCAGAAATTTCTATCACAGTGAAATACTTTTTAAACTTGGGTAACCTAGCCTCAGTCATAATCAAAATAGCCTCTCCAACCACACAATGCCCGCATTCACGATCTTTCAACTATACAACATATCCAATAAATGTACTAAATCCACCAAGTTATGGGTATATGACTATAATCAAATCTATCAATTGTTCTTTGCTAGACTAATTAAGCTAATACTAACTACTAGCTCTACTAGTCTAACCTCGGCAAGTCATAATCGCATACACTCAATTTTCCACCGATCGAGGTTTAATTGACTAACCGATACGTAATGAGCTTAACAATTTAACAACACACCAAAAATCTAAAGACTCACCAATCGATCAACTCATATCCATACCACCGAACTTAGTCGTGAATAACCTCTACCAATCCAATTATATAAGTGCCTCTACGATCAACTAATAATCATTTATCTACTAATCCAATTGAGGGTACAAATGTATCAACTCGGCACATAGGACTCAACTACTAATTACATGGCAACCCAAATATTGATCCGCAATCAAATCATCCATTCTACCATCACCCAAATCTAGCATGAGTGACTCACAAAGCTATTACTTAAAACATCTCATCAATTTACTCATGATTAAATAATTCATCCGATTCGATCTCTATATCTCCATAATATCATCACAAGAGCTATCCATCAAGTAATAATTCATAAAATCCTTATGTGCCCTAACTCCAAAAATTACTAATCCAATGCAAGGGAAAAACCACCGATTCAAGGGAAAAACCACCGATTAATTTATCATCCAAGATCACCACCAATTTTCCATGCGACTCCAAAATCATATCATCTGATCGAATGATCCAATTTATATATATAACCTAGCATCCACCGACCAACAATACATATATTTCGCCACAATAATCTAATTATTCACATCCACCGATATATATCGATACATAATCATGCCTACGCACAAATACGACCTAACCGGAGAATTATACCCGTCTTAAGTTACCAAATCATTTTTACAATTAAAGATGCATAAATAGATGCCATGCTCATGACTAATATGCAACATGCACAACTAAAATCGTAACGCGGTAACAAAAATAACAGTAAAGATTTTACCGCAACGCTAGGTGTGCGAATCGCCACCGGGCGTTGTCTTCTCGGCCACTCGTTCGCGTCCACCGTAGTCGTCACTGTTTTCCGCGTCCGCTCGGCCTCTCGTCCGCGTCCACCTCCTACATGCAAGCACACAAACCTATTCTTAAGCCATATACATCGTGGCCTTAAACATCTACATGCACTTAACTAACACACGCACACTTAACATGCATGCAACTCCTCTACTGAACACATGAACTAATTGAAGCTCTAAACACATGCCGTGTAGACTAACTCACGTCACTAGCCCCTGAACTCTCGGCTTCATGAGTCCAACTAACTTGACTAGCACTGGGGATTACTTTGACTCAACGCACGACATCAAACAACTAAGTACTTGGTCCACTAACAAGCAGGACCGAAATCTACGCCATGACCACAACATGCACCTGGCCAAAACATCTACATGTGCGAACTAGTCCAACATGCAGCTACATGTAACACACTGGATGCAAAACTACTACTTTGTCCAGATTAAATCCAACATGGGCCACCGCCGCCTCGGTGCTTCGGTGCTGCACAAAACGCCGCTCCTCCGTGCCGGGCCCCAGCGCCGCACCACGCCTCAGGGTGAGCCTCGCGCTGGATGCACAGCTGCTGCTGGCCAGCGCGCCAAGCGCTGTGCCCACGGTTTGGCTCTCTGCTGCCATGGCTACAGCTAGCCTCCACCGTCTCGGCTACTCCGCCTCTACCTCGCCTTCTTGTCTTGGTCGCCCCAGGCTCAGCCACCTCCACCTTAGTGTCGCGCCGCTGCACACCATGCCGCACGAGGCGCTGGCCACCCGGGCTGCAGCACCACGCCGCGCGCCGGCTCGTCGTCCTCCATCCCCGTGCCTCGGCTTCCTCGGCCGCGCCACGACCGAGCCGCTGCCAACGGGCCGCTGCTGTGCGCCCAAGCTGCTTCTCCACCTCCATCTGCCGCATGCATGCGCCACCGAACACCACCAAGAATCAGGCACTGGCCACACCACCAAGCCGCAAGGAACAGCAGCTCCGCACAGTGTATCTCTTCTTTATCCTTTCTTGCAAAGTGCTCAAGAAAGCTTGCATGTGAAAACTAATGGTATGGATGGAGACCTTGTGTGATGGGGAGCTCAGCCATATAACATGCATGCTGTGATTTTCGGTTTTTGATTGGGTTTGGGAGGAGAGAAGTGGAGCTTGAGTTTGTGATCATGAAGAGAAAGGAATGGTGCTTGCTCTGTTGGAGGAAGAAGGCAGTGGGGGAAGAGAGTTGGCGTGGGATGGGGCTGTGTTGGGAAGTGAAATGGCAGTAGGAGGTGTGGTACTACCTACAGGCTATTAGGTTGCCGGCGACTTGTTTCCTTTTTGATGTGATTTACTAGAGGGGGCAGCACAAATGCATAATCAAGTGCTAGTGCTGCTTGTTTTTTTTTTGTCTTGGACGTGAGATCTTTTTGGGTGATCTTTTGGCTGCTGTGATGTCCTAGTCGGGTAGTGTACATTTTGATAGTTTTTTTTTGTTCGGTTGGGGCAAAGTGAATGGCAGGGAAAGGGCTGGTCTAGGTAGTGAGCAAAGAAAATGAGTGGTAGTGTGAGATGAAACAAATGGGCAGTGGCAGTGGTCTGAGAGTGGTGCTCTCGGCTGGGAATAAATAAATGGGGAGTTGGCAATAGAGAGATGAAAAAAATAGAAAGGTGGCAGTGGGATGATAGACAGAAAAGAGCAGTGGGGAGAGGTTGGTTCAGCTATGGGCACTACTAGTTGGCAGTGGAATTAAATAGCAGTGTATTTCTCTCTTCTTTTCTCTAACTCGTCCAAACGACCTCGCATGCGCGGACCAGTTGCTAAAATAGAACGCTTTTGAGACGACGATCGCAACGGTATAACATGCGTTGCATGATTTTTTGGTTTTTTAGTTGTGATTGCGAAGAAAGAAGCTAGGGAAAAGAATGGGCATTCAGGCATTTCATCAGCTACTTCTTTTCGCCTGTTTGCGAATTTGCTCAAACGGTCGTGCATGCGAAAATGAATTACAGAAATAGGTTGGGTGTGCGATGACGATCACGGTGGTATGACATGCATGGCTTGGTTTTGAGTGTTTAGATGATATTTGAAGGAGAGAAGCGAAAAGAGTTAGCGAGGAAGGAAAAGGACACATGACCGAAAAAGAAGGAACAAGCAGGTGTTTCGCCTGCGGTCGGTCGAACTAGGAAAGAAGAACGATGATACTAATACATGCATGTCAACAAGATTTTTTTTTTAAACATGCAAAAACAAGAAATAAAAATTTAATTTTTTTTTAAAAGCTGTTTTTCAACAATTCGATTTTAAAAGCAACATTTTAATTAAACATCGGAAAAATTTTAAAACGTAGTCAAAAATTTAATAGATCACCAAATTAAATATTAACATCCTGATTATGAAAATCGGGGTGTTACACTTACTAAGACGACGCCTGCACCCCTTCCTGCCAGACGCTTGGACCCATCGAAGTATAACGTCCAATGCTTGCTAGGGGTGTTTAGGGTGCTTGCTGGTGCTTCATGGTCGATGGGGATGCGATCCATTCACCACGAAATCGGCAAGGATCTGAGATTTGATAGAAGTCCTCCCACGAGCTTGGGAGAGAAAGGTGCTAGCTCCGTGGCCCATTTTGCTATCCTTCCTGTGGCCTCTTTGTTCCTCATCACCTCATTGAGGGGGTAGCTTGTTGGAATAGTGATAGAATATCCAAGAAAGTAGTGACGAAGCTTTCTTGAAGCCATAAGCAGAGCATAGCATATTTTCTCTATTTCTGTATACCTTGTCTTTGCTCCTGCCAGGGCTTCGCTGACATAATATACCGGGTGTTGAATTCCTTCTTTTTCCTTGACTAGGGCCAGCGCTCACATGACTGGGGGTTGCATGAGGTATAGGAGTAGCACATCTCTGGTCTTGGACTTGTGAGGAGTGGAGGGGCTACCATGTAGGCTTTTAGGTTTTCGAATGCCTTCTAGGCTTCATCGGTCCATAGGAAGCCTTCAAGCCTCACGGAGAATCTTGAAGAAGGGAGGCCCTTTTCCACGAACGTGACAGAAGCGTCCGAGTCTGACCATCGCCCCATGAGTATTTGGACATCTTTGGTGGAGCAGGTGGTTCCATCTCAAGGATTTGCGAATTTTTTCAGATTGGCCGATCCCATTGTGAGACCAGGAACCCTAGGAGCTTTCCTCCCTTTACCCCGAAGGCGCATTTTTCAGGGTTTAGTTTGACGCCGAACTTGCGAAGGTTGGTGAATGTCTCTTGGAGATCTTCAATATGCGACGAAGCTTGAATGCTCTTCACGACAGCGTCATCGACATAAACCTCCACATTGCGACCTAATGGTCCTTGAGGATGAGACAGACGAGGCGTTGGAAAGTGGCTCCGGCATTCTTCAACCCAAAGGGCATGCGCAAGTAGCGTAAAGCGCCTCACAGGGTGATGAAGCTTGTTTTTTCCTCGTATTCTTTCGCCATGTGGACCTGATGATACCCTGAGTATGCATCTAAAAAACTCATCAACTCACACCCGACGGTGGAGTCAACGAGTTGGTCGATGCGCGGGAGTGGGTAATGGTCTTTCGGACATGCTTTGTTGAGGTCGGTGAAGTCGATGCACATCGCCACTTGCCGCTAGACTTTTTACCAAAACAGATTAGCTAGCCATTAGGATGCCAAACCTCCCGAATGAGGCGGCCCTTGAGAGCTTTTCAATTTCATCTTTAATTGCTCGACACCGCTCGGAAGAGAGCTTCCGGCTTTTGCTTTCTTGGAGGGCATCCAGTCTCACCGCGAGGTGATCTTTGGATCACCTCCCGAGGATCTTGGCCATGTCGGCGGTGTCCAGCGAACACGTCAAGACTGGATTTTAAGAACTTCATGAGCTCTTTCTCCACTTCTCTTGGGAGATCGACCCGACTCTAAGAGACCCATGGTCGTCTTGCAAGAGTCGTACTTTGTGTGAGTCCCCTCAGGCGAGGCTTCAGACGGCATCTCCCCGGGGGGGATACGTCCTTGGTGTTCCCTGGTGAGAGAAGCGAGCGCGCTCCTTCGTTTGACTCCTTAGTCTTGAGGAAGTTGATGTCACCGGAGTCAGTTGCCGCTTTGTGGTATAGACGGCGAGCTAAGTCTTGATCGCCCCTCACGGAGATGACCCTGCGAGGGCCTGGTATCTTTAAGCACAGATAGTTTTGATGGACCGCCGCACAGAAGCGGTTGAGAGTTGCCCTTCCCATGATAGCATTGAATGGGGACTCGATGTCAACGACATCGAACCTGACAGCTTCCGTGCAGTGATTCTCCTGTGTTCCGAATGTCATGAGAAGCTCAATCCTCCCAAGGGTTGAATGGATTTTCTGATGCGAAACCGGTGAGAGGCCGATCGGATGGCGACAAGATGCCATGATGATATCCCCGTGACTCCCATAGTTCCTTGAGTGCACGCAAATAGAGTATATCTACAGAGCTTCCTCCGTCGACAAGGATGCGGGAGACCTCGCAATTGGATATTGTGGCGGTTAGTAAAAGGGCATCATCATGAGGGAACCTTAAGCCTTTTGCATCCTCAGCTGTGAAGCTAAGAGGAATGTTTGCCCACTTGGGAGGGATGCTTTGAGGAGCCACCCCTACGACATTGACCTCCTGGGCGTGCTCCTTTCGTTGGCGCTTTGACGCATGCCCGGAGGCCGAGCCCCCTATTATGACGTTTACTTGTCTTTGCGGTGCTTGAAAAGGGAGTTCATGCTCAGCATCCTGCGGCTGCTGCCCGGGGGGTAGATCACCAAGGGCTTGTACTGGGGGCTGTGGAATTGCTTGAAGAGGCATCGCTTCTGCAGCCATGGGACGTGATGGCGACCCGTGGCGCGGCTCAGGGCCGCGTTTGAGAAGCTTCGCTATTTCAGCGGCATACTGGCGGCACTCATTTGTATCATGCCCACGCATCTTGTGGTAGGTGCACCAGCGTCCGTCTCCTTGACTTGGGTCACCTCTTTTTTCATTGCGGCCTTCACCAGAGCGCCCCTTCCAGTGGGTTTTAGGCCCCGATTCCTTCTTGGGTCATCTGGTGGAGTTGCCCCCACGCTCCTGCGGAGGTGCGTCGGTCATGACGAGGACTTTGGAGTTGCGTCTGCCACCGGATTGATCCCTCCGGTCCTTGCCCCTCTTTCCAGAGGAGCCTTTTGACCTCCTCCCTGGGGAGATGCTTTCATCTTGCGGGCGAAGTCCCTTCTTGGCCAGGTCATCTTCCTCCCCTCGGGCATATTTTTCCACGACCTCGAAGAGCTCATGGGTCATCCTCGGGGGATCTCTCCCAAGCGCGCGATTGAGTTCTCCCGGGAGCAGCCCTTCCTTGCAAGCATTTATGACCGTTGAGTTTGGGGCATCTGCGACTTGGCTTCTCACTTTGGAAAAGCGCTTAAGAAATTCTCTTGTGGATTCACCCTTTTGTTGCTTGACAGTAAAGAGCTGGTTGGGGAGCATAGGGCGTTTATAGCTTCCTTGGAAATTTCTTGTTGAACTCTTCCTCATTTGGTCCCAAGAATAGATGGAGCCTTTCTTTTGGTTGAAGAACCAGGAACGTGCCGTTCCGGAAAGGAACAGTGGGAGGCAGTTGCACATCTCTACTTCTCCACCTCCCCCGGCCCGAATCGCCGTGGAGTATACTTCCAAGAATTGTATGGGGTCAGAGTCCCCATCGTAAGGCCCGAGGTTAGGCTGGCGGAACTTCGGTCGAAAAGGAGTTTTGAGATGTCTCTTGTGAGAGGATTCGATCTCTGGACGCCCTGTCCTTCGTCTTGTGTGATGATGGTGATCGATGCGGTGCGGCGACAGCGATGGCGGGCTCTCTGGTGGAAGAGCTAGATGCCCTTGATGGCGGCAATGGTGCGAGCGCATTGGCGAGTTGGAGCGCCCGCGCCGACTTGCAACTTGATCCGGCTGGGAGATTAGTGATTCAGCATCCTCTTCTTCGTGGCGGTGGTGACCGCGCTCCCCAGCGGATCCGATTGGTGGCACGGGGACACGCCTAGTGCCCGCAGAGTACATGCTCTTCTGACCGCCTCGGCCACAGCCTCCTTGATGTGAATCCTTACGGCTTGAGGAGTGCACTTGGGCCATGACGGGTGGAATGGTCCTTCACTTTGAAGGTCTTTGGAGGGGCACCGGGAGCAACTTTGGCCTCACGGGCTCCCTAGTCGCCCGAGCCATGTAGCACCTTGAGGATGGAGCCCAGCATTCTTTGGGGAGTTGACTCACCATCTCCGGTGCGGCGCATTTGCCCAGCGGAGGAGCTTGGAGGGAGGTCATGAGGCGCCGTTCGAGGTATGAATCGAGCCTCGGAGGTTGGGGCGACGGGATGAATTGCAATGGAAAAGGCTAAGCTCCTCCCCATCCAGAGTTTGGTGGGTGCATTGGCGAGGAGCCCGCTCATCACCGCCGCGTGGGCGAGTGGAGGGAGGTTGTAAGGATGCCCCCTGGCCTCCTCAGGAAAAATCCTTGGCCGGGTCGGTGGCCACTTGGCTGAAGGCGGTCTTTGGGAGGCGGAGAGCGTCTTGTGGGCAGCTGGGAGTGCGATCGTGGCCATCATGTAGTCCACCACCGCCTTGCGGTTGCCTCCACCATTGCTTTGCAATTAGCGTCGAGCCCCCGAGGCGGTGGATGGCCTGGAGCTTGACAACATTTGGGCCTCTTGCCTTGGGCGGACACCGCGTCGGTGGTGCAATGGAGGTGGGGATGCTGGCGGCCGGGAATGCGCAGGGCGTTATGCATCCGGGATGAATAGCTCCGATCTCGAAGATAACCCATGCCTTGGGCTTCTTGAGCGGACCGATCGATCCACGGGCTCCCTATGCTCCGGAGTGAGAGGAGGCCTCGTGGACTTGGAGTACTTCTTGGTAGGAGCCATAGCCTTCTGTTGATCAACTACGTCCCCACGGTCGGCGCCAATGTTGATCGTGTGAAACCGAAAACAAGTAAGAGGGCGGACGTCGGCCGTGCTACGGGCCTATGTCCACGAGAGCGAGTGTAGCACAAGGATTTATCTGAGTTCGGGGTCCGGAGGACCGCCTGCTCTGTCGTTAGCTCTTGGGGGTTCGAGGATCCCTCTGAAGGTTCACCTAGTGACTTGCTTGTATGTATTGCTCAAGAGTCCCCCCTCAAAGGAGGGATACACGGGGGTATTTATAGGCTCCCCAGCCTGTACAAATGACCAGAATGCCCCTATGCGGACTTCTATCCTATGAGTACAAGCGAGGGGTATTACAGTCTTTCAGAAACCTCACAGCATTTCTTGGATCTGTATGCGTGTCTGCTGCAAGGCGGGCCCTAGGTCTAGGATTGATAAAATATTTCTCCAACAAAAACAATCTGCTGTTATTGGACTTAAGCATGTGAGACATTGAACAGTTGCAATGCAATTTCAATGCCGCAATCTGAATGATGAATGATGTCTGGCCATGCTTTCTAGCAACGATGGAAACTTAATACTTTAACTACCGGTCACATGCTTTTAGTCCTTTGTCTTTCACATGTGTGAAACAGCAAATTCTACCAATAACAGGCCCTCTTGATGGTTTTGTTAAACTTTTGCTATTTGTGTTTTTCTACTCCCCTCTGTTTCCGGTTACGGATTGTAGTATTTATCACGAAAATTCTCGAAATTTGCCTTGTTGAGTATTGCTAAAGCACAATCACTTCTGTTGCTTTTGAATCATTCAGGTCATATGCACCCCCATCAAATGGCTCAAGATTATAAGACTAATGGAAGAGAAGTGGGAGAGTAAACATTGGATTCAGAGGCCCCATTGGTCCCTCCAAGCATGAAGTAGTAGATCTTTCAATTGCAGTCACACTGTTGGTACATGAATTACAGTCATGAACTTGCAAAATAGAATTAATCGATAAATATTTGCTGAAGTTGATTGGTGAATGCCGTTAGGTATTAGTGTTCAATAACTTGATTTCTGCATTGCTAACTTGATTATTTGATGTACAAATTTCATTGCAATTCAGGTGACATCTCTTTCCAGGCATTTTGCTGTTCTTCATACTACAGTTAAATTTGAATCACTGCACATGCTTACCACCCTCCTATCCCAAAAGGAATCTGTAAGAATTACATTTTTATTCCTCCCTTTTGTTTTATTTTAAGCGTGGGAATGTGTTTAGTTATACATGCTATTTGATGAGTTCTTCCTAATGATTTTAGCCTAACTCCCTTCTTTTTATTTTGTTGTTGGAACACTAAAGCCACTTCATGGTGCTTTGAGATCAATGCTATCCGCAATTTGGGAATCTCACATCAGAGTTGGGATCACAACCGTTCTATACAAATGCAGTAAAAGTGATAATCTATAATTTGAGATGTCTTTGAGATCTATCCGTTATCTTGGAATTATTTCTTTGTTTTAGTTGTAATGATATCTTCTGAGGATGAAACATGCGGGATCATGGACAATGGAAAGGTGATGATCTTTTGGCGGTAGTGAGAATAGTAGGAAGGTGTGCTACCCTCTTATTATTGTTGGACGGTTTATGGATTCTTTATCTGCATTTTTGTTTTGTTGGGAGTTGCTCCTTGGAGATAATAGTCGACACAATTATTATCATGTTAAAGGTCCATTAGTTTGTCACTTTTATATACACTAGTTCCTCCACACGCTTGTCTTTGCTCATCATGATGAACTATTTACTCCTTTTAACATGATAGACATAGACTAAGTTGTTTTTGACTTTTTAGTTCGACCATGTGAAACAAATACATCTACACTTGACCACTTCATATTTCTTATCTTGTCTTTAGTTAGAAAACCACATTTACCGTTACTCATTGCGATTATCTGGCAGAGGCGCCATATATGCCTGCAAGGAGAAGACTAGACATCTATTGGAATTTATCTTTTCTATCGAAGGTCAAGATGAATCAAGGTTGCTTCTCTATTTTGTGCTCCGCAGATGTAGATGTCTTCTTTTGTAATGCAATGTACTGATGATATGAATTACAAACTAGATACTTGTTTGTTCAACTATCAAGTATTTATACGTTGACTACTTTACCTGTTAAGTCAATAGATTGAGCAAGTATTTGATAGCTAATAGTTGATATGCTTGCATGTTGGTGCTTATCATTATGATTCCTTTTACTTGTGGTTTTTCTATATTACACTTTTATTAGGTATAGTTGCTTCCAATATTCAATGTATGTAGTTGCATTTTTCGTATTTTGAACTATGGTTAAACATTAGATACTGAATACGGTCCATCTTATAATTTGGCTTGCATTCTCATTCTCACTCTCCCTCTATACCAAAGAAAAAGATATGGAAGGTTTATTATTAAATTTTGATTTTTGTGTCCATCTTAGTCCTTGATTTGGACTATGGTTTTAGTAGTTTAGTGGGTGAGCATTATATTGTTGTGTTTGCGATTGGGCTCTAGCTATTGTGCTTTGGGCTGGGACAATCGAGGCTCGAGACAAGAGTTTTGGAATGCAACAATGACTGACGGTGATATTGAGATTGATGAGAAGTTCTGGGAGCAAGATTTTGACATCCCTAACTGCAATCAATGTAGTGGAGTGCTAAAACCTGAGTGAGAATCTTTTCCCCTATCTTATGAGACTACTAGTTAATTTGAGAAAAAAGCTCACATGTAATTATTGATTTACTGCGGTTTAAGGTATAGAAAGATGGTACTAAGCCATATCTAGCCATCTGGGTTTAGTAGCAAAAATTATTTGTATTATTAACATTGATTTGTTCAGAACTAGACAAACTCGTTACTATGCATTGCACAGAACTAAAATGCGAAGTGTCATATCAATATGTTATTCCATTTTTGGACTTCCTTTATCTTTTTTGAATGGCACACACTTTCTTTCTCAAGTATTACAAGTGATTGTTCAAATGTGTTATTTCTGATGTTTGAAGGTTGTTATGTTTGGGGATAATGTTCCTCAAGAGAGTCTTGCAGTAGCTAAGGAGGTGCAAGAAATTGCGATGCTCTTACGGTGGTTGGTTCAAAGACACTAATGACAATGTCTGCTTTTAGGCTGGCAAAGTGGCAAGGCATCACCTCACCGGAAAATATTATCCAACTGTTTCCTTGTATAAATCGAGAGCTTATCATGTTTGTCGATAATTCTTCCTTTTCGACCAAATCTTTCAAATCGGATTATGTTTTGTCTCGATTTTTTTATGGCAACATAAGATTGATGATAAATCCCAATCGAGGCTCGCACATGAAGCGAATGCTCCAATAGCGCGATTAACACAGGGAGGCGAGGGTCGATATTCTATCGTTGAAAATCAATGCAAGATGCGGGAGGTTAGTCCCCTTACTTTTGAGTTTTACATCTTGTGGCATATGACTTTTTGTAGTCTTCCTTTCTTTGTGTTTTTTTTACGTAAGGCCTTTCTTTGTGTTGAAACCACCTTCTTGAATCTTGCCGAGAATACTTGAGACGGAAGTCTAGCCGTACCAAATGTAAGTTGAGCATGTCTTTGTCGATCTGGAAGCTATAGTCTTCGTAAGAACAATCTTTGGAGAAATCGGTCATGAGGAAGAAGGTAAGGTGAAACATATAATTAGTTGTTCAACTTCAGCAGTCGGGACTTCATGACCATCCTATTTGCCTAAGAGCATTAACACGGTTGTTGTAAGTGTAAACATTTTAGCAACGATTCATTGGAACGTATATCCAGGAAAAAAGATGTTCAAGTTGATCATCAGAATAAGTACGGGTTTCTGAGACGATTCCTGCAAACAATGATAATTTGCTGTAACATATAAATTAAAGTTCGAATGTGCTATAGGTAAATAAAACGTGTTTTTATAGGGATTAATCAAGTCACTAATACTTAGTTAAATATAATCTCTTTGTGAACTTGTGACTTGCTAGTTAGTAGTTACACTTGTATACTTAGCCCCTGTTATGTACTTGCTACTTACTAGTTAGTAGTTACTACTACTTGCTTAAATAGCCTATGTTATTGTGTGATATATTTAAATTTGTTTGTTAAAGTACTAATCTAGTTGCATTTTGGACATGTAATATTGTTGATTGATCTTTATTTGTGCGATATATATGGTTTATGTTTTTGCGCAATATCCGAATAAGTATTAAGTGGCCAAGAGACAATCCGTATTATCTCGGCATGTATTAAGCTCGTATTAAGTGACCGAGACTATCCGCATTCATATTAAGTATTCGTGATCAAACCTTTGTCCGTGTCCGACTCGAATCGAGAAAAATATAGAAAAGGATACGGGATGAGCAATATCCGTCTCATATCCGCTCGTTTGCACCCCTACCGTCTTTGCCTTGACCCCTTCTGGTATGGATCTGACATCCCCCCCTTGACCTCAATAGAAATAGACCCAACCATCCTCAAGAAATGGACCCAACCATCCTCACTTGGAGCTTGCAAGGTGTCGGCTCCTACAAAACGATACGCAATTAGCTAAGGCGTCCTATATGTCTATCTTTGGTGCATTTCATAGATGTACATTACCTTGATGTCGTCTATCAGTGATTAGACGTCGTCATGTTCAGAATTTGGAGTGGACGCGATGCTACTCCGATGTTGAGGAGGACTAGCTCTCGAAATAACGGGAGCAGCTTGCGACTAGCTGAGGAGTTGATTCATTTGATCCTGCAATGCTGTTATATGTCCTTGAAATTTTGCAATAAGCACCTGTTCCAATCGAGCGTCGTGCTCGGCCTTAGATCTCTTCCTACTCCTATACGTGTCGCAGTCGCCTTGGAATCCATAACTCCAAGGTACGTTAACCCCAAGACCTCACGTGCGACCTAGGTACTCCTTGTTTCCCAGGGCCGTAGATAGTATATCCTTCTCCTTGTCTGCTTGGAATGAGCCTTCGGAAGTTTGGGCAATCAATGCACGCTGCAAGAGGTCATCACGTTATTATAGACACTATGAAGTTATAGACTTATTAACAACTAGGTAGTTCGACATATTTACCACACGTTAGTACACTTCCTCGTCTGCCTGGTTTAGGAAAGAGATGCTGCCTAAAGACGCTCTTAACCAGCTTAGGGAAAGCTCGTCTGTGATATCAGGAAATGGCCTGGTTGCGTTCTCGTCCTCTGTCGCCCATTCCACAGATTTACCCATGTACCCAGCGGTGCCGAGTCTGTGGGGGTGAGTGTTTCGTGCCTGGAGAGCTTTGTGCGCCGCACTTTGCTCCTTAATTCGGCCGTCGTCTTCATCCGCACAAACTCATCCCATATATCCCGCGACAAGAATGGATACTTCGCGAAGGGCGTCCGACTCGTGTTCACGTACTTCGTGACAAAAATGCTCTTGAAGGTCCTCCACGCGTGACACATCGCGAGCAACGCGTCTTGGTTCCGCGCGCGCTGATCGACCGCGGGATAGTGAGCGAGGTGAAAGTTACGTCCCGGTAGCGCTCTCTCTACGCTCGTTAGAGACTTCCATTTTGGTGTGGTGATGGGGACCCGTTCCCTTGCAAGTATCCCGTAGATGGTCCGGAATCTCGCCGCTGATCTCTGGGGACTCAGAGAGACCCCAACGTCACTGACCTCCATGATGATCAGTCTGCCTGCAAACAATTTCAATTTTCCTCTACCATCTCGCTTACGTATCGCTATCGTCGGACATCCAGACGCATTCGGCGACGTCGGTGGCGGCGGCGAAGATGGTGCCTCTGCCATCTCGCTTACTTGCTATCTATATAAGTTACATACGCAATAAAATGGTTGCAGGTGTCCCAAATCTACATATACATATGAAGTATCTCCATGTCATTTAAAATGAATAATATGCTCAACATGTGTAATGTTAGCAAATAATCATAATTAATTCCAGCATAAATATGAAACAATAAGCATTAATCCAACAACATTTAAATGACCAAATTAACATAATCAAATGTAAATCACTTAAGTCATTTAAATTGATTGAAATGCTAAACATATACCACATGTATATGAATGAAATTAGCACAGAGCACAAAAATCACAGAGTAAACTTTCGGTCAAACAGGGAACCAATGTTGATTATATGCAGTACTTCATTATGTACATCTTTTTTCCAGTTTTAACATTGTGTCTCTTTAAATGCATTACGCTAAGTGAACTAAACCTATTGGACATGTGAGCTGTTCGGCCCAATTTGGTACTAGAAAGCATTGTGTGCAAGCAATAATGTAGATATTTAGAGATGCTAATATTTCCAACTTCAGATATTCACTCAATTCTCAGCTAACCAATTTGCCATGTAAAACAAGGAATATCTTAGTCCAAACTAAAACAGGAGAATGACATGTATGATCAAATATAAAATCTAAATGTGATTGTTATTCCAATTGAATAATTCTATAAAGATTATATAATTACTTTGCATAGAAAACATCAAAACAAGTAATCATAGCCATACTATATTCACAGTGGAGGATTACTGACCTAACATAGATTCATCATAATATTGCCATTCCAACTATGAATAATTCCATATATATGTACGAACCATCAGTCAAATTCGTGGACAGGCAATGAAAAAAATGTTCAAGAACCATCTGGCATTAATCACAATAGCACCGAGTCCTACATATACTCATACATTTCAAACAGAGAATTTCAGATCTGTGCAAATCCAAAATATGACCGAACCCTAACAAATTACAACCAAAATACTTCATATTATCCTACACATTTTCATCTAATTAGCAAAATCCACGCGCATCTACACATTACAAATAAAAAAGGGATGAGGGAGGACAAGGTGGAAGGGTGGCACCGAGCTCTTAGCATCTTACCTCCACGGCTCCGAGGGAATAAGCGATGAGGGGAGAGTGAGGCCGCTAGAGGGGAAATCCAACGATGAGGGCACACGAGGAGGAGGCCGTGCGTCGAGGATGGTGGCGTCATCGATGTCGGGGGCGGAGGCACCGAGGTCGGAGGCGGCGGTGTCGGGGCTTAAGGGGAGGTGAACGGGCGAGCCCAAGAGGAGGCGAATAAGCGCGCGAGAGCTTAAGGGGCTAAGGGCACAGGGGAGTGGAAGTGACGAGTAAGAGCAAAAACCCTAGTGGTTCCCTCCTTATACATGGAACGTATCACAGACGGTTCTTATTAAGAACCGTCTGTGATTCCTTATCACAGACAGTTCTATAATACAACCGTCTATGATATCCTGACAAAACCTGGTGACAAGTGATTGTCAAGTCCATATGAACCTGGTGACAAACTTGGTGACAATCATGACAAGTCCATATGAACCTGGTGACAAGTACGATGACAAGTTCATAACACATTTGACTTCAAAAATTCATATCTAATTCAACTCAACTCCAAATCAATTGAAACCAATTTTGATACTCCACATTACAATGAATGTCCACATTGACATCAATATCAATGATGACAAGTCCATAACACATTAACACATGACAATTCCATGTTGACATCAAAATATATGAGAGATTACAAATCCATAACACATGATGTTATGGAATAAATTAATTACAATGGAGTAAATTCTTCATTAAAATATAGCCCTTCATGATGATCGGTGTGCATATAGCTAGCTTCCTCATTGGGTTCTTCCTCAAGCATGATGCCGTCTCCGAAAGGAGGCAACTCATCAAATTGATTGTACTCTTCCTCATCCACAACATTCTCAACTCTGAGAATCCTTCTTTTTCCATGAAGAACTACGTGGCGGTTCTTATTTGTTGGGTCTGTTACATAAAAAACTTGAACAACTTACTTAGTGAGTATGAATGGTTCATCCTTGTATCCGACACATTTGAGGTCCATAGTGGTGACGCCGTACTTGTCGACCTTCACACCTTGCAGAAGTTTAACCCAATGGCATCGAAACAGGGGGATCTTAAAAAGTACGTAGTTAAGTTCCCAAATCTCCTCTACGAACCCATAGTAGGAGTTCAACCCACGTGCCCCGGCGGTATTGAACTGCTCGTGAAATGCATCTATGCGGACACCGCTATTCTGTACTGTGCTCTTCCTATCCTGAGCTGCCGTATAAAATGTGTACCCATTTATGTCGTATCCTTACCATGTCACAATTGTAAATTGTGGCCCTTTTGCCAACCAAAGCAGCGTATCATCACTTGACGACCTCTCAGTGAATCACACCTTTAACCATTCGTTGAACCGACGGTTGTGCTCTCTCGTGATCCAAACCTCCGACCGGTCTGGATTCTGTTGGCGTACCATGTCTTTGTGCTCGTCGATGTACAGGGACACTTGGGTCATGTGTTTCAAGACCGTGAAATGGGCTTGAGCGTACGTATCCAGATCGGGAGTGATTGATTTCCCTCCGATGGTCCTGATACCATCCAGTCTCCCCTCATGACAAGGTAGAGGCACACCTATCGGTTCCACCTAAACCATGTAGTCGACGTAAAACTCAATGACCTCTTCGGTTGCATAACCTTTGATGATGCTGCCCTCCGGTCAAGATCGATTTCGTACGTAAGACTTGAGAATTCTCATGTACCTTTCGAACGGGTACATATGACGTAGAAACACAGGGCCGTATATCTTTATCTCTTTCACAAGGTGAACATTGAGATGGACCATGATATTGAAAAATGACAGAGGAAAATACATCTCAAAATGACATAGAGTCGTCACTACCTCGGCCTGCAGAGCATCTAGTCCTTGGGGATCGATGACCTTCTGAGCAATTGAGTTAAAGAAATAACACAGCCTCAAGATTACCATTCAGATCTTGTTCGGCAAGATACTTCTAATTGCAACAGGAAGCATTTGTGTCATCAGCACATGACAATCATGAGACTTCATACCAATTAATTTCAAATCTTCCATAGAAATAAGTTTCTTAATGTTCGCGGAGTAACCAGATAGGACTTTCACACCATGCAAGCTCTGGCACAGTTCATTTCTCTCGGCCTTGGACAGAGTGTAGCAAGCTGGGGGAAGATACATCCGTCCTTTATCGGTCTCTTTCGGAGCTAACTTGGCCCTTATGTTCATATCAACCAAGTCACGCCGTGCATTAACACCATCCTTTGTTTTACCACTAATGTTCAGTAAGAGACCAATCAAGCTATCACATACATTCTTCTCCACGTGCATGACGTCGATGCAGTGGCGAACTTCTAAGTGCTCCCAATAAGGCAAGTCCCAAAAAAATGACCGCTTCTTCCAGATGTTCTTCTGGCGAGTTCTTAATTTACACCCCTTCCTAAGCACAACATCGGTATCCTTAACCATATCATAGATCTCTTTCCCTCTAAAAGCCCTTGGAGCTGAACCGTTCTCCTTATTTTCATCGAATTATTTCTTCATCTTGCGGTATGGGTGACTCCTGGGAATAACCTACGGTGATGCATATACATAGTTTTGCGCGAGTTGTTCAGCCATACACTCTCTGTAGCATCTAAGCAGTGCGGATAGGCTTTGGCTCCTTTTGTCTTTGAAGTCTGGGTTACCAAGGGTAGAAAAATCATTGATGGTGCAGAACAATATGGCGCGTAAAGTGAAGTTCTCTCGTTTGTACGCATCCCACACCTGTACCCCTTCGTTCCACAGTGTCACAAGATCTTCCAGCAATGGTTCTAGGTACACATCAATATCATTCCCAGGTTGCTTCGGCCCTTGGATAAGTAGTGACATCAAAATATACTTCCGCTTCATACACAGCTAAGGAGGAACGTTGTACATACATAGATTCACAGACCATGTGCTATGTCGGCTGCTCATGTTACCGAAAGGATTCATTCCATCTGTACTCAACCCTAACCTTATGTTCCTTGGTTCCGCTGGGCAGAATCTGCAGGGTGTCTTAGCTTTTCATCTTTCTTACGATCCTCCAAGTGCCAACGCAGCAATCTTGCCTCCTTTGGGTTCGCAAATAAACGCTTCAAACGTGGGATCATAGGCAAACACCACAACATCTTAGCAGGAGGTCCTTGCTTCACCTTAGCAGTATTCTGATGCTTGTATCGGGATGCTTTGCACACGGGACATACATGCATGTCTGCATACTCTTTACGGTAGAGGATACAATCGTTCGGACATGCATATATTCTTTCTACTTCCATTCCCAATGGACAAAGAACCTTCTTTGCTTGGTAGGTGGTGCTGGGAGACCTAACAACGTCGTGAAACTCTTATCGAACCAACCATTGCTTGCCTTCAATTTCAGCAGTTCAATCACGGTTGACAACCTTGTGTATTCCGGCTTGCAGCCAGGGAACAAAGGTCTCACCAAGTCCTCCATTAAGCCCTCGAATTTACAAAACTCTCTCTCACTATAGTTCTCTTCTGCATCGCGTAGCATCTGATCCAGATTGTCATCGTGCGATCTATCCTCATCAAAAGCACAGTCCACATCCGGCATATCGTTGACTTCCTCGGCGATGCCGTCATTATTAACTTCCGGTATAATCTGCTCTTCACCGTGACTGGTCCAACATGTATACCCTTTTTTGAAACCCCTTCGAATCAAGTGCGCTTCGATCTGCGCCAGGTTATTAAACATTTTCAGATTACCGCAATCAATGCATGGACAGTACATAAAATTTATCCCCTTCTTCAACATATCCTGCTCGGCGGCTCTTCTAAAAGCAACCACACCATTAATGTACTCTTGACTCACACGGTTCACACCGTACATCCAGTTTCGGTCCATCTACGATACGCATGTAACAAATTAGTGTCAAATTAGATTAATTAACCGCAAGTACATACTCTTCCTATTTACCAAACATACTTAAATTGATTAGCGATTAATTTATAGCAAACATAAAGGGTTATAGATCGTTACCCTCGGAGCTCACGATGAAAATACCAAATATCTCTCGAGAATCCTCTTCTTCTCCTTCTCCTTCTCCTTCTCCCTTCCTTCTCCTTCTCCTCCCTTCCTCCTTCCTTCCCTTCCTTCTCCTCTCTGTCGGCGGCGCAATGGGGGAGGACCTGGGTGGCGGCTCAAATGGGAATGGGCAGGGATCTGTTGAGTCCAGGTATTTATAATGGCAGGATATCACAGACGGTTCTTATTTCGAACTGTCTGTGATATACAATTATCACAAATGGTTTTTTAATGCAACCATCTGTGATAGTTCACAGACGGTCTTTGTTGACGACCGTTTGTGATATCGGAGAGTATCACAGACGGTTCTTTAATAGAATCGTCTGTAAATTATCACAGACGGTCGTTATTAAGAACCGTCTGTGATACCGAGATTATCACAAACGGTTCTTTAATAGAACCGCCTGTGATAGGTGCCTATCATAGACGGTTAGTAATAAGAACCGCCTGTGATAGGCTGGCACTGCAAATACCTGGCCCCGACATACCCAACACAGACGGTTCCTTTTGAGCCGTCTGTGATGAGGTGTCTACTATTGCCTGTTTTGTAGTAGTGGCGCAGCTGCTAGTAACATTTGCTGAACCGGGGAGATGGCTCGCCGATCAACATGGGTGGGTGCACCGCCACCGTGGGGATCTCAACTGAGCACATCTGTGGATCATGCAGCCGCCTCCTCCCACTCCAGCGCCGGTGTTTTGTGGGGCGGCGCATACACTATTAGCCTCGTCGCCTCCTCACCTCACGCAGTGATCCCCATGGACAAGCAGGTAGGTCAAGCCACGGTGACTGAGTTCTCATCCCCAACCTTAGATCCACCACACTGGTACTATTTATTCTTCCCAATTTCCTAATTTGTACATTATGAAGAGATTCGTTGTTCACAAATTTGGTTATTATTACCGCCCTTTACTAGAACAAAGTTAGTTTTCATAATTATCTACATGCATGTGAGTATCTATGTGGTGGGTAACTATTATGTTTGGGAAATATTCGGTTTCGAGAAGTTTAAAATTTAAAGAATAACTTGCTTTATCCCAACAATAAATGAAGGAGTAACTTGGCCTTAGGTTCATTCTCCCGTTATGTGCAAATTTGCAGTAGTGAAAGGCCAAAGCACTGATCATGTAATTAACTGAAGTTTAGAGCTATTTCATAAAATGGATGTCACATTTTATACTATCTTGTGTTGTTTTTTTCTCTAACTGGTCAAATTAATGTATTACAAGACTTGTCCTATTCAATCCAGGTTTTTAGCTTTGGTACAAATTACAGCTCACCTTTATTTCACTCAGACCAAACTGGAACTAATCATTGAATATGCTCATTTGATGTAAAGTATAGACTTCTATACATGCCCTAAGTATCTATTCTTTTCGCTGATGATCATCAATAACCAAGACTGCAAGAGAGTTAGAAGTATGTATTATATCTGTAAGAGAGTGAGAAGTTCTCTGAATGCTATTTGGATCTAACTGGCAGTTCTTTTAGTTCATGCTAGATGGTATCTATAGAGTAGTTTTTGTGACATGTGGCCTTTTTTCATAATAAATTAATAGCTTGTTTCCAAGAATCAAGTCTTTGATGTTAATGCAGAATAGAATCAATATAATAGGACATTCATTCTCATATCTAAAGTTAGATTATATACCTTGGTTTCTGCATGACATCATCACAATATTCCAAAATTTGTGCCACTATGTAGCTGGTCAAGTTCTGTAAACACTAATGTATGGTTTCTAAGAATAGAATTGTACTTTGGGAACATCCTGTTTATGCCAACTATTAACTTATCCATTTATCACAAGATGTATGTATGTTTTTCCTTCTTATTTTAGGGGAAGGATCCTCGTCCACCAGGTGGTTTCCTAAGCTATTTCCAAAATCCATCGAGTTTCCCCCTTCCACATCAGATCCCTAATCAGTCATCCATGTCACAAAATTTCAATTTCATTGGCGATCCTTCACAATATGCTCCATTCCTCGGACTACGGCCATCGGCTGCCAAAGGGATTCCATCACCGCCAGTTTCCAAGTCGAGCACTCCACTTACACCATCCGGTTTGCAATCCTAGCGACCCATCAATGTTGACAGTGGCGACGTGGATGGAGAAATTAGGACCGACAAGCGTATTGCATGGACAAAAGAGGATGTAAGATTGGTAAATTTCTTATGTACTTATATCTAGTAAATGGTAATATGTGTGACTCTCCAAGTAACCATTTGAGATCTTCAGAATGTCCACATCAACTAATCTTCTATGATCACAATGTAGTTAAGCTTTTGGTTAAATAACTCAAATGACCCAATCAATGGGAATCACAAGAAGAATGATCGATATTGGGGAGATGTTACTAGTGTCTACAACAGCACCACTCAAAAAAATCGGAGAAGACTAGCGAAGCAAGCCAAGGACCGTTGGCATAGTCTTAACATGCTAGTCTACCAGTTTCATTGCTCTTGGAATGTAACATCTCAAAATTTGGCTTTTCAAAAATCTTTTGAGTAGTTTAGGTCCCTGGAAAAATTCACCAATTTTATTTGAATTAATAAAGCTTAATTGGGACTTTCATAAATCAAAAATAATTTAATATGATTAATCTCAACATTAACTATTATCAAAACTATTTTATTTGGGTTCTATGTGCTTGGATATATTTTCTAGAATTTTTTTGAGTGCATTTGCTATTTTCTAATTGCCTTTTTGTGTTTTCAGCTATTTTCTAAAAAGAAAACTAATTATTAACTCTCAGATTCTAAGTGGGGCCGAATCCTTTGGACCCGGCCCAACTCCATTTCTTTCCTTCGGTCCAGCTTGGCCCGCTCACACGCCTTTCCTTGCGCACGGCTGAGCCAACCCGAGCTAGCCGCTCTTGTTTCTCCGTGACCCAAGGCACCAACCACTGCGCTTTTGTTTTTCTTCTACACCGAAGGCCATCTTCCTTTCTTGTGTCTCCATCTGACCGGTGGTCCGTTCCTTCTGTGCTTCTTCCCCAAACCGATCGGGACTCTTGCGCCCGTGAGTCCAAGCCTAGCACCAGGCTGCCGCTCCCTTCAATCCCACTCACCGCCAGCCCGCTCGCCCGCTTGGCCCAACCGGCCTGCCTTGCCACCAAAACCCTATGCCACCCGGTGCGCCCTTGCTCCACCTCATGTCGCCGCTGCCGCTGCCCTAGCGTGCCTCCCAACGCTATAAAGGCGCCGCCCTGGTGCGCCCTCGCCCCACCTCGCGACGCCGCCATCTGTGCCCTAGCTCGCTTCCACCGCGGGACACCTCCTTGCGCCGCCAAGCCGCCGTCCGTGGTCTTCTTCTCCGAGCCGCCGCCGCCTGCGACATCATTCAGAGCTCCTGGCCGCCACCGTCCGGCACTTCTTTGCCCTCACCGACACCGCATCCGTGGTCCCCGCACCGCCCTCGTCCTTGATCCGCGCTCGCCATCGTCACCACGCCACTGGAGCACCATCCCTCTCCAACCCGAGCCGCATCGTGCCTCCTCCTCGTTCCTGCCTTCACCAGTGAGGCCCCGTCTCCTTCCTTCTCTTTCTTCCACCTCGCCGGCTCTCGCCGCCCTGGTCCTCTTCGGAGCCGAGCCGTCGTAGCTCTTCACAGCCGTCCTCATGCGCCCAACCGAGCTGTGCTCGATCTCACCTGATGTCGCCAGAGATGCGCGCTTAGCACCGCCACCGCCGCCGTGGATCCCGTGGGAGCCCTCTGCACCGTCATCGCTGGAGTGCCATGCATGCCATGGCCGGCAACCTCCCGAGCCGCCCCCCTTGGCTGCTTCTTCCATGTGGGTCCAGTACCCTTTCCCTCTCTTCTTCTCTGTGGACAATCGGGTTTTTCTCTTCAGATCCAAACTTGGACCGTGCCAAGTCAGCATGCCTTGTCACAGCCATGTCAATGCCATTGCGTGGCCACAAGGTCATCCCATCCTTTCTGGCAGCCATGTGAGCATCACGTCATCTTCGTCACCTCATCCTGCCATGTCAGCCCGACAATGTTATGCCACCTCATGGCCACGTTGTCATACCATCCTCTGTGGCAGCCATGCGAGCACCACATCAGCACCTTCGTCACCTCATCTGATCATGCCACCTCCTTGAGCCATGTGCATGGCACGTAGGCATCATTGCCACCTTACCCAAACCCTAAACCAAAGCCGTATGGACATGGTTCATGTGAAACAAGTCTATGCCAAGCCGGCCCCGCATGTTAGTGCCTATTCTATGAACCCAATCTACCATGAACCCAAATCCTAGCCCGTGGACCTGGTTCACAGACCAATGGCCCACCTGTCATCCTCTTTGTCCTTTTCGGGAATTCTTTTAATTTCTGAAATTCAATTATCCAATTAGTCCCACATATCATTCACTACCTTTGATCTCTTTCACTTACCAGTGGAGCCCACTTGTAAGTCTCCAATTCATTTTATTTTATTTTATCCGAAGGAATATTCTCTGAATATCCTTTTATCTCTTAATTTCATCATTTCATGTGATTCTTCCGAGAGTCATATCTTTTGCTTCCGAACTCCGATTGAGTCCATTCAAATTCCTAAATTCATATAAATTCAAGATCTATTTATCTGAGATTATTATTTAATTTTTAAAGTTTGTTTGCTCTCTTTTATTTATTTATTTGGTTTATTTACTTGTTTACGAGTAAACGTTGATACTTTAAGAAGGAGCTGAAGATCAAGAAGGAGCTTGAGATCAAGAAGGAGCTGAAGATCAAGGAAGTAGAAGATTAAAGATTAAATAAGATCGTCATTGCTATAGCAAGGCAAGTTATACCTTTGATCATGTTGAATCCCAGTTTTCTAAAACTACTTTAATTCAAATTATTGCATTTACTTTAAGTATTTATTTAAATGCTTTTGGGTGTAGTTATTAATCTCATTTGTTACATCCACCTTGTCTATTTGATATGTCATAATCTTTTGTCACCCTAGATTGGTTTATTTAGTTGGTAATATCGTAGCACCAACGTGGGTTGGTAGACACAAGTAGATTGCTTAGCCATGCCACGAGTCATCATCTCATGTGAGTTACAAATATAAACTTGACTAAGTGATTATGGAACTATGTGATAAAGCTGTGTGTACTGTGTGCTATTACTCGTTGATGGCATATGTTGCACTTAACCAACAGGGTGGGAAAAGATTTGGACTGAAGCAAGTGGTGGATACTGTGTGCTACTTCTGGTGGCTGTGTGTATGGTCATATTAATCTGTGTGTCTTAGTTAGAAATTGGAAGTCTTGCCTTAGTCAATTAAGGACTTAACTTTGTGCGCCATTGAACTGAGCCTTACTGTACGACCATATGCCTGGTATGGGACGGGCCTAACTTAGTAAGTTATGGATTCTTGACATTGCTACTCAGGTAGTAGGTTAGGCTGTGTTGATTGGGTGGAGGTGTGCTACCAAGTAGTTACATCACGGGGCGGTTCGCCATGTCCTTGTCCAACAGTGTGTGTCGTACCATCCACTGTGTATAGTTTGGTATGACAGTTTGTAAGCACATTGGGAGTGGCAATGCTTGAGATGAAGTTTCTGAAACGTTTTGTTATGATCAGTGCAGGCCACACTGGTTATATCTTGTGGGTAAAGTGTACAAACTCTGCAGAGTGTTAATTAATCTATTCGAATAGCCGTGTCCGCGGTCATGGACATGCTCGGAGATTTCACACGAGGGGTAGATTTTCATAAAACAATTGGGACGGGAGCTGTGTGATTTAAGTCATATGGCTGTGTGAATAACTTGTTTAGGCTATGTATCTTTGTGAACTAAAACTGATAAATTATTATTGTTTATTTGTTTTGAATTATGCTTTCAATCTATTATTTGTATTCAAATTGCAAATGTTGCATTTCTGCAAAATAACCACAGAAGCCATTCCTTTGGAATAAGCCATCATGTATAATTGCATTTCTGTGGTATGACTTGCAAGTACGGTTGTGTACTCATGCTTGCTTTAATCAATCAAGAAGAAGTGAAGAACTTCATCACATTAATTGTTGGAAGGCTGTCCGAGACCAGCCCAAGTGGCAGACATACAATGAGTGGCTTGAGAAAATGAAGAAGAAAAAGATGTCAGAAGCAGGGAAGGCAGGTGAGCATACGTCGACCCCTATAGATATCGAAGATATCCCACGTCCAAAGGGAACAAAAGCAACCAAGGCCGAACATAATGGCAAAGGAAAGTCGAAGGCCGCTATAGCAGATATGGAAGTGCTCGACAAGTATGTAGCTGCTCAGGCTGAAGCCAAAAATAATCGTATCGGGATGCTAGAATTGCAACGTCTCTCTACCGAGAAGCTTGAATCATCAAAGCTCTCAGCCCATGCAGCAAAGGACAACAAGGAGGCCAAAAATCTTGAGAAAGAGTATGAAATGATGAAAATGTATAGTGTTGATTTATGCAAGATACAATAGGGATGACGGACAAAATGAAGAATGAGCATGTGAAGGCAGTTAAGACTATGATAGAGAGATTATTTGGCAAGATCTATTCATCATCCTTATGTTTCCTTCTCAAGTTAATGAAATACAGTCTAAAAGTTTGTTCTTTACATCTTGAAGGGTTTGACTACTAGTTAATTAGCTTTATCGCTTCACGCTTCATGGAAATGCTCAGTAAGATGTGCTCTTCTACTCTTATTATGTTTGTCAATTGGTTCTGGAACTTCCATAATATTCTGATTACTTTTCTTGTTAATTACTTTCTATAACTTTTTTTGGTTGGCATTGATTATTATAATCGATGCAATGATTATTGAACTGATTATTGCACAGAGGATAATCTGATTGCTGGATTGGATAAAAAATGGACCATACGGAGAAGTCATGGTGTGATGTTGCTCTGGAGTCCCTAGTGTTTATGTTATGTTATTTGAACGGGCTCTTGTCATTTATCGTTTGATTTATTTTCATGCACATGTGAACATGGTCTGTAACTAACCTTTGAAGTTAAAGAATCACTCGTTGTAGTGCTCAACAATTTACAGCAGTGGCGGAGCCAGGAATTTTGTGATGGGGGTGCACACTTTAAAGATTGAAAAAAAATCTTGTACGACATATAAATAATTTCACAAGTTCAACACAATTACACAAAAAAGTTCGAAATTAGTTAATAGTGCAATACAACTAGTTCAAATAAAATCTTACATGAATAAAAGAGTCCTAAATAGCTAATAGAAATCACAATACCATACGACGCGATCTCATTCCGTAGAAACACTATCAATGATGCATTTAAATTGAGGCATTAGACAATTGGCTTTGGGGGAGATTGGCCGGCTAAGCTCCTCTTTCTTTTCCTTTCTATCCTATATAATTCCTAATTTCCTATCGTTGGCCGGCCCAGCTTTCCTCTTCTTGACTTCTTCACAATCTCTCTCTCTCACACTCTCTTCATTTCCTCTGGAGACTGGCTCGCCGCTCGGGCTTGTGCCCGACTACCCGGTGCCTGGTGCCCCTACCGACTGTGGGCAGCCGGCGCGCCGCCTCTGCTTCTTCGGCCCATCTAGCCACCCCGCGCCTCTGCGCCCCACGGTCTTTCGGCCACGCCCTAGCCCTGCTCCTCACTGGCTGGCTCACGTGGCTTCGGCCATCGGCCGCCTTGCTCGCCTAGTGCGCGCCTCCTTCTGGGCTTACCGACGATTACTACCGATTCTCGCTTCATGCGGGTGAGTTGCAACAGAATCCAGGCGAGGGCGGGTTTTTGTAGTTAGCTCACCTCGCGAGATCATGACCCTTTGTCCCGTCCATTGTAGCACGTGTGTCGCCCAGGGCATAAGGGACATGATGACTTGGCCTCATCCTCTCCTTCCTCGGCTTAATACCTCCTTGTACATATGTTTGGTCATTGGTCATGGTCTTAGTGGATCAAGATGAGCAATGACAACCGTAATATAACCGGATTCCATGCCTCCATGTACAAATGTTTGATCATGGTCCTGTGGATCATTGTGCACAACAGACAAGCAAGATATCTCAAAGCATTCATAAGGGCATGAGGAAGAATTTAGATACCATAGCAATACCATTGTGTTGGTCTAAACAAACCGGAAGAAAAGGGGAAAGAAGCCATGGATAATATCACCTAGCAGGTATTAACTAATCTCAAATCGCAAGTTACGTTTGGACTCCATGTAGCACTCATGCTTACAACTACAAAAGTTCAGTAAGATCATCTTAAAGTTCAGTCGGATCATCTTGCTGAGAGAAAAAAATGAGTGCAAATTTGAAGTTTAGCTGTACCCATCATACAAACAATTAGAAACTGTAAGTCAATCATTACTCTCGCAAACTGCTGGAAATATTTGAATTATACTTCTCAAGTGATGCAGGCATTAGATAAACTAGCTAGATAATCTTAAATTAATAATATAGAAAGGATACGCTTATTCATATTGCCATTGTTAATTTTTAGCATTAGGTTCACAGCATGGATTTTTAGAGGAGTGCATCATTATCATCTAAGTTTTTGTAACAGATCTCCGGATGAAAAGCAAGGCAAATGTTAGGGCCTATTAGGTGCCTCAAATAATCAAATTCAATGGGTTAATGTTCTTGATATAGCATTTATCTAGCGATAAAATAATCCTGTATCCACATAAACTTAATGGCATATGCCCGAAACTGAGCATACCTAAAAGAAAATTTCATTTTTTTTGGGTGCCTGTGCACCACAGGCACCCCCCTGCCGCCGCCCATGATTTACAGTTGAACTTGGACATATGTATGTGTCTCCAATTTGCAAATGTTGCTCACTGATGTAGTGATACTCTTTTCTGTCTCTACTCTGCACAACTCAAATCCTCGAGCTAGAATAAGTATCAAGCTAGTCTCTGAGGCTGGTGTAGAAGCTGTTGCTAGTGATGTTGTAAAAGGACATGCAGATCATGTTATTATTTCCGGCCATGACGGAGGAACAAGAGCTTCAAGGTGGAGTGGTATTAGGAATGTTGGGATTGAGGAGTCAAGATCTGCATGGAGAAAGACTCGGTCCAGCTAATCCAGTCAAGAGCTAATGCAATCAAGATCTGCATGGAGATTGACTGGGATCAGTTTATATAAAACTAACATCTTCATCTCTTTGCATAGCTCAAGCCTTGCCTTTTCGACCCGATAGCTTTGAGTGTTATCATCATTTGTGAGTTTTTTTTAAAAGCACTGCTTCTTGGTTCTTGATTGTTGTCTTATTTAGTTTTAGTTTATTGTTGTCTTCTTTTAGCTTATGTACTGAAACTTGAACAGCTTCAGATTGTATTCTCGTTGCAATCTGAAACTTGTTATCAGAGTTTAAGTTGGTTATAAGGATCGACTAAGCTGTAATAGTCTTGAACTCTTGATTGTTTGCTCAGTGGATACAGGTTGAAATTAGATTGGTCAATATGGTTATGCAAATCTTAGAATACCTGGTCATGTCTACTTGGCTTTGATGCCCATGCATGCATCGGCATGTAATTTTATTCATTTACCTCAACATCGGCATGTACTTGTTCCTACAAATTCAATTTTGTGTGATTGTATTTATCATATTTTATATATTTCACTCATAATATATCTTCTAGAACATGTATTTGTACTAAATTAAAATACATACATTGTAGGGGCCGAACTTGCTCCTCGGAAAAAAAAATAGGGGTCATACATGCAATTCGCTCTTTGCCCAATGTGTGAGAACTAATCCCTTTCTTATATAATAATATTATTCTTGTGCAGTATGCCCATAATATTGTTCATGCAAGTGTGTTTAAGTTGTGGCAAAAAGCAACAAAAAATACTACAAAAATATAATTTAGTGTTGATCAATAAATTTTCATGTTTCATACCATCGTGGGGTTCTATACACACGACTAAATAGACAATCCATTGCATGGGGTGTTTTTAGTGCTATCTACAAATGACATAAAGAAGAAGTATAGACAACAGCTGTCTGTACCTTTAGAAATATATACCGTGATCAGATCGAAAGTATCAAACCACGGCTAAATCAAAGCAAGCGAAACGCAGATCATGAGAGGAAAAAAAAACTAAAACATAGGAGATGGAGGAGCGAACGGAGAACCTCCCGCCGAAGCGGAAGAGCCGATGCGCGCTCTCCCTCGCTGATTGCTGAATCCGTCGGCAGCCTGTTCAAGTACGATGGTGCGCAACTGTACATTATGATCTTGTTAGGTGCCAGTACAGTAGTATAGTACACTAGGCCGCCTTGTCTGTTGAAGAACAGTGCCGCGTTGACAAGTATACCTAATTCCATTTGCCCATACGTTTCGGTTTCATTTCGCCGTACACAATGTAATGCTCAACAACCCAGCAAATCAATGAATACAACCTCTCCTATCAGCATTCACATCAAACGTGTACATGTTTGGTGTTGCTCTGTCCAGAGGAACGCTAACGTAGACAGCGCATACTGGTAGGTCCCGATCAGGACACAAACCCCCCGAGAATTAACCCACCTGTCAACGGCATTTCCACTCGACCTTGTGGCGCATTTACTCGATCTTAACAGGTGTACTAACATTGTCTGCTTAGTTTTGTCAGTATTATACTAGAAACGAGGTAGGCGAGCATAGTATAGTCCGTCGATAAGAAACACGGCTCATGAGTGCATATACCAACTGTTCCATTAAATTAAACGTATGCTGAGAGACGAATCAAACCGGGAGCACAGTCAGAAAGCGAGTACAGGTTGGCACCGCAGCAGATCATACAAACAAACTGGGCCCCGAGTACTAGGTATAGTAAATTAGTAGCTAACCTGTGCAAGAGTCATGGCGCGCAGTGCGGCGCCATCGCCGGATTCATTACTCTGGTTGGCGCCGTCTGTGCGCATCCGCGACCCATCATCCCCTCAATCTTGGACACTGTTAACCCTGTTGATCTTAAATTCTAAATCTAGTCCGGTTATCTATAAATATTATTTTTAGCCTCTTCTCTTTCTGTCAGTTAGGTACTACTGTTGGAGACCGCAACATGTTACTGTAGCACTGTAGCTGCATTTTTTCCGAAAATCTATTTAAGTATTTTTTTGAGGAATTTCTAAATATAGAAAATGAGCTTAAAAAAATATGAATTTTTTTGTGGAGCCTCCAGACACAGTGTCCTTGCTTGTGTAATTTTCTCAAAATTTTATCCATTTTGATTTTTTTTTTCTCTAAAATTTATTTAAGTATACTGTTTGTAGGAATTTTCTAATGTAGAAAATGAGGTCCAAACATTATGAATTTTTTTTAGACTCCTTACACAGTGGACTTGATTGTATAATTTTTTTTAGAATTTTATATGTTCTGAAATTATCTCAGAAATTAAGGATTTATGTCTCGAAAATTAGGATGAAAGGTTTCGACAATTAGGGTTTCATGATAGTCCCCAAGGTGCTGGCGCTACAATTCCAGTTAAAGGTAGTCCCCAAGGTGCTAGATCTGATGGTAATTGGCCGACGCCGATCTGCAAGCGTACTGTTGGGAAGTGCAGAAAATTAACAATTAAAGAAGTAGAGTACTATGTATGTCCTATACCAAAGTTAATCTTTTTTTTTTATTAAAACTCTCTCATGTGCCACACATATCAGTGTGTGAGTACCTCAACAAGTTCATTCAACTCTCCCGTTATGCTCAAGAGGACGTTGCTACGGATGATGTACGTTAGAAGCATTTCAAGCGGAGACGTTGCCACGGATGATGCACGTTAGAAGCGTTTCAAGCGGGGACTTAACCCCAGCATGAAGGTTCAAGTTGTTGGCAACGACTATGTGGATTTTCAGCATCTGGTGAACAAATCCATGCTCATAGAAGAATATCGTCGTGAGCTTAGAGATAATCAACTCTATGTCAAATTCAGCAAGTGTGAGTTTTTGTTGAAGGAAGTCACCTTCTTGGGACACGTCATGTCCGCAGAAGGAGTCGCCACCAACCCTAGCAAAGTCAAGGATATTCTCAACTGGGAGTCGCCCATGACATTACCTTGGATCAGAAGTTTCCTTGGTATGGAAGGATACTATAGCTATTAGGAACCCTTTTTTACGGACTAGACATATTAGGAACCCTTTTTTACGGTCAGGCATAAGTTTTAGTAGGTGTCACAACACTATAGCTAAACCCTAAACCGCCAAGCCAAACCTATAAAAATCTTATTATAGCAAGTAGAACTTGATCGTTAGCCTCGAGTGCTAACTTCTTATTGTTCATAGCACACAGCCAAAAGGAGATCACCATATGCTTCCCAAAACCCTCTCACATGAACGCAAAGACAGCAATAAATCTTCGATGTCGACCTCCGTAGTGGAAACAAGTATCGGGCTGAGGGGAGAATTTAGGGCAGTCCCTGGACCAGTGCCCAACCTCGCCGCAATGGTAACAAGGCTGAGGTGGCTTAGGACAGTTCTTGTACTAGTGTCCTTCACCACATCGAAAGCAATTGTTTGATTGACTAATGGGGCTGATGGTACCAGCAGATGGCATGGGTGATTTCATTGGTGTTTCCAATTCCACCATAGAAATTGGTTTATGTAGCATACTTGGTGATTCCCGAGCGGCTACAGCAAAGGGTGTAGGGTGAGCAAGTGCAAAGCGACCGTTGGGTACAATATTATCATTAGCAATGTCAAACAATCATTCATCATCTTCAGGTTGATCAGGATTGACTGTTCTGTTTTCGTTGTTCTCTCCCATGTTAACAAAATTATGCTCATTAGCTTCATTCTTAAATACATTGTACTCCAAATGATCGTTCTCTCTTGGATTGTTGTTTCTACTTTGTAGTGGTTCTTCAGCAGCAGCGCTGACTAGCATACAGTAAGGGCATGCACCATGTCCTTGCAGAATGAACAAATATAGTGATTGAGATACGATGGTAACAACAAAACCATATAGGCTGCATATGGAAGGTAATTATTGAATTTCCACAGTGGATTCTAAACTCACGTATTGAGTAGTAATTCATATCAATCATGTAAAAAGAAAACATCTCTTCACAACTACTCCGTACAACTTAACAAGTAAGGTAACAACATAGGGAGGTATAAATGTACTGGATAGCTCACTTGTGTCTCATTTAAACCCTGTTTAGTGAGAGATAATACATTTTAACATATAACAATTCACATAGAAGCAGTTGACGTCAGTGGAGGAATACGCATGTGCACAGACAAAAGGGCCCATGAAGAATTAGGTGGCGGGGTCATGGCAACAAATCTTCCTTGTTGAGATAGTAAGACATTTTAACATAGTAACAAATTACACTAGAAGTGGTTGATGCAAGTGGAGGAATACGTGTGCACAAACAAAAATGCCACATGAAGAATTAGGTGGTGGGGCCATGGCAAGTTGGCAACAAATTTTTCATGCTCTATTATTGATTAAGGATGGTAGTTTCAAAATTTAATGTTTGAACTGGTTTGAACTCGCAGATGACACATGAATCGACAAAATACGCCAACAAGAATCAATTCTCTTTTTTAACCACGCATCATCATTAGGACCCACCAAATTGAGGGCTAATGTTTTTCCTTTTTTGTGAGAAGATTTAGCATATTTCTCTTTTTTATGAGAGCATTTAATCATGCATCATCGTTGGCTTTTATTATATAATAGATTATCAATTGAAGCTTCTCATGAATTTTTTGGTAGCTTTTCTCAGGACTAATACAAACAATAGAAGAAATACTATGCTATTAGAAACTAAAATATCTTGTAAATAACAAAACAGTGTAATTGACCATAATCATATGACGATTTACTAAAACATTTTAAGAGAAATGAAGATAAGAACATTAATAAAAAAAAGATTAACTTTGGTACAGGACATACATAGTACTCTACCCCTTTAATTGTTAATTTTCTGCACTTCCCAGCAGTACACTTGCAGATCGGCGTCGGGCAATTACCATTGGATCTAGCACCTTGGGGACTACCATTAACTGGAATTGTAGCGCCAGCACCTTGGGGACTATCATGAAACCCTAATTTCCGAAACCATTCGTTCTAATTTTCGAGACCTAAACCCTTAATTTTTGAGACAATTTCAGAACATATAAAATTCTAGAAAAAATTACATAATCAAGTCCATTGTGTAAGGAGCCTAAAAAATATAATGTTTGAACCTCATTTTCTATATTAGAAAAGTCCTACAAACAGTATACTTAAATGCATTTTAGAAAAAAAATAAAAATGGATAAAATTTTAAGAAAATTACACAAGCAAGGACGCTGTATCTGGAGGCTCCACAAAAAAAATCATAATGTTTTGTGCTCATTTTCTATATTTAGGAATTCCTTCAAAAAATATATATTTAAATGAATTTTTGGGGAAAATGTCGCTCTGATTACTCTGATCGTCTGTCGGTCGACACAGAAGACACTCCTCCTGGCAAAGACCCGGAAGAGGGGGGCTAGAAATGGAATTTACAGGTAACGGGGGCTAGATTTGAAATTTAGGATCAACATGGGGCTAATAGTGTCCAAGATTCTCATCCCTTGGCCGGGCTGATCGGCGTCGCGAGCTTCTAGAAGCGCTAATCACCAGCTTTCACCACGCGGAGAGACAAAAGCACCCCACAGACACCACACCACGGACCCATGGGCGGACTCTCAAGGGGTCATGGCTGTTCAGCCGAACACCCATTTTTTCTTCAAAATATCTGATATATAATAGGTATATTAGATATATATGTTATTACTTAGGTTAAAACTATATATTTGTGTCCGCAAATGAATTCAGCTCGTACTCCCTACACCTCGCGTGTGACCCATGTAACACATTAGGCCCATTTTCCTTCCTACTTCAGCCCACCAAACCCTAACCTCTATTCTCCCTCTCATCTTGTGGTTGTCTGTGTGTGTTGGGGGGCTCCGACCTCCAAGTGGCGAACGAGTGGAGGCACGGTCTACAAAGGCGAAGCGGCAGTCGCATTTGGACATGACGCTTCTGGTGTGACGATAGCGAGGATGAGGGCCTTGAGGCGAGCATCTTGGCAAGGCCAAGCTTGAGCGAACAGAGATGCGGCGTGAGCAAGTGGGTGGTAGCACGATAAACAGAGAAGAAGGGAGTGGCGGCACCAAGAGAGCAACGCAGTGGCCAGGAGGGAGCGGGAAGGGAGCAGCATATCCAGCTCTCGTCCTCTCTCTCTCTCTCTCTCTCTCTCTCTCCAGATCTAGGTGTGTTCCGCGCACTCCACTTCTTCTCCTTAGCTCTGCTCCGCTACAGCTCTGATTCTTTCTGGAGTCTAGCCCCTTCCTCTGCTTTCTTGGTTCTTTCTAATGGATGTTGTACAAAAATACAATCTTTATCTTAGGCAATGAACAGATAGTTGGCCCCTTGTTACATATGTTTACATACTATTTTTTGCTCTATGGAAGGAACATTCTTAGATTGGGTTCTTGTTGATGGGAAAAGAACAAAAGAGAGCAGGATCAACAAGGTATGCATCTGTCAAAAAAAAAGATGACAAGAGCTCTACCGATCACTATTAGAGGAAGAAAATAAGTTTTAGGAGTCTAGCTGCTATAACCTGGAACAGAAAAAAGTGAGAAAACAACAACGACCAAGATCAAACACAAGTTTTTTTTAAAAAAAAGAAGAATATATGACCTCTACCGATCACTATTAGAGGAAGAAAATAAGATTTAACGGTATGACTGCTACAGCCCAGAACAGAAAAATAGAGAAAACAACAACGGCTAAGCACCAAGTACAAGTCTTGGCCGTACTCTGCAACAACATAACTCAGCAAAATAAGAAGCCTGGAGCAAAAAATAGTTCTATTAGTAGTTTTCACCTCCACAAACTATCATTGATATCTATAATTTGCTGTTTAATCCATGTCATTATGATTGTCTTATATCGCCCATTTCCTCATATGAAATCATTAATTTCTATATTTTTTTTTGTATTTTATTATATATACGCGTATCATCGTATCAGTGTTTTTGGGGGGTGACATTTCACGGTATCAACGTATTGGTATCGGTATATCTGGACAACCTAGTTCTAAAATCCGAACACCCATCCTAAAATTACTGGGTCCGCCACCCCAATCCATCCACGTACGTACGGCTCGTAAGGTCATGTACAATGGACTTACATCAGTTGTCTATAGTTTCTGACACGAAGGATTTCAACTGATGTGGATAAAATAGAATAAAGAGATGGAAATATATTGTTTACAATCATGTAGCCGACTGTAGCATCAGAACCAAGGAAGAAATATCTTAGGTCTATTAAAACATTAAAGGATTGTGTCATCTATAAAAACAAGTAAAAAAACAACACATTATATAAACTGTCTATAGTTTACGTCAAAAAAAATTACGTAAAAAACTGTCTATAGTGGTGTCTATAGATAACATGAAAAGTTATTACAGACATGGGCGACGGCAGGGGGGTGCCTGTGGTGCACAGGCACCCCCAAAAAATTGTGTAATTTTTTTGAACTATATATATGTATGAGTAATTGGTATTTGCATTGGCCAAATTTCAGCAATTCAACCCAAGAAGTTTTGAAAGTATTAAAATTGAGTGAGATAGAAAATGGACGGGGATTAAATCAAAAGATGGGGTTAGCTAGGCCCAGTGACACTCCTTGGGGGTTCTCATTATATAACTATTTTGCATATTATTGGTATGTATTCAACAATCCGCAAAGTACTCATACAGCTTGGAAAAGACCCCTCACATAAGAATGATTAGCCAAAAATACATGCTATGGTGGGAGCCTTTAAGCCATTTGACTTTGTTTTCAATGCACACTTGATGCTTATCATACTTAGATACACAGATGAGTTGTCTCAGTCTTTGCAAAAGAGACATCAAGATATTATTAATACTATAGCACTTGTTAATTTGGCTAATGATACAATGCAACGAATGAGGTATGATGGGTGAGAAGAATTTCTTCAAGAAAAGGTAACATCATTTTGCACTAAATATGGCATCAAAGTTCCTAAGCTAGACATGTGCCTTATGGAAGATCATCACGTTTTTACCCAAAACAAACAAATGATGATCATTTTAGAAGAGAAGTGTATCTTGGCATCATTGATAATGTTCTCTAAGAGCTTGACAATCAGTTTGACAATGCTAATATGGAGTTGCTTGTTTGCATGTCCGCTTTAAATTCTCTGAATTCATTTGCTTCTTATGATAGGGACAAAGTGTTTAGCCTTGCCAACTTTTATCCCAATGATTTTTCAAGCACGGATTTAATGAGACTTTCTTTCCAACTTGATAACTTCATTGATGATATGTGAAGCGATGATAAATTTAAGGGTCTAAAGAATCTCGGTGAGGTTTCTACTAAGCTTATTGAAACAAGAAAGTATGATATTTATAGGTTGGTGTGCTTGCTTCTCAAATTGGTATTGCTCCTACTGGTGGCAACGACGAGCGTTGAAAGAGTATTTTCGACGATGAATCTTGTGAAGAACAAGTTGAGAAATAGTACGAGCAATTAAGTATTGAATGATTGTTTAGTCACCTTTATAGAGTGAAATATCTTCTCAAAGATTAGTGATGATGATATAATCAAGTGTTTCCAAGAAATGAGATCGCGTCGTGTGGTATTGTGATTTTCATTAGCTATTTAAGACTATTTTATTTATGTAAGATTTTATTTGAACTATTTGTATTGCATTGTTAACTAATTTTAGACTCTTTTGTGTAATTATGTTTGACTTTTAAAATTATATATGTATCGTACAAGATTTTTTTTTAATCTTAAAGTGTGCACCTTTATTATTAAATTTTTGAGTCCGTCACTGATTACAGACAGTAGCTTCTTTACGACTGTGCATACCCTAACTCGTAAGTCGTACGCGCACATGCCCGTCCGCTGCTAGCTCCTCCCACTTACTCACTTTCACCGCACCGAGCTGGGCAAAAGTGCGTTTTTAGATTTCCGGTGGTCCGGGCCGCGCTGCACTGTCCCGCGGCAGCGCTCTGCTCTGACCCGGCTTACCTGCCGATTCGCCGGCAGGGAGTAATTGCGGTCCGCGAGTCTTTCCCGATCCTGGGAACCGGCGCCCTCCGCTGCCAACCGACTTGCGGTCGCGATTTTGAACAGCGGATGGAATAAGCTAGGTGCAGCAGCGCAGTGCTGGGCCTGGGACTGGGCTGTACCACCGTGGATCAATACGAGGACAGCCGCGGACCAGCGTATGGAGTAGCTGTGGAAGTGCATGGAAGCTCCAAAGGGACGGACGTAGCGAGGATTTTTTTATACATTTCCACAGAGGATGGGTGGTCTTCGGAGTTAGAGTACCTCAACTGTTGCTGTTCCATCTGGACCGGATGGTTTCTACTTCGAGAAAATCTAAAAAACGCTATAACATTCTGACGTATAGTCTGCGCCCGTTGGATTAGAGCTCTTTAGACGCATCAGATGCCATCTTGAGAAGGTTATCGAGTCTCCCTCTCTCGATATGTGCACATCCCCATTTCTTCCTTCTCCATCCATCCAGATTCTAGCAAGACCTTCCTATTCCCATCTCTCTCCACGTTGCACCTACGACCTATTCACCACCAGGGTAGGCACCCGGTGAGGCAACACAGCAACTACAGGCAGAGAAGCTGGCGCGGCAGCAAGTGGGCGCATCGATAGAGGTTGTGTTCCTCTCATCTACGAGGCCCACAACCGTGTGGCCACGAGGGAGCACAACGAGCAACCGTGACGGCCCAGCGAACGTGATAGGGAGCACAAGGCTATAGGAGGCACAGAGGAGAGCGGCCATCTAGTTGCAGGCGAGTGCAGCAGCGTGCAGCTCGCCGATGTTTTTGTTGTTGGCAAGTTCACTGCGGCTCCCCAACGATTTCAATTTTTTGTGAATTTGATTGAATGTTTTTTTCCTTTTTTGAAACTTGACTGAAACTCTTAAAAACCACTTTGATTTTTGAAACTTTTTGTACGGAACTCTCAAGAAATTGAAGCTTGTGTTGAAACTCGGTCGAACTCTTATGAAACATGAAGTTTCAACTTCCAAACTTGTGTTTTAGTTTTGAAACCCTTTGAAATGTGCTTTGAAACTCTCTGAACTTTTAAAGTCGATCTTGAAATGTGGCTAAAACTTGGTTGAAACATTGAAATTCATTCGTGAAACTTGAAGCTTGAATTTGGAACTCGCTTTTGAGACCTCAAATTTTAGTTCTGAAACTCTTCAAACCTGAAGTTTCAATGTGTCGGTTTCTATAACTTTTTTTTATGAAACCTGATGTTTTAGACTTGAAACTTGCTGAAACATGATATTTTTTGAAACTTGAATTTTATTGAAACTTGGGTCTTGTAACTTGAAACTTATTGAAACCTTCTAAAATATGGAACTTGAAACTCGTTGAAACTTGCCAAAACATGTAGACCTTGAAATCTGAAACTTGTTGAAATGTATGAAATATATATTATGCAATGGAACTTCATGAAATTGCTATACCTTGGTGTAACACCCCAAAATTGGGACCTAAAAATTTCCAAGGTTAAAATATACGGAATTTAAAAACCTTTTGTTTCGCTTCGGCGATGTTCAAATTTTTGAGTTGTTAATTGAAATCTCAACCCGAAAAACAGAAAATTGAATTCAAACCGAGTTTAAAAAGAAAAGAAAAATAAAGTAAATTAGAACCTCAAAAGTGCAGTCTGAGTCGAAACCACTCAGCTCAGCCCAACTTTTTTCTTTTTCTTTTCTTTTCTTTTCTTTTTTATTTCTTCTTTCTTTTATTTTATTTTATTTTCTCTTCCTCTTTCTTTCCCTTTTTGTTTTTCTTTCCTGGCTTTCCTCCTCGACCCACCCTTGACCTCCTTCCTCCTCGCCACTTCTCACCCAACAAAGACGTCCATCGGCGCCATCAGAGCTATGCCGACCAAACCACATCGCCATGTTGTTGCACACTGTGCACGCATGCGCCGTCCTCGCCCGCCTTCTTTGCTCCCATCGCCGCCTACATGCATGCCACCAGCTCACGTCCACGTGCCACGCACACCATGCTACGATTGCTCGTGCTATCCTGAGTGTAGCGCCTCCCCCCTACTTAAGCAACGCCCCGAGCTTGCCTTACCTTCCCCTCCACTCCATCTTCCTCCTCCACAAGCTCAAACTGAGCTCAAGCCGTCGCACCACGTCATGCCTGCGCCGACCGCCACGCGACCGCCATTGCTTTCATCCGTTCAAGACCGATGAGCTTACCACGCCCAATCGCGTCTGCTGTGTTCCACAAGCCTTCGTGCAAAACCCCTCACCCAATTGGAGAAAGTCACCATCTGAACTTGCTGTGGCGCCTTCTTCCCCAACCACGGCCGAAACCGCCGCCGTGGCCGATACTCCTCGCACATTGAGTCCTGGTTAATTCCTCGCTTCAGCAGCACCCCCACCCCCATATACCTTTCCCCACCACTCGTTTCGGCTCCCCCTCTCCTCAGCGTCGCCCCCACGATGCCCCCATCACGCCGCCACCAGGTCCCGCCGCCAGCAACCTCTCCGGTGTGACCGCCTTAGCCCCCTCGTGCTCGTGCTTGCCCAAAATCTGCTCCTCCCTCAGTGGTGTGCCGCCGTGTAACATCCCTATTTTCTGGGCTTTTTAAAATTTTTGAAAACTTCAAAAATTAACCATTTGGTTTTATTAATTTGCTAAAGCTTAATTTGTAATTTCGAATTTTAAAAGCAATTTAATTTGAATTAATTAAACTTCAACTAATTCAAGTTGGTTTAATTGAGTTTTCCAGATCTTAATTGAATTTAAAAATCAAAAGTTATATTTTAAGCTTTTTCTTGGTTTTTGTTGGATTTTAAAATTGGTTTTTTTTCCTTTTGCCCTAAGTTCAAAATAAACTATTTGCAAAAACTAAAAGCAAAATTTAAGCTGAAAATATTTTTATTAAGTTCTAAATAATTCAAGGGATTTTTGTGCATTTTCCTTGAACTTTTGGACGGCTTTAGCTATTTTCTAAAAATGCTTTTCTATTTCTGGTATTTTATTTATTCAAAAATCCCAAAACATCCTCCTATTCATCTTGGGCCGAATTCCTTGATTGTTTCTTTTTTTCCTTGTGAATTTCAGCTCCGGCTTGTTCTCACAGTGCGAAGCGCCTCCCTCCATCGGACACCGTCCGATCTAGATCAGATGGCTCCCGAGTCCCGTCCCTCATGCCTTTCCCCGTTTCCCCCTCCTCTCTCACTGACCAGTGGGCCCACCCTGTCAACCTCCGTGCCCCTGGTCGTCCTCCTCTTCCTGACCGTTGCCACCCTCGTCAGCGCCGAGGTCGCGTGCGTGCGTTTTGCACCGGGCGCATCCTGCCCCGTCGCGACGCCCTGACACGCGCATTGAAGGCGGCGTGCTCCGCTGCACCCGCGCCACCCCACCGTGTCGTCCCCTCCACGCAGAATCCGTAGAGCACGCAAGCTCCAGCAGAGCTCACGCGTGCGCCCGCCCATTAGAGCCCTCTCTCTCCTCCTCCCCACCACCTATAAAGGAGCGCCCCGCATGCCTCTCCTTCTCCTCTCTCTTTCCCCTCACCTCACTCCCTCTCTCCCGTCCTCACCGCCCCGGATTTCGCCGGCGAAGCTCCGCGACCGAACCTCCTTTCGCCGCCTCCAGCGCCGCCATGGGACCTCTTCGGCTGTCGTCGCCTACACCACCGGCACCACCTCGTCGCGGCGCACTCGGTGCGTGCACTCACTCCTCCCGGAGGCCACCGGAGCCCCGCCGCCACCTCCGAGCCGCCGCCTTCGCCGCTTCTTGTCGTCGTCGTCAGCCACTTCTTCGCCAACCGCCGCCGTTTCGGTGCGCCCTGGATTCGCCGCGTCCTCCTCTTGGCGTTACGCCGCTCGTTGCCGCCGCTTATCGGGCTCGCCACGCGCGGCGTCGGATAACGCGCAAGCTTTGTCGCCCGAACGCCACCACCATCATGGCGGCGTGGCTCGGCCGCCGCCACTTCACCGCTCACCATGCCACCGGCGCCACCTCGACTGGTCGACGTGGCGTGTACATTTGCTATCACATGCGTGTGGCTCCGCGATGCCACAGAGCCCCACCGTCAAGCTCGACCATTTTCAATTAAAATAAATCCGGAAATTCCGAAAATTCATTTCTTTTGTCATTTTATGCAATTTCAAACTTCCGAAGGCCATAACTTCCTCATTCGAACTCCGATTCGAGTGATTCAAATTTCTAAATTCATATTAAATTATTATATTCCGATTAGTATTTATTTGGTAATTATTTGAATTTTATTTGGTATTATTTTATTTATTTAGCTTTGTTCGCACGTATAGATTCCGGTGTTTCGGGCGACTTCGCGGACCTGACGACCGAAGCATCTCTACTCTTCAATGAAGGCAAGTCGTAGACCTTTGATCATATTGAACTCATTTTATAAAAAGTATATTGTTTGATATAAACATGCATTGCTAATTTTATAATAATAAATGGTTTGGGATTAGTTAATTACCTAATTGCCATTATACCTCCTTGATAAATTGTGAATGACATGTATCCTTGAATGACATAACTCATTGGACACCTTAGGATGGTTAATTATTAGTTGGACATGATTGTACTACCAACATGGTGCCGTATGATATGCTTAGCCAATGCTTTAGTTATACGATAGATTCACGATCACATACTCAAAGAATAATTGAATTTGACTAAAAGAAATATGGAACTGTGGCGGAGCCACTATTGATAAAAGATGTTGTGACATGACTAGGGTGGTCATTTGGCCGGGTTGAACCCAAATTATTTATACTCGGGCGAGTGATCGTGTAGTAAAATGGATGATTTTGGGATGAGGTTGCCTCGTCTGAGTAACCACTAAGGACTTAACCTTGAACCATTGATCCGGGCCATATCGTGCAACCACAAGTTCATTTATGGGGTGGACTGGGCCAACTAATTAGCAATGTTTTGGTTCGGTTCTGTTTTGGTTGGGAACAGCGCAAGAGGGGGCCAGTATGGCGAAACCTTAGCAGGCAGAACCGGGTCAAAACAGAACTTTGTAAAAGCCTTGACACGCTCTCTAGACTGCTTAGCTAAGGTAGTGAGCAGTGGAATTGGCCATGCCAGACCAACTAGAGAGGTCGTGTATTGTGGGTAAAGCTAATTAAGACCCCTCAAAATGGGTCTCCGAGAGGGAGGCGGACCATATTGTTATATGAAAAATGTTAGTTAGTAATCCGAGATGACAAGTTAGGCAATCAAAATATAACTAGAAGATAGCCCTAGCGAATAGACAAGGTAACTAGAGGTTAGTTGAAATATTAGTATGCTAACATCAATTAGCATTAAAAGAGAGTTCCAGTCTGGAAGTATGAAAAATATGAATCCTGCTGACAAGGGTCCCTAGGCCATGGATGTAGTACTGATAAACATTGGATTGCTCAACAGGTTGGTCAGAGTTCATAGGGTATATGGTGTTGGATAATCGAGTTGACAATTGCATAACGACTAGTTTCATTAATGACCGAATCAAGTTAGTTGACTATGTAGCAATGTTAATCAGTGAGTGAACCTTATAGTTGGTAAGTGCGGGTCTAACTAATGGATAATTTAACATGATAAGTTTAAGTAATTAGAGGCTAATTAGTTTGCCTTTTGCTACTAAACTCAAAGAACAAGGATTTAATCATAAAGATTTAGTAATAGATCGTATAGGGTATAGTTGTCCCAATAACATACAAACCCTAGGACATGACTAAAATAATAATGATGGCAATAGTTATAACTTAATCGGTTAGTCGATTAGTGTGACCTTATATGAAGATATTAATTTATGAAGAGAGTCCATGAACCCAAAAACTATAAATGCAATGAGATAGCCATAGGGGATCAGTTGTCACAAGATGGTGGCCATAAGATCCCCTAACATAAGGTTAACTACTTTACGACATCAAGTAAAGTGTAATGGTAATAGATCTTAATTGAGAGTTCAGACTAGTTAGTAAAACATGGTATGGCGAGTAGGCCTCACACCTAACCAGGTTTACTTTAGTATGTTCCAAACCATACAGGTAGTAAGACTAAGTATAGATCACCTCATAGATGAGCCCCGTAGACGCCCCTGATCAAGTTGTAAGGCTAATGCCTTGCCAAATGCTTGGAAGTTCCAGCTAAGGCCCATGGAACTTCCTTGGTAAATGTGAATCGATAAGAACAACCATTAAGTGAATTAGGTCCCATGTATCGGTGAGACTTATGTCTACCCATAGCAAACCCGCACTTATGCATAGGTCTCACCTAACCTTCATGGAACTTCCTCGGTAAATAGGAAGTAATGAACAAAAGAACCATTAGATGAGCTAGGCACATCATGTGAGTAGCAATGAGATGTTCTTGGGTGGATGATAGTAGTCCAACCACCAATCGACATCGTATAGACTCTAGCTATCATCCATCGCCATCTGTTCCCAGTAGTAGGACAATTCTTGACCTAGAAGCAGATAAGAGAGTCCTACCTAACCGGGTAATCTATCCCATCTAAGTAAACCAATGAGGGATATTCTTACGAATATTCTCTCCCTCCTGTTGGAATCCTAACTTCTTACACCAACGGACGTTTCGAGAGCTCAGTCCCTCTCGCCCTCGCTCCAGATCAAACATGTCACTTAACCTTAAGTCTAGCTAGCAACCCAAAACCCTACCACTATACCAAACGGATAGAGTTGGGATCTATCTACTTTGGTCTAAAATATCTTCTTCAGTCCAACTATCACAGGATGTACTTCATTCCATTTGAAGTATTCCCTTCATCAACTTCCTTTAGTTATGCTTCGTCTGAAGTATTTCCTTCATTCCAAATATCCTTGAATATACTTCATCTGCAGTTTTTACTTCATCAACTCCAAATGAGTATGTTTTGGTCTCATCTGAAATACTCCCTTCTTTCAAGATGCTGGTAAGTATGTTTAGTTTTGTTTGAAGTATTTTCCTTCTTCAAACATGCTGAGGTTTGTTTACTTTCATTTGAAGTGTTTTTCATTTGATTTGAATGTCTTTGGATTCATTGGAATTGGTTGCTTTCAGATGTTCTTGGGTTTAATCATATTTTGCGTAGTTAGACTCTGAAGCCATGAAGAAGCAGCGTTCCCAACAAGAACAAGGCCAAGACCAAGATTATCAGAAAAGTGAGCAGAATGATTATCAGAATATTGAGCAAAATGATTATCAGAATATTGAGCAAGGCAAGTCAACACTTTGATCGTGTTGCACCTACTTTTTGCAATTATATTATTTTAAATTATAAAACTACATTGCTATGATTTATACAACTATGTTGGTCTAGCTCATAGTTAATACCTTAATAATAATTGTGTATAAACTTTCAATCCTTGAACTTGGATACTATCCTTTGTCACCCTAGAATTAATGGTTTATATACTAGTTAATAAGCCTATATCTAAGTGTCATACTTAGCCTTGCTTAGATACATTGTCATATGTGTAATAATTTGGCCCGACATCATTAAAAACATTTGAAAATGAGATTGGGCAGTCGAGGCTGGAGCCTGGATGGTATGTTGCACTAGAAAGGTATTTTCAAAACAAAGGAAAACCAAAAAAACAAATTTTGACTCGGGCGGCTGGAAAGCGTGGCGGGTGCCGGTAAGAGCATGACGGTGGGGACATGGGGAAGTACCGCCTGAGTTAATAAAGGACCGAGTTCTTGTAACGACCTCTCGTGTAAAAACAGTGCAACCACAAGTCTATAATGGGTACGACCTGGCCAACTAATTTGTTCGCCTCAGCGTGGCTTCACCACTAGTGGGTGTGTGGTGTGGGTATGGGTAGAAATCATAGAGAAACTGCATGGCGCCAATGGGAGACCTCCCGGGGGCGAGGCTCAAGGAGGTGATACCTTGCGGTGTGGGGTTGCGTTGAGGTCAGACATTGTAAAGGCCTTATGACAATCATCTTAGTCGCACACCTATAGAAGTGTGTCAAGACGGATATTGTAAGTTGATTGTCTCTTGTGGGTAAAGTGTACGAACTTTGCAGAGTAAGAAAACTATCTGCATAGCCGTGCCCACGATCAAGGGCGATGCCGGGAACTTGCTTGAACTAGCTTTTATTTTTATAAAACAATGATTTATGGGTGGTATGAAAAGGTGGGTTGAAACCTAGAGAAATGATATGGTCTGGTCGAGGACCAGTGGTAAGTACGGGATGTAACCCAAGAATGAACGTGAGCATTGGGTGAAAGGAGCCACTCAATGGTATAGGAGGTTGGAACCCCCACTAGCATTTTTACAACAAAACTCAACTTTGTTAAAAACTTATGTTAGTTGAAAATGCTAGCTCTCAGGATTTGCTATTACATAATCTATTTCAATAAGTGGCTTTATGCAAATAAAAGAACCACAAACCATCCCTTCACCACTACAAAAAGGCTAATATTGGACACCTCATCACAGATGGTTGACCAAAACTGTCTGTATTACATGCAATCACAGACAGTTTTGGTTTAGAGATCGTCTGTGTTACTGGCTGCGCTAAAAACCGTCTGTGAAGAGGTAATATCATAGACGGTTCATAACTAAAACCGTCTGTGAATTATCACGAAGATTATTGTTAATAATCGTCATGAATTATCCTGAGCGGTTATTGTTAATAATCGCTCGTGATAATTCTACATATCACGGCGGTTTTCAACAAAGAACCATCGTGAAACATCACGCACGGTTCTTAACAATAACCGCTCTCACGATAATATCGCTATAGCTCCCGGTTGAAGCCCGATGAGTTTCTTAAATCGCCGTCGCGCACGTCTCTTCGTCGATCCGCTTCGGCCCCGATCGCGCTTTCTTCGTCTCACACTCTGAGTTTATTCCTTGTTTTATAAAAGGATCATCCGCCATCGAAGATGATCATCCCCACATATAGATGATCTAGTACTTGTATAAAAAAACAGAAATGGTTGCCTCTTCTGTTTTCTTGTCGCTGGCATTGATGGCCTACCTAGCCGCACTGTACGAGCACCTCTTTCACTGTACGTTGAACCGTGCTGCAAAAGAACACTGTTTCAACAGTGCCTTCACTCCTATGTCCGAGAATTTGCCGGAGCAGGTGACGGTCACCTTCCACCGTCTTGACATCCTCCTCTGCCGTGTCTTCTGGGTGATCTCCCACTTTTGGCGAGTTTACCGCGTCATCGACGTGGTCCTCCAAAACGACGTTGCACGTCTCCAGAAGGCTTGCCGTCACTTGGACTACTTAATCGAGGCGGCAGGCGACCGAGTCGACCAGACCGAGACCCCTCAAGCAAGGGAAGAGAGCCTATGTGCTCAATTCTTCTTGGTTCAACAATCCGAGGGTCTTCGGAGACACTGAACGAGCAGTCGTCGTGGTGGGCGATTTCGAGCTTCGTTCGATCACGAACCGTCCGCCCCCGACGCCGCCGCCTACGAAGTATTGAAGACGGAGATAGCAGCCTACCTCCGCCACTAGAAAAACTTTGTTATATGTTGAAAATTCTAAAATGTAAAAGAAATCTAGTGTTTGGAGGTGAAGTTACAATATTAATTATATGTTGAATTATTACACACACACTCTCTCTCTCTCTCTCTCTCTCTCTCTCTCTCTCTCTATATATATATATATATATATATATAAAAGCAAATTTTCAGCAGTATTTAAATGACAAGATTGACATATAAACATGTAATTTCTTCATGTCATGTAAGTGTATATACAAGATAAATATACTTGAGAAAAAAGCATTTCACAGACGGTTCCATAATGGAACCATTTGTGATATGGGACATATCACGGACGGTTCTATTATAGAACCGTCTGTGATAATTGTCACTGACGGTTTCATAATAGAACCGTCTGTGATAAGTCTCTTTATTAGTAAGAGCCTGGCCGCTAGGGTTTGCGCCCGCCCTAACTCGTCACTCCCTAGCGCACTAGCTCTCGTCCGTTCCTCTCCCCACCTCGACGCCGCCGCCCGACCCATCGCCGTCACCGCCAGTTGTGACACCACTCTGCACTGCACAAGACACTCGTGCGATAGTAGTGTCTTGTGCAGTTTCAGGGTCGTGCCACAACTACGGTGACGCCGCCACCCAAGCCACTGGGCTTGGCCCCGCGTGTCGCCTGCGCCATCATGGCTTGGTTCTTCTGCTCGGCCTCCTGCGCTCGGGCCCTGGCCCCCTGGCTTTGCTTTCCCCATCCTCCCTCTATTCTCCTCTAGATCTGTTAGCTTAATGTATTTTGTTGAGTTTGATTTTTATGCTTGAGCCTTAAGTTGTGTCCTGATGTTTGTGTGATTTATGCAAGGTGAAGGAGATGGATGAGGGTAGTGCTAGTGGTGGGGTCGCCGCCGTGGTTGCACTGTACTGAGGTATCACCCTACCTTACTCCCTCTTTGTCTCTACCCCCCTTGCTCTGTGATGAAAATGGCTAGTGCTCTGCGATGGATGCCGAGGGCTACTACTGGTGTGGTGGGTTTGGACACCCTTGGTCTTGCTGTTGAACTGTTCAATGATGTTAATAGTTTTATGCTGAAATTGAATTGATAATTAGTTCATATTAATAGTCCATTTGCTCTGTGATGTAATGATGTTAATAATCTTATGCTGAAATTGAATTGGTAATTAGTTCATATTAATAGTCCCCTTGCTCTGTGATGTAATGATGTTAATAGTCTTATGCTGAACTTGAATTGGTAATTAGTTCATATTAATAGTCCCCTTGCTCTGTGATGTAATGATGTTAATAGTCTTATGCTGAAATTGAATTGATAATTAGTTCATATTAATAGTCCCCTACCATTCTATTCATAATCTCTTCTCTATAAAGTCTCCAAGCAGTGTCTGCTTGTGCCACTAAAACTAGCATCATATATATATTATATATATTGTTCGTAGTCCCCGGCCACTTTCGGGGGGTCATCCACGCAGCATGAGAAGGATGAGGCAGTAGCCACGAGCAACCTCATTGAGCCCATGCAAGTTTAAAAAATATGGATGCAAGGAGAGCGTCAGGACATCCAATTACCTGGATGTTGTCGATGGGTAATTGGATGTCGCTATGTTCGAGAAGTGGCGTGGATCTTGTGGTACTCCGACTGGGAAGTGGCATCATCTATCAGCAACCAACAATTCTTGAGCATGTAATCGTCTTTAAACCCAACAAGAACACCAATCAACAAGTTGAGAATTCTTTTGAAATGTGAGAATGGTTGCTTGGTGTTCTTGTTGGGTTTAAAGACGATTACATGCTCAAGAATGGTTAGTTGCTGATACATGATGCCACTTCCCAGTCGGAATACCTGCGCGTCCACGTCACTTTCTGAACATAGCGACATCCAATTACCTATCTACAACATCCAGGTGGATGTCCTGATGATCTCCTTGCATCCATACTTTTTAAACTTGTAGGGACTCAATGAGGTTGCCCGTGGCTACTGTCTCATCCTTCTCATGCTACGTGGACGATCCCCCCAAAGTGGCTGAGAGACTATGAACAATATATATATATAATATATGTGATGCCGGTTTTAATGGCACAAGCAGCCACTACTTGGGGCTTTATAGAGAAAAGTCATTACATATGGTTTCAGCCACAAACCGTCTGTGATATATACTTATCACAGACGGTTTCAGTTAATAACCATATGTGAAAGTACGCATACCGTCTGTGATGACCTCATGTCATCACTGACCCATAAACTCGGACGGCTCACGAAACCATCTGTGGTGACGTTTTTGAACCATCTATGAATACCTTTTCTGTAGTAGTGCTTTGATCAGCCTTACATATTATATAACTGCATTATGTGTGTTGGCTCGCGAGTACGGTTGTGTACTCATGCTGACTCTTTATATTCTTTTAGTCAGTAAGCATAAAAGAAGGCTACATGGACAATTATGAGTATTGGTCAAGACTGAAGATCAAGAAAGCCAAGAACTAGGTCGCGAGCCCCAGTCGATTGCCTGTGGGTATATCGTGAGTATTTCACATGTTGTATTTTAATTCCACTTCCGCTGCTAATTATTTAAAGGTATTTGGCCAGGTCGGCCATTTTGAAAGACAAACGCTATAAGGTATATTTGCACTTTGTTTATTATTATGCAATAGCTTTGCATATTCGTGATATGTAATTGATATCCAATGATGTAACTATGTGTTCTATCTATTGATCTAGGGAATGATAAAAGTTTACACAGTGGATCTCGAGTTACAAATTTGGGGTTTGACACTTGGTTTGTTTGAAAAAAAAACCTTGTTTCCAACTCTTCGGAATTCGCTGAAACTTTCTGAAGTGGGAATGAAAGTGTGTGTAATTTTCATGAAACTCTTTGAAAACATGTGTGAAACTAGGTGGAACTTGTATGAAACTTGAGGTTTAATTGAAGTTCCAGTTTCCTTTAGTTTTGAAACTTGAAGTTTCATCAGTTCGATCAGTTCAGAAACTTGAGGTTTCATTGAAGTTTTATCCAAGTTTCAGTATGGACTATTTTGAAACAAAAGTTTCATCGAAGTTTCAATTTTGAATCTAAAGTTTCATTGAAGTTTAAGTTTATGAAACTAGAGATTTCATTGGAGTTTCATCAAGTTTCATGGAGTTTCAACTAAAACCTCGTGAAACTCCATGAAACTATTGTACTATTAGAAATGCATTCCAACGGTATAGCATGGGCTAGCAGCTTCTTTCTACTTTATATAGCTACTGCCTACTAGTAACAATCGGGAGTAACTTCAGACCATGTATGAAAATGTGGATTTTTTTTCACATAAGAATATCATTGTTTCCGTGTGTTACAAATGTTACGAACATACCTTTAATATAAGGGTTTGTCTATACAGCAGTCGAGTGTTTTTCCCCCTTCAAAATCAGTCGAATTCTAAGCCTTTGGATCGAATATCTCAACCACCGGATTGTGCGTAGTCGGCCTCGCCGTAGATGGAGAAGAAGGTAGGGGTGGTGCATGAATTCTCAAGCACGATCCGAATGTCAGAAATTCGATCGATTTTGGAGAAAGAAAATAGTCGATGTATAGCAAATCCATCTAAATCCTCTGCTGGTAGTGAGCATGAAGATGCACCTTCCTTTTTTTCTCATTTTGTATTGTAACCTCCACTCCAGAGTTCTAAACAACCAGAGGAAAACAATTCCACAGCTCAACCGAACGCTTGACTCGAGCGGCACCCCCTACATGCTCGGGGGCCCCAACACACTTGCCCTCACTTTTGGTACCAGTAGTAGACTAGTAGTACAAAAGAAAACGAAACGCTACGGTGCTGGTGTGTAAAACGAAGTGTTTGACGCAATGCTACCTCTTGGGTTAGCTTCTGTATTTATAGATTAGACTTTACATTGGATCCGATTGAATCGGGATTACAGCAGCCGATAAAACATATGTAACGGCAATAGACATAGGAGGAGCTGGGCCTCAGGCCTCCGAGCAATGGTCCAAGATCTGGGATAAAAAATATCACATGAATTCTGAGCGAGGAATTGAGGTGGGTAAGCCGTTCAAGTTCCATGGCTGGACCGGCCCAAGTCCTGGCCATGGATCAGCTATGTCACTGGCAATACTAGATTTGCTACTGTTACTGTATATCGAAACAGAGCAGAGTTAACTGAATAACAGGAGAGATCGCTATTTTAACAGTGTGAGCCGTCAGCAAGTAATCAAGCTAACTCCTCGGGCAGCCGCATCGCGACAAACCACCAGCCCACCAAGCAACTCGAGTGGAGGTCGGTCGGCAGGCCGGGGCAGCCGCATCGCGACAAACCACCAACCCACCAAGCAACTCGAGTGGAGGACTGGAGGTCGGTCGGCAGGCCGGGCAATCGCCCATTGAATGCCCCAACCGCATTTTCCACCTCCCATTTACTCCGTTCCTTTGACCTCTCCCTCCGCCTCGTATTATATCTCCAGCAACTCATGATCCCTACGCCTCCCCATCTCGGCCTAAGACTTGCATTGATCGCGCCCACGTCCATGCAACAACCGACGCAGGCCACTGCCACCCTTCCCGCCGGCGCCATGCCAGCATCCTTGATTAGCCTCGCCTCCACGACGGCAGTGGCAACTGCTGTGGTGGTTCTCATCGTCGCCGTGGCGAGGTACAGCAGGAAGTACAGGGGCCTGAGGCTCCCGCCGGGCCCGCCGGGGTGGCCCGTCGTCGGGAACCTCTTCCAGGTGGCCTTCTCCGGGAAGCCCTTCATCCACTACGTCCGCGACCTGCGCCGGGAGTACGGGCCCATCCTGACTCTGCGGATGGGGGTGCGCACGCTCGTCGTCATCAGCAGCGCCGAGCTCGCGCACGAGGCGCTCGTCGAGAAGGGCCGGGAGTTCGCGAGCCGCCCCGCCGAGAACACCACGCGCAACATCTTCTCGTCCAACAAGTTCACCGTCAACTCGGCCGTGTACGGGCCCGAGTGGCGGTCGCTGCGCCGGAACATGGTGTCCGGGATGCTGAGCACGTCGCGGCTCCGCCAGTTACGGCCCGCGAGGCTGCGAGCCATGGACCGGTTCGTGGCGCGGATGCGCGCCGAGGCCGCGGCGTCGCCCGACGGCGCGTCCGTGTGGGTGCTCCGCAACGCGCGCTTCGCAGTGTTCTGCATCCTTCTCGACATGACCTTCGGGCTGCTCAACCTGGACGAGGAGCACATCGTTCACGTCGACGCCGTCATGAAGCGCGTGCTGCTCGCCGTCGGCGTGCGCATGGATGACTACCTCCCGTTCCTCCGCCCCTTCTTCTGGCGGCAGCAGCGCCGCGCGCTCGCCGTCCGCCGCGAGCAGGTCGACACTCTCCTCCCGCTCATCAACCGCCGCCGCGCAATCCTCCGCGACATGCAGCGCTCGCCACCCGACCCCAACGTCGCCGCGCCGTTCTCGTACCTCGACTCCGTGCTCGAACTCCGTGTCGAGGGCCGCGACGCCGAGACCACGGACGAAGAGCTGGTCACCCTCTGCGCGGAGCTGATCAACGCCGGCACCGACACCACGGCCACCGCCGTTGAGTGGGCCATGGCGCGCGTCGTGGACAACCCGTCCGTCCAGGCCCGGCTCCACGAGGAGATCATGCAGCAAGTCGGTGACGCCCGGCCAGTCGACGACAAGGACACCGACGTCATGCCGTACCTTCAGGCCTTTGTCAAGGAGCTCCTCCGTAAGCACCCGCCCACGTACTTCTCGCTCACCCACGCCGCCGTCCAGCCGGGGAGCAAGCTCGCCGGCTACGACGTGCCCACGGACGCGAACCTGGATATCTTCCTCCCGACCATCTCCGAGGACCCCAAGCTGTGGGACCGGCCGACGGAGTTCGACCCGGACCGGTTCCTTGCCGGCGGTGAGACGGCGGACATGACGGGGTCGGCGGGCATCCGGATGATACCGTTCGGGGCGGGGCGGCGGATCTGCCCGGGCTTGGCCATGGGGACGACGCACATCGCTCTGATGGTGGCGCGGATGGTGCAGGCGTTCGAGTGGCGCGCGCACCCTTCGCAGCCGGCGCTCGACTTCAAGGACAAGGTGGAGTTCACGGTGGTGATGGACCAACCGCTGCTCGCCATGGTGAAGCCCCGGAAGCTCTCGTTCTGATGCACGCAGACCCATGCTGCCATGCATGCATGCATGTGCATCTCGGCGTGGCAGCAGTCGTACCAGTACGTGTGGACGCCAGCATGCGTGCATGCGCACGGCCACGCCTCCTCTTGATCTCCATAATATTATATCAGCACATAAGCTATGCACGTTAGCTACTGCTACTTCCAGACGTGAGTTATGAAAGTCTACGTACTTGTGCTTATATATGTAATCGTTTATATGTAGTATACACGCTTATATATGTGTGCCACTGTGCCACGTAGTAGTATTTCATTCATGCATGGACATGTACGAGTTTGTCTGATTTAGATGGACTTATTATATATTAATTATGTTTGAATGTTAATTTGTTGGGATTTTATATGCATTGATTTTTTTTTTACCGTTTCTGATTGTTTTTCTCTATGCTCCTGCGTTTTCTTGTCTGGATTCTACGTTCCTGCAGCTATTGCTTGCGTCGATTAGTTACACACACTTACACAAAGCCATACCCATACCTACAGTGACCTTTGTATTTCGATTCCATGTGTAGTTGCTATTAAAAAGCTTACAAGCATTTCGAGCTTTCCTTGTTGAAATCAAACAATACAGTGTTGCCCTGCATTGTACAGTGAATTGTTCTGTTTTAGGACAAGAAAAATGAAGATCATATTCACTGTGAGAGTGCACCATAATTAGTCATTTCAGACAACAAAACGTTAGGAGTGGATGGATAAGCCCTTTCCTCTTCTTCATAGGCATTGGACCTGTTTGGACGGATTCAGCTTCCAGCTTTTGCTCGGGAAAACCGAAAGCCGTTTCAAACAGAAGACTTTTCACAGTCGTTTTTCGTCGAAGCCGCTTCCAATTATAACGTGCGGAAGTCGGAAGCGGGAAGCCGCCCGGCGGGGAGCATTCTATTCCCAAATTACCCCGAAGTTCTTGGGTAATTATCTACCACACCATCCATCTAGCTAGCTTTCCTTGCTGCAACTGAATTTGCATTCAGCGATGACCCTACCTAATCAATCAATTGCTTAACAAGATATAGCTAGTCGTAGTACGTACTAACGACGGGCCTTCTAACATATATATTTTTTGAATGCCCGGGTTTTATCCCTATCTAGGTCGCGTTTAAGAAGAAAGCACTCACACTCTCGAGGCACCATGGGAGCCACCGTGGTGGACTGAGAGCCTATAGCTCCTCTTATTTTTGCCAGCTGAGCCCCAGTTCAATCCTTAATCCCACCCACACACACCCACGCACACACGCACACAGGTGAGACACCAGACGAGCCAAGGCTCGAACGCTGGTGGGCAGCTCGCTCACCGGACGAGGCTACCACCCGAGCAGAGCTCGGTTCTCACGGGCCTACTAATATAGCGTTGCTCTAAACGTTTAGGCATAAAACACGCCCGTTTATATATCATCAATTCATCGTTATCAACATATTAACAGAGTAATTACAAAGGTTGTAAGCTAGCTACGTACGAGTACTATTCAATGCCCGCCTCTGCAAACCATATTTTCAAGCAACAAAAAATAGCTGACTTTTAGGCTTAAAGAAGGCACTTTTTGGAATGCCGCTTGTCTGTAGTAGTACAACTTTTGTGGAAAAGGAAGCAACCACCCACTGATGTACGAAATTCGTACGAGAATCCTGCTTTTCAAATCAAGCTCATTGGACGTAGACTGGCAATCCTAAAAGTAAATGGCCATGCACATTAAGAAGCGGCCGACTAAGCCCAATGGTTTCTGTTTTTTATGTTAAATTTTTTTAAACTAGACAAAAGTAAATCTACATTACTATAAAAAGATTAATACTGGACGTCTCATCACAGACAGTTGGCCAAAATCGTCTGTATTACATGCAATCACAAACGGTTTTTGTTTAGAGACTGTTTGTGTTACTGACTGCGCTAAAAACCGTTTGTGAAGAGATAATATCACAGACGGTTCATATTAAAAACCGTTTGTGAAGTATCACAGATGGTTCTAAACACGAACCGTCTGTGATAATTGTAGACTTCATATATGGTTTTTAATTATAACCGTCTGTGATAATATCGTTACAGCTCTCCTGTGAGTTTCTTCGTCGCCGATGGGTTTCTTCGTCGCATCAATGCCGATTCGGCTCCCCGATGCGTCTCTTCATCTCACGCGCCGAATTTATTCCTTGTTTTATAAAAATGATCATCCGCCATCGAAAATGATCATCCCCACATATAACTCTACTATATATACTTCTAAAGCAGAAATGGCCCCCTCTTCTGTTTCCTTGTCACGGGCATTGATTGCCTACCTGGCCATACTGTACGAGCACCTCTCTGACCGTACATTGGCGGACGCTGCGGAAGGACACTATTTCAACAGTGTCCTCCTCACTCCTCTGTGCGAGGATTTGCCGGAGCAGGTGACGACCACCTTCCGCCATCTTGACATCTTCCTCCGCCGCGTCTTCCGGGTGATCTCCCACTTCCGGCGAGTGTACCGCGTCATCGACATGGTCCTCCACAACGATGTTGCACGTCTCCAAGAGGCTTGTCATCACTTAGACTGCTTAATCGAGGCGGCGGGCGACCGAGTCGACCATGCCGAGACCCCGCAAGCAAGGGAACAGTGCCTATGGGCTCAATTCTTCTTGGTTCAATAGTCCGAGGGTCTTCGGGAGACACTCGAACGAGCGCGTCAGCGGATGGACGTATTTTAGGCTTCGTTCGCTGATGATTACGAACCGTCCGATGCCACCGCCGCCTACGAAGTTTTGAAGACAGAGATAGCAGCCTACCTCCGCCACTAGAAAAACTTTGTTTATTTAGGTTTCTACTTTTTTTTAATCTTTGTAAGAAGCGACTGGCCACGCCGTTTGGCCGTATGTAAATTCCAAAATGAAAAAAAAAAATCTAGTTTAGAGGTGAAGTTAATATATTATATATTGAACTATATATCACATACGGTTTAGTAGAACAAATTAATTATATCCGTCCGTGATATGTATCATAGTTAAAGCAAAATTTTAGCAGTATTTAAATGACAAAATTGACATATAAACATGTAATTTCTTCATGTCATGTAAATGTATACATGATAATATGCTCAAAATATAGAACTTGAGAACAACCATATCACAGACGATTCCATAATAGAACCGTCCGTGATATGCTCTCATATCACAAACGGTTCCATAATAGAACCATCCGTAATATGAGATCATATCACAGACGGTTCTATTATGGAACCGTCAGTGATAAGTACTACTAACAGTTCCATAATAGAACCGTCTGTGATATGATCATATCACAGGCGGTTCTATTATGGAACCGTCAGTGATAAGTATCACTCTTTATTAGTAGGAGCCCGCTAGGGTTTGTGCCCTAACTCGTCACTCCCCAGCGCCCTTACTCTCATCCGTTCCCCTCCACCTGAGTGCCCCCGACCTCGACGCCGCCGCCCTTCTTCCCATCGTCGACGGTTGTGACACCACGGTTCACTACACAAGACACTCGTTCCATAAGAGTGTCTTGTGCAGTGTCGCCGTCGTGCCACAACTACGGTGACGATGCCTTCCCATCTTACTCCTCCCCCCGGCGTGCGCGACCCCGGCTACCTCTCCACCGACCTCCCCCGGCTACCTCTCCACCGACCTCGGCCTCGGCTACCTCACCACTAACACCGGCGATGTCGAGGTAAGATAGATCTATCACCTATTAGTTTGTGTTGTTGGTGTTCATGTGAACCAGGCTGCAATGTGGGCTACCTTGTCGGTTGATGGTCGGTTTGGACACCCTTGGCCTTGCTGTCTTGCCCTCTATGACTGTTGGCTGGCTGGATGGATCTAGAGGTGGGGAATGGGGTTGTGTTCGGGTATGACTGCTGGTGCTGCTAGTTGTGGATATAAATGTTTATATGCTCTGTGTGATTTGTCTGTGCCTAGCACTGGGAGGTATTGCAAATTGGTATTTGTATGCTCTGTTGAACTGCTCAATGATGTTAATAGTCTTATGCTGAAATTGGATTGATAATTAGTTCATATTTGAGCTCTAATGAATTGCTAACTACTGTCACTTTGATCTTCAATTTATCAGTTTGAGGCCCAGTAGTTTGGGGCTTCCTCCTCCCTGGACTCAATTTAGTTTCATTCTTGAGCTTGTTTTCATTTACTGATGTGAGTTAATTATTTACTGATGTGGGTTAATTTATTGATTAAGCATGGTAAATGAAATGGAGGTGGGTTAATGCATGGTCAAGGTGTTGCCGCCGGTATTGCGTCACATTGAGGTAACTACTCCCCTCTACTCTCTATCGCTTTCCCTCCCCTTGCTCTGTGATGTAAACTGAGGGCTATTGGTGTAAGTGCATTCTGTGCATCTTGCTTAGTTCATGTTATGGGTTCGGATGGGGCAAAATATCAGTCTGTACATATACAAATTTTTGTACATGTAACTAATCTTATGGTATGTTCCTATATGGTATTCTGCTTTTGAAAGATGCAATTAACTTTTTAGATTTGTAAAGGTTAGGCTAATTTGTAAAGCCGTAATTAACATACAAATTTCTGAAATTTTTACCTAGCTTGTGCCTCTGATCATCAATTATTTATTAATTGGTGTGTATTCTATTCCAAAACAAGACCAAATGAGTCAAAAACTACTACAACACCTCTTTACCTATCTCTCGTCATTCATTTCACCTTTGTCTGTGTAACCATGTTCATACTGATCAAGTTCTCCTCCCTTGCGCAAGGTAGTTAGGATCGCGATCCAAGTCTAAAAGTCTTACGACTCTACGAACCCACGACAGCCTGTCGATCCAAGTCTTACTGCCGATCCGATCCTACTCAAGGTAGGTAGGATCGCGATCCTACTCTTAGAGTCTTACGGTTCTCTGAACCCACGACGACTGTCGATCCAAATCTCACTTGTCGATCCTACTCGTAGAGACTTAGGGCAATTTTTTAGAGGCCGGGCTTTGCGATATTTTGTTTTAGAGCAAAATTTGTTGATATTAATTTCGAGAATGAAACTATAAATAAACAAGGAGCATGCAAAATATTGTATCGATGTGGTAATGCTAGTACAAATATCTATATTATGGCATGAGCAATCTTGAGCTTGATAATGATAAGCTATTTTTATTCCTGGAGTATGTCTAGCTACTTTTAAGGAACATGCAAGTGGTAAACCATATAACAATCATACAAACTTATAGTATAGATGTTAAATATGTGTATTTTTACAAATCCGTAGAATCGCCGATTCTACGATTCGATCCTACCGGAGGCAAATCGATCCGACTCGGGATCTCGACTCTGACTACCTTGCCCTTGCGTCCCAGGTACGTCCTACCATTCTATTTCTGACCTCTTCTCTGTAAGTCTCCAAGCAGTGGCTGGTTGTGCCTTTAAAACCGGCTTCACACACACACACACACACACACACACACACACACACACACACACACACACACACACACACATTGTTCGTACCTCCGACTGGAAAGTGGCTTCATGTATAGCAACTAACCGTTCCTTGATGTTAAGTCCAATTACCTATCGACGACATCCAGGTAATTGTATGTCCATGCGCTCTCCTGGCAGCCATGCTTCTTGAACTTGTAGGCGCGATGATGTTGCTCGTGGCTGCTGTCTCATCCTCCTCACGACCCCCCGAAAGTGGCTAGGGGACTACGAACAATATATCTATAATATATATATATATATATATATATATATATTATAGATATATATGAAGCCGGTTTTAAAGGCACAAGCAACCACTACTTGGAGACTTTATAAAAAATATATATCACAGCCGGTTTTATCTACAAACCATCTGTGATACATGAGCTATCACAGACGGTTTCATCTACAAACCGTCTGTGATAGTATGCATCACAGACGGTTCGAAAACCGTTTGTGATGACCTCATGGCATTACTGACGTACAAACTCAGACGGCTCACGAAACCGTTTGTGATGACGTTTTTGAACCGTTTGTGAAGATATTTTCTGTAGTAGTGCTAGGTGAACCCTACAAATAAAAAAACAAAACAAAACAAATTCTAAACTAGATAAAAGTAAATCTAGGTAAACCCTACAAATACAAAAACAAATAGAACTAAAAGTTACAGTAAAACGGTGCTAAAATTATACGTCACTTGGTAATGCAATTTTAGGTTTAGTACTGTGCAATTGTAGGTGACTGAGTTTTAAGAAAATTTCAGGCAACTGGGAGCTAGCAAAAGTGTATTAAGAATCACAATGAAAAGTGACACCGCTACATACTACTACCTTAATTTGTTTTATATGTCGTTCTACACATACAAAATGATATTTAGATTTGAAAGGTGAAAACAACATCAGCAGATTTGTCGTTACAAGTACTCCCATATCATTTCCTTTTGTAGTTTTTACTAACATATAACAAAAAAAAGTAAGGGTCAAAAATGTGTATCGAAGATCATGTCGAAACCAAAACAACATTTATTTTTGGAAAGATGCATTGCTGAAGACAAATGCGTAAAATCTTGTGTTGATTTCTACAACTCAATTACACATTGCAGTACACACAACAACAGAGTACTGCCATTTTTGCAGAGTGCGATGATATAAAAACGGATCACATTTGAGCCTTGTTGCTGTTGTAAAAATAGCGGTTTTTAGCAAACATCCATAATTAATTCCAGCATATTTAAAAGACATTAAAGTATAATCCCAGCAGTATTTAAATGACCAAATTAACATATACATATGTAATTTCTCCAAGTCATCTAAAAAGAACAATATGCTCAACACATACATCATGTGTACAAATGAAATCAACATAAAACTAAGATTTAACATTTTGATATTGCTCTCAGACGTAGAGTTGCAAAAGATTTTAATCTTGGCCTTCTGACTACTTTAGTCTATACTCTTCATTAATTAAATATGACAATATAGATTCAAACTTTGAGCTCTAAATAATGCTTTACTAATCTGTCCAAAGTTTATCTTAAACACAATAAGCAACCATGTAAGCTTTCAGCTCACAGAAGATCTTCAATGCACAGTTATCACAAAACAGCACTCCAGTCTGCCAACAGACTTGATTGACTAACAGTGACAAGAATCACATATCCTCACGTTCAGCAAAGGAGCCTTTTAGCTAACAAAAGAGCATGCTACAGAATACTGGAAACATAGAGATCACATAACCAATAGGTTCACATCAACTATGCAACCGAAAGTAACAGACTACAAAGCAGAAGATAAATTGACAGTAGTAAGAAATCCAATTAGAGCTCAAGTCTAAACCAGATTATCAAATCAATTTCAGTATTAGATAGTAATCATCATCGAGCTATATAATCGAACCCACAGAATCACTAGCAATATCTCCCAGTACTAGAATTGGTTCATTTGAGAAGATTACTAGTACAACACATATATGCAGAGTGATACTCAAAATTGAATACTGAAATACCCATAGAGCCGAAGGCACTCAAAGCCAACGAGAAGAACCAGCAAGGAACGCCAAATGGCGTTGTCTCAAAAAACCCATTGCCTCGCTGTGCCGCGAATCACCAGACAGGGTTGACGGATATACAGTGCCAATCTTCGCAATCCGAGACACACCAAAATACGAAGCCGAGGTACAGGGAAGTACTGCACAAGACCAACAGAGGTGCGCCGGCCAGAGCACACCACCGAGCACCACAACCGAAAGAACCAAACCAGGGTTCTTCTTCCTCACCAAATCCAATACTGGGACAATCAAAACAAAAAAATGCAAATGTGCAAGTTCTTGATTCCCAAATTGAATGCTCACAGAAGAGTGGCACAAAATTGAAACCAACCAACTGCTCACAACCGGGAGGTTCTGATCTCACCTCCGACATCACCAAGCCAAGCACGGTGGCACCGAACACCTCCGACATCACCAAGCCAAGCACGGTGGCGCCGAAGGTTCAAAGCCCAAAGATCGAATCCAAAAAAACGGGAGAAGATGAAGAAAAGCAAATTGGGGAGGAAGCATCTCACTGTCATCTCTTCAGGTCAAGTAAGAAGGAAGAGGAACCAGACTCAAGAGGAGGGGAAGCACACAACGGCGCCAACGGCCCGCGCGAGAACCACCCACGCCGGCCGAGCCACGCACTACCGCCAGAGAAGGGGCCAAGCCCTTCACCCGCGTGCTCTCTCGGTCTTGAGACCAAGTCTCAAGACCTTATCTCTTCCCTTTCTCTTCGGACAGGTGGGCCCCTCTAAATTCTTTTCTTTTTTCTTTTTCTTTTTCTTTTCTTTTCTCAATTGAGAAATTACTAAATAGCCCTCAATAAACAACAGTTGCTCCAGCAACATATAAATTTTCACATGCAAATGCAATAGACATTACGGCTAGTATCTGACGACAGTCTGATGATTAGTAAATTTGTACCGCCCCAGCCTGCCAAGGAAGGATAGTAGCACGAGAGTCGGTAAACTGCATGCTGGTGTTGAACACGCAGACGCAGGACAAGCGCACGCATGGCTATGTACGTATTACTTTTCACATGCAAATGCAATAGACCTTTGGTCAGTTCTCATGTCCATGTATTACTATTTACTAACAAGGAAGAAAACAAGGTAGAAAAGTTCGAGTAGCAACAACGCCGGCCGGAGACCGGCCACAGTACACGATCTGAGGACGAAATCGAAAGGAACTTTTACACGACGATCGAGATAGAAGCAAGCAGAATAAACGGCTGCAGTCAGGCTAGCTAGGCGCAGTGATTAAACTGATCTGCAACATCTGAACCAGAGCACGTATGTGTTGCAGTTGCAGGCATTACGTGATTTCGCTGAACATTGTACGGATCGATCATGTGGCGCCAGTTGATCAGTTGAGCGGTAGTAGATCGACGAGGGAGCACAAGCATACGTAGGTACGTACGTGTACTGACACGATTGGCGCGTCAGTTTCGGCCATGACTCCGGCTTTAATTTGCCTGCTCGACGAAGCTAGTAGTAGTTGGAGTGGGGGCATGCATGTATGATGAATGCATCCAAATTAAGTTGCCGACTAGATGCACGGATACCGATGCTCCGCTGTACACAGATGATCTCTGTTTAGACAGCGATTTTAGAATACATAAATAATACTCGGAAGTAGCAATATAGCTATATTGCAGAAACAGTGGAATATCTATGGGAACGATTTTACTGTTTTTCTTGATACTGTAGCGCTTGTTTATTTTAGATCCGGCGATGAAGAGAATAATCTAATGTATATCAGTGTGGTTCTCTGCTTTAGATGATATGCTTGCTGCATGTATGGCTTTATATTTTTCTTGCAGTAACTAACTTTTGTTTTGTTTTAGCCCAGTACGACGCATCGATGTAACTGCCATAATTCATGTCCAGATCGACGTGTACCTATGTACCACACCGATCATTATGCCCATGTTTTTTCTTCCCCTGCTTGTCGGTGTGTTTGTCCAATGATCAACACGATTACTGTACGCTCCATTAAGAAAATTCTAATGGTACTAGACGCTGCTCGTACGGAACAAACCTCTGTTTTAATTGTTCAACTAATTCAGCTTAATTGAATCAAGTGTCATCATGGCATTAGCACGTACTACTCACCTAAGCGATGCACGTAATAATTGAACAGCTTAAGCATCATACCATGCATACCGTTCTGGTACGATAATCGTGTGAGTGATTAGGGGCGTAGCTAGGCCTCAAACAGCTGAGGCGATGATTTGCGACCTACGATTAAAATTTTATAGAGAGTCTCTTAAAAAATAGCAAAAAATTACGAGTTCAACTCAACTGGCCAGGCCTGAGACTTGGACTCCGCCCCCGTGAGTGATGGCTAGATTTGCCTGGCAATAGATAACAGAAGGACGTGTAGTAGCTGTACTAATCTGTCTATTGAACTATTCTCACGTCTTGAGCCCCAAATCGCCTTCAAGTACGTGCCTGGTCCATAATCCAGGATCCGGCAAGTATGGACCCAAAAATGGTCTCATGGCTTGGACCTTTGTGTGCACTAATTAACTGGGTTCATGCGGCCTGTTTCGTGGTCTACCTATCCGCATCGGACGCAGGTCCTTTACGGGACCGCAAAGGCATACCATAGCAACAGTAATATGAGCAGCACTCTACAGTGCACTGTAAAAAAATATTGCAGAAACAGTGTCAGTTTTACTGTGCGTGGGAACTGTAATAGTTTGCTGCAGCGCTCTATTGATCTATACCGTTCGCTGGCAATCGGACGATCCGAATAAAGCCTAATGCGTGTCTACTTTGCGCCTCCACTGCGGCAGAGGATCCGGATCCATCCACATGTAACCCCATCTCTCTCAAGGACCGGCCACCTCTACAGGCAAGTGATCATCATTTCTAGGAGCTTAATTAAATGTTGTATAGATCGAGCCATTGCAGTTGTATAGATCGAGCCATTGCACTTTTCAGCTATTGTAATTTACTTCCTTCTGAGGAGCAACCAACCAACCAGCCAGCCAGCCAGATAGCCAACATACATGTGCTGATAGCTTAACCAGGATTCAAGATTGTAATTTACTTCCTTCTGAGGAGCAACCAACCAACTAACAAGCCAGCCAGCCACCCAGCCAGCAGACATGTGCTGATAGCTTAACCAGGATGTGAGGATGCTGTCATGCTGATGATGCATTCCTGTCACGGTTCAGAGGCAAACTAGAGAACTGTTGAGGTTGCCATTAATTGGATAAACTCAAAAGAAGTACAGGAAGGCTGTGCAAGAACAGTACATGCTGAAGCGCTGATCCTTCAAATTAGAAGCCCAGAGAAGCCGCTCTGTTGGGTGCACAATAGTCCCCTTTCTGTGACAGCACTAGGTACTAATTAACTACAAGCCAATGGATGGATTTCCACATCAATCCCTCTCACTCGGGTTCTCTGCTTAGCTGAAATGGCTAATAGGAGTCATAGCAAACGAAACAGAAACCTAAACTGTGACCTCAACAACAACAACAAAGAGGTGGTTGCATTGCTGAGAATACAAAGGAAGGGGGGAACAACACTATACTATTCCTATTTGTCGACACGCCGTCCTGATCCTTTTTTTCAGTCTTGTACCTCGATCGCTTTTTGTTTAAGTACGTCAGTTTTACTCGACAGTGACAGTGCAACAAGACTCAAACCAATTAATAATTTTTTAAAAAAAGAAACGAAAAAAAAAGAATCACTCATGAGATCATCACTTACAAGCAACACAAGTCACATGAACATTTCACAAATCCATGGCACAGAGATTACACAGAGGAAGCTCCTGGGGGGTAACATTTAACTGGTGTCTAGTAGAGTGTGTCGACCGTCTTGTTCAGCTCTTCAAGCTTCTTCATCCTCATCCTCTCGCTTTCGCTCACCAACTGCGTCGATCCCAGAGATGCAGAGTTATAGCAAGAACACGTTTTTCTTTAAGTTGTGAAATGAAGAGTTAAGCTCAATGATCGATGGATCTTTAACGAATAGATGATGCAATAAACTGATAATATATACTTACCTCGACTAGCCTATTGACAAGAAGCGCCTTCTCCTTGTTCTTCTCGTTGTACGCCTCCAGAATCTCTTTGTATTCCTTCTCCTTTTTTTCAATTCAAGCCAAACAAATCCGTATGTCAACTTATCAACAATACCTTGGTAAACATGTTAAATTGTTAATTAGGTAATTTCAAGAAGTAAAAATGATTAGACCCGTTCTATTATGTATCTATCTGTGTCATGAATGATATATATGTCTGGCTTCACCTTCTTGACGCAGCTCTTGCTGAGAGGCTTGAGCTGACGGTTCACCGTGTCGATCCTCTTCCGTATCGTCTCCACCTCCTTCCTGGTAGGATCCGCCATCCCTTCCAGCTCCTACAAACAAACAAATTTAGTCCGCTATATTCAACACCGTAGTTTTTTTCCTTTTCCTACAAAATTCCCGTGAAATTCCTACCAATCCTTATTGAACTAACTGATTGTTGAAGTATATTGTCTGCATTTCCTCATCGGTTTAAGTTTTTTGATGAACTGATTGATGTCTGCAATTAAATATAGTATTAGAGCCTAGAGGTCCTGAGTCGAAAACTCGGCGACAACCACTTCGAGTCTACGTCTTAGGTCCGGTGGAGACTAGACGTGAGGGATAGTGTTAAAGTATATTCCTCACCTTTTCTCATCAGTTCAAGTTGTTAAATGTGAGGAAGAATGTTGAAGTATATTGTCCGCATTTCCTTATCAGTTTTAGCTTTTTGGTAAACTGATCTGTGCATACAACTATGTATTGATCGTGTCATCTGGGCTGTCATAAATGTCGTCAACCGGGATACGGCTGCCAAATTACGTCATCTAATCTAATAAACCGTACTACCGAATACAAACAGCAGTACTACTTGTGTGCCGTATCTGTAGTTCAGTACGGACGGGGCAGGTAGTCAGGAAACGAACTGACTTACCTGTCGGATGAAGGCGAGGCGCTTGGACTCCTCCTCCACGCGGCCGAGCTGCGCGAACACCTTCTCCCGGACCTCCATCTTCTTCCTCTCGATCTGCTCCTCCTTGGCCTTGAACACCGACAGCGCCGACCTCGACGACGCCTCGCCTTCCTCCTCGCCGCCGCCCAGCGACGACGGGTGCTTCATCCGCAGCACCATCTGCATCGGCTGCCCCACGCCGCCCTCCCCCTGCATCCTCCCCCTCTACTTGCACACGTACACACGCTGCTACTGCTAATTACCCCCTCCTTCAGTTCGAGTTCGAACCTGCCTACCCTTGCCTATTCTTTCTTCCTCCTCTTCCTCGCTTCCCGCTATTTATGGCACCAACCAGCAGTGAGTCTCTGTCGCTTTCTTCCATTGCATGCTGAGTGTCTAAGCAACCAAGTAATGTGATGCAACATGACTGTGAACTAATGTGGTCCAGTGAAAGGAAGATGAAATGGCTGTGTCGCACAAGAAAGACAGAAAAAAAAAAAGGCGGCATCATTTCATCTCGTCTGACGCGCGCGCATGTGGGCGTGTGCATGCGCAAGCCGAACGAACGATCGCTTCTGTCAGGAACCATATCTGCACCGTATTGTAATGTCGATGTATTGTTAGGTGAGTCCCTGTCAGGGGGTCGAGTGCAAGTAACTCTTCCTCTCGCTCGAGAGCAGTGCAGGGGAAGTGATTATGGCGAGCCGATACCTGTCGCGAGTTGGTGTGCCCGTGTCTCTTGTGTTTGGATTAGTGGTTAGATTCCACCCGTGTCTCCTGTGTTTGGATTAGTGGTTAGATTCCACTGGACTTTTGTGTAGCTAGGTATCGTTGCGTTGCGACTTCCCTGTCCATTGTTTTGAGGGAGGTGATGTGAGGGGGACGAGGCGCCTGCAACGCGAGGCTTGGAAGACACACATGTTGTCGTCGGTCGTCATTGAATGGGAATAAGGAAATGAGACGTCGGTTTGAGAGCAACGGTGAAGGTGGCCAGCCGCTCTGATCCGATCAGTGGTCACTGGTCAGTAAGATACTAATAAGATGGGAGATGCCAAGAGGAGTAGCAGCCAAGCTAAAAACAGAGCAAGGCATCATCAACTGCGACTGGAACAAAATGGAGTGTGAAATTATCTCTTGTGGGCTGGCTGACAGCCTGACATGCCCACCGGTTCTCTTTGCTGCCCTTTTAGCCTTCTAGCGCCCTGCAGCATTATAAGATCGGCCAATGATACCAGTTTCATGATTACTAGTATTGAGTCTTGTCGTAACGGCAGATGAGTCATGAGAGATCATCTCAAAATGTGCCTTGTTGAATGCCTGTCTGTTGGAACCAGCGACAGCCCCTTGTGTGAGAGAACAATCACAGCAAGCACACAAAAAACATAAGAATTTGTTTACGAGGTTTGGCAAAACTTACGTCTCCGGGAGCCAAATCGCGGCGACTCCGTCCATATGAGGAGTTTTGTTTTTTTATTAAGGTTACAAGAGATCGACGGTATATATTTATACACCGATTACATGTTCGACTCGGACTCATAGTCCGTACCGCGGGGCCCTTTGCCCTCCCCCCTCTCCACGGACCGTCTGCCCATAATATTTCGTAACCCCACGCAACTGCATCTCCCCTGTAGGGCTATGTCCGGAAAGCGTACGCCGCCCTCCCGCCTTTCGGACACAACCCTTTTAAGAAAACACACAAAAAGAGAACGCGTTAAACACTCCTTGCACATCCGTGGGCTAGGGTTACCTCCTTACTCAGCAACTTGTGACTCCCAACAAGTCGAGGCAATACTCAAACTTGTTGGCGGTGACGGGCTTGGTCAACATATCCGCAACATTATCATCAGTGTACACCTTCATCAAATCAATCTCGCCAGAGCTGATCAACTCCCTGATCCTGTGATACATTGCATGAATGTGCTTCGTCCTGGCATGATACACTTGATTATTGGCCAAATAAATTGCACTCTAACTATCGCCATGCACCTGAACTCCACCTTGCTCAACACCTAGTTCCTTCACTAATCCTACAAGTCATAACACTTCCTTTGCAGCTTTAGTCACGGCCATGTACTCTGTATCAGTTGTAGACAATGCAACAATAGACTGAATTAATGACTTCCAACATATAGGCCCTCCACCTAGAGTAAAAACATACCCTGTAGTAGACCTCTTATTATCCAAATCATCAGCATAGTCCGAATCCACATATCCAACAACCAAAGTATTACCTTGTTGTCCACCAAAAATAATACCATATGGAATCTACGCCATCTCTTCTATTTGTTTGTCTGGTTCAGGACAAAATTCAGAAAAAAGTTTAAAATGTTGTGCTAATGGAGTACTTACTGGTTTGGCCATGCTCATATCAAATCTCTCCAAGACTTTCTCAATATAATCCTACCGAGACAATCACAGTCTTCTCGAGCTTCTATCCCTGTGTATCTCTATGCCTAAATTTTTCTTTGATGCCCCTAAGTCTTTCATATCAAATTCCTGACTTAGCAAACCCTTCAAACTAATCACATCACACATGTGTTTTGCAGCAATTAGCATATCATCCACATATAGTAGTAGAAAAATAAATGAACCATCATCAAGGCGTCGAACATAAACACACAGTCATACTCGCATCGACTGTAGCCAATCTACAACATATAGAAGTCAAAACGTTTGTACCACTGTCTTGGAGACTGTTTCAACCCATACAATGACTTCTTTAACTTGCATACCAGGTGCTGATTTTTCAGTTCAGTTAACCCTTCTGGCTGCTCCATGTAGATTTGCTCATCAAGATTACCTTACAAAAACGCCGTTTTCACATCCATCGGTTCCAAGTGCAAATCCCAACTGGCTACCAATACAAGAATTGTCCTGATAGAAGTATGCCTCACAACTGGGGAAGGTACCTCATCATAATCAATTCCCTTCTTTTGTGAATACCATTTTGCAACTAATTGAGCCTTGAACTTTTCCCCTTCTTTTTCTGATACTGCAAGTTTTCTCTTGTAGACTCATTTGCACCCAATGGCTTTCTTATTCTCATGAAGATGAACTAGTTTCCAAGTCTGATTCTTCTGTAAAGACTCCATTTATTCTGTCATTGCAGTCATCCACCTATCTTTCTCCTAGCTTGTAATAGCCTCTTGAATATTAGTTAGATCATCAGTACTAACAAGAAGAGCAAATGAAACATGTTCTTCATACCCGAATTTCTTTGGAGCTTTCACATTAGTGCGTCACTGTCTATCTCTTGCCAATTGAAAATTTTGCAAATCCTCTGAAGTGGAATCTGGAGGCAGTGTGTGTGAATCATGAGTTCTTGAACTATGTTCTAACTCTACCTGCACCGTATCTGAATCTCCAATATCATGTGCTACCTCCTCTTTGTTTCGTTGTAACATTGATTTCTCATCAAAGACAACATCCCTGCTCATCACCATCTTCTTTGATGTCGGATCCCAAAGCTTATTCCCTTTAACACCTTTCTTGAAACCCAGAAAAATGCACTTTGTTGATTTTGCATTAAGCTTCGACCTTTCATTAGCTGGTATATGCATGTAGGCTGGGCAACCAAAAATTCTTAGATTAGTAAAATCAACTGAATTACCTGTCCATACCTTATCTGCAATCTTACCACCCAAAGATGCGCGTGGTGATCTGTTTATGAGATAGCAAACCATGTTCCTAGCCTCTGCCCAGAAACATTTAGGAAGCCTTGCATTCAACCTCAAGCGCCTTGTTTGTTCACAAATAGTCATGTTCATCCTTTCTGCCACACCGTTTTGCTGCGGTGTTTTGCGCACTTTGAAATGCCGCTGAATACCATGCTCCTCACAATATCTTGGAAACTGTGAATCAGTATATTCGGTACCATTATCAGATCTCAGATACTTTACCTTCCTTCCTGTTTGGTTTTCCACCTCAGCTTTCCACACCTTCAATTTGGCAAACACTTCAGATTTCTGCTTCATGAAATACACCCACACCTTGCGAGAAAAATCGTCAATAAAAGTAACAAAATACTGAGCTCCACCCATTGACGGTTTTCTAGTAGGCCCCCACACATCAGAGTGTACATAATCAAGTATTCCTTATGTTTCATGTTTGCTACTTGAGAAGCTAACCTTAGACTGTTTTCTAATAACACAAAACTTACAGAAACCTAACTCACAACTTTTAATTCTTGTCAATAGGCCTCTCTCATACAATTCCGCCATCCCACAAAAACTAAGATGGCCCAACCGCATATGCCAAATTTTTGCTATATCATTATGTGACTCCACTGAACTGACTCCACCTACAACAGTGTTCCTTAGCAATATATAAATATTTCTAGCAGTTCTCCTACCCTTCACCACAGTCAATGCACCTTTACAGTCAATGCCTCCTGCTTTCTGAACACAGTCCATTCCTTTCACTTTGTTATATATAAGCCATACACAACACTATCTAATATAAGCTTGGGAGGCGTAGTTGCAGGGTGCAGCTCAACGTTAGTGGGATTTAATTCTTGATTCTGCCATTCAGCACAGAAATTACGACGCTGATCAAATTTCCATACAACTATAACTCAAGGACGCAAAGAACAATAAAAAAAAAACTATAACCGTTGCATGCTCAAGGAAGCTGAGCTACTAAGGACCTGTTTGGCACAGCTGTAACTTTTCTGAAAAGCGGCTTTCGGCTGGGCTATAGGGCTAAACGGCTGAGCTAAAGAGGTTTTCTGAAAAGCGGCTTTCGGCTAGGCTGTAGGGCTTAATGGCAGAGCTAAAGAGGTTTGGTATTTGTCTGTTTTAGGTAGGCTGGCTGCATCTTCTGAGATGAGAAATATCTAGACTGTCATAGCTTGTCTAATGCCATTTAACGGCAATTAATGACATTTAACGACAACTAACGCAATTCACGGCAATTAACGACAAATACCGCAATTAACGAGAATAACAGCAATTAACGACAATTACCACAATTAACTGCAATTAACGACAACTACATCAATTAACAATGATTAACGTAATTGACTGCAACTACCGCAATTAACGATGACTACCATAATTAACACAATTGATCGCATTTAACGACAATTAACGCAATATACCACAATTAACGACAATCAACGCAATAAACCGTAATTAATGACAATTATTAAAATAAATAATTATTACAAAACATTAATTTACAACAAAAAAAATAGAAAAAGAGAAAAAAAAACAAAGGTGACGGCGGCATTGGGAGAGGGGTTCAGCGGCGGGGGAGGAGGCTGGTGTCGAGGCCAGCGGTTCAGGGAGGAGGGCGGTGGCAGGGTCGAGGTCGGCGTCGAGGTCGGTCGGAGGCACCAGATCCGGTCGAAGCTAGAGGCGTCGCGAGCAGGCAGAGGTGCCAGATCCGAGGGAGGAGGAGGGAGCCGAGGAGTAGGGAGGAGGTGGGGCGCCGACGAGGGAGGGGGAGGACGGTGGCACTGGAGAAAGAAGGAGAGGTGGCAGCACCGAGGAGGAAGGAGGGGCAACAGCGCCGGCAGGCAAGGGAGGAGGGAGGAGCGGGCGGGGCCGCACGAGCGCACGGGGGGTGGTAGTTGGGGGGTTTTGTTGAGTGACAAAAGCATGTAATTATCCCTAACTTTGGAGGTAAAGTCGGAAGAGGGTTGCAGGAAGCTACCCCGCGGCAGCTTTCGACTTCCCTACATTATGGGCGGCTTCCGGCTTCAAAAAAAGCCGTGGAAAAAAGCCCGCCTTTTGAAACGGCTTTCAGTTTTTCCGAACGAAAAACAGAAGCCATCCAAACAGGCCCTAAGACGCGCTGCAAGTCAGCGTCCAATGCAACAGAAAACAACAGACTGCAAAAGGTTATGCATGTTCCAGAAGTTTGCACACAATATCGCCAGCATAACAGTAAAATTGAAAAAACCTTGCACCAAGATCAGTAGAATAGCTCAATTTAGGCTAAGGTTCGTCTGTTTGTTGAAATCAGGTGTCCAACACAAATGTACCACTCAAGACAAAGCTTCTACAGAACATAGTCACTGTAAATACTGCGGCTCCAGCTAGTATATTTTTTTATCATGCAAAGAGGAGCTCAGAATAAAATCAGTAACATGAGGAACTGAGAACTGATGGCTATTTTCACTCTCCGGGTGCAGAAACTCCTTGCTTCAGCTTTTCCTTCTTCATCTTCTTCTTGGAGACTGGCTTCTTCTTCCGAGGAGGAAGCGTCTTCTGTGCATACATATAGAGCGCATAGTTCCCAACAAAGAAAAGCAGCAGGAAGGTCGCAACCACAAGCAGGACTATCATTCCAGGGTTCAGGCCCTTGTTGACCTCCTCAATGACTACATTGTTCTGAAGACCAGGAAAGTAATTTATCAGAAAAAACTATGACTGATACTAAAAAGTAAAAACACAAGAATTTATGTGCATGGAGCTTGCAGGGTTTATAAGTTGCGAGATTAGAAAGAACAAATTAGACCCAGACACATATACCATTCTATACACAAGGTGACATAGGCAGACCAAGAGCTAACGTGACAGATGGGCATGTCCAGAGCTCCATAAACTTGTTAACTTGAAAGCTTATCAATAATCATTTACACTATAGAACAATAATTCACTTCTACAGAACTGTAACCTACATTTGCGCAATTTGATTACAGCACAAAATGAAGCTTCATTGAATGCATTCGCAAGGCTGAAATTTCATATATTTGCATGTTTTCTACACTAGCAATCTATAAGCTTAATAAATACTTAGTCCAGGATGGCTAAAGAAGTGAAACAGGATGGGTGGAAGCAAAGTGATCTACTTGTAGTCACCATTTACAGTAAGATATGCAAGTTAGCTGGCACCAGGTCGCACAAAGAGCAACTAGACAGCAACGCAATATCCAGAACTGTAAGTGTTTGAAACTAAGAGCATATCCATTTAAAACAGCAAAGCAATTCATGTCGACAGTCAACTTCAGTGGATTCACAGGATAGAAAGTATTCAAAATAGTCAGCAACCAATGTAGACCAAAATAGTGAGCAACGGATGTGGACTTAATAATCAAACAACTATACTCACTAAACTAAAGACAAAAGATCACGCCATGCCATGAACTCAGAATTAATTTAAGCAACAACTAAATGACCATCCGCATATCATATATACAGTTGCAACTGGTTAGTACACGATAATTTTACAGATTTAATTTGATCAGCAGATAAGTGTAAAATTCTTTAATCATGTTGTAATTTGTAAAACACTGAATATAGACACACTAAACTAACCAGGTACTCATAACATCAGCTGGCTAGGTGATAGGAATAGGACATTAATTAAAACAATGATGAGGAAATGGATCGAACACAATCTAGATAATACTAAAGCAGTAAAAAAATGGCGATAGTTAGCAAGTTATAGGAGAATAGAGCAGTACATTAAACCAAAGCTTATCCAAACGATTCAACGTTTTGCAATCCTTTTTCTAGGATATAGAATATCATGATATTTTGCTACAATCACAACTACTGAGAAGACCTAAAACATATGGCTTTGGAAGAACTATTGCACTAACTCTACAGATCTAACTCTCTATCCGTCAAGAAGCCAGTGAGATGCGCCAAATCCATTACGATGCCGGCCAGTTAACGCTCACTAGGCCGTGGCCACCGCGCGCTGCTACTCGCCGGAACAGTAACCGACCCTAGCCCTCTGCCATGGGACACAGCGTGCAGGCTGGCAAACCACGGTTAGCACCGGCCGTAGCCCGCCGGAGCGGGGAAGGTAAACGGCAGATCTGGGTGTTTGGGGGAAAAGCAGATCTCAACTTCGTGTGTTTCTCCCGCTCTCAACTTCTCAAGTCCCAGCAACCATGCACAAGAGCAATCTTCCACCAACACCAAGATTTCACAACAATTAACAAGAAAGAACTCGCGGGGGGGATTCCTTACCGCCGAATCAGCGAACTGATCCGCCATGGCAGCCGCGAGATCTGAACCAAGCACCACCCTCCGCACCTCTGAATCGAAAGATTGGATGAATCAGCCAGAGAAGAGAAGATAAGTGAGAGTTCTTGGAGGATGGATCGTAGGATCTGTGGGAATTCACCTTTGCGCTGCGGGGACTTTTTTGCGGCTTTCTTCTGATCTCCCCCTTTCCTGTGCTTGTATTTGACGTCTTCGCCGCGTGGTTTTTATGGTTGTTTGATTTGGAAGTTTCTACGTAATGTTTTTTTTTTCTGTTAGCTTTCATGGGGTTGTGATGGTGAGTCCAGTTTACGGGTTTTTGGCTGTTCCGGCCGATATTTGTAAACGTAGCTTTTCTATGTAACATTTTTTTTTCTTCTATTAGCTTTTATGGGGCTGTGGCGCTGAGTTTGATTTACGAGATTTTGGTTGTTTCTCGGCCGATATTTGCGAACGTAGTTTTTTTCGTGTGGTATTGTCAAATACAGCAGTCTGTACTGTCTCACATTGTCATGTGTGCAATTTCGATCGCCTCTAGCCCGGAATCAATGTTGTTCACACGCCCACTATAACATCTTGATTTTCTGGTCTTTTTGAAAAAATTTAAAATAAAAAGATCCATTTGATTTTGTTGAAGTTCTAAAACTTAACTTGAGATTTTGGAATTAAAAGTGTTTTAAATGACTAAATCAGACTTCAACTAATTCAAAAGTTCGGTCTATTTGGAGTTTGTTGGAGTTCTCTGGTGTTGAATCCTCTTTCTCTGTTCACTCTGTGTTCCCCTCAGTCCAGACTTTTCTTCTTTGGACCTCTCTCTTTGTCCAGACCTCCCTCTCGTCTGGACCTCCTAGGTGGTCCTAAAAGACCTCCCGGATGGTCTTGGAAGACCTCCCGGATGGTCTTGGAAGACCTCCCGGGTGGTCCTAAGAGACCTCCGAGTGGTCCTAGAGCCAGCCGCGACCTCCCCCTTTGACCATGACCTCCCTCTTTGGTCACGACCTCCTCTTGGGTCACAACAACCTCTTTGGTCACGACCTCCCATTTGGTCACGACCTCCTCTTTGGCTGGACCACCCTCTCAAATGTTGATCGCCCCTTTGTCACCACCGCTTCACCTTCTTCCTCCCATCACACATCACGACGCTTTTGTCCTCAGCAAGATCAAATGCAGTTTTGTCGCATTAAATGCTATCGCTTCTGCAGCACCCGCTCCCCCTCTTGTCTCCTCCCCTACTTGCCCCCATCTTCTCCTTCACCTACCGGTCGTGCTCTATCCTATCGCACACCTGCCCTTGTTTATGTGCGCCTCCGAGTCTCTCAGTGACTCTCCCCGTCTCCCCTGGCTATAAAAACCTGAGCAGCCTCCTTTCGTCACCTTTTTCTGCATCCAACTCTCTTGCTCTCGCCTAGTTCATCCGTGCTTCAAATTTCATCGCTAAGGCGTTCGCTGAAGCCGCGTCGTCGCCTCCCCGTCGCCAAGGAGTCCGCTGAAGCCGCACCGTCGCCAAGGTGTCCGCTGGAACTTGCGTCGTCTTCAACCACCTCGCTGCCGAAGGAGTTCATTAGAGTGCCGCGCCGCCTTCGACCGCCGCCCGCCGTCCTCCGACTCCCTCTCTCCTCCTTTAGTTCTTCCGGTCTTGGTGAGTTCCTCCGTGCCCTGTTCTATTTCCTTATTCCTACGACTACGTTGCATAGTTGTATCCCTTCTTACGACTATACTGCATAGTCGTATACTTTTGTATTCTTCGTACGACCGCGTTGAGTAGTCGTATCTATCCTCAGGACCTCCTCCTCAAGACCTCCTCAAGACCTCCTGTACCTCTTTTATTGTATCCTTAGGACCTCCTGTACCTCTTTTGTCATATCCTCAGGACCTCCTGTACCTCTTTTTTTGTCGTATCTTCAAGACCTCCTCCCGACTAGCCGAGCCTCCTCCCAAGAGCCCGTTTCTAGTTTAGTTCCTTACTGTTGGTTCTAGTTTTGTTTGTTTTGGAGTTCTTTTGGATTTTATTTGGTCTTTATTTGAATTTGCTTCGTTCTCGCGTGTAGATTTCGATGACTCCGGAGAGCCCAAGTACTTCGAAGAAGAAGACCCTCAAGCTTTCGAGCAAGGCAAGTTATACCCTTGATCATATTGAATCCCAGTATTTCAAATTATCTAAGTTCTGTTTCAAGTTACTAATGCATGCTTATTTAAATTCAAGTAATTTAAATCCCTGTTTTAACTTTGTAGTTATTCCAAATTCCTTTGTACATCCGAACTTGATTACTGATTCGACCACTCCTTGTCACCATAGTAAAGAGCTAGTTGGTACATTAGTATGAACTAGCACGTTTCAAAACTCTTTGCTTAGTCAAGCTTAGACCAAAATCTTGGTTTGGGAGTTTTACTGCCAAAAGACCAATGTTATCAAAATATTTTAACCATGACATTGGGTTGTCATGAAAGTTTACAAATGTTTTTGAAAAGCAAAGCAAAAGAAAAATTGGTTTGGACTTGGGTGAATTAGTTGTTTGGATGGGTGCATGTTTATGCACGAGATCGAGTCATTTCTATAATCGAGGCCCAGGGTTCTGTTGGAAGTCGCCCAAGTCAGTTAAAGACCGGTCTTTGAGCCGCATCTTGCTAGCCCCATCGTACAACCACATGTTCCGAAGTGGGCAGAACCTGGCCAACTAATTCGCAATGTTTCACCATAGTCGTTCTATTCGGTTATGTAGGTGTCTTGATGACCTACTTTTATGTATTCCCACCTGACGCAAGAGGGGGCCTGAACCCGACGAATGGTTAGTCCAAAGGGGGCGAAACTTTAGCGAGGGGGGACTGCGGTAGAATGGCACATTGTAAAGGCCTTGTCACGTGCTCTAGACCACTTACCTTCAGTAGTGAGCGGTGGTATCGACGGTGCCAAACAAACTAGAGAAGTCGTGTCATGTGGGTAAATTTGTACACCTCTGTAAAGTGTAAAACTATTCGAATAGCCGTGTCCACGGTCATGGACATGCTAGCAAAGCCACTCCAAGTTAGATCTTCGGTTTTGTTTTCAAAAGAGCTCTTTGAAATGGTTTTAGATGTCTATCCAAATGGATTTGGGCAGGGAGCCTTGTGATAGGAGGGTATCATTCACCGCTTATTAATGAATGTTATCCAACTATAAAACTAAGATTTAGAAAATGAATTTTAGTTATTGTGTAACTGCTTTTGAACTTAGTACAAGTATTTGGAAAGAAATTTAGCTTTATGCAAATCAACTCTATAAGCCTTCCTTTGACATATCCTTGTATGCATTACATTCTGTTACTTGACGGGTGTGACTTGCGAGCACGGTTGTTGTGCCCATTTTTGCTTAATTCAATAATTGAGCAGGAAAGGACGTCTACGAGGAGACTTCCGACCAGGATGTCTAGGCTGTGCCCTCCAGACAATTGCATGTGGCGAATTGTGTGATCTACAACTGTCTTTTGCTTCCACTGTAATTTTACTTGTTGGCTGTATGCCCCCTTTTGTAATCAACTCTGTTGTTTATTAATTAAGTTGCGTTGATGGATGTTATCACCTTTGTTTACTGTGCTAGCTAACGACTGATCTTGGGACTAGCTCGGTTTTGCACAGAGGGTTCGGAATCTCCCAGGAGGTCCGGGCCGTGACACCCACCACCTGAACAGTCGGTGTGCCGACTCTTGTGTCGTCCGCACGCCCACCGCTCGGACAAGTCATGATGAAGACACACCTAGCAAATATATAATATCATCACATGTCAACATCATCGCACGTGTCAGCATACTTAGCAAAAAAGTATAATGATGTCATCACATGTGTTAACAAACCAGATGATGTCATCACACGTGTCAACATATTTAGCCAAGAAGTATATGATGTCATCGCTTAGGTCATCATCTTTCTTGGACATAATGCGATGATTTGTAAAGTTAAACTTTACAACTTGAATTGAGTTATAACTTTAGTTGCAAACAACCTACATGTAAACATCCCTAGAACACGCATATTGTTCCATTCCCCAAATACTACTCCGACACTAACTGGGCCAATCACCAGAGCTAGAATGAACAAATTAATCAAGATGTGAATATTTTCCTCAGTGAGCTACATGTTGATTTTTATAAGAATAGATTACTACCTAATGCCTCCACTTTACTTGTTATAAGGTTCCACGAAAAAGCTTTGGAAGCAAAGGAAAATAGACTACTACAACTTCAAGAACAAAGGAATCAACACTCAACAATGCATATTGTCTATTGGTGCAATGAGATGAGCAGTGGGACCTATCTGTAGGAGAACAACGAGTGGGGCCCACTAGCAAATGTCAACATCAAGATGAGGTCACCGCATATGTCAGCACACATGTCAACATCAAGGTGAGGTCATAGCATTTAGTCTAAACTCTGTAGCAACCGACGTACTGTCGCGCGGGTACTATAGCACCGACCTAAAGAGGCTATAAAAGGAGGGGTACACCCTCCCATGTAAATTAGAGTTGAAATTTTTAGAAATAAAATTCTTGTTCTAGGGTTTGTGTGAGATAAAATTTCACCTCCTTAGAATTGGGAATTATCTAAGAATTATTGTCTCTGTCGTTCTTGTGGTTGCTTCGGTGATTGCTAGAACATATTTACTCCACGTGAGTGAGTAGACAAAGGATCGAAGCGTGTGGTTGGGTGAATCGAGTGTCGCAGGTTGCCGTAGTAGAGACGGTGGTTGGATGTGTCATTTATTAGGTTGCACGGGTCCAGTTATCGTTAATCCTACGTCGTGAAGATCGGGACAACCGCCCCGCATCAAGCCGCATTCGCACGCCCTCCGACACGGCTTGTCCGGGCGGTGAGTGTGCGGACAACATTGATTCCGGGCTAAGGACGGTCGAAATTGCACACGTAGTGACGTGAGGTACGTCCATGCTGCCATTTTTTGCAATACGGTGCAAGAGGAGCTAGTTCTATAAAAAAACGTGCGCAACAGCATCATTTAGGCAAAAAAAAAAAAAACTCTCTGGTTTACTAAGCGACATAATTCTACTCTTCTATATACGTCAGGTTTGTTGTAGCGTATCATTTTGTATATGTGTTAGATTTGTTTTATGTGTGTCACGTTTGTTTCATGTATGTCCATTTTGTGTGTGTACGTACGAGCCTGAGTACATGTAGTATTGTTGCTTTGCAGCTTCAAAAGCGAGAATGAATTGTAAGGATTTGTCGGTCCTAAAAAGCTCTCACCTTTTTTAGGGACGAGCTCTCACCTTTTCTAGGGGTCCTGACTTTGTTATTTTTCTTTCTTTGTTTTAAGTTCTTTCCGGTATGGGTTTTATGGGTTTGTTAGATCTAGAAATTTATATATACTTTGTTTTCCCTACTCTATAGTTAGTCTTGTTTTTATTTTGCTATATACTAATACCAAGGAAATTTGAGAATTTACCACTCTCTTTGTCCCGTTTTAGGATTTGACACTATCATCAATTCATCATTCAAGGGTGGGAAAAAATTGTTTTGTTTAATTATGCCATTTTTTGCCAAAATTTTGCCAAACCTGTTCAAGGAGGCTCTACCATTGCCCGAGCCCGACTATGTCCTGCCGAGCTTGCGATTGAAATTTCGGCCCGAAAGCCTAGCCCAAAATCCAAAAAAACAATTTAAAAATGGAAATCTATTTTTTATTCTGAAAATGAATTAAATATTACTTTTTTTATTCCAAAAAAGATTAAAATAATGCATTTTAATAGGAAAATCGTTTTTTCGGACCGGATCGGGCTCAGACCTGCCGATTTTAGACCGGGCTTTTCAAGCCCGACCCAGTGTTTGACCAGCTCTACCCAGTGCAAGTGTGCAACAGTACAAGGGTTATGGGGACGATCTGTGCACATGGATTGATCTATGCACATATGCACACGGGCGATCTCGGCCATCCATCGCGTGATCGGCACTGGCTGGCGGCGGCGGAAGGCCACGGCACGCCGCGACATTGCGTTACCCCCACCTCAAGCTCGCTCTCTCGTCCTCCCTTGCCTCAAGCTCGCTCTCTCCGTCGGCGTCCTCGAGGCCATCGCCGCCGCAAGGCCAAGATCGCCCTCCGCGCGCCTCCTTCTCCATCGCCGCCAAGGCCCGCCGCCTCGCCGCCTCCTTGTGGTCACTGCGTTGCCACCCTTGAGTGGGAAGCGCCGCTAGGGTTGAGGTGGCCACCACCGCAGCTCCACTACCGCCCTCCCATCGAGCACGCACGGCCGCCTTTTGGTTTTGGAGATGAGGTCGATGGGAGGCGGCGGAGGAGAGGAAAGTTGAACGCGCGGACAACAAGAAGAACCGGATCGCGCCACTCAAGACACGCGCGCAAGAACGACGAGGAGCCGAAGCCGGCCATTGGCCGCCACCATCATCGCCATTGGCAGTCGCCTAACATCCACTGACGCCGCTCCCCAAGAAGGCCGACAAGGACAAGGCCGATATCGGTCCGCCTCCCAGAGTTCTAGGTCGCCGGATCAAACCCAAATCAAAGCATGGCTAGTCGCTCTTGATTTGAGGCCTCCTTTAGTAGTATCTTGTTTTAGGGTAGATGTGAATTTTTGTCTTTGGTGAATCCATGCCATAAATGTGAAGATCGATTCGAGATTTGTGTAGCAAATTTATGAGTGGTTTGCGTGAATTTTGGTTGGAATAGATTGGAGTATAAGAATGGAACCTTGTTATAGTGGTTGTGATTTCTGGATGCTTTGTCGAATGCAATGATTTCAACCTGAAGATTCTTGTGCTTGCCTCATTCTGAATGTGCTGCTGTGAATCCCGAAAATTCTTGTGCTTGTCTCATTCTGAAAGTGCTGCTGTGAATGTGAACCTTGTTATAGCTGGTTGTGATTTCTGGATTGAGGCATACACTGCATTGAAAACAAGGTAATTCCAAATGTTGTATGCTTTTCTGGCAAGATGTTTATGCAATATCTAGCTTTTTTGGGTTGTAATTCCATTCAGGACTGAAGAACAACGGATGATCTTGCACTGACATCGATTTTCAGACCTCTACATTCCCTTCAGCTATTTTGTAGTTCCAGCAACTATAAATACTAATATCGACAGCTAGAATTTGGATGCAAAACAAATTAAAATGACAAATAAAATAACAGGTGTTGAAATAATTGATAGGATGACTGGTTAATATGTGCATATAGTGTTTTAATAGAAAATAAGGAAAATAAAGCTACAGCTTTGAAGTATCCAGCAATAGAGTAGATAGTTGCTAATCTAGACCATCTTATGACAACTTGATGGGCTTAAGCTTTGGACGATTATTGCAATTTACAAAGCATAAGCTTTCTTACAAACATGCATTTCCTTAGTAGTTTCATAATGGTTCAACAATCTTCAGTAATATTCATTGCTGTTAAATAATGACCAGAAGAGTTCCTACCTCATGAGCAAATAGTGTGAACCCAAGGCAAAACTGTTTCTCTTCATTGAGTCACAACTCTTCGCAACTCTAGCAAATGGCTGGTTATCTCCTGTACACACTGGAGCCCATCAGGGCTACATTTTAGTACACTTAGTACCTGCTTGAGAAACTTCTGACCCATCATCGAGAAGCTTCATCTCACTTGCACTTGCTAGAATACTAAGTCCACTCATGTGCTAGCTCATGTGATTTCTGAATAAAAATGTGAAATCATTGTCATTTCATATTTCAATTCAGATTTCAATTAGACAACAATCAGATTTCAGACAATATTTCAGATTTCAATCAGACAACAATCAGATTTCACACAATATTTCAGACAACAATTCAGATTATAGATTTCAGACAGACAGAATTGAGACAATTGAGACAACATTTCAGACAAAACATCAGTGATTCCTGATTTTCCTTGAGAAATAGTGGCCGCCTTCAACAGGATCAATCTATGTACATCACTTTCTTGCTTGTTCACATACACTGTCGAGTGTTCAACATTGCTTGATTTGTCTTGAACATTGTCAGATTGTTTGTTGGTTGGACAAATTGAACCAAGCTCCAATGGCACTGCCTCTTTGATAACGCTCAAGTCTTTCTTGCTTGGAGACAACCCCTGCCTCAGCTGTAAGTTTTCTTGCTTGGAGACAACCCCTTTCAGATCTAACCAGTCCACATTGCTGAACATCTTTTGAACCTTTGCAAATGCTTCGACCGGGATAGCATCAGAATGTTAGATCTGATAAATGTTATATTGAACATGATCTCTTCTCTTTCTTGGTTGGCATCCAGGCTAATGCATTCAAGGACAACATCACCTTGAATATGGCAGTGGATGTCAATCTTAATCAATTCACAGTCTGCCTGAGTAACATGAAAGGAAATGACAATGGCATGTTAATAAAGATTTGTCTAAAAGAATGTCTTTCAGCAAATCTCGAGGAGAACTGGCTCAGGGGAGGCGCGACGCAGGGCGTCGGTGGAGGGGAAGTGCGGCGCAGGGCGCCGGCGGCGGGGCAGCGAGGCGTAGGGTGGAGGTGCAGGGGGTGGCGCAGGGGGGAGGGGGGCGGCGCAGGGTGGAGGTGCAGGGGCGGCGCAGAGGGCCGACTTTCCCCTCCCGCTACCGCCTCCCGCTGACCTCATCTCCGAAACCAAAAGGCGGCCGTGCTTGCTCGATGGGAGGACGGTAGTGGAGCTGCGGCGGTGGCCACCCCCTAACCCTAGCGGTGCTCTCCCACTCAAGGGCGGCAACGCGGTGACCACAAGGGGAGGCGGCGAGGCTAGAGGCGCAGCGCAGGGCGCCGGTGGAGGGAGGGGAGGTGCGGCGGAGGGGCGGTGCGGCACAGGGGGGCGATGGCCTCAAGGACGCCGACAGAGAGAGCGAGCTTGAGGCAGGGGGAGGGGGAGGACGGAGAGAGCGAGCTTGAGGCAGGGGGTAAACGCTTAATGTCGCGAGCGCGCCCGTGGCCTTCCGCTCGCTCGCCCAGCGCCGTCGATCGCGCGATGGACAGCTGGGATCGCCCATGTACATATGTGCATAGATCAGTCCATGTGCACAGGATACGTCCCCAGGGTTATGGCAACGGTGACGATCTAAGCTGCTCAAGCTGACGCGAAGCAAAAAGGACTTAAGAAGCATTTCTCTGTTCTTCCCAGTCGTGGAGATAAATTACAAACCCTATCCGAATGGATGTGGGGGGGGGGGGTGGGCGGTTCAGTTACTGAATGAAGCATTGAGTTTTGAGTATGGGAACTCGCCAGTTGCTAGGATAGAACACTTCATCAGACATCGTTAGTTGGCTAACCAAGCAAAACACTTGGACAGCCGTTTCAGTATTTCCGAATAGGAAGAGTCCAGTTTATCCCCTAACTTTAGTGTTGTAGCCATTTAACTCCCTGAGCTAAATAATCCCCTAAGATGATTTTAAATATGGTTTTGCCACGGTGGACGTTGACATGAGGATGACGTGGTGGTTTTAAGTATTTTTTATACATTACATTCGTTGAGTAACTACCTCGTGTCACCATGTCAACATCCACTGTGGCAAAACCACCTCGAGGGACTATTTGCACCGGTTTTACAAGGTTAGGGGATATGATATCCGATTTTTTAGCTTAGGGGTTTAAGTGACCACAACACTGAAGTTCAAGGAGTAAACTGAATTTCATATAACAGGTTTGCTGTGAAGTCAAATGAAAGTTTTCACTCATTTTGCCTTTGAATTAGCGAAATACCAGTAGTATAACATAAGGCAAACCTTCTACCAAACAAATCCACTCCAAATACTCGTGCTAAAACTGGTATGCTTCTAAGGTCATAGATAGACCTGTCCAAATGGCCTTGCCGGGCCGGTCCGAAGCATAGCACTGTTAGCCCACCTTAGGCACACCTAAATGGGTCGTGCTGGTCTGACCCAACACACTGTGCCATGCTTGGGTTATGACCTTGGCCCAGCGGGCCAGCTCGGCATGTACAACACTGTGCCTGACATGGCTAGCCTGTCGGCGGAGCGGAGCACGGTGTCGAAGACGGTGGGGCAAGCGGCTCCTGCAACGGCAGCGAAGGAGGCGGCACGCGGCGGCCCGCGACCCTGTGAGATGCTGATGCTTCGACGCTGCCCCCTCTCCATAGATGGGTTAAACAGGCTGATCCTGATCGGGCTAACCGTGCTCGGTTGATACAACACGGTCTATGAGCTTGGCATATCGTGCCTGGATCGATGACTGAGCCTATGGCCGGCACGACACGATCCATTTAATTTGCCAGGCCTACCGTGCCGTGCCTAAATAGGCCCATGCCTCCCATGTTGTGCCGTCCGTTTGCACACCTCTAGTCACACAAGGTGAAAGCATATGAACTAGATCCTAGAACAAAACCACTCCAAACCGGTAGCATGAGTAGCTGATTGTTCTTCTCATTCTCCTGGTGCAGAGACTCCTTGCTTCAGTTTTTCCCTCTTCAGCTTCTTCTTCGAGACTGGCCTTTTCTTCTTCGGAGGAAGCGTCTTCTGCGCGTACATGTAGAGTACGAAGTTCCCGACAAAGAAAAGCAGCAGGAAGGTTGCGACCACGAGCAGAACGATCGTCCCTTCGTTCAGGCCGTTGTTGACCACCTCGATGATTACATCGCTCTGCAGACCAGAAAACTTGTCTACTAGGAAATGGAAAGAATAACAGAGGGATAAGTCCAAGGAGTCAGCAAATTAAGAGCACCACTTAAACAGGCAACCAAAAGGCTCTAACCACATTTGATACCAACATTTACAATTTGAACTCAGCACAAGTAAGTCTTGACGGAATATTGAAGTCCTTACTTGTGAATGATTCGGTCTACGTTGCAAGGCTAGGGTAATGTTCGAACTGAAATGAAAAAGAATGAGAATTGCCAGTGGAGTGTTGGAACTAATCTTGTTGTTTATGTGTTCTTTGTTTATTTATGATTGAGTGTAACATGTATAGTGGCTAGAGTTCAAGTTAGTTGAAACGTGTAGCATGACGTAGCGGGTGATTGGCAGTGTGTAGTGAGCTGATCAGCAGTTAGGAGTTGAGTGCACGTATGTGTTACTTGGAATTAGCCATACATGTTATTTGTTGGCCTAGTAGTTGGCCGAGTCTTCGGTGGTGAGTGCTAGACTACGCGAGTGGAGATGAGGAGTCTTCAACGCAGGAAGATGAGGAGTCTTCAGTGCAGGAAGATGAGGAGTCTGCATGCAAAGTAGTTAAGTGTATGTATGAGTATATGTTTGCATGGCTGCTGCATGTAACCGCATTAAATGCATGCGTGAAGTAGTGGCGTAGTGCTTGCATGTGTGTGTTAGTGGTTATATAAAGTCTATTTGATCAATTGTTAAGTGGGGTTAACAAGAGAGAAATACAATTCAGAAAATTGCCCCAACTGTGTACCACTGTGTGAGTTTTCTCCTGAGAAATCCCAACATGGAACAAGATTTTCTGATTTAGTTGACACAAGGATGAATAGTAAGCACAGAAACAAGAAACAACTCGATATCCAGGAAAAGCATGAACTAACAGCTACACTCGTTAAACAAAAAGAAGGCCATGTCACGCCACTAGCTAAAGGGTAAGTCAAACAGCAACTAAATAATCTAACACAACTAGTGTTGGAACTAATCGAAGAATCAGAATTTTACGGATTTCTCTTATTGTTCTCTTATAGTTCTACTGCGAATCGTGTAATAGGCGAATTAAGCTGTCTACTGTTGCAGACACAACAAATTAATCGAGTACTATAACGCCAGCCAGCTATAAGACAGAACAGAGGCTTGAAGAGGAAATGGTTTGAGCATGATAAACAGGACAGTCAACATTCTTTCTCTTTTTTTCCTTTGAAATAATAAACTTCAGAAAGTCAATATTCAGTGCTGCTATTCTATTTTGGGCGAACAAAGTAATACAACATGGAAGCAAGGCTTACGGAAATGATTCAGTATTTCACAATCTTTTTTGTTATGAATGACATTATCGACATAACCTACAGCAGGTTGCATTGGCTGGAAACTCAGGCACCACAATTCGCTCAATTCCACATTACCGAGCCACAGAATCCAGAACAACTTCATTTTGTTTCAAATGATTAAGGGTCTGTTTGCAACAGCATGGCTTTTCTATAAAACAGCTTCCAACTGTGCTGCAGAACTAAACGGTTATAGGCTGAACGGCTGGACTGAAGAGGCTTGGTGTTTAGCTGTCTGACTTTGTCTGACTTTTAAGTAAGTTAGCTGCAGCTTCCAATATATGAAATGTCTGAAATACCCCTAAGGACGGTAATGACTTATTTGATACGGTTTAACACAATTAACAACATTTAACAACAATGGACAACTATTAACGAACATTATGAGTGGATTTGATTTAATGTTTTTATTTATATATTTGTGTGTGGATTTAGCATTAATATAAATGTTTGTTTAGTTTGGAGAACAATTATCAAACGCCTAATTGTATTGAGTTTGGACAAGAATTTGAATGTATAACATGAACGTTCTGACTAATATCTCAACTAGTTCCAGTCTAACAAATCCACCGGCATCGCAAAATAAATGTAAATCGGTAAGATTGGAATATATTCAGGTTTCTAAGCCCATTCTGCAGCATCTGTCTCGCCTGCAGCACCTGGCATCACAAATCTGAATCCACAACACCTAAGACCGGCACACCAACCCTCTTGCAAAAGTTGATCTCCTTCCTGACGTCAATTAGAGAGACCTGCTGTGCAGTCGTGACGATTATCGCACCATCAATTCCTCTGGCTTGTAGATACTGCACGATTGATATATGTTCATCAGACGTTCCTGGAGGGGCATCCACTACAAGATAGTCAGTCTCCCCCGAGTCAACATCCTTCAGAAACTGTTTAATCAATCCATTCTTGCGAGGACCCCTCCATATGACAGCGTCATCTGGGTTAGGCAGCATGAAGCCAATCGACATGACACCAAGGCTGGCCTCAACGTTGACTGGCGACCAGCCAAGGCTGCTCTGATGAATATCCTGACCTTCAAGGCCTAACATCTTTGGGATGCTAGGACCGCATATATCTATGTCAAGAAGGCCAACCTGATGGTCCACTTCAGCTAGGGCAAACGAGAGCTGGGCTGAAAATGTGCTCTTTCCAACACCTCCCTGTCCTGACAAAACTAGTATCTTGTGTTTCACATTAGCCATCCGCTCAACAATAGCAACCAAGTCTGAAAAACCAAGACAGCCAATAGTTAAATACTGTCCGTACATGTATCAATCACCAAGGCTAACAATATGATCACAGTAAAATGGATATATCAAGAACGAAAAATTACCTATTTCAATCTTAAGGCAAACACACATTTAAATTTTTAACCACAATGCTCTGGTCCAGTTCAGATGTATCATAAATAAAGTACAATGGTAACTTCTTTTATGACATATTTAAGATTCCGTCTTCTTGTTGATGATTACATTCAGGTTAAGCATCTAGCTTTAGCATTGACTGGAGTCACACTGCAATCTTGCTAGCAAACCCTTTACTTTTTTGAATGGAAAACCAAGATAAATAAAGTGCAATCTTGTTGATGAACCAAGATGAATGAAAATTCAATCGCAACCTACCCAGGGAGAGGAGAGGGAGGAGGCGGACCTGTGCGGCGGCTGCAGCGTCAGCGCGGGGAGGCTGGGACGATGCGTGGGGAGGAGGGAGCGGCTGCGGCTGGGGGTAGGTCGAGCAGGCGGCGGGGGAGGAGATAGACCGAGGGGGCGGCGGCGGAGGAAGAGGGGAAGACGGAGCGAGCGGCGGCGGTTGGCGAGGGAAACCCAGCGGGCGGCGGCGGGAGAGGAAGAGGGAGGGGCCAGAAGGCGGAGGGGAATGGAGCGAGGCTGCGAGGGGAGGAGCGGCGCACGGGAGGTGACGGCGGGGGAGGAAGGGGAAGAAGGAGCGAGGCTGGACGGCTGTGGGGAGACGTGGACGCGCGAGCGGCGATGCTTCCCATCGAGCGCACCGGGCGGATCGGGCAGGCGCGGAGGCGAGCGAGGGCGATCGGACGGATGCTCTCTTTTTTGTGACGTGTCTAGCGCGAGGAGGGGAGAACTCCTTTAGCTATTAAATTATGTTTTTTTGTGACGTGTCTAGTACTAGGAGGGGAGAACTCTTTCGGCTATTAAATTAGGTAATTATTATCTAAAGTGCTGCGAGGTATGTCTATGGTTATCAAGTCGTCGACTAGTCGACGACTAGTCATCGACTAGTCGACAAGTCGTCGGAGGACAACCGACTGGAGGCGCCGACTCGACTTGCACCGGCAAGTCAGGCGACTGGTCAACTAGTCGTCGACTTGTCGGTCGACTAGTCAACCAATCGAAGGCAAGTTGGGCGACTAGGAGGTGGGGCCGGGCTGTCAGGGGCAGTGGCAAAGAGACAAGAGGGGGGAGTGAGCGCAGTCGGGCTCAACTCACGCATGAGCTTGGAGAGTGCCAAGAGGCGAAGAACCGCAGCGCAGCCTCCAGATCCGGTCTGCTGGTGCCGGCCAGCCTCCGCCTCGCCTCCGGCCGCCGTCCTCCCGGTCCGCGTGAGCTCGGAGATCCGGCTCGGCCACCTCCCCGCCATGCGCCCGTCGTCCTCGCCTCCGGCAGCTCAGCGCGCTGCGCCCACCTTCCTCCTCCTCCTCCTCCTTGCCATGGCTCGCCGCTCCGTTGCCCAGCGCCCAGGTGGAGGCAAGCTCGATGTGGCCGACGGCAAGCTCCGTTCCCCTATCGTCGTTGCCCTCCTCTACTCCCTCTCGTTGTCGCCCTCCTCTGCGGGTGTGGGTGAGGTGGAGCGCGTGGCTGTGAGTAGCTGTGTGTGTGTGTGTGGGTGTCGGTGAGGCGTGAAGTGCGTGGCTGTGTGTGTGGTGTGTGATGTGGTGTGTAGTGTGTGGTGGTGTGTGGTCTTGTGTGTGTGATTGTGTGTGCTGATATGTGAACAATGCTTACCGACTAGTCGGTCACTAGAAAGGTAGTGTCGACTTACCAATTTAATAACCTTGGGTATATCTAGTTACGGATCATGGTGTTCCTCGTCGGTGAACTGTTGTATTCTATTTTATTTTGTTTTCTCCTACTTTATCAATATACGGAGCTGTCCTCTTGCTCTTCCTTTCAAATAAAAAAAAAGATAGACACAAGTCGGGTTAAAAAAAGATCTTTGGTTTTTCTTCAACAAACAACACATTACCATTTTTCTTCGACAAACAACACATTACCGTGGGACACATCCATACACATCCACGGGAGATGTTACAAGATGCAGTCTCCCTGGCAAGGATGACAACAAAAAAAACCCAATAAATTCATTGACTTAATTATTAATTACACATCCACAGAGATAGTTGGTTACAAGATCCATGGTCCCTGACAATAAAAAAAAACTAATGATAGTAACGTATTGTTCAATTAGAATCTTTAATATTCAAGGACGGTAACATATTGTTTAATTCGAATCTCCAATATAAAGTACTACTTTAACCTCTTGTTAGTATTAATATAAACCAGAGTTATTAATTTTAACCTGTGGATGTTTCTAAAAAAATGAGATCAAGTTAGTTGACAACCACCATAAGCTTCTTACTTTCATGTTCTACAATAAAGAGAAGTAAATGGGTAGATCCGAGGAAAAGCACTATGCAAAGATATACATGGAGGGAAAACAGCAGCACAACAGGCGGGCTTTGTTGAATGCATGCATCGCCTTCTCTCACAACATGGGGAAGTTACTGAATTCTTATTGAGAACTAAGCAGTATGGAGTACAACGGAAATTAAACGTCTCTATTGAACAGATGATTCAGAAGATACAATACCAACAGAAATCGTTGTGTACAAAAGCCCCAGGGAATGTGCAAGATAGGAAAGAGGGTTTGGTGTAGCTCGAGAAAAAGCCCGCGCATGTCTGTCCATTTTCTTCGAAATCACTCGAATACGAGAGCTCACCAACACAACAAGCTATCTATCCGATCTTCCTGGCATTCAGTGAAGCAGAATAACCTCATGTAATCGTAGCATCAGGCCAGCCTTGCTCAAGGTTGCACTAGGCAACGGTGGTGCGCCACAAGTTCTCCGGGGTTCTTCCCCGATTACGGCTGCCGATTTGCATTAAACGTCTTACAGTATCAGTCCTCTGTAAGGGCATACACGACAGCAGTCCTGCTAGGAGAGTACACCGAGAAAGAACGCGGTCTGTTGTCATGCGGATATTCCTGCAAGGCATCAGTAAATGGGGTTAATTTTTTCAGAGTTGCAAGCGACAAAATAGGACGAGCATACTACTTGCAACACCACTTGGGCCCAGACTTACAGTAGTGAAGTACTCAGCGTCATGATCAAGCCGACCGAATCCACCAAAGAGGCCATCGTCAGAGTCTAATACGATCTGATAAGAAATAGCATAAACTGTCAGTAACCAGCAAAACCCAGTTGCGTCTGTTGGGCTGCTCTAAAACTGGCTGGCAGGATTATTTGAGTGAGGGGGGTTCAGTATTAGAACGAGTTCAACTAAGGAAGAAGATTGGTGCAAGTCCATAGTCTAGTGGAGAAGATTAAACAAACGGTAGGAGTGCTACTTGACTACTAGAACCCTTCTATCAACTACCACATCTAGAGCAACAGCTTCTATCCATGCCGAAATGAATAATTGCAAAAAAAAACCCACTAGTGATGAAAGGTGGATAATGAAAAGGCGATGCATACCTTGTACTTCCCAGCCTTTAAACAACCAACACGATAGTCAAAATAGCTATTGCTCCAGTGGAAGTTGAACACGAATACCAAATCTCCTCTCTCGAAGATGATCACCTTATCCTCCTCATGTTTCCGTGATACGTACTGGTGCTCAGAAGTCATGAACTGCATATACATTGCCAATTTTATGAGTAAACATATCCATTCCAGTCATGATCTCAGAGCTGGGACAGGTAACAATATGCAAGCACTTAAACCAACTGTTTTAATTTGTGAAAAACAATTCCAGATCCTCCTTTCCAGCAGTTTTCCTCAGTTTATTGAAAGTTATCCTATAGTTTTCTATTGAAACATAAAAAAGTCCGTTTGAAGAGAGAGAAATTTAACTGTAACTTATTATGCAATAAAGATAAACCAGTGACGTACTCCATATTTTTCCTCAAGATGCTGCATCGCCTGATCAAATTCTTGCAAACCACGATATCTAAGATAATCCGCATCTCCCTGGCCAAAAAATGATGAAATTCTTATTGGTAAACAATGGTAACACATATTTATATCAACTTCTACAAAAGCAATGTTGATCTTTCCCAAACAAGATTATACAAGAAATATATAGCCAATCCGGATGAGGCGAGAGGATATAATAGCACAGCTAAAACTTACAAGGTCAAATCTACGGCGGCATTTATCAAAACTATTGTTATTTCCTGGGATGACTGAGCCGTTTGGAAGACTTTGCGGACCTCTTGGAAAATCTATCCATTCTGCGAAGTAAAATAGAAGTGATCATAACTTCCTCCTCATAAGCAATAGATTACATACAATGCAAAGATCATGATTAAAATCACTGTAAATCACAACCATGCATAATGCAATAAGATTGTAAAGACTGACCAGGATGCCCAAACTCATTTCCCATGAAATTAAGATAGCCTTCGCCTCCTAAACCCATGGTAACGAGCCTAATCATTTTATGTAATGCTATCCCACGATCAATGCGAGGTGTTGAAGGTCTGTCCAGAGCCATGAAATCATACATATCCTGCACAAAGAGAAGTTGAGATGTTCATGTCATTCTGTATTGAATCAATAATTACAGCACAATACTGCACTTCTGCATGTACCAAGTATCAACCATCCTGAAATAAAACCGCACAGGTATAAAGATGACTATAATTAATAAAGAAATGCAATATGGAACACCTATGTTCGCTTTGGAGTCTCAAAAACTCATAAAATTAGAAAGAGAAAATCTCGTCGACAATATGGTATTATGGTTGTGCCGACTGCCGACTATAATGGTTTAACTATTTCCCTGTGAATATTTTCTGACAGGAACAACTAGTTAAAAAGATAAAATTCATAACACCATGATAATAAAAAAAACGAGGAGTGGGTAGATATAGACTCACGAGTCACGACCAAATCTCATAGAGCGCTTTTTAAGCATATCTGCTAAAAATGTATTGAAGCCAAGGCGCAGCCAGGAATCAACCAAAATACACCCACTCCTTCGGACATTGGCCAAAAGCAGTTATTCTGAAAAAATTTCACGTCCTAGACCAAGTTTCTAAAAACATATTTAATGACAAGAACAATTCCAAAATTGATCAAATCTTAGCGTCATTCACTGAAACAGTGTTAGTACTTTTATATTTTGCATGAAATGGTTGGTTTACTGGACCCCATCCTAGATGAGTTGGCTTTTCTGGGACACTAGAACTCTTTCGGGCACTATGGTGATCATTTCAGAAAGTACCATATGTTTATACATCGATAGATTTAGAAATTCAAACAAACAGCTCATCAGTCAGTTGAATTTTACTCTTGTAAAAAATATTTGCTTCAGGAAATACGGATGGTAGATCATGCAGCTGCACTTGATTTTGGCTAGTTTACGAAAGGAACCAACAAATGAATGAAGAAATATATCATTAAATTGATCAAAATCAAGATTTCAAACATTAACCATCCAAGTTAGCAAATCACTAAGCACTATGTTTTCAGCAATCTTTGCTCAAGTAAAGGTTGGAGATATAGCTACTGATTAATGAAGCAACAAATCATTTATCACAAGAAAAGATGAACAATCTGATGAAACAAAGCCAAGTATGGAATTCTTTTAGGTCCAAAAGTGACAGCTAGTACCTTATCCATCAACCAGAACGCAATAGTCTTATCACCAACTAGTGCTTGATCATGACTTTCTGCATAAGTGACGCACTTCTCTGACCATCTTCTATTTGTTAGGGTGTGCACAATATCACCCATTTTACAGGCTTCATCGCTTTGCCTGTGAGAAATGTCAAAATTTGTTTGCGCTTTGCGGCATATTTGGAAACTAATGAGGATGTACATTAAGTACCAACATTTGACAGCTTTAAAGGAGGTTCCTAAATAACTCATGAAAATTTTATGATCCAAAAAGCAGAAAACAGCCTTTCTAAGGGCAGAGAGCAGCAGCAGAATGACATTATTAAAAGATGGTCTAATTCTGTGATATCCAGCAAGTTGGTTGAATAATTTGACCAAAGTGAATTATTGACATCATATTGAATTAGTGTTTTAAAATTTAAATAGCAGTGTAGCAGCTATCAGCAGAGCACAGTCATGGCAAAGCAGATACAGGGTTACAGTGAGCCACAAGAACCACTATAGTTGCAGGTTATTCTAAGGCATTTGAGCTTTACTTGACAGCCAGTTGCTGCATATCTGAATCATTGTAAAGTTTTCTATTGAACCTCTCACTTCCCTTTGAAACAATTAAAAATAAATCTTGTGACCTTTTGTAATCCTTTCATAAACTTACTAACAACTTTCTCATCTAGCTAAATTAATTACCTAGTACCTGTGCATATGAAGCACCAAAAGGTCTAGACCTATCACAGACCACAATCTACAGCCCTAGATACAAGGTAATTTGAAATTTCATACATTTTTCATATAGATAAGTTACTATTTTGTTTCTGCAAATATAGCCAAGTGTGTTGGCCCGCTATATCACCACTGTACAATATCATGTATAAAAACACTAGCCGCTACACTTCAGCAATATGCTATCTGCTATTTAAAACAATGTATTTGATGATGTATAAGTTAATATGCATGTGATTACACAAATTAATATGTGAGTCGCTCTCATGTTCAACCTGATACCAGGAAGATTGTCTAGCCAGTCACATACATAATTTAAATTGTTACCATTTAGCAAATGATATATAGATCACTTTGTGTATGTAATCATCAATATTCCAGCACTTACTTCAGGAGTTCGATCCATTTGTCCGCTACAGCCATATGTAGGCGATAGTCAAAACCAACACCACCATCTTGAACAGGGATGCAAAATGTAGGCATTCCGCTGACCTGAACAATTTCATAGTTGAGAGAAATTAAAATTGTTGAACAACTAATGTTGGTGGAACCTCCTATTTGCTTGTGACTGTCATGTTTACATGTGATTGTTTTAGCACCTTGAACCAATAATCCAATACAAGCTCACAATTATTGATCTATGAATGTGTAATAATACTCGGTACAATGAAATCCCATAGCAAAAATGCAGGGATGTAAGTTGAACCATGTTGCTCTTGCAAATACATATATATAACACAGTTAGATATATTTTAGTATCCTTGGATAGCCTTCCATTTCCATACTGTGCATTTATGGCATGTACACCAGTCTCCTGAAAGCTATTAATAAGGTTGCCCATTTCTACCGCAAGTAATAAATCAAATGAAGAACTAAACGAGTATACTACTAATAAAATTACAACCATCAAAGAATATGGCTGCAAATTCGAATGCCCTTGCACTTCATAAATTTGCAGACACAAGTGGTGTATTATCATTTATCAGCTGAATAATAGATATAAACCTATTTCCCCCAAATAAAATGAGTAACAACCTAAATATCCTAAATTAATTGTTATGTGCTATAAGTATCAATATACCCAAAAAAAAAAGCAAATACTGTAAGCACTTACATCTTCACCAATGGCTACAGCCTCAGGATAAAGCCCATGAATTAGATCGTTTACCAGCATTAAGTAAACTAACGCATCAACATCAGTGGCAAATCCAAAATACTCGCCATAGTTCCCAGTAAATGCGACCTAGAATAAAACATAGCAATTTTAGAAAGAAAAAAATCAATAATCACTCTGATAATCTCATCAGGTAAAATTGTACATGAAATACTAGGAAGTTATCTAAGACTCAATAGCAGAAGTCGCGATTCATGTAATAATGCATAGCAATTATTTCGGCAAAAGGACATCAAGATGTGCCCCCAACAGAAAAGGCAGAACTCTAAAATTCAAGATACTAGAATCACTTGATAACTTACCTGTAATCCATGGTGAGTATACATCATGGAGGTCACCCCATCAAATCGGAATCCATCAAACTTATATTCTTCAAGCCACCATCTTGCATTTGACAGTAGAAATCTTAAAACCTGCATAAGAACAGATGTCCATCTGTAAGGACAGATTAACAGGAACAGTAAACCAATATATGGTGACAGAAAATCACTTGTTACATACTTCCCAACCCCCATAGTTGAATAGGCGAGAATCCCACATCCAATGATGGCCCCGTGGACCACCGTGGAAGTAATGTGTATCAGTGCCATCAAAACCATTCAAACCGTCCAGGGTATTATTTGATGCATGACTGCAGTATACACAAAATCATTGGTAAAGCTATGCAACGGAAAAGGATCAACTAAAGCAAGTGGAACAAAAAGTAGAATTAAATTATCAGGCCTACAAACACATGAATATGAAATTCAAGTGGCTAAAGCAAGTGGAACACTTTGGTGAAGATATTGACATGTATCTACATCTTTTCCTTCTTTACCAAAGGTAAGCTACTCGCTCCCTCCCTCCCTCAGGAGAAATATAATCAACGAGTGTGTGCTATCTTTGTACTGTCTTTACTACTACAAAAGATGGAGTTGGTGTGTGGTGATACACTGATAAGTTCTACACGCTCCCCTCCTCCCCTTCCAAAAAATCACTAATAAAAGACCGGATAAAATCTAGTGAAATCCGATTCCTCTAACAAACTTTCAAACAAATTATATCTCTTCCTCAATTCTTGGCAACAAACAACCTCTTGCACGGTTGCACCCCTTCCTGATAGCTCCCTCTATTAACAAATAAGGATAAAAAAACACTAGCTGTTGTATTGCATTCAATATATAGGAAAATGATGAGAGTTGCTCTAGCAGAAGCAACAAACAAGAAGAACAATTAGGGGGCAACGGTGCATGTGCATTAATTAAAACGTGTGCATGTGCACTGCAGCGCTAGATGTGTGTGCCCTTTCGCTGCCACCTCTTTTGACGTGAATCGCGATAGGGATATCAGAGGACACCATTGTGGCCGGAGGGTTGGTGGTGTGTCACACCGTGCCTAGCCAAGTGTGGGCGATGTGGCACCTATGCGACATAGGCAACGGGGCTTAGTCACACAACGCGTCGCCGGCTGCCCTGGTCACCAGTGCCACTACCTCATCACCATCGTTGTTCACATGTTTCCATTGAACCACCGTCACCTTCTTACGACTACCGGTTTCTAGCGTTGTAGCAGTAGCAGGAGGCGGAACATGTTCGCAAGGCGGTGCAGGTACTATGCTTGCAACGAGTGCGCCAACTGGTCAGCGTCACGATCCAGAGGCCAGAGCAGCTTCCATTATGCCACCATTGGTAACAGCAATGGTGTGTTCTTGGACCGACAGCTCTTGGGTGGTGTGCGTCAAAGACAAGTGGTGGTTGACGTGCGTCGACGTGCTTGACGGAATGCACCAGCGGAATTGTGGACTTGAGAGGCCGGATCAAGGATCGAAATCCCGGTACCGGTGGAAAAACCGGTCAACGGCCAGTAACGGTTACCGGCCGGTTACCGGAAAAACCGGACGAAGTTCACGAACTAAATTTTGAATTGCGGATTTTGAAAACCGATTACCGGAAAAACCGGGACCAAAACCGCAAAAACCTGATGAATGATTAGGTTAAAAAGAAGTAGGTAGTATCTACTGGCATGATCATCAACGAATGATTAGGTTAGAAAGAAGTAGGTTATAAGCTAAGATGTCTATTTAAAACTCCGGATGAAGAGAATCTTCAACCACTAACTTTTTGATTAGGTTAGAAAGAAGTAGGTTATAAGCTAAGATGTCTATTTTAAACTCCGGATGAAGAGAATCTTCAACCACTAACTTTTTACCAATTCTACATGGGTATTGCAACAAAAGAAAACCAATCAGCTGCAGCGTGGACAGTCCAGATTAGTTCAAAAAGTTAAGAAAGTAGCTTTTGAGACTCAAGAACATATTTGATCATATGTGTCTGTTAATCTGAACTACATGCATATAGAGTAAAAATGTAAAATGAATAACTAGATTGCATGAACTATTTTGTTAATCATAATATCATATCCAAGGGAAACAAAATATATAGAGTACTTATACATACAAATTTGTAAAAGACCAGAGACTTTTGTTTTAGAAACAAACATCAATCCATTGAGGCTTAAGAGGTCATAAATAATAGAGATTTGATGAAACGGATCACGCTAGGCCAATCCTCTCTATTGCAAATCGACATGCTTTCCAAGTCCAAAAAACCGCCTAGGACATGCTCATACAATAATTCAAGCATGTTTAGCTCATACAATACGTAATCTAGCACCAAAAAAAAAGTCTAAACCAACCTATAAATTGCATTATGTAGTCAAAAATTCAAATTCAAACTTGGAATTTTTTGGCCGGTTACTATTCATCCCGGTCCCCACCGCTAAAACAGGTAACCGCTGGGATTTGATCCTTGGGCCGGATCCACTACATGTTGGTGCATTTTTGGTGGAATAATTGTTCAACTTTGACTTGCTATAATTTTCTATCTGTAGCAAGTAGCAACGGGCATTCATGATTCATCTAGTATAGGAAAATTAGCTAAGTCTCTGCGAAAATGTTTAATTGGAAAATAACATCCAATGTTAGGCTAACAAGTGGGGCCTAGGGCCAGTGAGATACCAATGTTATTTTTCCAACTTGCAAATTCTTTGTAGTGTCACGAACAGGGGGAAAAAACCCCGCCGGTTACAGCCGGATTTACCGGTGGGATCTGGGATTCCAAATACCGGCCGGAAAACTTCAAATTCAAATTCAAAATTCCGGCGATTACATCCCAAATTCAAATTTATTTTGATAAATTTCGACCGAGTTTTTCCTGGGGATTTCCGGTTACCATTACCTGCCACCCGACGGGATTTTACCCGGTAGCGGTATTCTGATCCTTGGTCACAAACACATGGCCAGTCAAGTAAATTTCATTGGACCACACTATTACCGACCGCCCGGCGGGATTTTACGCGGTAGCGGTATTCTGATCCTTGGTCACGAATACATGGCCAGTCAAGTAAATTTCATTGATTGTATCTGAACAACACTATCCACATCTACATGGTGCCAAATCATGTAGCACAATTATATAGAATAACAAAAATAAGGTCATCAATAGACCCCCGTCATTTAGAATACCATATCAACGTAAGACAAACAAATTAAAATTGTACTAATTACCTGTGAACAATGTCCATAAGCACAAGCAAACCAAGCTCATGAGCTTTATCAATCAAAGATTTTAAGTCCTCTGGAGTTCCAAAACGGCTACTTGGCGCAAAAAAATTAGTAACATGGTAACTGCAAAAAAAGAGGTGATCATACCAAGTCAGGAACACTAGGCATTGTTGTACTATTTGTCCACAAAAAAGAAAACTATCCAAATATTTAAATGTGTATGAAGCATTAGGATGTAAGAGCTCCAAATGGATGAAAAAGGCACATAGGAAAAAGAGAGAGAGAGAATCGTGTGAATACCCAAAGCTTGCATAATAAGAGTGCTCCTGGATTGCCATTATCTGTACCGCATTGTAGCCAAGCCTTTTAATTCTTGGCAGCACCTCATCCCTAAAGTTAGCATATGTGTTTATCTTCGGTTCCTGTGCAACAAGTCGTACTAAGATATTCAGTTACATCCTCAAGTATTGATGGTGATAGTATATAGTAGAGATACTTCAAGTTACCAAGAAGTAGGTTACAAATAATTAACTATATCTTTTTTATAGGAAACGGTAGGGGAGAGCCCTATATTAGTAACTATCAAATGCATCAGTGAAAGTTTTCAAACTACAATGCAAACTTCTACAAATTGTTAGTAGAAATTATCTATCTGAGTAATACAATATGGTATTTCTTACTTCCTAATACCTTTTTCATCTTAAATTAGTAACATGGCTACATTATTTATTAGGGTATTACCACAATAATGGTATTCATATATAACTATGTTCTGGCAAACAATGTTTAGGTTTTACTTTAACATGCAATGCCACTACCTGCAAATGCAATGGAAATCATACAAGAAAGCAAAGGAAAGTTCAGATGAAAAGGATGCACATGACATTCTTTATGAGAACAAAGTTTTGCATCGCCAAGTTGAAGACATTCTAAATGCCTAGTTTGTCACATGAATACAAGGAAAATTGGGTATAGGCCATGGCTTAGTTTGGTCATCTAGACTTTGCCACTATTCCTGCTGTAATTGATCATTTGCCCTGGAATCTGTCTATTTCTCTAGCATTTGCCACTTTTGGACGTGAATTGTCCATTTGCAGAGTCTAGATGAGCTGATCTAAGCGATGGTATATACCCAATGTGTCTGCTATGTTACACTAGCTAAGGAATGAACTAACAGCTGGGCAGTTAAAGTTTTACAAAAAATGGAATAAAACTAAAAAAAAATACAAAGGAATAAATCATCAGCGCAAAAACAGGTCAAAATAACTTATTAACATACCGGGCTACTCATTCCAATATGTGATTCGTATATCCGCAGTGACTTTGGTCGTTTAGGTTGAGGATGTTGGAATACATACTTCTCCTGCATTTGCATGTAAAACAACCTTAGTAAATGGAGGCCACAAAAGGTCAAAAAGGAATATCCTAATCAACAAAGAAAAAATAATTGCACAGCTCCAAGAGGCTTAATTAACCCAAGCATATACACAGAAGTCAGAACCCTTGCCAGTTGCCACTTCAAAAAAGGGAGATTAATGTATAGGACACTCCCACGTTTCAAAATAAAAATATTGTCTTGCCCACATGTCAGTGAGACAATCAGTGGGTAGTACAAAATTTTGAAACTTGGCATTAGCGTATACAAATAAAAATTTGCAACACTGGAAATTTTAATTAAAGAAGGTAAGGTAGATACCTACCTCTTCAGGTGGATCATAATATATACCATTGTACGGTATTTCGCCTGGAGCCTGAACAGCAAACTTAATCCAGGCAGGAATTGAATCCTTCACACCAGATGGTGTATCCATCCGTATCTAGAAAATAGGAAGGAAAAAGTCTACTTACTAGGCTCACTTCAAAAATGCTTACATCCTCAACTAAATAATTGGGCAATTGGCCAACCAGAAAATCTACCTTTACACGTGAGCCATGAGGAATAGCTGGGGATCCATCAGCATTGTTAGGCAGGAAAATCTCCCAAACACCATACTCATTCTGAAAAAGATCATACTATATATCAGCATCAACAGGAGCAAAACTTTACTGATCATATGGAAATATGTTCATAGGCTATGAAGCAGACCTGTTCATGTCATATAATAAAATATTGTGGATGGAAGAGCATACAAAATGCAAAAGGTACTACCAATCATTACGAACGTAGAATCACACATGCATTCATCCACTTTCTCATTTCGGATTCAACGAAGATGGTAGTCAATTGAAGTGTAAATAGTAGTACAGTACAGCAAATTCAGTAGACTATTTTCACTGAATTTTACACTATGGAATAGCAGCATTTTAATATGACATACTTTAGGCTCAACTTGAAGGAATGTATAAACAACTAAAATGAATCCAAATCAATGAACAGATATTATAATTACGAAGCAAAGATTGAAGATTGCAAAGCTGTAGACATACTCTGGTCATAGTATCTGCATTTGGATTCCAATTGTTGAAGTCACCTACTAATGCTGCAGACTGCAACAGGATGCAAGAGTCAGTTCTTAAATCTCAAATGCAGCTGATCAGTAGCTTCAGTAAGCTATTCATTTGAATTTTGAAGAGAAAATTTATCATTGTATAATCTGGACTACCTAAGTCCAGTACACTAGCTAGGGAATAGTGACCATTCACAAGTACTTGAAAGGTGACTATTAAGACTGCTGGAACGTACATGTGCTCCAGGAGCCCATTCTCGGTAAGTAATACCTTCAGCTCTGGAAAGAATGAAAAAACAGGAAATAAAAATTTGCTCATAAGATGTGGAGGTAAACTAGTAGAGAGATACTGTAGTAATGAGGCTTTAAATTTACCTGCGGGTAAATCCAAGTTTTTCATAACCACGAGAAAATGCATCCAAGCCACCTTCATGTTGGTCAATAGCTGCACGCAATCTCTTGTATTCACTGTATCTGTTGAAACCACCAAAGCTTACCAAAAATTATATCGAAGTTGGCAGAGTTTGGTTTCCCAGCAGCAGCACCAAAGATAGGAAATTAAGTTGCCCAATTGGCAGAGGAATTAGCAAAGTAAAATCTACAGCCTACTTATCACATTCTCATCAGTTTATCCGCTATGTACTTGTAACGAGCGCCAAAGATTTGTATTGCATTTATGAGTTACAAAACCAAGTAAATGCCAGAAATGTATTGTTCAGTCATTAATCTTGCATCTACTTTTTGTCAATAAACAAAACTACAACTACTTTCCAGTATGTCCTCAGAACCATGAGGATTAAGTGATTAACTCTGTTTCTATGTAAGAGTGGTCCCTAATCTTTGATGTCTCCCAACTTTTGCAAGCTTAAAGCACCTTAATTCAAAACAAACAAAAGTAGCGAATAGGCATACCGGTGGTCAAGATGGTCGCGGAATCTTTCCAGCATAGGGTCAATCTGGTATATTCTCTGTCCATCTCCTGGTGGTGGGATAACCCGTGGTTTCTCCTCCACAATTGGTTCTTGAGCTTCTTTAGTTACACCATCAGCGATTGTTTTGTCAATGCGCTGAGTTGCATCTGAAGATTCAAGTTTGTCTTCAGTCCCAACTGTTGTGCTCGCTTCAGCCGCTGCTGCGCTTGCCTCCTCCTCCACAACTGGTTTCATTTTATTATCTTCAGGTGTCTACAGCGAGACGGATATATTATAGATGAGAACCACAAAAACAAAACGGTACATTCTTTTGTGGTATTGTTGCTAGGTGGCACATCCAGCTTAGTTTTCAGTAGCCCAAAAACCAGCGGAGGGCCAAAACTAACAAAATGCACAAAGCATTGCACATTGTTGATATAAGAAGCACGAAACATGACGCCCCCACTACTTGAATTCATCATACATTTGCTAAGTGCATCATGAACGTCCGAAGAACTCCGGCACAAGAGCGAGTACCTGTGATTCTTCAGGTTGCGCTCGAGTGTCCACGGCAGGTTCAGCAGAGGACAGCAAGTCGTCGCTCCCACCGCCGGGCACCAGCACCTTCCCAGGAGCACCCGCGCAGCTCAGAACTGTGCCTGCAAATGCCGAAGTAAGACCATAGCAACATTACCACCACGTACAACAAGAAGAAAACATCAGCCTAAATAAACAGAAAACATCAGCACAAAACGGGGGAAACGATCGTAGCAACCGGCAACACTAACACATTCTGCCGCAGGCGATGGAAGGTTTCACAAATCGCGATCGCTTCGCTCGGCTCAAAATGTGGACGAACGGATTGGGGGAAAAAAGAGTGCGTATGTACGCGAGCAGCAACCAATCAGGACGCTTTCTCTTCTAATCGAAAACAATCGCGCAGGTAGAGGGAGAGGGAGACTGGCTAAAAATAGGGGACGGGATTTGAGGAGAAAGCGAGCGAGCCGTACGAGAGAAGGAGTCCTTCTTCCTGAAGAGCAGCGACGGCAGGTCCACCCCGCCGCCGGATCGCGCGGGCGAGATGCCGCCACCGCCGGCGGCCCGCACGACGCCGAGCCTCGCGCCGGACACCGCGAACGACGCCATCTCCCACCTCCACGCGCACCAGATCCCACCCCGCTCCAAGCCCACCGAAATGTTGCTGCCCCGAGCCGAGCGACGCAGGGAGGGGCGAACGAGTCCGCTGCCGACGCGAGGAGTGACGAGATATTAATAGAGAAGCGAGGAGAAAGGGGAGCAACGTGTGCGGCGGAGGCGGAAGCGGCCCGTGCGGTGCATGGGGATGGGGGAGAGGAGATAGACGCCGAGGGGAGGAGGGCCCCACGGGAAGTTTGTGTGGCGTCGTCTTCCCGTGTGCGTGTGCAGAGGTGGCAGCGGGCGGGGTTGAGTCAGTGACGCAGCGTGGGGGAGGTGGAGATCGCGAACCAACGGTGGGGAGCGCATCCCCGGCCATCCGTTACGGACTCCAGACTGCGCCCTCCTCTTTTCTTCATCTTTACTGTCCCATCCTTCCAACCTTTTTTTCGGCGTTCACGGGTTCAACGAACTGTATACTAACAGTCTAGATCACATCGATAAACACACTAATAGTTAACAATCATGTCTCGATAAAACTATGATTTTTTTAATCCGTAGCAAAACATACGCATAAAACTAATTTATCAAAAAAAAACTGTGGTACGGTTCTGCTTCGTAAAAAAGGCGTGTCCTTTAGCTAATCACATGAGTAGTACACGCGGCTAACCAAGCCTGGCTGCATCATGGTGTCCATGTGCCTCTCTCCGTGAGACTCTGACTCTCACGCCGTGTGTCACGCGCTCGCGTTCGCTTATCAAGCTCAAGCCCGTGCAAACCGTCCAATACTTTCCATCGGTGGAAAGCAGTTGATCAAAAGAATCCAAAAGAGAAATCTCGAGACAGCGAGCGAGGGAGCATATACTGATCCAGTGATCCCCATGGAAATGGAACCGAATCCACGGCACTAGAAAAGAAACGCACACGGTACTCCATACATATAATATACACTATAATAATGCGTTAACTTCCCGTAAGAGTTTTCCGAGTACTCGAGATCTCACTTACCATGGTCATCTGGTCCAACTCATCTTCAATTATTCGCTAGCCCAACACCTGAAACCGTGCGGCGCATGCTCATGTTTATTTTAACCCCTCGATGATCCTAGATACCGGAGAGATTTTTATATAGCTTGGTCTTGGTGAGTTGTGCCTAGGCCGTCTGAAACTTTTGCAGCCTCGTGGTCCCCCCTCGCCTCTGGACGTGTCCGATCGCTCTCTCCAGTCAGGAAGAAACGGACGAAAAGGCCAGGCCGGGGTAGGAACGAGACGACGGGCCTACATCCAGGAGGGGCTGTCCCGACCGTCGATTCAGCAGTTTCCGTGTGATATTTCGCGGTTTTTGCTCTACCGCTCGAATTCACGGCACGAGAGGAAACGAGCCTGGACCGTGCACGCGCCCGCTCCAAACCTGTGTGTCGACCTCAAGAAAGGTACTGGAAGGTTACAAAGAGAAATAAAAGCTGATGTGTAAAAGCAAGGCCATTGCGATTCGTATCAGCTTGGATATTGGCAACCGGGAGCTGAACAAAGGCAGCCAGGTTGCAGGTAGGATGATGCTGTCACGCAAGACTTTCTTGCCGTGTAGTTGAAACATTACATGCTCAAGTGAAGAAATGAGACCGACGCGGGATCACTTCGTACATTATCGGTTTAGAACTTGGATTCGAGGTTATACATCCGAACCAGCTCTGTGTTTCGAATCTCATCTTTCCATTTGAAATACCTGCACCTCCGTGTACTTCAGATGGTATCTACATTAATTCTACGAGGATGTGGTTCCCTCTGTGCTTCTGATCACTTTCTTTGAAGGAAAAACAATAGCAGCTATAGGTTTGTCTTCGTAACCGCCTCCTTCGTCGATGACGAATCGGAGACCGTCGATGTGGAGCTTCCCATGGTGGCCACTTACAATGATGGTCTGCTTGCCAGCCAGATCCTGAAAAAAGATGTCCATATATCATCACATCTGTTCCTGCGATAATTTTTTAAGCACGAGAATAGCTGAAGCACATTAACGTTTAAAAAGATCCGAAGAAAACATGGCCTACGTAACAGTGCAGGTCCTACGGGCAACATATGTACTGACCATGAACTCAACATCATGTAGCAACGTTTATACTACTGCCATGAATTGGTTGTTAGCAATCTATCACATTCACTGCCTCTATGCACATGCACCGTGTGCTTGCTGTTTCAGTGGAATCATAAGAGGTCCAGAACAAGTAAACAAGACAAAGCTTGCAGCCAAAAGCAGACCCACCTACTGATTACCAGGTTCATCTAATCATCTTACAGCAATGAAATTTTCGACCAAATACACTGCATATAATTGTAGCAATAAGTAAATCACTACCTTAGAAAATTTGGACATCACAAGGTTTCCCAAGTTGCATGGTAACTCAGGGGCTATGTTCAACGAACCCACTACTGGAAACTCTGGACATAAACCCTATTGGCCTATTTGCACCGAACTGACCGAAGTTTCCTGCGAAATAACCACAACAATCGCAAAAAATGCTAAACCATCCAAACTTCCAAAGTATCAGAGAAACTAATGTGGTTTCTGTAACCAAAGTGCACCCAACTCACCTTGTATATGGGGATATACATGGTATTTCAAAACGACGTGACAAACTGTTATGGTGGGCCTCACTTACCAAAGAAGGAGCCGAACCAAACGGGATTCGGCAGAGACTCCAGGAGGTAGCAGCAGCAACTGGAAGAGTACGGGAAGGAGAGCAAATTACAGATTAGGCATCCTATCTTTTAAATAAAGCAATTAAGAATTTACTTCCTTTTCTTAGGAGATATAGTTTCCATGTTTAGAGATAAGGTTTCCTTCTTTAAGATTTTCTATTTAGAGACATTATTCTAAGATTAGAGATATGATTGTTAGGGGCTATCCTATTAAAGGAGTAGCCGGCCGGTTTGGTTGAATCAAGCAAATATAGAGAGCTTTCCTCTCATCTCTTCTTCTTGCGCCACTGGCGCCCCTCCTCCCTGCTTCGTCTAGCACCCAAGCACCACCGTGGCCCAGGGAACGTTCTCCCACGCAACACTCTTACAATCTTCACCACCAAATTTCAGAGCATAACACAAGCACAGTAACAACCAGAGCAACACAATTGAATAAGTGCCAAGGGAATACTCATGGGCTGCTATTTTAAAGCATATTTGAAACATGAGTACTGTAATCAATTTTCCTGTATACCACACTATTTTCTTCTTTCTACAAATCACCAAGGTCATGCCAAGGAGAACTGGCTTAATAATTTGGTAAGGAGGAGAAATCAGCCAATGTTAGTACTTGCATCATGACTAGTAAAGATTATGTGCTCACACATCTGATGAGAAAACTCCAACCTTTCATTTTGACATTTCACTGGCCTGTAGCCCTGTCTATATAAACTAGTCCAAACCAAGCATAAGATTGCCAAGGAAAAATGTGCACATTGACTTGCACAGTTCAGAGTGAGATATCAAACCCTTGTGGGGTTAAGACTGTTGAGTGCTGGCTCCACTCAGACTAGTAGTTCTATGAATAATCACAAACTAAACTCCAACGTTAATGTTACGTTTTAGTGCCAAGAACTGCTAACATGATGTAATATCAAGCCAGTGATAAATACTGAAAACGAAGTGAAATGCATGATTGCATGCACATCTCAAAGTATTTATAAATACATTCTAAATACTGGGATGGCTCTTCTCTAAAATGCATGCTACAGACCAAAGCATTTACAAAAGCATTCTGCATATGTTGGTCTCTTCTCTAGAATAGACAAAGTTGGTACCCTGATGCCCTAAATGACATATCTAGTTGCAAACATTGAGCAACTACACATGAGGGCATTGAGGTCGCTGCAACATCAAGTTAGTTAACATGAAAAACTAACAGAGGCGTGAAGTGTTTGTCTCTGGTAAGGTAGAGTGCAATAGGATCACACATTTGCTCACCTGTGGTATGTTCCAAACGTCCTGCCTCCCGCTAAGCATTTGAACCTTTGGCACCCTTGTGTCTCTAGTTCTCAAAACTCTAAGCTGCTCATTCAAATCCATGGATCTCTCCAGGCCAGCATGAACCGCAATCAGTTTGCAAACAATCTGGCCTTCATCAGTATCAATAGGCACGTTTTCCTGCCATACAACCATAACATGAAACACCAAAGGAGTAACTCCTCTTGCATGTCTACCTATACTTTGCACAAGAAAAATAACACATACCTCCTCATGGATCCAAACCAAGTCGTGGAGAAACCTCTTGTGCTCCTCAGGCACAGCCTTTGTGAGATCTACAATGAAATTAGAATCACTAGCAAATTAGAAGCTGCTTGGTTAGATTCTGGTGGGAGCTTTCCTAGCTATGAATATATGCTTACAAACACTGGACGAGATAAATGAATTTGTTATTTGGTGTCATTGGGTGGGCTAAATGGATTTAAAACAAAAACGCCATTGAAGCATTAGAAAACATGTTTGGCATCCATTATGTTCTTGCATAGAAAATTTACCTATCTATAAATAGTACTCATGATATTGTACTTTTTAGAACCCTACTAAAATACTAATTCCTAAGATTGTTATTAAAAGATTGTGCATTCATTTAGCAAACATGCAAAGCATAGGTTCCCTGCCTTTGGGGGTTTCACCTTTTTTAAGGTTTATGCAATCTTGTGAGAGATTTTTAAAAAAAAAAAAAAACAAGGGCAAGCTTTGCCATTCATTTCAAGGAGAAGAGAAGTACACCGGCCCCGAAGGGGCGACACCAGACACCAATAGCGACCCCAAGAGGGCCCACCAACCATAGTACAAAAAGTCGGACAAGTTATTGACCCGGTGAGTATCTTGGTTCACCAGTTCACCGGTTGGACCGCCGGTTTACCGGTCCAACCACCGGTTCGAAAATTTTTATAAAATAATACTTATTGCCAGTTTGGTAGAGAAGAATAGGTTAACTAGACTTATTTTGTGTTCATAGATAGCAAACCAACTTTGCCCATTTGGTTACGTGGCGCATTGAGACTCCTCACAAGCATGCCTGAGGTCTGGTGTTTTGACTCCCCTCGGCCGCAAAATATTTTTTGAATGCTGGGCACTACGTTGATCCAACCGGTCCCGGTTTTAGTGCCGGTTCAGAGCAAAACCACCCGGTCCGACCAGATTTTCACCGGTTCAGAGCGGCTCATATGCAGAAACGGTCTTTGCTCTAAGCCGGACCAGACCAGGTGCCAGTCCCGGTTTTTTCCGATCGAACCGGCTCCAGTCCGGCTTTTCGTACTATGACACCAACACCAGGGAAAGAGTCCCAAACTAAAACCCCTACCAAAGCACCAACTGCACCTACAAGGAAAGCACCTTGTGGAGTACGAACAAAACACGACCCACCCCCTACAAACAACGAGGCCTAGGGCCAGCTATCCTCGAGCCAAAGCACAAAACTTGAGAACGATGACTCTTGCAGGGGCTTGAGATGCAGCCAACAACACCAAGGTGCTCACCACAGCAACAGCCACATCGTATGAATATAATCTGCTCGCGTTTTGGGTAAGGGATGTGAATCTTCATGTTAGCTGCTGTTTAATAGGTCAAAAGCAAAAAAATAAATTGGGGCGTCCATTTCACAGCGCCTGCAATTCACCAAATCACAGATCAACTGTGATTTTTGACATTTTCAGTGGCCTATGAATTAGGAAACCCGATTTACATTTTAATGAGTTGTCTCAGGTGGTATATACTAAACATAAACAGTAAACAGCTTGTTAGGCCCATTGCAATTTGCATCAGAAAGTAATTGAAGCATGAACACAAGTATTAACTGAGTAACCAAGATTCCAAACTGATGGGGAATTCTTGAACTGACCTGGGGATCCATGGGCGACGCCGTAGGACTCGAAGGTGGGCTGCGCGTCGTAGATAGAGCCCTTGTACGGGAGCCCCTTCTTGGGGTTCCACCTCTCCTTGATTACGCCGCCCCATCTCCTCCCTTGCACGTGCATGTACTCGTACCCTGGCCCGCGGAACCAACCCTCATGCTCCTCGTTCTGGATGTACTCGGCCCAGGTGGCGGAGAATGGGGACTCGTCGGGTGGCGGCGGCAGCGCTCCGACGAAGGCAGCGAAGGCGAGGTCGTGGTTGCCGCAGAGGAAGACGTGGCGCTGCGAGGGGTGGCGCCCCGGGAGCGCGAGGAGGAAGTCGAGGACGCGGCGGGTATGCGGGCCGCGGTCGTTGTAGTCCCCGAGGAAGATGACGAGCGCGGTGGCGAAGGCGTCGGCGGGGAGCTCGAACTGGAGATTCGTCCACAGACTCTCCAGCTTCGAGATGTAGCCGTGGACGTCGCCCACGCAGATCACCGTGCGGGGAGGGGGAGACGGCAGAGCCATCTCGGCGGCGTCGTTTCCCCGGTTGCTCACGTCGAACGGGAGAAGAAGCGGCTAGAGAGCAGAGAGTCACCGAAGGTTCAGGGCTCGTTCGGTTGGTACTAGGGACGGCAATGAAATTCGTTCATTAGAGGTCGGGTTGAGAGAGACTATCGCTTCTCTTATGAAAATACAATTATCTATCGAGTGAAGCCGGTTACAGCTATTCTTTTACTTTTTATCCCCGCTACCCGTATGATCCTGATAACTTTATAACATATGGATCACTAGCCCACTATCGTATAGTACCATCTCCCGTAAGTCGTAACTAAGACTCGTAATCCTAGCAGTAGCAGCATGCTAGCATCCCATTCATCATCTTCCACATCCCCTTCGGCCTTCAGCCTTCCCTATTCCCAGTCGTCATACTCAAATCCTCAATTCCCCCTCCTGGATCACATTTGTTGCTCCCGCTGCTCCTCCGGTTCTCTCTCAGTCCCACTACTCCGCATCCGGCAGCTCCGCTGCTCCCTCAGTCCCATTGCTCACGCCGGCTTCATCTGGTCCTCTGGGCTCCGGCCCTCCCCAACATCCGACGCCAACCTCCTCCCAACGGCCGAGAGCCGACGGCGATGCCGACCTCCTCCAGTCCTTCTCCCCAACAGCCGGCGTCGGCCTCCTCCTCAACAATCTCTTCCTCCTCCAGTTAGTCAACCACTCATCCACTCATATCCATATTGATGGTTGATTTTGTTGTCTCTGTGTGTGTCTATGTAGGAGAGGTTAGTGATTCAATTTTCAGGTCTGGATCCCCGTGAACCCTCGATAACCCGATGGGGATGGGGAACAAAGGAGAGAATAGCACCCGAGAACAGGGACGATAAACAAAGATTTTTTCTTCTCTCGGAGACGGAGATATTCCATCACTCCCCGTCAGGGAATGGCCCTGTTGCCCCCCTAGTTGGTAGCCAAACCTGCCCACACTCCGTTTGGTTAGTACTTTTCAGCGAACTAGGTGCGGTGACTAAAAAGTGTGGTAGGATTTTTTTTTTCTAGCTAAAGTGTGGCTTTAATTTTAATGAGTTTTCCTTATGCAAGTTTAGTAATAAAAATTATAATAAATCTTGGCAATCTTTGTACAAAACCAAACAGCCTCTTGTAGCAGTATTCTTCTGCCTATTTACAATTATGTCCATATGAAACCATATAATTGCACAAACATCGGGGAATTGGATGTTGTAGCATTTACAAACCGCGGTATTTGAAAACCACAGTTTTCAATGTCTCATTTATAAGTAATACAGTTTATGAATATCATAGTTTTTTTAGTTTTGAGAAAAACCAAAGTGTGCTTGGATATTGCAGTATTTAATGCAGTATTTATGTGGAGGGATAATGAGGGTTATTAAATTTAATGTTAAATTTAGGGCGAACTTTCAAAAATATAGGGGGATTTCAATAACTTGATTGCTTCAAATGAAGATTTGATTTTTTTTATTATTTCAACAAATTACAAAAAAAAACTGATATATCTAAATTCTAATCTAAAATTAATAATTTGGAAACTAAAATTTGGAATCAAGTTTACGAGATCAAACAACACTCATGGTATTGGTAATGCTTCTTTGTTTTATCCAAATTTCATTAGCTTAGTAGAAAAGAAAACGAAAGAATGTAGTTCAACACGTCTAAGCATCATGAATGCTAAATGGAGGCAGAAAGGGGGCAACGAGACACAGGCCATGTCATCTCTATTTTTTTTGGATCGTCTGATCTTGTTTTCTTCGTGTGTCCGCCGTCTGATTTGGCTGCAAATTCTAGCTTCGCATTTGCTTCCGCAGCCTGGCGTCGTTGGATGCAGCGTCTCCCTCACCGCCCGTCGGATCGTGTTCGTTGCGCTTGTGTGTTTGCCCGTGGGTTCCCAGGTCCACTGCTTGCCTCGGTTCCTATACTCCTTTCTTTATTGCGAAGTGTGTCATGTGCAAACCCGCTCCTTCTAACTCCTTCAGTTCTATCGTTGCTGCTTGTCGTGCTTCATTCCTGTCGCCTCACTTTATTTCCTTCACTCCCGTCGACGGCGTATGTGTTTCATCGCGGTCGCCCTTCTTCACCTTATCGCTTCTTTTGTCCTACCGGGTTTTAACGTCCTTGTGTTTCCTTTCTATTTCGTTCCTTTTTTTGCGCCTACCGATCTCTAAGATCTGTCTGCCTTTGGGTTTTGCCGAAACTGGTTCTGTTCTCGTCGATCTCTCCCCGTCCCTGTTCCTCGGTTCTGCTTTTTCTTTGGAGTGGTTTTCCGTTATTCCGAGCTGTTTTTTTTATTGTTTATGTGCTGCGTCCGAGGGGCTCTGCCTGATAGATTAGTGCATCTCTCCTTTGCTCCTATCGCCTATGTTTGTGTTTCGTCTCGGATGGGTTATTTTGCGTTGGTTTGGCCGGCTTTTCTCTCTTCAAGTTTTTCCCTAGATTTAGTTGGATTTGTTTTTTCCTTAGTGCATTCTTCACATTTCTCGGTTGCCTACAGGGCCTTTCTTTGTCGTCCCACTCTTACCTGTTCTTACATTTTTCTTTCCCTTACTGTCTAAGGGATTTTTATTTGTGGATCCACTCAGATATGTTTTCAAGTCGGTTTTATCTTTTTTATTAACATTTGCTCCGATCAATTTTCCTCCCTCCTTTTCGTGTTGATTCGTTTTTCCTTTTCTTCCTAGGGGTTCTTATTTATGTATCTGCTCGAATATGTTTTTAGACGCCTTTTTTTTTACTTTGTTCATGTGCTGGAGTTAATTTTTGCTTTCGCTTTTCGTTCTGGTGCCCAGAGGTTTTAAACTCGTAGAAATAATTTCTCTCGCAGACACAGTGCTCCACCAATCATTACACAAGCGCTGCTCGATCTACTCCACGATCATGGACTACGAATCATTACTGCTACAGTGCTCGAGCAGCAGAGGAAGGAGATGAGGCGGACAGCGGTTGGACTCGTACTAGACGCTGTGGGGAGGGGGTCGCCGTAATAGAAGGTGGTGGGCGTGTCAAAGGTGTGATCGTATGTAATATTCTATACACAAAATTGTTTACTTTCGAACGTTATGTAGTACCTTAGGCACGTTTGCCTTTGCCTTTACTACTCTCTCCTGCAATGTTCGGTTCATACTGCAATAATTAACTACATTGGATATGAGAGGTGTCGATTATGGGAAAGCTCAAGGTTCTTGGTCTTCATACCGCACTGAAGACTCTGTTCTTTGTTCATGGAGAGAACCATTTGGATCAAATGAAATGTAGTTCATTTCTCTTTATCTACTACGACTTTGCAACATAACATGATATAAGATACATACTGTGCGTTTTGTTAGTCCGTGCTCCAGTAAGAGACTATTTTTGGCTATAGGCAACAAAATACCCAGCAATTTACCTGTTCTACGGTAACAACTAATGCGAGTTACCTTTTGACATGCGAGCCAAATAAATGTCTATTGGAATGAACGATGTTTCCTCTATAGAACTATTATGGACTCACCTTTTGGATTCACTTAAGATGTCGTGAGCCTATTATATACGTTAGTAGTCGAACCATAATGACATGTGTGATATGACCGGCATAGACCAATTGCTGTGTATAAATAGTGCCTTCAACCTCCATGTCATTTCCTGATTCTCCACGATCATTCTTTTCCCATCTCTGCTACTATCCAACCCTTCATTATCAGCGACACACGCTCTGTCTTCCCTCGCGCGCCAAGCGACACACGCAGGCTACTAGTCCTTCCGGTTAAATGGAGGTTGAAAGCGGCTTAGGGGAACCTGGCCATGTCATCTTCTTTTCCCTAGCCGTCCGATCACCCTTGCACCAGGCGCTGCCTCTGTTCGCAACATGTGGTCGCTCGCAGAGAGAGAAGGGAACTAGGTATTTCGGTTGAACGCGCCTCCTGTCATTTTCCTCCTTACTTCGGTCTTCCGTCCCTCCACCGTTGTTGTCGACAGCCACTCCTTTGTCCTCCTCCCCAGCGGCCTGGCTTACCTCATCCTTCTTCACCCCCACCCCCACCACCTCCTTCTTCTTCCCCACGAGCGCCACCTCCTTCCTTCCTCCACGAGCAACAGGACAGGTGGGAGGCTGAGAGAGCTCGAGCACGGGCGACGCATGGACAGAGCGAGGTTAGTGACCACAGCGACCCACCTCCTTCTTCCCCACGAGCGCCACCTCCTTCCTTCCTCCATGAGCAACAAAACGGGTGGGAGGCTGAGAGAGCTCAAGCACGGGCGACGCACGAATGGAGCGAGGTCAACGACCACAACGACCGCCACGAACTATGGCGACCTCCCCGGCCTTCTCTCCTCCCGTTAAGGTCAACCTCGCTGGTCGTTCCCCCTCTTCGTAGCCCCCGTTCGACCACCTGACGCCTGTCTTCCTCCTCTCCCTCAACTTCGTGTGACTTCATTGCAAGAACAAAAGGTATGGAACCCAAATCCCCTCTCTACTTCAGATTTTGTGGCAATGTAATTCGATTGGTGTTTGTAGTTGGTAGATCTGGTTGTCAGATTTTTTGGGGGGCATAATTGGTAGATCTAGAAGGAAATCCCTTTTTTCTTATGCTTCTTGTTCCTGCCATTGAAGTTACAGCCCCCTTTTTATACAGGGAATGGGGATTGCTATTGGTAAACAGTCTTTGTAGACCACCCTCGGAGGAGTTCACCTATCAGTTGTAAGTGTTATTGTTACAACGTTTCCCTTTTCTTCTGAAAGTAGGAACGAATCAAACTCAATAGGCTATTTTTGCTAACTACAAATGATTATACTGCAGTGCATGCCGATTACAATTTGTGTCGATATGAACAATGAAAAATTGCTGAAGAGTCCTACATTGGACTTTGGCAACGATGTGCTGCCGGCGAGGTATGCTACTAGCTGCAATCTACATAGGTCACCTCTATAGTTGGTGAATTGACATGTTCTTTTGAATAATAGATGTGATTTGTGTGCTTCATGGTTTCCAGGAACACCACGAGCTTCTTGAAGAGTTCATGACCGCAATTAAGCAAAGCTACGTCGAGAAAGTCCTTGTCCAGGTGAGTCAGAGTGGACTAATTTGTTATATCCCAACCGGGCGGCTCATGGTGCATGGCTTCAATAGACTAGCTGTGATTGTACCAGGTTTACTTTAGTAGCTCCCAGCAAGTGGTACTGCCTCATCAATTCCCAATGCTAGATATTGACCTGGATTATTACTATACTGAGCACAAAACTAAAGACAATTCAACATGCAGGTACAGGTGCTTGGAACCCATCATAGGTTCGACAATAAAATTTCAGGTCAATCCAATTTTAATGATAGTTTCAATTACTAGGTTATATTATATTGAGCACAAAGCATAAAAGATATGAGAGTATAAGCATTCCTGCTTCATTTTGCCTGTATACAACATGGTAATTCTGATTGTGAGAAAATTCCTATTAATTCGTTAATCTAAAAGTAAATAATTTGTGTTGCATAATTCTTTTAGATCTGTTATAAGTGACTGGCTAACTAGGCATATTTACCGGCTTTGATCTCATGTTCGGAGGATGATATGATAGTTCAATAGGTTTACAATGTTGTGTCCCTGCTACCTGCCGCAAGAGGAGTTACAATCTAAGAAAAAATATAGCGCTTCACAAAGTTGAATGTTTATCGCTCCCTTCCCTTTTTCGTAGGCTGTTGATGTTTTTAAATATATATATATATCATTTAGTGATGATTTAGTCCATATATAGTTTCAATTACTAGGTTCTCCAACTTAATGGCAAAACTAGAATAGGTGCACAACAAAAACATATTTTATCAGTAGCTACGCTTGATTGCCATATATTGATTCTAAGATTCTAATTGATAGAACTTCTATTGGTTTTATAAGTACAATAATAACTTCCACACTAATGATCTCTCGTTCATTTCTAGAAAATGCTTATTCGTAAAAGGATTCTAAGCTACCAACCAAGGCAACAGCTTGATTCCAAAGGAAATACATGATTCTAGAGTCCTTTAGCTTCGAGCTTTTTTTATGTACTTTGAATACTTATTGATGTACTCTCTGCTATATTTCTACCTTTTGTTGGTCTACAATGTTTTGATCCCTCGTAAGGTGGATGTATGATCTCTAAAATAACTGTATCGGATGGACAAAAGCAGGTCAGGTTTTACTGCTCATTCAGCATACAAAAGTATATATTATCATTCTCAATCTAAATTTGTAGCATACTTTGTATAGATGATACTACCACAATATATGTGTCTGAAATTCTGAAGTCGTATATGGGATTTTTTTTTTCCCACGTCAACGCGCGGGGTGGTTCCGACTAGTATAGCATCATACAAGGAAAAGATCACATGCTTGGGCGGCCCGAACATGCATGGTTTTAATGTATACGGGGGATTAGATAAGGCTGCCTCACGTCACGTTGCAACAGGAAAATGCTGTTTTGAAGAAGAAGAAGAAAGTGTTTTGGGTGAATTTTTTTTAAAACTCCAAAAATACGATGGTATCTGCAATACTACGGTCTATAAAGCTACAATGTTTGTCTTATCCAAACCAGGGTTTTCAAAACTAGTAGATAATTTTTACCGAGGGGGTAGAACCGGTTTGGTCGAAAATCAGGAAATTTTGGCCGAAAGTTCCTAAAAAAACTGAAATTTTCAGATTTTAAATTAAAAAGGATCAAATTCAAGCAAATTCGGATTTTTCGGCCCGATTTTGGCCAGTTTAAAGACTTATGCCGGGGGGGGGGACCGGTATTGCCGAAAAAATAACGGTCATCAAGGGCTTATAAACGGTCGTTAAAACGGTAAAGGTCCCATACCCGTTACGTTTATGGACATTTCAAGATTTGTCAGTTTTATCGGACCGTTAATTCTGTTTAACAGATGTTAACGTTTAACAGTCCCGTTTATTGGATAAAGTTATAAGATTGCCATATGACATGGAACATTATAACATACATAAGATGAATGCTAGCTTTGCTTTTCATTGCCACTTGAGTTGTTCATTCATTCAATTATGATTCTTTAATTACATTCACATCATGTCATCTTTTTTCTTCGTGTCACTGCTGTGGATGAGAGAAGATGAATTAGATGCTTATTTTGTTAATACAAACACATGTATATATTTCTCTGAATTTTAAATAGTAAAACCGTTTACAAGAAGGTTTATAAGAGCACTTACTGTATAAACACTAAAAGGTCGGATGACTATTCGTTAACCGTTTACCATTATTTAGAACATTGACCCTGATCCAAACGCCTCAAAGATTTATGTACCATGGTATTTTTAAGAAATTGTGCTATTGTCTACAAACTCCTAAAATACTTTGTTGTATCCAAACAGGTCACTCTTACGGAGGGGTATGGTGGAAATGTGCAATTATACAAGATCTTGTGGAAGTTGACACATCACACATGGTAATGAGACTGAGATGTGGAATCACAAGAGCCCAACATCAGTTTACAACCTAAATTTGATACTACTAGATATAATACATCCAGAAACGCCAGCTCTGCATTTCAAATCTCATCTTGCCTCTTCGCTTATTAATCGTCCGATAGCTGATGTAAGTAATACCTCCACCTCCGTGTTATATTACGGCCTCACAGGTCGCTGCTTCTGATCACTTCCTTGGAGGGGAAAACAATAGCAGCTATAGGTTTGTCCTCACAACCACCAAATTCATCGATGATGAATCGGAGGCCGTCGATGTGGAGCTTCCCATGGTGCCCACTTACAACGATGGTCTGCTTACCAACCAGATCCTGCAAAAAGAATCCATGTATCAGCATTTCTGTTCTTGTTATAATTTGATAAGCGCAAGAATGGCAGTAAAAGGATCTAGAGATAACATGACCCTCCTAACAGTAAAGGTCCTACCGGCCACATGTCTATTGACCATTAACTCTACACCATGTTGCAACGTTTATAGTAAGACTGCGACGAACTGGCCGTTGGTAATCTATCACATCCACTGCCCCCTTGCAAATGCATACCATGTGCTCGCTTGTTTCAGTGAAATCACAAGAGGTTCAGAACAAGTAAAAAAAGCCAGAGGCAGTCAGGCTGACCACATACTAGCTCATCCGATGGCAATGAAAATTTTCAACCAAATACACTACGAGAGAAACTGATGTGGTTTCTGAAACCAAAGTGCACCTGATTCACCTTGTATATGCATGGCGATATACAAGGTATTTGAGAATGACATGGCAAACACAACGATAAATAAAGCAACACACTCAAATAATTGTTGAGAGAATACTTGATGGCCTGCAATTTTAAATGGAAGCACATTTGAAACATTAGACCTTTTTGCCTGCGTACCACGCCATTTTCTTCTTTCCACAAATTACCAAGTAGTGCGAAAAAGCATTGGCATAATAATTTGATAATGAAAGAGAAGAAATCCAGGCCAGTGTCTATACTTGCACCATAATGAGTAAAAGTTATGTGCTCAGTGAGAAAGCTCTACCCTTTCATTTTGACATCTCACACCCTGTAGTCCTATCCAGGTCCAGGGTTACAAATTCCATGGTGGTACCGTAACATTTAAATTTGATTGGTTCCCACTGGAATTTCTATTCATCAATTCAAATTCTAAATTTAGATTCAAAGTTTTCCAGGCCGGAATTTTTTGCCCAGCTGTCACCGGGATTTTCAGTTCCTGGCACACCGCCAGATTTTTTTTATCCTTGATTGGTTGGTCCTATATATCAATATAAACTAGATCCAACCAAGGATAGAATTGCTGAGGTAAAAAGTGCACATTAATTTTCTCAGTTCACCAAATATTGGGTGCCACATATGGTGTGAAAATGCAAGTAGAGCTAGAAGCATTTATATGCAGGATACGTAGGTCTCTTCGCTATAATGGAGTAAGATGGTACTCTAAGGCCATATACAATGGTCCATAATAGTCCATCATGAACAGTCTATAAGAGATGCCACTTAGTATTTTTTATGAGGTGGAAGAGAGCTTTAATGAGGTGGAAGAGATAGCAGGATGAGATAGAAAGAGATCGTCTATTATACAGTAGTCGAATGTAACACGAGAAATAAAACACATATACGTAGAGAAGTTGTATATAGAGACATGTAAAAAGACAGCTTATTGTAGGAACTGTCTATAGATGACATAACGATGTACTATAGACAACAGTTGTCTATAATATTGTACATGTCCTAATGCAATGGATGATATATCTATTCATACACTTCGATTAACTACACAAGAGGGCGTTGAGGTGCTGCTAAATGCCAATATCAAATTGGTTAACATGAAAAACTAACAGAAGTGTAAAGCATTTGCCTCATGTAACATAGAGTGAGATATGATCATATATTAACTCACCTTTGGTATGTTCCAAACATTCCGCCTCCCGCAAAGCATTGGATTATTTGCCACCCTTGTGTCTCTTGTTCTCAAAATTCTAAGCTGCTCATTTAAATCCATGGACCTCTCCAGGCCAGCATGAACTGCTATCAGTTTGCACACGATCTGGCCTTCATCAGTATCTATAGGGACATTCTCCTGCCACACAATGACACAACCACAAAATCAAACACCAAAGCAAGCAACTCCTCTTGCAACTCTACCTATTTGCTGTGCAAGAAAATGAATGCATACCTCCTCATGGATCCAGACCAAGTCGCGCAGGAACTTCTTATGCTCCTCTGGTACAGCCTTCACGAGATCTGTAGTGAAATTAAAATCACTAGAAAATTAGAAGCTACTTGGTTAACTCACGTTGAAAGCTTTTATTAAGACTATGCTTACACTTTGGACAAGAGACACGAATTCGTTGTTTGGTGTCATCAGGTGGGCTAAATGTATATAATCGAGATAGTTATGTTGAACAGTTGTGTTTTCCCGTCAAAATAAGGTAGCATTTTAACTAAAACGATGTCGAAGCATCAGAAAATGCATCTGGGGTTTACATTTTTGTTGTACAGAAAACTCACTTATTCATAAATCTTACTCATAATTTTGTACTTCATAGGTCTTTTCTCAATCATAAGATTGTTTTTAGGCGATTGTGCATTTGTTTGCTATTTAGCAAACACGAAAGCACAGCTTCCATGCCTTTTTTGGGTATCAACGTTTCTTAAGGTTTGAAGCCTTATGATTAATTCATACATCAATTGCCTTATGATGCTAGTTAATAATTACATGTTTTCATACTTCAAACCCCTCATAATGATGCAAGCTACTCCCTCCGTCCCACCATATATGTCCAAAGTCCATCAATTGCGCAGATCAAGAGACACTAAATCTAATAAAATTAATGATATTGGATCATGCATACCCCTATTAAATGATATATTACAACTATTCATCCACTTTGTCAGCGTTAAAGGAGGGATACATGATGGAAATATTGAATAATTACACCTTTGATATCCTAGGATGCACGGACAAGGACACGCGTGTCGGACACGATACGTATCGGATACGGGATACGCCATTTTCTAAAAAATGGCGATACGGGGACACAGCTGTATAATAATAATAATAATAATAATAATATATGTATATCAGTATATGTATTATTGAATGCTTTTCTACGTGTTTATCAAACAGAAAGTGTAAAATGTTAGGAATATGTACCAGAGGCCGAGCCGGCCATAGGAGGTGCGGGTAGGCAGGGTGCGACGAGAGAGCAAAGGGCAGCGCGAGAAGAAGGCGAGCGAGTAGAGGGCGAGCAGAGGAGGGGCGCCGTGGAGAACCGCTCGGCCAGTCATAGGAAAGGAGCCACAAGGCAAAGAATGGAGGAAGGTAAAAGGGGAACTGGGGAAGAAGCAAACCAGGAAAGGAGCCGGCGGCGGGAGCACTGGAGGAAGCGTCAGAACCGCCGGTGGCCGTCGATCCGCCAGTGGCCGTCGGGAGCACCGGATCTGGCGACGACAGCAAGGCGGGCGCTGCGGCGGCGTCGAGCGAAAGGTCTGCACAAGCTTGGGTAAGGCAACAGGCAAGGCAGGGGTACGTTAACCACAGGTGAAGTTGGGCCGAATTGAATGGGGATTGTTCATTTTGGGCCGAATTGAATGGACCCAAGTGTCGGATACGTATCCCAGCAGTGTCCGATACGTATCCGATTTTGTTTTTCTTTTTTTTTGCGATTGAAATTTCCGACACGCCGAGGATACGTATCCGAGCCGTGTCGGAGCCGTGTCCGTGTCTGACACGGACACGGCACATGGCTGGCATGTCGGTGCTTCCGAGTTGATATCCATAATGGACTTATATTCCGCGACAACGCTTCCAAAAAAAATAGGGACTTGTATTCGGAGGGAGTATTTGACATTTCATATTACATTTTTGGATAAGTAATAAGACTTGTATTCGGAGGGAGTATTTGACATTTCATATTACATTTTTGGATAAGTAATAAGGCGATCGAGGTATGAACACAAGTAATAAGCTGGTTAAGCAAGGGAGCAAGTAGACAATCTAATGCTAAATCGTACACTGACCCGGGATCCATGTGCGACGCCGTAGGACTCGAAGGTGGGCTGCGCATCGTAGAATGAGCCCAAGAACGGCATCCCATTGGAATCATACTTATCCTTCATGGCTCCGCCCCACCTCCTCCCCTGCACGTGCATGTCCTCGTGCCCTGGCCCCCGGAACCACCCCTCCCGCTCCTCGTTGTCGATGTACTCGTCCCAGGTTGCGGCGAAGGGGGAACCGTCGGAGGCCGGCGGCAGCGCCCCGACGAAGGCGGTGAAGCCGAGCTCGTGGTTGCCGCAGAGGAAGACGTGGCGCTGGGCCGGGTGGCGGGCCGGGAGCGCGACGAGGAAGTCGAGGACGCGGCGCGTGTGCGGGCCGCGGTCGGAGTAGTCGCCGAGGAAGACGACGAGCGCGGTGGCGAAGGCGTCGGCGGGGAGCGCGGACTGGAGGTTGGACCAGAGGCTCTCCAGCTTCGAGATGTAGCCGTGCACGTCGCCCACGCAGATCACCGTGCGGCGGGGAGGGGCGGAGAAAGAAGCCATCTCGCTGGCGGCGTTTGGTAGTGGGCAGTGACTAGACTTAATACGAGCTTTAGCAAACTTCCACTGAAGTAATGGACATTGACTGGACTCATCGGTCGCATCCGTTAATAGTGACCATTGTGCTCTCCTCCTAGACAACGGAGAAGCATATTCGGATAGTGGTTTTGGATATTCAAAGTATTTTGGTCGGATTCGGTTAGTTTTCGCTGGATTCGGATTTGGACATGAAATATCCGATGATTTCAGAGCTATCCGGGAAATAAAACGGAGCTATCCGAAATGCTATCCGATTACTGTCTGAGAAAACGAAGCCTACGCAAGACACCCAACTTAGTCAGTGGCCTGATGATGAGATACGCGAGACGTCGACCCAAGCCAAGCATCCAGATTCCAGAGCAGACAGCACAACACTCGAGCTCTAACCCTAACCCTCACCGCCATCGCCGCTGCCGCCTCCCTCCTCCCTCGCCACCTCCCATCCCGCCTCGTCCCCTCCCTCCTCAGCGCCACCTTCCCCCACCCTCACGTCGCTGCCGTCTCCCTCCCTCACCTCTCCCCACCCACGCCCTCCCCTGCCGCCACCTCGTCCCCTCCCTCCTCAGCGGCCAGCACCGCCTCCCCCACCCTTGCATCGCGACCTCGCCTCCCTCCTCATCGTCACCTCTCTCCCACGCCTTCCCCCGCCCCATCCCCTAGCCGCCATGCCTCCTCCTCCTCCTTGCCGCCGCCTCCCCCGCCGCCGCCTCTCCACACTGCAAAGGCCTCCTCCTCCGAGAGCAGCAAGCAGAGGTTAGTGATTTTTGTTGAACTTTGAAGAAACTCTTGAATTGTTGATGCTTTATGTTGAGTACTTGAGCATTGAGTATTTGAGTAGCCTCATGCTCCTTCATAGCATTGTTAATCTTGCTATGCACTTGTAAATTTCATGTCAACATCATGTTCTCAGGTAGAATTCACCGTTTTTAGATGGATATATTCAAGCAAACCGAAATAGTCACCAGACTAATTTGGAAGATTGGATTTTCTTTGTTGCATAGTTCAATTATGCCTCTTATTGTACTAGAATCCCTACTAGAATTCCACAAATATTTAGGTTTTGTTATCTATTGTTCTATTGTTTGATTGAACAGAACAACAATATGTCAATATGCATGCATGTCATTATGCTCCCAAAGAGAAACTGCTAAGTGCTAAAGGGTTCATTACATAAGGCAATTCTGAAAAGATAACAGAATTCCACAAGAAACAAAAGGAAGAACAACCATAGTTTCTTTGCAAACCGAAACATGCCATTGCATTTTTTAAAAGGATGAGAAACAGCTCCTTGCAAATGAAATTACGAAAGCGCGAAGAACAATCAAAGAACGAGATTTGCGAACTTTTAGAAATGTTATCATGCTTCATGAAACTCATTACTTGCTCGTTCACCTACTATATGCATATATTACATCTCATTTGTTAGCTTTGTTGCTATTAGTAGGGTATTGAGAATTTGAGATAACTGCTGCAAGTGGAAGTGCGAGCGTTTGTGCAAGCACAGAAGCATCCTCTGTTGCTGCTACCGCAGTAGTTGGTACGGGCCACTCGACGCCAACACCAACGCCACCGAATGTTGGTGCATTGGTGGCGTTTGAGAAAACCACAACCATGGGAGGTGTAGGACGTGTTGAAGTAGACGAAGAGACTTGCACGGGAGAAGTTGAGGCTGCTGTGAAGAAGTAGAAGAAGTATACCTCTAAGATTTGTGAGTACTACTCTAAGTACTTGTTGACCGTTAAGACAAAAGATGGTAGGAAGGAGAAACAAGTTTGGACGAAATGTAAGAAATGTCCTCATAAAGCTCAAGCTAAGACCTCAAGAGGAATGAAGGCATTGTGGAATCATGTGGGATTCAAGTGTGCCGTAAAGCAAGGCCAACAGCAGTTGCAATTTGAGAATGATGAAGGTGAAGAAAATATTTCAGTTCAGACTTACAGGTATGATGTTGAAGCTAGCTTGAAGAAAATATTTTCATGTGAGATGTTTATGTCACATACTAAATCTTGTCGCTCAAGATGGCTTGAAAGTAATTGCATCTTCAGTTTAGAATATTAGAGCTACTATTGTTATTGTGAAGAATTCTCCATTGCAATGGGAGGAATTTCAGAAGTGTGCAGCAGAATGCAGTTTGGACAATAAATTCGTTCTTCCATTGGATGTGTCTATAAGGTGGAACTCCACATATGAAATGTTGAGCCATGCTATTTACTACAGGAGAGCTTTTGAAAGATTGTTGTTTTTAAATGAGGGTTAATATGAGAAGTATTCTTCGACAAATGAGGAATGGGATATGGCGGATGCACTATGCAAGTGTTTGCAGAAATTCAATGATGCTATTGTGATATTTTCTGGAAATCAATATCCAACAACAAACTTGTTTTGGTGGGAATTTTGTGAGATTAATATGACACTTGCAGAATGGTGGGAAGGTGCTGATGTCACTATTTCTTGTATGGTAGAGGCCATGAAAGCCAAATATGACAGATATTGGGACAAATACAACATAGCTCTTGCTGTGGCATGCTTTCTTGATCCTAGATACAAGAAAAAACTAGTAGAATATTTTATGAGGAGGATTTATCATGAGAGAGGCTACCCATGAAGTTAATCGCTTCATAGATGTTGTGAACAAATTATTCCAAGCTTGCCTGTCAAGTACTCCTGAAGCTTCAAAGCCTAATTCTGAATAAGGGCATTATCATCCACATGGTGATGCCGACTTGGGTCTTCATGACATTGAACAATTCTTGTATGAGGATGCAATTGTGACAAGTTGTGGTATGAATGAATTGGAGCTATACCTTAAAGAAAAACAAATTCGGTGGGTGGATCCTACTGGTAAGGGTGCAGAGTTTAATATATTGGCATGGTGGAACACACACCAAGGGACTTTTCTTGTTCTCTCATGACTAGCTCGTAACATGCTAGCTATTCAAGTATCAACCGTTGCTTCAGAGTCGGTGTGTTGTTGATCCATTTCGTAGTCGACTAGAAACCGAGGTGGCCGAGGCTCTAATTTGTACCAAGAACTGGACAACTTCATCTAGGAAAGGTAATAATAAGTTATAGTTCATAGTTTATACCACTTCCAGATTTAGTTTACTAACTTCATGTCATTTTAAAAATTCATGTTCCAAGGAGAAGATAGCATCACTTATTGATGAGTTGGATTTGGAGCTAGAGGATAAACAATGTGCTACTACAAACATGAGCGAGAAGGTTTGATAATTGTTAATTTGTTACTCCTAGATTGTTAGTTGAACAACTCATAGAATCTTGCATGAGTTTTAACTAGTGTTGGGCCTGTTGGCTGCTAGGAAGCTAAGAATTCGCTATTGACTTTGCTTAAAGCTACCATGATATGCATTTCCTGATTCTAATGTATTTGACATATTTGTTTAACTAGCTTTTGTTCTGGATAGTTTCAAGCTTTATGGGTACCATAGCGGCTAGTGCCACTGCCACATACCAAAATTTGGCAGCTCTTAAATTTAGAAGGTTGATTGGAAATTAATTTTTTTTCTTAGAAATGATGAAGATATTCTATTTTTCATAGTTAGGTTCGAATTTTTTAGTACTTTCAACGTTGTCCGAGCCTTCTCCTTTGAGACTAACCACATACATGAAGTTAACTACTCTATTCTGCTAAGAGATTTGTGTGGGGATACGGGTAGGTTACGATAGCTACAAACAAAAAATTCTACCATGCAAACCAGGAAGCCAAGCAAGTAGATGATCACGAATCGTTACCACCAGACGCGCAGAGCAGCGGAAGAAGGGTTGGAGCAGTCTGGTCCAACGTAGCGCACATCTATGTAGTGGTCGTAGTCGATCGTCCAACGTCGATCACGTCGATGCAGTGGTCGTAGTCGATCGTCCAGCATCCTCGTGAGTCAATCGTCTCCTCCAGCAACCTCTGCAGTTCCTTGTGAAGATCGCGGATCGTCCTCAAGTGCAACAGTCGCAATAGCGCCTCTACGGTATCCACACGTCCAGGGAAGGAACAACCATGCGTAGGTGTGCTAGCACCAAGTTGCACGGTAGAGCTCTCAGGAAGATGGCGGCTAGGGTTTCGGTAGAACAACTCAACTCACGACTTTCATGTGTCTCGTCTGTTACGTTCACACGTGCCTCCCAACAGCCTCATGCATCTCCTTATATAGTGTTCGTGACGGATCCTATCCGAACACGCTTGACTTAATCGATTCGATCGGGTTTGTTCCAACCCTTAAGTGTGACCTCAGAGGTTCATGCGTAACAGCCAGACTCGAAACCCTTTCCGATCACGAGTCGAGCAGACTCCTAGTAGAACATAGCGATTCTCGAATACACACAAATTATATCGGACGAACCTTAATGCAATATGATCTACGATCAGTCCTCATCACTTACGACTGTGTCCTATCTCTATATGACCATTCAGATTTGGTCACGATCATTCAGTAAGTCTTTACGACTAGGTTTCACCACTCTGTGATTACGCTCGACCGATCACGACCACTCAGATCTCCATACGACCGATCAGAATCGCTCGAACTAAGCGACCTACTGTATACTCCCTTTGCCTCACGATGTCTGGTTGAACTCCAGGTGAGATGTTGTGTCATTCATGGACTGTTCAATACTTTCTCAATCGAGTGTCGGATTACTTTACGTGGTCGAACACTTCGACTACTAGTGGAATGGCTATGCACTTTCTTTATCCGATTACAACGAGGGGCCCAGAGACATCTCTTCTGTTATGTTAGGAGGGGCAAATCCTATATTCGACCAGTCACATTTCTTTGCATGTTTCATAGCATACCCGAAAGTTACCTTTATAACTACCCAGTTACGGTGTAGCGTTTGGCAACCCCTAAGAGTGCTATTACACATGTAGGGAACCATGCTGATCTCAGGTCTAAGTATTATACATCATCATTGCTTGAGACCAACTAACGACACATAGAATCATAACAATCTCAATAGTGTCTCAAGGTGGATCTAATCCAACATCATGTTCTCTAACATGTGTCCATATTATTAGTTTGATATCTCCATATCCATGACCCGTGAAACATAGTCATCAACCAATACATATGCTAGCCTATTCATATGTGTCCTCATATGTTTCCAACCAGGGATTGTATAAGAATAATTATCGCAGAAATATAGAGTTTTACAATCAAGTCACATACTTGATAATCAATATTAACAATATTATTCTAGGAACAAGATAACATATTATCCAATATTATGAACATAATGAAATATAATCATCTCTATGATTGCCTCTAGGGCATATTTCCAACAATTTAGTCCCAGCAATCAAGTTACCACTGGAAATTGTACCATGTTCATGCAAGTATTAAATGAGTAACAAAGATTGAGAAGGATGTGTACTCTATTTGATAAGGAAAGAATTGCCTGAAAAGACTAATAATCCTTTTGCACATTTATATTTGTGCCAGAAAATATCAAAATTCTTTTGGCTAGAGTGGGTAGAGTTTGTAACTTTGGAATGGATTATAAAAAAGTTTATCCAAACATCATGGCTTACATAAGCTAGTTTATTGAGGCTACTATTTTTGTAACAAACTGCGTACCCAAATGGAGGCTACTATTTTTGTTAATTCGAAACTTGGAAGATGTTTATTCTATTGTGGAATTCTTAGGTGCTGCATCTTCACATAAGCCATCAGGTTACTTCATCTTCAGATTTATTCGACAAATTGTACAAATCTGGCATTCTACAAATCTTTTTTGTAGGATGAGATGATGATTGAGGCTGAGATCGACTGAGGCATGATCATAGAGATGGCTCGCTGCTTGTTGCTGCTAGACAAGTCTTTTGTGTGGCCAACAAGTTGCTACTTACTTACTTAGCATTTATTGTCTTACTAGTTAGTAGTTACTACTTGGCTACTTGTTGTGCTACTATCATGTGTTGTGAACTTCTGATGTAATTTTGGACCGTGTGAGGTGTGAGTTGTGAACTTATGACTTGCTACTTGCTAGTTACTAGTTAGTAGTTACTACTTGCTTACCTAGCCCCTGTCATGTACTTGCTACTTGCTAGTTACTACTATTTGCTTAAATAGCCTCTATTATCGTGTGATGTATTTAAATTTGTTTGTCAAACTACTAATCTAGTTGCATTTTGGACATGTAGTTTGTTTGATTTATTTTTATTTGTGCAACATATATGGTTTATGTTTTCGCGTAATATCCGAATAAGTATTCGTGACCGTGACAACCAGTATTCGGTTCGACGTGTATTCACTCCGTATTCATGACCGAGACTATCCACACTCATATTCATATTCGACACTGTCTGTGTTCGATTCCGAATCCGAGAAAAAAATATGGAAAAGGATGCAGGATGAGCGATATCTGTCCGTATCCGTTCCGTTCCGTTTGCACCCCTACTTATCGATTACATCTTTGTTGGGGTCTTGGAATACCCAGATTTATGTAATGCAATTCAAATGCATGAAAGTATGACATTTTTAAAACTTTTATTACATTTTGATGATATTAGAATTTCCCTAAATTTTATTTGAAATCTTGTCGAGCTTTGAATTTCAAGAAATTTTTTTTTAACAAGATACAAACCTAATTTAAGTCGATAAAATTTGAAAACAAATTTAATCTTAATTTAATTGCCAAACTGAAATTTGAAATTGAATATAAAAGGAAAATGAATTAAAGCAAAACCTCAAAATCCGATTTGGGCCAAAACCTAACCAAGCCCAACCCATTTATCTTTTTCCTTTTTTTTTCCCGTTTCCTCCTAGGCCGGCACGTCCCTCTTTTCTCGGTCCACCAGCCCACAAGCTCCCTTCCTTTCTCCCCGGCCTACTTCCCTTCCCTTCCCCTCGGCCTGCCTCCTTCTCCCGGTTGTTGCTCTCCCCAGCGCCGCGGCCCGTCGTTCTTTCCTCCTCCCTCTTGTTCGAGCGCTTGCCTCGCCCACACACCGCTTGTAGCCGCGCCGTGTGCGTGTACATGCCAGCGACATGCCCTCATCTCATCCTCACTACCAGGTGCTAGCAAAACCCCATCGGTTAGGCTCAACTGCTTCATTGACTCAACATTGATTCACCGACATTGTGGCTCGCGTATGCTTGCGACTCCGTCGTCACCCACTTGTCACTATTGTGCTGACTTCGACATGACACTGCCCACGTCAGCCACAGCGTAGTGACGTTGCCTACCTCGCCTACGTCAGCCACAAGCTTGCCGCTGCATCCCATCCACGCATACGCTCACGCCCATGCCACACGCTGCAACAGATGTCACTGCACCAGTCGTTGCGCCATGCTCCCGAGCGCTCGCCTCCATCCATTTAAGACCCAACCGCATGTGCCCTGGCTTCCTCTTGCTCTCCCTCACCATCCTCCTCAACTCCTTATTCCATCTTCTTCATCTCTGAGCTTGAATCGAGCTCACATACTCGCTGTTGCGCGCTGACCGTGAGCACCTCCCATGTGCAACCGCCACTCTAGTGAGCCCCTTGCCAATTTGTTCACGTCAAAACGTGTTCTAGGACCTCCTCTTCGATACCCCTCCATCAATCTAATGTTCCATTTATAGGAGCTCGCCGACGCCATCGTCTTCCCCGTTATCAGTCGAACGCCAGTGCAACCATCACCATTCTTCACACGGGGCATATCGGCCCGATTTCTCTCTCTGGGAGCATCCCCTCACCTCCCCCCAATCTCTCCCCATCACTGATTTGGTCCCTCTTCCCCCGGACCGACACTACCACGTCAAGCTCGCCGCGCCACCCACTCTCGTCGCTAGGCCGCCTCGCAGCTCCTCTGCCTCCACCGTCTGGTCTGGTGAGTTCTCCTCACTCCCCTCATGCTCATGTTCTCCCCAATTTTGCTCCTCTCCTACCTGGGCGTCGCCACCCCTTTCCTTCCGCACCCTCGGTCATCATGCACCGCCGCCAGCCCGCCTCTCTGTCGCCACCCCCCTGACTCTTCACAGTCACAGCTACCCATTTTGGCCGTCGGCGTCACCCCCTAGGTCATCGACCTCCGTCGTCGCCACCTCCAGAGTTGAGAGCACTGTCGGGACCCAAATTTACATATCCGAAAGCCTCTGTGTATTCTGAACTGGTCCCATATCAGTTGCTAGCTCACACAGAAAACATCGACGAAATACCATCCATTTATCGATTTAACTAAAAAGATCTCAAATAACAAATAATAATAATAACTAGACCTTATGGTCAATGTTTACTTAACTTGCCACGCGGGCTAAAGGAACAAATAAACTCTTACAGTGGAACGGAAAAACTTGAAACGACCAATCAACATGCCCACAGGCAATCGAGTGGAGAACACATCCTAATTCGCAAAGTCTTCATAGTACTCCTTCTCAAAGAATTCTTGAGCAGCTTGATATTTTTCAACTGAGCAGCAAAGTTTTAAGTCGTGGGTACATAAAGTACCCGACAAGTCATAGAGAAACAGTATGCATTTAATATTAATGCAAGGCTTGAACAAAGGATTAGCTGTAAGGTTCTTTTGCACAAAGCAATATTGATGATAAATACAGTAAATAGATTGAAATACGTAGATTAAAAGATAATAAGTAAATAAAGTAAACAGTTTCTTTGAAATCAACCAGTGAACTTCCATTCACTTCCCAACCAAACCGCCAAGTGAATTCCCTATTCACCAACCGACACAAACCATCACATGAATTACCCATTCACCAAACGAACATTATATTTATCAAGTGAACTTTCTATTCACACGTCGACACATTTTATAAAAAAACTCTACCTCTTGTGTGAAATCCTCGAGCATGTCCATGACCGAGGATGCGGCTATTCGAATAGATTGATTAACACTCTGCAGATATTGTACACTTTACCCACAAGATGCAATCAACATTGTACGAAGCTGATCACGCCAAAGCCTTCGAAAGTTTCATCTCAACAATTGACTCTTCCGATGTGCATACCGTCGACCCCAACCTCACCGTTGGACCGACGCACACTGTTGGACCTCGAAGCGGCGAACCATCCATCGATGTGACTTTCAGAGTATTCTACACTTCCACCCATCACTAAACCTACAACCTGAGTAGTCAATGTCAAAACTTCACAACTTACTAAGTTGGACCTGTCCCATCAGACATGTGGTTGTACGATAAGGCCTAGTTCAATGGCGCACAAAATTAAGTTATTGACAAGTTACTCAGGCGAGTCTACCACATCCCACAACATGCTAACCGCACCCCCTTTACTTCACGATCACTCACCCGAGCGAAAATTATTTTTTTCAACAAGACCAATGACATATCATGTCATGGTACATAAATTTTAACAACAGTGGCTACCCGCCACAATTCCATATCTCATTAAGTTGAATTTAACATTATTATACATGTGATCATGAGCCTATTGTAACTAAGCATGACTAAACATCTCTATGATATCCATGTTGGTGATACAAAATATGTCCAACTAAAATTAACCATGCTATGGTGACAAGTGATTCATGGCACTCAAAAGTTCAATGGAGGCATAATGGCAAATAGGCGACTAACTAACCACAAAACTGTTGATATAAAGATAGCATGCAATTGACATAAAATAGTGTACTTTTGAAATCATAGGTTCAATATGATCAATGGACTACGACCTACCTTGGCTTTGGCTCTGCTCAGTTACCACACTTGGATCTTCAAAGTTTGCTTCTGCACTTGCTCCATGAAACAGATCATCTAATGAGAGAGAAAACAATAGGTGAAGCACAAATAAATTCAAAAGAAATTCAAATAAAATCCAAAAATTGTAAAACCAACTCTAAAAGAAAGAGCTCAATTTTAGATGAATTTAGGAATTTGAATGGACTTGACGAGGATATAATAATCCTCATTTATTTATTCATTTGTAATTTTTATTATAGATAGCAATATCTTTATATTACCCATAGACATACCCCTTACCATTCGTAAGGGAGGAGCTTAGTCGAGTGGTCGTAAGTCCTACTACGACCACCCCCTAGTCGTAAGTAGGGGCGAATCCACCATAGGTTCTTGTGGGTGCTCGAGCACCCCCTCCTCCCACCACGGTACCCCTAGTATCCAGTACTCACTGAGACTGAAGAAGAGCTGGAGGTTGAAGAAGAGTCGGACTGCCGGAGGTTGAAGATTGAAGAAAGAATGTGTCTTAAGGGCTAAGGCCCAATCAGATGGTGGCTTAAGTCCTAGCACCCTAGCCAGCCCAAATCAGTGGCGAACTAGCGACTCGGCGGCCCAAATCTGTGGCGAATTCAGAGAACATGAGGAAGAGGAGGTGAGGAACGGCCGAATGCCCCAAACAGATAAGATCTCCTTTGGGAAAGACGGAGTCACGGAGAGATCGAGTCAGAGAGAGACTCGCCATCGACTCGGCAGCCTAGTGCGGCGGAGGGGGAGGCGGTCGACGACTCGGCGCGGAGGGGGAGGGGGTCGGAGGCAATTAGCGACTCGGTGGCCTAGCGGCCCAGCACAGAGCGGAGGGAGAGGCGGTCGGCCTCGGCTGTTCAACGCATCAGCGCATCCGTGAGCTGGTGAGGTAAGGCAATGAAATGTGATTGTGATTTGTGAATCCCCAATTTTTTTGGTTGTGCGGCTTGTGCCTGTGTGTGCTGTGTTATTGTCTTATTGAAGGCAGTATTGAAGCTGTGACTCATTGACTGTGAGGTGAACTGGTGGCTTGGTGAGGCCATCTAGCCGTGAGCCCGTGAGGGTGACTGGGTAAGGCAGTGAATCTGTGAATGAGTGAATCCCCAAATGAATTGATGCAAAAACAATTGTCTGTTGCAACGTGAAAATTTAGTTAGACTAGATTGATGAATTGATTATTGATGCAAATGTTTAATGAGTGGTTGTTGTTTAATTTATGATTGATGAATTGATGCAAATTGTTGTTTAATTGACAGTAGCCATTAGCCGATTAGCCAATTTGTTTAATTAGTGGTTGACTGGTTGCTGTTTAATTATTCTTAGATTTACAAAAATGGAGAAGTGGACTTTGCACAAATATTTCTCAAATAATGCAACTAGCAGTAACCCTCCAACCATATAAAGCAGAACTGAAGCAAAAAAGTTTTGACATGAATTTAATCCAGATGATATTATTGCCGACCCAACATGTCACAAACCAATTGAAGAGTACATTTTCAATTTGTTCTCTTTCTATTTATGTATGAATATGACATTCCAATAGTAAAAGACCAGTAGATGTAGTTTTGGTATGCTTATGTTGTGCTATAGCCTCAACAATAGGGCTCCCCCTCTACTTTCATCCTGGATTCGCCACTGGTCGTAAGCCTCTTCTATGACTAATATCTAGTCATAAGCTTTCTTACGACTAGTCTTAGGTTGTGAGCCTTATCTACGAGCAACTTGTGGCCGTAAGTATATCCACAACCTAGTCGACTACGACTACCCTATATCGATGAAGTCAACGGACATGTGGGCCCAGTCGGTTAGGGAGTATTATTCGCCGTGTTTAACACATGAGGTATTTAATATGCGTTGTGAATAACCGCATAAATCACCTCTGTCTCTGACAATAACTGTCTGGCAACGTGGGGGTGCCACGTCCCTAGCAGCAACCTCCATCGAGCGGTTCATCATTTGAAACGTTGAGGCACCACTTCACCTGGAGAAACTACCACCTCTTCATACACTATATAAAGACTAAAGTTAGAAGGCAAAGGGACGAGGTAGATCGATCAAGAGGACAATCTGGAGCACAAGCCCTTGTCTTTCTCTTGATTGTAACTAGCATACTCAATACAACCACACATGAGTAGGGTTATTATTCTCTCCGGAGAAGGCCTGAACCTGTATAAAATCCTTGTGTCATTCTCTGCGAGATTCTATTTTCCAGGAGCCCCCCCTCCGAATCAAACAATCATACGTAAGATCGGTTTTAGATCACCGATAGTTGGCGCCGACCGTGGGGAGGGTCCGGTGATTCCTCATCGAGAGGTTTTCTTTTTTCTCTCAATTCTAATGCTTCAATGGCAGGAGAATAGAACGAGGAGACTTGGTTCGACTTGGCCGACTCCGCAGATATCGACATAGATGCCGGCTTCGACTATGAGCCGAGTATCATTTCATTTTATGGTAATGTCGCTTCGAGAGATCATTCGTCGTATCCAAAAGACCATGCCACCGATGGAGTTGAGGAGGGATCCCTTTCCCCCACAACAATACGTCCAAATGAGGGACCAGTTTCCTCAGAGGGCAAAGGTCTATCAGACCACAATCAGGACTCCACCATGGCAGGCCCAGAACATAGCGGGGGTTCCCCCTCTAAGTGTTCGAGTCCGCCTGAGGCAGTCCGACTTGGCACGACAAGTCCTAGAAGCCATCATTCTGAGACTCCATTAGCATCTGGTGGTCGTCTCCCTTCAATTGGCCCCGCAGAGGATGTGGGCGAGCATGCTCTTCCTACGGGTTCGACCATTCCATCACAGGGCACACCTATGGATGGAGACGGTTATAACCCATAATTCCCCCTTCTTCAAGGGGTTTACTCTAAGTCGCCAGACGGTGTCATTTGACCACTCCTCAACCTAGGAGGTCTCAAGCGCAAGTGAAGATCATATACAAGAGGTCTTCGTCCTCCCCTCAGATCATGATCTCTCTCTCCTAGAAGCGGGCATGAGGATGATCCCCGCCGATCACACCATACGATCCCTCGTGGGAATGGTGAGGAGGCCTCTGGCAATGAACGGGATCAACACTCTGATGAGTGTGGGAGAAATTCTTGAAATGATCGCACTCCATTGACGCAAACTCAAGGATCACATGTGGATGATCCTGAGACAACCCGATGCAAAAGAATTGTGGCTTAGAGAAATTTGCCTGGATGTGTTCAATATCAGTCGGAGGAAGCTCGGGATCTCCAACATATAAACAATCTGCTCGAGAACCCAACCCAAGAACTCGTACGAGCGTCAGGGTATGACCTCTTCGCTGAAGAGATCGCACGAGGTTTTGAAGCACGATGGCAAGACTTGAGCATCCTCGCCAACATCATTTTGCAAGTCGCAGCGGTACGACTCCATCGACCACCAGTCGTTCGAACAACTCAACTCATGGAGATCGGCGCGATAATAGGTTACTTCATTCCCCTAACCTTAACTCCAGTCGAAGAAGAGTTCTTCGAACGTCTGACGGTCGACAAGCTCCTAGGGGAGGTGATCGATCACCACTCCAACCTAGAAATCTGCAACAGCAGATGAAATACGAGGAGTATTACCCTCGTAGGACTGAGACCTATCATAGGTCGGGTCCACCTACAGCTGGGTACCGTCGTTTACGATCACCTGGTGATATCAACCCTTCTTTTCTAGAAAGAAGGTAGTATGATGTCATTATCGGATGTCGGTCGTTCTCGCCTGATCTCCGAGCTATTCACCGTCGCCATGGTTTCGACTAAATGAACATGGAGAAATTTGATGACATGTAATCCCATCAAATTCCTTCAAATCTACACACACCGCTCGAGCAAAGAAGAGGAGGAGAGCACGCATAGCTTAATTACCTTTCAACTGTACTCGAAGGGTCCGCTCGATCGTGGTTGTTAAATCAGCCACTTGACTTGATCTATTTGTGGCAACACCTCTGTGACTGTAACAGCCCAAATTTTCAATTTCTGAGAAAAATTTAAAAATTATTTATTTTTATGGATTTTCTGAAATTTTTAAAGCTTTACTTAAATAACCTTAAAGCTAAAATAAAATTAATTGCAAAAAACTATTATCGAGTTTAAGTTGGAATTATTTTATTTAAGTCCAAAATACCTTTGAGAAATTATGTGAATTTTCTCATAATTTTTGGATTTTATTTACTATTTTTTAAAGCTATTTTGAATTAACCAGATTAAATCAATTGATAAATCAAATTAAAATCTTCAAAAGCAATTAAATAATTCAACTCTACTGTTTCCTATTCACACGCGCGCGGCCCACGCAGCCCGCTATCTCCGCCAACCCCAAAGAGTTCTGCGTGTCTGCGCGCTGATCTTGATCCGGTGGCCATTGCTTTACCCGCCTCTTTCCCTATTCGCTACCATCACCGGCTGTGGGCCCTGGCCCATTATCTTCAACCTCTTGCCGTTTCTTTCTTGCTGCCGCCATTGGTGAGTCCGAAGCTTCAAACGACAACGGCAGATTCGCCCGATTCTCCGCGTGGGTCTCACGTTCTAGAAGCCTTATCTCTCCTCAACCAATTCCGAATCTTATCTTTTCAAAATTGAGTTTGAATCTCGTTTAATCTCTTATCCCCTTTCGGTTCCGAAAAGAACTCCACCGCTGTTACGCCATCTCGAGGCCTCCCAAGCCCTATAAATAGCCCCTAGCGTTTGCCCTTCTCCTCACACCCCGAAACCCCAAGTCACCGATCCTCTAGAGCTCCGGTGCCGCCACAATTCCATTTTTAGGTTTTGTCGCCGCCGGCATTGTTTCTTCAATTGCGCCGCCACCGTCGACGCCCTGTCGCCGTGGAGAACACCTTCGACACCCCCGTCGCGACAGCTTCCTCAGGGACCTCTTCGTTGCTCCGGAGCATCGCCGACGACCTCGTCCGACAACAACCGAACATCTCCACCGCCAAAAGCTCGCCACGACCGACCACCGCCTCGTGCTCCAACCGGCACTCTAGGTGCGCAATAGCCTTCTACCCAATGCGACTATTCACTCGCCGACGAAGCTCAATCGCGTTGCCGTGGCGCAATCAAGATCACCGGCTGCGGTCAACGCCGCGCTGGGTCAAATAGGCCACCTCGGTCCACCAGATACGTGCATGGGTGGCGGCCCATGTGGCGCCGACGCAAAGACTCCACGCAAAGGCTCAGGTGGCGGTTCCAAAAGCCCTAGGCCCGAGGCTTGGTGGACTTGGTTCACCGTGAGTCGAGGCACTGACATGTGGGTCCCACATGTCAGGGTTATTTTATTTTAGTTAAATCCCGATTTTTTCGAGCGCTGACGTCAACCGGCGCAAGAATTCGGATTTTCCTTTAGAAAAATAATTCGGGAAATTCTTTTAAAATACAGATTAAAGTTAAAACTTGTAAAATCCATATGTTTTGCATCCAAACTCCAAATTGGATGATTCAAATTGCTAAATTCGTATAAAATCATTATATAGATAACTAAACTAAAATATTTTGATTTGGAGTTAGTTTGATTTGTCTTTTTGAATTTATTTGAATTTCATTTGATTTGTCGTATTTTCGCGTATAGACTTCAACGACTCCAGAGAGGTAGATCCTTTAGAGGAATTAGAATTTCAAGACTTCAATGAAGGCAAGTTATACCCTTGACCATATTGCTCCCAGTATTTTAAAGCTATTTAATTTAGTTTGTAAATTATTAATTGCATGCTTACTTTTATTAAATTATTTCAAGTCCCTGTTTAATTACTTATGTATTCTAATTGTTATTGTAAGGCTAATTTTGAATATTGAAATGTCATTCCTTTGTCACCGTAGATAAATTGGTATGGAAATTATTCATGCTTAGCAAATTGTTAGACCATGATTTTGATTTTGGGAGGATTTAGCCAAATCATTACAAAATTGTTTAAACTTGGACCTATGGTATTGTTTTACCATAGAGTTATTGTAAAGGTGGTTTTTATTAAAATAAAATTAAAAATAGTTTGGACTTGGGCGAAATGGTTGAATGGTGGGTGCAGGTTTATGCACGAGTTTAATCTGTTAGGATTAAAGCCTGTGGTTGATTTGAAAGACGCCCAAGTCGATTAAGGACCACTTGTGGAGTGCCTTTGCTATGCCTTACTGCACCACCACATGGCCTGTATGGGTAGGACCTGGCTTATTAATTTCGGATACCTCATAGATATTCATGCCATGTTGTATGAGTGGGTGTTGGTTAGACAGTAGTCCCACCTGGCGTAAGAGGGGGCTTCCGGAGGATGGACAATCCAATAGAAGCGAAACCTTAGCGGGCATGAGTACTTTGAGGTAGATCATTTTAACGGCCATGTGATAATTGCTTTGTCACACGCCTTAAGAAGCGTGGATTGGCCGACACCAAGAGCAGATTATCTCGTGTGGGTAAAGCTGTACAAACTCTGCAAAGTAGAAACTATTCGAAAGCCGCGTCCGCGGTCATGGATATGCTAGCAAAGCCACTTTAAGTTAGATTTGTTTTTGGTTTTAAAATGATTTCACAGATGATTTTGGATGGGTAATCCTTGTGGTAAAATTGGGCGGTTAGCCATGTGATAGGACGGTATCCTTCACCATTCAAATGTGAAGGTTATCTACACTATAAAATTGTCATTTAAAATCTGATTTTAGATATAGTATAAAAATGGCCTTGGAAATTTATATGATTATTTAAACTTGAAAATGCTGCTTTATGCAAATAAACCCTGCCAATACCCCCTTGTTTACTCTATGCATGCATTCAATCTGTTACTTGACGGGTGTAACTTGCGAGCACGGTAGTAGTGCTCACTCTTGCTGAATATTATTATTCATGAGAAGACTTCTACCAGGATGGTAAGGACCCAGACGCTTAGGCTACGCCCCCAGACGATTGCCTGTGGCAAGTCATGTGGCCTACTACTACTGCTTTGCTTCTGCTGTGTTTTACTTGATTTGGCCTCAGGCCCTTTGTAATAAACTCTGAATAATTATTATTAAAGTGCGTGATATGTTTGTGTTATTACTTTTGTTTAACTGTGTACACTAGCAATCCTGGACTAGTGTATGAACATAGAGAACTCGGGATCCTTCGCTCCTGGGTTCGACAGCGACCTACTGTTGGCCAACTTCCAGGACACTTATAATTGGCCTAGAAAGGAGGCCGACCTGCACAGGATGAGATAAAATGACCACGAGATCTTATGGCAATTCATTAGGCGTTTCAGTCAGGTTCGCAATTCGATTCCAGAGGTTCCTGACTCATCTGTTATCAGAGTCTTCAAGCAAGGAGTCCGCAGCAGAATGTTCATAGAGGACATCGCTTTGAATCCTCCAGCTACTGTCGCTGAGTTCTTCGAGATGGTCAATCGATACACGACTGCTGCCGAAGCAATCGAATGGAGCAAACCATCGATTGAGACGACAAAAATCCTCAAGAAGCGGGCGAAAGAAGCAAAAAGAAGGATAAGAAATCCAAGAACAAGGCGAAGAGCCAAAAGCCTCAAGCCAATAGTTCTAAGGAAGTCTTGGTCGTAAGCGATAAGAAGCCTCGAAGTTCCATGCCATACTCCGACTGGGGCAAAGGTAAGCACCCTGAGCGGAAAAACGACAAGCTCAGGTGGTGTCCTTTCCATAAAAAGGAAGAACATGACCTTCGCAACTGTTGGGTTTTCTAAAGAAAACTCGAGGACTACAACACCGGCAAAGGACCACTTCCTACACTTGAGGATATAGGACAAACAAGTGGTCAAAAGCTGTCAGACGACGACGACGAGGTGCTGTTCCAGGATCCAAAGCACCTTATCGACCATATCTTTGGGGGATCTTCAGTGTACGAGTTAAATCGACAGCTCAAGACAGTCGCACGAGAGGTAAACTCTATTGAGCCTCCTCTTGTCAATAAATTGCCAAAGTGGTCGGAGGTCACTATCTCCTTTGAGAAAAATGACTACCCGATCCCTTCCACTCGACCTAGTCGGTTTTCGATCGTGGTCGAGCCCACCATCAACAACTGTCGAGTAAATCAAGTGTTAGTTGATGGTCGTAGTTTGTTAAATATTTTATTTACCAGTGCCCTGCACGAGATGCAAGTACCTGGGACCAGAATAAAACATGTACGATACTCATTACATGGGATCATGCTAGGTTCTTCAGCCAATCCAATTGGTCAAGTTTCTCTCCCTGTAAAGTTTGGTTCTCCAAGCAATTTTAGGACAGAGAAAATCTCTTTTGATGTAGTCAATTTTGACATGGCGTATAATGTCATACTCGAACGACTAACTTTGGCGCGATTCTTAATGGCTGCTCATTATGGGTATCAATGTATTAAGATGTCAGGTCACAAAGGAGTGATCACAACCCGCTGTGATAAGAAGATGGTGCTTACATGCGACCACAAATCCCTCGAGATGGTTGGTCAGATACCAACTCGAGAAGCAAGCACAAGTCAGCATTTGACCAAGCATTCGAAGCCTAAAGCTGTGCCGAAGCCGAACGATTAGGTCAAGGAAGTTCCCCTAAATCCAGAGGAGCCCTCGAAGACTGTTCGTATTGGGGTTACTTCCGACCTTAAATAGGAATACACCCTCGTCACTTTCCTCCGAGCAAACGCAGATGTCTTCGCGTGGCAAGCATCCGAAATACCCGGAGTCCCCAGGGAAGTGATCGAGCACATGCTAGCTCTATGGCCAGACAAGAAACTAGTAAAACAGAAGTTACAGAGATTTGCACCTGATCGACGGGAAGCTATTAGATCAGAACTGGACAAGCTACTTAGTACAAGCTTTATAAGAGAAGTCGACCACCCAGAGTGGCTGGCTAATCCTATAATGGTTAGAAGTCTAATGGTAAGTGACGTATGTGTGTAGACTTTACTGATCTCAATAAAGCTTGTCCAAAAGATGATTTTTCTTTACCTTGTAGCGATCAGTTGGTTGATTATACTTCTGGTTGTGAAATATTAAATTTTCGAGATGCATACTCTGGCTATCATCAGATTAGTATGTATTTAGAAGATAAAGAAAAGTCCGCATTTATTACACTATTTAGAATATTTTGCTATGTCAAGATGCCATTTGGTCTAAAAATGTTGGCACTTCTTTTCAACGCTTGATGCAAACGACTTTTTCACCTCAACTAGGTCGAAATTTGGAGGCATATGTTGATGATCCAATCGTAAAAAGCATCAAGCGACTTAATTATATTTCTGACCTGCAAGAAACATTCAACAACCTCAGAAGACACCATTTGAAACTCAATCCTAAGAAGTGCGTGTCCGGAGTCTCGTCAGGAAAATTGCTTGGATTCCTTGTCTCTACATGAGGAATCGAAGCAAATTGTGAAAAGATCTAGGCTATTGAACAAATGCGCCCTCAGACCACAAAGAAAGAAGTCTATAAACTCACAGGATGCATGGCGGTTTTAAGTCGTTTCATCGCTCGACAGGGAGAAAAAGGACTCCCTTTCTTCAAACTTCTTAGAAAGCATGAGGGTTTCGAGTGGTCAGAAGAGGCAAATAATGCCTTTGAGGATGTCAAGAGGTATCTTACGAGTGCTCCAGTTCTGGTTCCTCCGAAATCAGAAGAGACATTCTTAATATATATAGCTATCACACCACAGGCAGTGAGCGTAGTACTGGTCGCAGAACGTGAGAATGTCCAACGACCAGTTTACTTCGTGTCGGTGTTTTAGGACCGAACTTACGTAAAGATTGTTTGATTCGGGGGTTCCTTTAGGCTCAAAATCACACAGAGATGGAGACACGGGGATTTTTATACAGGTTCAGACCTTCTCCTGGGAGAATAACAACCCTACTCTTGTGTGTATGTATTGAGTATGCTGGATTACAAGATGGAGCTAAAGACTAGAGAATTGTACTTCTAATAATCTTCGAATCGCCCCGATTGTCTTGATAATTCTGCCTTTTATACAGTCCTCAAGGTGTACCGTCGAGCCTCCAGTGTAAAGACTGCCTTAATATCCCAAATTACTGAGCCGTTTCTGGAGGTTATTATGGGAGTAGTAATGTTCCCACGCTGCCAGACAGTTATCACCATAACAAAGGAGTTAAAATCGTGCCATTATCCTAGAGAATAACCGCGTAATTTACTGCCCATATTTTGAATATGGTGCGGAAGATTCCCTGATTGACTAGGCCCACATGTATGTAAACCCTATCGATAAGGGACTAGTCGTAGAAGAGCTTACAACCAGGTGGTAGTCTTAGAAGATCTTACGACCACAGACTGAACGTAGAAGAACTTACGATCATGGGATAGTTGTAGAAGGACTTACAACTATAGGGTAGTCGTAAGAGGACTTACGACTACTAGGTGGTCATAAAAGAACTTACGACCTTCAACTTCTCCCTTATGGCTATTAAGGGGTATACTCAAGAGTTACATGACGTCATTATTATCCATAATATGAATTATAGATATATAATAAAATGAGAATTGTTATATCCTCGTCAATCTGGGTACCAAGTTATGTTATGCCTCTGTTGCCCACCCACAAAGTAATGGGGCAGTAGAAAGAGCGAATGGCCAAATAATATAGGGCATAAAAACCCAAGTGTTCGACCAGCTTGTCAAACGCTCAGGGGCTTGGATACAAAAATTACTTATGGGCAATTCACACGACTTCAAGTCAGGCTACAAGTGAGACACCTTTGCTCCTAGTTTTTGGAACCAAAACCATGCTTCCACTAGAACTAAAGATTAGGTCGACAAGAGTCGGAAACTTCAGTGACTCTAACCAGGAACAACTTCGACCGGATGACATCAACCTGCTTGAAGAGAAGAGGAATCAAGCCTTAATCCGTTCAGTGGTTTACCAACAAGCCCTGCGCAAATACTAAGATCGTAAGGTACAACCTCGCACCCTTGTTGTAGGTGATTTGGTATTGAAAAAGATTCAATCCAGTCTAATCGGAATAAGCTTTCCTCCGAGTGGGAAGGTCCTTACACGGTGGTCGAAGTTACACGACCAGGTTCAGTACGACTAGCAATGGAAGACTGCCGAGTTCTCTCCAATTCTTGGAACATCGACCAGTTACGCAAATTTTATGTGTAACTCCTTACTCTATCAATAAAGTTTCAGGTTTTTTCACTCTTTATTGTCTTTTATTGAGTAGCGTTTTGATGGTTTTTCGATCATTTTTTATATATTCAGTTTTTCTTTACACTGGTCGAAGGAAGGTAACATCACTTAGTCGAAGTCTTTCCTTTCTACACGTGATCTTACCCACTAGAAGGAACTTCCTAGTGTCGACTCGTTCCTAACTTTTGCTATCAATACAAAGAGACTGGGTTCAACAAATTTGATAGAAACATTCTCAAGCCAGCTCTTTTAAACTTAGTTTATTTCTTCATTACTTTTAAAGAAAATTCTAAGAGGAGTATACTTTTATAATTTGTTTGTCTGCTTCTAGTAAACTAAATACGTTTAAGCTGGTCAGAGAAAGACACAACACCTAGTCGAAGTCTTTTCTCTCTGCACGTGGTCCTGCCCACTAGAAGGAACTTCCTAGTGTCGTACCGTTTCTAACTCTTGCTATCAGTGTAAAACAAATTGAGTTTACAGGAAAATGTCAAATAAAATTTTAAGGCACTCCAAAGAGTTTATTCCACTCATGTTGATGCTCTTGATTCGATTACTATGGTCAGAGAACATAGCTTCACTAGTTGAAGTCTTTCATCTCTGTACGTGGTCCTACCCACTAGAAGGAACTTCCTAGTGTCTAACTATTACTATACTCTTACGACCAGAACATGACAATCAAGATCGACAACACAAGTTGGACAAACTGCTTTTTTAAGCAAACCCTTCTATGCACTATTTACTTAGTTTATATAAATAAACTAAGTAAATAGACGGGGGCTAGGATATAGTTATTTATATGACTTCAATTATTAGTCTTAATTTTTATTTTCTTTCTTTTGTTCATTATCTTACGAGTTACTAACTACTCGACAAGATAGTTTGCAGGAAAAAGAAGCTTTATATTTATAAACAAAAGACTTATCTTCACAAATTTTCCTATTACAAACTACTCTCATGAAGGAGATCTGATCTGCATATCCTCTGTGACCTTTTGGCTGACTGGCTTCACCTCTTTGATTAGACGAGTTGCTTCTGCTTTGGAGCAGTCGAAGTCGTCCTCGATTGGTTGAAGGTTGAGATTTTGGTCGAGTGCCTTAAGTTTTGCTAAGGCATAGCTTACAACACTTTCGACCGCCGCTCTCAGCGAGTCAGCCTGGTTGTCCTTCAAAGTAGTTATTAGCTCCTCTACAGCTCTGACTTGCTCTCCAATGACACTCATATGGGTGATTATGGTGTCTTCAAGAGGAGTCACCTCCTTAGCACTAAGTTACCCCAGTACATTGTTCAGGAGGGATATGTTGTCTTGAAGATTGATCTTCATCGACTTCATCTCTTCCTAGCTATGAGTCGAAGCTTCATGGAGTCACTTGACTTTGACTGCTTGCTCTGAAATCGAGTACGGCTAGTCAAATGCATATCTCTTAATGACTAGTAAGCAACACTGGTCGTGGGTAAAGAGTTACTTACCCGCTAGTCGAGAGTCAAATTGCTTGACTTCGTTGTCGTGGCAGGCATCTTTCCTCGCAAATTGTTCTTCCTGTGACTTTATCTCCGGGTCTTTTTCTTTGGCGATACGGGATAGCTCGTGAACAACCAAGGCCTTTTCGTTGACCTCGGTCTGGAGCTTACCCATTTCGACCTCTTTTTCTGAAAAGAAACAAGAATTAGAAAAAGAACAGAAGATCATTATCATAAGTAGTCTTAAGTTCAGAACTTACTATTTATCCCACTCTGCAGATCAATAGCTGTAGAGTTATTCTCCTGAAGTTTCTTCATTAGGTCAAGTTTTTCATCCCTTAGCCTATGCGTCTCGACTTTCTCGTGGTTAAGTGCGTCAGCCAGGGATTTTTTGTCACTCTTAAACCTACAAAGGTTAAAGATAGACATGAGCACTGAACATGTAGTAGAACCATAAAAGGCTACATATGGCAGTAACTTACCATCTCTCAGCCTACTCGCAGAGTTCAGCTTTTTGCTATCTTAGCAGCACAAGTCATCGATTGTATTCACCAGCCGTGACGATTTGTTCCAAATATCTATGAATAAAGAAGGACAATGAGAGACTAGAAAGACCAAATATGAAAATGTTTGGTGTTAGGTGCTTACATAAATGCTTGATCGAGCAAACTTGGCGAATACCCTCTGGGGGTCTTTGAGGTCATCGATCTCTTCAACTTTGTCCCTCCATACCTTTTGGAGACGCTCGTCATCAAAGACATCCCCCTGTTAGAAATGTCCTTAGGGTGAGGGAATCGGTTGCGAGATCTAAATGAGAAAGATCCTATAATGGAAGCTGGGCCAAAGAATTCAGAGAAGAAGTTAAAGTACTCTTCTTCTTCTTTTTTGGTAATGGTAGCTTCTCCTTGAGGGCCGGGAGGAACGTCTTCGACAACTTTCTTTCTGGCGCGGTGGTCGAAGGCTCCATCACCACCTTGGCCAGAGGCTTCCACCGCTTCATTAGCAGTCTTCGCCTCTGCCTCTACGGCCACCTCAGTGGTCGTGGTAGCCTTAGCGGCAACGATTTCTTCCACCACAGGGATTGTGATCGATCCCTCGACCACCACCGTTGTTGTCTCTTAGACTGCAGGAGAAACATTCGTTGTCTCTACAACTGCAGAAGAAGTAGCAGTGGGCTTCTCGAGGGAGGCATCCTTGTGGGCTAGAGGAGTCGGGCTAAGATTACATAAAGGAAAACACGTAAAATTATAGAAAACAAAAGATTAATGCTGTTCTTATACTTTTGCCTTTTTACATAACTTGATTTTCTGGATTTGATCATGAATTTAGAAGAAACCTTCCCGAGGGAAGATTTCTTTGACTTCTTCTCTTCGACCACGTCTGGTCGAAATTCGAGTTGAGAAATAGGGTCCACCACGACCACGTCTGGTTGTGGGTCTTAAGCGAGAGCTGCCGCTCCCTGAGCTTCCTTACTCTCCTGATGGTCGAAACCTGCTTTGACCACCTTAGGAGCAGTACTTCTCTTGACCATAGGCTCTGCCAATGCAGCAGTATCATTCACAAAAGATACAAAGCTTTTCCAGTTCTCCTTTTCTAGTCGCTTAAAAAAGCTGTGAGAAGTTGAGACTAAAAAAGTCTTGTCATCGTAGTAGAATGATATCTTGGTCTTGGAGGCTTTGTGTTTAAGGGTTTTAGCCATGTCGATCGCCTTTGCTTTCTCTGCAGTAACTATGTCTGCAAAGAATTTTTCAAATGGCCTGGTCGGATCGAAGCTTGAGCTTACCCCTTGCTTGTTGACAGCCTTTACAAGTCGACATTTTTTGGCCGAAGGAGCTTTGACTTCCTCCGCCTCCATGCCGATGACCATCAGTCCGACCTCTTGGTTGTCTTCACGGTCTGCCATGTCTACTTTCTGCAAGGGTCAAAAAAAGAAACATTATTTAATGGTCGTTTTCTACAACTATGATGGCCCAAAGACGAAATCAATCCCTGATTACCTTTAGGTGTTCCTCCTTTTCCTTTGTGGATACATCCGCTAGGATTTGAGGAGCCACCGCATCGAGTGACGGAGCTTTCTCACAAACGAGTTTGACTCATGTGTCAATCTCTGTTTGAGGGAGATCTGCACAGGCAAATAAAGTGTTCAACAATTAGGCTCGAAATTAACCAAAAAGGGCTGAGTTGAAGAATTACTTACATTTCCCATAATCTCTTCTCGAATCCTTAGCCCCCGAGTACCTCCACATGGGATGTGCTCGTTTTTTCAAAAGGCTAATGCGGTGTGTGATGAAATCATTCACCATGTGCCATCCGGTGAGCCCCTCTTTCTTCAAGTCTTTTATGGCTTGAATATAAGGGGCGGTCCGACCAAAATCCTAGGGAGTCAAATCCCAGGAATAAATCTTCTCGGCAGCCTTCCCTACGAAAGAGGGGTTGTCTTCACTGGTCGTTTCCCAGTAGAACCACTTCTTCTTCCACCCCGGCCATGACGACTGAGTAAACATCTAAATGTTCTTCTTGGTCTTCCCGTCATGGAGCTTCAGACCACAGTTTTCGGCGATTCCAGATTGTATGCTCATTCCATAGTAATATTGGAAGAGCTCCAGGTCTAGAAGGATCCCAAGGTAAGCCTCACACAAGTACACGAATACACTTAACATTGTGATGGAATTGGAAATAAGGATCACCAACTCCACCCCCAAAGTGCTCGAGTACGAGTGTAAGGAAAGGATGCGCGTGTAGTCGAAAGCCGTACTCGCAGTACGCCTGGAAGACGGGGATCTGACCGATCTTCCCCGACGGCCAATGTTGCCCAGCAGCCTCAATCCACTTCATGAATTCCTTTTTCGGAATCTTTTCGGTGGCAACCAAAGTTGTTATCTTCGCTGGATCCATCTTCGATTCCGCCCACTTAGAAGCGGTTCTAGCCATCTTCTCTAAGTACGAGTGATTTGGGTTTGGAAAGGTTTCAAGAAAGTGTATGATTTGGTTAGCGGCGAAGAGCGCAAGAGCTCAACGAACAATTGAAATAAGTGGGGAAAAGTAAAACCCTAAGCTACACCTGTGATGACTTTTTATAGCCGCACGCTTGACTTAAGAGATCGTGGGAACTCAATGGTTACCATCTCTTTGATAACTACTCCAACAAACATGTCTGTAAGAGTCGATTGGATTCTTTAATGTGTCTGTTCGATAAAACCAATTATGTTTTTACAACTCAAGCGAAATTACCTCATTAACCAAGTCGATTTCTGGTCAAATGAAATACCAGTCGGAAAGGCTTTACTTCGACCATCATTTTACGACCACCTTATGGTCGTAAGATCTTCTACGACTCCTTTTCCAAGTAAGTTACTTTCACTTGAAGCTAGGGGGCTAGATGACGAGGATCTAATAATCCTTATTTATTTATTTATCTATAATTCTTATTATAGATAGCAATATCTTTATATTACCCATAGACATACCCCTTAACATTCGTAAGGGAGGAGCTTAGTCGAGTGGTCGTAAGTCCTACTACGACCACCCCTAGTCGTAAGCCTCTTCTACGACTAATCTCTAGTCGTAAACTTTTCTATGACTAGTCTTAGGTTGTGAGCCTTATCTACGAGCACCTTGTGGTCATAAGTATATCTACAACCTAGTCGACTACAACTACCCTATATCGATGAAGTCAACGGACATGTGGGCCCAGTCGGTTAGGGAGTATTATGCGTCATGTTTAACACATGGGATATTTAATATACGCTGTTACTCTTTGTGAATAATCATATAAATCACCTCTGTCCTTGGCAATAACTGCTTGGCAACGTGGGGGTGCCACGTCCCTAGCAGCAACCTCCATCAAGCGGTTCATCATTTGTAACGTTGAGGCGCCACTTCATCTAGAGAAACTACCACCTCTTCATACGCTATATAAAGACTGAAGTCAGAAGGCAAAGGGATGAGATAGATCGATCAAGAGGACAATCTAGAGCACAAGCCCTTGTCTTTCTCTTGATTGTAACCGACATACTCAATACAACCACACATGAGTATGGTTATTATTCTCTCCAGAGAAGGTCTGGACCTGTATAAAATCTCTGTGCCACTCTCTCCATGATTCTATTTTCCATGAGTCCCCCCTGAATCAAATAATCATACGTAAGATTGGTTCTAGATCACCGACAGGACTGAATCGGAGTTCGAACGGAAAAGAATGGACTCTCAGAAGATTTGCCAGAAAGGAAAAAGAAGAGGGAAAATACTATTATGGATTTTAGAATTTTCTTTCAAAAGAAAATTCTAGATTACTGCATCAGCATGACGTGAGCATAAATTTTGATTTTCGGTTGAATTAAATTTCTAAAGAAAAAGGTATGGACGAGGTCCATGGGATTGATTTGGGTGCATGGTGGACTGGGTCTATGATTTTAAGTGGATGACATGTTGGGCTGGGTTGATAGAGAGAGAAAGAGAGAGCTGACAGGAGGGTCCCACATGTAAGGGGGAGAGAAAGAAAGAGAGAGCAGGGACAGAACAGAGAAGCAACTATGGTGGTTTTGGCGCACGGCGGTAGCAATGAACTGCATCAAGGGAACTCTGGTGAAGGTGCAAAATGGAACCCCACTGGCTCGGTGATGTTGAAGGAGGTGGCAACGCAGCAAAGACGGCGATGAGGTGGCAACGACGGCAACATTGGTGATGAGGTGGCTTCGGGTGCGCGTCGAAAATGCAGGCTCGACGACGCTATAAGGAAACGGAGGACAGCATAGGCTTGGCGACGGTGAGGGGATCACACTGGGATGGATAGGGTGGCCGGAGAACGACGGAAGCGGCGGCGACGTGAAGATGACCGGCGGCGAAGAAAACAAGTGGCGGCAACACTCTAGGGACAAGGAGAGAAAGGGAAAAACAAGGGATCAGAACAGGGAGACAGGGAACACGTTTTGACTCGCTCGGGACGGCGAAGGGACTTACCGATGGGAGATCAAATGGAGGTGGCGCGGTAGGATTTTGAGGAAGACGAGGGCGACGGTGGTCTGGTGATCTTCGGGCGACGAAGACGGAAGCACAGTGTAGAACACGACGGTGCAGATCCAACGACGAAGACGATGTGGACAGAGATGCTTTGATGGTGACACAATCCGATGAGAAAGAAACTTCGGCTGCGGCGGCTTTGTTGACAAAATTCAGCAAAACGAAGATGATTCCAGCGGCAACTTCTTAGGGCTTCGGGAGAGGATGGGGCAAAGATTGTGACGCGGGTGGCTGCTCTTATATAGGTCCAGAGAGGAAGGATTTTAGTTGAGGCCGGCGATAGCTCGTGAACGACACGGACACGAAGATGAAGTCATGAGGAAGAAGGACACAGGGGTGGTTGACAACATGGGCCCACACGACAGAGAAAGAAAGGAGGAGAAAGGAAGATGGGCTGTGGCTGGGCTTAGTGCGCAGAAGAAAAGGAAAGAGCGAGCCGGCTAGAAAAAGGACTGGGCCGAGGAAAAAGGAAAAAGCCCAAGAGGAAAAAGAAAATCGGTCCGAAGGGAAAAATCCGGAAAAAGGAATTTTCGAATTTCAGGACTTGAATTAAAGCAAACTGAGCTCAAAGAAATAGCAAATAAACTCCAAACATTCCAAGCACAAGTCTATAATTGTCGACGATCAAATCGCCGATCTTATGAAATGAAAAAGAGGAAAATGACGCGATAATTCCTCGGAGAGAATGGGGGCCACTCTTTATTGATATGAATTGGATTTACAAGGGGATGCCTACAACCCGACTGAGGACTAATCCTAATTACACTGGATGTGAAGATTGCTATCTTGCTTGTCTCGCTTTGCCTCTTGATCTCAGAGAACTTGGATTGATGTTCGATCCGCCTCGGTCTACGTGCTTCGCCCTTTAAATAACTTAGAAGGGGTGACAGTTACTCCTGGAGAAGGCGTCTCTAGTGAAGCGTTGCGACTGGTCGGGGCGCATAGTTAACAATGTGTTTAACTGTGCGGCGGTTTAGTGCCCGAGAGACATTAAACCGCTTGGTAGTTGTTGTCAGTGTCTTTAGGACCCTCTAACCGCGTAGTATGAAGTATACAACACATGCCATATTCATCGCACGATAAGAATATATTCAGGATTAGTTATAAACACCAGTTTATAGTGTTTCGAAAGCGATTATCGGTCGGAGGTCGGGTATAGGACCTTGTCCACCGTAGTACCCTTATGTAACCTCTGAATCCTTACGACCAGTGAGGTCGTTAGCCTTAGGGGTTACGATCATGAAGACGTATGGTCTTTTATTATGTATTTTTTATAATACATAGAGGTTTTAATCCTCGTCAGCTAGCCCCCGAACTTTCACCTATCTGTGTGAGGCGTACCTGAGAGTGCCACCAAATTTGAGGCTCTTCAGGTATTTTTACCGAATGGTGATGGAAAGATCCACGGCGACTCCCGGGGAATGCACATTGCGTCTTCACGACGGGAAGGCCGATGAGTACATCCATATGTACTCGAAATCCTCGTGGTCGTCATGGAAGAAGAACTGGTTCTACATGACGATTACGAGAGATGATGGCCCCTACTTCGCCGAGATTAGAGCAAATGAAAATCCCAAGTGGAGGAAGACCGTGGAGAAGGTAGGGGTGGTCGGAAGATGGGTGGATGCCATCCATGACCTGAGGATCAAGGGCTTGACCTCCTGGCATGTGGTGAGAGATTTCACCAAACGTCAGATTAGCCCTCTGAAACTCCGGACTCATTCCCTGCTTTGGTCCATTGGTCGTGATGAAGCTATCTCAGGAGGTGGTAAGTCTTTGAGAAAAGCTCCGACCAGTATGTTTTATTATTTGATTATCATAATACCTTAAAATCTGTCCTTGTTTCCTTCTCTCTCCTTTTTTAAAGCCCTTTCTCTGAGGAAATCGAGAGCGGATCGAAGTTGATCTCGGCCGGGAGCCCGTGAAAAGGCTGCATTCCCCGAGATCTTGGTAATAGTTTCTGTTGAAGAGAGACTATCAAGGCTTAAGGTAGATAATCAGATCTTTTTTTATCATGTATACATATTCTCCGATCAGTTTATTGATCTTGCTCTATTTTTGTAGTCGGTCGGGTTGCAAGTCACACAATCTGGCGAGGATCAACATCCCATCGTGGTTCCAACCGACTCGTGCCCAGATGCACTGGAAGAAGATGATTCTTCCGAGGTAATAGAACATTTTTAAAAGAATAATATATACTTTTAGATAAAGAATTTCATCACCTAACCAAACTCGTTTTTTGATTTAGGTGGAGAAGGCTGAAGGCCCGTGGAGCGTAACTGCGGAGGCCGTAGACTCCAGACCGGTCGTTCATGACCTTACAGTTGTTATTGAAACAACTGATTTGGAGGTTGATGAAACCGCTCCCTCTGACCCGATGGTCAGGAATGCAAGCCTTGATGAACCGATCGAGGACATTGCTTCCGACATCTTGTTGAAGGATGTGAGGGGTTTAAACAACCTTGCCAGTTCGGAGCCGTCGAAATTGGAGGAGAAGAAAAGGAAGGCTGGCGGTACATAGTTTACTTTTCCGCGTTTCAAAGTCAAATCCCGGAAATTAACTAGGTACGTACAAATGAAAGTGGTCGTATAAGTGCATACCTTTAACAGTTTCTTGATGATTTGATGTTTTGAACTTCCTTTCTTCGTTTTGCATAGGTCTTCTGGCATTCCGGTCGTTTCCGACCAGAATCTTCCTGAGGACTAGGCACCTGTGGAGGTCCCCGACCAAAACACTTCCCAAGACAGAGTTCCTGAGGATAAAGTGGTCGAAGAAGCCCCTGAGCATGCGTCAAGGCCAACGGTTGAGCTGGATCCATTGGTGATTCTAACTCCTTCTGCGGAGGTAGATGCCCCTAAAGGCCCTCAACAGGTTTCGACCACTGTTGGTAATCCCTCTCAACCTAACAAGTTCCCTTTTCATCCCTGATTCATCGAGGATAAGGAGCTTGACGAGGCATGGAGAAAAATATCGGATCATCAAATCAAGATAGGTCCTAATTTGATATTTGCCGGTTATAATGACTTGGCAATCCGGGTAAGTATCACGATCGGTTTCATAGTCTCTCTTAAAAGTTTACAGGAACTTAAAGAGGAAATGCTATTTGTGTAGCATCCGTTGAGAACTTTTCTTTGTGGTGAGGATGACCAGTGGATTAAAGACTTGGAGCAAAAACATTCGAATTGGAAAGTAAGAACTTTCCACTTAACCTTTTCTCTCTTCAATAATTTGTCCTTCTCTAATTATTCTCCCTTATCGTATTCGATAGATTTGGAGAAAATAAAAGAAGAAATCATGGCTGATAAAGCCAGAATAGCTCTGCTTGAAGAAGAAATTAAAGCTAAGGACCGGTCAATCACCGAGGCAACAACCAGTAATGAAGCACTTAATAAGAAAATTGAAGGTAATAGGTCGTACACTTGACTTATTATCCTCCCCTAATCATGTTGTGCTTATTACTCGTTTTACTCTTGCAGAGCAAATGCAAGCATTGGATAGAACAGAGAAGACTCTGAAATTTGAGTAGGATAAGGAGGCGACTCTTGAGCAAGGCATTGATGAAAAGATTCATGCTTTAAACAAGATGATCTTTGATATGGGATCAGGATCGAGTCCGCCTACCTTAAGAGATCCGATAGAGAAAATGAACTACTTGAGCCAACTTCTAGAGGATCTCAGAGGTTGTAGGCACCCCAGATCTCCGGATCCAGGACCCTCTATGTATAACTGCACTATTCCCTAGATCAGTAGCTAGTGCACGCAGTTGCAATATTGGTGTAATCAAAACCGAACACCATACTATAGATGAAGCAGACAAATTAATATTTAACAGCAAAAGGACCTTATGGTCAAGTCTTACAAAGTTTTCCACGCAGGGCTTAGCAACAAAAGAGAGCTTGCAGTGGAAACCAAACATCCGGTGGAGGTCACCCAATATGCCCACAGGCAATCGAGTGAAGGACGCGACCTAATTTGCATAGTCTTCAAAGTAGTCTTCCTCGTAGAACTCGGTGCTTCCAGGTTCTTCTTCAGCGACTGATTAACTAGAGGGCATAAAGCCGTGAGTACTTTGAATGTACTCAGCAAGTCGTAGAGAAATGTATGCAAGTAATATTCATGCAAGGTTTGACAAGGATAGCTTTATGGCTATTTTGCATAAAGCAATATTTGACAGTAAATACAGTAAATAGATTGAAAAGCACATTTTAAAAGAGTAATACATAAGTAAGCGATTTTCTTTGAAACAACTAGTGAACACCCTGTTCACTTTCCAACCAACAACCATCTACAAGATTCGACCAACCCATTCCAACATTTGACAAAAGTCTACCCCTTGCGTGAAATCACCAGGCATGTCCATAACCGGGGACACGGCTATTCGAATAGTTTTTACAATCTGTAGAGGTTGTACAGCTTTACCCACAAGACACGAATTCTCTAGTTGGTTGGGCATCCGTCGATGCCCTTGCCCACTTCCTTAGGTAAGCAGTCTAGAGTACGTGACAAGGCTTTTACAAAGTTCTGTTTTGACTCGGTTCTATTTGCTAAGGGGTTACCGTTACGGGCCCCCTCTTGCACCATTCCCAACCAACACAGAACCGAACCAAAACATTGCTAATTAGTCGGCCAGGTCTATCCCAGTCTAGACATGTGGTTGTACGGTTAAGGCCCAGATCAATGGTTCAAGGTTAAGTCCTTAGTTGGTTGCTCAGACGAGACGTTTCCGCATTCCAAATGTGCTTTCGCACCCACCTTTTCCACCACCCACTCGTCCGAGCATAAATCATTTTCGTTCAACCCCGCTAAGTGACAACCCTTGCCATGGCACAACAATTTTTAATAGCAACGGCATCGCACCACAATTGACACAACGGTGATCTCGCACCACGGTTGCACAACAGTGGTATCGCACCATAGTTCCATATATCATTAAGTCAAGTTCAATCATTTTTGAGTATGTGATCCTGAGACCATCGCATAACTAAAGCATGGCTAAGCATAATACGGTACCCATGTTGGTAGTACAATAATGTCCAACTCATAATTATCCATCCTAGGGTGTTCAAGGATTTATGTCATTCAAGGATACATGTCGTTCACAATTTATCAAGGAGGCATAGAGACAATTAGGTAATTAATTCTTCCCGAAACAATTTATTATAAAATTAGCAATGCATGTCTATATCAAACAATATACTTTTATAAAGATGGGTTCAATATGATCAAAGGTCTACGACTTGCCTTCGTTGAAGAGTAGAGGTGCTTCGGTCGTCGGGTCTGCAAAATCGTCCGAAACACCAGAATCTATACGTGCGAACAAAGCTAAATAAATAAAACAACTCCAAATAAATACTAATAGCAATATACGGAATTTAGAAATTTGAATCACTCGAATCGGAGTTCGAATGAAGAAGTTATGGCCAAACGAAGATAGGAAATTGCATAAAATCAAGAAAAAGGGATTTTCGTGATTTTTGGAATTATTTTTTAAAAGGAAAATCGAGAAATCCACTCGGCTCGCTGACGAGGCAGCCACGTCAGCAAAGGGGGGGACGTGGCCGCTGACTGGGCATGACCTGGCGCCACGGTGGCAGCGCCACCTCAGCACCGAGCGGCGGCGCGCTTGGCCCGATGGTCGCCGGCGATTGGAGGCGCGGCGGGCGGTGGTGAGGACACCAATGCGAAGAGGAGCTCACGGGGAGTTGGGTGCACGAGGTCTTGATGACGCGGCGACACAGGAGACCGGCGGTGAGCGAGGAAGGCGGTGGCGGCTCGAAGGCGATGGCGGGGTTCCGGTGATCCTCGGGCGGAGTGAGAGCGCGCACCAGGTGCGCCGCAACGAGACGGTGCCGATGGTGTGGTCGACGGCGCCGGAGGAGGCTTGACGGCGGCGGCGGGTGCGGCGGAGCGAAACTCTGCGGTGGCGACGAAAACTCAAATCGTGGCCGAAAGAGAGCGGGAGAGAAAATGGGAGGAGAGGGGAAAGAGAGAGGAGAGGGAGGCGCGTTCGATGCTCTCTTAAATAGGCCTCGGGAAGATCCGGAGGAGGAGGAGAGGTGTCGCCGGCCATTAATGGCGAGCGAGGGGGGGTCTAGCTTGACCGCATGGAGAAGAGGGGAAAGCGGGCCGCCTGGGCGGCGGAGGCAGGACGGCCTAGCGACCGGACCAGGATAAGGATAGGCGCTAGGGCATGGCGAGAGGCTTGGCCATGCATGAATTCATGGCGTAGGCAGACACTTGTCATGGTTGGCGGGAGGAAGAAGATGACCCAGAGCGGCGCTGACAAGGCGGGCCCACCGGCCAGAGAGAGAGAGGGACGGACGGGGAGGCGCGGTGAATGACAGCCATCCGATCCAGATCGGACGGCGTCCGATGGAGGTGTCTTCTTGTCACATAAAACGTCTTCGTGAGTGGGGGTGGTGAACAGGGGAATGGGCCGAAGGAATTCGGCCCAAGAGCCAAGGGAGATTTTTAAAAAGCTTTTCGAATTTAGAAAATACCAGAAAAGCAAAAGCATTTTTGGAAAATAGCTAAAGCCGTCCAAAAATTCTAGGAAAATTCAACGAAATCCCTTGAATTATTTAGGACTTAGTAAAAATATTTTCAGCTTAACTATTGCTTTTAATTTTTGCAATTAATTATTTTTAACATAAGGCAAAAGGAAAAACCAACTTTAAAATCCAACAAAACTCAACTAAACCAACTTGAATTAGTTGAAGTTTTAATTAATTCAAATTAATTCACTTTTAAAATTCTAAATTACAAGTTAAGCTTTGGCAAATTAATAAAATCAAATGGTTACTTTCTAAATTTTGAAAATTTTCAAAAACCCTGGAAATTTGGGATGTTACAGAGGTCTGCTCAAGACTACTCAAGAAAACTATGTCTAGACCATGAAAGCAGGCATTGCTAGTGGAGTTAGTTTTGCACTGGCAAAACGGAAGGTTTCCGACCCCTCCATTGATCTCCAAGCTGTTGAAGATGACTTCAACTGCCCACCTAATGAGGCAACCAAGTTTATGGAAGAACTTAGGCCACTTGGAGACAAAGTTGTGGAGGAGATGGAGGTCGGATCTCCATCAGGCAGTAATTAGTCTGGAGACATTTCAAGAGTAGGCCCCTGCAATGTAAGAATATTGAAAATGTATAAAAACTTACCTTTTATGTCATCAACAATTCTTTTATATATCTTGTTTGACTTTTTTAAAATTCTCATATACTCCCTAGCCCCATCGCTTTTTCTGAGAGAAGAACTTTACTATACAAGCAGGTAGCCAAGAAAGAGAATGAAAGTCGAAACCATTGTTTTGAAGTTATGTAATGATGTTAAGACAAAACTGATCGTAGCAATACTAGGAAATCAATTTGGTCGGAAAAAATATATGTTGTGTTGACATAAGAAGAAATGCAATAATGTATGCAACTAACGATAAGTGATCGTATTTATATATACTGACCTAAAATCGTCGAAAATACTATTAAGAAGAAGATATAGAAAAACATTTCGCAAAAGCGTGTTCAGCTCAAGTCCGATTGGCGGCGAGGATCGTGAAGAAAAGAACCGTCGCTAGGAAGCTCCTTCCGATTAAGCGGGACCACGTCGAAAAGGAGAGACTTTGACTAGGAGGCTTTCCGTGTCCCGACCAGTAGCCAGACCAGAGTAGAACAGATTTTTGAAATGAAGAGATATAGTCTTCATAATCTTAAATAGTATAGGTAACTATCTGAAGTTATTTGTATTTTGCTTTGTTTACTCGTATGTTCGCGCATAGAATCATTCATGGAATGATTACGGCTAGGACCTATACAGCGTATGACATGGATGTCGTTGCCAAAGAGTAACAGAGATCTTGTTGAAAGGATATCGGAGAGAAAAATTATCTTCTCCGACCAGTTTTAAATAACAATAATAGATGACCAGAATATAGGTATTGATATATAAACCATATCACTCATCGAGAAAGAAAATGAATGAATGCACTAATAAAGAATTGAAATAATGTACAAAATAATTAGACATAGAACTTACGCAATTGATCAATGTTCCAAGAATTTGACAAAACTTGCCCGTCCGACATAGCTAGTCTAACAGAATCTGGTCGGGTGACTTCGACCACAGTGTAAGGACCTTCCCACTTGGGAGAAAGTTTATTGCGATTTGCCTGATTCTGAATTTTTCTGAGAACCAGATCACCTACAGTAAGGCTACGAGGTTGCACCTTACGACTATGGTACCTGCACATGGCTTGTTGATATACTGCTGATCGTACTAGGGCTTGGTTTCGTCTTTCTTCAAGGAAATTGACGTCGTCGAGTTGTCGTTCATTCTGATTGTTTTCGTTTATACAAGGTACGTTCGATCAGAGTGTAAGATTTAGCTTTTCATGCGAGATGATCAGCCTCTACATCATCTTCTGGAATTATGTCATGCTGAAGATAATTGTAGATCGATGTCATCCAGTCTCTACCTTGATCGTGACAGCACCAACCGTCAACGACCTGTAGAGCATCCATGTTCCCACGATCGGTTTATATGACCTGTAAGGAATCATGCATGATCTCGGAAGGCTCGACCACCGAGGGTGAGTCGAGTTTCTCAAGAAAAACTCTGGGCAGGACGATTGTCCTCGTGGAGGCCATCCATGCCAACTGGTCTGCAGAAAGTTTTCCTTTCTAGGAATATGTTGGATCTGGAAACCGAAGAAATGCTTTTCGAGTTTCCGTACTTCCGCCAGATAAGATGATATCTTGGTACTTGAGCACTGATACTCTTTCCCTACTTGATTTGCTACTAGTTGAGAATCGCCTTCACTAGTAATCTGCGAATCCCGAGTGAATGAGCTGCTCGGAGTCCTGCCAGTAAACCTTCATACACTGCCACGTTGTTCGTGGCAGGAAAATTTAAGTGGATGGCATACTTGATGTGTTCGCCAGTAGGGGATATCAAGACAACTCCAGCCCCTGAACCTTTTAGCATCAAGGAACCGTCATAGTACATTGTCCACTCATCGTGGTATTCGTACTCGGGCCCTTGGGTGGTTTCAGGGTTTGTCCATTCGACAATGAATTCTGCTATTGCTTGGGACTTGATTGCTATTCGTGAGATGAAATGGAGGTCGAACGCCCCTGGCTCAACCGCTCATTTTGCTATTCGTCCTGATGATTCTCTGTTTCCAAGGACTTGACCAAGGGGATACCCAGTTGGTATAACCACTTTGTGGGCCTGAAAGTAGTGCCTTAGCTTCCTTGAAGACATAAGGAGATCATAAAGCAACTTTTGTACCTGTGGGTATCTTTCCTTTGGTCCATGTAAGACTTAAACACATAATAAATCGGTCGTTGGATGTTATCCTTTCACGACCGAGACACCGCTCTTCGTCTGTGGTGTTCTTTGCCACGTAAATTAGCAATGTTTCTCCCGATCTCGGAGAGACTAAGACTGGGGTACTCGTAAGGTATTTTTTAAGTTCTTCAAAGGCATCGTTTGCCTCCTTAGTCCACTCGAAACTTCAATGTTTCTGAAGAAGTTTAAAGAAAGGTAATCCTTTTTCCCCCTAACCATGCTATGAAACGACTTAGCACTGCCATATAGCCGGTTAGTTTTTGGAGCTCCTTCTTCGTGGTCGGAGGGCGCATCTGGTCGATGGCCATTATTTTCTTGGATTTGCTTCAATACCTCTAGCGAGACTAGAAAACCGAAAGCGTTTTCAGTGAAACTCGAACACACACTTTTCGATTCAACTTGAGGTTATATCTTCTCAAGTTGTTGAAAGTTTCTTGTAGGTCAGGAATGTGATCGCCAGTGTTGGTGCTCTTTACGACCAGATCATCAACGTAGGCTTCTAGATTCCGATCTATTTGTGGATTAAAGGTTTTTTTTGTATCAACCTTTGAAAAGTTGCACCAGCATTTTTTAGACCAAATGTCATCTTAACATAACAGTAAGTGCCATATGGGGTGATGAAGGAAGTTTTCTCTTCATCTTCTTTACACATATTAACCTGGTGGTACCCTGAATACGCATCTAAAAAACTTAGTAACTCACACCCGGAAGTAGAGTCTACAAGTTGGTCAATGTGTGGAAGGGGAAAATCATCCTTCGAACAAGCTTTATTAAGATCTGTAAAGTCGACACACATTCGCCATTTCCTATTATTCTTTCTAACCATTACAGGATTGGCGAGCCACTGAGGGTGGTTGACTTCACGAATAAACCCAGCTTTGAGGAGCTTGTCAATCTCCATTGGATAGCTTCCTCCCGTCGGTCGTAAGCGTCGTCGCTTACCTTGATCGGTTTTTGTCGGTGGATAGCTAGCTTGTGCTCGATCACCTCCCGGGGGACTCCAGGCATATCGGACGCTTGCCAGGCGAACACGTCTTGATTTGCTCGGAGGAAGGAGGCGGCGACTCTTCCTATTTGGGGTCGAGTCTTGCCAGACCGAGAATCTTCTTGAGTAGATGAGTCGGCGTTTCTGACCTGTGGCGACTTAGCGTTGTCCGGAGAAGCGCCTTTGTCGAGTGGTACTTCCTTTGTCTGGTCGGAGGGCTTGGGTGTCATCTTTGGCCTCGAGTGCTTGACCTGTATGGTAGATGGATTAGCCTCTTTGGTCAGAAGTTCATCGACCAGTTCAAAGGATTTCTGATCACACACGTAAGCCATTTACGATCTCCTCGAATCGTGATGACTCCTTTGGTCGGCATTTTCAAACTCGATAACCGTAATGCGTGGCTATCAAGAACTTGGCTAATCTGGTCGACCAAGGATTACATTGTATCTTGATTCAATGTTTACCACATCATTGGAATCTTTTACATTGGAAGTTATCAGGCTTTTCAAACGTAACCGGTAGGAAAACTTGACCTATCGGTTTAGCGGTGGAGCTAGGAACTATGCCATGAAAGGCATATTTCACTGGTTTCACCTTCGACCTGGGAACCTGCATTTCTTCTAAAGCCCCCGCAAATAATATATTCAAAGAGCTACCTCCATCTACCAAGACTCGATTAACCCTACAATTATTAATAGTTGGTTCAACAATAATAGGGAACCTACCTGGTCGAGTCGAGGGGATGGGGTAGTCTTCTTTGCTGAAGGAGATTGCCGTGTCTGACCACTTTGTTGGTTTGATGATGGTCGGAGATTCGACGAGGTTGACCTCCCGCTCCATGGCCTTCAGATGACGCTTCGACTCGTATGAAGAAGACCCGCTAAAGATCATGCTGACCGTGTGTTGGGGATCCTAGTACTCCATCTCTTCGTCGCCATCCTTGTCCTTTTTGGAACTCGTCTCTCCGGGTTCCTGTATTGCGGGAAATGGTCCTCTACCTGCATAATAATCCTCCAGTTTCTTTTGCTAGACTCGACAGGTGCGTAGATTATGCCCTGTCTGTTGGTGAAGTGGACACCACTTTTTGTTTTTCTGGAATGCTTCGGTCGGAGCTTTTGATTTGCCTCGACCGGTGTAATCCTTCTTACCCTTCGTGAACTTTTCAGGAATCGCTAGGACTTTCTTATCGTTGAGTCTGCGGTTCTTTTTCTTTTTGAGAGACTTCTTATTCTTTTTCTCTGATTTGCCCAGGCCGGGCTGGGGAATCTTGTCTTTCCAATCAATGGCTTCACACCACTCGATCGCTTCGCTAGCGGTGGCATACTTGTCGGCCATGTCAAAAAGTTCGACGGTTGTTCATGGAGGGTTCATTGCTATGTCCTCTGTAAACCGTCGATTTCTCAGACCTGTTTTAAAAGCCTGGATAACAGATAACTCTGCGACCTCCGGTATGGAATTACGAACCTGATTGAACCTCTTGATGTATTGATGTAGCGTCTCATCAGAGCCCTGCCGGATTCGGTGGAGATCGTCCTCCTTTCCAGGGTGGTCGTACGTACCCTGGAAGTTGGCGATTAGAAGGTCGCAGAGTTGCTCCCAAGTATAGATTGATCCGACCGGTAGGTTTAATAACTACGACCGGGCAGACCCTTTGAGCACGGTGGGTAGATAATTAGCCATCATATTCTCATCGTCACCAATGGCTCTGATGGCGGTGGTATATATTTAGAGAAACTCCAATGGGTTTTGAGTCCAATTGAACTTGTCCAAGTTGGTCGGTCGGAACCGGTTAGGCCAACGCACAGCTTGGAGCCCTGCAGAGAAGGCTCGATAACCCGTGATCGATTCATGGCGCCTTCTTTGGAAACGTGCCGGATCGTAATCGGTCAAAGACCGGTTCCTGAGGTTGGAACGTTGGAGCTCCAGTGTGCCGATCCGGTCGTAGACATTGATATGATGCATCCGATCGCCTGCCTAATTTAAACGATGTTGAAGATCGTCAGGTCCAAGCGGTGGTTCTTCTCGACATGGTGGGGGAGTGGCTACTTGGAATAGTCTTCTCCCCTCGTGACTCCTTAGTAGACCTGTTCACGGGCAGCCCGGCCCGTCGGCCCGGCCCGAGCCCAATCATGTCCGGGCCAGGCTTGGGATCGCACTGCGGCGAAGGAAGCTGCCCTACGAAATCTGAAAAAAACAATTAAGATAATAGAAATATCCTAAAAATGAATTAAATAAATACTTTTTTATTCCAGAAAAGATTAAAATAATGCATTTTAATAGAAAATCCACCTTTTCGGGCGGTCTGACTCGGGCTGCCAAATTCGTAGGGCTTTTCAAGCGACCAAGCTTCAACCCGGCGGGCATTTGAACAACTCTACTCCTTGGTTGGAATCGTGATGAGGTCTTGGTATCGATTGTTCCCTAGTATGACCATGTGTCACTGCCAAGGAGGAGCGTTGGGATGAAGTCATGGTTTGACTCTCGAGACCCTTTGTTCCGGGCAGCTTAGTGCGTTGCATGGTGCATTGGAGAATTTCCGATACTTGGCCTACGAGCTGTACAAAGCTTTGAGTTTCTACTAACACTGGGTCGGAATTATTCAACAGATCTTGAACATGTCACAAGTTTTGTCACGATTCTAGAAGGTGCAGTCGTGAGGTGTCTGTGGTCTAAACCTTCCCCCAACCTTCGGATTTGTTCTGTCCTATCAACTACTCTTGGTGGGGCAGTGCCAGGCGAGTTAACCGATGGATGTCGATTAGCTCCGTTGCCTCCGGAAGTTGGTGCTTGACGGCCCGTATCATCTCCATCAACACGTGGTGGTGGGGCAGAGTGTGTAGGACCGTGCAAAGCATCTTGATTTGCATCTCCGATCGCATTGACCTCGTGCCTCCAGCAGCGATCTTCCGATGAGCTTCCATCATAACTAATGGAGAGATTTTCAATACTTTTGCTAGAAGCTTCCACGACGGAGAGCGGTCGGTGATGAGCACTTCCTGAGGTCTTCTCGGTGGACTCAGCCTGATCCAACGAACCGCCGATCGTATGTTGAGTTGCATCATCCCCACTTGGCCTACGACCAGTGGAGGTTTCATCGACACCGTTACTAGGTGTCGGTTCGCTCCTGGAATTGCTAGAAGCTGTAGGTGAGTATCTTTCAGCCATAATCTCATCGAGAGTATAGAGATTCTCGGATTGAGGTCTTTGAAATTTCGTCACTGTTTTGCGGTTGGAAGGGCCGGGCTTGAGTAACTTCGGATATTCCGAGTGGTCGGAATGGCTGGAAGCGCCACTTGTCTTAATGGTGGATCCTCATCCATCCGGTCAACTTCGTCAACGTCGGCGACGTGCGAACCGACGGCGGCGGAGGAGGAGGATGAGATGCCATTTTCTTGCATGGCACAGATGCATCCTTCCATGTCGAGGTCGGCGTAGTCCGCCAGGTCGAACCAATTCTCCTCATTCCAAACCCCGGGCATAGTCATATCAACGATTACGGGGAATGAGCGAGGATTTGATGAGTGGAGAGTTTCTTCAGGAAACTTGCGTCTTCTTCCCCACGGACGGCGCCAGCTGTCGACGATCAAATCGCTGATCTTATGAAATGAAAAAGAGGAAAATGGCGCGATAATTCCTGGGATAGAATGGGGGCCGCTCTTTATTGATATGAACTAGATTTACAAGGGGATGCCTACAACCCGACTGAGGACTAATCCTAATTACACTGGATGTGAAGATTGCTATCTTGCTTGTCTCAGTTTGCCTCTTGATCTGTAGAACTTGGATTGATGTTCCGATCTGCCCCTGGTCTTCTGTGCTTCGCCCTTTAAATAACTTCCGAAGGGGTGACAGTTACTCCTGGAGAAGGCGTCTCTAGTGAAGCGTTGCGACTGGTCGGGGCGCATAGTTAACAATGTGTTTAACTGTGCGGCGGTTTAGTGCCCGAGAGACATTAAACCGCTTGGTAGTTGTTGTCAGTGTCTTTAGGACCCTCTAACCGCGTAGTATGAAGTATACAACACATGCCATATTCATCGCACGATAAGAATATATTCAGGATTAGTTATAAACACCAGTTTATAGTGTTTCCGAGCAGTTACCCGGTCGGAGGCTGGGTATAGGACCTTGTCCGACCAGGGTACCCTTATGTAACCTCTGAATCCTTACGACCAGTGAGGTCGTTAGCCTTAGGGGTTACGATCATGAAGACGTATGGTCTTTTATTATGTATTTTTTATAATACATAGAGGTTTTAATCCTTATCAATAATGGTGTCGACCTGACCAACTAATTTACCGAGTCTTGATGCTATTGCCATATTATGGGTAGTTTGGGTCGGGTTGTTGAACCTAGGTTGTAGGAGGATGTATCTCAATGTACGTATCCATTGGGTATTATGGTGGTACTAAGTCGGGATTCATCTACTCCTCAACAGTAGTTTCTTCGGATTTGATGTGTTCAAACGCCCGAAGAACGATCCATTGGATGGTATAGTATTATGGCGAGTTATTGTAAAGGTCTTGTTATGATCGTCTCCGTTGCATACCTAAGGAAGCATGTTATGGCCAACATTATAAGTTGATCATATCTTGTGGGTAAAATTGTACAACCTCGGCAGAGTAAAAACGGTATGGACAATTGTGCCCATGGTCATGGGTGTTGCGCGAGAACTTTCTTGGTTAGTCTCTATTTTATAAAAAAAACATCTGTGGGTGGAATAAAACTGTTGAGTGGAGGTAGCCCTAGAAATATCGGGTGTAGGTTGTCCTGGAAAAGTTATAGCATGAGATGGATGGAACCATTATCTACTCGTGAGTGGACGGAACCTTTGGAAACTATTCTTTGCTAGCAGGTGGATGGAACCTTCGCTAGTATTATACAACACTACTCAATTTCATTAAAACTGGTTTAGTCAAAATGCTAGTCTTAGGATTTGTCTACTACTTAATATATTTCAACTATGGCTTTATGCAAAGAAAATAACCTCAAATCTTTCCTTTGATCAACCTTGCATCTATTATAACTGCATTTTGTGTGTTGGCTCGCAGAGTATGGCTGTGTACTCACACTCGCTCAATATTATCATTCAGTAAGTGAAGGAAAAGACCGTACGAGCGCTCAAATGCATAAGTACGATTTGGAAGAAGAAGAGGAAAAAAAACTAGGTCGTAAGGCCCAGTCGATTGCCTGTGAGAATATCCCGAGGGTCCCACTTGTTGTGTTATTGATTCCGCTTCTACTGCTATTCTTTAAAGGTATTTGACCTGACCGGCCATTCTGTAAGTCAAAAGTCGCAAGGTTTATTTATGTAATGTTTAATATTACGTGACAGCTTTAGTTTTGTGAGATATGTGTTTAATATTCAATTATGTAATTGTGTGCATTAGTGTTGGTATACATTGAGAGTTCCAGACGTCAAATACGGGTCCTGGCAGGCCTCACCGGTGGCTCGTGACTGTGAAGGAAGGAAGTCGGCGAGCAGATGTGTCGTAGGACGTTGGAGAAAGACAGGGGAACAACGAGAATGAAAACGGGGAGGCTGTGATCGTCGGTGGAGTCCGACGATCCCAAAATGGGTAGGCAACAAAGGCTCTCATGGTTTGTGTGGTCCTTGGGGTGGAGCCGTGGTCCATCGAGGCGAGTTTTGGGGCCTCGTTGATTTGAAGGCCACAATTGCACACGAAAACCAAGCCAAAATCAATTGTTACCAAAATCGACCATCTTGATTTTGGCAATGTTTACTTTAAAAGAACCAGGAAATCAATGTGAACAAAAATTTGGCATTATATCAAACGGATTCCAAATCTAGTAAACGTTACCAAAATTTAGTTTGACAACTTTGGCTCTCCTAGGTGCCAAATGAAACAAACCCTTGGATTCGAGGAGGTCTACGCGATCGAGCCAACTCAAAATGGCATTTCTCTCATGATGTTGAAAAACTTTGCGTTTGGTTCGAGGTTAACATAAAGGTAAATTACATGTTACATTTACACAACCAAATTAAATTGATATAAGTTGCAAAAAAAAAAACGAGGAGTAACCTATTGACAAGGATAGAGACCGACACTTGATCTGCCAAGACCGGTTGCTGGTGTCAACCACCTAAGACCACTTAGGGATCTGTGTAATTTCACCAGTCTTGGGGACAAGATCGTCGACAACTATCTTTTCACATAAAGTATAATGTAATCTTGTGTCACTTTGTACTATAGTTTGATTTCGTTTGATCTGTTTTATAATGTTCATGTTAGCCAAAGAATTGTTCCAATGGCAATTTGTGTTGGTGCCAATCAGGTTGGAGATGACTCAAAGATGGAGGAAGTGGCTTCAAGATGTGTAACGACGTCACTTTTCTTAAGGCTTATTTGTCCTCATCAGAAGGTCTCTTAGGATACGATGAAGCCCGTTGCCGGTAAGTGTACTCTTGTCAACGACATTGGTCACTCTTTACAATAATACAAGACTATCAAATACTACTAAAAAGTAGCACCGTGCAGTAGTACTACACCCTAGCGATCTAGTAGAGAAAGTGCATCATAGTATATGACGTTGTAGCCATGCTTCTACCTTTACCGAATGAACCAGCGAACGCATGTATTTATAGCATTGAAACACTGCATCCAATAGACATCTTCACCGAATGGATGGAAGTCTACACTAAACCAACGTCGGTTTAGTGAACAAAATTTAAAGAGAAGTATCATTATATGGCATCGAATAACCCCCTTTTTCATGATATGCCATCGAATAACTCCTTCACAATATTTCATAGGGTTCTAAATTTTCTTCACAATATGTCATAGCCATCACTTCTCCGTCCAAGCTCCTCCGTTAAACCCTGAGAAAAGACCATTTTGCACTCAGTTGTTACATTTTGTCACATTTCACTCCATGCCACTGTAAAGTGCTCGCTCTTCTATTATTTGCCATCAGTCAGTGTCGTGCATGGCAATTGTGAATTTTGATCAATCCAATTAAACTGGTGATAGTAATTTTTTCACATTTAACTGCATGAAGTTGTCATTAGTTTATTTTGTGTGCTTCTAGTGTGTTTTAAATTGCCACCGAGTGGCAGTAGCATCCAATTCACTTGTAGGCTTAGGACTGGAATAATTTGCAGTGAAACAACAACAAATTTTTTTTTGGCATTGAGTGAAATGTGACAAAATGTGATAATTGAGGGGAAAATGGTATTTTCTAAGGGCTTAATCGAGAAGTGATGACAATGACATTGTGGAGAAGATTTGAAACCCGATGGCATATTGTGAAGGAGTTATTCGATGACATACTACGAAGAAGAGAGTTATTCCACGACACATAATGGATTTTCACAAATTTAAATTTAAATGGAGATAATTTTAAGTCGGTGGATTATGTAATTTTTGTTCAGTTTTTTCCCCCAATCCTTGTAGCAAAGATGGTAATCCATCAAGGCAAGACAAGAACGACCGTCCGATCCTGGCGTCAACACGATCCTGACTGTCCATCCCGATCTAGAACCTTCCCCCACCCCTTCCCAAAACCGTTCGCTCGCGGCATCTCCCCATCCTTCTCCCGCACGACCACCCCCACCTTCCTCCGCCGCCGCCGTCGCGCTCGGTCTAATCCAGACCCCATTTCTCTACACGACCCCGCTTTCCTCGGCTCCCCGCCCACCCCTTCCGCCGCCGCCGCCGCTCGTGGCGACAGGCGGCCGCTCGAGAGCGTGGTGATGCTGGAGAAAGAAAGGATATCGTACTTCTACGACGGTACGTTGTCTACGCTCTCCTTCTCCTCTCTGCTCCCCCAATCACCGTACAGCCCTAGCTCTCCCCTTATTCCAGCTCGCAACTCTTACTGCTCTTGGGTGTCTCGTCGCGCAATTTCGATACTAAGACCTAAGGGGGCATACTATTGGGACCTAGTAGTATTTTGTTTTTATTCCGCCGATTTATAATGACAAGATGTGATCATGGTTGTGGAAGCGTGTGCTGTGATTATACGGTAAAGGAAAAACTGCGGGTGGTACGAACTTTCAGGAGTTCAACTAAAATTGGGTCTACCTTGCCCATTGGCCTACTATTTTCTTTGAGTTGTTCAACCCTAGCCCTAGGTGCGTTATAAGTTTGCGTTATGTTGTATGCTTCATTCCAGGTCAGATAAACGTAGGGTGCGGAAATTCGATCAAGATTTGAATGGTATATCATTGCTCCCATTATCTGTTTAAGGGCATCTCCAATTCAAGAGACGCTTAGATAGATGTTTCAAGAGAGAGAACAATGCCACGTCATGAAGCATCTATAAAAGAGCCACAACCTCCAATGGAAACAACTACTTTACACATGCTTAGATAATTTGAGAGGCTTAAGAGCCTGTTTAAGCATCTACTTACTCCAATGCAAACTATGTGTACATGTACTCTTACATAATGACAACAGTAACTCTCAGCACCGTTATTTTACGTACCACTCTTATCCAATTCCATTCAGTCACCTTGTTCGGCTGTTCCCCTCCACACATTTCTTTTCTTCCTTCACATCCTTCCCAATCTGAGCTGGGGTGGCATAGAGGAGGTAGCCGGCGGGGTGGAACACGAGGAGCCCGTGTGGTCGAGGATGAGATCCTCGGCGCGGGTGAGCACATCATCGTGTTTCTCCTCATGGTGGAGCTTCAACACCGCTCCGGCCGCCTCACGCAAGAGGTTGGCGTCGGCCATTGCGGGGACGCGTGGGGGAGGTGAGGCGGAACACAAGTGCGGAGCCCGTGTGCTCGAGGACGAGCGCCTCCTCGTGGTGGAGCTTCAGCGCAGGAGCTTGGTGTCAGCGTCGGCCATTGTGGGGACACACGGGAAAGGTGCTCATGGAAATTCCCCTAGTGAGGCGGCAGCACAGACTCAAAGGTGGGCGCGTGTGAGGTGTTTGTGAAAATGTCGCAAAGCAAGAGGTGGAGAAGAAGGCGGGCGGCAAGTACTTCCATGGCCGGTGGCAAGCGGTGCGCGCGGTAGCTCGTGGTGACAACCACGGATGGGGGTGGAGAGTACAATAGTGCATATATATATATATATATATATATATATATATATATATATATATATATATATATATATAAAAGAAGTGCAAACCAGCTGGATGTTGTCCTCTTGGGTCCCAGACAAGCGTTGGCCTCAGGTTTCCTCAGCTTCGTCATCGTTGTCATCATCTCCTTGTCCATCGCCTCCGGTGTGTGGGGTTTAGCATGTAGAACCTGTAGCACATGTATGTTTCATATTTTTTGGAATGGACATGAGATTTGATGGATTCTCATAAGGTGAAGTGAAACCAGCACAATAGAAATTGTGTGATAATTGATGGGCTTGGGACATATGTGGCTGAGATAAGTTCATTGGATACTATGAATGTGGAAAATTTTCTGGATTTTCGTATGGGGAATTGGGGGAAGTTAACCAATTTACGAAGCCATTTGGTAGAGGATCCATTTGGAATGGTGTCACGAAGACCAGCACAATAGAAATTGTGTGATACTGATAATTGATGGGTTTGGGACATATGTGGCTGAGATAAGTTCATTGGATACTATGAATGAGGAAAAATTTATGGATTTTCGTATGGGGAATTGGGGGAAGTTAACCAATTTACGAAGCCATTTGGTAGAGGATCCATTTGGAATGGTGTCACGAAAGGTTGTGGCTCTATTCGTGCACTAATACGTGGTATATATAGAACACAAGTGAACTAGCTTCCGAATGGCACTACATGCTCAACTAATCACCAACGAATTAGTTAGTTACATGCATGCATAACTGCTTGACGAAGTGCCGCTTTTCCTGGAAGATTTTTTCGCATGTACAACCTGCTTCAAGCAGTGTTCCCCTAGGCAGGCGCCTAGACGCTGGGCGAAGCCCCGCCGTTGCGACTCGGCCCCAATCGGCGCCCTAGGCGCTCGGCCCGCCTAGTCGGTCCAAGGCAGACTTGGGCGGACAGAGGCGGGCAAGGTGGGGCGGCGCTAGGCGGGGTCGGGCGGGAGAAAAAAGGTAAAGGAACTCACCCGTGGTCCTCTCCTCTGCGGCGTCGCCTCCTCCCCAAATCCACGGCGCGTCGCCTCCGCCCTGGCTCCACGGCACGCCGCCTCCTCCCCAGCTGCACGACACGCCGCCTCCTCCGTGAATCCCCTTCGCGCACCGCCTCCTACATGTCGTGCGCCGCCGCCTCCATGTCTCGTGCCACCTCACCACGTAGGAGAGAAGAGAGATGGGAGAGGATGGCTTGGCGGCCAGATGGGAGAGGGAGAGCGGAGGGCGAGGAGAGAGGAGAGCGAGAGGATCGAGAGGCGTCTTAGGGGCAGCCCAGGCGAGCAAGAGGACAAGGCGTCGTGGCGGCGTGGACGAACCCGACACCACTCGTTCATGAGCTTGGGCTTGGACGCACCAGCTGCGGAGTAAGTTTTGCTTTTTTTTTCTTTCTCTTTTCTTTTTTCTTCTTCACTTACTTCTCTCCATCCGGCTGCTCTGTTCAATTGCTGGCTGCACAAATCGCCGCCTAGGCGGGCTAGGCGCTAGGCGGCCACCCTCCGCCCGCCTTCCGCCTAGCGTCTAGGTGAACACTGGCTCCAAGCGTCAGCCTCCTCGTCAAGCTGTGGCTCTGGCGCAAGCGCATCCACCGTGGCAAAGTTAGGCAGTCCCCCCACTCCAAGCGCCCAATTAAGCCCCGCGTTGGACATGGCCTAAGAGGGCACAGTCAAGATAATTTTGGTTAAGAATGCATACCTATGGTTGTTGTAGTGCCAGTTAGTTCTTTTCATGTGGCTCTCTGGCAAGAATTCCCTAAAAATTGTGTTCTTTCACACATGAAGATACTTGAACACTACACTGTCTTTACGTTCTCTCTCCACATTTTATGCAGCCAACAAAATGACTAATGCTCATCCAAGGTCCTTAATTATGCCACTTGTAGGGAAAAACACTCATTATGTCGAACATGTAGACTAGTTTTCATCGTTCATAATCCATATATTCAACTTCTATGCTTGCTTGCTTAATCACTTTTGTGTCAACGGGCATTTCAGGAGATGTGGGCAATGTCTACTTTGGGCCAAATCACCCGATGAAACCTCATCGTCTTTGTATGACACATCACCTTGTACTTTCATATGAGCTTCACAAGAAGATGGAGATATATGTCAGTACTGAATTTCGTCTATTACCTTTCCTTGCACTTATGAAGTGTCTAAGTTCTCATTTTGTGCCCATTGACTTCTGCAGAGACCCCACAAAGCATATCCAACAGAGCTTGCCCAGTTCCATTCTGCTGATTATGTGGAATTCTTGCACCGGATAACTCCTGACAGCCAGCACCTATATGCTAGTGAATTAACTAGATGTATGAAGTGATGAGATTTTCTCTTCTACACACTACTCTTCCAGGCTTTGCTAATTTCACAATAAAATGCAAGTCACATATCTTGCTACTTATGTTTAAATTCTTATAGCTTTATTTAGTTAACTTACTGGGATCTAAGGTAGTGTTATATGTAGCTTAGATCCTTGTGTGTACAGTAATATTAAAATAGAAATGAACACATTAAAATGGTACAATCTGTCATATCATTGTCATATACAAATGGAAGGTTAGCTATTTCCTCTTAAGTGAAAACTGTCTGGTTTATACATTCCATAATATGCCTATTTGATGATTAAAGGAAAATGAGTTTTTTTTTACTGATTGAAGTTGCTATTTAACACATTCGTCATGCCTTCGGAGTTTTCTTACTTCACTTATCTGATTCCTTCGTAATTTGTTCTCAGATTTTTTTAATCTATGTTCCCAGACAATCTTGGAGAAGACTGCCCGGTCTTTGATAATTTGTTTGAGTTCTGCCAAATCTATGCTGGAGGAACTCTAGGTAATATGAAAATTTCCCAGGCTTCTTTCTTTTGTACAAACTCTCTAAGCTGTTCTTTATTGTTTTAGATGCGGCTCGAAGACTAAATCATAAAACATGTGATATTGCCATTAATTGGGCTGGTGGATTGCATCATGCAAAAAAGTGTGAGGCATCAGGCTTCTGCTACATTAATGATTTGGTTTTGGGAATTCTGGAGCTTCTCAAGTACCATGCCAGGGTTCTCTATATTGACATTGATGTTCATCACGGAGATGGAGTTGAAGAAGCCTTTTATTTTACTGACAGGTTCATATTTTTGCCAATAAAAAGCATGGATATGTATTGTTGATAGTTATATTCTTTTGTTGCCGCCATTATTTTCCAATCTAGTTGCCATGTATTTGACTCTTAATGTGGGTGGTGCCATGATATTATACTAATGCCTCAGTGACTTGAACGGGCTTTAGATTTCTTAACCTTTTTTTTATTTGCAGGGTAATGACTGTAAGTTTCCACAAGTATGGTGACATGTTCTTTCCTGGCACAGGTGATATTAAGGTAATGTTCCACTAACAAGCTTCGTGGATAATTTTTTAATGATTTTCCTTGATTAATTTCTCAGATTAGTTCATTGTTATTTTTGATCTATGATGTGGACAGTGATTAGGCATTTTTCTGTATTTTGTTTTATGTTCACTTTTGTACATGAAGTGTATGGGGTTTCTTGCCTCCTATGCAGGGATAAAAATCCCGGCCGGTAACCGCGTACCGGAGGGTGGCCGGGAAACGGAATCCCGGCGGTTTTTTCAAATCCAAATTCAAAATTTCAGATTTCGAATGAATTTTAATCAAATTTGAACGAATTTCGGCCAAACCAAATCCGGTTTAACCGGTCCGGTTACCGGTACCGGACCTCCGGCGGGAAATAACCCGGTAACGGGTTTTCAACCCTTGCTCCTATGTACTATATGTCAATTGAAGTTGTCATGTCTACTCTCAGTCACAGAAGAGAGAAATTCTCCAAAACTGGGTCACGAAGACCGTTGGTTATATACTACTTCCCAAAGTTGATAATACTGGAAGCAATCAATTGATTTGGGAACAATTGCATGTTTGCAACATTCCTGTTTCTTGCTTTTCTCACTGTCTCCTATCCTCCTAGACATTGTAAATATGTAGCATTATCTGTTGAACTGATGTCCTTTTTCTGGACATTCTTGGCATGATATTATATCCAAATTTTCCATTATCATAATTGGGAATATTGGAGGTTTATTGTATATCTTTGAAAAATGTTCATATTAAAAATGAAATTGTTGATTCTCTTATGCATGTGGTTAATCGAGATGTTTGTCATCTGAGTAGAGAGAGAAAAAAAGCCATGAAGTAACCAACAAAACCCTTGCTGGCCATGCTTGAACTATTACTTGAAGCTTCATATTGTTTTTTGCGCCTTGGGTCATGATTTCTTCTATTTTGGCCATTGATGCTGTTCTTGCAGGTGTTTTGCGGGTGCTTCTGAATAAATGAAGGTTTTCTTTATGCAATTATATTTGATTGAGCTGGGAATTCTTAAATCAAAATTTTCCCACTAATTAAGTAATTAGAAACATACTAGTATACAACTGCCAAAATAGAGGAAAAAGCAAAGTTCATTGTGACCAGAAAATATGTGCCTTTCTGTTTATATACATGTTGGAAACAGTTGACACTTGACAGAGCTGGCATCTTCCTTTGCCTTTAAATAGTTGCATGTCACATGCTGTTAAGTGATGATGAGACTTTTGGGTTTATTATATAACTTCTGTTTAAATGGATGTGCTCTTCGTAATGATTTACCTGACTATCATTTGAAGGATATAGGAGAAAGGGAAGGAAAATATTATGCCATCAACATTCCACTTAAAGATGGGATAGATGACACCAGCTTTACTCGGCTTTTTAAAGCAGTAAGCTCACATGCTTTACTTTCTCGTTGTCCAAGTCGTTATTTGGTCTTACTAAATTATGTAATGCCTATCATGTAGATTATTGCCAAGGTTATTGAGACATATCTGCCAGGTGCTATTGTTCTTCAATGCGGAGCTGATTCATTGGCACGGGACCGTCTAGGATGCTTCAATCTCTCCATTGAAGGTTCCATAGTTCTTAAACCTGATATGTACTCATAGATTTGGCAAAACTGTCGTCTAGATGTATAATTAGTGAACCATGTTTAATATTGTTGGATGAGCTGCTAGGGACTGGGGTCTAGGGGTTGCCTTTTGAGGTAATGGAAACCTCGTCTCCTTAATTCTGTAATTGTTGTTGTTTGGGGTTTTTCTTGCATTAATGGTGTTTTGGGGCCAGGGAAGAAAAACCAGCCGGTTACTGGCGGTAACCGGATTTTACGGTGGTAACCGGGAACGGAAAAACGGCCAGTTTTCTGGGTTTTGCAAATTCAAATTCAAATTTTCGAATTTTGGCTAGTTTTTAAGCAAATTCAAGTGAAAGTCGTTCGGAATTTTTTTCCGGGAAATCCGGTAACCGATCGGCGACCGGGATTTCCACCGGAAACGGGTTTTGGATCCTTGTTTGGGGCTCCTTTGGTCTTTGAACCTAAGTTATTGAGCTAAATTTTACTTGAATGATCTATTAATACTTACTAGCTTGATATGTTTTCACAAACAGGCCATGCTGAATGTGTAAAGTTTGTCAAGAAATTCAATATTCCCCTTCTGGTAAGGGAGAAAACTATTACCATATGATTTCCTTTATTTTTTTCTAGGATATCCACATATTTTCCATCATGCAGGTAACCGGAGGGGGTGGATACACCAAAGAGAATGTAGCGCGCTGTTGGGCTGTTGAAACTGGGGTCCTTCTAGACACAGAGCTCCCAAACGGTATCTCATTTCTTTGTTCTTTTGCAATTTTGTAATTTTCTGTCCTCTTTGGCCTTTTGCTTTTTTAGTCACAGTAGCTAGTAATCCCTCAATGCATGCAACATTTTTCTTGTATTGTTTTCCTTCCTTTTCTTGGCAATCTAAGGTGAAAACAAATCTATCAAGTGTGGGGTTGAGAGTTTTGTAATAAATCCTTATATAGTTCCATGATGCGGAGTTTTACTTTTGCATGACATTTTCTGCAGAGATTCCAGACAATGAATACATTAAGTACTTCGCTCCAGATTATACATTGAAAGTACAAAATTTGAACATGGTATGGAACCTTTCCTTATTGGCTCTATGCCTGCTTGGTGTAAGACAAAATATTTAGTTGCTATTACGTGCATCTAGGCAATGCCGGTGCATCTAGCCTTTTAAATATTAAGTACGGTCCAACTACATGGAGATCTATGGTCCATTCAATATTTTGGCAAGTTGTTCTTTGATTGCTAGAGCCTAGAACTTCATTTCTTTCTTGAGGATGTGTAAACGCTATATGGCTTCTTATTGTATAATGGGAACAGGACAACTTAAATAGTAAGACCTATCTCAGTTCAATCAAAGTGCAAGTCATGGAGAGTTTGCGGGCCATACAGCATGCACCTGGCGTTCAGATGCAAGAGGTAAGTTTGCATTTACACTCGCATGATGGAACCTCTCAATTGAAACTGGTTATGTGAAAATAAAAATTTGGATACTAGCAGGACAATAAAGTACTCCTTTCCATCTTTTGCTGCCTAATTTTCCTGCTTCCATCAGGGTAATCTAGGTTTTTCTGAACAGGGATCATATTGTGAATCATTTTGCAGGTTCCACCTGATTTTTTCATCCCAGATATTGATGAAGATGAGTTGGATCCTGATGAACGTGTTGATCGTAAGTGAAATACTTCTGGCACACCTTACCGTGTTCATATAGATGAGTAATGATTTGTCCGGGAACCTTCTGTTCTCTAGAAGCATGTGCACGGTACATCCTCAGTCAATTTGCATTTTTAAAAAATAAAATAAATGTGATGCATTTGTTCTTAATTGACATGTTTATATTGTATAAATTCCCAGTTTTCATGTTTTTGAAACTTTCCTGCTCAAGCACAGCTTGTTTTTAATTTATGGTGTCTTGTTTCTCATTCTGGAAGCCATTCTTTAGCTGTCCTGTTTGAACTTCGTTATCGTACTTATTACAGAAACTGTGTAATATGTTGTGCAGAGCATACCCAAGACAAGCAGATCCACCGCGACGACGAGTACTATGAAGGCGACAACGACAATGACCATGACGATGGCGCACATTGAAATCGTCTTTTGGAGTTTGTAGTTGAGAAGCGAAACTCTTTGCTGCTGCTGCTCTGCAGTTCAACATCCCGAGGTGGGGGATAGTTTGCTAGTTGACATGTTAGGATCCAACTCTAGGAGGGAAAAGCATTATAGGAGATTCCAACATTTCCTGACTTGTACCGCAAAGTGCAATTTTTCACATTTTTGCATGCTGGAGTGCAAATTCTTAGGGAGTGTATGCGTTTTGGCATGATACTGGTATCGTATTCGTCATTTGCGTGTACTGTATATCCATGAAAAATCGATGTGGCAATATACGCCCAGCGAAGTGTCACCACTGCCGTGGCGATCATGGAAGCATCAGCTGAAGCGGGAAGTGTGAAGACGCGTTCAGCAAAGGAGTAGCGGTGTCATGTTATGAGCTGGCGGGAAAGGCACTTTAATTAAAGTATTAGTTGCTAGTGGGACCAGCTTGTAAGTGAGTAGCTGTGTTGGGAGTAGCTTTAAAGCGAAGGGACTGTGCGCTGTAAGGGGTTGTCGACAAAAATAATAGTATCTGCTTTCTTCTTTCCCCTTCTTCTGTTCTCCCTCCGAACTGAATCTTTTCTTTGTGAACTTTATATGTATTCGATTTTCCTTGCGATTTTGATCTATATTGTTTGGACATAACAATATGGTATCAAAGCTTCTATCCATCACCGATCTCTCTTAATCTCTCGGCTTCGACCGGTAAAAATCCTCGGAAAAGGATGCAGATTGCCTTAGGGTTTGATCAGTGTAAGGCCTAATTTGGGTTCGGTTGGCTTGGAGGAGGATCGCGAAGGCACCGTTGAAGCAGGGAATCCAGGTGAAGCAAGTAGTAGAGGCGATGGAGGCTATGGAAAGAAGGTTGACAGAGATGTTGGTATTGATAAAAACTGAGATGGTGGAAGAAGTGAAGTTGGTGACGGAGGCGCAGTTAGCGGCGGTGGATCAAAAGCTTGAGCAGCAAGGAGACCGATTGGATCAGTTGCAGATGAAGGTCAATTTGTCTTTGGATTCCATTGGCAAGATCCAGCAGGAACAAATGCATGTTGCAAAAACCCTAAAGGGACCAGTACCTCCTTCCCTCTAGATTCCCGCGAAGGATGGATCGGGAATCATGGGAGCAAGACCAATGATTCCTAGCGAAGTGTCATTTCCACCTCAAACTCAGTCACCACCGCATATCGCATTTCCCCTTCCTACTCCAATATTACCTGAAGTGTTGGACACGGGTAGATCAATTGAGACGAGAGGACGAAGAACTTGGATCCCAAAGATGGATTTCCCAAAGTTCGATAGAACAGAGGCTCTAATCTGGTTGGACAAATGTCGAACATTTTTTTTCAATATACTAGATTCCAGATGGCTTCAAAGTAGCTGTTGCTACCATGTATTTGGTCGATAGTGCAGCCCACTGGTATCAGGCATATAAGGCATCAAATATGTGGCATGATTGGGAACAATTTCAACAGGCTATACTATCCGAATTTGAAACAAATACACAAGGTGAGAAGATGAGAGAATTCCTTCAGTTAAAACAGACAGGAATAGTGGAAGAATACAGAAAGAAGTTCGATCGCCTAGTCTATCACATCAGACTATATGACAATTCAGTGAGTGAAATTATGCTAGTCACTCAGTTTGTGTTGGGATTAAAAGATGAGCTTTGAGCAGCGGTGGAGACACAGATTCTAGCATCAGTCAGCAAAGCTGCAATGTATGCTAGTGTGCAAGAAGGAGTTTTGGATAGAACTAAAAAAGGGGGATCACAATACAAGGGAGACAATACCAAACCACACAAACAATGGGGAGGTAGTCTGAAGGGGGATACTAGAGGAAAATTCATTCCAAATGACATATGGAAAGCACAACAATTAAAGGCTTACAGAAGGGCTCAGGGACTGTGCTTTCATTGTGGAGAAAAGTACTCACCTGAACATCGTTGTGCTAACCAACCTCAGCTCAAAGCGTTGGAATTGGAAGACAACTCAGCTTATTTATCAGAAGAAGTGCTGGATGCCATCACAGCTTTGGAGGAACCCAATGTCGAGGAAGAAATGTTCTTATCTTTAAATGCAGTGATTGGAACCACAAATGCAAGAACTATCCAATTGAGAGCTTTGGTGGGCAAACAAGTGATGCTGATGTTATTGGACTCAGGTAGTTCCCATACATTTATCAACACTGAAATGGTCAATAAATTGGGTATCCAATCAGAACAAGTATCTCCTATGTGGGTAAAGGTTGCTAATGGAGAAATGCTGAGTTGCAAGGCTGAACTTCCAGGATTCTCTTGGTGGATTCAAGGACATACATTCCAGCATACTATGAAGGTTTTACCCTTAGGGGGATATGACGTAGTATTGGGCATGGACTGGTTGGAAAGATATAGTCCAATGAATTGTAACTGGGCTCACAAATGGGTTACATTTGACTCAAAGGGAAAATCAATCAAGTTACAAGGAATACAACATGACAGTAACTCTATTCCTCAAGAAGCATCCATTGATCAAGTTCTTAAATGGCATAAGGGTAATGATTTGTGGGCTACTGCCATTATAGAAGCTAATAATGATTCCCTGGAAGAAGTCCTGGCTCCAGAAGTTCAGCACATATTACAGTAATTTCAAGGGGTGTTTTAGGAGCCAACCGACTTGCCACCACATAGAAGTTACGACCATGCTATCTCCTTGATCCCAGGTTCAATTCCAGTAAATACAAGACCTTATAGATTTTCTCCACAACAGAAAGATAAGATAGAGAAACAATTTGCTGAAATGATTGCAAGAGGCATAGTGAGTCCTAGCCTTAGCCCATTTGCATCTCCAGTCTTACTAGTGAAGAAAAAAAGATGGTGATTGGAGGTTTTGTGTGGACTATAGAAGGTTAAATTCTTTGACAATCAAAAACAAATTTCCTTTGCCAATTATATATGAGTTGCTAGATGAATTAGCTGGTACTAAATACTTCTCCAAACTGGATTTAAGAAGTGGGTATCACCAAATCCGAATAGTTCCTGAAGATGAAATGAAAACAGCCTTCAAGACACACCATAGTCATTTCCAGTTTAAAGTAATGCCTTTTGGCCTCACAAATGCACCTGCTACCTTCCATTGTCTTATGAATTCTATATTTGCAAAGTACATTCAAAATTTGTTCTAGTATTCATGGATGACATACTCATTTATAGCAAATCTTTTGGGCAACATTTACAGCAGTTACAATTAGTATTACAAGTGTTACAACGACATCAGTTGTATGTCAAATGATCAAAGTGCACATTTGCTTCACCTCAATTGGAGTATTTGGGGCATATTATATCAGATAAAGGGGTGTCAACAGATACAACAAAAACACAAGCAATGACACAATGGCCTGTTCCTACAAATATAACTGAGCTGATAGGATTTTTGGGTTTCACTGGTTATTATAGGAAGTTTGTCAAACATTATGGTTTATTAGCAAAGCCACTCACTAATCTATTGAAGAAACGCAAAGGATTTCAATGGACAGATCAGTCTCAGGATGCATTTGATAAACTGAAGCTGGCCATGAGTACTGTACCAGTCCTCACATTACTAGACTTTAACAAACCATTTGTGATTGAAACTGATGCATGCAATTCAGGAATTGGGGCAGTATTACTACAAGGTCATCTCGTAGCCTATTATAGCAAAGCCTTAGGGATGACAAACCAGAAATTGTCTATATATGAAAAAAAGTTCTTGGCCATTATGATGGCAGTGGATAGGTGGAGATCTTACTTAATCAGAGGTCCTTTTACTATCAAAACAGATCACCGTAGTTTATGTCATCTTGAAGATCAAGTGTTAACATCTGAATTACAAAGAAAAGCCATGACTAAACTCATTGGATTGCAATACACATTTCAGTACAAAAAGGGTTCAGAAAATACACCAGCTGATGCATTATCAAGAGTTGGTCATCTACTAGAATGTGAGGCTATATCAGTGGTTCAACCAGTGTGGCTTGAAGAAGTATTGAATTCATATGCACTGGACTCTTCAGCTCAACAATTATTGCAAGAATTGGTTGTTTCTGGCAGTAATGGTAGAGGGTACACCTTGTCGGATGGTGTTATCCGAAGGGATGGAAGAATATGGATTGGTGCTAACACATGACTTCAAACTAAATTTATTCGAGCATTTCACTCCACTGCCATAGGAGGGCACTCCGGCATTCAAGCCACATATCATAGAGTCAAAAAACTGTTCCAGTGGACAGGTCTTAAATAGGCTGTTGAAGAATACATCAAACAATGTCTCATATGCCAACAAGCCAAACATGAGCATTTTAAAACACTGGGATTACTTCAACCACTACCCATGCCACAAGGAGCATGGCAAGACATCACAATGGATTTTGTGGAAGGTCTTCCTAAATCAGAGGGATATAATGTCATTTTGGTAGTAGTTGACAGGTATACAAAATATGCACATTTCCTTCCATTGAAGCACCCTTTCAATGCCATACAAGTTGCTAAAATGTTTCTCAACAATGTGGTAAAGCTAATGGATTACCCAAATCTATTGTGTCAGACTGAGACAAAGTGTTCACAAGTAGTTTTTGGAAAGAATTGTTCAAACAATGTGACACAAAGTTGAATTTGAGCACAACTTATCACCCCCAATCGGATGGTCAAAGTGAGAGAGTAAATCAGTGTTTAGAAATGTATCTAAGGTGTGTAGTGGCAACTTCCCCTACCAAATGGCTTTCATGGTTAGCGTTAGCAGAATATTGGTACAACACATGTTACCATACTACTGTTGGATGTACACCCTTCAGAGCACTTTATGGCACTGACCCACATTACAATATGGTGCCATCTTTGTCTACTTCAAGGTCTACAGAAGCTGATGAAGTGGTTCGGGAAAGGAAGTTCTTCTCTGATCTGCTGCAGCAACAATTGCGCAAGGCTCAGCTTCGCATGAAGCAGTCAGCAGACAAACGACGTTCGTTTCGGGAGTTTCAAGTTGGAGATAAAGTATTCCTGAAATTACAGTCGTATGCCCAACAATTAGTGGTCAATCGTCCCTATCCAAAGCTCGCATTCAAATATTTCGGCCCTTACACAATTCTGGAGAAGATTGGTTTGGTGGCGTATTGGTTGGAACTGCCGGCTGACAGTCAAGTTCACCCCGTATTCCATGTCTCTCAATTGAAACCATTCATTGCAGATTATACTCCGGTGTTCTCCACTTTGCCCTCTCCAGTCGCATTGGACGTGTCCGAGTTATTGCCGGAGGAGATTTTGGACCGCCGCTTAGTGAAGAAAGGAAACACGGCTCATATGCAAATTCTTACGAAATGGAAATTACTACCAGCTGCAATGGTGACCTGGGAGGATTATCATGTCCTGAGGGAGCACTTTCCCAGTGCACCAGCTTAGGGGCAAGTTGGGTCTCAAGGGGGAGGCAATGTCACCACTGCCATGGCGATCATGGAAGCATCAGCTGAAGCGGGAAGTCTGAAGACGTGTTCAGCAAAGGAGTAGCGGCGTTATGTTATGAGCTGGCGGGAAAGACACTTTAATTAAAGTATTAGTTGCTAGTGGGACCAGCTTGTAAGTGAGTAGTTGTGTCGGGAGTAGCTTTAAAGCGAAGGAACCGTGCACTGTAAAGGGTTGTCAAGAAAAAGAACAGTATCTGCTTTCTTCTTTCCCCTTCTTCTGTTCTCCCTCCGAACTGAATCTCTTCTCTGTGAACTCTATATGTATTCGATCTTCCTTGCGATTTTGATCTATATTGTCTGGACATAAGTACATAACACGACGGTGTGTATTACAATGTTGATGTAGCAGTAGCAAGTTTCTGCTGCCATTCCGCTATAGTCTGCATTAGTGAAGCAGGCGAGTCGCGTCATGAACAGGGAAAACCATTGTCTCTCGGAAGTCGAAAGAGCTTACGACTACGAGGGAGGATCGGGGCTGGCATGTGAGTGTTCATGGGCTCACGGCATGGTCGCTTGATGTCATTCCAAACTCCAGATTAAGGGTGGGCTCCACAGCTACTTCTTCCAACCGGTACGTGCAGCACAGAATTTTTTTTGAGAGTATACGTCAGGCGCACTCATGTACACACACGTTTTAATATACGTCTAATCTAGAGCGGGACCTGAATTCTACGAAGCACAGGCAAGCGTTTTGATAATTGAATGCACCCACATGTGCTGTACTATTCCGGAAGAAATAAACACCCGAAAAGTGAGGCAACCTCGATAAATCGTTATGCTTGTTAAGAAAGTTAAAAGATCACAGTTTGGGGCTCGTTAGACTCGTTAGGTTAGCTAAAAAGGAAAATCAACATAATAAAATTTTCAGAAAGTCAAGAGATCATAACTTGAGGCTTGAGGCTCCTTGGACCGCCTAAGGGTTATTGGGTTGGGTTAGCCTGATGCTACTGCTCAACTGTGTTAGTTTTTTAATAAGTTAAACAAGTTTAACGAGTAATTCGTGAGTCAACTCGAACTCAACTCATTTAAAAAACGAGCTAAATTACCGGCTCAGCTCGTTAAAGACCGAGTTCAAATAAAGCCTTAGTGAGCCGAGCTGTTCGCGAGTTTTGAGCTTGTACGCCCGTCCGTGCCGTGATGATCTTGACTGGGCAAGGTCTGGTGATTTGGGCCCAAGTTGGGACGAATATGCCAAAACAGCTAGTTTGTTCTCTGCGTCTGCCACTGTCATGCTATGATACGCCACTACCCCCCTGACAGCGCAACACACTGCACCCATCGGCTCGCTGAATTCTCCTCCTCCTGATCAGCCAGCGGCGCATGGGGATCATCGCGCAGGCGGCTGCGCTGCTGCCGCTGCGTCTCGGGTGCCCCGCGCGGCTCCCCGACGCGGCGCCCCCGCCGTTCGCGTCCCTCGGAGGCAGAGCCGGAGCCGACCCAAGGACTGGCGAGAGGGGGAGGGAAAAGGGGAACCCCGCGTGCCCCCACTCGCTACCCAGCAACAAACCGAGAGCGCAGCAGCACCACGATCCGGGCCTCAAGGTTCCCGCCGGCGGCGGCGCGAGCGGCCTGGCGGTCGGCGATGTCAACGGGAGGAGCGTTAACGGCGGTGTTGCGGGCGCCGCCAAGCCGGTGTTGCAAGCGGCGCCGCAGAGGAGGCACGCGCCGTATGACGTGGAGGACGAGGCGTGGGGCCTCGTCCGGGAGTCGGTGGTACGCTACTGCGGCAGCCCCGTGGGCACGATCGCCGCCTGCGACCCCAACGACGCCAGCCCGCTCAACTACGACCAGGTGTTCATCAGGGACTTCGTGCCCTCGGGCATCGCGTTCCTGCTCAAGGGGGAGTACGACATCGTCCGCAACTTCATCCTGCACACGCTCCAGCTCCAGGTGACGGCCGTCCATTGACGTCTTTCTGTAGCCCCTTCATATTTTGGTGTTAATGTGTATGCAATTGATGTTGACGCTCCTAAATTCTAATAAGATATTGCACGTCTAAGCTAGCTCTGGAAAGCACAACTTATAAGAAATCTGTTGAAATCAAGGCATGTTTTCATTTACTGAAGTCACCATCCACTTAACAGTTTTGTCAGGAACTACCTTTTGTAGATACCTTTCTGCTAAACAAATTATTATATACTGCCCATGATGTATCAAGTTTCTAATTTGTGAAACCGATTGTTGACGATCTATAGAGCTGGGAGAAAACGATGGACTGCCATAGTCCAGGCCAAGGGTTGATGCCAGCTAGTTTCAAGGAGCGTGCTATTCCACTTGATGGTGATGACGATGCAATTGAGGAAATCTTGGATCCTGATTTTGGGGAGGCTGCTATAGGCCGTGTGGCACCAGTTGATTCAGGTAAAGTTTTTTTAAACCTTTTGCTTCAGGTTAAGTTGGAGCTGATGATTTTCCTTTGTCTGTCACTTTGCATATAGCATTAAAAAGGAGCGCCTTAATGGTGGATCATATCGCTGAGAGCATATGGAAAATGTTCAGGGGATCTGTCAGTTCAGGAGAGAATTGATGTCCAGACTGGAATAAAGATGATCTTGAAGCTATGTTTAGCTGATGGGTTTGACATGTTCCCCACATTGCTGGTCACTGATGGCTCGTGTGTGATAGATCGTCGAATGGGAATCCATGGACATCCATTGGAAATTCAGGTAGCACCAATGTGTGAAAGTAAGAACACAGTGAAACATCAGAAACAGGCCCTTTTAAAAAAACATCAGAAAAACGTACACGTAGCAAAGCAAACATATGTGATGAGGATGCAGGTGTAGGCACTAAATAGTAAATACATTTTGAATTCTGATCTTTTTACATATGGAACAAGTAATTGAGTTCTTGGGATGTCTTAAATTTCATTTCAATGTTGCTTATTCCATTACACCAAGCACCGTTCTGTTCTGGAACCACACATCTTGTCAATTAAAGCTTTAGTCTTCACAGACATGGTTATTCAAGACATTCTGATATTACAGCTAATGTCATGTCACATGATCTGCCCCCAGCCCCCCACTACCCCTGTGGATAAATGAGGATTATTTTATGATCTTTATGCCTGATTTTTCATATATCATTTCTGGTGTAGGCACTGTTCTATTCAGCTCTCTTGTGTGCACGTGAGATGCTTACCCCGGAGGATGGATCGGCTGACTTGATCCGTGCCCTAAATAGCAGGCTTATTGCGCTCTCTTTTCATATTAGGGAGGATTATTGGCTTGACAAGAGAAAGCTAAATGAGATATATCGATACAAAACAGAGGAGTATTCTTATGATGCTGTCAACAAGTTTAACATATATCCTGATCAGATTCCTCCCTGGCTAGTTGAATGGATCCCTCCTGAAGGGGGCTACTTCATTGGAAACCTGCAGCCAGCTCACATGGATTTTCGGTTCTTTTCTCTGGGGAACTTGTGGTCAATAGTAAGCAGCTGGGCAACAACCCATCAATCTCATGCTATTTTGGATCTAATTGAAGCCAAATGGTCTGATTTAGTGGCGGAGATGCCAATGAAGATATGTTTTCCTGCTCTTGAGGATCAAGAGTGGAAATTCATTACTGGGAGCGACCCTAAAAACACGTGAGCTCTAGATTATCATCTACTTGCAAGTCTTGCAGATTGTTTGCTTTTCTTAATATTTTTTTCTTTTGCTGCAGGCCTTGGTCTTACCATAATGGAGGTTCCTGGCCAACATTGCTGTGGCAGGTTTGCAACTTATGCATTCTATACTTGCTAAGTGATGTTCATTGGTCCAGTTTAGCAACTTGAAAGTCAAAATCTTGTCGAGTGTTCAGTTGGATTATTTGGCATCAGTTGTTGTTCTTGCCTATAGTTGTCAATCAATTTCTTGTTATCTGCAGCCCACAGTAGCATGTAGCAAGATGAACCGGCCGGAGATTGCAGCAAGAGCTATGGAGGTGGCTGAAAGGCGTATTGCCACGGATAAATGGCCCGAATACTACGATACCAAGCGCGCATGATTTATCGGGAAGCAATCTCGGCTTTTCCAGACTTGGTCCATGTCATGTGGGGTCGCGTCTCGACCGACGACCCAAGGCACGAGGGCAGCGGCCCTAGGCGCCAAAGAAAAGAGCGACGGCCCTAGGTCTTTGAAACAATCAGCCCTTAGGCTGATTGTGATTTCCTTTATCTATTTAGAAAGTTTAATTCTGTTTTATCTCTTTAGGAAGGTTTGAATTAAAAAGTATCTTTTAGGAAAGAGTCCTAGTTAAGGAAGAATAAGAGTCCTATTATCTTTTAGGAAAGAGTCCTAGTTAAGGAAGAATAAGAGTCCTATTTGCAATCAGATTGTACTCCTATATATAGGAGATAAGAGGTTAATAGAAAAGCGACAAAGGATTGGGTTATTCCCCAATCTCCCTTGCGCCAAACCCCGCCTGCGTACTCTTGTTCACCGCGCTCTTGTTCATCGTCTTGGTCATTGTTCACCGCGCGACTATTCACTGCGCGCACTGCTCATCCGCCCGCCAGCCCACGACGCCTCGACGCAATCCTCATCCCCGGAGTTGATCCTCCCGTCGCCTCCGCTCCCGGCCATCATCATCGACATCTTGGTATCGAGCCACCGTTGCTTCACCCACCATGTCAAGCAGCGGTGGTAACGATGATTTCCAACAGATGATCATGGTCGCCGAGGACACGGCGAAGTCCTTCTTGCAGTATCAACGACCGTTCGCTCGGCATGGCGGATTGATTGAGGCCAACATCAATCGTCGACTCGGCATGATCAACGGCCGCACGCATGGAAGGGTGGCCTCTAGCGAGGATGACGGCGAAGACACCGCCACGCGACAGAACCGAGGAGGGGCTGGCCAGAAGAGCGACGCCGCGCGGTCTGAGCTTCGGCGCCCCATGGTTGCCTCTCGCCGCCACCCTACCCCGCTACCTCGGGCGCCGGACAACCTCGGAACCCGCGCGCTACATCAAGCTCAACTTCCGGTCGCCGGCGGCAAGGAAGATCCAATACCATGGATCAACCGCTGCGAACAATTTTTCGGCCCAACAAACGCCCATGGAAGATCGGTGTGGCTCGCCACGCACCACATGATAGGCGTGGCGATTCGCGTGGTACATCGCGTGGAGCGCATGGATGGTATGCCTAATCGGCGGCACTTCACCGACCTCGTCCATCGTCGGTTCGGCATGCTCACACGCCACAATCCGCTAGGCGCTCGACGAACCTCGGCGTACATCATCGGTGGCCGACTTTCTGAAAATTTTCGACCCTCTCGCCGCGTTGCGGCCACTTGGCGAGGAGCGGCGGTGATGCTTTTCACGGCGGGACTTGGCGAGCCCCTGCAAACGAATGTCGAGCTCCAAAGGCCGACCAACCTGGAGGTCGCCATGGACCTCGCCAGAGCCTACGAACGTCTCGCCTTGCTACCCCAGGCACCCGCAGCACCCTCGTCAGTCACCAGGCCAGCGAGCGCCCGAACCCTCCAACCACGGCCGACCGCCTCAGGGGGGTCTGGGGTCGGCTCATCGGCACCTTCGGGCGCTGACCACAGGGGCATCAGGCTCGGCCAAGCCGTTCAGGCGCCTCACACCAACCGAGATGGAGGAACGCCGTAGCAAAGGCCTTTGCTACAACTGCGACGAGAAGTTCGTGCCCGGCCACCAGCGTTTCTGTAAACGCATCTTTATGTTGCAGGTTGAGCCGGATGATGACGATATCGAGGAGGAGGACGTGGACGCCACCATCTCCCTCCTCGCCCTCACCGGGATTCGCAAGTCCCAAACGATGCAGCTCCCGGTGATGATCCACGGCGTCCAATTGATGGCCCTGATCGACTCGGGCTCCACCCATAACTTCATCGCTGCGGAGCTCGTCGCTAAGGTTGGGTTGACCTTGGCGACATCGTCTGAAGCCTCTCCGTGGCGCGGGTGTACTGGCGACAAGGTGGCAAGCGGCGGGGTATGCTACGCGACACCCCTCTCCATCGACCAGGAACACTTCATCCTCGACTTGCTCACCATACCACTTGACGGATTCGACATTGTCCTCGGGGTCCAATGGCTCCGCTCCTTGGGACCGATTATGCCGATTTCAACCTCCCGACGATGCGTTTCCACCGCCAGACGGGAGATCATCCGGCGCGGTGTGGCTCCATGCCGACCATCACCGCACCTCCACTCCACCTCGACCACGAAGATCTCATGGCGGAGCTACTCTCGAGTCGGCGCGATCTTTGACACGCCTCGCGGCACCGCCACCTCCACGCCGCGACCACCGGATTCACCTCTCCCGGCACCAGCGGTGGTGGTTAAGCTATCCGACATGCGGCTACTCAAAAGGATGAGCTAGGCGCCAATGCACCGCCATGCTCGGCGAGGGCATCATCCGCCAAGAAGAACTCGACTTTTTGGCGCCCGTGCTCCTCGTCAAGAAGAAGGACGCATCTTGGCGTTTGCGTCGACTACCGTGCCTTGAATGATAAAACCATCAAGGACAAATTCCCCATCCGGTGGTCGAGGAGCTCTGAATGAGCTCAAGGAGCACGGTTCTTCACCAAGCCGACCTTTGCTCCGGCTTATCACTAAGTCCGGATGGCTCCGGAGGATGTGGAGAAGACGCCTTCGCACCCATGAGGGCTTATTTGAATTTCGGTCATGGCTTCCGGGCTAACCAATGCCCAAAGAACCTTTCAAGCTCTCATGAACGAGGTTCTTCTACCATACCCACGCTGCTTTGTACTTGTGTTCTTTGACGATATCTTGATTTATAGTTCATCATGGGCGGATCATCTTGGCATGTCTGCGGCAATGCTCCAATGTCTTCAACAACGGCAGTTTTTCCTCAAAAGGTCAAGTGCGTTTTGGGGATACCTCGATGGCATACCTCGGCCATGTCATCCGTGCTGAGGGCGTTGCCATGGATCCGTCCAAGGTGACAAGCGTCATGGACTGGCCACGCCCCCATTCGGTGCGCGCCCTCCGTGGTTTCTTGGGACTGGCCGGGTACTATCGACGCTTCATCAAGGACTTTGGCACCATTGCGGCGCTCGACACGCCTCTTCGCAAGGAGGCCGTTTGGTCTGCAGAGGCCGACTTCGGCGTTCACCGCACTCTGCGGGCGCTTACAAAGACCGGTCCTCCAACTGCCAGACTTTGCAGCTCAGTTCGTGGTCGAGTGCGACGCCGCACGGGTTCGCGGTCGCGTCGCATCGTGGCAGGTGCCATCGCCTTCTTCGATCGCCGATTGCCGCGACGCCACGCCAAGCTAGCGGCATATGGCGTGAGTGATTGGCCTTGTTCAAGCCGTGCGCCATTGGCGTCCATACGCCAGGCGCCCGCTCAAAGTTCTGACGGATCATTACGCCTCAAATTCGCTGATCGGCTTTCTATACCGCAAAGAATGGGCGAGCAAACTGTTTGGCTTTGATTTTCTTTGTCGAGTTTAAACCAGTCGCCTCAATATCGTGGTCGACGCGCTCTCTCGGAAGACGCGGAACTAGGGCTCGCCGCCATCATCGCCTGATTCGCCTTATTCGCGAACCGACAAGCCGCTCTCACGAGCTCGAGCTCTCGGCGATCCGCGTCGAGACGAGGCGAACTTCGCCAAGCCATGGTCCATGGTGGGCGGCATCGTATGCTTTCACCGCCGCGCCCACGCCCGGCCACATCACCCCTTCGCTCGGCAGTTGCCGCCGTCCATCGGGGTTCACATGAGGTATTCAAGACGCCGCACCGCCTCGTCGAAATTTCCATCTCCTTCAGATCGAGGCGAGAGTGCGAGCATTCGTCCGGTCTCGCTGCCGTGTCGGCGCAACAAAGCGAACAACTTCACCGGCCGGATTGTTGCGCCCTTTGGAGGTCCCATGCCGCATTTGGTCCGACATATCTATGGATTTCATTGAAGGTTTGCCGAAGGTGGGCGGGAAATCGGTCATCTTGACTGTGGTGGATCGATTCTCGAAGTATGCTCACTTCCTTCCTTTGGCACACCCTTATTCAGCGTCGTCCGTAGCCCGTGTGTTCTTTGCGGAGATTGTTCGACTGCATGGCCTCCCGGTCTCGATTGTGTCCGACAGGGACCCGGTCTTCACATCAAATTTTTGGAAGGATCTGTTTTCCCAGTGTGGCACCACCTTGAATATGAGCACGGCATTTCATCCCCAATCTGATGGGCAATCCGAGGTGGTTAATAAGGTCATCACTATGTATCTCCGTTGTATGACAGGCGATCGTCCCGGCAGATGGACCCGTTGGTTACCTTGGGCGAGTTCATCTACAACACCTCCTACCATTCCGCTCTACATACGACCCGTTCCGGTCGTGTATGGCGTGATCCACCATCCTTCGGGATTATGAACGGCGAGAACACGCACGTCGGCCATTGATCGAGAGCTTCAGGACGCGACCTTTTTACATCGATGTACGCGTCGCCACAACATGCTCAAGAGTGTTACAAAAATTCTATGACCGCAAACATCACAAAGATTGACTTCGTGGGAGAGTTCGTATAAACCGCCTTCACCATCATGTGGCCGCCACCTTGCTCGGCGACGTCGAGGAAGCGGGTCCTAAGTACTATGGGCGTGTCGCGTTATCTCGAAGATCAATGAGGTTGCCTATCGGTTGGATTTGCCCAAGTCGGCTCGCCTACATGGCGTATTTCATGTGAATCTCCTTAAAAAGTATGAAGGCATTCCTCCTGCGGCCCGCCACCATTCGCCTCTTCTACATGGTCGGTTATTCCCGCCGGCCACGGTGATACGTGCACGCCTAGCTCGGGATAAGTGGCGATTCTCGTTCAATGGGAGGGACTTTCGCGTGCCGTCGTCTTGGGAGGATGTGGTGACGTTCAAAGAATCTTATCCTTATTTTCATTTCGAGGGCTATTTGTTTGTCAACGGAGGAGAGATGTCATGTGGGGTCGCGTCTCTGTTGACGACCCAAAGGCACGGGCAAATAGGCCCTAAGCGCCAAAGGAAAAGAGGGTAGGCCCTAGGTCTTTGAAACAATCACCCTTTAGGTGATTGTGATTTCCTTTATCTATTTAGAAAGTTTAATTGTTTTATCTCTTTAGGAAGGTTTGAATTAAGAAAGTATCTTTTAGGAAAGAGTCCTAGTTAAGGAAGAATAAGAGTCCTATTATCTTTTAGGAAAGAGTCCTAGTTAAGGAAGAATAAGAGTCCTATTTGCAATCAGTTGTACTCCTATATATAGGAGATAAGAGGTTAATAGAAAATCGACAAAGGATTGGGTTATTCCCCAATCTCCCTTGCGCCAAACCCCGCCTGTACTCATTGTTCACATGGCTCTTTGTTCACCGTCTTGTATCGATTAAATCGTCTTGATCTTCACCGCTACATGACTGCTCATTCACCAAGATCTTGTTCATCCGCGCATGCCAACCACGACGTCTCGGCGTAATCCTCATCCCGGAGTTGATCCTCCCGTCGCCTCGCTCGGCGCTCATCATCTCGACGATCCATTGCGGTTTCCTCGTGGCCAAGCAATTGCTAGAAAACCCCGATAAATCTAGAATACTCACTACGAAGCAGGATGTTTCGAGTGCCAAAACACTCGGAAATAGGGATAAACACCGAAAGTGTCACACTCGGGAAAAAGCACTCGGGGCAGATTAGTCGGGATAAAAGCAAGTTTTCGAGTGTTACACTGGAAATATAATTTTCCAGTGTGCGACAAAACACTCGAAATATAAAGCCCTCGGGAGAAAAAATTTTACGGGCGGTTTAAGCTACAATGTAGAATCTTTCGAGTGTTGACACTCGGGAAAGTAAGAACGTTTCCACTTGGGAAAAATCTTTCGATGAGCCCCAAAGGTTTTTCCCGGTGTTTGCGGACCTATAACACTCGGGATACCTAAGCAGGGTATGCTTCAATTTAATTACGCACCGCTTTTGCAATCAAATAAACCAAAATTCCACAGCAAGAAAAAAAACACAAATCATTACATATATAGATTAAGCAACATTGACATAATTCCCAAGCTCACAATATATATATATATATATATATATATATATATATATATATATATATTGATCGGACATCCACAACATTCGAGTTCAAATTGATACATATAACAGATTCCATTATCGCCACTAATGCAAACCTTGTACACAACCATCGAACACGCATGCCTATAGTTTGAACAAACAACGGATCGAGGTTGTTCTCAACTTCTCATACACCATAATTACAAAAGTTTATCCCAATCTATTATCGCCAAGAATGCAAACCTTGTACACAACCATCGGCGCAAACACGCAGTAGCTATAGTTTGAGCAAATATGCGATGATGGACACGATCTACTAGATATCTGCACCTACGCGAGAGCTCGAGCGTAGCTTGTATTGCATTCCTTCACCTACGATGCACATGCAAATGATCAATTGGTCGACATTATACCTTTTGAAACAAACTATATATTGTAGATGCTCTAATGAAAATCTTCCATCTTGATCAGAGACTCTCTTGGTGTAAAGCCAAATCGGTTATTTTGCAAGCACCACCATGCATAGTTATAGACCAATAAGCACCACAAGTAGTAGTCTGACATGCATGTGAAATTAAGTAGGCAAAGACGAAAGCATTCCAAGATAGTCTGTCATGACCGTGACAGCAGATTCTGATCTCTTATTTTCCCTTTGTTAAGTGAACCAACGTTCCAGACTAATTAAAAACAATGGTCGTTTCCTAGTTATGTATGGAGTAATATATGCAGGAGTACAAGACATACTTGTAGGTCTAGATCCCACATTGGCACTGATTCAATCAAAGGTATGCTCCAATGGTTAATGATCAGTTTCGACAACAAGCCAATGAATGGCATATATTGCCTTGGAAGCTACTAGTAGCTAGTGTAGGTCGTTCGATCCTGCGGTTAAATTAGTTATGAAGGAATACTCCAACAGTTGGGGTAAATGTAGTTTTTAGATCAGTACGTAGTTGGGGGTAAATGTGTAATGATATATAGTGCATAGTACATAGGGTAGATATATAGGTATAGAACATTATTAGAACATGCATGATGTAGTGTTCACCAAATTAAAGACAGTGAGAGCTAGCTTTAGTTATAGCCTTATACTAGGACCATTAATTTGGTTTTAATTGGGGACAGCGTGCATGTATTTATACTTACGTTAACAACTCGATCATTGTGTGCCTTCTATATATATGATGCCCCTGTCTCTGAGCTCCTCATGTTTACGGTGACTTTCCCTCGGAAGAGCAAGGAAAGCTAAGCTAGCTATTCATAGTCGTTGAATGTATGTCCCGCCTAGATCAAGTCACAATATGAAATTTCAGCTCGATACATTGCTTAACATTCCTTCAAGATACATTGCTTAACATTCCTTCAAGATACATTGCGGGCATGCTTAACACGCACAACATGATCTACTTAATTTCTTAAGAATTTATAGGAGTAGTAGTATTATTGTATGTATACATGGTAATTATGCAACTACGTATATGTACTAATTAGATTTTAAATGAATTAGGTTGAGTGATCAAGTATATAAGTGCATCTGAGATATATCGTTGTTCGTTGAAAGACACCATGTATTAATACTTAGACATACATGCGTTGAGAGATTTATGTCCTTAAGCAATAGGAACCCATGGCATGTCAAAGTTCGCTTTTAGTATCCGGAGATGTTAGCTCTAGTGGATTACCCATTAAGATCTATTTGTGTGTTCGGTATAACTACAACATCATCGTAACAAACCCGGCTAAGATCTTGGGTCCCTGATTAGATTTAACATAATGAACACCTAACCCAGAATGATGGCCATCGGTCTCAAGACAGTTCTAAGCAAAATAGGCTAGATTCATTTTAAAATTTTCACCAGCACAAGCATGTGGACAACCTACCTTTGATAAATTTGGATAATACAACATTTCATTATCACATTTGACATCCGCAAATGAACTTTTCATAAGCAGCATAAAAAGTAAAGATTTGGAAGAGAACTTACAAGAACATGACAAAAACAAGGGACAAGGGTGAGACTTTACACATCAGACAAACAAGTGTTCAATCTATGCTTTCAGAGTTTGTACGTGTGTCCTCCATATAGAGAAGTAATAAACATGAACGCCAAAAGTCTAAAACACAATAAATATATATATTACAAATAGACATACAAAAAACTTGGCAAATTCCTGAATAATTAAAATGAACTGATAGGAAAACTAAATCCAATGGAATTTTAAATATCAATACCTTGGCAGTGTCAACTTGTAGTAGGTATAGATCATTTTGTGCAAGGAAGAAATTCTTTAATGTCATCATAACCTGCTCCAGCCTCTGGTAGTGATATAACTTCATCGATGGCGATTGCATCCTCCCATAAGGCTCCTGTGATAACCAAAACAAAGCAGGATTAAATCAAAAGAAATGCAATGATCTCAGTAATATCAACGTATTAAGCATGACCATTGAAGGTAAAAACACCACTGACCCTTGTAATAACAAGACTATTAACATTAAGGACTCTGACTATAGATGAAATATATGAACCTTCTCAAGTTAGGAGTGAATATCAACTTTTGAAGTGACAAGAATTCAAATTCCAATAGTACTTACGTAGCATTGCCAATAGATCTGTTGATGGGATTCTTTGGTGCTTACACAACTGAATCATGCTTGTATATAAAAAAACATATATCAACCCATGAATACTTGTATTCTCGACTAACCATAAATTAAAGAGTAGTGATATACCATGGTTAAAGCCATAAATTGCGCCTGCAGTACCCCCAATAGCAAAACCAATCTATTGCAATATGATCATACATGTATTAGTACTAAATGTACCACAACACAATATAAAAGAACTTGTAAAACAAGGTCTCGATTGCCTACATAAGCGTCAGTATTTATTAAACATCGAGCTATCAATTGTAGCGAACGCTAATCAGTTTTACCTATATACCAATGAAAATTTACAAGTCTCGAACCAACAGAGGCATCGCCCGACTTCTTGTTTCCTTCAAACAATCCCAAATCACGCATCGGTACAACTAATCGCATAAAGCTGCGTTCGACCAAACAATAGAAACGGCACAATTTATAGGAAATAAAATTAGTGAGATATATACTTGTAATAGATCCTTTATCTCTTGATTGGTTCATGTTGTATATGCATCAAGCAAATCACCCCATCGATATGAAGTATCAACACCACCGGCAAATCTTCGAGAATGTATCAATACACATTTCGGGCTAAAGTTGTAGCAGATAATCTTATGACAAGCACAACAATTACACTATGATTTGCAAGAAGTATTTTTTACATTAACACTAATTGAAACCGAACACCTTTGCACATATAATTGATAAAATAGAAACACAAGTTGTGCAGAACAAAAAGTGAAAGATATTTGAGTATGTTCTTATGATTCTGAACATCTACATTGCTCTATCACTAGAGCGAGAATTTGAAGGAGCTAGAAGTGTATATCATTGAATTGATGAATAAAGGATTATGAAACTTGAAAAATTATTTGCGATCAATAGCCCATATCATCATCCAATCCACATCACGAGCAAGGGAGGGAAAGGGGTATAGAGTAGAGGCCTAGAGGGAGCAAACAACCTCAACAAGAAGCTGGGCAAATCGACCATCGACAATAACTCACCACATCACCACCTTCATGCATGCATCAACATCGGTGAACCCACCTCCATTCATCATCATGTATGAATAAAAGCCCACAAAAATCAAACAAATCGTTGAATGAATCAACACCAAAAATCGACTTAAATAAAAAGGGGAAAAGCTGGAAGAAGAAAGGCCCAAGGGTAGTGGGCGGGCGGCCAGAGGTGGCCGAGCCACTGTGCTGGGCTGGTGGGCGCCAGAGGCGGGTAGGAACCAGGCGGGGCCGAGCCAAGCGCAGAGCTGGGGTGGCATAGCCCTTTGGAGGACGCGACGCTAGAGGGAGCCGAGAGCGAGGGCCTTGAGCACCACCGTGGGGAAGAAGGAGGTCTTGGTGGCGGAAGCCACCAGGGACATGGCGGAGGCGGGCGAAGAGGCGGAGCCGGACGGCGTTAGTTGGAGCCTAGAGAGGACCATACGTGGGCTAGAGGCGTGAAGGCGAAGCCGGCGGGCTGCCACCACCAGCCATGAAGGAACGAAGAGCAAGCGCAGGCGCCATGATATGGCGTGGTTGGGAGGTGGCGCATTGGGCGAGGGGCGACGCTTGGTCGCGTCAGGCAATGCCCGGCCGATGGCGATGGGCTAGGAGACCGAGCGCTGGGAGGAGGAGGAGCGGTCGGAGGAGGAGGCTACGGTCTTGGGAGGAGGAGGAGGCGGCCTTCGAGAGAGGGGAGGAGGCGCTGAATGACCAAGAATGAGGATGGGGGCGGTGCGGGAAAAAAAAGGTCTTTGGGGATGTAGGGTTAGAAAAAAAAAAGGTCTTGTGGCCGGGTGAAAAAAATGGGCGCGACGGAAAGCAAAAGGGCGCGTTCGGAAAAAAGTTGGGCGTGAACGGGAAAAAAAGGTCCCGAGTGTTTTCGTTTCGATGCACTCGGGATTATGTATTTTTTTCCGAGTGTCATAGGAAACACTCGGGAAAGTTAATTTTACCGAGTGTTGACTTCTCGTCCCGAGTGTTTTATGAAACACTCGGGACCTTCCCGACCTTCCCGAGTGTTTCCGTTCAGACACTCGGGAAATATATAAGCACTCGAGAAAAACATCTTTTCTGGTAGTGACTCTGGAACAACGAGGATGAGGAAATTCTTAACGCTCTGAATCTCATGGCTGATGCATCCAATCCAAAGAGGAAGCGTGGCAGGATAGCACTGAAGAAGACCTACATTGTGTGAGTCCAGCAGCCATTTCAACCTTTAGTGCTCATGGATGTGGCGTCTAGTTATAGGATTGAGGTTATCTTGTACATATTGCCAAGTGGATCTTTGTAGAGAAAATGCCAACTTTGAGTTGTTGTCATGCTGTTATAGTGAGGTATTATTATCGAGCTTTTCTACCTGGCTTCCTAATAATCACATCACCATATGAGCATCCTAGGTGTGCTCGAATCTTGGCCTCTAAGATGAGAGAGCGTCTTGGTGGCTGCCTCCAAACATTGCACAGAAAATGGTAGCAGCCTCTAAGCTAAGCTAGAGGCTATCTCCAAGCTTGTTTGGCCCACTTGCTAGAGAGAGGTGTTAGGGAAGAGAGTTGACAGATAAATTACTTTAGCTATTAATTTATTCATTTATGGTCCCCTTTAGAGACAAGTGAATCTTACCTTCACCTAAAGCCCGTGAAAATGGGCTTCCAGGGCGCTGCCGTACGCTCCCAGACTTGTTCCTGCGCGCACATGCATCCCATTCGTGTGCCGGTCTATCGTAGTCCAGCAGTCCTTGCCCAGCCTCGCTGTTTCCCGGTCGCCTGACTCCTTTGTCCGTTGTCGCTCGCCCTACCTTGGTTTGCGTGCCCTCACACCAGGCGGAACACACGAAGCGCGCCTCCTTTTTGCGGTCTCGACGTTTCCACTTCTCTTCCCTTCGTTTTCTCGCTTGCTCTTCCCGGGGTTTTCGCCGCAACCGTCTGCACGTCCCCACTCGCTGCCGCCCCCCGTCCTCTTCACTCTGGTACTTCCTTCTTCGCTTCCTTCAAATGTGCCGCGCCGCGTCTACCCCGTCGCGGCTGATTTCGTTGCCCTTCTGCAGTTTGTGGCTGTTGTTCCTCGTTTCCGTCGCCGTTGTCTGCGTGTCCACTCTCGCTTCCGTCGTTGGTCGTCCTCCCTCTGGTAGTTCGTTCTTCATTTTATTTGCTTGTTGGCCGCCGCATGTGTTTCCTGTAGTCCTCCCGAGATACTTTGTTCCCCATCGTTACTAATTTAGTTTCCTTTCTGCAGATTGTGGCGTTGCTTTTACGTTTCCGTCGCGGTCAATGGTGCGTCCCCTCTCGCTTCCGTTGTCAGCCGTCCTCCCTCTGGTAGTTGCTTCGTCATTTGATTTGTTTCTTGGCCACCGCATGTAGTTCCTCTCGTTGTTACGAGATTTCCGCAGGTTTTTAGCCCCCATCGGCGCTAATTTTGCTGCACTTCGGCAGGCTATACTTTCTGTTCTTCATGCTGCGTAAGCGGAGGCCGACCTCCACCCGCAGCGCCGAACCCTACCACCGGCTGTCGCTCCATCGTCTATTCACCGCGCGCTCGCACCGCCCGCCGCCGCCGCAAAGTTAGAAAGCTTAGAGGCTTCGTTCGGTTGGGAAGATCGTGCCGCGTGGGTGGACTAGACGCCATGGGGGAGCCTCAGCCGAGCAAGGAGCTCCTGGACCTCCCCTCCGAGCCCAAGCCGCCCTCCTTCATCGGTGCCGCCCCTCTTCCTCTCTCTCTCTCTCTCTCTCTCTCTCTCTCTCTCTACCACCTCCTCTCCCCTTCTCTCACCTTTTCTTTGCCCTCGAATCTTTGTCTCCCGCGTTTCTCGCGGTGCAGAGAGCAGCAGCAGCACAAGGAGGGCAAGCGCAACGCCGTGCCTCCCACCGAACCACTCCCCAAGAGCCAAGGTAGAATATTCTCGTTGTTATTCCGTACAGCTAGGGAAATTACTAGATTCTGTAGAGTTGCACGTGCTTTCTTTCTGGATTGGAATGTGCCGTTTAAGACAAGCTCATAAAAAAATCATATGAACCTCGTAGTAGGTTGTGTGCAAAGGAATTTCTTGAGTTTGTTTATGTACTTGCTCACTAAATTTTCCATTGTTTTGGGTGTTGCAACGTCGCTCAGTTCTCGGAAAAGTGAAGGATTTTTTGGGAGAGATTGCAAAGGCGAACGAGAAATTGCAGCTCGATGCGCAAGTACGCTTCTAATTGATCTTACATTTGATAGGTGTTCCAGCTGTTCGTTGGGTCCAATTTATGTTTGTGCAGAGTAAGCCTCCTGAAGAGTATGACGTAGAAACGCTTACTGGAAACGAAAAGGAATATATTGTCTTCCCAATCGTGGAATACACACCTTGGTGTTCTTATCAGAAGGCATTGATATCTATTATTTATATGGGGAAATTGGCTACATGACACTTCAGATTGGCATCATTTGCTAACGGACACTTAAAATTCATAGTTTTGTCAGAACACACTGATAAAAGATGTAATTTTGCCGTAAGACATTAAGACGATTATTATATTATTTTCGGGTGTAAGAGGAGAGAGAAAGCACATAAAATGTTCCTTTTGCCTTTCGGCCTCCTTCCTCTACTCTTGCTCTTCTCTTTCGGGCTTTGGCCTTCCCCTTTATGTAACGACAGTCTAAGGACGCGCTAGCCGCTTGCTTTTATAAACCAAGTAGCAGCAACAATAGCTAGTACGTGTGCTTCACACAGCATAAACACGGGCCAAACACATGCATGGCCTTCTCCTCGTCGTGGCGCAATGCCTCCTGTCGCCGACCTATTTCTCCGGCGCCAGGGCCAGCCACCCGCCGCAGCCGGTCCGGTGCGCGGCGGGCACGGCCGACTGCACCGTCACCAACGCGTACGGCGTGTTCCCGGACCGCTCCACGTGCCACGCCGCGGCCGCGGTGTACCCGGCGTCGGAAGTGGAGCTCCTCGCCGCGGTGGCCAACGCCACGGCGTCCAGGACCAAGATGAAGGTGGCCACGCGCCTCTCCCACAGCGTGCCCAAGCTGGCCTGCCCCGGCGGCGACCGCGGCGTCGTCATCAGCACTAACACGCTGAGCCACATCGTCGGCGTGGACGCCGGCAGGATGGAGATCACCGTGGAGAGCGGCATCACGCTGCAGCAGCTCATCGACGTCTCGGCGAGGGCAGGGCTGGCGCTGCCGCACACTCCGTACTGGATGGGGCTGACGATCGGCGGGTTGCTGTCCACGGGCGCGCACGGGAGCTCCGTGTGCGGTAAGGGCGCCACAGTGCACGAGTACGTCGTGGGCATGAGGGTTGTCACGCCGGCTCCGGCGGGCGAGGGGTATGCCAAGGTCCGGGTGCTCGCCGCCGGCGCTGGATGCCGCGAAGGTGTCCCTCGGGGTGCTCGGGGTCATTTCTCAGGTACAGTGTGATCATGCATGCGCATCCCTTGTAGACGCTACAAATTTCACAGTATCGCCATCGTTTTCTAGAGTACGTACTGTTTTGACACGTGCATGCTTACTACAGGGATTAATTGGTTGGTTTCTGCATTTTTTCAGATAATGGAAGAGAAAAAGGTTGGTTTCTGCTAACAGATTTGATCAACAATATAATAAATATAGAAAATACTGTTCCCCAAAAAGATGCTCTATATACTCCATTATGTGCATTACCAATCTGTTTTCTGCAGTTCTACTCACAAAGTAATCAGCCAACCTGTTTTCCCAATGAATGCCCTCGTACGGTCGAAAGGCCAAAGCCCGAAAGAGGAGCAAGAGGAGGGTAAAAGGACATTGCACTACCTTTTCTCTCCTCTTCTTCTCGAAGATAATATAATAATTGTCTTAGTATTTTACAGTAAAATTACACATTTTATCAGTGTGTTCTGACGAAACCATGAATTTTGAGTGTCCGTTAGCCAAGGATGCTAATCTAGAGTGTCCTGTAGCAAATTTCTCCTAATCATAATTAAACCCAACATACACTATCAGCAATAAAATATAATACCAGCAAGTAATAAAAGACCATAATAATATGTATCCATGAAATTCTTTCAATTTATCTAAAGACAATATTATGCTCAACAGTAACATCAGGAAACCATCAATCTGCAGCATAAAGCACAGATGATTAATGATAGAGTGTGCTCTAAGAAGGAGATATGCAAAAGAACAAGCCTTTGCCATCTCAACCCTATTGTCTATACTCTTCATTAAATGATTATGACAAAAGTTTCTAATCTGGAGCTCTAACCAAACTTTACAGAACTGTCAATATAACCTATTTGTTAAAGACCACAGAAAAGACTTCTAGACTAAAACAGTATATCACATGATAATTGAAAGATCTCTAGATGATTAAAAATAAAAGACCACTCTCTGAAACAACTGATCAAAATACACATGATCAGAAATAAACCCAAAAGGGCTAACAGAGTAATCAGGCTGTAAGCAAGAGATCAATTAAATCAGCAGATTTAAAACAATTATATATCTTTGGAAGAACAGAATAACTTCAAGTCTAATAATAGCAGATCTAAGAGACAGAAGCAGGAAACTCACTAGAGCTCAAGTTAGAACTAATTATCATAAGCAATTTTAGTATATGACTAACTTCATCATAGAGCATTAACAGAACCCATTGGTTAATTTGCAATATCTCCAGAACTAGTCTCAGATATCAAAATATCACCAGTCAAGAATATCAACTAGTACTGCAAATATATATGCAAGGATCAACCGAACTGCCGCAGAGGTGCAATACTCACTGAAGCGGTGGTACTCAAAACCACCAAGATGCAACCGGCAAGACATGTCGAAAGACACTGACCCTGAAAAACTATCGTCCTGCAAACCCGAGCAAAAGACGAAACAATCGAAGATACAATAAGCAATTGAAGATACAATGGTACACTTCCTTCTTCAGAACCGACCAAAGAATGAAGCCGAGGAACTGAGACGATGCCGCACAAGCCCACTCAACAAAGTGCTTTGGCCAAAAGCACTAATCAGCACCGATTAATCAAACCAGATGATCTTCACCATCGAATACCCACTCCAGAACAGTTCGAAACCAAGTCTCCAGTCACAAATGTCAAGATCTTCCTTAAGGAATTCAAGACAGAATCACACTAGAGGAGATGAGACAAGATGCGCTAGGAAGAAGGGCTCCGGACCGAACCACCTCCAAAGAACCAGGATCCACCAGGAGATCTCAGGAGTGAGGGAAAAACCCCAAAACAGATCGGAAGAGCAATCACCAAAACTGGGAAAAAGGAATGGGGATTTCTTTCTGTTCTAGGGTGTCCTTGGAGGTGTCGCCGCTCACCTTTTTGAAGAGAGGAGCTCGAGAGAGCCACCCGGTCGCTGCTCAACCGCCGACGCACGAAGTGCTTGGACCGGTTAGTGCCTCCTGGATCGCCACACCTCGCCCAAATCGCCGCCATCTTCGGGAGGAAAATCGAAGGGCTAAGCAACCGAACGAAGGTGAATTGGCCCAACGAAAGAGAAAAAGCACGACCCTTATCTCCTCCTCCTCTACTGACCGGAGAGCCCCGACGCACTCCCCCTTTTCTTTTCTTAATATTTTTCTCAAAATGAGAATTTGCAAGAAAGCCCTTGCAACAGCCAACACCCTTTTCCTTTGATCTTGACAACTCACCAGGCTTTGAACCATGGATCCCACCAACACCACATCCTTTGGTGCCGAAATCAGCTCCTTCAGTGCCGATAGAGCTAACAGCAGCCTTTTTGTTGGTTGGAGCTGGAGTTGTGGGTTCATCCTGAAGGGCCTCAAGCTGCTTACTAGTGTGAGAATTCCAACCTTTTGCCTCACAATGCTTGTGGGGTGCCACTGCTGCAGCTGCTTCGGGTTTAACCTTCTTCTTCGTGGAGGTTTTATTGCGAAATACTGGCCTCACCAGGCGTGAACCGCCTACTGGAACAGCCCGGGGGATAGTAGATGTTTTTGCAAATTTGGCCTTCCTCTGTTTTACCGCTGCTGTTCCCACAGATGGATCTTCACTTGCCTCTGATGACTTATTACTGATCACATCTTGGATTCTGGTTTTCTGGTCCTTAGCTGTGGTCGGAGATGCTGATCGCAAATGCTTGTTAGCTGAGCTCTTATTGTGCACCTTATTATTGGCTTCAATTGACTTAACCGATGAAACTACTGCAGCCTTTTCAGGCAAAACAGATATTTTCCCGGCCTTGTTCTTCTCATCCTTCTCCTCGTTGGTTTGAACCACAACAGACGTATAAAGCTTTTTAATCGCCTCAGCTTCCAAAGCATTTGACACACGTACCGGCTTTGACATCCTCTTCATGGCAGCCATCTCCGACGCCTGGGAGATGCACATCTTCCTCAGGGCCTGCTTCAGGCTCACGGACTCCACAATCTCCGAGCTCGACACCGGCGACTTCCCGAGCGCAATAAGCCTCCTATCCGTGCTCGTCTGCCAAGAAGCTCGGGCCGAGGTGCGCACATTGATCGATCTGATGAGCCGGTCGAGGTCGTCCTCATCTGAGTACGACCGCGCCCCATGCTCCTGCCCCACCTGCTTCACCCTCACCCTCAGGTGGGCGACCCCGCCCGGACGGGCATCTTTAGTCTCATCCACCAATTCGACTATCTCCGAGCACCCTGAAGAACCCATCCTCTTTGAGCACTGCTGCCTCCGGAGCTGCAACTACAGCATTAACTTGCGGGGCTTTGCAACCAACAACCACATCTGGGTGGAGGCCGCACAACGGCTGATGCGTTTCAGGTTAGGACCGGCGGGTGCCTGCAGTTTGGTGACCAAAGAAGCAGCTTTCCCGGATCAAGAACCGGCATCACGGGCCCCTGCAAGAGAGCAAGCATGAAGTGGATCAGGTGGTGCAAAAAAAAGTTCTCTTTTCCTTCAAAAAAGAAGAAACTAGTAGTACTACCAACTTTTTTTTATTAATTAATCCTTTTTTAAATTTTATTTTAAAGTTAACCTCCGCGAACTTTATTTCTAATTCTGACCTCTTTGGTCACGCCACCACCTATGGTGTGACAAAACAATATTGTCACACCATAGGATAAGTCCGCTAAAATAGCACCTTTTGTTACGTCACTAGTGGTGGTGTGACCAAACAACACTGTCACGCCACGAGTGGTAACGTGACAAGAGCTTGCCCAGATACGGGCTGGCGTGACAGTATTGTTTTGTCATGTCATGGGTGGTGACGTGACCAAATAGAACAGAGTTGGAAATAAAGTTCGCGGGAGGTTAACTTAAAATAAATAAATAAAGGGTTAATTAACAAAAAAATTCTAGCATTACCCAACAAGGCGGGGTTGAACACTAGCGTAGTGAAGAAAAAGCTTAAAAATCTCAAGAAAAACTAGAGCTTGAGCCGATCTTGGTGCCCCCTGCTCCTTATTATCTTCCCCGGTGAGCTCCCCCACTCCGTAGTTGAAATTTGAAAAAAAGAGAGTAAATATCAGAAAACCTAGGTTTTGAGGCATTAGTAACACAAAATCCAATACTTTGAGATTTTTTTTTCAGAAAACCACAGGTTTTAAGACATTAGTAACACAAAACCCTATGTTTCGAGATTTGTTTTTCACAAAACCACATGTTTTGAGGCATTACTAATACAAAACCCCACGTCGTGGGGTTTTCTGAAAAAATTTCAAAACGTGAGGTTTTGTGTTACTAATACCTCAAAACCTAGAGTTTTCTGAAAACAATATCAAAATATGAGGTTTTGTGTTACTAATGCTATAAAACCTAGGGTTTTCAAATTTAAGTTTGAGCTCGAGCTAGCCAAAAGAAACCAACCCAAACAAAAGGACAAAAAAAAAAAATTATTTGCAAGAGAAGAAGGCGGTTTGGGTGGGAGAACCTTCTGCATGGATTTAGGGTTTTGAAGGAGAGGTGACGAATAGTAAGGAGGCGGCGGAGGAAAGGGAGGTGGGGACAAGAGTTGAAGTGGAAAAAGCTGCAGCACTCGCTACTGTCTCAGCTTGAGCAGCGGCAGCGGCAGGAGCAGTGCGCGCAAATCACGAGGAGCAAAGAGGAAGATGAAATGAGAGCTGCCTCTCCTCCTGCCCCCTGACAAGTCACACCTATGCCCTACTCTCTCTCACACACACACTCACTGTCCTTTCTACTATCGTGGCCACCGTATCCGCAAAAAATTCCCGTATTAATACTGGGGGCGCACACCTGTCCGGGTTCTTTATTTATGCAGCCAGTTATTAATACTGGGGGCGCACACCTGTCCGGGTTCTTTATTTATGCAGCCAGTTATTAATACTGGGGCGCACGCTTGACGCTTGGTCCCGGCCCGACCGCGGCTGCCCACTCACAGGCTCGCTTCGCCTAGTTGCGTCGAGTTAGGATTGGGGCCACATGCCCACATGGTGGATGCTAGGAGACGCTGGAGCCTGGTCTCGGAGACGACGAATCGACGACCCCTCCTCGCCGGCCGGCGGTATCCGGCGGCGAGCCACACCGAACGACCTGGTAAGCTCCCTGCGACGAATTCCCCTCGCTAATGTGACTCTTGCTTACTCGGCGCCGACTCCTTTTTAGTCAATTACCAGAAGCGATCAGTCCTAGGAAGTAGAAAACGCCCGTGAGGGTTCTTGGATGCCGCCGTGCCGAATTCTGTGGAGAAATTATAGGAAACTATGCTCATTCCGCCGCTTGTTGCATTGCTCAAGTTGTGCGTCCTGCCTGTATCCAAGTGATCATTATGTTTGTGGTGTGGGGGGAGGCAGTAAACGGGATCGTTCGAACAGTTAATCAGGTGTTCTCGTGTTGTTGCCATCAATACAGATTTCTCTGTCTACCTGACCGCTTGTGGCTGGTCCCGGGGCGAGCGAGTTGAGCCTCACATGTGCTGACTTCGCGCTCGGTCGGCTTGCGTCGAGTTAGGATTGTGGCCACATGGTGGATGCTAGGGCCTGCTGTACTAGAGATTTCATGTCATCTGGTCATTAAATCTAACAAGATTTGATTTGCCCATCTGGGCTGAAGTTCTCGTTCTGGTAGAACATTGATAATCTGATTCTCTTTTGGTTAACGTCCAATGGGCAAAGCCAATGAAACAGCTGGATAAATGTTACTTTTGACCTGCTAAGTTACGGCTCCTCTTTCCTCTTTTTAGTGTGAGGGTTTTGCGTGACATTGATAGTTTTAACGAGATGCTGGTTTAGGTGTACTAGTGCATTCCCCTTGCAAGAAACTAGCAGTTCTCATGTTAAAGAGTGGTGTCGCATTTTAATTCTTGAACAATGAAAACCAACTGACTGAAGATAGTTTGATGACGACTGATTATGCAAAGCAGTTGTTGTATCACTCCTGCTGTAAATCTGGTTGATCAGGTGATAGTATTATAGTAAACAACAATGACCACACTTGTATTTGTATCCTAAATCATGGATGTGACAAGTCTGAATATGTAGTTCCTCTGGTTGGCCAAAATCGCCTTCGCCCCGCTGATCCTTTCTGCCAAACCGGTGTTCCTCGCCTCGCGCCCACGCGAGCTGCAGGCTGCCAGTAGTCACGCCGCCGGGTGGGGTTACTGCTGGCTAGCCGGGCCCTGGGCTGACACATTGTACGCAGAATTGAAAACCGCGTTAAACACAATTAATGTATGGATTAGCGTGATTCAAACGTCCGGTTTGAACTGTTCTCAGCGGGTGTAACAAGACGAGCAAGTGAGCCCGTGTGTATTTGTTAGACTATGTGACTAGGTCTAGTATATTTTAGTTGATGAATAATTGGTAATACTGGGTACTGATGTTATTTGAAGTATGTGGTGTGTGTGGACTTATGTCGGTCAAGTCGAGAAGAACTTGTGCCGGGGAAATATATTGTTTTGGTCTTTGCATGTGCAAGGTAACTCAGAGACGATCGTGGTCTACGGCGGTGACTGAAGATGGCTTGGTGCGAAGTCATTGTCCAGAGGGTCGAGGATGCTGGAGGAGACGGTCGGGCTCGAGTTGGGGCGCGCGGAGATCAGAGATGGATGATGCATGTTAGAGCTATGGAGGTGCGTTTCAGAGGCTAAGACACGTGACAATTTTGGGGTGTCCAAAATTGAAAAGCTGAGAAAAATTAGAAAATCCTTGTTTGTTAGGATTGGATTTTCCTGTGTACAAGGATATTGCTATGTGAGCTTCGGCGGCTATACGTGTACGTGAAAAACACGTCTTGGAGTCCAAAGTCGTTTCGGAGTCTAGGTCTATTCACGTGAGATAAAAGGAAGAGCGGCGTTTGTCAGGCAGGTAGGGTTACAGAGCGGGGCTGCGATTGTAGCTACAAAAGACAGAATTATGTGTGCGGCTACGGCTTTTGGTGATTAGTGGCGGCGGCGCGTCCATCATCGTCTTTGTTTTCCTTCCTCGATCCGCGTGCGTTTTTCTTGGACCGTCGCACCTGCCCGAGTGGAAACAGCAACGGGCGTCCTTCGTTCGCATGCGAGTTTTGCTGTGTGTGTCGGTCGATACGGTGAGGTCGTTCTCTGATTTGCGCATTGCTGTTCGGAGCAAATAAAAGAAGGTATAATCTTCTTTCTTTAATTCGCTAGAATCGCATGCACAACCGGTTGTTGTTCGTCGCAAATTAAAGAAGGCAGAATCTTCTTTCTTTAATCTCGCTATAGTAATGTATACTATAGGTACAGCGACCTGCACTGTTTGCTGCAGTACCCAGCTTTTCTAAAGTACACGAACATATTGCTACAGTACCGAGAAGATTGTTTGCTGTCTCCTTGCTTTTTGTTCTTACCGCTAGCAGGTTGAAAAGACAGAAGACAATAGATTTGAGGAAAAAGCTTCCGCTAGGGATTACAATCATTCACCCCCTCTCTCTCTGATTGCTATTAACGATTCCACATTATTCTTTTTTGCTTGCTTCAAATAGGTATGAACATGCTCCACTTATAAGTGGGCATCCTTCTTCCTAGTGGCAATGTGGTACATAACTTCCCATCTTCCATCGTACATGTATGGGTATTTAGGATTTATTATAATTTCTAGATAATTTTATATGGGCCAAGCCCGATAACCCAAATTCTCTAACAAGTAGCACTCGCTACACACGGATCCATTGATATAGCACTCTCGAGTAGAATTCTTGTTCTCGTTCTTATTACATGACCTCTGTTTCTTCTGAATAGATTTCATGCAGTCGAACGGTAGAGTCTAGAGCCCATTAGGGGATTTATGGTTTGAAGTTTGAACGCTCAAATCCCCTTCCCAGTTTCATGTGATTTCTAATGACGTGGTTTTCCAGCAAAGCAAGGAGGCAAATTGTTTCCCTGCTCGTACTCTGCAATGAACCCAAAGCTAAGGGTGTTAATGAAACGAATCGAACAGTGGTCTTCCGTATTCGTATTTTCTAAATGAATACAAATACGAATTCGAATATTGTCGAATACGAATCAAATGCCTACTCAATTCGGTCAGATTAAGATATTCTCATAACTTACGTAACGCCAAGATATTTATGACACATTATCCTCGTACATAACACACTTAATCATTATAGTTTATCTATTTCACCTATACACATGAATTCACATTAAATTAAAAATACTAATCCAACTAATTAGCCATACTGCAATAAAATATGTATATTATTTTATCGAATTCGAATACGAATACGAATAGTGCGGATAAAATAACATTTCAGATGGCAAAAGTCCATACCATATTCGTATCCATATTTTTTATGCGAATGCGAATGCGAATACGAATACGAATACGAATACGAATACAAATAGGAGAGAAATTGTTAATCATATGAAACAAAATCTAAACCATATTCGTATCCTATCGAATACAATAGTCGAATAAAACGGATAATTCTTATCTGATTGACACCCCTACCCAAGGCGGCGATGGTTGACCTACCATGAGCCGCTACTCCCTAGGTCACCTTCTAGTGACTTCCTTGCTTCTTCATGTTGAACCAATTGGACTAGAGAAGAAGACAAAACTGATTCGGTCAGGTCAAACTAATTTGCCACATTAAAGAGTCTAGTATCGACCACTTCCGCACACTCTCACTATGTATCAGTTGAGGAAAGTACCAGAAAATAGTTATAGGGGAAATAAAACACGGGCGTAATTCGATGTGGGTTTTTGTGTGCAAATTTACTCGTTTTTCCTTTTACTTTGCTTTATATATGCTATACTTTTAATCTTCCCCTCGACCTTCAAACCCATAAGTTTCTGAGCTTTTTTTTACATAACATCCCAAATCATAAAAAACCAACCGAGGTTATAAATTCCATTACCCACCGAGATTCCAGTAATAGTACTATTTACCAGCAGGGTTCAAAGATTAAAGAGGTTGTTTGGTTTCTTCTGATGGTTGTCAATGCTTGCCTTACAAAAAATTGGTAGTGTTAACCAAACTTTGGCAAAATTCTTTCCCCTTAGCTCTCTAGTTCATTCTCCCCCACAATCTTTGGACAAAACATTGGTAGGGTTTGCAATGTACGTTTTTATACAGATAATTGTCGACATTTCAAGCATTACATGAAACACGCGCGAGTTTATTACAATCGGGATGTAGGAGGAGGGGTATTATCACATGTAACCCGATCAAATATGATACTCTTTGTTTATTTATCGGTTTAATATGGATGATGTTCTTTAATACTATATTGTACGACAGACTAGATAATGTTGTGCATGAACCAACTGAGGGAAATACGAGGCATGCAGATCATATAACGATGTACCGTAACCTCCGACTTGTGTGCATTTCGAAGGCTATGGTATATCGTTATATGATCCGCACACCACATATTTCTCTCAATTGGTTCGTACGCAGTGTTATCTAGCCTGTGGTACAATACAATATTAAAAAAATATCGTCCACAAAAAACTGATAAATTAACAAAGAGAGTCCTATAGCATAAAAAATAGGTGTGCAACTAGTCTCCACGGCAATATCTTTTCTTGCTGAGCTCACCTCATCACATAGTAGCACCTTCGATGCATGTTCAGGGCACAAAACATGACCATTATCCTATAGCATAAAAAATAGGCATGTTAGAACATTACAGTAGTGATGAGAAATAAGGAATTTTGAAGCACGATTGATTTCTGACTCTAAGTTCATAACAGTAAGAACTAAGAAGACTTCAACAGATTACCTCTGACTTGATAGATGCAAATGATCCGATTGTATTACCTGACTGATTCTAAATGAATGGCAGAAAGAACATTCATCCTCAAATAAGTTGATTGGTGTTTGTAGTCTCTTCAAGCCAGTAGCATCTTCGCTGTCTTCCTACGACATAACAAAAACGTAGCAAGCATGTTAGTGCACCATATAGTGAAGAACGTAGCAAGGATGCAAATTATGCATAACTCGTACAAGTTTCGCTGTACATAAGAAAACAAGGCTGAGAAAACATTACATTACGACGCGAATAACGACGACGAGCCCGATGCTGTTGGGACAATCCTTATTGAGTGCCTAGGGTGGCGCCAGATGTAGAACGATGCTATCTTGCTACAAGTACCACTACTACACAAAGGGTCATCACAGACGGTTCGAAACCGTCATCACAAATGGTTTTTGAACCGTCTAAATTTATATGTCTGTGATAATAGGCGGTTATCACAGACGGTTTTTGAGCCGTCTGTGATAAGTCATAACACAGACAGTTTTTTGTTGAAACCGTCTGTGAAGGCATACTATCACAGACAGTTTCCACCAACAACCGTCTGTGAAATGAAGGATATCACAGACGGTTTTATTTACAAACCGTCTGTGATTGGATACATATCACAGACGGTTAGTAAAAATAACCGTCTGTGATATCTGACTTATCATTGACGGTTTTATAGTATAAGCCGTCTGTGATAGTAGGCCTTCACAGACGGTTTATACGATAAAACCGTCTGTAATAGTTCGTTATACATAACTATTTTTTTTATTTTCGGCTAGCCTCAGAAATTTCTTGCCATGCCCTCTGAAAACAAGCAAGCAGAAAACAGATAAATAACAGTTGAATCAATTGTTGACAACTCAAAGTGATCATTTATAACTCAAAATCAATTACAAAAAAAATATGTTCACGTATTGTCGCTAGAGTTACAATTGAATTAGAAGTACTCAAAGTGAATTACAATTGAATCAATTGTTTGAAGGTCGTTACTCTCCGTCGACGTTAACGATCTCAGTCATAACGAATAAATCTAAATCAAGATTCATGCCTAAGCTAGCAATATATATATATATATATATATATATATATATATATATATATATATATATATATATATATATATATATATATATATATATATATATATATATATGATGAGGACATCATTTCCACTGTTACAACCATACCTATTGCTTCTACCCTTCCACTTGATATGCAAGGACCAATTACTAGAGCTCGTGCTCGCCAACTAAATTATCAGGTAACTTCGTTTCTAGGAGTTCATAATTGTTCCATTGACGATGGATTGCTACATAAGTCTCATGATGTTATTCTACTCAGGAACAAAGGCAAGGGGAGTACCACTACCACCACAACAAGTCAGATCAATTCGGAATCAGCCTGATAGCACCAGCTTAAAATATGCATAACTTTCACATACGGAGTCCGTTGGAGGTCCACGAGTACTTGATGGAAAGATTATTTCGTCCTCTTTCCAACGGATCTGGCCTCACCTCCAAATTACTTATGTACGGACAGAAATCATCAAAAGAAGATATCGTATCACCTGTTTAGGCCAATTTGGGCCTTGTAATCGTACTCAACTTGGCCCATATGCCGGCGGGCCACCTAGGGGGCGTGCACTGTTCATATGAGCAGTAACATGAATAGTACCACCCCCTTAGTTCTATTAAATGTGTGGCTCCTCATCCCCTATTTAAGGAGGCCGCACCCCCTCTAGTTTTCTTGGATTTTGTTTACGTTTAGTTTGCCTTCGTTGCAACTTGTATCTTTTGCGTGTGTCGACGAGACCACCCAGTCAATATCCTTATTCAGAATCCCAACTCAATTCAAATATTTTAATTCCTATTTGTAATTTCAGATTGCTTTATCTTGTTCTTGTGTGCTTCTTCGGTGTATGCAGGAATCGACCTTCGTGGTCAAGTCATCCGGATATTCGTGCACAGTTGATAACGACTTGTCGAGCAGTTCAGCAATTGCGTGGTTTCGAGCCTTGCGTGTTCGTAGCCAGGATCGTGAGAGTTGAGCGACTACTACCGAACTTACCTTTTCATCGAAAGATCGGGCAAAAACAGGACCTTCGTGGTTCATCAAGTGGTATCAGAGCTACAGTTCATCGGTGATAATTTTTTTCCTACAGTCCAAATAGCCACAAAAATAAAAAAAAATATAGGTTTAGTTCATTGTCCAAACCAATCTGTGCCTTTGCAATTTTTTCTTTTTAGTTTGTGTTGTTGAATTTTCGTTGCATGGTCGAGTCATTGTGCTGGTTTCCTGTCTAGATTGGTCTAGTTTAGGGTCCCTTGCAAATCGTCTAGTCCTGTTCTTCCTTCGTCCCGTGCGTGCTCCAAGCAAGAGACGGCGGCGGCTGAAAGGATTTGTCGCTACTCGCTGCCCAAGAGCACAGGATATTAGGGTTAGGAGAAATACGGAAAAAAATAGCAGATCTATTTTCGGCGCCGCCGTATCGCGGGCGTGTCTTTGTCGTCACTGTCAAGCGAATCACGCCAGCATCGCCTATCCGCACATCGCCTCGATCGAAGCACCGGCACCCTCTGTCCAACCGGCCACCGTCACGCAGCTTCGCCTTCGGTCCAAGCGGCGTCAGCATCCACCTTCGGTCCCTTCGGCACTAGCATCATCCCGCGACGCCTCTTAACCGGCCGCAACGCGTGCATGCTCCATTTTTGGTCAGCGGCGCTTCGTGTCGCCTTCGCCGCCGGATCGCGGTTGCCCGAAGCGCCATTGCTGCCGATCATCGCCGTCTGCCGCCGCATCGAGGCTTCGCCTCCGGATCCGCCAAGACCGCCGCCGCCGCCGCCGCCATCGCTCGCCCACGCCTCGAGCGTCGCCGCCTCCGCACGGGTCGCCGCCGTAAGACGATCGCCGGGACAACCACCACCGCCGCATCAGGGAGCTCTCCTCCAGATCCAGCCAGCATCACCGCGCCACCGCCGCCCGCTGTCATCCCCACCTCCAGACGTCGCTGCCTTCGCCACCGAGGCCGTCACCGTAGGGACAGTCGCCGGGAAAGCCACCGCCGCCGCATCAGGGAGCTCGCCTCAGGATCCGTGGTCGCGCGAGCTGTCACTGCTGCCGGTCGCCGCCGCATTAGGGAGTTCGTTTCTGGTTGATTCAAGGGAGGATACAAAGCCCTTAGAGTAAAGTCTCGATTTGTTTTGGTTCTAGTAGCTTCTGAGGTATAAAAAAAAGAGAAAAAAAAAGAAAGACATAGAAGAAAAAAAAAAGAAGAAAGAAAGAGAAGAAGAAAAAAATTCAGAGCTGTCTCTTTTCTTGACTTATTTCCTTGTTCAGTTTGGCATAGTCATCCATTGCTTGCTTGCCTTGTTAGTTCTTTTGCTAGCCTTCCGTTGTTACTACTAGTCGTTCTTGTGAGTTGCTCTAGCTAGGCTTGGTTTAGACTAGGACCAGCACTTGTAACTAGTACTTTGAACTGCTTTTCAACTTTGCATACTGATTTGAATAATTGCTACTCCTTTGCTACATACTAGCCTTCCTAATAACTCAGCAAGTGCTGTTCCTCGTAATCGTTGGGCTAATCGCAAGTGAGAGTATCACAAACCAGCCACCGGTTGTACCACTTCCTTGCTACATTGGTAAGAACTTGTAAGAACTGGGTATAAGCTTGAGTGTGAGTGATTTGTGAAACTCCAGAACCTAGTAGTTCATAGGGACATATACACTGTGATTTGTTCTTTGCTTTGATACTAACAATGACAGGTTCATGATCACAAGGGGAGAATAGCAGTCCCAACATTGAGGAAGATGCACCTCTCACGCCTCGCACAAAAGACATCATGCAGCGCTTTTCACGCTTGTTGAATCAACATTCGGAGCATATTGAGGGGGTTCTAGATCGCACCAGTAACGATCTTGCTGTGATGGCTACACGTGTGGAGCAGCTAGAGAGAGCTCCACCTCCTGTTGCCGCCCCCGCTGCTGTTGGCGTTGCACAACCGCGCCGTAATCCATCCGCTGCTAGCTCATGGGCCAATGAGGTAGAAGATGAAGTGAACCCATATGTTGCTGATAAGGAGTCCGATGGTGGTGTCATTCCCAACAATGATCGTGATCATCGGCAACGACGCTTCAATCGACAAGGTATGAGAAGAGGTCCACCACGTGAGGTACGTGACCATAATGATTCACTTGGTAAAATTAAATTCACTATGCCTCCTTTTGCTGGTAAATATGATCTTGATGCTTATCTCACATGGGAGTTAGTTGTAGACCAAAAATTTGCATGCCATGAATTTCCTGACAATAAAAGGGTTAGGGCTGCTACTAGTGAGTTCACAGATTTTGCTTCTATTTGGTGGAATGAATTGTGCCGTACTGAACGAAACATACCTAGAACTTGTGATGCTATGAAGAGAGCGATGCAAGCTAGATTTGTGCCGTCATACTATTATCGTGATTTGCTTAATAAATTGCAACGCTTAAGACAAGGTAGTAGTTCTGTAGAGGATTATTATCAAGAATTGCAAACTGGTTTGTTGCGTTGTGGTTTAGAAGAAACTGAAGATGCTAAGATGGCTAGATTTTTGGGAGGTTTAAACCATAAAATTCAGGACATACTTGACTATAAAGAATACAATTCTATTACTCGTTTGTTTCGCCTTGCTTGTAAAGCTAAGAGAGAGGTACAGGTAGGGATGGAAAATGGTAAAGGATAATCCGTTTTATCCGATGTTCGTATTCGAGAAAATGTAAACGGTAAAGGACAATCCGTATTCGAATAGAAAACGAATCCGAATCCGGATACTATCCGATTTTTTTTTTCGGATACGAATCCGGATGTGGTATGAGAAATAATGTCGAATATGAATACGGATTTGGATAGTATCCGTATTCGGAAGAAAATGCCGGCAGCACGCGTGCATAGGGGTGGAAAATGCCAGCGAGCGCCGCAAGGACGGCAATCACCGAGCGGCCCAAGGCTTAGTGGCTCACGGGGCAGCAAGTAAATGGACTAGTGGTTAGGTAACAAGTTGTTGGGCTAGGCCTTCAGCAAGTAAATGGGCTAGGCGGTTAGAACTTAGATTAAACACAGATGTGAATATGTGATGATGCCCATCTTTGTTGTTTCACACAGTCTTGGTAGGTTCCGCTCTGGGCGCTATAAGATTCTTTTTATCTTCAGAGGCGTGTAGGACTAGTTATGTACATACGTTACATAAATTTGTTCTACTAAGATTTGTCGCAAAAGTTGTAGGATATTCGCATTCGACCGAATTGAGTACATATTCGATTCGAATTCATATTCGTTACAAGATTCGATTCGTATTCGTTAATATTCATATTCGTATTCATTTTAAAAACATAGATTCGTATTCGTATTCGAGACTATTCGATCCGTTTCCACCCCTAGGTACAGGGACGTCAATCCAGAAACAAAGGAAATTTTGTAGGTTCTTTTGCAGGTCGCCCAACTCAAGGGCAATCAAGAGCATCATTTACTCCCTCCGGTGAACACCGCACCTCTTAACTCCTCCAACGGTGGCGTCCATCTACTTCCACTACACCATCCGTGCCTTTGAAGCGAGCAAGAGCATGGTACAAGCCCTCGCACAAAGTTCATCTTCAGTTGCTTCAACAGGTAGAGCACGAGAAATACAATGCCATCACTACAAGGGCTATGGACACATGATGCGAGATTGCCCTAGCAAGCGAGCTCTCTTGATAAAGGACAATGGTGAGTATACTTCAGCTAGTGACATTGAGGAAGAATATGCTATGCTCGCAACTGACCCCACAGGTGATGATCAAGAATCTAAGCGAGATGAGGAACAATATGGTGCTGAAATTACAGATAAGTATTTAAGCCTTATAGTGAAGCGTGTACTTAGTGCACAAATAGAGCGTGCTGAGCAGAATCAACACCACAATCTGTTCCAAACAAAACTTGTCATCAAAGAGCGTTCTTGTCGTGTGATCATTGATGGAGGAAGTTGCAACAATTTGGCGAGCATAGACATGGTTGAGAAGGTTGCATTGACCACACAACAGCACCCTCGTCCATATTATATTCAATGGTTCAACAATTCTGGTAAGTTGAAGGTAACTCACATTGTGAGAGTATATTTTTCTATTAGTTCTTATCATGATTATGCTGATTGCGATGTAGTACCTATGCAAGCTTGCTCTTTGTTGTTAGGTAGATCTTGGCAATATGATCGAGATATGGTGTATCATGGTAGAACTAATAAGTATACTCTCATGTTTAAAGAAAAGAAAATCACTTTGCTACCCATGTCTCCTGAAGCTATTTTAAAGGATGAATTAGAGAGAGCTAATAGATAAGAGGACAGTAGCAAAAGTGAAAATCAAATTGTAGCTAAAGAACTTTTGCACCCGAAGAAGAAAGAACCTAGTGCTAGGAAAGGTGAAATTAAATTAAAAGGTTCTAGTTTACTTGCTACCAAGTCTGATATTTGTGAGATGGAAGAAAGCAAATCTGGTTGCTATGTTTTAGTGTGCAAAGAAGCCTTGTTTTCTTTTGAGGATATGCCTCCTTCTTTGCCTCCTGCTGTTGCTCACATTTTGCAGGAGTTTGCTGATGTGTTTCCAAGTGACATACCCCGGGCTGCCTCCAATTCGGGGAATTGAGCATCAAATTGATTTAATTCCAGGAGCCTCGCTTCCCAACCGTGCGCCATATCGAACCAATCCTGAAGAGACTAAGGAAATTCAGCGTCAAGTGCAAGACTTACTTGATGAAGGGTACGTACGCGAAAGCCTTAGTCCTTGTGTTGTTCCTGTGATTTTGGTACTTAAGAAAGATGGATCATGGCGTATGTGTGTTGACTGTAGAGTTATCAATAACATTACTATTCGATATCGTCATCCTATTCCTAGGCTAGATGAATTAAGTGGCTCTACTGTGTTTTCTAAAGTTGATTTGCGTAGCGGATATCACCAAATTCGCATGCAGTTAGGCGATGAATGGAAAATAGCATTCAAAACTAAGTTTGGATTATATGAGTGGCTAGTGATGCCATTTGGGTTAACTAATGCACCTAGTACTTTCATGAGATTAATGAATGAAGTTTTGCGTGCTTTCATAGGAAAATTTGTGGTGGTATACTTTGATGACATATTGATCTATAGCAAAACATTAGAGACACATCTGGAACATTTGCGTGCTGTTTTTAATACTTTACGTGATGCACGTTTGTTTGGTAACATTGAGAAGTGCACATTTTGCACCGATCGAGTATCGTTTCTTGGCTATGTTGTTACTCCACAGGGTATTGAGGTTGATCAAGCCAAGATCGAAGCTGTACAGAGTTGGCCGACTCCTAACACGATCACACAAGTGTGGAGTTTTGTCGGACTTGCTGGATTTTATCGACGCTTTGTCAAAGATTTCAGCACCATTGTCGCACCGATGAATGAGCTTACGAAGAAAGGTGTTCCTTTTATATGGGGTCCTACACAAGAACAATCGTTTCAGATTTTGAAAGATAAACTTACACATGCACCACTTTTCCAACTTCCTGATTTTGGTAAAACTTTTGAGCTTGAATGTGATGCTAGTGGAATTGGACTTGGAGGAATGCTTATTCAAGAAGGTAAACCTGTTTCATATTTCAGCGAGAAATTAAGTGGGCCTAGTCTAAATTATTCTACTTATGATAAGGAATTATATGCTTTAGTTCGGACATTAGAGACATGGCAACATTATTTGTGGTCCAAATAATTTGTTATACATTCTGATCATGAATTATTAAAGCACATTCGTGGTTAATCAAATCTGAACCGTAGACATGCTAAATGAGTTGAGTTCATTGAATCGTTTCCATGTCATTAAACACAAGAAAGGAAAGGATAATGCTATTGCTGATGTTTTATCTTGTCGTTATACCATGTTATCTCAACTTGATTTCAAAATTTTTGGTTCAGAGACAATTAAAGAGCAATATGCGCATGATAATGATTTTAAAGATATATTTCAGAACTGTAAAGGCAACAAAACCTGGAATAAATTTATTGTGAATGATGGATTTTTGTTTCGTGCTAACAAGCTATGCATTCCAGCTAGCTTCGTTCGTCTTTTGTTGTTACAAGAGGCGCATGGAGGAGGACACATGGGACATTTTGGTGTCAAGAAGACAGAGGATGTTTTGACCGATCATTTCTATTGGCCTAAGTTGCGACGTGACGTTGGGCGCTATGTGTGTCGCTGCACTACATGCTACAAAGCTAAGTCACATCTTAATCCACATGGTTTATATATGCCTGTTCCGATTCCTAGCGTACCTTGGGAAGATATTTCTATGGATTTTGTTTTAGGACTGCCTAGAACAAAGAGGGGAAGGGATAGTATTTTTGTTATTGTGGATAGGTTTTCGAAGATGGCGCATTTCATACCTTGTCATAAGAGCGATGATGCAACAAATGTTGCTGAGTTATTTTTCAGAGAAATCGTTTGACTCCATGGAGTGCCCAATACAATTGTGTCGGATCGTGATACGAAGTTTTTGAGTCACTTTTGGAGGACACTATGGGCTAAATTGGGGACAAAGTTGCTGTTTTCTACTACATGTCATCCCCAAACAGATGGACAAATTGAAGTTGTCAATCGGACATTGTCCACTATGTCGAGGGTTGTTTTGAAGAAGAACTTGAAGATATGGGAAGAATGTTTACCTCATGTGGAGTTTGCTTACAACCGTTCGCTGCATTCAACCACAAAGATGTGCCCTTTTTAGGTAGTATATGGATTTATTCCTCGTGTTCCTATTGATTTATTACCTCTACCATCTTCGGAAAAGATAAACATTGATGCTACACAACGTGCTGAATTGATTCTGAAGATGCATGACACAACTAAAGAGAATATAGAGCGAATGAACACACAATATAAACTTGTGGGTAGTCAGGGTAGAAAAGAAATAACATTTGAACCTAGAGATCTTGTTTGGTTGCATTTGCGCAAAGATCGGTTCCCTGACTTGAGAAAATCAAAATTGATGCCTCGAGCTGATGGCCCTTTTACAATGTTAGACAAGATTAATGATAATACATATAAGCTGGATTTCCCTGCAGATTTTGGGGTTTGTCCCACATTTAACATTGCAGATTTGACGTCATACTTGAGAGAAGAAGATGATCTTGAGTCGAGGACGACTCCAATTCAAGAAGGGGAGGATGATGAGGACATCCTTTCCACTATTACAACCATACCTATTGCTTCTACCCTTCCACTTGATATGCAAGGACCAATTAGTAGAGCTCGTGCTCATCAACTAAATTATCAGGTAACTTCGTTTCTAGGAGTTCATAATTGTTCCATTGAGGATGATTGCTACCTAAGTCTTGTGATGTTATTCTACTCAAGAACAAAGGCAAGGGGAGTACCACTACTACCACAACATGTCGGATCAATTCGGAATCAACTTGACAGCACCAGCTTAAAACATGCATAACTTTCACATATGGAGTCCGTTGGAGGTCCACGAGTACTTGATGGAAAGTTTATTTCGTCCTCTTTCTAACGGATCTGGCCTCACCTCCAAATTCTTTCTGTACGGACCGCAATCATCAAAATAAGATGTCGTATCACCTGTTTGGGCCAATTTGAGTCTTGTAATCGTACTCAACTTGGCCCATATGCCGGCGGGCCACCTAGGGGGGCGTGCACTGTTTATGTGAACAGTAAACATGAATAGTACCATCCCCTTAGTTCTATTAGATGTGTGGCTCCTTATCCCCTATTTAAGGAGGCCGCACCCCCTCTAATTTTCTTGGATTTTGTTTATGTTTAGTTTGCCTTCGTTGCAACTTGTATCTTTTTACGTGTGTCGACTAGACCACCCAGTCAAGTTCCTTATTCAGAATCCCAACTCAATTCAAATATTTCAATTCCTATTTGCAATTTCATATTGCTTTATCTTGTTCTTGCGTGCTTCTTCGGTGTATGCAGGAATCGACCTTCATGGTCAGATCATCCGGGTATTCGTGCACGGTTGATAACGATTTGTCGAGCAGTTCAGCGATTGCGTGGTTTTGAGCCTTGCGTGTTCGTAGCCAAGATCGTGAGAGTTGAGCGACTACTACCGAACTTACCTTCTCATTGAAAGATCGGGCCAAAACAAGACCTTCGTGGTTGATATATATATATATATATATATATATATATATATATATATAATTGGGAAATAATTATTGCGAGATTAACAAACCTCTGGATCATTCGTCTTAGCACTCATGATTTGCTGTATACGACGGCAAACGTAGAGTGCACATAGGTGATCTTGTTTTTGCTGGTGACACTGCAAAAATAGGATTACCTATATAGGTATAGTCAGTTCGAGACGCATTATTACGAAGTGTGATATAGGATTATTGTGTTGTAGCGTGTACCGAAAATCGCATCCTGTGTTGTAGTGTGGCACTCGATTCCTTGTGTGTCCCTCCCTCGGCAACACAAGCGCTGAACGACCTACGTGATTCCAAAAAGTTATCCTCGGCCATTTCAAATGAAGGAAGATTCAATAGAGTTATCTATGGAGGAAATGAGCATACCTGTCGAGTATTCCTTGCACAAGGGTGAAGTCGTGGTTTTTGTTGAGTAGGCAATTAAGGTATATTACCTTGTTCCTCTTCGGTACAATGACTAAAAGGATCCAGTGAAACCTACTCATGTATGTCGCTATAGTCATTAAACCTAAGTTCGTGCTGCGTATAAAGTACAAATGAAATTTGTATAGAAAGTAGTGAAGCATTTATTTCTGGTTGTAGGACACCAAGATGTAGTCCTTCGCATACGAGCAAGCAATCCCGTCGTTATGTATTTCACGACGTAGGATGTGTCTTCAGTGATGCATTGCTCAGAGACCAAGTGTGGGCCGAGGAAACCCACCTGTTCTCACCGTCGCCAGACATTTTTCATCATGTATTTATACATAAGCAATGAGTTGTGACATTTATCGGTATTACGTGAATGTAGAACTTGATTGTACATACTTACAGTGTCCAGTATCGTAGAAACGAGGCGTCGAGGGCATTGAGGTTCACTAGGTCGAATAAGTCATCGAAGCGCGGGCTATCTGACGGTGATTCCAGTATTGCACCCCTTCTCTTTGGTCTTCCACATGTACCAGACATGCAAATACTGGCAACATATTCCAGCGCAGGCTAATACCGTGTCAGGGCCCAATGGACTTTCGAGGGAGTATGTCCCAGGCTTAGGAGGCGCCTTAATGTTTTTTGATTTTGATTTGGTCTTAACGACTTGCCCGCTACACATCTTCCCGTGAGACGACTCGAGAACCGATACAGTGACACGCTTTTCTTGTTCCTTCAACGTCTTCTCCATGGGAACCGACGAGACGGCCTTCTTAAGCGAAGGCTGAGGTGGAGTCATCGATGGTCTTATTGGAGATGCATGGTCGTGTCGAGATCATAGCACTGTAGGGTCCAGGGCGATGTCCTTCTTGGGCCACTGGATGAAAGTATGCATGTCATCCCCTAGTGTTCTGATGTCTTCGTTCAGGCGAATCTCCAGCAGGACGACCATGAAATGGTCATGTACTATGTCCACTTGGACCCTGACATAACCCTGCTCCAGCTGGGCACCGTGCAGTGTTATCCCTTCCTAGCATGGATGCGCCATCCCTCGCCCAGCCTTAATAGAAATGGACCTAACCAGCCTCACTTAGAGCTTGCAGGACGTCGACTCCTACAAAACGATACACAATTAGCTAAGGCGTCTTATAGGTCTATCTTTGGAGCATTCCAGAGATGTAAATTACCTTGATGCCGTCGATAGGTAATTGGACGTCGCCATGTTCAGAATTTTGTGTGGACCCGACGCTACTCCGATGTTGAGGAGTACTGCTCCCAAAATAATGGGGGCGGCTTGCAACTGATTGAGGAGTTGATTCATTTCATCATGTAATCTTGTTATCTGTCATTGAAATTTTGCAGTAAGCATCTGTTCCAACCGTTCCTCGCATTCGGCCTTAGATCTCTTCCTACTCCTATACGTCTCGAAGTCGTCTGAGAATCCCTCTCTTCAAGGTACGTAGACCCCAAGGCCTCGCGTTCAACCCGGGTGCTCCTCGTTTCCCAGGGCTGTAGATAGTATATCCTTCTCTCTGACTGCTTCGAAGGAGCCTTGGGAAGATTTGGTAATCAATGCGTGCTGCAAGAGGCTATCATATTATTTTAGACACTATGAAGTTATGGACTTATTAACAACTATGTAGTTCGACATATTTACCAGACGTTGGAACACTTCCTCGTCTGTCGGGTTTGTGAAAGAGATGTCACCTAAAGACGGGGCTAATGCCCTCGCTCTTAATCAGCTTAGGGCGCGCTCATCTGTGATCCCAGAAAATGGCCTGGTTGCATTCTCGTCCTTTGCCGTCCATTGCGTGATTTTACACGCGTACCCAGCGATGTCGAGTTTGTGGAGGTGAGTGTTTTGTGCCTAGAGAGCCTTGTGTGCCGCACTTTGCTCCTGAAATTCGACTGTCGTCTTCATCTGCACAAAGGCATCCCATATATCTCGTGACAAGAATTTGTACTTCGTGAACGGCGTCCGACCCGTGTTCACGTACTTCGTGACAAGCGTGCTCTTGAAGGTCCTCCACGCATGTCCCATCGCTAGCAATGCCTGCCGTTCCACACGTGCCTGGTCTGTTTTTGGGATAGTGAACGAGCTTGAAATATCAGTCCACAGCTGGCCTCTCTCTGTGTCCGTCAGATACTTCCACCTTGTTGTGGTTATGGGGACCCGTTCCCTTCCAAGTATCCCACAGATGGTCCAGAATTTTGCTGTTGCTTTCGTGGGACTCAGAGGGACCCTAGAGGTACTGACATCCGTGATGGTCATTCGGCCCGCAGGTAATTTCGATATTCCTCTACTATCTCGCTTATGTACCACTTTCCTCGGATATCTAGATGCATTCGACGACGTTGATAACGGCGGCGAAGACGGTGCAGACGTCATCTCGCGTACTTATTATCTATATGAGTTATATACGCAATGAACTAAAATTTCAGAATTCAAAGTTTAAATAAAATGGATTGCAAGTTGATATCCACTAGGTATTTTCGAAGATAATTTTCCTTGGAAACATATTTTATACAAAAAAATAGAAGTTACCTAACCAATAAACTAAAATTAGAGCATCAAAAATCAGCACACAGCTAAGATATAAGATGTTGATGAGTGCTCTCAGAAAACGAGTTGCAAAGGAATTAATCTTTCCCATATCAGCCCTTTAGTCTACACTCTTCACAAATTGGATAAGAAAACTAGAATTCAGATTTTGAGCTCCAATCAATGCTTTACTAGTCTGACAGATTAATCACATGCATAGGAAGTTCAAACTATTGCTTCCTAACAGTCAATGATTATCAAGAATCACAAAATCCACTCTGCAGGTTCTGAGAATACTATAAACTAGGTTCATGAATTCAATACTTCAAGATATGTTTACAGACTTTTAATGAATTTACAGAAAACTCAGATTCAGCTAAAAGCTTTCGGCTGATAGGAGAATTAGTAGGATAACAATTCAAGAGATCATTTTAAGCACTATAGAAGTACCAGAACTTATTGACATAATATGACAGAGGTAAGCAAACCTCTTTTAGAGCTCAAAACTGAACTGGATATCTTATCAATTTTAGTATTAGACCATAACATTACAGAGCATTAGATCAAGCCCACATAATTCACTTTGCTATATCTTTCAGTGTATGAGTCAAATCAAATTCAGAATTTGAAGCCAATATAGCACACACATATATAATCAAAGTGAACTCCAACCGGATGAGCACAACCGAAGAAGATCAAGAGTTCACCGAGCGGCGTGGAGGAGGTGGCCGTGCGGCGTGGCTCCGGCGTGGAGGAGGAGGACTTCGGCGTGGAGGAGGAGGCTGAGCGGCGTGGCTCCGGCATGGAGGAGGAGGCTGGGCGGCGTGGCTCTGGCGTGGAGGACGAGATTGGCTCTGGGTGGTTGAACAGGCAATTGACGAGAATAAGGACGCAAACCCTAGTGGTTCCCTACTAATAAAGAGATATCATAGACTGTTTTATTATGGAACCGTCTGTGATAAGTAAGCACAGACGATTTCATAATAAAACCGTCTGTGTATAGTCTCATATCACAGACGGTTGTGATATGCTACTATGTGATAGTTCATTCTATAGCTACCATATTTTTGGGCTAGCACGGGGCCAAATTAAAAAAAATTCAGAGATATGTGCAACAAGTATTCTATAACATACTAGTTCATAACAATAGAAATCCATAATTTAGCATGAGAGCACATGAACCTTTATAAGCCATACAAATCCATAACACATTAACATATGACAATTCCACATTGACATCAAAATAAGTGATTACAAGTCTATAACACATGACAAGTTCACATTGACAGCGAAATAATAGCCAAGAGCTGAAAATACAGATCATGTCTCATGTTATGGAATAAATTACAATGGAATAAATTCTTAATTAAAATATAGTCCTTCATGATGATCGACGCGCACATAGCTAGCTTCCTCACTGGGTTCTTCCTCAAGCCTGATGCCGTCTCCGAAAGGAGGCAACTCATCAAATTGTTGTACTCTTCCTCATCCACGGCATTCTCAACTCCGACAATCCTTCTTTTTCCATGAAGAACTATGTGGCGGTTCTTATTTGCCGGGTCCGTTACATAAAAAACACGAACAACTTGCTTAGCGAGTACGAATGATTCGTCCTTGTATCCAACACATTTGAGGTCCACAGTAGTGACGCCATACTTATCAACCTTCACACCCTGCAGAAGTTTAACCCAATGGCATCGAAACAGGGGGATCTTGAAAAGTACGTAGTTGAGCTCCCAAATCACCTCTACGAACCCATAGTAGGAGTTTAACCCACATGGCCTGTCGGTATTGAACTGCTCGTGAAACGCACCGTGCTCTTCCTATCCTGAGCTGTCGTATAAAATTTATACCCATTTATATCGTATCCTTGCCATGTCATAATTGTAAATTTTGGCCCTTTTGCCAACCATAGCAGTGTATCATCACTTGATGACCTCCCAGTGAATCGCACCTTTAACCATTTGAACTAGCGATTGTGCTCTCTCGTGATCCAAACCTCTGACCGGTCTGGATTCTGTTAGCGTACCATGCCTTTGTGCTCGTCGATGTACGGGGACACTTGGGTCATGTGTTGTAAGTCCGTGAAATGGGCTTGAGCGTATGTATCCAGATCAGGAGTGATTGCTTTCCTTCCGATGGTCCCGATACCCTCTAGTCTCCCCTCATGACAAAATAGAGGCACACCTATCGGTTCCACCTGAGACATGTAGTCGACGCAGAACTCAATGACCTCTTCGGTTGCATAACCTTCGATGATCTTGCCCTCCTACGAGATCGATTCCCACGTAGGACTTGAGAATTCCCATGTACCTCTCGAATGGGTACATATGACGTAGGAACACAGTGTCACATATCTTTATCTCTTTCAAAAGTGAACAATGAGATGGACCATGATATCAAAAAATGAAGGAGGGAAATACATCTCCAGATGACATAGAGTCGTCACCACCTCAGCCTGTAGAGCATCTAGTCCTTTGGGATTGATGACCTTCTGAGCAATTGAGTTAAAGAAATAACATATCCTCGAGATTGCCACTCAGACCTTGTTCGGCAAGATACTCCTAATTGCAATAGAAAGTATTTGTGTCATCAGCACATGACAATCATGAGACTTCATACCAATTAATTTCAAATCTTCCATAGAAATAAGTTTCTTAATGTTTGGTGAGTGTAGGACAGTAACTTTCACACCATGCAAGCTCTGGCACAGTTCAATTCTCTCGGCCTTGGACAGAGTGTAGCAAGCTAGAGGAAGGTACGTTTGGCCTTTATTGGTCTCTTTCGATGCTAGCTCGGTTCTTATGTTCATATCAACCAAGTCACGCTGTGCGTTGACACCATCATTTGTTTTGCCACTAATGGTCAGTAAGAGATCAATCAAGCTATCACATACATTCTTCTCCACGTGCATGACATCGACGCAGTGGCAAACTTCTAAATGCTTCCAATAAGGCAAGTCCCAAAAAATTGACCGTTTCTTCCAGATGTTTTTCTGATGGGTCCTCAATTTACGTCCCTTTCCATGCACAACATCGATATCCTTAACCATATTATAGACCTCTTTCCCTCTAAAAGTCCTTGGAGCTGAACTGTCCTCCTTATTTCCGTCGAATTGTTTCTTCATCTTGCGGTATGGGTGAATCCTGGGAAGGAACTTACGGTGACGTATGTACACAGTTTTGCGTAAGTTGTTCAGCCATACACTCTCAAGACCATCTCTAAGCAGGACCGCGACAAAGCTTTGGCTCCTTTTTGTTTCAACCTCGACAAAGTTAACAAGGGCAGAAAAATCATTGATGGTGCAGAACAACATGGCGCGTAAAGTGAAGTTTCCTCGTTTGTACGCATCCCATACTTGTACCCCTTCGTTCCATAGTATCACAAGATCTTCTAGCAATGATGCTAGGTACACATCAATATTGTTCTCAGACTGCTTCGGCCCTTAGATAAGTAGTGACATCAAAATGTACTTTCACTTCATACACAACCAAGGAGGAAGGTTGTACACACATAGATTCACGGGCCAGGTGCTATGTCGGATGCTCAAGTTACCAAAAGGATTCATTCCATCTGTAGTCAACCCTAACCTTTTGTTCCTCAGTTCCACATCGAACTCTTCGAAGCTCCGATCGAAGTTTCTCCACTGGGCAAAATCAGCAGGGTGTCTTAGCTTTCCATCTTTCTTACGCTCCTCCGAGTGCCAAAGCATCAATCTTGCCTCCTTTTGGTTCGCAAATAAACGTTTCAAACAAGGGATTACAGGCAGATACCACAACACCTTAGTAGGAGGTCCTTGCTTCACCTTAGCAGGATTCTTACGCTTGTATCGGGATGCTTTGCACACGGGACATACATGCATGTCTGCATACTCTTTACAGTAGAGGATACAATCGTTTGGACATGCATGTGTTCTTTCTTCTTCCATTCCCAATGGACAAAGAACATTCTTGGCTTGGTAGGTGGTGCTGGACAACATGTTTCCCTCCGAAAGGATGTCCGCTAGGAGGCCAAACAACGCCGTGAAACTCTTGTCGAACCAACCATTGCTTGCCTTCAATTTTAGTAGTTCAAGACGGATGGGAACTATGTGTATTCCGGCTTGCAGCCAGGGAACAAAGGTTTCTCCGAGTCCTCAATTAAGCCTTCGAATTTGCCAATCTCTCTCTCACTGTAGTTCTCTTCTGCATCGCGCAGCACCTGATCCAGATTGTCATCGTCCAACCTATTCTCATCAAAAGCAATGTCCACATCCGGCATATCGTTGACTTCCTCGGCGATGTCGTTATTATTAACTACCTGTATAATCTGCTCTTCACCGTGGATCGGTCCAACATCTAGAATACTCTAGAACAACGAGGATGAGGAAATTTTAGCGCTCAATCTCATGGTCGATGCATCCAATCCAAAGAGGAAGCGGCGGGATAGCAATCAAGAAGACCTACATTGTGTAAGTCCAGTGACCATTTCAACCTTTAGTGCTCATGGATGTGGCGTCTAGTTATAGGATTGAGGTTATATTGTACATATTGCCAAGTGGATCTTTGTAGAGAAAATGCCAACTTTGAGATGTTGTCTTGCTGTTATGGTGAGGTATTATTATCGAGCTTTCCTACATGGCTTCCTAATAATCACATCACCATATGAGCATCCTAGGTGTGCTCGAATCTTGGCCTCTAAGATGAGAGAGCGTCTTGGAGGCTGCCTCCAAACATTGCACAGAAAATGGTAGCAGCCTTTAAGCTAAGCTAGAGGCTATCTCCAAGCTTGTTTGGCCCACTTGCTAGAGAGAGGTGTTAGGGAATAGAGATGAGAGATATTTTTTTTTGCTGTTAATTTATTCATTTGTGGGTCCCCTTTAGATACAAGTGAATCTTACCTTTACCTAAAGCCTGTGAAAATGGGGCTTCCAAGGCGCTGCCGTACGCTCGCAGACTCCCTCACACCGAGCAGAACACTCCCTTTACCTAAATCACAGTGCCCGGAACAGCACCTATTTCTAAGAGACCCTATCGGATGCCAGCCGATGAGTTAGTGGAAATGAAGAAGCAAATAGAAGAACTTTTGGAGAAAGGTTTTGTGAGACCTAGTTCGTCGCCTTGGGGAGCACCAGTTTTATTCGTCAGGAAGAAAGATGGAAGCATGAGGATGTGCATTGATTATCGATCTCTCAATGAAGTCACCATCAAGAACAAGTACCCACTACCTCGGATTGATGATCTGTTCGATCAGATGAAAGGAGCCGGAGTGTTCTCAAAGATCGATCTGCGATCAGGTTACCACCAGTTGAAGATTTGTCCTAAGGATATACCTAAGACCACTTTCTCAACGCGGTACGGACATTATGAGTTCTTAGTCATGTCCTTTGGTCTGACTAATGCCCCTGCCTATTTCATGAATATGATGAATAAAGTGTTCATGGAATATTTGGATAAGTTTGTAGTGGTGTTCATCGATGATATTTTGGTCTACTCCAAGTCTGAAGAGGAACATGCTGAGCACTTAAGGTTAATCCTAGAGAAACTCAGGGAGCATCAGTTATATGCAAAGTTTAGTAAGTGTGAATTCGAAAAAGGAGGTTGATTTCCTTGGTCATGTGATGACAAATGAGGAGTAGCCAATTGACCCCAAGAAAGTCAAGGCAAGATTACACCGAATAGCCCAAGACCTGCCACTCAAATTCGCAGTTTGTTGGGAATAGCAGGATATTATCGCCGTTTCATTGAGGGATTCTCAACAATTGCTAGGCCTCTTATGCAGTTGTTGAAAAAGGAGAAGAAGTTCACTTGGACCCTAGCTTCTGAAGAAAGTTTTCAAGAGTTGAAGAAGCGTTTGACTTCAGCCCGAGTGCTGATTTTGCCAGACATCCGCAAAGATTTTGATATCTATTGTGATGCTTCGCGTCAAGGATTAGGATGTGTCCTGATGAAAGAAGGAAGAGCTGTCGCTTATGCGTCAAGGCAATTAAGGCCTCATGAAAAAAATTACCCTACCCATGATCCGAATTAGTAGCCAGAGTGCACGCTTTTAAAGATTTGGCGCCATTACCTTATCAGAATTTGTGAGGTACATACAGATCATAATAGTCTGAAGTATATTTTCACTCAGTCTGATTTGAACATGAGACAGAGAAGATGGTTAGAGTTGATAAAGGATTATAACCTTGGAATCCATTACCACCCTGGTAAGGCTAATATAGTTGCAGACGCTTTAAGCCGTAAGATCTATTGCAATGTCATGGAAGTAAAAGAGGTTTGTTCGGAACTTCAAGAGGAATTTAAGAAGCTGAAGCTAGAAGTTGTAGCTGAAGGATTTATAGCCAGTCTAGAAGTGCAGTCTACTTTGGAGAAATAGATTCGTGAAGCTCAACCGAAGGATTCAGAGTTTTCGGATATCAAGAAGAAGATGACGGAAGGAAAGTTCAAAGACTTCACCTTAGATGATCAAGGTACACTGTGGATTAACGGACGTATCTACGTACCAGATGTTGAGGGTTTGAGATAGCTGATTTTGAAAGAAGCCCATAACTCAAAGTATTCAATTCACCCTGGCAGTACTAAGATGTACCAGGATGTTAAGAATAAATATTGGTGGCCAAATATGAAGCGAGAAGTTGCAGAGTTCGTTGCCTTGTGCGACGATGTCGGAAGTAAGCAGAGCACCGTGAGACTAGCGACTCTGGTAACCTTTGAAGATTCCAGAGTGGAAGTGGGAAGAAATCGAATGGATTTCATTACCGGTTTACCCAAGACTCAATTGGGTTACGATTCAATTTGGGTAATAGTGGATCGCTTAACCAAAGTTGCTCATTTCCTGCCAGTCAAAACCACTTACTCAGGAGATCGCCTTGCAGAGTTATATATGTCAAGGATTGTTAGTTTGCACGGTGTGCCTAAGAAGATAGTGTCAGATCGAGGATCTCAGTTCACCTCCCGTTTTTGGCAGAGTCTGCATAAAGCCTTAGGGACTCATCTGAATTTCAGTACTGCATACCATCCCCAAACAGATGGATAGACTGAAAGAGTTAATCAAATATTAGAGGATATGTTGAGAGCTTGTGCATTAGCTAATGCTACCCGCTGGGATAAGAGTTTGTCGTATGCAGAATTTTCGTACAACAATAGTTATCAGGCTAGTCTGCAAATGTCACCATTTGAAGCTTTGTATGGTCGTGCCTGTAGAACCTCTTTGAATTGGTCAGAAATAGCTGAACGTTTAGTTTTTGGGCCAGACATCATTCAAGAGGCAGAAGAACAAATGTCCATGATCAGAGAAAGATTAAAGATAGCTCAGTCGAGGCAGAAGAGTTATGCTGATAATCGTCGTCGTGATCTCAGCTTTGAGCCAGAGGATTTTTTTTATCTTCGAGTTACTCCCCTCAGAGGTGTAAAGAGATTTCATGCCAAAGGGAAGCTTGTCCCTAGATATGTTGGTCCGTTCAAGATATTGGCTCGTCGTGGAGAAGTAGCCTATCAATTGGAGCTGTCGCAGTCGTTAGCAGGAGTGCATGATGTCTTTCATGTCTCCCAGTTGAAGAAATGTCTCTGTGTGCCAGAAGAACAAGCCCCGTTGGAGTCAATCGAGCTGAAAGAAGATCTCACTTATAAAGAGCAGCCAATCAAGATTTTGGATGTCGCAGAGCACCATACCAGAGGCAAGACCGTTCATTTTTGCAAAGTTCAGTGGAGCAACCACTCAGAAGGAGAAGCAACGTGGGAGCGTGAAGACGAGCTGAAAGCTGAGTTCCCTAGCCTTTTCTCTAGCTAGCCTGAATCTCGGGGACGAGATTCCTTTAAGGGGGGAGGTTTGTAACATCCCAATTTTCTGAGCTTTAAAAATCCTTTGAATAGTTAGTAGGATAAAATTCACCATTCGATTTCATTTGAATTTAAATCAAAAGCTTAATATGGACTTTATACATCAAAACAATTTAATATGATTAAAGTCAACATCAAAAATGGTCAAAACTATTTTATTTGGGTTCTTTGAGCTTGGATATATTTTCTAGATTTTTCTAGAATTTTTCCAAGTTCATTTGCTATTTTCTATTGCTTATTTGAATTTCTGGTATTTTATTAAAAACAAAAAGTATTTAAAATCTCAGTTAAAGCCCCTGGGCCGAGATCCATCTCATCCGGCCCATTCCTTCACATTTCGGCCCATCATCGCAAGCAAGCACCAAATTGTTTCACCGCCAACAAGGCCCACTCTTTCTTGCCGTCCGATCGACATTGGACGCTCGGATTGAAACCCTCTTCTGCGCCCGCCGCCTTGTTTCTCTGACCGGTGGACCGCCGAGGTCGTCGTCTCCGATCCGGTCTCCTTCCTTGCGCAGCTCCGCCACCGTTGCGCCTCCTAGCCTCGCCCAAGCCCTATAAATAGGCACCCCGGGATCGCGAGAACACCGTCAACCCAAAACCTAGATAAATTTCGCCTTAGATCCATCCGAGCCGCCGCTATTCGAGCTTTAGGGTTCTTCACCGGAACCCTAAGAACTTGAATTCCGCCACCGCCGTCGGTGCTCAGCTCCCGTGGACGACGCTACCGTCTTCCTCGTCGCAGCTGCTACCTCGTGCCTCTCTCCGTTGCCCCGGAGCGCTTCGGATTGCTGTTCCCGACAATAGCCACCTCCGTCCTCCGCTCCGACGGCAATACCGGCCACCACCGTCATTCTCCCGCGCCAAGAAGCCCACCACCAGGTCCGCAATAGCCTCCTCTAACCGTAGCTACCAATCATTGCCGCCGCAGTGAGCCTCAGAGCGCTGTTGTCAGACAAGCCGAAGCCGCCGACGTTCAATCGAGGTGGCAGCCTGTGTCACCGCCAAATCTCCAACCACATTAGCCTTGTGCCTCGGTGTCAATTGCGTGGCGTCCCTGTCATCGCCCGCGTGGCACAACCACCCTAACCCCAGATCCGATCCTTGGTGGACGTGGTCCACGATGAGCCAAGCCACTTCCAAGTGGGGCCCATTTGTCAGATCTGTTTCCCTCTAGCCAAAAACCCTAGTGACGTCATGCTTGCGTCATAAGTTGGTTTTCCAGTAGGAAAATAAATCCCGAAATTCCAGAAAATCCTTTTAAGGGTTATTTCATGGATTTCAATCTTCCCAAGCCCATATCTTTTGCATCCGAACTCCAATTGAGCCCATTCAAATTTCTAAATTCAAGATCTATCTATCGGAGATTTTTATTTGATTTTTGGAGTTTGTTTTGCCTTTGTTATTTATTTGTTTTGTTTGCTTGTTTTGTTTGCGAGTAGACGTCGATACTTCGGGAAGATTTGAAGAAGAAGGAGCACCTCAAGAGCAAGATCAGTACTTGGACCTATTCCAAGGCAAGTTATACATTTGATCATATTGAACCCAGTTTTCAAGAGTTATATTGATTCAAAGTATTGCATTTACTTTAATTATTTATTTCAATGCTTTTGGGATTAGTTAATATCCAATTTGTTATGACCTCCTTGTCTAATTGTATGCCATAATCTTTTGTCACCCTAGTTTGGTTTATTTAGTTGGTGCTATTGTATTACCAACACGGGTTGGTTAGATGCGATTAGTTTGCTTAGCCATGCTACGAGTCATCATCTCATGTAGGTTGCAAATATAAACATGACTAAGTGACTATGGAACTATGTGATAGAAACTGTGTGCCCTATGTGCTATTACTCATTGATGGCATATGTTGCACTTAACCAACGGGGTGGGAATGGATTTAGACGGAAGCAAGTGGACTGTGTGATATTTTGGTGGAGCTATGTGCGTGGGCTTAATAACCTGTGTGCGTAGGGATTTGTAGTTTATTTGGAAGTCTTGCCTTGGTCAATTTAGGACTTAACTTTGTGCGCCATTGAATCGAGCCTCTCGTACAACCACATGCCCGGTATGGGACGGCCTAACTTAGTAAGTTATGGAGTCTTGACATTGATTACTCGTAGTAGGTTAGGTGTGTGCATGGGTGGAGGTGTGCTACAGTAGTCACATCACGGGCGGTTCGCCGTGTCCCCGTCCAACAAAGGTGTGCTCTGACCGACTTCCTATGTGGGGTTGTTTGATGGTTTGTAAGCACATCGAGTGTCAATGTTAAGATGAAGTTTCAAATGTTTTGTTACGGCTAGTGCTAGCTACACTAGTTGTATCTTGTAGGTAAAGTGTACAACCTCTCGCAGAGTGTTAAACAATCTATTCGAATAGCGCATTCATGATCATGGACATGCTCGGGATTTCACACGAGGGGTAGATTTTCATAAAACCTTGGGAAGGGAGCCTGTAACCTAAGTCATATGGCTATGTGAATAACTTGTTTAGGCTATGTGTCTTTGTGAACTAAAACTCAAATTATTATTGTCTATTTGTTTTGAATTATGCTTTCAATCTATTACTTGTATTTAAACCGCAAATGTCAGATTTACGCAAATGAACCACGTAAGCCATTCCTTTGGAATAAGCCTGCATCTATAATTGCATTTCTTATGACTTGCGAGTACGGTGTGTACTCATGCTTGTTGTAAAACATGCAACAGAAAAGGAGGAGTCTTCGCCTGCTTTGAAGGAGGAGTTCATCAAGGTGCTTGATCGTAGGGTCTTGATCGATCGGTTGCCTGTGGTGAATTGATGGGATTCTCACAAGTTTCTTTGTTCCGCCGCTATTTTATTTCTTTGCTAGCCTCAAGTGGCTTAATAATTGTAAACTCGACCATAAGGTCAAAACAACTATTTGTTATCAAATTACCCGTTTATGTTATTAATCGCTTGTGTGGATCGATATTCACCTGTGTTGACACTATGTGCACTAGCGTGATCCTGGACTAGTGCATTATACACAGAGGATTCAGAATTGCATATTTTGGGTCCCGACATGCTCCAGGAGCTAGCTGCTACGCTGCGGCTGGACATCGACGCAGTGGTGGCGGGCAAGTACTTGTCCCCTGTGAGTGAGTGAGTGAGAGAGAGAGGAGGAGGAGGAGGAGGAGGAGGACCTTGGGAGCGGGAAAGCAGTGGGAGGGAGAGAGGGAGTCAAGGCCAGTTTGGCATGGCTGTAGCTTTCCTGAAAAACATCTTCTGACTGTGCTGCATGGCTGAATGACTGAGCTGAAGCGGTTTGGTATTTGGTTGTTTGACTTTTAGGTAGGCTAACTACAGCTTCTGAAATGAAAAATGTCTGAAATGCCCCTGAGGTAAGTAATGGCTTGTTTGATACCGTTTAACAGTAATTAACGCAATTGACAACAACTAACGACAATTAGCGATAATTGACGATAATTAACGACAACTAATGAAATTACGACAATTAACGCAATTGATGACAACTAGCGCAATTAACAAGAATTAACGCAATTAACGACATCTACCGCAATTGACTACAATTAACGATGACCACCACAATTAACGACGATTAACGCAATTGACTGCAATTAACGACGACTGCCGCAATTAATGCAATTGATCGTATTTAACAACAATTAATATAATATACCATAATTAACGTAATTAATGACAATTATTACATAACTAAATACAATAAATAATTACTACAAAAACAATTATTACAATAAACAATAAAGTTATAATAGAAAAAAAGAAAAAGATAATTTTTAAAGACGACTAGGGTTCGGGGCGGTGGCGTGGGAGGACGGCAGTAGGGAAGGAGGACTGCGTTGGGGGTGGGGGAGGAGGAGGCGACGCCAAGTCTGGGAGGAGGAGGCGGCAACCTGGGGACGTGGCGGCGCTTCATTTAAAAGCCTCTCATTTGGAATGGCTTCGGTTTTCGAGCAAAAAGTCAAGTTGAAGCCGCTCCAAAGAGGCAATAGGCCGTTAGGGCTGTTTGGAACGACTCTGACTTTCTTGAAAAGCGGCTTCCTACTGGCCACAGAGTGAACTACCAATAAGAGATTCAATGTTTGGTTGTCTGGCTTTTAGGTAGGCTGGTTGCAGCTTTATAAATGTCTGAAATGCCCCTGAGGACAGTAATGCTTGTTTTATGCCGCTTAACGTATTTAACAACATTTAACGACAATTGACGATTATTAACGACGACTAACGCAATTGACGACAACTACCGTAATTGACGAGAATTACCACAATACACGACGACTGCCGCAATTGACGATAATTAACCGCAATTAACGATGATTAACACAATTGATTGACAAGAATGGCTTCTTTGCATGACATTTTGAAGTAAATTATTATAGGAAACTCAGGCAACCTGACAGGATCAACGGCATGCTAGGGTTCCTTTGTTACTTCTATGTTTTCTTTAAATTCCTCCTTTACCATCCTTACAAAAAAAAATCCCCCTTCACCATTTTGGATAAAACATGTATTTAGAACACGTAAAGCTCAAGACCGTTATGTTCCTATCTTCAGATAATGCAATTTAAAAGTGTTTCTTCCTAATCGTGGCTCGCTTACATTTCTAAGCTAAACGATAGGAAGAAAACAAGAAAAAATAAATGGCACCATCAGATTCTCTTGTATCATTGAAATATTTAGAAATCAGTCAGTGTATTGTAGCCATGGTTCTACATGATCACTCATCAAGGCTAATAAACCCATCAATATAATGCAGGGAAGCCATTCAATTTTCTTTTTTACATCAAATATCTTTTAGGGTTGCGTCCATGCTTGCATTGCCCTTAAGTGCCCAGTCTCAGACCGTGAAGAATCCAACAATGACCAACCAAATAATTAAGAAAGAACAAGATTAAGAAATGCTGAAACATCAGGTGAGACAGTGACTGTATAAGACTGAGTTAACACAGCAAGATCAATCACAGTTTCACTGATTGTAACATCCCAAGTGTATAAACAGGGTTATTCAAGTATAATTATATGTGTAGAAATTAAAACTTTTTCTCACATCTTGAAAACCCCTAATCTCTTATGTAATTCTTGTCCAAGAGTTGTGTAATTCAAAAACGCAAAGCTCTTGTTGACCAAAAGTCAAACTCATTTTCCAATTATCTTAAATCTTGTGCCAATCATTTGAAAATATTTTCCTTGGTCCTAAAGCTGATGTGGGACCCCTCTGAAAAATATCACAAGTTGTAAAACTTGTTTGATAATTTTTGGAGGCAAAACAAATCATGGAACAGCCTTAATGAATTTCCTGAGAAAAATACGTTGCATAATAACCTCCGAAATTTTATGTAAGGTTAATCTCATTGTCAACAAGCTCTGTGAAAATTTCATGAATTTTGGAGTTGAATGGCTATCCCAAACAATTTTGCAAAGTCTCATTTGTTAGAAAATTAAACTTAAAACTTGGCACTATTCCTTGGCCGAGCCAGATTCAAACTCGCCAAGCCCAACCCCATCGACCTCCTTTCCCATTTGATGAGGTCGAGCCGTTGGATCAAATCCAAAGGCCACGACCTCCCCTCAACCAACGCACCCAGACCTCCCTTCAAGTCCTCTTGACCTCGTGGACCTCCTGTCAACGTGGGCGCCAGACCTCCTCCGCGGTCAACACCAAGAAAGGCCTCCCCACCTCATCAAAGTCATAGCCGTTGGATCAAAGATCCACGGTCGTGACCTCCCCCGTGTGTTAAACCTCAAAACCTCCCTCACTGTTAAACTTAGCAAACATCCCACCTACATGAGGTCACGACCATTGATCAAAAATCCATGGTCGCGACCTCCTCCTCTTAATCTAACTATCGACCTCCTTTGCACTCACTTGAGGTCGCAGCCTGCTGATTTACATCCAAAGGCCACGACCTCCTCTCAAAAACATCACAAAGAAGGTCCTTCGCTTGATGAGGTCATAACCCTGGATCGAAAATCCACGGCCATGACCTCCTTGCCTTTTTTCCGCCTTGGAGCTCGCTCAACGCACGAGATCAATGGGCGCTCGGACCATCTCTTGAGCCCTTAGATCCAAATCGAGGGCTAAGACCTCCTTTGCGCCACGCCAAGGCCTCGACCTCTCCCTTCATTGTGTGCGTGTCAAACCTCCTCAGATCGGCATCATAGCCCTTGGATGAAAATCCAAAGGCCATGACCTCCCCTCGCTTATCCGAGTCGTGCGCATTGTTAAAGACCTCCCATCTTGTCCGCACCCTTGGATCGCAATCCAATGGCTTGGACCTCCTATCCTCATCGCGATGACCTCCCGCTTTGTTCACCACCGTGCGATGTGGATCGAGGGTCAGGACCTCCGTTCTCATTTTAAAACATACCGGTTCAGATCTAAGCCATCCAAGACCTCCCCTTGGCTCTATTTTTCTTCCCCGCGGCACCATGGCAGGGGGCAAGGTCAGTGCCTTGTCCTCTCCCCTCTGACTTAAACGGCTCTATTGCTGCCATGCATTTAATGCCCGGCAGCCTTGGCATTAAATGCTGGTCAGCCTTCCCACTCCTCTGCCCCCGCAGCCTGTCAACCTCATGTCTTGTCCACCCCATGGACCAACCCGTGGGCTAAGCTCACCATGGAGCTTAGCCCCAGCTCATAACCTTCACCCCTGTGCTATAAGTTGTCCCTTGAATCCTCCTTGGCTTCCTTTGCACACCTTGGATCTCAGCCTTGCACTTCGTGCGTGGCTGAGCTCCTCCTCCACCAACCCTCCCTTCTCCCGCAGCCATTGTCGAGCTTGGAGCTCCTCGGTGGCAAAAAGGGTTCCAGTGGCTTTTCCTCCTCTCCTTGTTTCTATCTCGGCATCTCCTCTGTGACCACAACCCTAACTTCTTTGGTTGGGGCATTTGCAGAGGTGGCCTAGCTGAACCGGGAGCTTGGAGCGGAGCTTAGGCCGTGGAGCACCCCTCATCTTCACCATCACCATCCTCGACCTCCCGGCATCGTTAGGACCTCCGTGTACCCCCGATAGTCCTATAGTGCCGGGCACCCGCTGAATGCATGTTGCGGAGATTATGTTGGGCACACGCTGAATGTCGCATGAGCTTCCTTTTGCATTTTTGTCTTTTGGCCGTCGGGTCATCATCGCCCTCTCGGCTCGCCCGGCGATTAAAATGCCGTCGTCGCCGCCGAGAGTGAGCCCATGGTGTGCGCAACACTATTGCGCACACGGTGATGTCCTTGGTTGTCGCCATGAGGTCCGTGACGCCGCAACAACCACTTCTTTGAACTCGGGATCTTTGTCTGACGCCCCGAGCGTGCCGTTGTCGTTTTAGGACGAGATTCACCGCTTTAATGCCTCAATCATTGCAATCATGGGATTAGCGTTAAATGCCATTAACCCCGCTTTTGCGCGCATTTAAGACCTCCCCCTGTGGACCTCCTTGTGTCCCGCGCAATAACTCCATGTCTGCTTGTCCGTGCCACAGAGAGCTAAGGCGTTGGGTCTGACATCCATGACCTCCTCCAAGGAGATCTGAGCGCCCAGACCTCCCCAGGCGATCAGGCCGCCTGACCTCCTTGGAGGTCTGCGGACAATAAGACCTCTCAGAGGACCTCCTCGAGGTCATCTCACCGCTGAGGACCTCCCTTTAGATCTGGTCCGTCCCGAACCTCCCCTATCGCTGTGGTCCGTTGATTCACCATCAACGGCCATGACCTCTCCTTATCTCAAGACTTATGTTGTTGTTAGGAGGTCCGTAACCTCTCGACCTCACGAGCGCTGCAAGCGTTACCTCTCGGGAGGTCTCGAGCTGCTAGATCTGTGATCTGTGGCTCACGACCTCCCATGTCCTTGTGATTTTTTTTAGAATTTCTGTGGGCTGTTATTTTAAGAACTGAAGGAGGTATGAACTTTAAAATTTCATAACTTTTTCAATTTAAATCCAAATAGAGTGATTCAAATTGTGTTAGCTCTGTCTTGGACTTGACTTTAATCTAAAAATGATTGTGATTCAAATTGTGTTAGCTCTGTCTTGGACTTGACTTTAATCTAAAAATGATTGTAAGTTGAGTTTAGCCCCAGAGCACGCTTTACCATTAGATTTTAAGATTAACTTTAAATGTACACTCAAATTAATGCTTAACTTGTAAAATACATAACTAATGCTCTTTAGATTATTTTTGAGTGAGACCAACCTTGTTGGTTTCCTCTAATAATGAACTCACTGTGAAAATTGGTTTTGAGCATGTTGCTGTTATAGAAATGAGGACTTGTGCATTATAATTTTGTTCAAGTTCTTGTTTTTGAAAAATTATGGAAAGTGCAATATAGCTCCAAATGAGATGAACTCAATTGTGTTATTCATCTCATAAGGTGCTGGTTTTACAGTAAAATTTCAGTATCACCACCTTTCTAGAAAATGTTGCCTCATAATTAAATTAGTAAATAGTGCGGTTTGGTATTTTTAAGGGTCGAGCAGAATTGTTTTGCTCATAGCTTTTGCATTAAGAATCCAAATCCATTGGTTCTTGTTGCTAAAATCCCTAAAAATCACCCTCTTGTTGCTGTAGAAAATTCAGAGAATTTGGAGTTCGTTTGCTGTGCTGTCTTTGTTGTTTTTCGTCGTTTTATCGGCTTCTTTATCGCTCCGTTAGGGTTTCGACATTTGTGGTGATCCCGAGAGTGATCCTCACAACAGATTGACCAGCAACAGCAAGGCAAGCAGTTTGATCATATCCTCTAACGTCCCATTACTTTAAAGGTTAATATATTGTTTTACTTCTATGTATGCATGCTACTTTGTGTTAAATGTCGCTAGCAATCCTATAGTTGCATAATCTGAGGAGTTGTTTATCCTCTACTACCAATGAGCCTAGGTTATTTATGTGGTTTGAGCTCGTTGGATGAGCTCTTATCACTTAGTAGTTGCGCTTTCTCTGCTTAGACATGCTTAGTAACGGTAGTATGGGCGATCATCGACTTAGTCGATGGTCTTGATCACTCAAAACCGATTATTACTCCTATATGTCCAAAGACTTGTGCTTTGATTAATTTGTAAAATCAAAAACTGAAAATAAAAGATTGAATTAGACTTGGGCATATTGGATGGATGGTGCGGTTTTTGAAGGTGGTGGTATGCCCGGGTCCCTAAGGACCGAGTACTTGGGTCACTAAGCCAAGCGCTTTTATGCATAACCACACGAGGGGGATATGGGACCCTCTTGACTAAGTACTTTGGGAGGTGTTAATTATGAGCTGGTCGGTGGGTGTTTAAAAAGAAAATGTGTGTGTGTGGTGTGGGAGGGAGCATTAGCAGCACCGGTTAGGGTTGTCTAATGTGTCCTTGTCCCGTGGGATGCGGTTCGTAATTAGCATCGCCCATTGGAAATGTCTCAGAGGACTTAGCTGCGTTGGCATACCAAAGGTAGTGTGCTTAAAGGAAAGGCGGTCCGACGTGTGGGTACATTGGTACACCCCCCGCAGGTTAAAACTATTCAATAGCCTCGCCCTAGGTTATGGACATGCTTGGTAAGGTCGTTCAAGAACTAGACTCAACCATTTAATTAAAACTTGATGGGTTGGTATGAATGGATGTTCATACTATTGTTGTGGTGGCTAATGGGTTAGTCACTTCCAGGATGTTCTTGTTGTTGTTATCATGTTATTATCTCGTTGTTATTTCAACAATTAAAAATGCTTTGTCAAATTGCCTTCAATCTACTATATTATTGCAAATGAAAACTTGCTTTGTGCTAAAATGAGTCCAAAGCCTCATCCACTTAAATAAAGCTTGCATATAGCTAAATTATAGTTCTGTTATCTTACACGTCAGTTTTATGAGTACAATAAACAAGTTATTGTACTCATTTGCTTTGCTTAACAACTTTGTTGCAGAGGAGGTAGAGCCCAAAGGGCTTTACTTTTGTGAGTTTGTCTTGGTGGTTGGGAGAGCGACTAGCTTGGCGTCCCGGTCGCTTGCCTTGTGGGCTAAAGGCACACTGGTTGGTTCTTATTTTGGGCCATCTTTATGGCACTTTTGCTTCATTGTGTATCTTTGTAGTCTTGTAGTTATTTGGCGGTAGGCCCTCTTTGTAATAACCTATTCCTTATTAATGTTAACTTCGGTTTGTTGCTTATGTACTATGTGTTGTATGGAATTGATACACTCTTTTGTTGTGAGGTATGTATCTGTGATTCGGGAGTATACATCTCGAGACTGGTTTATTTGGTTGATAATACTAGGTCAATTGGATGACTAAGTATTATGAGCTTAATAAATCCGAAAGTGCTCACAAAAGTTGGTATCGAGCCGATTCGACCGTAGTAACGCAAGCTTGGTCGTCTTTAGGTATTTTGAAAATCTAATTTCAAAGTGTCAAATGAGTTTTGAAAGCTTAAGGAAATTCTCGATTTTACTCCTCATCTATCTTAGCTTTCTTCTCATCTCCTCTAATTTAAGTTTTAAAAGTTGTTTTCCTCTCTTCCTTCTACAAAATAGTTGTTATCGATTAATGGGGTTTTGGGGAATCAATGAGTTTGGCAAATTGAAGTGTTAGCTGCCCATCTACAAGGTTTTGAAGCTTCGAATGGCCAATTTCGATGGAAGCTTGATGCAAAATCTAGACAGCAAGCGCCAATTTCCTAACAGCAAGCTCAAAGGTTCCAATTAGGGTAGAAAATGAGAGGTTAAATCAACTAAAATTTGTGGGAATAAAAGGGTAAGATGTGATACTAGTTAGCTAAGTATCTAACACTTATTTCGCTGCATTAACCTTGCTCTCTAATAGTTTTAGATCTCATCTCACAATCTGATTTTTAATCTTCTCGATCAATTACTCGTTCATTCAATACGGGTTAGTTGAGTTGAGAAGTTGAGCCTTGTTTTTGGTGTTTCTTGGCTGTTTTAGAGTCTTTTAGAAGCTTCTAAAGTTGATTTACTCGCTGTTTTGGCTTTCGCTTAGGGTGATATTCCATTCCCTAGTCGATCGCTTTTGCTTCTTTTTAAAGGCTTTGTTTTCGAGTCTAGCCGCTAACCGAAATTTCTTGTAACAGATGGCGGACGACTCAGTAGCGCCAAGGCTTGTTAGCTGGTCCGGACGAGGAGCTTCTCCTCCTCCGACCATGGCCGAGGTTCTTCTTCAGATCGAAGCGCAACCGCGGATGATGAGAGAGAGTTCTATCGACGCCATCGCCGCAACACCACCGCACTTACCGGAGCTTCGTGATCCGGGCAAGGAACGCCCATCACCGCGTGGAGGACTCGCGGAGTTTCTTCAGACTCAGCCTCCTACCTTTTCCCGGCCTCGAGGACCCGTTGGATGCGACGATTGGCCGTCTGGTGGAGCGAAGCTCGTGATCGCGCATGCCGTGGAGCACGAGAAGGCGCTGTTCAGATCGCACCACTGGAGGGTGCAGCTTTATCATGGTGGGAGAGCTTTCTCGCCATGCAGCCCGCAGACCACACCGCCTCTTGGGAGGAGTTTCAGATCGCCTTCCGTCGGGCTCACATCCTCGCGCTTGATGGAGATCAAGAAGGTGAGTTTCTTGCGCCAAGCAAGGGCGAGCTCACCATGGAGTATGTCTACGAAGTTCAACCATCTAGCTCGTTATGCTCCCCGAGGATGTGGCCACCGATATGGCTAAGGTGCCAAGTTCAGTGTGGCTTGTCCGAGGAGTCAAGGACAAGCTATCCATTGTCGACTTCCTCGATTTCCGCACCTTGGTCGACAAGGCCATCGTCGCTGAGCACGCTGCTCGAGAACTTATGGACTCGCAAGCGCAAGTGGGAGGCCCATAAGTCATCCAGGCTTCCTCCGTCCCGCTCGCCGGCGCCTCTCGGGGTACGGTCCAGCCTCGGCACCCCGAGGTTACTCGCCTGTTCCTCGCTCATCGCAGTCGTGTCTCGCCACGCAGTGCGCGAAGTCAACAGACGGCCCTCGCAACCCACCGCCGGGTCACATGCTTCTTGCAACCTGAAGGGGCATTATGCTAACCAATGCCCTAAGAAGACAGAGAGCCCTCGCCCCTAATGGAGGACGCGGGCCGAGGTGGTGCATCTCAGACCGTAAGATCGCCCCGGCTACCCAAGGCGTGGGTAGTGGTCGCGTCAACGCCGCCACCGCAGAGGAGGCTCAGAGGCACCCGACGCCGTGCTAGGTACACTTTCTGTTAACTCTCACCTCGCTCATCGTCTTGTTTGATTCAGGAGCATCTCATTCCTTTGTTTCTGAGTCTTTTGCTGCTGTTGGAGAGCTTCTTTTCTCTCCATTGTCGGTCCCGCTACTCATTCGCTCTCCTGGTTCGGAGTTGAGAGCTGAATCGAGTGTAGGGATGTTCCTATCGAGATCGAAGGGTAGGTTTCTTAGCAAACCTTATCCTTCTCCATTCAATGAGTCTTGATGTGATTCTTGGCATGGATTGGTTGTCCCAAAGACATGGGGCAAATCGATTGCGCCAGAAGCTCATCTCTCTGTCTAGCTCCTCCGTGGCAGTTAAGGTGTTCGCTGCCAAGTCGCTAGATCTGCAGATCTCTTCGCTTGAAGCGAAGCCCGCTCTAGATATTAGCGAAGTCCCAACAGTTTGTGACTTTGTTGATGTCTTTCCGCAGATCTTCCAGGATGCCACCCGCTCGAGACCTCGAGTTTGTCATTGAGTTGGCTCCCTGCATCGCCCCTATCTCAAAGAGGCCTTATCGGATGCCACCGAACGAGTTGGTTGAGTTGAAGAAGCGATTAAGTGAGCTGCAAGAAAAGGGTTTCATCCGCCCTAGCTCATCTCCTTGGGGTTGTCCAAAGCAATCTTCGTAAAGAAGAAGGATCGGTATTTTGCGATATGCGTTGATTACCGCCCACTTAATGAAGTGACGGAAGAACAAGTATCCATTGCCCGATTGACGATCTCTTCGATCAATTAACTGGAGCTCGAGTTTTCCAAGATTGATCGAGAGTGGGATATCATCAGTTCAGATTCGCCCGAGGATATTCCCAAGACCGCGTTCTCTACTCGCCACGGCTTGTATGAGTACACCGTCATGTCATTCGCTTAACCAATGCTCCCGCTTTGTTCATGAATCTCATGAATTCGGTATTCATGGAGTATTTGGATAAGTTTGTCGTGGTCTTCATCGATGATATCCTTATCTACTCCAAGAACGATGAAGAGCATGCCGAGCATCCGCTTGTGGTAGGCCCTCTTTGTAATAACCTATTCCTTATTAATGTTAACTTCGGTTTGTTGCTTATGTACTATGTGTTGTATGGAATTGATACACTCTTTTGTTGTGAGGTATGTATATTTGATTCGGGAGTATACATCTCGAGACTGGGTTTATTTGGTTGATAATACTAGGGTCAATTGGATGACTAAGTATTATGAGCTTAATAAATCCGGGTGCTCACACTGATGCATCATGACCCATGAATAAAACTAGCTCATTAAATGAATAAAAAAGGAACAGAACAGGGTATAGAAGACCACGTTCCAGTCTTCATACCACACAACGAAAGGGGTGTTTCAGTTAATACTTTAGAAATGAGATCATTGGTAAGGAACCATACGCTTCAAAAAACAATGGTTCAGAGTTTAAACATACCTATAGTTTTGCATGTTTCCCCAAATCTGACTTGCTTTACCAATTGCAATATAAGGCATTACACTGATGAGGAAATAAGCAAAGAAGGCACGTCTGTTTCTCAAAATGATAGGTAGAGGTTGAAGGGATGCGGGTAGGCTACGCTAGTTGGTAATTCAAAATTCTAACACGTAAACCAGGAAGCCAAGTAAGCAAGAGATCATAGTTCGTTACCACTAGACGCGTAGTGCAGCGGAAAAAGAGTTGGAGCAGCCTGATCCAACGTCGAGCGTCTCGATGAAGTAGTCGTAGTCGATCGTCTCCTCTAGCAATCAATCATGTTCCTTGTTTAGGTTGAGGATTGCCCTCGATCAGCGCAGCAACGCCTCTACGGTATCCACACATCTAGGGATGTAACACCGTACGCCGGTCTGCTAGCACCAACTCGCATGGTGGGTCTCTCGAGAAGATGGCAGCTAGGGTTTCGGTGGAGCAACTTACATTGTCCGTCGCTTATCCCAATAGCCTCATGCATCCCCTTATAAAGAGCCCATGATGGGTCCTATTTGAACTCTTTTGTTCCAACCTGTTAAGTGTGTGATCCTGTAGGTTCACGCGTAATCGGTTGTGACTCGGAAACCCTTTTCCGACCATGAGTCGTTAGCAGTTCCTAGTAGGACATAATGATTCCCGAATACACATAAATTATATCGGACGAACCTTAATGCAATATGATCTACGACTAGGTCCTGATCACTTACGATCAGCTCGTATCTCTATACGACTAGTTCATATTTAGTCATGGCCAATTAGTGATTATATTCGATCAGTCTACGACCAGCTCGTATCTCCATACGAACAGTCCTTATCTGGTCGAACTGATCGACCTACCTGAGTATTCTCCCTTTGTCTCACGATATCTGGTTGAACTCCATGTGATATTTTGTCATCTATGGATTGTTCAATACTTTCTCGATCAAGTGATGGATAACTTCATGTGGTTGACTCTTCATCCACTAGTGGTATAGCCGTGCACTTTCTTTATCTGACCACATCGAGGGGCCTAGAGATATCCCTCCTGTTATGTTAGGATAGGCAAATCCAATATCCAACCAGTCAGATCCCACCGTATGTTTCATAACATACCCGAAAGCTACCTTTATAACTACCCAGTTACGGAGTAGCATTTGGTAACCTCTAAGTGTACTATTACACATGTAGGAAACCATGCTGATCTCATGTATAAGGATTATACATCATCATTGCTTGAGACCAACTAATGACACATGAAATCATAACAATCACTACTACAGAAAAGGTCTTCACAGACGGTTCAAAAACATCATCACAGACGGTTTCATGAGCCGTCTGAGTTTATAGGTCAGTGATGACATGAGGTCATCACAGACGGTTTTCAAACCGCCTGTGATGCATACTATCATAGATGGTTATTAACTGAGAACCGTCTGTGATAGGTAACTATCATGCATTTATTTTTGGCTGAATCATGCTCAGTGATGATCGATCATCATGCACGGTTTGTAGTCAAACCGCTCTGTGATGATCGATATATCACAGACGGTTTGTGGTCAAACTGCTCGTGATGACTTTTTCTATAAAGCCTCCAAGCAAGGATCGCTTGTGCCTTTAAAAAGCATCATATATATATATATATATATATATATATATATATATATATATATATATATATATATATATATTGTTCTTAGTCCTCACCATCGCTTGAGGGTCATCCACGCAAAGCATGAGGAGGATGAGACAGCAACCACGGTCAACTTCATCGAGCACATGCAAGTTTAAGAAGTACGGCTGCAAGGAGATCGTCAGGACATCCAATTACCTGGTTGCTGATACGTGACACCACTTCCCAGTCGGAGTACCTGCGCATTTAAGATGAACACAGTTACACAGACAAATGTGAAATGAATGGCAAGAAGCAACGAATGACATATTGACAAAATGACAAATCAATAATAAGTCATAACATACATATCACACATTTTATATATCTATTTTTGCAAATCATCAATCATACATATCAACAATTTCATGGTTCACCAAGCAAGTTTCCACTATCAATAGCAGCATAACACTTGACACTTCAATAAGTCATAACTCATAACAATATAACATATCAACAACCCATACATATCAACAACCCAATAAGTCATAACATATCAACAACCTATACATATCAATAGAAGAGACAACACTTGACACTTCTGAATAAGTCATAAGTCATAACAATATAACATATCAACAGACAACAACCCAATACTTCAATAGCAAACAACACTTACACTTCTGAATCCACTCATTCAGCAATCAACAATCAGCACAAGTGCACAATCATTGCATTCATTTATATTTATGATTTCTCTACTTCTCTCTACATGTATGTATTACACATTTACACTTCTCTGCAATGATGCACTTGTCTTCATGTATATATGTATTACACATTTAGCATCTGGGCTTTGGCCAATGGCCATCACCATCACCATCAGCATCAACCAACAACCAGACAACATTAAGAAAACAAGAAGGGGACTTACGCGTTAGTGGGAGAGCCGGAGAGGTTGGAGGCGCGAGGGAGGTCCGAGGTAGCGCAACGAGCCAGCGGCGAGAGGGAGGAGCTAGGGCCGGCGGCGCAGCGAGGGGGGACTGGTAGCTTGATCTGGCGGTGTAGGGAGGAGGGAGCTTGATCCAGAGGTGCGGGAGCTGGCAGCAAGAGGGAGGAGGAGCTCGGTTCACATGAATACCAACAGCACAAACCAATAGGTGATAGATCTGTCTTACCTCGACATCGCCGATGGAGAGGTAGTCAGAGGAGGAAGAGGGAAGGCGCGAGTGTCACCGTAGTTGTGGAACACAAGGATGATCAAAAGACACTCTTATCGCATTTAGTGTCTTGTTCAAAGGAACTGTGGTGTCTGGCAAATCGCCAACGACGGAAGAATGCATGGTGGCGTCGGCGACGGGGTTACTCGGGTGGGGAGGGGAGTGACGAGTTAGAGAGCAAACCCTAGAGGGCTCCTACTAATAAAGAGACTTATCACAGTAGGTTCTATTATGAAACTGTCAGTGATACTTATCACAGACGGTTCCACAATGGAACCGTCCGTGATATGGTCTCATATCACAGACAGTTCATTATTAAAACCATCTGTGAAGTATCACAGATGGTTGTTTGTTGAAACCGTCTGAGATACTTAGTAATATCACAGATGGTTCTTATTCAAAACCGTCTGTAATAGTTCACAGATGGTTTTCAACATGAACCGTCTGTGTTATTACCTCTTCAAAGACGGTTTTTAGCGTAGCCAGTAACACAGACGGTAGCAAAACCAAAACTGTCTGTGATGAGGCGTCCAGTATTGGCCTTTTTGTAGTAGTGAATCTCAATAGTGTCTCATGGTGGATCAATCCAACACCATGTTATCTAACACGTGTTCACATTATTGATTCGATATCCATGACCTGTGAAACATGGTCATCAATCAATACATGTGCTGGTTGATAGTCATTAGTGTTCCGACCAGTGACATCCGACCAGGAATACATTTAGAATGACATCATATAAGTTAAAGATCTTCACCAACAAGTCATATACTTGTTAATCTTTATAACTGATAATTCATTCATGGAACATAATAACATTTATTCAATAACTCATAAACATAGATGTGATACAAACATCTCTATGATTGCCTCTATGGCATATCACCAACAGAGGTATCTGCTAGCAAGGCAATTCACCTAAACAGCAAGATTTCCTGCTTGAAGGATGATTTTTGAAAGCATTACAACAAATATGCAGTTGAATTGCAACTCGGAAGAAAGCCTCCTATAATCCAACTTGATTGATAAAAAAACATTGGGCATTAGTATCAACTTCAACCAATACTTCAGTTGTTTTGAGTTTTGTCTATTTTTTTGACATGAGGTGCACGTGCTTCCTCAATGTGTATGACGACTTCTCCATAGAAAATACAAAGCTACAGCGGTGGGTTAACTAATGGAACCCCAACAACAGTTTAGATACAATTAAATGAAATATGACATCAGACCCTATATAGCTGATATGGTCAATGTATATGAATTAGACATTATTGTGCACAACCAACATTTCAGCATATGTATGATCTTCTAAAATAATTGCTTGTGTGGAGCCTGATGCAAAATTTCACGAGGTTCAAGAAAGATTTGTGAACACAATTAACCAGAGGCCATCGAGGTCGGTCATGAGCGGGGCGTTGTGTCACAGTCCGGCCTGGTTGGGATTGGGCTTCATCGTTGGGCCGTGGGCCAGGAGACAAGTGGGGAATTGAGACAGAACTACAAAGGGGCATGCGACAGAACGGAAGGGGACATCGAAGAACAACAATTACGGCTTAGCCTTGGCTATCTTCTTCCTCCCTGCTACTTCCCTTTCCCCAACCTTTGTATCTCATTCCCAGTTCCCTGCTGTTCTTCCTCTACCTCTATTCTCTTCTAATTCCTCCTCAGATCCACATCTATTGTATCCCAATTACCCAAACTCTTGTACTGTTGGTATCTGGCAAGTGAAGGAACGTAACAATATGGTATCAGAACCTTCGATCCTGTTGGTTCCGAGCTCCGAGGTGGCCATGAGCGACGCGGAGAAGGAGAGTGAAGCACGGTGCAAGGCGATGCTAAGCAAATTAATCGCTGAAGTGAAGAAGCAGACAGTGGAGATGGAAGACCTGGCAGTACGCATGAACGAGCTTGCGGTCGGCTTGAAGGCTGTCGTCCAACCGCTAGGAGCACCCGTTCATGCCTTGCCACCGCCCGTGCCGACGACACCGCCTCGCAGGTGTGTCACCCCCGAATCGCCCACCAGGTGTTCGACGAGTTGTTTTGACGACAACACCGCCTCGTAGACGTCCGCATTTCTGCCGGACGCAGCCCCGGGTCCTCCCTCAACCGTCACCATTCCCGACCCCAACATCGTTGACACCAAGGTGCTCGACAGTGGTCTCGACTCCGAGGCTTGGTTGAAGGTCAGGCCAATGCTTGATGCCGGTGGTGTCATCTTCATGGGCACCCTCGTCAACACCTGTCCAGTCTGGATCACGCAGCTGGACACCCTCCCTGTTGGTGCTCCGTTGAGTGATGACTCCACACCGCGCAAGGACCGGTTGGCAGTCGTCCAAGTTCCTACCCATCCTAAGAGTTGCTGCTCAGTGTTGATGGAGATCGGGTAGACGCCATCATGTTGGATGGTTACATCCAGCGACTGGACATATTGCCACCTGATCGAGGGAAGCACAGGAAGGGCAAGGATGCAATGGCTTGGCTACCACCCTGGCTGCTACCACAAACAGAATCAAGAGTATCATCAGCACTTGATATGTTAGCGTCAATGGAGACCTTGGTCAATGACAGGCTGCTGTAGGATGGAAGTTCTAGTGCATACACGGCCGAGTGCATTTCCCTTGCTCCAAGTACATCATCTACGACCCGTGTCGAAGCCAAGAAAGCCCCACGTCGAAGTCTCAACGTGTCTAGTCCAGTGAAGCCTTGCAATCCCAACTGGAGAAACTTCTGGTATCCAATTGTTTTCTCCCGTAACCTGGAAGATGATACAATGAGGAAATGTGCAATATGCTTTGACTCTACGAGATCTGGCCATAGTCAAGCCCTATTCACAGTAGAATGTTCTCATATGTTTCACTTTCACTACATCTCATCTAATGTGAAACATGGGAATTATGTCTGCCTAGTTTGTTGGGCAAAGTGGAAAGAGATACCCTTCAATAGCTCACTGTCTTCTAACATTCTTCATGGAAGACTTGGAGTTAACCGAGCTCAATTGCCCCAACAAGATGCCTATATGGCTCTTCTTCACCAAGTTCCAAACCGTCAGCGAGGAGTTCGCTGCTTGCATACTTCTGAGCCAGCAGACTTCAATGATGATGAACCTCTGCAGCAGACAGAGGCTTTTGACAATCTTATATTTCGATCTACTAAGGCTGCAGAGATCAGCACGTATCCAGAATTCTCAGCCATTCCACAGTCATCATCTCAATATGGATTTGCTACTCTGATCCATCTGAAGGCTCCCAGTGCTAGCTCAGACCAGGTCACAGGCAGATCGGTCAATGAAAGCTCAATTAGATCTCCAAACTACTGTGCTCCTGTTGATCTTGTCACTATGCTTGATGTTAGTGGTAGTATGGCAGGCACCAAGCTAGCACTTCTAAAGCGAGCAATGATTTTTGTTGTTCAACACCTTAGACCATCAGATCGCCTTCATGTAATTGCTTTCTCATCCAGTGCCCGTAGGTTGTTCCACCTTCAACGATTGTCACTTCATGGCAGGCAGCAGGCCTTGCAGGCAATTAACTCACTTGGTGCTAGCGGTGGCACAAACATTGCTGATGCACTAAAGAAAGCTATGAAGGTGATTGAGGACCGTAGTTATAAGAATTCAGTGTGCAGTATCCTTCTTCTGTCAAACGGCCAAGATACCTACAATGTTTCCTCAAATGTTCAAAGGGCCTCAACAGATTATAGGTCACTTGTTCCATCTTCTATTCTTAATGATGCACTCCATATGGTGCCTCTTCATGCTTTTGGATTTGGAGCAGATCATGATTCAAATTCCTTGCATTCAATTGCTGAAGCTTTTGGTGGCACATTTTCCTTTATTGAGGATGAAGGTGTGATGCAAGATGCATTTGCTCAATGTATTGGTGGGCTTCTTAGTGTTGTCGTACAGGAGATGTGACTTAGCATGGAATGTGTTCATCCTGGTGTTCAACTACGTTCCATCAAATTTGGTAACTATCAAAGCAAGGTAGCAAGAGATGGACGGAACGGCTCAGTTGATATTGGTCATCTGTATGTTGATGCGGAGAGAGACATTTTGCTGTCTGTGAACATCCCGCAATGTCGTGAAAAGACCTCACTGTTAAAGGTTGCTTGTGCCTACATAGATCTAGTAACAAATGAGAGAATCAAGATTCAAGGTGATGAGGTAAAGATCAACAGGCTGACATCCACCATATCTGAACCGGTATCTATTGAGGTTGATCATGAGAGGAACCGTATACAAGCTGCTGATTGTATTAAGTCTGCATGGGCTGCCAATCCTGTCCAGGCTTCACAACCAACTCAACCAGGTTATGCGGCACGGGAGTTCACCAAACAGGCCATAAAGCCAGGGGAGCTCGCCATCATCTCCTAGGAGGTCGTGGCTTGTTATGAGCATCCTGCGCTCAACAAAGGATACCTCTTTCCCCAAAATGCTGCAAGCTGCAAGGGATACTCAGAGAAAGATGGAGCCACCTTTACATATGAGATCTTGCTCATTGCTACTGGCTCAATCATAAAGCTCTCTGATTTTGGCACTCGAGATGATTCCAACAACATTCTATATCTAACGAAAATTGATGATGCTGTCAAGCTGGTTGCAGATATCCAAGCAAAGAAGGGTGGGAAGGTAGTGGTTGTTGGAAGAGGTTACATAGGCCTTGAAATTAGTGCAGCACTGAGGATCAACAATTTTGATGTCACTATGGTGGTCCCTAAACCTTGGTGTATGTCCCGTCTCTTCACTGCCGATATCGCAGCTTTTTATGAGAGTCACTATGCTAACAAAGGAGTCAAGTTTGTGAAGAGTACAGTAGCTGCTGGTTTTGATGTTGATGCCAATGGTGATGTCACTGCAGTTAAGCTAAAGAATGGCAGAGTGCTTGAAGCTGATATTGTTGTGGTTGACAGATTTCTTCATGCTCTGCACCTATTCATGACAAACATTTACAAGTGCTATGGGATCCCGGTGGCATCAAGTTCATCTGCTTGCATTTAATTACATCGGCTTGGGGGCAAGCCACATTTCAAGGAGGGAGGAATGTCACGGTCCGGCCTGGCTGGGATTGGGCTTCGCCGTTGGGCCGTGGGCTAGGAGACAAGTGGGGAATTGAGACGAAACTACAAAGGGGCATGCGACAGAACGGAAGGGGACATCGAAGAACAACAATTACGGCTTAGCCTTGGCTATCTTCTTCCTCCCTGCTACTTCCCTTTCCCCAACCTCTCTATCTCGTTCCCAGTTCCCCGCTATTCTTCCTCTACCTTCATTCTCTTCTAATTCCTCCTCAGATCCACATCTCTTGTATCCCAATTACCCAAACTCTTGTACTATTGGTATCTGGCAAGTGAAGGAACATAACACATTGGAGCTCCGCGATTGGTCCCGGTCGCCGAGCTCAACGATGCGGTGCTCCCAAAGTGGTCGACTCATGAGGAGCTTGTTGATCTCGCTGCTGAGGTCACGGTATCTTTGGGAAGGCCCTCGCTCGATCTCGGCAACCTTGGCGCCGATCTCATGGAGGATCTCGGAGCACCGGCGCTTGGCATCGGCGAGGTCGCGGACTCGGAGGCAAGGTAGGGCAGCGTTCGCGGGGCTTATGCTTCTCCACTTGCTTCATCGTGATGAAGCGGTTCACTTGAACTACGATTCTCTCGCTCTGAGCCATGGTGGCCGATGGTGTGGCAGCGGCGGTGAGGTTCTTGAGCTGGGCGAGGGAGAGGAGGGCGGGTTCAATTGAGATTTGTGGGTTGGTTAGGGAACGAAGCTTTTTTGATGACTGAGGACTGAGTGAGCGGGGAAGGAGACGGGCAGGCGGGCGAGCTAGCGGCTTTTTTATGGGGTGGTATTCGGTGGGTAATCTTTAAACATTAAGGGTAAATTCAGAATAGAGACTATGGGAAGCCACAAAAGCTCCTTGCGGTCAGCTTTCAGCTTTCGCGCATTGTAATATCAAATGGTTTCAAAGAAAACAATGGAATCTTCGTACAGGCTTCGTGCAACCGGCTTCGTGATGTCAAGCAGGCAACAACTGATGCACAATTGCACGGCAATGGTGTACGTTACATAGCAACACAGGCCCATAATTGCATAGTCAGTAACATAAAATGCACATAACTGCTGAATCCGTGCCCCTCTAACTTTATGGTATTAAGAGGGAATAAAGTTACAAAAACTTGTTACTAGTCCTTACTCAAATTACTGCTAAAGTTGTTAGAATTGTGATCCTAGGTGAGATAGTTTTTGGTGACAGGTGACAAAATCGGATCGTAGAATTAAAACCTGATAGAATTACGATTCTAATAGGTTTTAAAAGTATATATTTTATATAAAAATTGAATTATGTTTTCAGACATGCAAAGCTATAGTAGAATTTTTTTATTTTTTGAATTTAGTTACATAAATTTGGATACACTTATTAATTTTACATGCAATTAAGCTTTTTAAAAGAATATTTTAATTATTTTGAGTAAACTGTTTATTTAAAATCCAATATATTGATGGTACTACTTTTTTATACCTAGAACAACATGCAAACAGCAAAAACAAAGCAAAATAAACTATTGTAACATAAATTAGCAAGAGATAAAATAAAATTTTATATACTGATATAGTTTGTTGTCAGGATCGTAATCCTATCCGATCCTAAGCACGATTCTATACGATCATACCTTTAGAATCACAATTCAATGAAATTCCGATCTATATACTGATCTGTGTCATTTTAGCTCCGTGGTTCGATTCCACGATCCTTACAACCTTGGTTACTACTGCTTCCCAGCAATGACAGGTAACAGCTCATTCCATATGCTACCCAGGAGTACACTACTGTTGCATACAATACAACAGCATGTTCTATCAGTTGCACTTGCACAAGCCCGTGATTTCCCACCCGTGCTCATCTGATATTTGATGGTATTAACAAGGAATAAAGTTACAGGCATAAACGCCAGCCTCTCTGCTTCCCAGCAATGGCAGGTGACAACTGATAACTCATTTTCAACAGAAAACTTCAGGGAAGTGGGGAGTGTGGGACTACTACTTCCAGCTACCACGCTATGGATATTCTTGGGAATACAAAGTACTGCTTACTACCACTAAAAGAGCTCAAACTCGATTTCGTCTCCATTCAGCCGGAACTCCAGACACTTGCCTTCCTTTTTCTTGCGTGCCGTCGGAAGGGTTGAAGCGTCGAAGCCTTTTGGGGTCTCCGGCGGTGCAGTCCATCGGATCAAAGCCCAGTTCAGGCCTTCGAAAAAGGGATGCTGCTTGATCTCAGCAGCTCCTCTCGTCGAGCCTAGCCGATACTCTGGCTCCTTCACGAGCAACCCTCTGATCAAATCGCGTGCATAGAAGCTTACAGCTGGGAACTTCAGTCCCTGTGAGACCACATTTGTGTCTCCTCATTGCCGGGTCCCCTGAAAGGTGTCCTTCCATAGAGTAATTCATAGAGAAAGATGCCAAAAGTTCACCAGTCGACCGAGCTACCATGGCCATCTCCTCGGATGATCTCTGGGGCAAGGTATTCATGGGTCCTAACGAATGAATTTGATCTCGCATCAGTGGGCTCGACAACAAGCTGTGGAAGTGATGGTTTCTTCAGGGGCTCAAGTCTGGGCCTTTGTGTCCTGACTGGGGTAGAAGAAACCAACCGAGATGTGAAGCAAGAGGAATTTGCCCAGGACGGTTGGATACACAGTGGATCAATGCAACTTTCTGCACAAGGCCCAGAAGGCCTGCTAGGCTCATCTCTGCCTACTGATGATGACCTCACAAGCATTGGACTTACGGAGCACCTCAGGGACAGATCAAAATCAGAGAGCATGATGTGCCCATCTTCACGAACAAGAATGTTCTCTGGCTTCAGATCACGATATATGACCCCCAACATATGGAGATACTCCAACGCTAGGAGAACTTCAGAGACATAAAACCTGTTAAAAGGTAAATTCTTGAGTTAAAATAGCTCAATACACAACCTATAACCAAAAATCATCAATCAGGTAGCAAATGCAGTGAGATTATGTCAGCATAAGTTAAATATGACGTTAGTTCAGTTAGTGTAAAGTAGATTCATCATGGCAAATTCAACTGCAATAGCACATCAAGAGAGCACACAAATAACATGACTGAAGCTCCATACCTAGCAGCGGCATCGGAAAAGCATCTGGTCGGTTGCTTCTGCCTTAGGACATGCAGATCACCGCCTGGGCAATACTCCATGACTAGGCAAGACAGATTGTCTGTCGTGAAAAAAGAATACAGGGTTGGAAGAAACGGGTGGTCGAGCATTTGCAGTATCTCCCTCTCAGTTTGTGCTCTGAGCATCTTCTTCCTGCTTATTAGGCACTCGACGTCCATAACTTTCAATGCAAACATGCAATCTGAACCCACCAACTCAGCAAGATAAACAGTGCCAATATCTCCACAACCAAGTTGTTTGAGAAGCTTGAAGTTCTTCAATCCCAAGCTCCCTTGTTGGATCGCTGTGCGCCTTATGGCTCCCCATCTCACATCTTTCGACATGTGAGGCCTGCTGCCATTAGCACTGAAACTGCCATAACTATCATCGCTGATGCTCGTACTGGTACTATAATCACCCATGCTGCTCTTCGAGCTTTGGGAGCATTCACCCTTTTCCTTTGATCTTGACAACTCACCAGGCTTTGAACCATGGATCCCACCAACACCACATCCTTTGGTGCCGAAATCAGCTCCTTCAGTGCCGATAGAGCTAACAGCAGCCTTTTTGTTGGTTGGAGCTGGAGTTCTGGGTTCATCCTGAAGGGCCTCCAGCTGCTTACTAGTGTGAGAATTCGAACCTTTTGCCTCACAATGCTTGTGGGGCGCCACTGCTGCAGCTGGTTCGGGTTTAACCTTCTTCTTCGTGGAGGTTTTATTGCGAAATACTGGCCTCACCAGGCGTGAACCGCCTACTGGAACAGCCCGGGGGCTAGTAGATGTTTTTGCAGATTTGCCCTTCCTCTGTTTTACCGCTGCTGTTCCCACAGATGGATCTTCACTTGCCTCTGATGACTTATTACTGATCACATCTTGGATTCTGGTTTTCTGGTCCTTAGCTGTGGTTGGAGATGCTGATCGCAAATGCTTGTTAGCTGAGCTCTTATTGTGCACCTTATTACTGGCTTCAATTGACTTAACCGATGAACCTACTGCAGCCTTTTCAGGCACAACAGATATTTTCCCGGCCTTATTCTTCTCATCCTTCTCCTCGTTGGTTTGAACCACAGCAGACGTATAAAGCTTTTTAATCGCCCCAGCTTCCAAAGCATTTGACACACGTACCGGCTTTGACATCCTCTTCATGGCAGCCATCTCCGACGCCTGGGAGATGCACATCTTCCTCAGGGCCTGCTTCAGGCTCACGGACTCCACAATCTCCGAGCTCGACACCGGCGACTTCCCGAGCGCAATAAGCCTCCTATCCGTGCTCGTCTGCCAGCGTTTCAGGTTAGGACCAGCGGGTGCCTGCAGTTTGGTGACCAAAGAAGCAGCTTTCCCGGATCAAGAACCGGCATCACGGGCCCCTGCAAGAGAGCAAGCATGAAGTGAATCAGGTGGTGCAAAAAAAAGTTCTCTTTTCCTTCAAAAAAAAGAAGAAGCTAGTAGCACTACACAACAAGGCGGGGTTGAACACTAACGTAGTAAAGAAAAAGTTTAAAAATCTCAAGAAAAACTAGAGCTTGAGCCGATCTTGGTGCCCCCTGCTCCTTATTATCTTCGCCCGTCAGCTCCCCCACTCCGTAGTTGAAATTAGAAAAAGAAAAAAGAAAATTTTAGAAAACCTTAGGTTTTAAAGCATTAGTAACACAAAACCCTATATTTTGATTTTTTTTTCCAGAAAACCACATATTTTGAGATATTACTAACACAAAACGCTATGTTTTGATATATTTTTTTACAAAACCACAGATTTTGAGATATTAATAACACAAAACCCTACATCGTGGGGTTTTCTGAAAACTGTGGTTTTCTGTAAAAAATCTCAACATGTGGGGTTTTGGGTTACTAATATCTTAAAACCTAGAATTTTCTGAAAACAATATCAAAACATAGGGTTTTGTATTACTAATGCCGCAAAACCTAAGGTTTTCTGAAAAAAATATTAAGACGTGGGGTTTTCTGAAAACTGTGGTTTTCTGTAAAAAATCTCAACATGTGGGGTTTTGGGTTACTAATATCTTAAAACCTAGAATTTTCTGAAAACAATATCAAAACATAGGGTTTTGTGTTACTAATGCCGCAAAACCTAAGGTTTTCTGAAAAAAATATTAAGACGTGGGGTTTTATGTTACTAATGCTTCAAAACTTAGTATTTTCTGAAAACAATATCAAAATATATGATTTTATGTTACTAGTACCATAAATCCTGTGGTTTTCTAAAATTTAAGTTTGAGCTTCGAGCTAGCCAAAAGAAACCAACCTAAACAAAAGGACAAAAAAAAAGATTTATTTGCAAGAGAACGTGGGGTTTGGGTGGGAGAACCTTACCGGCGGGAGGGCGGCAGCGGTGGGATTTAGGGTTTTGGAAGAGTGGTGACGAATAGTTCAGGGAGGAGGCAGAGGAAAGGAGGTGGGGAGAAGAGTTGAAGTGGAAAAAGCCGCAGCACTCGCCACTCAGTCTCAGCTTGAGCAGCGGCAGCGGCAGGAGCAATGTGCGCAAATCACGAGGAGAAACGAGGAAGATGAAATGAGAGCTGCCTCTCCTCCTGCCCCCTCACAAGTCACACCTATGCCCTAGCGCCGCGCCCCTACAGCAATTCCCACCCCACAGCCCGCCTCACCCTACTAGGATTTACTCGCTTCTTTAGTTATGGAGCCATTTATTATCTTTGGGATGCACACTGCCCCGGCCCGCCACGGCGGCGCCTCGGCGCGCCTTGTTGCCTCGCTACCACGCTGAAATGCAGTCGCCATTGCCACGCCGCCACGGGGGTTACGGATGGCTAGCCGGGCCCCTCCGCGTCGCCACATTGGCAATGGCCCCGGCCGATGCTCCTATCACAAGACGCCGTACCGGTGCCGTGTCAGGGTTGATACATTGTACGCAGAAATGGCATTTCGAAATAAGAAACGTTGTTTCGTTTGCTGGTGGGGGTGGGAATTGCGACCTGCCCTGCTCGAGGACAGTGGTAGTGGTGGCAACCATTGGTTGCATTTGCATGTACGAACAGGGGCGAATCCAAGGGTGAGGCTTCATAAGGCTGAAGCCTCACCTCCACCGGCCGGCAGGAAACCACCCCCCCCCCCGGCGCCGGCGGTCCTTCCTTCAACCTCTGTCCTCCAGCTCTCCGGCAGCGGCTGCGCCAAGAAGAAAGCAAGTCAAGCCAAGAGCAACCGTAAGTGAAAAAAAAAACGTATGGGCCTTGGCCTCTGCAAGCCTGTGCCCAACTCACACTCACATCCACCGGCCCACGCTCAAATTCCCAATCCAATTCCCCAATTCCCCAATCGATTCCCCAATCCCGTTCAATCGACTTTGAGGACAAGCCAGAGCCGGAGGGAGCTGGGCGAAGCGCTGAGCCACCGCCCGCCCATCATGTCCATGTCGCCAGCCGAGGGGCAGATCTGGCGGCGGCCGGGAGGAGCTCGAGGCGGATCTGGCTGCCATGGCCTGGGCCGAGAGGGGAGCCGAGGCGAGGCGGAGGCGAGGCGCCGAGGCGGAGGAGGCCGGGCCGGGCGCCGGCCGAAAAGGAGCGCTGCTGCCGCACGGCGATTTGGGAGGTGGAGCGTCTTGCCGGGCGATTTGGGGAGGTGGAGCCGTGCGCCCGTGCCGCCGTGGAGCGGTGGAGGGCCTGGAGGCCCGAGGGAGGCGATTTGGGGAGCGGTGGAGGCCCGGACCGCCCGGTGGTGCCATGGTGGGGGATTTCGCCTTGGAGAGGAGACCGAAGCGCCGGCGGGCTGCTTTTTTTTTGGCTGAAGAAGCGAAGAAAGAAGAGAAGAAGGGGAGCTGCCTGTGAAGGCTTTGGTGTTTGGTCATTTGGTGGCTTTAAAGTTCATTGTTTAGTGCTGAGGCCAATTAGAGAAAGGAGACAAGGAGTCAATCAGTCAAGAATCAAGTATCTGATTGTCTGTGCTGGTATATACTATTTGCTTAATTTTTAATTTGTTAGTAAGTTTAATATAGTGTGATATATACTCAATTAGCTATTAATTTATAGGTTTGCAATAATGGAGAAGCGAACTTTGCGTAATTATTTTACAAATAATTCAAGTAGTACTCCTCCAACCGATGAGAGCGCAACTCAACCAAAGAAGCCTCGACTAGAATTTAATCCGAATGAAATTATTGCCGATCCCAAGATCGTATACCAATAGAAAATTTTGCCAATGAAATTAGAGATGAAGTGAGGAGGGCATATTTGTTGAATGGTCCAACTCGAGCAATTGGGCATACCTTTCCAAAGACATTGGATGGCAAAGTGTGGAGATCCTTTCAAGAATCATGGTTTAATAAGTTTGATTGGTTGGAATATAGTGTGGAAAAAGATGCCGTCTTTTGTTTCTATTGTTTTCTTTTCAAGAAAGCAGTCACAACCCAACACATTTGGTAATGATGTATTTACAAAAGTTGGGTTCTCTCGTTGGAAGATAGCTATAGATGCTTTCAATAAACATGTTGGTGGTCCAAATAGTTTCCACAACATCGCAAGGGGTGAGTGTGATGACTTCAAGAATCAACGGTCAAGTGTATCTAGTAAAATGAGCACATACAGTAAGGAGGCCGAAATTGCATACAAAATTCGTTTATTGCATCTTTAGATTGTGCAAGGTATCTCATAGCGCAAGGTGAAGCTTTTGTGGACATGAATCCTCCACTTCCATCAACAAAGGTAATTTCAAAGAGTTGTTGGATTGGTACAAGGATAAGAAGGAGGAAGTGAAGTATGCATTTGATCTGACTCCGGGCATGCGTTATGACTTGTGCAGATATTCAAAAGATCTTTCAAAAGCTTGCGACAAGAGGTCACAAAAGTGATTAAAGATGAGATTGGAGATAGGAATTTCGCGATTGCTTATTGACGAGTCTCGAGATGTATCAATAAAGGAGCAAATGGCGGTGATTGTGAGGTTTGTTGTACATCTCTTTTTTAGTCATACAATTTTTACATTGTTGTATTGTACTATTGTTCTAACTTTGTAAAATTACATCTGCGGCATTGAAGGATGCTTTAGTTGGTTTGCTTGATCATCATGGTTTACCTATTTCTAGGCTTCGTGGGCAAGGCTATGATGGAGCTTCAAATATGAGAGGAGAATTTAATGGCTTGCAAAAACTTATTCGGGATGAGAATCCAAATGCTTTCTATGTCCATTGTTTCGCCCATCAGTTACAATTGGTGGTTGTCACTGTTGCAGGTTGTAGTAGAGCTATTTCTGATTTCTTCAAGTATGTTCCCCGATAGTTACGATTCGTTAGTGCATCTTGCAAGAGAAAAGATATGTTGATTGAAAAGCATCATGATATCTTGATGGACAAGTTGGAGAATGGTTTGATATCTCTTTGGGAGAGGGTCATCGTGAATCGCCTAGCAAGACACGGAGATACTCGATTGGGGCACACATCTCAAAACATTGCTTCAGTATATACCAAATGTGGGAGGCAATTGTGGATGTGCTAGAACTTATAAGGGAAGATGCTTGTCAAAACACAAGTCTTGGTGGAGCAAAGAGTTTGATGAAAAATATGGAATTCTTTCAATTTGTATTCATCATGCATTTTTGATAACATTGTTGAGCATAACAAATGAGCTATCACTTGCTTTACAAAGGAAGCATCAAGACATCGTTGAAGCTATAGGCTTGATACTGAGGATGTGAAAGAACGCTTGCAAGATATGAGGGACAATGGGTGGGAGCCATTGTTCGACCAAGTCAAAAGCTTTTGTGAGGCATATGAGATTTTTGTGCCAAATATGAATGATGTCATTGGAGTTATGGGTAAATCATGCGTCGGAAGCATACTGGTGACTCAATATCATTACTACAAAGTTGACATTTTCAATCTTGCTCTTGATGCAACTATGAATGAGATGAATCATCACTTCAATGAAGTTTCCTCGAGTTATTGGTATGCATGTCTTGCCTTGATCCAAGCGACTCATTCTCTAAGTTTAATGTTGATAAGCTTATTCGACTTGTCGAGATTTATGCCGATGATTTCACGGTGGTGATCGATTCTTGTTAAGAAATCGCTTCAAACCTTCATTCTCAACATTAGGAGAAGTGAGGAATTCCATGGATGTCACGATATTTCAAAACTTTCTCAATTGATGGTTGAAACAAAAAAGATAGAACTTTTCCATTGGTATATCGTCTCATCGAAGTGATATTGATCCTTCCGATGGCAACAAAGATCTGTTGAGAGAATATTTTCGACAATGAATATTATCAAAGCAGATTTGCGCAACAAGGTATCGGATGAGTGGTGAATGATTTGATGGTGTGCTACACGAGCGAGATATATTTAGATCTATTGATGATGATACAATCATAAGATCCTTCCAAGGCATGAAAAATCGCAGAATGAATTTGCCTCGTGAAAGTCGTGATTCAAGCTAGCGCCTTAGTGGTATGGTTCTTTTATTTTGAATGTTCATGATCATTTAAGTATAATTTGTTATTGTATTACTAATTTTTCTAATTTTGATGTCTGATTATTACCTCATGGAATCATATTTACATGTTTTGGGGATGCACTTTTCATTATCGAGGTACTTTTATTGTATTTATCTTTTTTTTGTTTTGCTTTTATTTATGTATGAAACTATGAATTTGATTGCATAAGAATACAAGACTATATTTGTTACAAATTAATTTAGTCATTCGAGACTTCGAGCGGTTCAGCCCACCCTCGCTTTTCATCCTGGATTCGCCACTGTGTACGAACGCGAGTAGTGCTAGAAATTTGTGCAATTTTGTGACTAATTTAATTTATAAAACAGTGATCAAATAAAGTGCAAAATGGACACTATATATCTTGAACAACAAGATCTCTAAATCATATATACATATCTCATATACATGCGTAAACATGGAAATGCCTAGATCAATAATACTACTAGCAGTTGTAGTCAACATCACCGCATGAATAGTCATATGAAAGAAAGATCTCCGCTATTCACAAAAAATCGTTCCGGTGACGGTCGCGGTAAAGTTTGGTGCGACGAGAAAAATGCAAAGCAACCCCAAGAAGGAAACCGTGAGCAGCAACACTAACATTTTCTAAAAAAATTCATTCGCCCCTTCCCATGCAGGATCAAAAGGAGAGATGGTTTCAGATACATTGTTCTCCCCACGATGGTGCAACGTCGGCTTAGGGATGGAGTAGACGAAGCACCACGACACTTGGAGGGAGGAGGCAATGGCGTTTCTCTTCTGTGTCACGGCAGAAAAGGTGTGTGTCTCCTTCTCACGTAGACGTCCAAAGGTTTGGAAGGAAACTTCATTAACACGTGATAAAAATTGAAAACCACGTTAAACACAATTAATGCATGGATTAGCGTGATTCAAACGTTCGGTTTGAACTATTCTCGGCGGGCCGTAACAAGGCGAGCGAGTGAGCACGTGTGTATTCTTCTTTTGCTTGCTTCAACTAGGCATGAACATGCTCCACTTATAAATGGGCATCCTTCTACCTAGTGGCAATGTGGTACTTAACTTCCTATCTTCTATTGTACATGTGTGGGTATTTAGGATTTGTTAGAATTTCTAGATAATTTTATATGGGCCAAGCCCAATAACCCAAATTCTCTAACAAGTAACACTTGCTACACACAGATCCATTGGTATAGCACTCTCGAGTAGAATTCTTGTTCTCGTTCTTATTACATTACCTCTGTTTCTTCTGAATAGATTTCATGCAGTCGAACTGTAGAGTCTAGACCCCATTAGGGGATTTATTGTTTGGAGTTTGAACGCTCAAACCCCCTTCCCGGTTTCATGTGATTTCTGATGGCTTATTCCAAAGGAAAGGCTTCTATGGTTCTTTTGCAGAAATACAACATTTGCAATTGAATATGAATAATAGATTAAAACATGAAGTAAAACAAATAAACAATATTAAGTTTTATCACTTGTTTTCGCAAAGACACACAGCCTAAGCAAGTTATTCACACAGCCATATGACTTAGATCACACAGCTCCCTTCCCAAATGTTTTATGAAAACTATCCCTCGTGTGAAATCCCTGAGCATATCCATATCTGCGGACGCGGCTATTCGAATAGATTAATTTAACACTCTGCAAAGTTTGTACACTTTACCCACACGATATAACTAGTGTTGCAAGCACTAATCATCATAACAAAACGTTTCAGAAGTTTCATCTCAAACATTGACACTCCCGATGTGCTTTATCGCCGTACCAACCCGAACACAATGATTGGTACGACACACACCGTTGGACAGGGAAGCGGCAAACCGTCCCGCGATGTGATCTACCTGGTAGTCCACACCTCCACCCTTTCACACAGCCTAACTGTGGAGATCATGTGGATATGATCCTAATCTTAGTGTGTTGAACAATTGGCAATAGCGTCGAGGTGTTTAGAGAAACCCTAGTTTTGGTGAAAGTCCCATCTTTGTCAGTGAGGCGGTCAGACGCCAAAGGCGCGGTCGGTCGGCCGGCACTGTGGCGATCTAACCGGCCACCTCTGGCGTTCAGACCAGCCCTGGCTTTGGCCAGGTGGATGGCGGTTTGACCGGCCAAGAGGCGGTGATCTGACCGGCCACAAGGGACTTTTGAGTTTGGAGTTGGGCCAAAAATAGAGGGTGTAGGCAAGAGATGGGATTCTTCTACACTTGGTATCATAATTTTTCGAGCTTCGAGTCAAAAGATCTATTCGTTTGAAATTTCCAGAGAGTTTCAGATTTCCAGGGAGAAAATTTTAGCTAAGTCCCTACTGGGCGGTCAGACCAGCCAATGGGTGATGGTCTGACTGGTTTTGATTTTTTCGTCGGCCAGCTTTTCGGCGATGTCTATTGGTTAGGTCAAGTTCATGGGTTTCATTGCATAGATGTTGCATGATGCATGTTTTGGCTTACATGGGTCAAGTTGTGAAGAACTTATGCCCGGAAATGGTTGCTTGTTGTGCAGGTGGCTTGGAGTCAACTATGGTCAACGATGAGGAGCACCGGTACTAGGTTAGGAGAACCGAGATCCAGAATAGTCGTGGATGTCGGGTGAGATGGTTGGACTCAAGCAATGTGCAAGATGGATTAGAACCATAGAAGGCGAAGTTTGAGCAAAGACCTTTGTGAAGGTATGTGCTCATGCCTCATCGATTATGTGAATTGATGTTTGTGCGTATCGTGCAGTGCTACGTAACGGTTTGCTTGTTTGTGATGGTTGTAGGACATCGGAGCTAGGTCATGGTGAGGCAGACTAGATTGGGACTAGGTTAGGAGAACCGAGGTACATAATGGTCGAGGTGGTGCCGGAAGATGATTGAGGCTAGCAGGTGGTTACAAGTCGAGAAGACAAGGAACCGGAGCGGAAGCTACCGGTGATGAACATGACGGGCAACGACAAGGTTGACCGGGACTAGACTCAGGGAGGAGTTGAGGTCCGGACTAGGCTCAGGGAGGAGTTGAGGTCCTGAACGATCAAGTAAGCCGGGTGCAGTTATGGTGTGACATGTGGTGTGTTAGGTGACTTGGTCCCAGTTGCAAGCGAGGACGGTTCGATGGGATCCGGACGCGTGAGAGGCTTGGTGGGAAGTCATTGGGGCCATATGGATGATGACGGAGCATGGGAGATGCTTCGAGGCGAAGGAATCACCAAAGGTCGGTAGAGGGGCATTTTGGGAAATTGCCCTATACCGAAAAAGTGGTAAGTGGTGGTGTACGAAACCACCTTCTTGGCCTTGAGAAACCGCGACGCAAGGAGAGGCGATCTAGGTCAAGAGAAGATGAAGACGACGCTTTGAGAAGCGTGCGTAAATCAAACCCTTTTGTGTGTGAGCTTAACGGGTGCCTGTTTGGGATGTCTCTCTAGGGCTAGCCTTCAGTATAAAAGAGGAGGGTGCTGGTTGTGCACCTCCAACCCTTTGATTCTAGAAACCCTAATTTGTGATTTAGGGTAAGGAGAGGAAAGTGGAGAGGCTAGGGTTCATGAGAGATGGATTGATTGAGCGCTCAAGTGTTGAGTTTTTGTCCTCCATGGTGGAGTGGCTGTAAACATACAATATATCTAATCAATCCATGCAAGATTTGCCCCAAGTTGAGTTTTATCTTTTTCTTGCTCTCTCTTTGATGCCTTTGGGATTTTTGGTGTTTCTTAGGTTTTTATTTAGGATCTTGCTGTGATCTTGCTTGCTGGGATGTGTGGGATATGATCTAAGGTTATCTTGATCATTATCCACCCACGAGCAAGCTTTTGGATCTAAGTTTGATTTTGCCCGGTTTTGGTGAAAGGAAGGGTGATTTTAGGGGTTTTGCTCTCGAGAGCTTTTGGCTTGATTCTTTCTATGATTGAGGGTGCTAGGACATATGGGAGACTATCCTTAGCTATCTTGGATTGATTCCTCCTACGAAATCCTCTCAATCAGTGTTTTCGTATTTGGCTCGGTTTTGAAGCAACCTTCACTCAAACGTAAAAAGGTCGGAACTTTGGCAACGATCTTCACGATCATTGATTGAAATAGGTTCCTGACATCCTAAAGAAGGTATGTTTTAAGTTTCGTGAAGTTTAGAGTTGTAGATCAAAAGTTCGACAAATTTAAGATTTTGAGTTCGGGCTGATTTTACTGTTCATTGACCTAGAGGTTAGATCACCAACTACTTGGAGGTCAGACCGCCCAACTAATTTGGTTTTGAGTTTTTATGATTTTGGTCTATTTGTTTCGGGGTTTTGATTGGATTCAAAACAAGTCTTCCACTGTGCTTGTATATTGAACTTCATAGCTTTCTTAGCTATTGGAGTGAAATTAGTATTGAATTCAATCAAGGAGAGAAAGAGATCGTGCTCCTATTCACCCCCCTCTAGTCGCCTTTTCGGTCCAACACTAACCTACTGCCTGAGCGATCAATGACGAAAATTCGTAATTTACTAAATTAGGTTCGTCCCATACCAGGCATGTGTCGTACAGTAAGGCTTAGTTCAATGGCGCACAAAGTTAAGTCCTTAATTGACCAAGGCAAGACTTTCAAATTCTAACTATGCAACACATATTATCATTCCCATCACACAGCCACCAGTTCACACAGTATCCACCACTTGGCTCAGTCTAAATCCTTTACCACCCAGTTGGTTAAGTGCAACACATGCCATCAATGAGTAATAGCATACAGTACACACAGTTTTGTCACACAGTTCCATAATCACTTAGTCATGTTTATATTTGCAACTCACATGAGATGACTCGTGGCATGACTAAGCAATCTACTCGTATCTAACCAACCCACGTTGGTGCTACGATATTACCAACTAAATAATGAACCAATCTAGGGTGACAAAAGATTATGACATAACAATAGACAAGGTGTACATAATAAATTGGATTAATAACTAAACTCAAAAGCATTTAAATAAATACTTAAAGTAAATACAATAATTTGAACCAATATAACTTTTAAAAACTGGGTTTAATACGATCAAAGATATAACTTGCCTTGGAATAGATCTATGTACTAGTTTTGATCTTGAGGCACTCCTTCAAAGCTTCCCGAAGTATCAACGTCTACTCGCAAACGAAATAAATAAACAAAACAAATAAATAACAGAGAGCAAACAAACTCTAAAAATTAAATAAAAATCTTAGATAAATAGATCTCGAATTTAGATGAATTTAAAAATTTGAATGGGTTCAATCGGAGTTTGGATGAAGAAGATATGGCTCTCGAAAGATCAAAACAAAGGAAAATACTCAAAAAGAAGTTTCGAGTACTGTTTATCGAGCACCATACATCGAATGCTGTACATCGAGTACTGTACATCAAGTACTGTTCAACGTTTAAGACCACAAGTGCTCAGAAGGAAATTCGACTGCACGTGGTCGAAAGGAAGCTACGACTACCTGGTAGTAGAAGGATTACGACTACTGGTCGTAAGAGACATACGACTACTAGTCGTAGGAAGTTTACGACCACGCGCTAGGCTTGGGTCCCCACGATCGACGGTGAACGGTGGGGCTTCGTCAACAACGAGTGGTACCAACGAGTAGCTGATGCTATTACAAATCCAATGAGGTGCTTACTGGTGGTCAAAGATGACGGTGGTGCTTACTAGTGGCGTCTTGTGGTTGTGAAGGGTTGCTGGAGGTGGCTCTGGTGACGACGGTGACGATGATGTAGACGACGACCACAGGATGATGACGACAACACCGCAATTCGAAGAAAATGAACTCAGGCGAAAACCCTAGAACTTGGATTGCAGTGGCACTTGAGCTCTTGGGGCACGAAGGCTTAGGGTTCTGAGGTGCGGGGGTAAGGGCGAACCCTAGGGGCTATTTATAGGGGCTCAGGCCTGCTGGGATGAGGAAACCTCCAAATCGAGTCCGAGGTGAACATGAAATCGAATTCGGGATTCCAGGAGATATGAAATGATTCGGGACGTGATTTCAATAGAAACAAGTACGGAAAGGAAGGAGATAAGATTTGGCATTAAAGCCCGAAAGGTTTTAGTTGGAGAGGTCCCGTTGTCGGATAGGCTTCAAGAAGATGGCAATGGTGGACGCAGGCTCAGCTGTACGCGAAGAAGACGACTCAGAGATATCCTATCAATTTCAGTATTAGACCATGACATCACAGAGCATTAGATCAAGCCCGCATAATTCACTTTGCTATATCATTCACTGTATGGGTCAAATCAATTTCAGAATTTGAAGCCAATCCAACACACACATATATAATCAAAGTGAACTCCAACCGGATGAGCAAACCCAAAGAAGATCAAGAGTTCATCGAGCGGTGTGGAGGAGGAGGCCGAGCGGCGTGGCTCCGGTGTGGAGGAGGAGGCCGAGCGGCGTGGCTCCGGCGTGTAGGACGAGAGTGGCTCTGGGTAGTCTAACGGACGAGTGACGAGAATAAGGGCACAAACCCTAGTGGTGCCCTACTAATAAAGGGATATCACAAACGGTTCTATTATGGAACTGTCTGTGATAAGTAATCATAGACGATTTCATAATAGTACCATCTGTGATATGGTCTCATATCACAGACGGTTCCGTAATAGAATTGTCTGTGATATGCTACTATGTGATAGTTCATTCTATAGCTACTATGTTTTTGGGTTAGCACGGGTTCAAATTTTAAAAAAAAAATCAAAGATATGTACAACAAGTATTCTATAGCATACTAGTTCATAACAATAGAAATCCATAATTTGGCGTAAGAACACATGAACCTTTATAAGCCATACAAATCCATAACACATTAACACATGATAATTCCACATTGACATCAAAATAAGAGATTACAAGTCTATAACACATGACAAGTCCACGTTGACAGCAAAATAATAACCAAGAGTAGAAAATACAGATCATATCTCATGTTATGGAATAAATTCTTAATTAAAATATAGCCATTCATGATGATCGACACGCATATAGCTAGCTTCCTCACTGGGTTCTTCCTCAAGCCTGATGTCGTCTCCGAAAGGAGGCAACTTGTCAAATTGATTGTACTCTTCCTCATCCATGACATTCTTAACTCCGACAATCCTTATTTTTCCATGAAGAACTACATGGCGGTTATTATTTACCAGGTCCATTACATAAAAAACTTAAACAACTTGCTTAACGAGTACGAATGGTTCGTCCTTGTATCCGACACATTTGATGTCCACAGTATTGACGCCGTACTTGTCGACCTTCACACCCTGCGGAAGTTTAACCTAATGGCATCAAAACAGGGGGATCTTGAAAAGTACGTAGTCGAGCTCCCAAATCTCCTCTACGAACCCATAGTAGGAGTTTAACCCACGTGGCCCGGCGGTATTGAACTGCTCGTGAAACGCATCTATGCGACACATTTGATTCGGATCATGCTCTTCCTATCTGGTTGTGGTATAAAATGTGTACCCATTTATGTCATATACCTGCCATGTCACAATTGTAAATTTTGGCCTTTTTGCCAACCATAGCAGTGTATCATCATTTGATGACCTCCCAGTGAATTGCACCTTTAACCATTCGATGAACTGACGGTTGTGCTCTCTCGTGATCCAAACCCCCGACCGGTCTAGATTCTGTTAGCGTACCATATCTTTGTGCTCGTCGATGTACGGGGACATATGGGTCATGTGTTGCAAAACCGTGAAATGGGCTTGAGCGTACATATCCAGATCAAGAGTGCTTGCTTTCCTTCCGATGGTCCCGATACCCTCCAGTCTCCCATCATGACGAGATATAGGCACACCTATCGGTTCCACCTGAGACATGTAGTTGACGCAGAACTCAATGCCCTCTTCGGTTGCATAACCTTCGATGATGCTGCCCTCCGGTCGAGATCAATTTCGTACGTAGGACTTGAGAATTCCTATGTACCTCTCGAACGGGTACATATGACGTAGGAACACATGGCCGCATATATTTATCTCTTTCATAAGGTGAACAATAAACAGAGATGGAGATTTAGACCAAAAAGGAGATTTAAACCCCAGGGGAGATCTAAACCAACAGGGAGGTCTAAACCACAAGGAGAAGGGGAGCAGGGCTGACAGATGGGACCAGTCAACCATACGGGAGGGGTGGTCAAACAAATAGGGCGGTCGTGATCAAGGAGGACGTTGTGACCAGCAAGGGTGGTCTTTGCAAAAAAGACCACAAAGACGAGGAGATCCGAATCAGCCCGAAACGCGCACTCGAACTCAACTTGATCTGACCGTCCAACCTTAATCGGGCGGTACAAACCAGAGGTGAAGTTCGGACGGTCCGAACGGCACAATTGAATCGGACCGTCTGAGCACAATCGGATGGCTCGGACTGAGCACGCTCACGCGAGGGGAGAGGAAAGGTCAGACAGGCAAAGAGATGCAATAGAAGGGAGGTCTGGACCCTCAGATCCAAATGAAGGGAGGTCTGGACCTTCAGATCCAAACGAGGGGTGGTCTGGACGGTCAAGATGAACACAAGGGAGATCTCGATGGTCAAGATGAATACAAGAGATGTCTCAACGGTCAAGATGAACACAAGAGAGATCTCAACAGTCAAGATGAAACAAAGGGAGGTCTCGACGGTTAGGATAAACACAAGGGAGATCTCAACAAAGGGCGGTCTCGACGGTTAGGATAAACACAAGGGAGATCCCAACAGTCAAGATGAAACAAAGGGAGGTCTCGATGGTCAGGATAAACACAAGGGAGATCCCGACGGTCAAGATGAAATAAAGGGAGGTCTCGACGGTCAGGATAAACACAAAGGAGATCCCGACGGTCAAGATGAAACAAAGGGAGGTCTCAACGGTCAAGATGAACACAGGAGAGATCTCGACGGTCAAGACGAACACAAGAGAGGTCTCCACAGTCAAGATGAACACAAGAGAGATCTCGATGGTCAAGACGAACACAAGAGAGGTCTCAACGGTCAAGATGAATACAAGAGAGATCTCGATGGTCAAGACGAACACAAGGGAGAGGTCCTGAGGACGAGGAGGGAAGAGGGTTGAACAGGGGGGAGGGGAGGTCCAGAGAGGATAAATTCAACCCGAACTTGGAATTTCAGAAATCAATGATATTTGAAACACAACCCGAGCTTGGAGCACCTCGGGGGTGGTCGTGACCCAAGGGGAGGTCAAAACCAAAGGATGGTCTGGACTGGGAGGGAGATCCGAACCGCAAGGGGAGGTCTGCTGAGCCAGGAGGACACAGCACGAATGGGGAAAGGAGGCCTGGACACCAGGGGAGGTCCAAAGGAAAGACACAAAGGGGTCCAAAGGAAAAGGAAGGTCTGAACCAAAGAGAAGGTTCAAACGAAAAGGAGGTCTAGACCAACAAGGAGGTTAAGACAGTGAAGGAGGTCTAGACCAGCAGGGAGGTCTAAGCCCCAAAAGGAGGTCTGGATTAAAGGGAAGTTCAAACAAAAGACACAAGGGGAGGTCAAGGGAGGTCGTGTCCAAGAGGTGGTCTAACCCGAGAGAGAGAGAGAGAGAGAGAGAGAGAGAGAGAGGTCTAAACCCAAATGAAGGAGGGCTGAGCCTGAAAGAAAACGGAACGATCAAAAGAAAAGGGATTCTTAAAACATCCGAGAACTTCAGCAAACTCAAAATAAACCAATCTCGGATTAATTGAAGTTGGATTAATTCATATTAAATCTCCAAATTTCTAAAATCTCCAGGTTAAGCTTGAGCAATTCAACAAAATCGAGTGGTTATTTTTATTTTGAAAATTTTTCAAAAACTCCCGAAAATTGGGATGTTACACATATTAAAAATGAAATTGTTGATTCTCTTATACATGTGGTTAATTGATATTGTTTGTCATCTGAGTAGAGAGAGAAAAAAAGCCGTGAAGTAACCAACAAAACCCGTGCTGGCCATGCGTGAACTATTACTTGAAGCTCAACATTGTTTTTTGTGCCTTGGGTCATGATTTCTTCTATTTTGGCCATTGATGTTGTTCTTGCACGTGTTTTGCGGGTGCTTCTGAATAAATGAAGGTTTTCTTTATGCAATTATATTTGATTGAGCTGGGAATTCTTAAATCAAAATTTTCGCACTAATTAGGAACATACTAGTATCTGACTCCCAAAATAGAGGAAAAAGCAAAGTTCATTGTGACCGAAAATATGTGCCTTTCTGTTTATATACATGTTGGAAGCAGTTGACACTTGATGAGCTTACATCTTCCTTTGCCTTTAAATAGTTGCATGTCAAATCTTTGTTAAGTGATGATGAGACTTTTGGGTTTATTATATAACTTCATTTAAATGGATGTGCTCTTCAGTAGTGATTTACGACTATCATTTGAAGGATATAGGAGAAAGGGAAGGAAAATATTATGCCATCAACATTCCACTTAAAGATGGGATAGATGACACCAGCTTTACTTGGCTTTTTAAAACAGTAAGCCCACATGCTTTGCCATCCTATGTGTGTTGCACGTCCGATATTCTACTTTGTGACTCGCCATGGTAGATCCACACGGTATAGTGTGGCCTAAATCCATACTTGCATAAGTGTACGATCATTGTCGCTCTCATTTGGGACCGCGTGTTCGAGCAACGACAATAAGGGCACAACACACCACCTAGTCGTTTACTCCTAGCAAATGCTCGATCCACGAAATCGTTGGTCTTTTCCATCCATTCTTCGCTGTACTCACCCATCTTTCTACGCCCAGTATACATCCAACTACGATCCTCAGCCATCCTAGTGTGCAAAAAAAGGACAATTTATTCAATTAATTTGAAAGGCTTTGTAGTGCAAGCTATATGAAAAGGTCTAGCTCTCTACACTAGAAAGTTCATACTTACCTCTAACAGGATATCAAGTCACATTCTTATAGAAACAGCATGTTGTGCCACCAAATGGACAGGAAGAGTAATAAGGCCACAATGGACAGGAAGAGTCATTTCAGGTGATGTGTGGTGGGTTAGACAGGAAGCTTAAAGCATGATGGTGTTGGATGCATGGGCGACATTAAAAAAACGATGATCCATCCATACGGTTATCTTTAGGTTTCTTCTTTGCACATATAAATTATTTTATCAAATGATGACGATAATCCTTTAATAGAAGCCATGGCATGCAACCAAAAGCAAAGATTGGCATGGTAGAAAGGAAGAAAGAAATAATTGAAGAAGCGAAAAGGAAAGGAAGGAAGGAAGACACTTGCAATTTGACTCTCTTAAGCATCTCTCTCTCTCCAACTCACAAGATGCCAAACAAAGGTTACATCGAATGGCATTTATGTACTTTCATTTTTATTTTGAGATGCATCATGCATGTAACTCTCTATAGATTATAAAATACTTCACTTTTTTCTATTTAGCATAGTTACTATGGACTCATAATACAATACTGCAAGTTGTGTTAGTATTAGTTGCAGGAGAAATGGCTTTCCTATAGTGTCAGCACCACCCCTATACACCCTATTATCATTACAAAAGGTCATGTATTTTGGCATATCTTACAAAAAAAAAATATGTAAGAAATGCAGAGTCAGTGCAGACTAGCTACATGGAATGCTTCCTTTTTGTTGCTATGTTCAAATTACACTGATTCCGGTTGATTGTTTGATGCTCTGTAGAGACAAATTTGTAGGAAAACTTTAGATAAAATAAAACAGTTTTCAACTTCTCATCTAATTACATGGCTGCTCTCTGAGACTACAGTTCATCCATATAATTAGCATACAATACAAGCGGTGTTCTTCAGTATAATGCATCATTAGTATGGATGCCATTAGTATAGCCACACTCACATCGATGACTACATTTTGCTCTCATCATGAAGCAGATGCAATCCAAAAAATATATACAAAAGAGCACCAATTTGACCCACAGGCCACATCCCTCCCCTCCCCCCTAACAATGGCCCACAAGCAAATAGTAATACAATGCTTATGCTGAATTGGTTGTAGGACAGGTTTTACTCGAGGTCGCTTGGCGTGAGTAGGCACTTGGTGTCGGCGGATGAGGAGTAGGATGGAGGCCTTAGCTATCTTGATAGCAGAGAGCGAAGGATGCGACAATGAGGAGGATGACGATTCTATCAGTGCTGAAGCGTCGGCAGATTTACCACGCAGACGGTGGAAGAGGGGTGGGACGTCGATGTTGGGTGCACCGGCGGCAGATGAGGAGGTCGGCGGCGTCGGCTGCTGCGGAGGCGGTGGAGGAGGGGGGCGGTGTCGGGTGTGGCGACGAGGAGGACGCGCACTGGATCTAAGAGGGAGGCAGTGGAGGAGAGTGTGGCGGCGGGGTCGGGTGTGGCGACAAGGCGGAGGTGGTGGAGGAGGCGGCGGGGTTGGGTTTAGCGATGAGGCGGAGGCGGTGGAGGAGGACGCTTGGATCTCGAGAGGGAGGCTGAGGAGGAGGTGTGGCAATGGGTCTGCAGTGGCGGCAGGGAGGCGGTGGAGGAGGGTGTGCTGACGAGGCGGAGGCGGAGGCGGTGGAGGAGGGTGTGGCGGCGGGGTCGGGTGTGGCGACGAGGAAGAGAAAGCTGAATGGCGGCGGGGTCGGGATATTGGGGAATGAGTGTTAGGGTAAGCACCGCGGGTGGGGAAAAATTTGGTGCCACTACTAATTGGTAGTCTCCCGAGTGTCACTTTTGTCTTGAGTGTCACCCACATATGCACTCGGGAAACAACTTTCCCCCGTTCTGAATGTGTCGATATCCCGTTTTCAAGCGAGCGAGTGCTGCCCCATCTTCTTCTCCCAAGTGTAATAAAAAACACTCGGGAATATAAAATTCCACCAAGTGTTTATTACGTTTAGAGTGCATCTTGGGGCACTCGGGAGACTCCCAAGTGTTTCCTATAATACACTCGGGATATATATATATATATATATATATATATATATATATATATATATATATATATATATATATATATATATATATATATATATATATATATGCACTGACAAATAACGTATTTACGGTGGTGAGAGCTTACATCTTCCTTTGCCTTTAAATAGTTGCATGTCACATCTTTGTTAAGTGATGATGAGACTTTTGGGTTTATTATATAACCATTTAAATGGATGTGCTCTTCGTGATGATTTACTTGACTATCATTTGAAGGATATAGGAGAAAGGGAGGAAAATATTATGCCATCAACATTCCACTTAAAGATGGGATAGATGACACCAGCTTTACTCGGCTTTTTAAAACAGTAAGCCCACATGCTTTTCTTTCTCGTTGCCCAAGTCGTTATTTGGTCTTAATAATTACTAGGAAGACACTGCACGCGTTGTTGCGCCACTGATTTTCGATAGCTACGGAAATTTTCTTGTTTTCTAAAATCGTAATTTTTTTTGGCATGACTACGATTAGGTAGTGCATATATTGGGTTCAAACAGGTTATATAGTCATTAGTAAGTGAAATGTTATATCTCAATGAAAGATAACATGAGTCTCTTTTAAAATGTCGATGCGATGCAGAGAAACGAGACGCGGTTAGATAGACGGCGTGTAAGCAGACATTATGCACATATAGGTTTCATCAAAGGAAAAGCATAAACATATTACAGTGGTACCATTTGCATTGTTCAACTGGGATATAATAAAAGAAACAGTGTGATATGTGCTATCTGGACAATGCGAGTTATTATGAGCATAACACGTGTATATAGCTAACCAAAGCTCCTAGTAGCAGAAAATATCTTGCGAATCTGAGCTAGAGTGTATGCTCAGATTGTCTGATCAAAAGTTGTACAGTGCACCTGTGGATATCATGGGGATATGCTTATGTCTTAGGATGATGGTACAATTGGCGATAGCGTTGAAGGTTTGTCGAATCACGCGTTTTCGGCAAAGTTCAAACTGCTGTCAGGCAAGTGGCGGTCTGACCGGGCCAGGTGGCGGTCTGACCGTCCAGGGGGCGGTCAGACCGGCTTTGGGAAATCGGTCAAACCGGCCATTATGAGATGTTAGATGTTGGAGCTGGGCCAAAAATAGAAGGTGTAGGCAAAAGAGTAGATTCTACTACACTTGGTCTCATAATTTTTTGAGCTTCCAAGCAAACGTTCTATTGGCTTGAAAATTCCAGTAGGTTTCGGATTTTCATGGAGGAAATTTGGCTACGTCCCAGCTGGGCGGTTAGACCGGCCAAAAGGTGGCGGTCGGGCCGGCGGTTAGTCGGCCGACCAAAAAAATGGCGATCGGCCGGTTTTGGTTCGTTCATCAGCCAACTCGGTGGCGATGATTCCTTGGTTAGGTCATATTCATGGGTTTCAGTGCATATATGTTGCATGATGCATGTTTTGATTAACGTGGGTCAAGTTGTGAAGAACTTGTTCCTTAATCAATTCTTTGTCTATTGTTGTACTGCAGGTTGCTTGGAGGTCAATGACGGTCAGCGGCGAGGATGATCGGGACTAAGCTTGGAGAGCCGAGGTCCGAACGATCGGGATGCGGGTGAGGTCAATGGAGTCAAGCATGGCGCAAGAGGGACAAAGGTGACCGAAACAGGCGATTCGGTCTGACGGAGTTGGATCAAGCGGCGTGGGGGTCGGTGCAAGTGCCATGGTGGTTTCGGTGGGAGTCAGATGGGAGAGACTTGCCGACATGATGAGAGCCGCTGGATCAACCTACATGTGGCGAAGCATGGAGGTGCTTCACGAAGATGGGACTCAGTCTTTGCAAAAAGATCGAGAAGGGGTATTTTGGTAATTTTACCAAATACCGCCTTGGTGACCTTTTGCTAACCCGCGGCGCAAGATGGTGCGTGGAGAAGCGGATTAGGTCAAGAGGAGATGAAGACGACGCTTTAAAATACGTGCGTGTGTGACCCGTTTGTGTGTGGGCCTTAACGGGAGCCCATTAGGGTTCAATCTTCTAGAAGCTCTAAGCCTCCACTATAAATAGAGGAGGGAGGTGGCTGCACCCCCTTTAACCCTTTCATGACATTGTAAACCCTAGTTTTGCTTTTGTGCTTAGGGAAGGATAGTTGGAGTTTAGGGTTCTAGAGAGTTGGATTTAATTTCATGCTCATGTATTGAGTCTTTATCCTCTATTGATGGAGTGGCTGTAAACCAATACCATATCAAATCAATCCAAAGAAAGTTCTCTCAAAGATGAATTTATTTGCTTTCTTTCTCTCTATTTGGTGATTTGGGGTCTTTCTTTGATTCACGCGTTTTTGCTTGGGAAGGATAGTTGGAGGTTAGGGTTCTAGAGAGTTGGATTTGATTTCGTGCTCATGTATTGAGTCTTTGTCCTCCATTGATGGAGTGGCTGTAAACCAATACCATATCAAATCAATCCAAAGAAAGTTCTCTCAAAGATGAGTTCATTTGCTTTCTTTCTCTCTATTTGGTGATTTGGGGTCTTTATTTGATTCACGAGTTTTTGCTTGGTTTCTTGCTTGATCTAACTTGCTGTGACATATGAAAACCTATCTAGGATCATCTTGATCATCATTCATCCACGAGCAAGTCTCTAGATCATATTTCATTTTTGACTCGTTTTTGAACTATTTTCGTTTAAACTGATAGAAACTTTGGCATGGATCTCTGTGATCCTTGATTGGAATAGGTTTCTAAAATCTTTTAGAAGGTGTGGTTCAAGTTTCGTGGAGTTTGGCCGTGAGAATCAAAAGTTAGACTGATTTGAGCTTTGAGTTTTCGGGCTGTTCTTTTGTTCTGGTCAAAATCGGTCAGACCGCCCGTAAGCCACCGGTCAGACCAACTTCCAGTCTGACTGCCCATCTGCCGTCGGTCTGACTGCCCATTAGGGTTTGGACTCTGTTTGGTTTTTTGCTTTGGGGGTTTTGGTTTAGATTCAATACAAGTCTTCCGATGTACTTGTAGATTGATCTTCATAACTTCCATAGCTACTGGAGTGAAATTGATGTTGAATCTGACCTTTGTGAAAAAGTGAGAGTGCTCCTATTCATCCCCCTCTAGTCGTCTTTTCGGTCCAACAAGTGGTATCAGAGCCCGGTTAGTTCAATCTTGATCTTAACCGGTCACTGAACTTGGTGATGGATAAGTACTCGATCAAGCCGCATGTCTTCGATGAGCTCGACTATGCCTATTGGAAGAATCGCATGCGAGCCTTCCTTAAGAGCGAAGGACAAGCTCTATGGGAGGTTGTTCGAGCCCCGCTCGTTTTGCCCGAAGTTGCTTCGCCGGCTTCAGCAGCCCTCTTGGCTAACAACAAGAAGGCAAAGAACCTTCTATATCTTTGGGCTTGGTAGCAGAGTACGATAGAATTTGCAACTTTGAGACCGACATGAGATTTGGCACACCCTCAAAACATACCATGAGGATTGTCCCAGATTAAGCAAGTCGCCAGACGATCTAGCGAGAGTATAACAAATTCGAGATGTGTCCTAGTGAGAGCATCGATGACGTTTTTACTCGCTTTAATAAGGTGATCAATTAGATGAGAGCTGTTGACATTGAGTACTCTCAATCTGAGAATGCCACCCACCTCTTGGCTACAATCAACACCAAAGAGTGGGAGATAAAGGCTACTGCTATTGAGGAGAACGTCGATCTCTCTAGTCTCACTTTGGAGCTGCTTTATAGCAAGCTCAAAACTCATGAGATCAAGAGAGGTAGTCTTCCTAAGAAGGATAACACGGCTTTGGTGGCTGATCCTCTCAAAGGGACTCCTGATGGTTCTTCTATGTCTTCTTCTGGCTTTTCTCTTGCGTGTTTATCTGCTGTACAAGGAGAAGAGTTTGAGAGTCTTCCTGAGGCTGATTTAGCTCTTTTAGTCCAGAAAGTCACACGGGCATATAACAATGTTAGAAACAAGAAGAGAGGTGGCCCCGTGACGTACTATGAGTGTGGAGAGCTATATTATTTCCGGGCAAACTACCCCAAGTTGAAAGGTAAGAGCAACCACAAGGAGGAAAAGCCAACTTGGAAGAAGCCTCAAGGGAACAAGCCTAAGTACAATGCTGCCAATCTCATGAAGGCCGCTCACCGGGTCCTTGCCGCTTTTGAAGAGCAATGCATGAGCGATGTGGACTCCAGGAGCAAAGAGGACAAGGAGGAGGAGCTCCCTCAAGACAAGAAAGGGAAGGCCAAGGACTTCACTAGCATATGCTTCATGGCCAACATCGTCGACATCAATGACAACGATAAGGTACCTCCCTCCTATGATGTTCTTTCTGCTAGATGCGGCGACATGTTTGAGCAACTCATGAGTCAGGATAAGGCCTTAGAGTTTACCATGGCTAGGAACAAGGACTTAGAGTCACAAGTAAATAATTTGACATTAGAACTTACAAATGCTAAGACTCTTGAATCTGATGAATGTTCCTCTTGCTATGCTTTACATTCTGAATTTGCTAAACTACAATCTGCTCATGATATTGCTTTGCATCAACTTGAAAATGCTAGGACTGAGTTAATTGATGTTAAATCTGCTCCCTGCGAAAAATGCTTAGAGTCTAGCAAGTTGGATGCTTCTGATGATGTTAAATCTAGCTTTTGCTCTTTCTGCATAGAACGTGAACATGAAGTTAAGGACATTTTAGAAGCAGTTAGAGCTAAATATGTCAAGCTTAAGGACACAATTGAGTCTACACCTTGTGCCTCATGTGCAGCCTATAAGCTTGAAGTTGCTCATCTTAAGGAGAAACATGTTAGAGCCATTAAGGTCAAGACTTATGAATCATGTGTTAACTTTTGAAAAGAAAATGCTTTCCTTAAGGACACACTAGAAAAATTCTCTAAAGGTAAGACACAGTTAAACATGATTCTGGACATGTCTAAATCTCCTTATAAGAAGCAAGGTTTAGGATACAACTCTGCCCGGGACAAATCCAAGCATAATGTCATTCAGGTTTTGGAAAAAAGCCTTAGTTGAATTCAAAACCCAACATGCAAAGACTGTTTTTAAATCTGCAGGGTTTGTCCAACCTTCTTTTGAGTCAAAAGGTGCTTCTCCCAGTAGTACCAAATACCATTGAACCTATTGCAAGAAGAGTGGACATTTGGTTGAGTTCTGTTGGTGTAGGTTGAAGAACGCTAAGAAACATATTGCTAGAATGTCATCTAATCAACCTAGAGCTTTTAGGAGACATGGTCACTTAGAAAAGAAGAAACCTGGTCTATGATTTGTTGCACATGCTCATCATCATGTTCCTAGACAGAATACATCTCATGTTCATATAACCATTGCTCATAATAGAACTACAAATAAAATCAAGGATAGCACTTCTGCTTTGCATACTACTCGCAGACGTGTGTCTCAGTATTGGGTTCCCAAGTCGCTTTTAACTAACCCCAATATTGAGACACATCGTTCTTTTGTGCCTTGATTTTCAAGATCGCCGCGGAAGGAGGAAGAACATGTGGCTCGTCGACTCCGACTGTTCACGCCACATGACCGGATACTCAAGATGGTTCACTTCCTTCACGCGGTCGACGGGTGATGACTTCATCACCTTTGGAGATGATACATAAGGGCGAATTGAAGGAACGGGATCAATCAAGGTGAATGACAGATTCATCTTGAAGGACGTCGCCCTTGTGGACAAGCTAAGGTACAACTTGCTTTTTGTTTCACAGCTTCTTGATGATGGCTACGAAACTCGTTTTAAGAAAAATGCCTGTCGTGTGCTTGATTCTGCCGGTGAGCTTCTTTTTGGGATTTCTAGAGTTGGTAGAATCTTTGGAGCTGGTTTTTTTGAATCTCTTGCTGGATCTCTCAAATGTTTAATTGCATCTTCTTCTGATATCTGGCTGTGGCACCGACGTTTGGGGCACATTGGTTTTGATCATCTGACGCGAGTTAGCGGCCTTGATCTCATGAGAGGTTTGCCTAAACTCAAAGATGTCAAGGATGCTGTATGTGCGCCCTGTAGGCATGGCAAGCAAGTTGCCACCTCACACCCTTCATTGACTATGGTCATGACTGACGGACCAGGACAGTTGCTTCATATGGATACTGTTGGTCCTGCTAGGGTTCGGTCAGTCGGTGGCAAATGGTATATCCTTGTCATAGTTGATGATTTTTCGATATACTCTTGGGTGTTCTTTCTTACTTCGAATGATAAGGCTTTTGATCATTATCATGATCTTGTTCTTTGTTTGGCTTCTGAACTTCCTGGTGCCTTGAGAGCGATCCGCGGTGACAATGGCACGGTGTTCAAGAATGCTTCTTTTGCCTCTTTTTGTGCTGAGCGCGGTGTTGAGCATCAGTTCTCTTCTCCACACGTCCCTCAACAAAATAGCATTGTGTAAAGGAAGAACAGGACCCTAGTCGAGATGGCTAGGACGATGCTAGATGAGTATAGCACACCGAGGAGGTTTTGGGCCGAAGCTATTGCTACAGCTTGCCATATTTCAAACCATGTCTTTTTGAGACCGTCTTTGGGCAAGACTTCTTATGAGCTTCGATTTGGTAGAAAATCCTCTGTTTCGCATTTTCGAGTCTTTGGATCGAAGTGTTTCATTTTGAAAATAGGAAACCAAGATAAATTTGAATCAAGGACTTGTGATGGTTTATTTCTGGGTTATCCTGCTCATTCGAGGGGTTTTCGGGTTTTTAATGTTGAAACTAACATTGTCCAAGAGACATGCAATGTCACTATTGATGAGACTAGCCCTGGAGCTAGATCCGAGCGCTGGAGGAAGATGAGGCAAGGGGGGGGGGACAGAGAGCATTTTTGTTGAAGAAGATGAGGATGAACTTGATCTCGCTCCTCCACTTTATTCGATGTTCTGTGCAAGTTGCCCAAGCTCCGGAACACCACGATCGCTTCACCTCCAATTGAGTTTCCTGCTACGACTTCTTCATCAGCAGTACCTGCGGAGGTCGAGGAGACGCTATCTCCCTCAGGAGCTCCTTTGCACATTCAGAAGCAACACCCTCCGGATCAGATGATTGGTAATCTTCATGAGTGAGTCACTCGCTCCAGGTATCATGATCCGAGTCTTTTCTCTCACTCTGCATTTGTAGCTTCTTTTGAACCCAAAGATATATCATATGTTTTATCTGATGCTAGTTGGGTCAATGCCATGCATGAGGAATTAGAGAATTTTAAAAGAAATAAAGTTTAGAACCTTGTAGAACCTCCTAGTGGTCATAATGTTATAGGAACCCGTTGGGTGTTCAAAAATAAACAAAATGAGGATGGTTCTGTGGTTAGAAACAAGGCTAGGTTGGTAGCTCAGGGTTTTAGCCAGGTTGAGGGGTTAGATTTTGATGAGACCTTCGCTCCTGTTGCTAGACTAGAAGCCATTCGCATCTTGCTTGCATTTGCTGCATCTAAAGGTTTTAGGTTACATCAAATGGATGTTAAGAGTGCGTTTTTGAATGGTTTTATAGAGGAGGAAGTGTATGTTAGATTACCCCCTGGCTTTGAGAATCCCAAGCACCCTGATCGTGTTTTCAAGCTATCCAAAGCCTTGTATGGTCTTAAGCAAGCCCCTAGAGCCTGGTATGATAGACTTAAGATCTTCTTGCTTAAGAATGATTTTGAAATGGGAAAGGTAGATAAGACTCTTTTCATTCTTAGGCATGGCAATGACTTCCTGCTTGTTCAGATTTATGTTGATGATATTATCTTTGGTGGTTCCTCTAATGCTCTTGTTTCGGTTAATCGAGACCATGTCCGAGAATTTGAGATGAGCATGATGGGAGAACTCAATTACTTCACGGGGCTACAAATCAAGCGATTGCAAGGAAGGATCTTCATCCATCAAACGAAGTACACCAAGGATTTGCTCAAGCGTTTTGAGATGGGTGACTGCAAGCCGATCGCCACTCCCATGGAGACTTCGACTATTTTGGATCCAGATAAGGAAGGAGAAACCGTGGATCAACGTAAGTACCGCAGCATGATCGGCTCCCTCCTATACCTGACGGCCTCAAGATTGGATATCCACTTCGCGGTCTGCCTCTGCGCGAGGTTTCAGGCGTCACCGAGGACTTCACATCGCCAAGCCATTAAGCGCATCTTCAGGTATTTACACTCTACCCTCCAATATGACATTTGGTTTTCCTGCTCTTCTTCGCTATCCATTCGGGGGTTTTCTGTCGGCTAGATTGGAAGAGTACCTCTGACACATGTCATTTCTTAGGCACTTCTCTTGTCTCTTGGTCTTTTAGGAAGTAGTCCTCTGTTGCATAATCCACTCTGACCGGTGAATATGTAGTCTGCGCTAGTTGTTTGTAGTCGATTTTGTGGATGGTGTCCACTCTTAAAGACTTTGGGTTAAACTTTGCTAGTGTTCCTCTTTTCTGTGATAATACTTTTGCTATTAATATTGCCAAAAACCCAGTGCAACATTCTAGGACCAAGCACATAGACATTCGCTATCACTTCCTTAGAGACCATGTTGAGAAGGGTGATATTGTGCTACATTTTGTGGAGTCTGAGGCTCAGTTAGCCGATATCCTCACCAAGCCTTTAAACCCAACAAGGTTTGCCACCTTGAGAAGCGAGTTAGGGGTAATTTATCCCTATGGGTTGGTTTAAGGGGGAGTTGGATCTTTTCTGATCTTACCTTGTTCATTTGATCTTTTCTTGATCTTCTTTTGAACTTTTTGATCATTTTGATCTTTTTAGGCTTTTTGAGCTTTTCATGCATCTCATTGTATCATATTGCATTCATATGAAAAATCCAAAAAGATGTATTGTAATATAAGTTTTTCTGCTTCTCTTTCAAAATTGATGAAGCTTTACTTATTACCCTTTAGAGCTTTGGTGTTTCAATTCTTGCTCAATGTCATATCTAGTTCTTTGACTTGCTAGAATTATCATGCTTTTACATGTGTAGCTAAGTCTTTGCTAAATGAGCTAGAACTCTAAAACAACTTGAACTAAAAAACTGTAATTTGTGGATATTTTAGCTAGTTGCGCAATTAGTACTCCTTTTGTGACATTGGCCCTGTTAAAATTACTTTGTTAGCTCTTGAATCTAAAATTGATCATTACTTGAGTTTCTTGTTCTTCTAAGAATCTAAAACTGCTCTTGTGAAAAATTGAAAAAAATCAAATTTAAAGATTGTCATGTGGTTAAAATGTGCCAAACTACTCTCATGAGACTGCATGTCATAGACATAAACTTGGAGATAATTTGATAATCCAGACGATCTCATGGGGACTGTTTGTCAAAACTGACATGAACCTTAAGATTTGTCGCCCTAGTAGAAGTTTAGGAAGAGTTTGTGGATGGCTCCTAGTCTAGGATCTTCTTCACTAAGATATACCTTTAATCAACTTCTAGTCGAAGCTTAGGAAGAGTTTGTGGATGGCTCCTAGTCCAGGATCTTTTTCACTAAGTTAGACCATTAGTCAACTTCAATATTTATTGCAAATGAAAAACTGTTGAAAAATGGGCGTTTGAGAAAATTGAGCAAAATGATTCAATACAGGACCTGTTTGTCTCTTAATGTAGTCATTGTTAGCTTTTTGATCTCACAATGACATTTTGACATGGCATTATCATTTTAGGATTCCTGTTGATTAACTTGCTAAATTTGAAACTTTGCTTAAATTGATAAAAGTTATTGCTTTACTTTGAGCTTTCATGCTTAGCTTTGATATATATATGTCTTAACATGATCTTGCTAGCGTTTTTAGGCTTGATATGTTCTTGTGCAATATTAGAAATGCTAGCTTGTTCTTTTGGGTAATCTCCAAAGCTTCTTGTAATCAAAAATAAAAAAATACAAAAAATGAAGCCACTCCATTGCATTTCATGCATGCTCCTTCTTATGTTTTTTCCTCATTCAGCATTTGTTATCTCTCGACGAGAGGAAGGCGTCATTCCTTGATGACTCTATTGTCAAAGGGGGAGAAGATATTTCAAGATGTATAAAGGGGAGAAGTTATAAAAATGTTAAAAAGGGGGACTTTGGAGAAATTTGGAGAGTTTTGAAATTTTCTAAAATATGAGGATCATAGTGAGGGGGAGTTTCTTATTTGCATTCTTATGGTCTTATTGCTACTTCTTGACTTGAATTGCAATTCTTGATCCTCACAATGATCAAAGGTTATATCGAACAATTGTTCTTCGACCTTAAGTGAGATTTTGACTCGTTTTTTACTCTTTCTGGAAAATGAAGCTTTCTCGCCTTCTTTTGCCTTATCTCACTTGCCTTTGCTATTCTAAAGCCAACTTGGTCATTTCCTTTGCTTTTTCTTGCATATGGACCAAGTTGTGCCTTTGCGCGAAAATAAAATTATTTTACTTTTCAAACCTCAATACTTACATTTTTGAAAAATTGCCAATGTGTTCATCAAGGGAAGATTGTGGATATCATGGGGATATGCTCATGATCTTAGGATGATAGTACAATTGGCAATGGCGTTGAAGGTTTGTCGAATCACGCGTTTTCGGCGAAGTTCAAACTATTTGTCGAGCAAGTGGCGGTCCCGACCGGCCGGTGGTCGAGACCGACTGTAAATCGGTCAGACCGGTCATTATGAGATGTTGGATTTTGGAGCTAGGCCAAAAATAGAGGGTGTAGGCAAGAGAGTATATTATACTACACTTTGTCTCATAATTTTTGGAGCTTCCAGCCAAACGTTCTATTGGTTTGAAAATTCCAGTAGGTTTCGGATTTCCAGGGAGGAAATTTGGCTAAGTCCAGTGGACGGTCGACCGGCAAAGGGAGGATCGAGACCGCCGGGGCGCGAGACCGCCAAAGTGGCGGTCTGACCGGTTTTGGTTCGTTCATCGGCCAACTCGGTGGCGATGATTGTTTGGTTAGGTCATATTCATGGGTTTTAGTGCATGTATGTTGCATGATGTATGTTTTGACTAACGTGGGTCAAGTTGTGAAGAACTTGTTTCCGGAATCGAATTTTTTGTCTATTGTTGTGCAGGTTGCTTGGAGGTCAATGACGATCAATAACGAGGATGATCGGGACTAAGCTTGGAGAGCTGAGGTCCAGAACGATCGGAGATGCCGGGTGAGGTCAATGGAGTCAAGCATGGCGTAAGAGGGGCAAAGGTGACCGAGCAGGCGATTCGGTGCTGACGAGTTGGATCAAGCGGTAGCGGGGTCGGTCAAGTGCCATGGTGGTTTGGAGGGAGCGGATTGGAGAGACTTGCCAACATAATGAGAGCCGCTGGATCAACCTACACGTGGCGAAGCATGGAAGTGCTTCACGAAAATGGGACTTGGTCTTTGCAAAAAGATCGAGAACGAGTATTTTGGTAATTTTACCAAATACCGTCTTGGTGACCTTTTGCTAACTCGCGGCGCAAAATGGTGCGTGGAGAAGTGGATTAGGTCAAGAGGAGATGAAGACGGCGCTTTAAAATACGTGCGTGTGTGACCCGTTTGTGTGTGGGCCTTAACGGGAGCCCATCAGGGTTCAATCTTCTAGAAGCTCTAAGCCTCCACTATAAATAGAGGAGGGAGGTGGCTGCACCCCCTTCAACCCTTTCATGACATTGTAAACCCTAGTTTTGCTTTTGTGCTTAGGGAAGGATGGTTGGAGGTTAGGGTTCTAGAGAGTTGGATTTGATTTCGTGCTCATATGTTGAGTCTTTGTTCTCTATTGATGGAGTGGCTGTAAACCAATACCATATCAAATCAATTTAAAGAAAGTTCTCTCAAAGATGAGTTCATTTGCTTTCTTTCTCTCTATTTGGTGATTTAGGGTCTTTCTTTGATTCAAGAGTTTTTGCTTGGTTTCTTGCTTGATCTAACTTGCTGTGACATATGAAAACCTATCTAGGATCATCTTGATCATCATTCATCCACGAGCAAGTCTCTAGATCATATTTCGTTTTTGAACCATCTTTGTTTAAACTGAAAAAGATAGGAACTTTGGCATGGATCTCTGCGATCCTTGATTGGAATAGGTTCCTAATATCTTTTAGAAGGTGTGGTTCAAGTTTCGTGGAGTTTGGCAGTGAGAATCAAAAGTTAGACCGATTTGAGCTTTGAGTTTTCGGGCTGTTCTTCTGTTCTGGTCGAAATCGGTCAGACCGCCCGTAAGCTGCTAGTCAGACCGACTTCTGGTCTGACCGCCCATCTACCGTCGGTCTGACTGCCCATTAGGGTTTGGACTCTGTTTGGTTTTTTGCTTTGGGGGTTTTGGTTTAGATTCAATACAAGTCTTCCGCTGTACTTGTAGATTGATCTTCGTAGCTTCTATAGCTACTGGAGTGAAATTGATGTTGAATTTGACCTTTGTGAAAAAGTGAGTGTGCTCCTATTCACCTCCCCTCTAATCGCCTTTTTGGTCCAACAGCGCCGTTACGACAACGCTACGACAACAGATTAGGACACAGTAGTTATGATCTGCAAAGAAAGGAAAAATATAGAAATTTAGTAAGGATTAGAGGTTAATACAGTCAGATCCCTTTTTTTTGGTTGTAGCAGATGATTAAAACTTTTTTCTTTTGGGATTTCAGTGACCAATCAGGGAACTGTTAACACAAACCGATTTTCTTGTTAGTTTCTGAGCTATACAATGATTATAGCATGTATTAATACATCTTTTTGTATTTGAATCTACCTGTGACATGAGGTCGCTGCTATAAATGTATTGTTCATAAGAATTGCTCTGACAGATGAGGTTGAAATCGCATGCTACGTTGTACCGGTTAGTTAATCGATGTGTGTAAATGGAATTTGGCAAATATCACTTAGGTGATGTGTTATGTTGACAATCACAGGATCACCTCTGATAGTCAATCAATTTCTCAATATTGGATATCAAAAAGAACTGTGCCATTACCACACATTTTTTTTTAAAAAAAATTGAAGGTACACTACTTGATTGGATCATACTATCGTAACATGTAACAAAAAAAAATCTAGAACAAGAACAATAACAGTAATAGGATATGAAGCCAATAGAATATGCAAATGTTTTCTCTTTCGCCATCTTAATTGGTTCAATAGGTTTCTCGTGTTTGCAAACAAAAAAATTCTGGAACAAATACAGGGAACAAGAACAGTAACAGTAATAGGATACGAAGCCAATAGAATATGCAAATGTTCTCTTTCGCCATCTTAGTTGGTTCAGTAGGTTTGTCGTGTTTGCACAAATAGAATGGAGAGATGGACTAACATGGCTGTGGGAGGACACAAAGATGGCAACTTCTTCTCTACACCGCTATCGAACATGCGCTCCTAGTATAGTCTAGTTCACTTACTCTAGCATCCGCAACCTGCAAACAAAAATAACATTTGTAAGTCCCAAAAATTGTAGCATCATATCAGTATTTTAGCTCTACTGAATTGAGTTGCTGAACAAAAATTACAGAGCTATCCTTGTGAGATTTAAGGGGAAAGGATAATATCACAGACAAAAAAAAACTGAGAATGTCTCTGTCCCTCCCTCCAATCTATTTATTTATTTCTAACGGAACAATACTCTATGTATACAAAGACTGACAGTTTCAATAGGAAACCGCAAAAAAGCAAAGAAGATGATGGATCTAATGTATCATCCTATGGTACTTCCCACCGCTGAATCAATGCAGGAACTCCTTCAATCTTTGAAACAAAAAACAGGTAACTGCTGAACATGATGAAATAGCACACAAAAGTCGAATTAGACCTACGTCAACAAATATCCCAAAGTAAAAAAATGGGTTGATAGTGAAGTGCATTTAACAATATCTCCAATGCTAAGCCTGGCCTGCATAATGACACCAGTTCATTAGGTCCAACATGCCTCTTACAGGCCAAATATAACCTAGCCAACATTTTACACGAAAAAAACTCCTAAGTCATACCTGAACTTTTCTGTAAGAAAATGATGGATCTAATGTATCATCCTATGGTACTTCCCACGGCTGATTCAATGCAGGAACTCCTTCAGTCTTTGATAGAAAAAACAGTTAACTACTAAACATGATGAAATATCACACAAAAGTTGAATTTGACCTACGTCAACCAATATCTCAAAGTAAAAAAATTCGGTTGATAGTGAAGTGCATTTGACAATATCTCCAATGTTAAGCCTGGCCTGCATAATGACACCAGTTCATTTGGTCCAACATGCCTCAAACTGCTTACAAGCCAAATATAACCTAGCCAACATTTTACATGAAAATAATTCCTAAGTGTTACCTGAACTATTCTGTAAGAAAATGGTGGATCTAATGTATCATCCTATGGTACTTCCCACCGCTGAATCAATGCAGGAACTCCTTCAATCTTTGAAAGAAAAAACAGTTAACTGCTGAACATGATGAAATATCACACAAAAGTCGAATTAGACCTACGTCAAGAAATATCCCAAAGTTAAAAAAAATCGGTTGATAGTGAAGTGCATTTAACAATATCTCCAATGTTAAGCCTGGCCTGCATAATGACATTAGTTCATTAGGCCCAACATGCCTGAAACTGCTTACAGGCCAAATATAACCTGGACAACATTTTACACGAAAAAAAATGTAGTTCTCTATTTACCTGAAACTACAAAAAGGTTGAGAATTTATTTATCATGATTCTTTACAGCAATAGCAGAAAAACCCAAAAAAAAGTAGCTTTCTATTTACCTGAAGACAAAAGTCAGCGAAAGAACGAAAGAAAGCAGAGAATGTAACTCCCTATTGAATTTTACCTTGGCAGAGTAGTATTAAAAACCTACCGTGAGAAAGGACAAAATTGCATAGTTTCTATCTGACGAAAACTAATCTATTTGCTGGTGTGCATAAGAGCAAACTGTACACTTGTTTCACTAAAAGACAGCAAATTAAGTCTATATGCATGACACACCGATGAAAACTAATCTATGGGCTGATGTTGATAAGAGCAAATTGTACACTTGGTTCACTAAAAGACAGCAAATTAAGTCTATATGCATGACACACATGTGCAGCTAACAAAAAATACAAACAAATAATGGGTAAATATAAACATTGGAGATGCCTATCCAATTCTCCATTCCGGTAGGCTACGTATCTGCATGTGCAGTGCTTTTTTTTTCCTTTTTTTTGTTTACAATTCGTAGAAGCAACATACGTATTTGAATTGGTAGAGAAGGGCGACGCTGTTGATAAGAGGCACCAAACCAGTTCTAAACCGTTAAGTTTTGTTGTCAGAATGTAATCCAGGTAAAAAAAACTCCAAACGAAGTGTGTATTACAAAGTAATCTGAGGCCAATTTTCAGGAAAAGTAAACGTGATGTGTAAACGCTATATGGCTTCTTATTGTATAATGGGAACAGGACAACTTAAATAGTAAGACCTATCTCAGTTCAATCAAAGTGCAAGTCATGGAGAGTTTGCCGGCCATACAGCATGCACCTGGCGTTCAGATGCAAGAGGTAAGTTTGCATTTACACTCGCATGATGGAACCCCCAGTTGAAACTGGTTATGTGAAAAAAACATTTGGATACTAGCAGGACAATAAAGTACTCCTTTCCATCTTTTGCTCCCTAATTTTCCTGCTTCCATCAGGGTAGTCTAGGTTTTTCTGAACAGGGATCATATTGTGAATCATTTTGCAGGTTCCACCTGATTTTTTCATCCCAGATATTGATGAAGATGAGTTGGATCCTGATGAACGTGTTGATCGTAAGTGAAATACTTCTGGCACGCCTTACCGTGTTCATATAGATGAGTAATGATTTGTCCGGGAACCTTCTGTTCTCCTCTAGAAGATGTGCACGGTACATCCTCAGTCAATTTGCATTTTTAAAAAACAAAATAAATGTGATGCATTTGTTCTTAATTGACATGTTTATATTGTATAAATTCCCAGTTTTCATGTTTTTGAAACTTTCCTGCTCAAGCACAGCTTGTTTTTAATTTCTGGTGTCTTGTTTCTCGTTCTGGAAGCCATTCTTTAGCTGTCCTGTTTGAACTTCGTCATCGTACTTATTACAGAAACTGTGCAATATGTTGTGCAGAGCATACCCAAGACAAGCAGATCCACCGCGACGACGAGTACTATGAAGGCGACAACGACAACGACCATGACGATGGCGCACATTGAAATCGTCCTTTGGAGTTTGTAGCTGGGAAGTGAAACTCTTTGCTGCTGCTGCTCTGCAGTTCAACAACCCGAGGTGGGGGGTAGTTTGCCAGTTGACATGTTAGGATCTAACTCTAGGAGGGAAAAGCATTACAGGAGATTCCAACATTTCCTGACTTGTACCGCAAAGTGCAATTTTTCACATTTTTGCATGCTGGAGCGCAAATTCTTAGGGGGCGTATGCGTTTTGGCATGATACTGGTATCGTATTCATCATTTGCGTCTACTGTATATCCATGAAAAATCGATGTGGCAATATACGCCCAGCAACGGTGTGTGTTACAATGTTGATGTAGCAGTAGCAAGTTTCTGCGGCCATTCCGCTGCAGCCTGCATTAGTGAAGCAGGCGAGCCGCGTCATGAACAGGGAAAGCCAATCTCTCTCGGAAGTCTAAAGAGCTCACGACTACGAGGGAGGATCGGGGCTGGCTCCTGAGTGTTCATGGCCTCACGGCATGGTCGCTGGATGTCATTCCAAAGTCCAGATTAAGGATGGGCTCCGCTGCCCCTTCTTCCAACCGGAACGTGCAGCGTAGAAACTTTTTTCTAGAGTACAGTCGCACTCATGGACACACACCACACGTATGCATACACACATGTGGATGCGTCTTTAATATACGCTTAATCTAGAGCGGAGATTGAATTCTACGGAGTGTAGCTACGCGTTTTGATAACTGAACGTATCCACGTGTGCGTGTACTATTTCTGAAGAAATAAACATCCGAAAGATGAGGCAACCTGGATCGATCCCAAGACGGCTGTGTGCACAACTGTGTTGCGAGCCAACCGAGCAAGCGCTTGGTCCTCGCGCAAAAACAGTTGGTCCTTTTAGGGAAGATGGTATGTAGGGGTGGATAACGAGTTGGCTCAGCTCGGTAAAGCTCGTTAAGAAAACGAGCTCGGCTCGGCTTGTTAAGCTAACGAGCAGAATACCGGGCTCGGCTCGGTTCGTTAAAAACTCGGCTCGTTATGTTTGTTAAGAAAGTCAAGAGATCACAGCTTGGGGCTCGTTAGACTTGTTAGGTTCGTTAAAAAGGAAAAACATCCTAATAAGCTTTTCGAAAGTCAAAAGATCACAACTTGAGATTTGAGGCTCTCGCTTCAACTGTCTTGTTTTTAACGAACTCGTAAGTCAACTCAACTCATTTCGTTAAGAAAATAAAGTTTAAACCACTTGGCAAGAACTCAGCTCAGCTCGTTAAGGAACCGAGTTGAATCGAGTAATTGAGTTTTGAGCTTTACGTCCGTCCGTGCCGTGATGATCTTGACTGGGCAAGGTTTGGTGATTTGGGCCCAAGTTGGGACGAATATGCCAAAACAGCTAGTTTGTTCTCTGCGTCTGCCACTGTCATGCTATGATACGCCACTGCCCCCCCTGACAGCGCAACACAAAGCTTCCTCCACTGCACCCATCGGCTCGCTGAATTGTCCTCCTCCTGATCAGCCAGCGGCGCATGGGGATCATCGCGCAGGCGGCTGCGCTGCTGCCGCTGCGTCTCGGGTGCCCGCGCGGCTCCCCGACGCGGCGCCCCGACGTTCGCGTCCCTCAGAGGCAGAGCCGGTGCCGATCCAAGGACTGGCGGGAGGGGGAAGGAAAGGGGAACCCGCGTGCCCCACTCGCTACCCAGCAACAAACCGAGAGCGCAGCAGCACCACGATCCGGGCCTCAAGGTTCCCGCCGGCGGCGGCGCGAGCGGCCAGGCGGTCGGCGATGTCAACGGCAGGAGCGTTAATGGCGGTGTTGCGGGCGCCGCCAAGCCGGTGTTGCAAGCGGCGCCGCAGAGGAGGCGCGCGCCGTATGACGTGGAGGACGAGGCGTGGGGCCTCATCCGGGAGTCGGTGGTACGCTACTGCGGCAGCCCCGTGGGCACGATCGCCGCCTGCGACCCCAACGACGCCAGCCCGCTCAACTACGACCAGGTGTTCATCAGGGACTTCGTGCCCTCGGGCATCGCGTTCCTGCTCAAGGGGGAGTACGACATCGTCCGCAACTTCATTCTGCACACGCTCCAGCTCCAGGTGACGGCCGTCCATTGACGTCTTTCTGTAGCCCCTTCATATTTTGGTGTTAATGTGTATGCAATTGATGTTGACGCTCCTAAATTCTAATAAGATATTGGACATCTAAGCTAGCTCTGGAAAGCACAACTTATGAGAAATCTGTTGAAATCAAGACATGTTTTCATTTACTGAAGTCACCATCCACTTAACAGTTTTGTCAGGAACTACCTTTTGTAGATACCTTTCTGCTAAACAAATTATTATATACTGCCCATGATGTATCAAGTTTCTAATTTGTGAAACCGATTGTTGGCGATCTATAGAGCTGGGAGAAAACGATGGACTGCCATAGTCCAGGCCAAGGGTTGATGCCAGCTAGTTTCAAGGTGCGTGCTATTCCACTTGATGGTGATGACGATGCAATTGAGGAAATCTTGGATCCTGATTTTGGGGAGGCTGCTATGGGCCGTGTGGCACCAGTTGATTCAGGTAAAGTTTTTTTAAACCTTTTGCTTCAGGTTAAGTTGGAGCTGATGATTTTCCTTTGTCTGTCACTTTGCATATAGCATTAAAAAGGAGCGCCTTAATGGTGGATCATATTGCTGAGAGCATATGGAAAATGTTCAGGGGATCTGTCAGTTCAGGAGAGAATTGATGTCCAGACTGGAATAAAGATGATCTTGTCGTCGAATGGGAATCCATGGACATCCATTGGAAATTCAGGTAGCACCAATGTGTGAAAGTAACAACACAGTGAAACATCAGAAACAGGCCCTTTTAAAAAAACATCAGAAAAACGTACACGTAGCAAAGCAAACATATGTGATGAGGATGCAGGTGTAGGCACTAAATAGTAAATACATTTTGAATTCTGATCTTTTTACATATGGAACATGTAATTGAGTTCTTGGGATGTCTTAAATTTCATTTCAATGTTGCTTATTCCATTACACCAAGCACAGTTCTGTTCTGGAACCACACATCTTGTCAATTAAAGCTTTAGTCTTCAGAGACATGGTTATTCAAGACATTCTGATATTACAGCTAATGTCATGTCACATGATCTGCCCCCAGCCCCCCACTACCCCTGTGGATAAATGAGGATTATTTTATGATCTTTATGCCTGATTTTTCATATATCATTTCTGGTGTAAGCACTGTTCTATTCAGCTCTCTTGTGTCCACGTGAGATGCTTACCCCGGAGGATGGATCGGCTGACTTGATCCGTGCCCTAAATAGCAGGCTTATTGCGCTCTCTTTTCATATTAGGGAGTATTATTGGCTTGACAAGAGAAAGCTAAATGAGATATATCGATACAAAACAGAGGAGTATTCTTATGATGCTGTCAACAAGTTTAACATATATCCTGATCAGATTCCTCCCTGGCTAGTTGAATGGATCCCTCCTGAAGGGGGCTACTTCATTGGAAACCTGCAGCGAGCTCACATGGATTTTCGGTTCTTTTCTCTAGGGAACTTGTGGTCAATAGTAAGCAGTTTGGCAACAACCCATCAATCTCATGCTATTTTGGATCTAATTGAAGCCAAATGGTCTGATTTAGTGGCGGAGATGCCAATGAAGATATGTTATCCTGCTCTTGAGGATCAAGAGTGGAAATTCATTACTGGGAGCGACCCTAAAAACACGTGAGCTCTAGATTATCATCTACTTGCAAGTCTTGCAGATTGTTTGCGTTTCTTAATATTTTTTTTCTTTTGCTGCAGGCCTTGGTCTTACCATAATGGAGGTTCCTGGCCAACATTGCTGTGGCAGGTTTGCAACTTATGCATTCTATACTTGCTAAGTGATGTTCCTTGGTCCAGTTTAGCAACTTGAAAGTCGAAATCCTGTCGAGTGTTCAGTTGGATTATTTGTCATCAGTTGTTGCTCTTGCCTATAGTTGTCAATCAATTTCTTGTTATCTGCAGCTCACAGTAGCATGTAGCAAGATGAACCGGCCGGAGATTGCAGCAAGAGCTGTGGAGGTGGCTGAAAGGCGTATTGCCACGGATAAATGGCCCGAATACTACGATACCAAGCGCGCACGATTTATCGGGAAGCAATCTCGGCTTTTCCAGACTTGGTCCATTGCCGGTTTCCTCGTGGCCAAGCAGCTGCTAGAAAACCCTGATAAATCTAGAATACTCTGGAACAACGAGGATGAGGAAATTCTTAACGCTCTGAATCTCATGGCTGATGCATCCAATCCAAAGAGGAAGCGTGGCAGGATAGCACTGAAGAAGACCTACATTGTGTGAGTCCAGCAGCCATTTCAACCTTTAGTGCTCATGGATGTGGCGTCTAGTTATAGGATTGAGGTTATCTTGTACATATTGCCAAGTGGATCTTTGTAGAGAAAATGCCAACTTTGAGTTGTTGTCATGCTGTTATAGTGAGGTATTATTATCGAGCTTTTCTACCTGGCTTCCTAATAATCACATCACCATATGAGCATCATAGGTGTGCTCGAATCTTGGCCTCTAAGATGAGAGAGCGTCTTGGAGCCTGGCTCCAAACATTGCACAGAAAATGGTAGCAGCCTCTAAGCTAAGCTAGAGGCTATCACCAAGCTTGTTTGGCCCACTTGCTAGAGAGAGGTGTTAGGGAATAGAGATGACAGATAAATTATTTTTGCTATTAATTTATTCATTTATGGGTCCCTTCTAGAGACAAGTGAATATTATATTTACCTAAAATGGGGCAAAAATGGGGCTTCCAGGGAGCTGCCGTACGCTCCCAGACTTGTTCCTGCGCGCACACGCATCCCGTTCGTGTGCCGGTCCATCGTAGTCCAGTGGTCCTTGCCCAGCCTCGCTGTTTCCCGGTCGCCTGACTCCTTTGTCCTATGTCGCTCGCCCTACCTTGGTTTGCGTGCCTCACACCAGGCGGAACACACGAGGCGCGCCTCCTTTTTGCGGTCTCGACGTTTCCACTTCTCTTCCCTTCGTTTTCTCGCTTGCTCTTCCCGGGGTTTTCGCCGCAACCGTCTGCACGTCCCCACTCGCTGCCGCCCCCCGTCCTCTTCACTCTGGTACTTCCTTCTTCGCTTCCTTCAAATGTGCCGCGCCGCGTCTACCCCGTCGCGGCTGATTTCGTTGCCCTTCTGCAGTTTGTGGCTGTTGTTCTTCGTTTCCGTCGCCGTTGTCTGCGTGTCCACTCTCGCTTCCGTCGTTGGTCATGCTCCCTCTGGTAGTTCGTTCTTCATTTTATTTGCTTGTTGGCCGCCGCATGTGTTTCCTGTAGTCCTCCCGAGATGCTTTGTTCCCCATCGTTACTAATTTAGTTTCCTTTCTGCAGATTGTGGCGTTGCTTCTTCGTTTCCGTCGCGGTCAATGGCGCGTCCCCTCTCGCTTCCGTTGTCAGCCGTCCTCCCTCTGGTAGTTGCTTCGTCATTTGATTTGTTTCTTGGCCACCGCATGTAGTTCCTCTCGTTGTTACGAGATTTCCGCAGGTTTTTAGCCCCCATCGGCGCTAATTTTGCTGCACTTCGGCAGGCTATACTTTCTGTTCTTCATGCTGCGTAAGCGGAGGCCGACCTCCACCCGCAGCGCCGAACCCCACCACCGGCTGTCGCTCCATCGTCTATTCACCGCGCGCTCGCGCCGCCCGCCGCCGCCGCAAAGTTAGAGAGCTTAGAGGCTTCGTTCGGTTGGGAAGATCGTGCCGCGTGGGTGGACTAGACGCCATGGGGGAGCCTCAGCCGAGCAAGGAGCTCCTGGACCTTCCCTCCGAGCCCAAGCCGCCCTCCTTCATCGGTGCCGCCCCTCTTCCTCTCTCTCTCTCTCCCCCACCTCCTCTCCCCTTCTCTCACCTTTTCTTTGCCCTCGAATCTTTGTCTCCCCCGTGTTTCATTTCCTTTGTAATGTTTGGGTTTGTACGATTTCTTGGGAGAGATTGCAAAGGCGAACGAGAAATTGCAGCTCGATGCGCAAGTACGCTTCTAATTGATCTTACATTTGATAGGTGTTCCGGCTATTCATTGGGTCCAATTTACGTTTGTGCAGAGTAAGCCTCCTGAAGAGTATGACGTAGAAACGCTTACCGGAAACGAAAAGGAATATATTGTCTTCCCAATCATGGAATACACACCTTGGTGTTCTTATGAAGGCATCAATATCTATTTTTTACATGGGGAAATTGGCTACAGGACATTTCAGATTAGCATCATTTGCTAACGGACATTTAAAATTTATGGTTTCATCAGAACACACTGATAAAAGATGTAATTTTCCCGTAAAACACTAAGACGATTATATTATATTATTTTCGGGTGTAAGAGAAGAGAGAAAGCACATGAAATATACCTTTTGTCCTTAGGTCTCCTTCCTCTTCTTTTGCTCCTCTTTCGGGCTTTGCCTTCCCCTTTATGTAACGACAGTCTAAGGACGCGCTAGCCGCTTGCTTCTATAAACCAAGTAGCAGCAACAACAGCTAGTACGTGTGCTTCACACAACATAAACACAGGCCAAACACATGCATGGCCTTCTCCTCCTCGTCGTGGCGCAATGCCTCCTGTCGCCGGCCTATTTCTCCGGCGCCAGGGCCAGCCACCCGCCGCAGCCGGTCCGGTGCGCGGCAGGCACGGCCGACTGCACCGTCACCAACGCGTACGACGCGTACGGCGTGTCCACGCCGCGGCCGCGGTGTACGCGGCGTCGGAAGTGGAGCTCCTCGCCGCGGTGGCCAACGCCACGGCGTCCAGGACCAAGATGAAGGTGGCCACGCGCCTCTCCCACAGCGTGCCCAAGCTGGCCTGCCCCGGCGGCGACCGCGGCCTCGTCATCAGCACTAACACGCTGAGCCACGTCGTCGGCGTGGACGCCGGCAGGATGGAGATCAGCGTGGAGAGCGGCGTCACGCTGCAGCAGCTCATCGACGTCTCGGCGAGGGCAGGGCTGGCGCTGCCGCACACTCCGTACTGGCTGGGGCTGACGATCGGCGGGTTGCTGTCCACGGGCGCGCACGGGAGCTCCGTGTGGGGTAACCGGGTAAGGGCGCCGCAGTGCACGAGTACGTCGTGGGCATGAGGGTTGTCACGCCGGCTCCGGCGGGCTAGGGGTATGCCAAAGTCCGGGTGCTCGCCGCCGGCGACCCGGAGCTGGATGCCGCGAAGGTGTCCCTCGGGGTGCTCGGGGTCATTTCTCAGGTACAGTGTGATCATGCATGCGCATCCCTTGTAGACGCTACAAATTTCACAGCATCGCCATCGTTTTCTAGAGTACGTACTGTTTTGACACGTGCATGCTTACTACAGGGATTAATTGGTTGGTTTTGGTTTCTGCTAACAGATTTGATCAATATATAATAAATATAGAAAATACTGTTCCCCAAAAAGATGCTCTATATACTCCATTATGTGCATTACCAATCTGTGTTCTGCAGTTCTACTCACAAAGTAATCAGCCAACCTGTTTTCCCAATGAATGCCCTCGTACGGTCGAAAGGCCAAAGCGCCAAAGAGAAGAGCAAGAGGAGAGTAAAACGACATTGCACGTACTTTCTCTCTCCTCTTCTACTCGAAGATAATATAATAATCGTCTTAGTGTCTTACAGTAAAATTACACTTTTTATCAGTGTGTTCTGGCGAAACTAAAAATTTTGGGTGTCTGTTAGCAAAGAATGCCAATCTGGAGTGTCCTGTAGCCAATTTCCCCTAATCATAATTAAACCCAGCTTACACTATCAGCAATAAAACATAATACCAGCAAGTAATAAAAGACTATAATAATATGTATCCATGAAATTCTTTCAATTTATCTAAAGACAATATTATACTCAACAGTAACATCAGGAAACCATCAATCTGCAGCATAAAGCACAGATGATTAATGATAGAGTGTGCTCTAAGAAGAAGAGATGCAAAAGAACAAGCCTTTGCCATCTCAACCCTATTGTCTATACTCTTCATTAAATGATTATGACAAAAGTTTCTAATCTTGAGCTCTAATCAAACTTTACAGAACTGTCAATATAACCTATCTGTTAAAGACCACAGAAAAGACTTCCAGACTAAAACAGTATATCATATGATAACTGAAAGATCTCTAGATGACTAACAATAAAAGATCACTCTTTGAAACAACTGATCAAAATACACATGATCAGAAATAAACCCAAAAGGGCTAATAGAGTAATCAGACTGTAAGCAAGAGATCAATTAAATCATCAGATTTAAAGCAATTATATATCTTTGGAAGAACAGAATAACTTCAAGTCTAATAACAGTAGATCTAAGAGACAGAAGCAGGAAACTCACTAGAGCTCAAGTTAGAACTAATTATCATAAGCAATTTTAGTATATGACTAACTTCATCATAGAGCATTAACAGAACCCATTGGTTAATTTGCAATATCTCCAGAACTAGTCTCAGATATCAAAATATCACAAGTCAAGAATATCAACTAGTACTGCAAATATATATGCAAGGATCAACCGAACTGCCGCAGAGGTGCAATACTCACTGAAGCGGTGGTACTCAAAATCACCAAGATGCAACCGGCAAGGCATGTCGAAAGACACTGACCCTGAAAAACTATCGTCCTGCAAACCCGAGCAAAAGACGAAGCAATCGAAGATACAATAAGCAATTGAAGATACAATGGCACACTTCCTTCTTCAGAACCGACCAAAGAACGAAGCCGAGGAACTGAGACGATGCCGCACAAGCCCACTCAACAAAGTGCTTTGGCCAAAAGCACTAATCAGCACCGATTAATCAAACCAGATGATCTTCACCATCGAATACCCACTCTAGAACAGTTCGAAACCAAGTCACTAGTCACAAATGTCAAGATCTTCCTCAAGGAATTCAAGACGGAATCACACAAGAGGAGATGAGACAAGATGCGCTAGGAAGAAGGGCTCCGGACCGAACCACCTCCAAAGAACCAGGATCCACCAGGAGATCTCAGGAGTGAGGGAAAAACCCCAAAACAGATCGGAAGAGCAATCACCAAAACCGGGAAAAAGGAATGGGGATTTCTTTCTGTTCTAGGGTGTCCTTGGAGGTGTCGCCGCTCACCTTTTTTAAGAGAGGAGCTTGAGAGAGCCACCCGGTCACTGCTCAACTGCCGATGCACGAAGCGCTTGGACCGGTTAGTGCCTCTTGGATCGCCACACCTCACCCAAATCGCCGCCATCTTTGGGAGGAAAATCGAAGGGCTAAGCAACCGAACGAAAGTGAATTGGCCCAACGAAAGAGAAAAAGCACGAGCCTTATTTCCTCCTCCTCTACTGACCGGAGAGCCCCGACGCACTCTCCCTTTTCTTTTCTTAATATTTTTCTCAAAATGAAAATTTGCAAGAAAGCCCTTGCCACAGCCAACACCCTTTTCCTTTGATCTTGACAACTCACCAGGCTTTGAACCATGGATCCCACCAACACCACATCCTTTGGTGCCGAAATCAGCTCCTTCAGTGCCGACAGAGCTAACAGCAGCCTTTTTGTTGGTTGGAGCTGGAGTTGTGGGTTCATCCTGAAGGGCCTCCAGCTGCTTACTAGTGTGAGAATTCGAACCTTTTGCCTCACAATGCTTGTGGGGTGCCACTGCTGCAGCTGCTTCGGGTTTAACCTTCTTCTTCGTGGAGGTTTTATTGCGAAATACTGGCCTCACCAGGCGTGAACCGCCTACTGGAACAACCCGGGGGATAGTAGATGTTTTTGCAAATTTGCCCTTCCTCTGTTTTACCGCTGCTGTTCCCACAGATGGATCTTCACTTGCCTCTGATGACTTATTACTGATCACATCTTGGATTCTGGTTTTCTGGTCCTTAGCTGTGGTTGGAGATGCTGATCGCAAATGCTTGTTAGCTGAGCTCTTATTGTGCACCTTATTATTGGCTTCAATTGACTTAACCGATGAACCTACTGCAGCCTTTTCAGGCAAAACAGATATTTTCCCGGCCTTATTCTTCTCATCCTTCTCCTCGTTGGTTTGAACCACAACAGACGTATAAAGCTTTTTAATCGCCCCAGCTTCCAAAGCATTTGACACACGTACCGGCTTTGACATCCTCTTCATGGCAGCCATCTCCGACGCCTGGGAGATGCACATCTTCCTCAGGGCCTGCTTCAGGCTCACGGACTCCACAATCTCCGAGCTCGACACCGGCGACTTCCCGAGCGCAATAAGCCTCCTATCCGTGCTCGTCTGCCAAGAAGCTCGGGCCGAGGTGCGCACATTGATCGATCTGATGAGCCGGTCGAGGTCGTCCTCATCTGAGTACGACCGCGCTCCATGCTCCTGCCCCACCTGCTTCACCCTCACCCTCAGGTGGGCGACCCCGCCCGGACCGGCATCTTTAGTCTCATCCACCAATTCGACTATCTCCGAGCACCCTGAAGAACCCATCCTCTTTGAGCACTGCTGCCTCCGGAGCTGCAACTACAGCATTAACTTGCGGGGCTTTGCAACCAACAACCACATCTGGGTGGAGGCCGCACAACGGCTGATGCGTTTCAGGTTAGGACCGGCGGGTGCCTGCAGTTTGGTGACCAAAGAAGCAGCTTTCCCGGATCAAGAACCGGCAGGCCCCTGCAAGAGAGCAAGCATGAAGTGGATCAGGTGGTGCAAAAAAAAGTTCTCTTTTCCTTCAAAAAAAGAAGAAACTAGTAGTACTACCAACTTTTTTTTATTAATTAATCCTTTTTTAAATTTTATTTTAAAGTTAACATCCGCGAACTTTATTTCCAATTCTAACCTCTTTGGTCACGCCACCACCCGTGGTGTGACAAAACAATATTGTCACACCATAGGATAAGTCCGCTAAAATAGCACCTTTTGTTACGCCACTAGTGGTGGTGTGACCAAACAACACTATCACGCTACGGACGGTAACGTGACAAGAGCTTGCCTAGAAACGGGCTAGCGTGACAGTGTTGTTTTATCACGTCATGGGTGGTGACGTGACCAAAAGGGGCAGTAAAGTTCGCGGGAGGTTAACTTAAAATAAATAAAGGGTTAATTAACAAAAAAAAATCTAGCATTACACAACAAGGCGGGGTTGAACACTAGCGTAGTGAAGAAAAAGCTTAAAAATCTCAAGAAAAACTAGAGCTTGAGCCGATCTTGGTGCCCCCTGCTCCTTATTATCTTCCCCGGTGAGCTCCCCCACTCCGTAGTTGAAATTTGAAAAAAAAAGAGTAAATCTCAGAAAACCTAGGTTTTAAGGTATTAGTAACACAAAATCCAATACTTTGAGATTTTTTTTTAGAAAACCACAGGTTTTAAGACATTAGTAACACAAAACCCTATGTTTCGAGATTTGTTTTTCACAAAACCACATGTTTTGAGGCAGTACTAATACAAAACCCCACGTCGTGGGGTTTTCTGAAAAAATTTCAAAACGTGAAGTTTTGTGTTACTAATACCTCAAAACCTAGGGTTTTCTGAAATTTAAGTTTGAGCTCAGAGCTAGCCAAAAGAAGCCAACCCAAACAAAAGGACAAAAAAAGAAGAATTATTTGCAAGAGAAGCCGGGCGGTTTGGGTGGGAGAACCTTACCGGCGGATTTAGGGTTTTGAAGGAGAGGTGACGAATAGTAAGGAGGAGGCGGAGGAAAAGGAGGTGGGGACAAGAGTTGAAGTGGAAAAAGCTGCAGCACTCGCTGCTGTCTCAGCTTGAGCAGCGGCAGCGGCAGGAGTAATGCGCGCAAATCACGAGGAGCAAAGAGGAAGATGAAATGAGAGCTGCCTCTCCTCCTGACCCCTGACAAGTCACACCTATGCCCTACTCTCTCTCACACACACACTCACTGTCCTTCCTACTATCATGGCCACCGTATCCGCAAAAAAATTCCCGTATTTATGGAGCCAGTTATTAATACTGGGGGCGCACGCCTGGCCTGGTTCTTTATTTATGGAGCCAATTATTAATACTGGGGCGCACGCTTGGTCCCGGCCCGACCGCGGCTGCCCACTCACAGGCTCGCTTCGCCTAGTTGCGTCGAGTTAGGACTGTGGCCACATGCCCACATGGTGGATGCTAGGGCCTGCTGTACTAGAGATTTCATGTCATCCGGTCATTAAATCTAACAAGATTTGATTTGCCCATCTGGGCTGAAATTCTCGTTCTGGTAGAACATTGATAATTTGATTCTCTTTTGGTTAACGTCCAATGGGCAAAAGCAATGAAACAGCTGGATAAATGTTACTTTTGACCTGCTAAGTTACGACTCCTCTTTCCTCTTTTTAGTGTAAGGGTTTTGCGTGACATTGATAGTTTTAACGAGATGCTGGTTTAGGTGTACTAGTGCATTCCCCTTGCAAGAAACTAGCAGTTCTCGTGTTAAGAGTGGTGTCGCATTTTAATTCTTGAACAATGAAAACCAACTGACTGAAGATAGTTTGATGACAACTGACTATGCAAAGCAGTTGTTGTATCACTCCTGCTGTAAATCTGGTTGATCAGGTGATAGTATTATAGTAAACAACAGTGACCACACTTGTATCCTAAATCATGGATGTGACAAGTCTGAATATGTAGTTCCTCTGGTTGGCCTAAATCACCTTCGCCCCGCTGATCCTTTCTGCCAAACTGGTGTTCCTCGCCTCGCCGAGCAATGCAGTCGCCATTGTCACGCCGCCGGTGGGGTTATCACTGGCAGCTAGCCGGGCCCCTCCGTGTCGCCACATTCGCAATGGCCCCGGCCGATGCTCCCACCGTGCATCGCCCCGGCTGGTGCCGTGTGGGCTGATGCATTGTACGCAGAATTGAAAACCGCATTAAACATAATTAATGTATGGATTAGCGCGATTCAAATGTTCGGTTTGAACTGTTCTCAACGGGCTGTAACAAGGTGAGCAAGTGAGCACGTGTGTATTCTTTTTTGCTTGCTTCAAATAGGTATGAACATGCTCCACTTATAAATGGGCATCATTCCACCTAGTGGCAATGTGGTACATAACTCCCCATCTTCCATTGTACATGTATGGGTATTTAGGATTTATTATAATTTCTAGATAATTTTATATGGGCCAAGCCTAATAACCCAAATTCTCTAACAAGTAGCACTCGCTACACACAGATCCATTGATATAGCAATCTCGAGTAGAATTCTTGTTCTCGTTCTTATTACATTACCTCCGTTTCTTCTGAATAGATTTCATGCAGTCGAACTGTAGAGTCTAGACCCCATTAGGGGATTTATGGTTTGAAGTTTGAACACTCAAACCCCCTTCCCAGTTTCATGTGATTTCTGATGACGTGGTTTTCCAGCATAGCAAGGGAGGCAAATTGTTTCCCGCATCGTACTTTGCAATGAACCCGAAGCTAAGGGTGTCAACAAAACGAATCGAACAGTGGTCTTCCGTATTCGTATTTTCTAAATAAATACAAATACGAATTCGAATATTGTCGAATACGAATCAAATGCCTACTCAATTCGGTCAAATTCAAATATTTTCATAACTTACGTAATGCCAAGATATTTATGACACATTATCCTCGTACATAACACACTTAATCATTATAGTTTATCTATTTCACCTATACACATGAATTCACATTAAACTAAAAATACTAATCCAACTAATTAGCCATACTGCAATAAAATATGTATATTGTTTTATCGAATTCGAATACGAATAGTGCGGATAAAATAACATTTCGGATGGCAAAAGTCCATACCATATTCGTATCCATATTTTTATGCGAATGCGAATACGAATACGAATACAAATAGGAGAGAAATTGTTAATCAGATGAAAAAAATCTATACCATATTTGTATCCTATCGAATATGATAGTCGAATAAAACAAATAATTCGTATCTGATTGACACCCCTACCCAAGGCAGCGATGGTTTTCCTACCATGAGCCGCTACTCCCTAGGTCGCCTTCTAGTGACTTCCTTGCTTCTTCATGTTGAACCAATTGGACTAGAGAAGAAGACAAAACTGATTCGGTCAGGTCAAACCAATTTGCCACATTAAAGAGTCTAGTACCGACCACTTCCGCACACTCTCACTACGTATCAGTTGAGGAAAGTACCAGAAAATAGTTATAGGGGAAATAAAACATGGGCGTAATTCTAAGTGGGTTTTTGTTTGCAAATTTACCCGTTTTTCCTTTTACTTTGCTTTATATATGCTATACTTTTAATCTTCCCCTCGACCTTCAAACCCATAAGTTTCTGAGCTTTTTTTACATAACATCCCAAATCATAAAAAACCAATCGAGGTTATAAATTCCATTACCCACCGAGATTCCAGTAATAGCACTATTTACCAGCAGGGTTCAAAGATTAAAGAAGTTGTTTGGTTTTCTTCTGATGGTTGTCAATGCTTGCCTTACAAAAAATTGGTAGTGTTAACCAAACTTTGGCAATATTCTTTCCCCTTAGCTCTCTAGTTCATTCTCCCCCTCAATCTTTGGACAAAACATTGGTAGGGTTTGCAATGTACGTTTTTATACAGATAATTGTCGACATTTCAAGCATTACATGAAACACGCGCGAGTTTATTACAATCGGGATGTAGGAGGAGGGGTATTATCATATGTAACCCGATCAAATAGGATACTCTTTGTTTATTTATCGGTTTAATATGGATGATGTTCTTTAGTACTATATTGTACGACAAGCTAGATAAGGTTGTGCATGAACTAACTGAGGGAAATACGAGGCATGTAGATCATATAATGATGTACCGTAACCTCCGACTTGTGTGCGTTTCGAAGGCTACGGTACATCGTTATATGATCCGCATGCCACACATTTCTCTCAATTGGTTCATGTGCAATGTTATCTAGCCTGTGGCACAATACAATATTAAAAAAATATCGTCCACAAAAAACTGATAAATTAACAAAGAGCGTCCTATAGCATAAAAAATAGGTGTGTGCAACTAGTCTCCACAGCAATATCTTTTCTTGCTGAGCTCACCTCATCACATAGTAGCACCTTCGATGCATGTTTAGGGCACAAAACATGACCATTATCCTATAGCATAAAAAATAGGCATGTTAGAACATTACAGTAGTGATGAGAAATAAGGAATTTTGAAGCACGATTGATTTCTGACTCTAAGTTCATAACAGTAAGAACTAAGAAGACTTCAACAGATCACCTCTGACTTGATAGATGCAAATGATCCGATTGTATTACCTGACTGATTCTAAATGAATGGCAGAAAGAACATTCATCCTCAAATAAGTTGATTGGTGTTTGTAGTCTCTTCAAGCCAGTAGCATCTTTGTTGTCTTCCTATGACATAACAAAAACGTAGCAAGCATGTCAGTGCACCGTATAGTGAAGAACGTAGTAAGGATGCAAATTATGCATAACTCATACAAGTTTCGCTGTACATAAGAAAACAAGGCTGAGAAAACATTACATTACGACATCGAATAACGACCAGACGAGCCCAGTCTGTTGGGACAATCCTTCGCTGAGTGCCCAGGGTAGCGCTCGTATGTAGAACGTGCTAATACTGCTACAAGTACCACTACTACACAAAGGGTCATTACAGACGGTTCGAAACCGTCATCACAAACGGATTTTGAACCGTCTAAATTTATATGTCTGTGATAATAGGCGGTTATCACAAACAGTTTTTGAGCCGTCTGTGATAAGTCATAACACAGACGATTTTTTGTTGAAACTGTCTGTGAATGCATACTATCACAGACAATTTCCACCAACAACCGTCTGTGAAATAAAGGATATCACAGACGGTTTTATTTACAAACCGTCTGTGATTGGATACATATCACAGACGGTTAGTAAAAATAACCGTCTGTGATATCCTACTTATCATTGACGGTTTTATAGTATAAGCTGTCTGTGATAGTAGGCCTTCACAGACGGTTTATATGATAAAACCATCTGTAATAGTTCGTTATACATAACTATTTTTTTTTGATTTTCGGCTAGCCTCAGGAATTTCTAGCCATGCCCTCTGAAAACAAGCAAGCAGAAAACAGATAAATAATAGTTGAATCAATTGTTGACAACTCAAAGTGATCATTTATAACTCAAAATCAATTACAAAAAAAATATGTTCACGTATTGTCGCTAGAGTTACAATTGAATTAGAAGTACTCAAAGTGAATTACAATTGAATCAATTATTTGAAGGTCGTTACTCTCCGTCGACGTTAACGATCTCAGATCATAACGCATAAATCTAAATCGAGATTCATGCCCAATAAGCTAGCAAGAGTAAAGTAGTATATATATATATATATATATATATATATATATATATATATATATATATATATATATATATATATATATATATATATATATATATATATATTGATGAGGACATCCTTTCCACTATTACAACCATACATATTGCTTCTACCCTTCCACTTGATATGCAAGGACCAATTACTAGAGCTCGTGCTCGCCAACTAAATTATCAGGTAACTTCGTTTCTAGGAGTTCATAATTGTTCCATTGAGGATGTATTGCTACATAAGTCTCATGATGTTATTCTACTCAGGAACAAAGGCAAGGGGAGTACCACTACCACCACAACAAGTCAGATCAATTCGGAATCAGCCTGACAACACCAGCTTAAAATATGCATAACTTTCATATACGGAGTCCGTTGAAGGTCCACGAGTACTTGATGGAAAGCTTATTTCGTCCTCTTTCCAACGGATCTGGCCTCACCTCTAAATTCCTTATGTACGGACATCAATCCTCAAAAGAAAATATCGTATCACCTGTTTAGGCCAATTTGGGCCTTGTAATCGTACTCAACTTGGCCCATATGCTGGCGGGCCACCTAGGGAGCGTGCACTGTTCACATGAGCAGTAACATGAATAGTACCACCCCCTTAGTTCTATTAGATGTGTGGCTCCTCATCCCCTATTTAAGGAGGTCGCACCCCCTCTAGTTTTCTTGGATTTTGTTTATGTTTAGTTTGCCTTCGTTGCAACTTGTATCTTTTGCGTGTGTCGACGAGACCACCCAGTCAATATCCTTATTTAGAATCCCAACTCAATTCAAATATTTTAATTCCTATTTGTAATTTCAGATTGCTTTATTTTGTTCTTGCGTGCTTCTTCGGTGTATGCAGGAATCGACCTTCGTGGTCAGGTCATCCGGGTATTCATGCACAGTTGATAACGACTTGTCGAGCAGTTCAGCGATTACGTGGTTTCGATCCTTGCGTGTTCATAGCCAGGATCGTGAGAGTTGAGCGACTACTACCGAACTTACCTTCTCATTGAAAGATTGGGCAAAAACAGGACCTTCGTGGTTCATCAAGTGGTATCAGAGCTACAGTTCATCGGTGAGAATTTTTTTCCTACAGTCCAAATAGCCACAAAAATAAAAAAAAATATAGGTTTAGTTCATCGTCCAAACCAATATGTGCCTTTGCAATTTTTTCTTTTTAGTTTGTGTTGTTGAATTTTCGTTGCATGGTCGAGTCATTGTGCTGGTTTCCTATCTAGATTAGTCTAGTCTAGGGTTTCTTGCAAATCATCTAGTCATGTTCTTCCTTCGTCCCGTGCGTGCTCCAAGCAAGAGACGGCGGCGGCTGAAAGGATTTGTCACTACTCGCTGCCCAAGAGCACAGGATAGGGTTAGGAGAAATACGGAAAAAAAAATAGCAGAACTATTTTCGGCGCCGTCGTCTCGTGGGCGTGTCTTCGTCGCCGCCGTCAAGCGAATCACGCCAGCATCGCCCATCCGCACATCGCCTCGGTCGAAGCGCCAGTGCCCTCCGTCCAACCGGTGACCGTCACGCAGCTTCGCCTTCGGTCCAAGCGGCGTCAGCATCCACCTTCGGTCCCTTCGGCACCAGCATCGTCCGTCGCGCGACGCTTAACCGGCCGCAACCGCCGCACGCTCGACTTCGGTCCAAGCGGCGCTTCGCGTCGCTTCGCCGGGATCCGCGGTTACGGAGCGTCCGCTGCTGCCAATCGTCGCCGTCGCTGCCACATCAGGGAGCTCGCCTCTGAATCCGGCCAAGACCGATGCGCAATCGCCACCCATCGCCGCCCACGCCTCAGACGTCGCCGCCTCGCTACGGGTTGCCACCACAGGATCGGCTGGGACAACCGCCGTCGCCGCATCAGGGAGCTCGCCTCCAGATCCAGCCAGCATCACCGCGCCACCGCCGCCCGCTGTCGTCCCCACCTCCAGACGTCGCCGCCTTCACCACCGGGCCGTCACCGCAGGGACAGTCACCGGGAAAGTTGCCGCCGCCGCATCAGGGAGCTCGCCTTGGGATCCGTGGTCGTGCGAGCCGTCACTACTGCCGGTCGTCGCTGTCGCCGCCGCATCAGGGAGTTTGTTTCTGGTTGATTCACGGGAGGTTACAAAGCCCTCAGAGTAAAGTCTCAATTTGTTTTGGTTCCAGTAGCTTCTGAGGTATAAAAAAAAGAGAAAAAAAAGAAAGACAGAGAAGAAAAAAAAAGAAGAAAGAAAGAGAAGAAGTAAAAAATTCAGAGTTGTCTCTTTTCTTGACTTATTTCCTTGTTCAGTTTGGCATAGTCATCCATTGCTTGCTTGCCTTGTTAGTTCTTGTGCTAGCCTTCCGTTGTTACTACTAGTCGTTCTTGTGAGTTGCTCTAGCTAGGCTTGGTTTAGACTAGGACCAGCACTTGTGACTAGTACTTTGAACTGCTTTTCAACTTTGCATACTGATTTGAATAATTGCTACTCCTTTGCTACATACTAGCCTTCCGAGCTCCACTTCCTACTAACTCAACAGGTGTCGTTCCTCATAATCGTTGGGCTAATCGCAAGTAAGAGTATCACGAACCAGCCACCGGTTGTACCACTTCCTTCTTTGCATTGGTAAGAACTTGTAAGGCGGGTATAAGCTTGAGTGTGAGTGACTTGTGAAACTCCGTAACCTAGTAGTTCATAGGGACATATACACTGTGATTTGTTCTTTGCTTTGATACTAACAAGGACAGGTTCATGGTCACAAGGGGAGAACAAAGAGCCCAACATTGAGGAAGATGCACCTCTCACGCCTCGCACAAAAGACATCATGTAGCGCTTTTCACGCTTGCTGAATCAACATTCGGAGCATATTGAGGGGGTTCTAGATCACACCAGTAACGATCTTGCTGTGATGGCTACACGTGTGGAGCACTAGAGAGAGCTCCACCTCCTATTGCCGCTTCCTCATTGCTTCAAGCGGTAACAACCACGCCATAATCCATCCGTTGCTAGCTCATGGGCCGATGAGGTAGAAGATGAAGTGAACCTATATGTTGCTGATACGGAGTCCGATGGTGGTGTCATTCCCAACAATGATCGTGATCATCGGCAATGACGCTTCAATCGACAAGGTATGGGAAGAGGTCCACCACGTGAGGTACATGACCATAATGATTCACTTGGTAAAATTAAATTCACTATGCCTCCTTTTGCTAGTAAATAAGATCCTGATGCTTATCTCACATGGGAGTTAGTTGTAGACCAAAAATTTGCATGCCATGAATTTTCTGACAATAAAAGGGGTTAGGGCTACTACTAGTGAGTTCACAGATTTTGCTTCTATTTGGTGGAATGAATTGTGCCGTAATGAACGAAACATACCTAGAACTTGGGATGCTATGAAGAGAGCGATGCGAGCTAGATTTGTGCCGTCATACTATTCTCGTGATTTGCTTAATAAATTGCAACGCTTAAGACAAGGTAGTAGTTCTGTAGAGGATTATTATCAAGAATTGCAAACTGGTTTGTTGCGTTGTGGTTTAGAAGAAACTGAAGATGCTAAGATGGCTAGATTTTTGGGAGGTTTAAACTGTGAAATTCAGGACATACTTGACTATAAAGAATACAGTTCTATTACTCGTTTGTTTCACCTTGCTTGTAAAGCTGAGAGAGAGAGGTACAGGTAGGGATGGAAAATGGTAAAGGATAATCCGTTTTATCCGATGTTCGTATTCGAGAAAATGTAAACGGTAAAGGATAATCCGTATTCGAATAGAAAACGAATCCAAATCTGGATACTATCCGGGGTTTTTTTTTCTGGATACGAATCCGGATGTGGTATGAGAAATAATGTCGAATATGAATACGGATTCGGATAGTATCCGTATTCGGAAGAAAATGCCAGCAAGCACGCGTGCATGGGGGTGGAAAATGCCAGCAGGCACACTCGGGCAGCACGGCAATCACCGAGCGGCCCAAGGCTTAGTGGCTCACGGGGCAGCAAGTAAATGGACTAGTGGTTAGGTAACAAGTTGTTGGGCTAGGCCTCAGCAAGTAAATGGGCTAGGCGGTTAGAACTTAGATTAAACACAGATGTGAATATGTGATGATGCCCATCTGTCATTGTGCCGCTTGATCAAAGATTCTACTGGGCGCTATAAGATTCTTTACTATACTGTAGATGTGTAGTACTAGTTATGTATATACGTTACATAAATTTGTTCTACTAAGATTTGTCGTAAAAGTTGTAGGATATTCGCATTCGACCGAATTGAGTACATATTCGATTCGAATTCGGTTTCGTTACAAGATTCGATTAGTATTCGTATTCGTTAATATTCGTATTCGTATTCGTTTTAAAAACATAGATTCGTATTCGTATTCGAGACTATTCGATCTGTTTCCACCCCTAGGTACAGGGACGTCAATCCAGAAACAAAGGAAATTTTACAGGTTCTTTTGCAGGTCGCCCAACTCAAGGGCAATCAAGAGCACCATTTACTCCCTCGGTAACACACACACTTACGAACTCCTCCAATAGCCGGCGTCCATCTACTTCCACTACACCATCACGTGCACTGGAAACGAGCAAGAGCATGGTACAAGCCCCCGCACAAAGTTCATCTTCAGTTGCTTCAATAGGTAGAGCACGAGAAATACAATGCCATCACTACAAGGGCTATGGACACATGATGCGAGATTGCCCTAGCAAGCGAGCTCTCTTGATAAAGGACAATGGTGAGTATACTTCAGCTAGTGATATTGAGGAAGAATATGTTATGCTCGCAACCGACCCCGTAGGTGATGATCAAGAATCTGAGCGAGACGAGGAACAATATGGTGCTGAAATTACAGATAAGTATTTTAGCCTTATAGTGAAGCGTGTACTTAGTGCACAAATGGAGCGTGCTGAGCAAAATCAACGCCACAATCTGTTCCAAACAAAACTTGTCATCAAAGAGCGTTCATGTCGTGTGATCATTGATGGAGGAAGTTGCAACAATTTGGCGAGCATGGACATGGTTGAGAAGCTTGCATTGACCACACAACAACACCCTCGTCCATATTATATTCAATGGTTCAACAATTCTGGTAAATTGAAGGTAACTCGCATTGTGAGAGTATATTTTTCTATTGGTTCTTATCATGATTATGCTGATTGCGATGTAGTACCTATGCAAGCTTGCTCTTTGTTGTTAGGTAGATCTTGGCAATATGGTCGAGATATGGTGCATCATGGTAGAACTAATAAGTATAATCTCATGTTTAAAGAAAAGAAAATCACTTTGCTACCCATGTCTCCTGAAGCTATTTTAAAGGATGAATTAGAGAGAGCTAATAGACAAGAGAACAATAGCAAAAGTGAAAAATCAAATTGTAGCTAAAGAACTTGTGCACCCGAAGAAGAAAGAACCTAGTGCTAGGAAAGGTGAAATTAAATTAAAAGGTTCTGTTTTACTTGCTACCAAGTCTGATATTTGTGAGATGGAAGAAAGCAAATCTGGTTGCTATGTTTTAGTGTGCAAAGAAGCCTTGTTTTCTTTTGAGGATATGCCTCCTTCTTTGCCTCTTGCTGTTGCTCGCATTTTGCAGGAGTTTGCTGATGTGTTTCCAAGTGACATACCCCCAGGGCTGCCTCCAATTCGGGGAATTGAGCATCAAATTGATTTAATTCCAGGAGCCTTGCTTCCCAACCGTGCGCCATATCAAACCAATCCTGAAGAGACTAAGGAAATTCAGCGTCAAGTGCAAGACTTACTTGGCAAAGGGTACATACGCGAAAGCCTTAGTCCTTGTGCTGTTCCTGTGATTTTGGTACTTAAGAAAGATGGATCATGGCGTATGTGTGTTGACTATAGAGCTATCAATAATATTGCTATTCGATATCGTCATCCTATTCCTAGGCTAGATGATATGCTTGATAAATTAAGTAGCTCTACTGTGTTCTCTAAAGTTGATTTGCGTAGCGGATATCACCAAATTCGCATGCAATTAGGCGATGAATGGAAAACAGCATTCAAAACTAAGTTTGGATTATATGAGTGGCTAGTGATGCCATTTGGGTTAACTAATGCACCTAGTACTTTCATGAGATTAATGAATGAAGTTTTGCGTGCTTTCATAGGAAAATTTGTGGTGGTATACTTTGATGACATATTGATCTATAGCAAAACATTAGAGACACATCTGGAACATTTGCGTGTTGTTTTTAATACTTTACGTGATGCACGTTTGTTTGGTAACATTGAGAAGTGCACATTTTGCACCGATCGAGTATCGTTTCTTGGCTATGTTGTTACTCCACAGGGTATTGAGGTTGATCAAGCCAAGATCGAAGCTGTACAGAGTTGGCCGACTCCTAACACGGTCACACAAGTGTGGAGTTTTCTCGGACTTGCTGGATTTTATCGACGCTTTGTCAAAGATTTCAGCACCATTGCCGCATCGATGAATGAGCTTACGAAGAAAGGTGTTCCTTTTATATGGGGTCCTACACAAGAACAATTGTTTCAGATTTTGAAAGATAAACTTACACATGCACCACTTCTCCAACTTCTTTATTTTGATAAGAATTTTGAGCTTGAATGTGATGCTAGTGGAATTGGACTTGGAGGAATGCTTATTCAAGAAGGTAAACCTGTTTCGTATTTCAGCGAGAAATTAAGTGGGCCTAGTCTGAATTATTCTACTTATGATAAGGAATTATATGCTTTAGTTCGGATATTAGAGACATGGCAACATTATTTGTGGTCCAAAGAATTTGTTATACATTCTGATCATGAATCATTAAAGCACATTCGTAGTCAATCAAATCTGAACCGTAGACATGCTAAATGAGTTGAGTTTATTGAATCGTTTCCATATGTCATTAAACACAAGAAAGAAAAGTATAATGCTATTGCTGATGTTTTATCTCGTCGTTATACCATGTTATCTCAACTTGATTTCAGAATTTTTGGTTTAGAGACAATTAAAGAGCAATATGCGCATGATAATGATTTTAAGGATATATTTCAGAACTGTAAAGGTAGCAAAAGCTAGAATAAATTTGTTGTGAATGATGGATTTTTGTTTCGTGCTAACAAGCTATGCATTCCAGCTAGCTTCGTTCGTCTTTTGTTGTTACAAGAGGCGCATGGAGGAGGACACATAGGACATTTTGGTGTCAAGAAGACAGAGGATGTTTTGACCGATCATTTCTATTGGCCTAAGTTGCGGCGCGACATTGAGCGCTATGTGTGTCGCTGCTCTACATGCCACAAAGCTAAGTTACGTCTTAATCCACATGGTTTATATATGCCTCTTCCGGTTCCTAGCGTACCTTGGGAAGATATTTCTATGGATTTTGTTTTAGGACTGCCTAGAATAAAGAGTGGAAGGGATAGTATTTTTGTTGTTGTGGATAGGTTTTCGAAGATGGCGCATTTCATACCTTGTCATCAGAGCGATGATGCAACAAATGTTGCTGAGTTATTTTTCAGAGAAATCGTTTGACTCCATGGAGTGCCCAATACAATTATGTCGGATCATGATACGAAGTTTTTGAGTCACTTTTGGAGGACACTATGGGCTAAATTGGGGACAAAGTTTCTATTTTCTACTACATGTCATCTCCAAACAGATAGACAAACTGAAGTTTTCAATCGGACATTGTCCACTATGTTGAGGGCTGTTTTGAAGAAGAACTTGAAGATGTGGGAAGAATATTTACCTCATGTGGAGTTTGCTTACAACCGTTCGTTGCATTCAACCACAAACATGTGCCCTTTTTAGGTAGTATATGGATTTATTCCTCGTGCTCCTATTGATTTATTACCTCTACCATCTTCGAAAAAGATAAACATTGATGCTACACAACGTGCTGAATTGATTCTAAAGATGCATTAGACAACTAAAGAGAATATAGAGCGAATGAACACACAATATAAACTTGTGGGTAGTCAGGGTAGAAAAGAAATAACATTTGAACCTAGAGATCTTGTTTGGTTGCATTTGCGCAAAGATCGGTTCCCTAACTTGAGAAAATCAAAATTGATGCCTCGAGCTGATGGTCCTTTTACAGTGTTAGAAAAGATTAATGATAATGCATATAAGCTAGATTTGCCTGCAGATTTTGGGGTTAGTCCCACATTTAACATTGCATATTTGACGCCATACTTGGGAGAAGAAGATGATCTTGAGTCGAGGATGACTCCAATTCAAGAAGGGGAGGATGATGAGGACATCCTTTCCACTGTTACAGCCATACCTATTGCTTCTACCCTTCCACTTGATATGCAAGGACCAATTAGTAGAACTCGTGCTCACCAACTAAATTATCAGGTAACTTCGTTTCTAGGAGTTCATAATTGTTCCATTGAGGATGGATTGCTACCTAAGTCTTGTGATGTTATTCTACTCAGGAACAACGGCAAGGGGAGTACCACTACTACCACAACATGTCAGATCAATTCGGAATCAACTTGACAGCACCAGCTTAAAACATGCATAACTTTCACATACGGAGTCCGTTGGAGGTCTACGAGTACTTGATGGAAAGTTTATTTCATCCTCTTTCTAACTGATCTGATGTCACCTCCAAATTCTTTCTGTACGGACCGTAATCATCAAAACAAGATGTCGTATCACCTGTTTGGGCCAATTTAGGCCTTGTAATCGTACTCAACTTGGCCCATATGCCGGCGGGCCACCTAGGGGGCGTGCACTGTTTATATGAACAGTAAACATGAATAGTACCATCCCCTTAGTTCTATTAGATGTGTGGCTCCTCATCCCCTATTTAAGGAGGCCACACCCCCTATAGTTTTCTTGGATTTTGTTTATGTTTAGTTTGCCTTCGTTGCAACTTGTATCTTTTTGCGTGTGTCGACTAGACCACCCAGTCAAGATCCTTATTCAGAACCCCAACTCAATTCAAATATTTCAATTCCTATTTGCAATTTCAGATTGCTTTATCTTGTTCTTGCGTGCTGCTCGGTGGCTTTATCTTGTTCTTGCGTGCTGCTTCGGTGTATGCAGGAATCGACCTTCGTGGTTAGGTTATCCGGGTATTCGTGCATAGTTGATAACGACTTGTCGAGCAGTTCAGCGATTGCGTGGTTTCGAGCCTCGCGTGTTCGTAACCAAGATCGTAAGAGTTGAGCGACTACTACCGAACTTACCTTCTCATCGAAAGATCGGGCCAAAAACCTTAAATCGTTGATCATATATATATATATATATATATATATATATATATACATATGTATATGTATATATGTATATATATATATATATATACACACACACATATGTATATATACACACACACACATATGTATATATATATATATACATATATATATATATATTTATTTATAATTGGGAAATAATTATTGCGAGATTAACAAACCTCTGGATCATTCGTCTTAGCACTCATGATTTGCTGTATACGACGGCAAACGTAGAGTGCACATAAGTGATCTTGTTTTTGCTGGTGACACTGCAAACATAGGATTACCTATATAGGTATAGTCACTTCGGGACGCATTATTACGAAGTGTGATATAGGATTATTGTGTTGTAGCACGTACCGAAAATCGCATCCTGTGTTGCAGTGTGGCGCTCGATTCCTTGTGTGTCCCTCCCTCGGCAACACAAGCGCTGAACGACCTACGCGATTCTAAAAAGTTATCCTCGGCCATTTCAAACGAAGGAAGACTCAATAGAGTTATGTATAGAGGAAATGAGCATACCTGTCGAGTATTCCTTGCACAAGGATGAAGTCGTGGTTTTTTGTTGAGTAGGGAATTAAGGTATATTACCTTGTTCCTCTTCGGTACAATGACTAAAAGGATCCAGTGGAACCTACTCATGTATGTCGCTATAGTCATTAAACCTAAGTTCGTGCTGCGTATAAAGTACAAATGAAATTTGTATAGAAAGTAGTGAAGCATTTATTTCTGGTTGTAGGACACCAGTATGTAGTCCTTCTCGCCCTGAGCAAGCAATCCCGTCGTTATGTATTTCACGACGTAGGATGTGTCTTCAGTGATGCATTGCTCAGAGACTAAGTGTGGGCCGAGGAAACCCACCTGTTCTCGCCATCGCCAGACATTTTTCATCATGTATCTATACATAAGCAATGAGTTGTGACATTTATCGGTATTACGTGAATGTAGAACTTGATTGTACATACCTACAGTGTCCAGTATCGTAGAAGCGAGGTGTCGAGGGCGTTGAGGTTCACTAGGTCGAATAAGTCATCGAAGCGCGGGCTATCTGACAGTGATTCCAATATTGCACCCCTTCTCTTTGGTCTTCCACATGTACCAGACATGCAAATACTGGCAACATATTCCAGCGCAGGCTAATACTGTGTCAGGGCCCAATGGACTTCCGAGGGAGTATGTCCTAGTCTTAGGAGGCGCCTTAATGTTTTTTGATTTCGATTTGGTCTTAACGACTTGCCCGCTACACATCTTCCTGTGAGATGACTCGAGAACCGATACGGCGACACGCTTTTCTTGTTCCTTCGGCGTCTTCTCCATGGGAACCGATGAGACGGCCTTCTTAAGCGAAGGATGAGGTGGAGTCATCGAGGGTCCTGTTGGAGAGGCATGGTCGTGTCGAGATCACAGCACTGTAGGGTCTAGGGCGATGTTCTTCTTGGGCCACTAGATAAAAGTATGCATGGCATCCCCTAGTGTTCTGATGTCTTCGTTCAAGTGAATCTCCAGCGGGACGACCATAAAATGGTCATGTACTATGTCCACCTGGACCCTAGCATAACCCTGCGCCAGCTGGGCACCGTGCAGTGCTATCCCTTCCTAGCATGGATACGCTATCCCTCGCCCAGCCTCAATAGAAATAGACCCAACCAGTCTCACTTAGAGCTTGCAGGACGTCGGCTCCTACAAAACGATACACAATTAGCTAAGGCGTCTTATAGGTTTATCTTTGGAGCATTCCAGAGATGTAAATTACCTTGATGTCGTCGATAGGTAATTGGACGTCGCCATGTTCATAATTTTGTGTGGACGCGACGCTACTCCGATGTTGAGGAGTACTGGCTCCCAAAATAATGGGGCGCCTTGCGACTGGTTAAGGAGTTGATTCATTTCATCCTGTAATCTTGTTATCTGTCGTCGAAATTTTGCAGTAAGCATCTGTTCCAACCGTTCCTCGCACTCGGCCTTGGATTTCTTCCTACTCCTATACGTCTCGAAGTCGTCTAAGAATCCCTCCCTCCATGGTACGTAGACCCCAAGGCCTCGTGTTCAACCCGGGTGCTCCTTGTTTCCCAGGGCTGTAGATAGTATATCATTCTCTCTGACTGCTTCGAAGGAGCCTTGGGAAGATTCGGTAGTCAATGCGTGCTGCAAGAGGCTATCATATTATTTTAGACACTATGAAGTTATGGACTTATTAACAACTATGTAGTTCGACATATTTACCAGACGTTGGGACACTTCCTCGTCTGCCAGGTTTGCGAAAGTGATGTCACCTGAAGACGTGGCTGATGCCCTCGCTCTTAATTAGCTTCGGGCGCGCTCATCTGTGATCTCAGAAAATGGCCTGGTTGCGTTCTCGTCCTTCGCCGTCCATTGCGTGATTTTACACACGTACCCAGCGATGTCGAGTTTGTGTGGGTGAGTGTTTTGTGCCTAGAGAGCCTTGTGCGCCGCACTTTGCTCCTGAAATTCGACTGTTGTCTTCATCTGCACAAAGGCGTCCCATATATCTCGTGACAAGAATTTTTACTTCGTGAACGACGTCCGACCCATGTTCACGTACTTCGTGACAAGCGTGCTCTTGAAGGTCCTCCACGCGTGTCCCATCGCTAGCAATGCCTGTCGTTCCACTCGTGTTTGGTCTGCTTTTGGGATAGTGAACGAGCTTGAAATATCAGTCCACAGCTGGCCTCTCTCTGTGTCCATCAGAGACTTCCACCTTGTTGTGGTTATGGGGACCCGTTCCCTTCCAAGTATCCCACAGATGGTCCAGAATTTTGCTGTTGCTTCCGTGGGACTCAGAGGGACCCTAGAGGTACTGACATCCGTGATGGTCATTCGGCCCGCAGGAAATTTCGATATTCCTCTACTATCTCGCTTATGTACCACTTTCATCCGAGATCTAGATGCATTCGACGACGTTGATAACAGCGGCGAAGACGGTGCGGATGTCATCTCGCTTACTTACTATCTATATGAGTTATATACGCAATGAACTAAAATTTCAGAATTCAAAGTTTAAATAAAATGGATTGCAAGTTGATATCCACTAGGTATTTTCGAAGATAATTTTCCTTGGAAACATATTTTATACAGAAAAAATAGAAGTTACCCAACCAATGAACTAAAATTAGAGCATCAAAAATCAGCACACAACTAAGATATAAGATGTTGATGAGTGCTCTCAGAAAACAAGTTGCAAAGGAATTAATCTTTCCCATCTCAACCCTTTAGTCTACACTCTTCACAAATTGGATAAGAAAACAAGAATTCAGATTTTGAGCTCTAATCAATGCTTTACTAGTCTGACAGATTAATCACATGCATAAGAAGTCCAAACTATTGCTTCCTAACAGTCAATGATTATCAAGAATCACAAAATCCACTACTGCAGTTTACAGAATACTATAAACTAGGTTCACTGAATTCAATACTTCAAGATATAAGCCGACAAACTTTTAATGAATTTATAGAAAACTCAGATTCAGCTAAAAGCTTTCGGCTGATAGGAGAATTAGTAGGATAAGAATTCAATAGATCATTTTAAGTACTACAAAAGTACCAGAACTTATTGACATAATATGACAGAGGTAAGCAAATCTCTTTTAGAGCTCAAAACTGAACTGGATATCCTATCAATTTTAGTATTAGACCATAACATCACAGAGCATTAGATCAAGCCCACATAATTCACTTTGCTATATCTTTCAGTGTATGAGTCAAATCAAATTCAGAATTTGAAGCCAATCCAGCACATACATATATAATCAAAGTGAACTCCAACCGGATGAGCACAACTGAAGAAGATCAAGAGTTCACCGAGCGACGTGGAGGAGGTGGCCGTGCGGCATGGCTCCGACGTGGAGGAGGAGGACTTCGGTGTGGAGGAGGAGGCTGAGCGCCGTGGCTCCGGCGTGGAGGAGGAGGCTGGGCGGCGTGGCTCTGGCGTGGAGGACGAGAGTGGCTCTGGGTGGTTGAACAGGCGAGTGACGAGAATAAGGGTGCAAACCCTAGTGGTTCCCTACTAATAAAGGGATATCATAGACTGTTCTATTATGGAACCGTCTGTGATAAGTAAGCACAGACGATTTCATAGTAGAATTGTCTGTGTATAGTCTCATATCACAGACGATTGTGATATGCTACTATGTGATAGTTCATTCTATAGCTACCATATTTTTGGGCTAGCACGGGGCCAAATTAAAAAAAAATTCAGAGATATGTGCAACAAGTATTCTATAACATACTAGTTCATAACAATAGAAATCCATAATTTGGCATGAGAGCACATGAACCTTTATAAGCCATACAAATCCATAACACATTAACATATGACAATTCCACATTGACATCAAAATAAGTGATTACAAGTCTATAACACATGACAAGTTCACATTGACAGCGAAATAATAGCCAAGAGCAAAAAATACAGATCATGTCTCATGTTATAGAATAAATTACAATGGAATAAATTCTTAATTAAAATATAGCCCTTCATGATGATCGACGCGCATATAGCTAGCTTCCTCACTGGGTTCTTCCTCAAGCCTGATACCGTCTCCGAAAGGAGGCAACTCGTCAAATTGTTGTACTCTTCCTCATCAACGACATTCTCAACTCCGACAATTCTTCTTTTTCCATGAAGAACTACGTGGCGGTTCTTATTTGCCGGGTCCGTTATAGAAAAAACATGAACAACTTGCTTAACGAGTACGAATGGTTCGTCCTTATATCCAACACGTTTGAGGTCCATAGTAGTGACGCTATACTTATCAACCTTCACACCCTGCGGAAGTTTAACACAATGGCATCGAAACAGGGGGATCTTGAAAAGTACGTAGTTGAGCTCCCAAATCACCTCTACGAACCCATAGTAGGAGTTTAACCCACGTGGCCCGTCGGTATTGAACTGCTCGTGAAATGCACCGTGCTCTTCCTATCCTGAGTTGTTGTATAAAATGTATACCCATTTATATCGTATCCTTGCCATGTCACAATTGTAAATTTTGGCCCTTTTGCCAACCATAGCAGTGTATCATCACTTGATGACCTCCTAGTGAATTGCACCGTTAACCATTTGAACCAACGATTGTGCTCTCTCGTGATCCAAACCTCTGACTGGTCTGGATTCTGTTAGCGTACCATGCCTTTGTGCTCGTCGATGTACGGGGACACTTGGGTCATGTGTTGCAAGACCATGAAATGGGCTTGAGCGTATGTATCCAGATCAGGAGTGATTGCTTTCCTTCCGATAGTCCCGATACCCTCTAGTCTCCCCTTATGACAAGATAGAGGCACACCTATCGGTTCCACCTGAGACATGTAGTCGACGCAGAACTCAATGACCTCTTCGGTTGCATAACCTTCGATGATGCTACCCTTCGGTCGAGATCGATTCTGTACGTAGGACTTGAGAATTCCCATGTACCTCTCGAATGGGTACATATGACGTAGGAACATAGTGTCACATATCTTTATCTCTTTCACAAGGTGAACAATGAGATGGACCATGATATCGAAAAATGACGGAGGGAAATACATCTCAAGATGACATAGAGTCGTCACCACCTCAGCCTGTAGAGCATCTAGTCCTTCGGGATCGATGACCTTCTGAGCAATTGAGTTAAAGAAATAACACAGCCTCGAGATTGCCACTCAGACCTTGTTCGACAAGATACTCCTAATTGCAACAGAAAGTATTTGTGTCATCAGCACATGACAATCATGAGACTTCATACCAATTAATTTCAAATCTTCCATAGAAATAAGTTTCTTAATGCTGGCGGAGTAACCGGACGGAACTTTCACACCATGCAAGCTCTGGCACAGTTTAGTTCTCTCGGCCTTGGACAGAGTGGAGCAAGCTGGGGAAAGGTACGTTCGGCCTTTATCGGTCTCTTTCGATGCTAGCTCGGTCCTTATGTTCATATCAACCAAGTCACGCTGTGCGTTGACACCATCATTTGTTTTGCCACTAATGGTCAGTAAGAGATCAATCAAGCTATCACATACATTCTTCTCTACGTGCATGATATTGATGCAGTCGCAAACTTCTAAGTGCTTCCAATAAGGCAAGTCCCAAAAAATTGACCGTTTCTTCCAGATATTTTTCTGACGAGTCCTCAATTTACGTCCCTTTCCATGCACAACATCGATATCCTTAACCATATTATAGACCTCTTTCCCTCTAAAAGTCCTTGGAGCTGAACCATCCTCCTTACTTCTGTCGAATTGTTTCTTCATCTTGTGGTATGGGTGAATCTTGGGAAGGAATTTAAGGTGACGCATGTACACAGTTTTGCGTAAGTTGTTCAGCCATACACTCTCAGTACCATCTAAGCAGTGTGAACCGCGGACAGGCTTTGGCTCCTTTTGTGCTGAACCTCGACAGGTTAACAAGGGCAGAAAAATCATTGATGGTGCAGAACAACATGGCGCGTAAAGTGAAGTTCTCCCGTTTGTACGCATCCCATACTTGTACCCCTTCGTTCCATAGTATCACAAGATCTTCTAGCAATGGTGCTAGGTACACATCAATATTGTTCTCAGATTGCTTTGGCCCTTGGATAAGTAGTGACATCAAAATGTACTTTCGCTTCATACACAACCAAGGAGGAAGACTGTACACACATAGATTCACGGGCCAGGTGCTATGTCGGATGCTCATGTTACCAAAAGGATTCATTCCATCTGTACTCAACCATAACCTTTTGTTCCTCAGTTCCACACCGAACTCTTCGAAGCTTCGATCGAAGTTTCTCCACTAGGCAGAATCATCAGGGTGTCTTAGCTTTCCATCTTTCTTACGCTCCTCCGAGTGCCAATGCATCAATCTTGCCTCCTTTTGGTTCGCAAATAAATGTTTCAAACAAGGGATTACAGGCAGATACCACAACACCTTAGCAGGAGGTCCTTGCTTCACCTTAGTAGGATTCTTACGCTTGTATCGGGATGCTTTGCACACGGGACATACATGCATGTCTGCATACTCTTTACGGTAGAGGATACAATCGTTCGGACATGCATGTGTTCTTTCTTCTTCCATTCCCAATGGACAAAGAACATTCTTGGCTTGGTAGGTGGTGCTGGACAACATGTTTCCCTCCGAAAGGATGTCCGCTAGGAGACCAAACAACGTCGTGAAACTCTTGTCGAACCAACCATTGCTTGCCTTCAATTTCAGTAGCTCAAGACGGATGGCAACTATGTGTATTCCGGCTTGCAGCCAGGGAACAAAGGTTTCCCCGAGTCCTCCATTAATCCTTCGAATTTTCCAATCTCTCTCTCACTGTAGTTCTCTTCTGCATCGCGTAGCACTTGATCCAGATTGTCATCGTCCGACCTATCCTCATCAAAAGCACAGTCCACATCCGGCATATCGTTGGCTTCCTCGGCGATGTCGTTATTATTAACTACATGTATAATCTACTCTTCACCGTGACTGATCCAACATCTAGAATACTCTAGAACAACGAGGATGAGGAAATTCTTAACGCTCTGAATCTCATGGCTGATGCATCCAATCCAAAGAGGAAGCGTAAGGTGATAGCAATCAAGAAGACCTACATTGTGTAAGTCCAAAGACCATTTCAACCTTTAGTGCCTGCATGGATGTATGCCTAGTTATAGGATTGAGGTTATCTTGTACATATTGCCAAGTGGATCTTTGTAGAAAATGCCAACTTTGAGTTGTTGTCATCTTTGTCATATAGTGAAGTATTATTATCGAGCTTTTCTACGGCTTCCTAATAATCACATCACCATATGAGCATCCTAGGTGTGCTCGAATCTTGGCCTAAGATGAGAGAGCGCCTTGGAGGTGCCTCCAAACATTGCAGAAAATGGTAGTAGCCTCTAAGCTAAGCTAGAGGCTATCACCAAGCTTGTTTGGCCCACTTGCTAGAGAGAGGTGTTAGGGAATAGAGATGAGAGATAAATTATTTTTGCTTTTAATTTATTCATTTATGGGTCCCCTTTAGATACAAGTGAATCTTACCTTTACCTAAAGCCCATGAAAATGGGGCTTCGAGAACCGCCAGACGCTCCCAGACTCCCACACCGCAAAGCGTAACACTCGAGGTGCGCATTTCTTGGTTTCGACATTTCCACTTCTCTTCCCTTCGTTTTCTCGCTTGCTCTGCCCCAGCTCTTCCCGGGGTTTTTGCCGCAACCATCTGCATGTCCCCGCTCGCTGCCGCCCCCTGTCCTCTTCACTCTGGTACTTCCTTCTTCGCTTCCTTTAATTGTCTTTTGTAGTGTCTACCCCGTCATGGTGGTTTCACGCCTTATACGTAGTTTGTGGGCGCTTTGTTCCTCGTTTAAATCGCCGTTGTCCGCGTGTCCACTCTCGCTTCCGTTGTTGGTCGTCCTCCCTCTGGTAGTTCACTAGAAAGCTGTCGGCGTCGAGCCACGCTGTCGCCTTGTTCTCTGCTCGTGACGATTCATCGTCTCCGTCATATCCTCCTTGAGAAAACCACGTCACGAGGTGCGCCTTGTCGTGTTGGAGCTAACTCCCACCTGCTTCGACCTCCCTGTCCACCATGGATCGCCACCACCGAGCACCACCAAGCCGCCATGGTCATCGCCATCGGTAGCTCTCTCGGCGCCGCCCCTTTTTCTCTCGGCCACCAAAATGGAATCTCCACCCTTGGGAACACGCGACCTTGTCACCGTGTCATTGCAATGCTCCAGAGCTAGGCTTTCACACAAGGTTGGACATCGACGCAGTGGTGGTGGGCAAATACTTGTCCCCTGTGAGTGAGTGAGAGAGAGAGAGAGGAGGAGGAGGAGGAGGAGGAGGACCTTGGGAGTGGGAAAGCAATGGGAGGGAGAGAGGGAGTCAAGGCCTGTTTGGCATGGCTGTAGCTTTCCTGAAAAACAGCTTCTGACTACGCTACATGACTGAATGATTGAGCTGAAGCGGTTTGGTATTTGGTTGTTTGACTTTTAGGTAGGCTAACTACAACTTCTGAGATGAAAAATGTCTGAAATGCCCCTGAGGTAAGTAATGGCTTGTTTGGTACCGTTTAACGGTAATTAACGCAATTGACAACAACTAACGACAATTAGCGACAATTGACGATAATTAACGACAACTAATGAAATTACGACAATTAACGCAATTGATGACAACTAGCGCAATTAACGAGAATTAACGTAATTAACGACATCTACCGCAATTGACTGCAATTAACGATGACCACCGCAATTAACGACGACTGCCGCAATTAATGCAATTGATTGCATTTAACAACAATTAATATAATATACCATAATTAACATAATTAATGACAATTATTACATAACTAAATACAATAAATAATTACTACAAAAAACAATTATTACAATAAACAATAAAGTTACAATAGAAAAAAGAAAAAAAGATAATTTTTTAAAGACGAGTAGGGTTCGGGCCGGCAGTGGCGTGGGAGGACGACGGCGGTAGGGAAGGAGGACGGCGTTGGGGGAGGAGGAGGGCGACGCCAAGTCGGGGGAGGAGGAGGGTGGCAACTCGGGGGTGGGAGGAGGACGTGGCGGCGTCGGCTTCACGAAAAGCCTCTCATTTGGAATGGCTTTCGGTTTTTCTGAGCGAAAAGCCGAAGTTGAAGCCGTTCCAAAGAGGCAAATAGGCCCTTAGGGCCTGTTTGGAATTCTGACTTTCGAAAAGCGGCTTCGGTGGGTTGCAGTGAGCAATTTTGAAGAGATTCAGTGTTTGGTTGTCTGGCTTTTAGGTAGACTGGCTGCAGCTTTAGAAATGTTTGAGATGCCCCTGAGGACAGTAATGCTTGTTTTATGTCGCTTAACGTATTTAACAACATTTAACAACAATTGACGATTATTAACGACGACTAACACAATTGACGACAACTACTGTAATTGACGAGAATTACCACAATACACGACGACTACCGCAATTGACGATAATTAACTGCAATTAACGACGATTAACACAATTGATTGACAAGAATGGCTTCTTTGCATGACATTTTGAAGTAAATTATTATAGGAAACTCAGGCAACCTGACAGGATCAACGGCATGGTAGGGTTCCTTTGTTACTTCTATGTTTTCTTTAAATTCCTCCTTTACCATCCTTACAAAAAAAAATCCCCCTTCACCATTTTGGACAAAACATGTATTTAGAACACGAAAGCTCCGAAGACCTGTTATGTTCCTATCTTTGTATAATGCAGCTGAAAGTGTTTCTTCCTGAGCTGTGGCCTGTTTACATTTCTAAGCTAAACGATAGGAAGAAAACAAGAAAAAAAAATGGAACCATCAGATTCTCTTGTATCATTGAAATATTTAGAAATCAATCAGTGTATTGTAGCCAAGGTTCTACATGATCACTCATCAAGGCTAATAGACCCATCAATATAATGCAGGGAAGCCATTCAATTTCTTCTTTACATCAAATATCTTTTAGGGTTGCGTCCATGCTTGCATTGCCCTTAAGTGCCCAGTCTCAGACCGTGAAGAATCCAACAATGACCAACCAAATAAGAAAGAACAAGATTAAGAAATCTTTGAAACATGAGGTGAGGCGGTGATTGTATAAGACCGAAAGTTAACAAAAAAGGCAATAAGATCAATCACGGCTTTCACCGATGCATCATGACCCATGAATAAAACTAGCTCATTAAATGAATAAAAAGGAGCGAGCAGTATAGAAGACCACGTTCGATCTTCATACCACACAACGAAAGGGGTGTTTCATTAATACTTTAGAAATGAGATCATTGGTAAGGAACCATACGCTTCAAAAACAATGGTTCGAGTTTAAACATACCTATAGTTTTGCATGTTTCCCCAAATCTGACTTGCTTTACCAATTGCAATATAAGGCATTACACTAATGAGGTAATAAACAAAGCGAGCACATCAGTTTCTCAAAATGATAGGTAGAGGTTGAAGGGATGCGGGTAGGCTACGCTAGCTGGTAATTCAAAATTCTAACACGTAAACCAGAAAGCCAAGCAAGCAAGAGATCATAGATCGTTACCACTAGACGCGTAGTGCAGCAGAAAAAGAGTTGGAGCAGCCTGATCCAACATCGAGCGTGTCGATGAAGTGGTCGTAGTCGATCATCCAGCGTCCTCGGTGTCGATCGTCTCCTCCAGCAATCAATCACGTTCCTTGTTTAGGTTGAGGATTGCCCTCGATCAACGCAGTAACGCCTCTACGGTATCCACACATCTAGGGATGTAACACCGTACGCCGGTCTGCTAGCACCAACTCGCACGGTGTGTCTTTCGAGAAGATGGCAGCTAGGGTTTCGGTGGAGCAACTTACGTTGTCCGTCGCTTATCCCAATAGCCTCATGCATCCCCTTATAAAGAGCCCATGATGGGTCCTATTTGAACTCTTTTGTTCCAATCTGTTAAGTGTGTGATCCTGTAGGTTCATGCGTAATCGGTTGTGACTCGGAAACCTTTTTCCGACCACGAGTCGTTAGCAGTTCCTAGTAGGACATAATGATTCCCGAATACACATAATGAAGGACCGGAAAAGCGACTAGAGGGGGTGAATAGGAGCACCGAAACTTTTTCGCAAAGAATGGATTCAACTTATAAATCACTCCAATAGCTATGAGAGCTATGAAGATCAATGATTAACACGAGAGGAAGTCTTATGTTGAATCCACTCCTCACCCCCAAAGCTCAAAGAAACAAAAACGAGGAAGAGCCGAACAAATCAGACAATCGGTACAACCACAGCAAATGGCTTGGTTTGTCTGCAGATCGGCTACAAATCATAACAAACGGCGGTTGTCTCATAGATCAGACAAATCATACAAGCGGCGGTTGTACCGCATGATCAAGCTAACCGCAAGAAGAAGTTAAGTCTTGCTCATCCGATTGTCTGGAACAGCAAAATCCGCTCGGGTTTCAAAACGAAAATCAACGAAAATTTTGATCTACGCGGCCAAACTTGACCAAATTTGGAACACACCTTCCTAAGGATGTTAGGAACCTATTCCAAGAAACGAATGAGTAGATCCATGCCAAGGTTCCTATCCTTTGCATTTGAACGAAGGTGGGTTCAAAAACAGGGCAAAAACAAAACTTGATCTAACGACTTGCTCGTGGGTGGATGATGATCTAGATGACCTTAGATAGGTTCCCACATGTCCCAAGCAAGCAAGATCAAGAGGAAGAACCAAGCAAAAACTCCCGAATTGAAGAAAGCCCCAAAAATCACAAAAAGGGAGAACGAAGAGAGAGCACTAATAGAAGAAAACTTGATTTCCATTCATTGAATCAAGAGCGAAAAACACATAGATACATCCCCATACGCATGGACATTAGAACCAGAGGATGATTACATGTAAGCTCAATCCATCTCCTCACTCTCACAACTCAAGAACCAACACTCATCCATTCTAGAGGGAGATGAACACAAAACCAAGAAGGGGACAAGCAGGAGCACTACTCCGCTTACACCTCCACTCTCAACAACTAAAGAGCAAAAGAGAAACAACCTCACAAAGCCTCTTTTGACTCTAAAACCCTAATTCCACCCAAGTGCTCCAGAGGGCATGCAGCCCCTCCTCTCTTTTATAGCGCTGGCTAACGGGTCTCCGCCTGATACGCCCGCTTATGTCCAACGGAGCCGCTTCGCCAGGCAATTTTGCAATTTCCGATTCGCCCATTCGCGACCTTCAGGAAGCTTCGCGCTCCTTGTCTCAAGACGCCGCAACCACCTCGAGTCCACGCCGTCTTCGACACATCCCGACTGTTCGACCTCGGCGCCACTGCGCTTAGTCGATCCATCGTGTCTCGCCACGACTCCACTCGACGTCCCGCAGCCACACGCATAAGAAACACGAAACCGAACAAGTTCTTCACAACTTGACCTAACGTTAGCTCAAACATGCAATATGCAACACATATGCATGAACACACTTGATATGACCTATCCCAAAACTCAAATCACCAAAATGGCCGAACCTCACAATACAATCGGTACAACCGCCATGTTACCACCGAACAACCGCACTCGGTCGCATCGCATCTCCAAAACCTCATGATCGTTCCGATTATCCCGACAAATTTGATTGACTTCCGCAAAACGCGTGAACTCTTAGAACGACATGGTCCGACCACACAAACCAAACTCGATCGACCTAAAACCTTTGTCAATTACTCATCACTTTCATGGAGACACGACCACATGGTCTCTCAATCTCCCCTTGATGAGAATATTGACAAACTCGTAAAAAGCTTTTAAGAAGAGTTTGAGTTTGAAGAAACCAACATGGTCCAAGAAATGAAATGAAGCTAATGACCATGTCGATGTATGAACGCTAGAGCAACAACCGAAAGAGCAAATTGATCTCCAAAGCTCTAAACTGCTCCCAACAGACTTTTCTTCTCTATTCTCCCCTTTTGTCAATAAACGCATCAAGATGCAATAGAGAGAATATGACATGTTAATGGATGAAAATGGTCAAGTTTGTTTATTTAAGCATTTTGAGCCATGAGAATTATCCATAATGACCAACATGTAATACACCAAGCCATAACTTAATAAAAAGGCTATCTAGATCATGACAAGATATGTATAAGCTAGCTAGAACACATAGATGACAATCTGAAAATGAGGTACATTATGTGAGCAAGTCAAGTCATCAATGAGCAAAGTCTCGCTAGAGATATCCAAGGATGATGCGAGCCATGTCAATAAGCTAAGCGGAACTAAGAAGCTTAAATTGAGACCAAATAGAGTGCTATGCTCAAGATTGAAACATTGGTTAAAGTACTTGATACTTTTTGTGGCTTTAAGCACATGAAACATATTTTCTTTTGAAATTCATGGTGGTTTCCAACCAGATTTTTGTTTTATCATGTGCTAGGTCTCAAGCCTTATGCGACTACTCCAAGCGAGAAGCTTAAGAAGATAGTCTAGGTCACCCAAAACTCCCCTAAGTTCATGCCAAGTGCAATGGCAAGCCGTCTCATAGGAGAGAATTGGTGAGATCGGTTTTTTCGCACAAAAGAGATCTTTTGCCTTTTAACAAGTTGTACTAACTCATGCATCATCAAGAGACTAAAACAGCTCAATCTAAGGCTCAATATAGATTCATCACTCTACCCAAATTTATTTGACATGGCATGAATCATAAAAGGATAGCTCAAGAAAGACTAATCTCGAGTGCTAACATGACAAGTTTTAGTTTAAGTTGAGCAATTTTAATTATCTTATCATGGCAAAAGCTAGGCTACACATATGAAGTCATGATAAATCTAGCAAATAAGCACAAGTCATGGCAAGGTGTAAAGCATTGTAAACATGTCATAGCGGGATAATAATCAAGGCTCAATGTAGTTATATTACAATGCGAGAATGCTAGAATGCGTAAGATCGGCTCCCCTCAACATTAGATGCAACTTTTAGTTCAAGTTGAGTTAACTCAATATTAAGCTCGTAAGCTCCCAAAAGAACTCCCTTGAACCAAAACAATAAATCGAGAAGTCGGCAAAGAAAACATAAACAAAATCCTTAAAGCATAGATAAGATATAGAGAATACTATGGCTCAGATCGACTCTCATCTACCCCATATGACTCTAGGACTATCAAGCGCCCACTTAACACACCTAGGAGCAAACACGCACTGCCTCACCCGAGGGTGGCCCAACCTCGCTAGAACCTACAAGAAGTGAGTGAGCTCAACCTAGTGAGATAAGTAACGACTAATAAGCAAGATCCTAGAATCACAAGATAAGAGCAAATCTAAACAACTAGACAAAAGAAGCACTCTAATCTATGCTAGGAGGACTAATCCCAAATGCACCCAAAATGCAATGCAACAAAGAAGGAGCAAGAGCATAAATAATATAGTAGAGCAAGAAACCCAAAGCTCCCTCACTACAGGTCCATAAGGACAACCACCCCAAGCTCTCCCATGAGTCGAAAACCTCGAACTATCCAATGGCTTGGTGAAAATGTCACCAACCGGTGGTCACTTCCACAAACCGAGCACTATATCGCCCTTCTCTACATGGTCTCTAAGGAAGTGGAAACGAATATCGATGTGCTTGGTCCGGGAATGTTGCACTTTGGGTTCTGGCAATGTTAATCGCAAGTGTTATCACAAAAGAGTGGAACACCGCCGATAACTAACCCAAAGTCCCGCAGGTCGAAGCCATCCAGAGCACTTGACTACAAAGAATCGGGTCGCAAAGAACGCATTCGGCCTCTGCGGATGGTAACAACGCATCGCTTCTTGAAGACCAGAAACAAGAGAAGTGCCAAGAAATTGGCAAAAGCGAAGTGCTCTTCCTATCTATCCTCTGACCAAATAAGTCTGATCCGAAAAGGCTCTCAAGGAAAGACAGATGAGGAAGAGTACCAGATACCATAGTCAATGGTAGCTCAAGGTACGAAGATGCGCTTCATCGCCGGGCGGTGAGAAACGCGAGGAGAAGCTCAAACGAGCGCACAAACACACGTAAAAATGTATGTCCGGTCTCGAGGCGTTGAGGTACAAGAGGAGCCAATCATGCCGCGAAACTCCTTTTGATCAACTCGCTCGCCATCCTCATCCGGGTCAAGATAGGCAGTAGAAGCCATGGGAGTCGACACAAAGCTTACCATCACTCATGTCGTTGCGTCTCAGAGGTCACGAGTGTACTTTCCTTGATGAAGAAATGTACCTCCCGAGTCTCGCTTGATTTGGAAGCCAAGGAAGAAGGTCAACTCACCCATCATACTCATCTCAAACTCGGTGCTCATGACATCCGAGAACCGGGAAACCAGTATGGGAAGAGCCGCCAAAGATAATGTCATCGACATAGATCCGACGAAGACAGAAGGTCGAGGCCATGCCTGGCGGATGAACAAGGTCTTGTCAACTTTACCCATCTCAAAACCATGACTTATCAAGTAGGACTTAAGCCTCTCATACCAAGCTCGGGAGCCCTGCATAGAGTCCATACAAACATGGAAAGCTTGAAGACATGGTTAGGTATTTGGGGTTCTCAAACACAGGAGGTCAGTTTGACGAGACTTCTCCTCAATAAGGCCATTGAGGAAGGCACTCTTCACGCCCATCTGTAAAGCTTGAAACCCTTAGAAGCTCAAAGGCAAGGTGATTCTAATGGCTTCAAGTCGAGCTACTGAGGGCAAAGGTCTCCTCAAAGTCTAGACCTCAAACTCGAAAACCCTCGAGCTACCAATCTAGCCTTGTTTCTGATGATTACCCCATCCTCACTGCTTGTTCTTGAACACCCACTTGGTTCCAATGATATTGTGACCTCGTGGGGCTCAACAAGTTTACTGACCTTGTTTCTCTCAAAGTTCTCTAATTCTCATGCATGGCATTGACCCATGACTCATCGATAAAGCATGAGAAACATCTTTGGGCTCAAAAGAGGCAATGAAGGCGAGAATGGAGACAGAATTGAGATAAGCTGATTTTGAGCGTAACACGCTCAAAAGATCTCCAATGATCTCGCCTCAAGGATGAACTTTCTCGATGTGTCTAGGAGGTCCTGGGAGAGATGAAGAAGTGGCCTCTACCTCATGAGTCGACGAGGTAGGAACAGAGCCACTAGCTCCAGAGGAAGCAGAAGGCAGTGGTCGATCACCTCGAGGTGCGGTGGAAGACTAAGACCTCAAGGAGTGGATGAGGGACGGGATCGTAGACAACCGTCATCTCCATCGCCCTCATCATCCACAAAGATGGTCTCTGATCGCTCTAAAGAACTCGAGAGATCTGGCCTAGTCCCTGACCGCCTCGCCAAAGGTCACCTCAGCAGTCTCTACCATTTTGCTAGACTCAGCCTGCACTTATAAGCCCGCCAAGAAGTCGAGTAGCCTAGAAAGATACCGAATCACAGAACGTGACTCGAACTTGTCTAGGTTCCCGGACTTCAAGATAAAGCACTTGCAACCAAACACACGAAATGAGAGACGCTGGCTTTACCAGTATCTCACTCATAAGAAGTGCGTGTAAGAGTGCCCAAGAAAAACTCGATTCAAACATGGCACGCATGATCGCAATGGCTTCACCCAAAACTTCCTCTGTAGAGTACTCATCAAGCATCGCCCCGCCATCTCAACCAAGGTACGGTTCTTCCTCTCCACAACGCCATTTTGCCGAGGGACGATGGAGAAGAGAACCGGTGCTCTACACTGCCTCACCGCTAAACTCTCAAAGTAGGAATTTTGAACTCCGTACATTGTCATCATGGATCGCTCAGAAGGCACCCGGAGCTCAACAGACATGACCTACTAAAAAGACCTCGAAATGTAAATGTCTCGCCCTTCGAGGCTAAGAAAAACACCCAAGAGTACCTCGAGAAGTCATCGACCACAACAAGAACATACCACTTCCCTCCGCCGACCGACGATCGAAGCCGGGTCCAAGCTCGTGTCCATGTGGAAGCAAATTCTCGTGCATCGGTCATAGTAATGTGGACCGAGGATGAGAAGCGGAACCATCTTGCCGCGTCTTGGCATGGAGTGCAAACAAGATCTTTGACCATCTTGAGTTTCGCACCACTTAATGAGATCATGGTCGCTAACTCTCGTCAAATGGTCAAATCCAATATGACCAAGTCTCCTATGCCAGAAGAGAGATCGCGGGACTCGTATAACTAAACACCGAGAGGATCACCGAAGAATCAGAGAAATCAGCACGAAAGATCCTCCCATAACGAGAAATCCGCAAAACCAGACTACCTCAAGAATCAAGAATTTTGCAATTGTTTTCTTAAAGCTCACTCAAACCGCCATCAAGAAGCCGAGAAACCGAAAGCAAATTGTACCGCAGCCTTACTAACCAAGGCAACATCCTTAAGAATAAAAGAAGCATTAATACGACAAGACCTTTGGCGATGACACGCCTGCATTTGCTGCCTCCGAAGGTGATCGCCTCATCACCGAGCTGGCTAGGAGGAGAACCAACGGAGTCTCCCATTATATGACGAGAACAACCGAGTCTACAAGCCAAACCTTCTCCTTCCCTACCCGGCTAACCCGAGTCAAACAGAGAGTAAAGTCTCAAGATCGATAAATCAACAATGATTTTGGCACCCATCAATAACACGCCGAAAGGCGATGAAGTAGTCAAGCACGATCGACCTCTTATCTACCCTACGCCTTCAGAACTCAAAGCGAAGGTCTAAGAGTAGACTCGGTCGGTTGGGTCCGATCCGCTACGGCGAGCGAAGTCGAGCACCGCAAATATAGTCGAACACGCCATGTAGCTATCTCGATGGGGAAAACGAGATCTACCCTCAGACTCGGCGGAAGTCACGATCGAAAGCAAGATGAGGACGAAAACCGTAAAACTCGAAAACCAAGTCCTCGATGTCGCACAAACCCATCGAAGAAACAAGCCTAGACTCGTGTTGGTCTTAGGTGCACTCAAGGTCCGGGTCGACCCTCAATGCGCCTAAGAGACTCAACATGGTCTCTACGCTGATCTTGGCTACCAAGCATCGACGATCGTGTGTCCATCTTCCGATGTCAAGTGCAAAGGATACTTCACCTTCGAGAGGTAGAAGCATGTGAAATTACCTTATCGCGAGAAACTCGACATAGCCCGCTGACTTGAAATGGACTTTCTCGCCCTGGCTCAGCCTCGATCACACCTGTGCTATGGGTCCGAGCACGCAGTGGATGCTTCCTCATGTCCTCAAAGAAGTCATATCCTAGACCCCATTAAATCTGCAGATCTTAGATTGGTCTAGAATAAGATTGAGCTTCTTCTGCCTCCTACAAATCTCTCGAGAGTGTTCATAAGGCATCGACACTTCCAAAGAGAGAGGTGCAAGAAGAGCAGGGGAAGAAGAGACAGTAAGAAGGTAAGGAGCAAAGAAGAGCCAGAGAATAGAGGGAAGAATGGCTTGTGCACGCACACCGACTCAAGGGACATTCCATCGCTAGCCAGCTTGGTTCACGCTAAGCTGCCTCATCCTTA